>CM060364.1:195336865-196646431 GCA_030545235.1 Helianthus tuberosus | reverse complement strand
AAGCCATTAGAATTTCAAGTTGGAGAAAAAGTACTGTTGAAAGTTTCTCCTTGGAAAGGAGTTGTTCGATTCGGTAAGAAAGGAAAGCTAAGTCCAAGATACGTAGGACCATTTCCAGTGATTCAACGTATAGGACCAGTTGCTTATCGTTTACAACTACCAGAGGAGTTAGCTGGAGTACATAATGTATTTCATGTATCTAACCTCAAGAAATGTTTATCAGATGAATCACTGGTAGTACCTCTCCAAGATATAGAGGTAAACGAAAAGTTAAAATTTGTTGAGAAACCTCTTCAAATAGAAGACAGAAAAGTGAAGTTTCTCAAACACAAACGACTAGTGCTAGTTAAAGTAGAGTGGGATTCAAAGAGAGGACCCGAATACACTTGGGAGCTGGAATCAGAAATGAAGAGAAAGTATCCTCAATTATTCCAGTAAATCTCGAGGACGAGATTTTTATTAAGGTGGGGAGAATGTAACAACTCGTATCAAAAGTCCTAATTATTATTTTATTTTGACCAAAAGGAAACCCTAATTGAGACACCCAGGTAATTCTGCACAAACCCTAAACTTTTCAGAATCATCAGGATCAGGGCCCCTAAAACTCAGGGGGGGTAAAACCCTAGTTACGATTATCTAAATAACTTGTTGTCCGTTTTGAATTTTACGATTTCATCAACTCAGCTAGGCTAGTCAAGGATGTGGCTACCCTATAGTGAATAGGTGTCCCTCGCGTCACGCGACGCCCAGGGTAGGACCCCTCGCGTCACGCGAGGGGGGTCAAAATTTACCTATAAATAGAGGGGTTTGTGACTGGAATTTGGGCACTTGAACGACGAAGAAATTCGTAATATGCACTGAGTTACGTTCTGTTTACTATCAAAACACACAAGAATCACAAATCGTGCCGCAATACAGGGTAATAACTCGATCGCTATTACGATTCAATGTCCGATCGATTAAACTATCCAATGGATGTTTAAGTGCTGCCCACATTAGGGTTTATGCTTTGTCATTCGTTGTTAATTCAATGGATGTTTAAGTATCGCACTTTGTCATTCGTTGTGAAGGTTTTAATCTTGTGAGTTATCGTAAATGTTGTATTAAGTTACTAACCTAGTTGTGTGCATGTTATTAAATTTAGGTTAAAAGGATAATCAGTAGGCTAGGCTCTGCTCAAATTAAATCTGCAATGTGAGTCATTCTCTTTTTATCAACTATTTTACAATACCTCAAATCATTTTCAAATGTTATAATTACAGGGATTAAGTCGTGGTAATCTTAATCAATGGCTAGTGGGGTATTGTGCACATTACTAATTTCTCACGGTGTTAGGCTAATAAGCCCTAACAAAGGTTAGGCAAATAAGCCCTAACAGTGATATATCATCACTAATTGGGTGACAGGACTCAATAGTGGTATGACCATCGTCACCAGGAGGTGACACGGCGCCATATAACAATAAGATAGAAACCATTGTAATCGCTCTTATGCTGTAATTAATAACTATGTGTCGTTTTCTGTAAAATGAATGATTCACCAGTATTTCCCGCTGACAAAACATTTTTCAAACATGTTTCAGGTGATCTATTGTGATCCAGGAAAAGTGCCGTGAAGCACTACCAGCTTAAGAAAGTGACTCAGTATAAAATAAAGAAACATGTTTTGTAAAATAAAGATTTCTCCGTGAAATCATATGAATGTAAATTACCGGGGTTTTATCCCGAGTTGTGAAATAAAATAAATCGGGAAATTGCAGTTTTAAAAAGATCCTGAAGAAAACTTCCGCTGTTAAATTAATACCACGGGATTTTCTGTCCCGCGGCTCCTGAAACGGGTAAAACCGGGTCGGGGGCCGTGACAATAGCCATGCCACGTCAAAGTCAAATAGTCAATATTATTTTGCTTTAGTATAAGAGATAGATATAAACATGCATCTTAACATTTTCTAAAATGTCAGTGTAAATAAAAACTCTCAACATCATCAATAGTTAATCAAAATAAGAAACAAACCTAAAATGCAAAGGTCTCTTCTCAACTGTTGTAGCACATCTGACTTTTCACGATATTGCACGAATCTATACCTATAAAAGGAGAAAATCTTCCTGGCGCAACAAAACCTGACTTTCGATTTAACGAAAATCGAACAATGCAACTCTCCCATCAAAGAAGATAGCACATGCAACTTTTCACGATAGAAGATACATATCGTCCATTCAAGTTGCAACTCTCCCATCAAAGAAGGTAGCACATGCAACTTTTCACGATGTTGCAACAATGATACTGCAACATCGATATTGAAAGGTTGATGTGTGATGGGAAGCTTCATTGAAACGACGATGTTTGAACAATGATACTGGAACGATAACATGTAAACATAATCAACAAACATTCGAACAAAGAAGTGTAATCGGAGATTAGCGGCTGAATCACGAGAAAGATGCATTTGAGAGAGAGAGAGATACGCTCACATATATGAGCGAGCGAGATTTGAATGTGAAAGCAGATAATTATATCTTATTTATAGGATTAGAATATATGGTTATAAAATGTTGATTATAAAATGTTGAGGGCAGATGTTTATTGGGAACTGATGTTTATTGGGAATCGACAGTAGTATATATCCATATATCCTGCTTTATTAAACTAATTAAATATTAGAAATGATATGCAAAGTAGGAAAAAAAGAGAGAGAATGTAACACCCCAAAAACGGGTTTGGTAATCAAACCACGTTAATAGTAAAGACGGGTAAAATACCGTTAGTGGTAAAAATTAACCCGGTAAATATTAGGATTTAAATAAATAAACTTGATGTTAATTAAAAAGGAGGATAAATACTTTGAGAAAACAAAGTATATAGAAGGCTCGAGTTAACGGGACTTAAAATAAAACGGGTTATGACTTCCCGAACCCACTAAGTGACTAGGAATATTAACCTAGTTAGTTATGTGTTGTTAGAACAATAAAGGAAACTAGAGATAGTTAAACCTTTTATAAAAAAACAAAACATGAGGGGCTAATAATGCCAAGTGGAGGAAACTTATTTATTAAAACTAAAAATAAAACACAACACACACTTGGTAAGTGTGTGTGTGTGTGCGCAGGAACGATCAGGAGCACCAGGGGGTTCTTTCAAAACCCTAAAGCTCATGAAATCCAGCAAAATCAAGGAGAAATCGAGCAAAGAAATTAGGGCTTTAACTAAAATCGTGATCACCAAGCTTAGGGGATCACAAGGTATGTCGAATTTTTGACATTCATGAAGTTGTGAAAATTAGTTAACTTTGCATGATGCTATCTAAGTATGAATCGTAGAGGCTATGGCTGAATTAATGAAGTGTGATTGCTTAGGAACAAACCCTAAGTAGAAATATGAAGTAAATTCAGAATTTTGATGCTAAATTCATGTATGTGATGTTTTTATGGTTTTGATTGCTAAAACTAGTGTTATGATGTCATGAACATGCTTTAATTAAAAGCTGAATTCAAACAGCTTCTGATCAGAATTTACATCCGACTTGTATTGGCTGTAACCTGAACAAAACGTGACAAAAACATGTGTTTCTTGAGTCTAAAATGTAATTCCAGGAAATATCTTTAAAACCCCACTGGAATCGCATTTTTTCGACGAAAATTGAGTGTTTTATGAATTTTTCCGTATCAAAGGTTCAAGCTGCGTTTTCTGGCAGAATTTGCATCCCATTACGAATGTCATAACTCAATTTAGGAATTTAGTTATGAACTCAAATTTTTACTGTAGATAGTTTTAAGCGATTAAAAGAATCTCCAATTGGAATTTCTTCAATAGGATAAACGAGGAATTTTTAATGAATTTTTTCATAAGCTGCAGTCAGAAGTGACGAATCTGATTGCAGCTTAGTGAATGAATTTTTACGAATTTTTTGTAAAGAGTTAGATCATGAAATTTTAACACAAGGCCTAACCCTCCGAGAGGTATGCCACATAAAAAATCATAATTTTTGAAGACTTGTAAACAGGTTAAACAAGTCACCAAAAACAGCCCATTTTTCAGTGATATGAAATGCCTGAATGAAATCGCGGTCTACTTGGTTGTGTGTAAAATTTGATTTCATTAAGAGTTCGGATGAAATATGCCTAAGTGAGTTCAATGAACCAAATGTGCATTTGAATATGTTGATAAGTCAATTGACTTTTAAAAAGTCAAACCGACCAATGATTAGATCGAATGATAATTTTGATATGGTCGAATGATAAATTCGACATAAAACCCGTAGGATGGAATAGTCGTAAACAATTATGACTAATCTAACCGTCTTACGAATTGTGATGATGATAGTTTGACTCTAGACAAGCTAGATGAAGACTTGGGAAAGAAGCGGGTCAAACGGATCGAGTACGCGGAAAAATGACATAACCGGATGCAAGGTAAGTGAAACTTACACCTTTTAGTAAAATAAATGTTCATCCTATAAGTTTCAAATACAATAAGGATGATATTCAAGATATGGTTCCCGACGCGAAATAATACGGGTCAGAACTAATATAAATGATAAAAACCATGTTTAATGGTAAAAGAGATAGAACGGTAAATTAGCCATGAAAAGCTAATTATAAAAATGGGTTTTTGAACGGTTACTATAAGTAAGCCTAATGAATAAAAAGAGTAAAATGAGTCAAATGGTAATGTGGATACCATTTAACAAATATTGACTAATAAGCACTTGTCGAGTGTTATGCTTACAGGATAAAGCGGCTTATGAATTAGCGTTGCTATGAATTAGCAAATTTTCGAGACAAGGTATTAAAACGGGTTAATGTATTGATCCGAGCCAGGTACGTCTAATTATGTTGTAGTTAAAAGTGCTAATTTGGTCAATAATTGGTGAGAGTCTTTCGTCGTAAAATAAGATACTAGAATTGACCAAAAAGCCCTTAACAGGCGAACCGGGTAAACGACTGTTAGAGTTTGTTTAGAAACTTGTTTATTGATTTTGAAACCCTTAGATACGTATAAAAAGTATAGGCAAAAACGTTGTGGGACGAATGTTTAGAAATAGTCAATTGCGAAAAAGGACTAGCCGAAGGGTAAAATTTCGGATTTTGGGTTCCTTATGTTAAATCCACCACAAAAATAGTTGAGGTGGAAGATAAGTAGTTATTTAGCAAGAAAAGACGAGGTGCGAAAAGAAAATAGCGAGTTCGATGCTTAGATGCTTACAAGTCCGCTAAACGGGTCAAAATAGACTAAGAAGTAAATTGTGGTTAAATGCTTAGATAGATACAAATGAATCGGTGAATGTAAACGCCTATGTAAACTCTAGGATGGGAGTGAAAATGTTAAGGTTTGACAAGCCCGGGATGGGTAAAATGATAGGAATTAACTATTTTCTTTTTAGAGCATGTAGTGAAATAATAATGCCAAACGGGTCGAATAATCACCTAAAGGATTTATGAGCCAACATTGGATAAATCAGATTTTTATGCAAACCAAGGTGATAAACGGGTCCGTAATTTAATTACGTACGCGTAGGAAAAAGAATCGTGTAAAACGGATGTGTAGATTGAAAGTTATGCACGTTTTCATAAAAAGAATCGGAACTAGGAAAATGCAGCAACGAGCTGCAAATCTTCTGCCCATCTAAGGGCGACGCGACGGGGTGCAGGTTTTGCGAAAAATTGTTTGTTGGTTCCGTTTTGATTCGCGAACTTGTTTAGACATGTTATAAACGCTATATGACTAACTCATTTCATGTTTTATGAAATGTAGGTGCTGACCGAGTTACCGGACGAAGCTAAGCGATGAACCGAACACACAAAGAACAAAGCTTCCGCGAATAGTTTCGTTGTCATATTTTAAATGGCGACTCAAGTTTACAAAATGTTGTAACGTTTTATTTAGTATAATGTTTTAATAAACTCATATTTTAAGTGTATGATAAATTTTAAATACACTAATATAATAGAAATTTATTTGATAATAGTATAAAATGGACCAAGGGTCTTACAGGGAACGTCAATTTTAAATTACCATTTTGCATATTTTGAATTTCAAAATTACTGGTATTATCAGTAATTACTGATCTGATTTGAAAGCAATTGTCATGATGACTTTTCTAATTTTTTATTTTAACTTTAATTAAGAGATAATAACCGTCAGTTTGAAATTCACATTTTGCATATTTTAAATGTCCAATGCTCAAGAAATTAGCATTAATTACTGATTTGATTTGAAACAAATAGTCAACAAGAATTTTTTTTATTTTTTAATTTAACTTTAAATTTTATCATGAAAACAATGTTGGAGGAACTCTTATCTCATTGGAATGTAACGATTAGGTAAAATGGTAATTTCATTATAATTCTAGTTTTTATTTGATAATTTCAATCTATCACTAATTAACACCATCAATAATGAAAATGTGAGCAATGGCTGTTTTTTAGGAAAACCGCTGATGGTCAAAATCAGTGGATGTCAACAATAAAAAAGTGAGCGGTGGCTATTTTTTCCTATCAGTGGATACCCAACAGTTTTTTAAACACTGATGTTTGGTCAGTCAGTGGTCAACACGAAGATTGAAGAAACAGAGGTTGTATTTCAACAGTGGATAACTTTAAACAATAAAATGTTTGAACCAACACAGTGGTTGTAATAGGCTTTTAAACAGATGTTGGGGCTTAAACAGATGTTTCGCCTTATATATCAGTTGTCTGGACTTAAACAGAAGTTTGACCTTAAACAGATGTTTGCCCATAAACAGAAGTTTGCCCATAAACAGAAGTTTGGCCATAAACAGATGTTTGGCCTTAAACAAATGTTTGAGCTTAAACAAATGTTTGCCCATAAACATATGTTTGCAAAAAAAGACCAATTTCAAGAATACTATACCCAAACAATCAAAATGAGGAGCTTAATAATCATTCAAGTGTACTTGATTTTTATTTATTAGTATAAAAATGAAACAACTGTTCAATTTATAGTACAGATCAAACCACTGAAGTGAGGTGATAAATACTGTTACATATAAACACTGTTGTCATAAACACTGTTACAAATAAACACTGATGTCATAAAAATTGTTACATATAAAACACTGAGGTGATGACATCTAACAACCTAACAGACTATAAAACACTGATGTGAAAAACACTGTTACATATAAACACTGTTAACATAAACAAAGGTCTGAGCTTAAACAGATGTTTGCCCATAAACAGAAGTTTGGCCATAAACAGATGTTTGGCCTTAAACAAATGTTTGCCCATAAACATCTGTTTGCAAAAAAAGACCAATTTCAATAATACTATACCCAAACAATCAAATGAGAAGCTTAATAATCATCCAAGTGTACTTGATTTTTATTTATTAGTGAAAAGATGAAACAACAATGTCTTCAAATCACCGGATTAGATCATGAACCCATATTAGAGGTCAAACAAAAGCACAACAGGACCACATGAATAATATCATTTCCACTTTTACTTCAATGCACTTAAATGATAGGGTGATTTGGGATTTTGTAAAAATGTTTGTTTTTGTACTTCTTTACAAAATAAGATGTTGACCAAAATTCAAACAGATGTTGACCAAAAGTCAATCAAATGTTGACCAATAGTCAAATAGATGTTGACCTTAAACAAATGTTTGGTTTAAGGCCAAACATCTGTTTATGGTCAAACATCTATGTAAGTCCAAATATCTGATATAGAAGGCAAAACATTTGTTTAAGGCAAAACATATGTTTAAGGTCAAACATCTGTTTATGGCCAAACATCTGTTTAAGATCAAACAATTGTTTAAGTCCAAACCTCTGATATAAAAGGCCAAACATCTGTTAAAGGCCAAACCTCTTATATAAAAGGTCAAACATCTGTTAAAGTCCAAACCTCTTATATAAAAGGCCAAACATCTGTTAAAGGCCAAACATCTGGAAGCATCCAGGAACTATTATTTGAGAATACGTTTGAATTTATTGAAGCTGTAGAATGAGATCTCCACTGTTGGGTTAATCTTTCAACCTCACTTTCCCTAAATTTATCAATTCTATTTTTCAACAGGGATGTAATGCAATCATTACCTTATTTAAGATACCTTCAACTACATCTTCTGATAAATCAACATTCATTTCACTCAAATGATAGCTTCAACTGCATCTTCAATCATGAACTATCTAAAGAAATTGATGAAATCATCCAAAAATACCCAAAATAAAACTAATTAAACCATCCAATATTCTTGAGTACTCACCATTAATGTGATGACCAATATAAAATCAAACCATAAAAGCATACAAATCATTGTATTATATGAAAACAATAGCAAACAACATCAAACAATAATAGCAAACAACATCAAACAACAATAGTAAGTGACCAATCAATCAACCTCATAATCATATAGAAGCCTAAAAATAAAATGAAAACTAGATAAGTGAACATCAAAACTGAACAGAAAACCTGACCAAAAATTAACCAAACACCTAATGTTGAATCCACTGTAGATGCTGAACCACTGTTGTTACAAACAGATCATACATTGGGAACTGGAAATTTAAAAGGATCGGCTTCAAAGGTTTCAACAATCGGAAGATTCAAATCTCAAGCAAATGAAACCCTAATTTCAAAAAGAATAATCGGTGAACATATTCACATATCAATAATCAACAGATGTTGTACTCATATCATCACCGTTAAGAAAAATCAACATAGATCTATAAACATACAAATCAAACCTCAAGATGAAAGAATCTTGTAAGAGAAACACCGCAGAACCCTTAGCCGGCGCCCCATCTCTCGATCTATCTCTCGAACGAAACCCTAGCAATGGTTACATGAAAAGACCCAAAACACAAAGGATTAGTATAAATAAGAGGAAATCATGGAAGTATTTCAATAAAAAAAAAAGAACAAACCTTTTGAATGAAGATAATCGATGAACAAAAGAAGATTTTATGGTGGCGTCTGGAAGAAGATTAGGGTTTGGATGGAGAGAATGATCTCAATAATTGAAGGATGTAGGCCAAAATCTAATTTGAAGAGATGATAAAGGAAAAAAAGGGGACAGAGCACTGTTGGGCGGGAAAATGGAATTGAGGATGCCCTAATCAAGTGACACGTGGCCCAAATCACTTTCATTTATTATATAGAATAGATGTGACTATTAATTATTTGTTCAATCAATTGCATATGTTTTTTCTACTGTTGCTTGTGTATGTTGATAATACAGTGATAACTAGAATGTGTATGTTACCATTAAACTATTACAACTATAGAAGAGAAGGGGTTGATCCTAAAGGCTCTTATTTATGATACATTTAGCCGAATATATGGCTCTTCATTTCCATGTGTGGTTTGGTCCAATCCCTGATTGATTTTATATGTACGGACTTGATATATTAACGTTGTCGATCGAGTTATGACCTGTGAGAGTGACACCTTGGGCAACAAACAATAAATCCTCTTAACTTTGTTAACAAGTGATTAAGAACAATTAACGAAACTAAATATATATAATTATCTAGAATAATTATATATTCTCATGGAATGAGATTTATTATTTATACACGTTATAAATAATTTAATTGTTTAATTATTTATTTAATTAAACTTTGTTTTTCGTGGTTCATATTATATTTGGGCTTGTACTAGTCATATTAGGCTTTGGGGCCCAAGAGATGATTAGTAATAGTTAATAGGGGTTATGAGATAAAACCCAATTAATTATTATATGTCATAGTAATTATGTTTTATAACAACAAAAACATATTTTTTGTGAAAAAACCCACTTTTTAGTTTTCCCGCCTTTCTTACCTATTTTATTATAAATTATTATTTTTAATTAATAAATCTAAATCTTCATGAAATCATTTATCTATATCTATATATTTATATTTATCTTCTAATAAAGGATTCGACTAATATTATTGATATATAACCTTTATTTTTATTTTTTTCTTATCTCTTATTTATTTAATATTATTTTTTAACTATTTCTTTTATTTTTTTCGCTTATTAACAATAACTATTTAATATTGTATTGATCCAACCACGTGTAGTACAAACGTTTGTAACCTTTTAATATATAAAAAAAATAAAGTAAAATGTTATTATATGTAAATAGTACATAAATGTTCATTTTTAACAAAAAAACGTATCTTGACGACTGTATGTGTTAACTGATTACATTATATTTATTAAATCAGTGTAATACACGACTTTATTCAACTAGTGCAATACACGGGTTTTTTAAGGTGTAACATTTTTATTACTTATTATATAAAAATATATTTAGTCAACCCGTGTGACATGGGGTTCTAACCAAGTTGATTAATAAAACACCCCATAAGTGATATATCAAAAAAAAATAGAAAAGAAGCCAATTCTTTTTCACTTGCCGCCTTGCGACAAAGCAAAGGTAGACGGCGCCACCTCTAAAGTTGTGTCGTCTCTTTTCTTGGCTTTGTGATTCTGTGCTCCGTCGGTGTTCGTGTTTTAGCACCCATTCGTTGTACTTCGGTGTCTTATATGGTTAATTATTAACCACAAGGTATATTTAATCTCATTAGTAGATTAAGAATTTATGTGTACCGTGTAACCATGATCTTGTTCGGGTTTGTTTTTGGTGTTTTTAAATATATTATTCGGCTGTGTTATATTAATTACAGATCTACTTAATAAATATATATCAAGCCTGTTTTGATAATAAGTAGAATTTACACCACTGAATTCCAACAATCTCCTTCCACTCTTACTATCATTTTCATTTTTCATCAGCCATCCAAAGAAGAGAAAGGCTATGGTTTGCCTATATATTAAAGGCCATATGTATGTTCATTGCACAGTCAAACAATCAATCCTTCAATCATTTGTCTGTATGTCTTTGTCTTTGGTATTTTATTATCTGTTGGGTGTTGTTCCATTGGACTTCTACAGGTGATTAGTTATTCTTGATTTGAACAGATTAGTCAGTTTGTATACATTCGACTTGCTACTGGTTTTATTCTTCTATTTTGTTCAGAACTAATCTTGAATGTTTTGGTTAAAATACAATAAAATCATGTATTCTTGACAATATATGTAATCAAGGACCAAAAAATCCATTTAACCAAAATAAACGACATACGAATATTCTGTTAGATATTTTAGTGTAATTGGGGTTGACTTGGTGGTCAAAGTGAATAATAATATACATCAAGCAAGTTAGGAGGTGCGGAAGTGCACGCTTGTTTGAGTTATTATTATTCGAAGTGTACGGGCGGAGCCCATACTCTACGGGGGTTCCAAGGGGGCAACGCCCCCTTGCCGGGGGTCCGGGGGCAGCGCCACTGGGAGCAGGGTCCAAGGGACAGAGCCCCTGGCTGGGGTAGAAAATGCCTTAGAAAATAAAATTTCGTCACATTTTTCAGACAAGAAATTAAGGCAGTTTAATAAAATTTGAATTGTAACTGCCAGAGGCACTTATCTGCAAAACACCCAAAAAATTCGAAAATAAGTTTTGATCATTTCTCTCTTGGTTCAAAAATTCGCATACTGACGTGTGCGCGTATATACATATTTTTACAATGAATTTTACACACGATTCGGTTTTAAATTTATAAAAATGATTTATACTTCAACATTAAAACACACACAAAAGGGCAAGTGTACCCCGTCATATATGTAGTAAAGTATCGGTAAGAACCAAGTGTCGATCCAAGGATGTGGGCGGAGGAATAATACTAAACCGTTATCATTAAATCACTGGTAGAAAGATAAGTGGGTAATTTGTTTAAACTAAAAAATAAGGTTAAAACATAAACTTTCATAAATATAATAGACTCCAAATAAGAAAATAAATATATAGCCTTGCTTTATGCACAACCAAACTATGTGAACTAAGTCGGTTTTGTCACTTAAAACACTTGGTCAATTCTCCATTTTCAAGACAATTAGTATCCCTTTCGGGTATCCTAACATGACAACTCTTTGGAAAGCTAAAACGATAAACACACTTTAACCACCTAAAATTGTTCTTTAACGCTCAATTGACAACTGTCTATGAAAATCCCCTAAAGAAAAGTTAGTCATCCTTTAGGAATTTTCTAACTTCACTTAATCAAGGAAAGTGACACCGATAAACACAATGTAACCACCGAGACAAGCATAAACTAGATTAAATCACAACCGTGTTCATTTTACAAATCTTGAACATAAATTCACCAAGCAAGCAATTTTGGCCTAAACTACTAACTAAGTTAACAGCTTATGTCAAGAATTCATAACAACACCATTTAACCCGTTAAGGTCCTTACGTAAGGGAAAGCTTTCTTGATTAACATTAATTACCCCTTATTAAACCACTAACCATTTCTAGTATCATGGTGCAAACATTTTAAACAAGTTAAACTAGTTAAACAAGTTCAAAGTCTACTCATACATGATTAATTAAGCTTCCTTTTGCAAATATCTCAACTAACCACATACTAATCATCCAAGATAATTAACTATAATCAAGAATTCAATATCAATAAACAAGGTTGCAAACTAATCATCAAGGATTAACATAGAAAATGCTTCAAGTGTCATTACAAACATAATTAACATACTAATGGTTGTTGTTAAGCAAGGAATACTAGTGTTTTTACCCTTAGGCTTACAATAATACATAATCATCAACCAAAATGCTTGAATTACAACAAAATCATGGAAAGATTCAAGAAATCAAACCATAAACAAGCACTAGATTGAGAATTGATGTGTGTAAAATGCAACATATAAATTAAATCAAATAAGACATAAAACTAACCTTTTTTTAGTACTAATGTTGGAAAAAGTGTGTTTTTGTCTTCCTTTTGTATTTTCAGGGTTAAATGAGCGTAAATGAACAAAAGAAGCAAAAATACAGCCAAATCTAACAATAATACAAGAAAAGGAATAAACGTGGCATGCCCGACCACTCGACAGCATCTTCCCAAGCAAAAACAAGACTTCAGAAGGCTGAACACGCCCCATGCTCATTGAACACGGGGGCGTACCCAAGTATCTGCAGAAAAGACAAAGTTGTAGAAGCTTCTATTTCCCAACACGGGGGCGTGCCAAGCAGACACGGGGCCATGGTCAACGCTAAGATTCGCATAATCCAAGCAAATCTTGATAGTACAGATACGTTTCTGCACACGGGTCGTGCCCAGCGGACACGGGGGCGTGGTCAACTAATGCAGACAAACTGCAATTAATGAAGAAAGAGAATATGGGTGGACAAGGGGCCGTGCCCAGCGGGCACGGGGCCGTGTCCGGGCTTCTGTGCAGGCTATAAATAGGGGTGCTTGGTTCATTGCAAAGGCATCCCTTGACAAACCACCTCTCTCCCACTTCACCCACACTCCACCACCATCACAACACCCCATCCACCACCATCATCCATCATCCATCATAGAGTGTGTGTAGTAGTCTCGGGATCCAAGATTGATAGTAAGAGTTCTTGACAATTAAATGCCATGTTTGCATAAGTCTCTTACATCACTTGGTGAAGATTAGCATTTAGTGTAATACTTTTGTTTTTTAATCTTTTCGCACTTTTTATTTGGTTTTGTATTAATGACTTTAATAACTAGTTTCTTATGTTGAAGGTGAAACTTCCTTATCATTTGTCCGTGGTGTCTTGGCGTTATTTTACTGTCTATATAAAATAAAAGATTTACACCATTCATATCTCCACGGTCTATATGGAGATATGTTGGCTACCTGGAAGGGGGTTAAGAGAATGGTTTGGTAAGGTTCTTGCCTTGTTCAGTGTATAGATCCTGCAAGGACCTAGGTCAAGCTTACTAGGACCTCCTTCAATACCCACTGGTATTGGATGGCGGGGGTGCGAATGGTTTGATCCCCTCATATGTAAACTATTATTAATACATTAACCCGGCTACTTGGGATTGTATCCCTATTGACTCAAACCACTTAGCCGAGGGTAACGTCACCTTCAAAAGAGGGGCCTACCACATTACGCATTAATAACTTAATTAATTATCTTTCAATAATCCAACCCTTTAGGATTGCATCCTTGCTGACTCAAACTACTGGGTTGTGGGTAACGTCACCTTCAAAAGAGGGGCCTACTGTCACGGCCCTCGACCCGGTTTGACCCGTTTCAGGAGCCGCGGGACAGAAATCCCGTGGTATTTAATTAACAGCGGAAGTTTCTTCAGGATCTTTTTAAAACTGAAATATTTCCTGATTATTTTATTTCACAATTCGGGATAAAACCCGGTAATTTACAATATTGAGATTTCACGAAGAAATCTTTTATTTTACAAAACATGTTTCTTTATTTTATACTGAGCCACTTCCTTAAGCTGATAGTGCTTCACGGCACTTTTCCTGGATCACAACAGATCACCTGAAACATGTTTGAAAAAGGTTTTGTCAGCGGGAAATACTGAGTGAATCATTCTATTTACTAAAACGACACATTTGTTATAATTTACAGTATTAAGAGCAATTACAATGTTTCAGATATCAACCAACTACCCTCGGTATTTGTCACTCGACTCGTTTCTGTGACTATGGTCATATCACCCATTGGCTAACTCGTTGTCCAATGGTGAAGATTATCAAGTAATGTATACAAAACCCCACACACCGGCTGTAATATGGTGATTACAAAGACTTAATCCCTGTAATTATAACTTTGAAAATAAACATGCTTTTGAAAGTAATTTGATAAAAAGAGAATGACTCACTTTGCAGATTTAATTATAAACAGAGCTTAGCCTACTGATAAGCCTTGATAACCAAGTTTAAATAATCATGCACACAAACTAGGTTAGTAACTTAATACAACATTTACGATAACTCACGAGATTGAAACCTTCACAACGAATGACAAAGTGCGATACTTAAACATCCATCGATTTAACGACGAATGACAAAGCATAAACCCTAATGTGGGCAGCACTTAAACATCCATTGGATAGTTTAATCGATCGGACATTGAATCGTATCAGCGATCGAGTTATTACCCTGAATTGCGGCAGTACTTCGTGATCAGTGTGTGTTTTGGGACTGTTTATGCTATAACTCAACGTACAATTCGAATTTGAACGTCGAACGAACACTCAGTTGCAGGAAACAGACTGTTCTATTTATACGTGAAAATGAGTTCCCCCGCGTGTCGCGGGAGATGTTGCTGATCCTGTTGCGACTCGCCTGGGGTATCAACCTACCCTAGGGTAGCCTTGTCACTAGTATAGGCCTGCTGAATCGCTATTTTGAGAATTTTCAGTTTAGACAACGCATTTTTAGAGATAATCGTCAATTAGGGTTTACCCCCTTGATTTTTAGGGGCCCTGATTCTAATTCCAAATGTTCTGAAAATTTTAGGGATTATACAGAATCACTTGGGTTTCTCAATTAAGGTTTCCTATTGGACAATTTGATTAAATAAATATAACTTTTGATGAGAGTTGTTACATTCTCCCCACCTTAATAAAAATCTCGTCCTCGAGATTTACTGAAATAAGTGAGGATACTTTCGCTTCATTTCTGATTCCAGCTCCCAAGTGTATTCAGCTCCTCTCTTTGAATCCCATCTGACTTTGACTAAAACTAGTCGTTTGTGTTTGAGAAACTTGATCTTTCGATCCTCAATTTGAAGAGGTTTCTCAACAAATTTCAGCTTTTCGTTTACCTTTATATCTCGAAGAGGTACTACCAGTGATTCATCTGATAAGCATTTCTTGAGATTGGATACATGAAATACATCATGTACTCCAGCTAATTCTTCTGGTAGTTGTAAACGATAAGCAACTGGTCCTATACGTTGGATCACTGAAAATGGTCCTACGTACCTTGGACTTAGCTTTCCTTTCTTTCCGAATCTAACTACTCCTTTCCAAGGAGAAACTTTCAATAGTACTTTGTCTCCCACTTGGAATTCTAACGGCTTGCATCTATTGTCTGCATAACTCTTTTGACGATCACGAGCCTTCTTCAGTCTTTCCTTGATTTGAGTAATCTTATCAGTCGTCTCTTGCACTATTTCAGGACCTGATAATGGACTTTCTCCTATTTCTGCCCAACAGACTGGAGTTCTGCACTTTCTTCCATACAGTGCTTCAAATGGGGCGGTTTCAATACTTGAATGATAGCTATTGTTATAGGAGAATTCAATTAATGGTAAATGATCATCCCAATTTCCACCAAAATCTATTACACATGCTCGGAGCATGTCTTCTAGAGTTTGGATTGTCCTTTCACTTTGTCTGTCTGTTTGGGGATGATATGCAGTGCTCAGATTTAATCGAGTTCCCATAGCTTGCTGGAAACTTTTCCAGAAATGAGAAGTAAAACGACTATCCCTATCCGAAACAATGGAGAGTGGAACTCCATGTAAGGATACAACTTCATCTACATACAATTTTGCCAGTCTTTCCATGCTAAAGGTTTCTTTCATAGGTAAAAAGTGAGCTGATTTGGTTAATCGATCCACAATTACCCAAATCGCATCATTACCTTTTCTTGTTTTGGGTAACTTAGTAACAAAATCCATTGTTATAAGTTCCCATTTCCATATAGGCATTTCTACCTGTTGTAGTAACCCTGAAGGTTTCTGATGTTCTGCCTTAACTTGTGAACAAGTAAGACATTTAGAAACATATCGCGCTATTTCCTTTTTCATTCCTATCCACCAAAAGTTCTTTCTTAAATCTTGGTACATCTTATTGTTTCCTAGGTGCATAGTATACCTAGATTTATGAGCTTCTTCTAAAATCTTAGGTCTTAAGTCTCCCTGCTTAGGTACCCAAATTCTACTTTTGTGAAATCTCCAAATTTCATCTGCTCCTTGTTCTAATTCCTTTATTCGTCCTTTCATTCCTTCAGCATCATCCTTGATTGCTGTAGTTTGAACATTCTTCAATTGTTCCATTAAATCTATTTGTAGATTTAATCTGAGAGCACGAACTCGTCGTTGTTTCTCATAATACTTACGACTTAAGGCATCTGCAACTACATTTGCCTTTCCTTCATGATACTGAATATCGCAGTCATAGTCACTTAGGATTTCCATCCATCTCCTTTGCCTCATGTTTAACTCTTTTTGCCCAAATATATATCTTAAACTTTTGTGGTCTGTGTAGACAGTAAATTTACTTCCGTAAAGATAATGTCTCCAAATCTTAAGGGCAAAAATTACGGCTCCTAATTCTAAATCATGAGTCGTATAGTTTTCTTCGTGCTTTTTCAATTGCCTTGAAGCATATGCAATCACCTTTTTGCGTTGCATAAGCACACATCTATATCCTAGTTTTGAAGCATCACAATATACTTCAAAATCTTCAGTTCCTTCTGGTAAGGCTAAAATTGGTGCATTTGTTAATTTCTGCTTCAATATTCTAAAGGCTTCTTCTTGCTTAGGTCCCCATTCAAACTTAATGGCTTTACAGGTTAACTTAGTTAATGGTACGGCTATCTTGGAAAAATCGTTAATAAACCGTCTATAATACCCAGCTAAACCTATAAAACTTCTTATTTCCATTGCTGTTTGTGGAACCTTCCATTTGGTAATTGCCTCTATCTTAACAGGATCTACGTGAATACCTTCGTGATTCACCGTGTGTCCTAAGAATTGCACTTCCTTTAACCAAAATTCACACTTTGAGAATTTG
Source organism: Helianthus tuberosus (assembly GCA_030545235.1). Taxonomy (NCBI): domain Eukaryota; kingdom Viridiplantae; phylum Streptophyta; class Magnoliopsida; order Asterales; family Asteraceae; genus Helianthus; species Helianthus tuberosus. The sequence goes on along the minus strand of CM060364.1, from coordinate 196,628,808 downwards.
GCATAAAGCTTTTCTTTTCTTAACAAAGTTAAGAGTGCATGAAGGTGTTCACAATGCTCTGTCTGACTTTTGGAATAAATAAGTATATCGTCTATAAAAACAATTACAAATTTATCCAAATATGGTTTACAGATCCTATTCATCATGTCCATGAATGCAGCAGGTGCATTCGTTAACCCAAAGGGCATGACTGTAAACTCATAATGACCATACCTAGTTCTAAAAGCATTTTTAGGTATGTCTTCTTCTTGTACCTTCAATTGATGATATCCGGAGCGAAAATCTATCTTAGAGAAATATCTAGCCCCCTGAAGTTGATCAAATAGATCATCAATCCTAGGTAATGGGTATCGATTCTTAATTGTAGCCTTATTCAGTTCTCTATAATCGATACACATTCTCATTGAACCATCATTTTTCTTAACAAATAATATTGGCGCTCCCCAAGGGGATGAGCTAGGTTGTATGAAACCTTTACTTAGTAATTCATCTAATTGCTTTTTCAGTTCTAACATTTATGTAGGTGCTAACCGATAAGGTGCCTTGGCTATCGGTGTAGTTCCTGGAATTAGATGAATCCTAAATTCTACTTCCCTATCCGGAGGTAATCCCGGTAAATCTTCTGGGAATACTTCCGGATATTTTGAGACTACAGGAATTTCCTTAAGTTCTTTACCCTTAGTACTAATGATTACTGAAATCATATATACTATTCCTTGTTTTCGTTCATAATTAGCAACTTTCATTACTGATATGAACTTCATGGGCTTACGTGGTTTATCTCCTGTAATCCTAATCACTTCTCCGGTGGATGATTGAATTTCTATGGAATTCTGATCACACAAGATTCGAGCATGGTTGGCTACTAACCAATCCATTCCTAATACAACATCAAATTCAGCTAACTTCATCGGCAATAGTTTTGCAGAGAATTTATGTCCTAAAAGTTCTATATTTTCTTCCTGCAAAACTTTATCTATTTTAACTGAATTTCTGTCTGCCGTTTCAACTGTAAAAATCTGCCTAATATTGGTTAAAGGTAAATTAAGAGCTTGGCAGAATGAAGTATTTATAAAACTTTGGTTTGCACCAGAGTCAAATAATACTTTGGCGTAAATGTTGTGAACTAAGAACGTACCCGCTATCACATCTGGGATGAGTTCTGCTTCTTGAGTGGTCAGCTGAAATGCCCTGGCATTCTTCTTAATAGTTCCGTCGGTCGCCTTGGTTTTGTTGTCTGCTGGTTTGATTAATTTAGGACATTCTGGTTTAAAATGTCCCTTTTCTCCACAGTTATAGCAGATCGTTGTTTTCTTTCTGCAGTCTTCTTCCCGATGTCCTACCATTTTGCAAAAATTGCAGGTTATATTACATCTTCCATAATGTTTTCTTTTGCAATTCTTGCAGAATGGCATAGTTGAGGATTTTCCCGTTCCTCTTCTGTTGAAGTTGCTATTATTACCCGTACGAAATCCTTGGGTAATTTTCTGAGCTAATTCCTTTTTCCTGTTTTCATCTTGGGTGCGTACTAGTTCATCGGTTAGGGTATTAGCTAATTCCACAGCATCGTCAATAGTGCGAGGTCTCGCAGCTTTAACGATGTTGCGGATTTCACTAATCAGTCCCCAAATGTAGCGAGAAATTAGTACCGGTTCTGGCGAAGCCAGCGTTGGTACCACTCTAGCATATTCAAAGAATGTCGAAGTATAACCGCGACAATCTACCCCCATCATCCGATGATTTAGAAACTTATTCGTCATCTGTTCCTTTTCATACTCGGGACAGAATTTTCTTTCTATAAAACCCTTAAATTCTTCCCAAGTCATAGCATAAGCTATTATTCTTCCTTTTGATTGTAACACAGTGTTCCACCATTCAAGTGCTCCTTCTTTGAAGAGATTTGATGCGTACATGACCTGATCATCTTTAGCACATTTACTTATTGCAATTACTGCTTCGGTTTTCTCTAACCAACGCAGTGATGCAGTTGCTCCTTCATTGCCTGCAAATTCAGTGGGTTTACAAGCAAGGAATTCTTTGAAAGTGCAACCAGGTGTTGCATTTTTCATTTTCTTAGGTAATGGAACTTGATGTGGTTCCCCATTATGATTAACATGATCATTGCCTCCGTTTACACTATTACTGAAGTTATCTTCAGAATTACGTTTGCTAGGAACGATTTGTTGTGGTTCGATTGGATTCTTTACAGCAGCAACGATTGCAGGAATAGCATTGGCTATCCCTTGAGCAACAATATTTTCGATATCTTGCCTAGTCATATATTGGTCTCCGGGATGTTGCTCAGACGGATTAACCTCATTTACTGGTTCATTACCAATGTTTGACATCTGATAATAAATTTTATGTAAATAATTAGTATAAATACAAATATAATAAAACAGTTTACACATAATCACATTAACATGTATAACCAAAATTTATCAATTTCCCAAGTTTCATTTCTATATATATTATATTATGCCTCGTACACACGATTATCATACAACGTTTTATTGTTAAGTTATTACACATACTGGTTATTATGATTATTTATTAACACATATTCCTGCAAACTCTCATTATCTGGTCAGCTAATTTCTTAAAAACGACGCTCCCTTTCGTCATACTTCCAAGTAACTCTTTCTCCCACATCCCTAATCCGATTTCCTGCATCAATTAACTCTTCGCCCCAGAGGCGAAGTTCAGTCAGATTCTCCGGGCTCATAGTTGGGTATAATGGAGGTTCTGGGTCAACTTGTGGGAAAAATGTATCAGGGTTGTTTAAAAGATTTTGGTATTGCCAATCAGTTGTCCACCATTCATCTAATTCTACTGGTAGTGGTTGAGGTTGGACAATAGGATCTGGAATAGCAGGTTCCAGATTGATTGGGATTGGAGCTTCTAGTGGGTAGCTGAAAAGATCTTCTTCAGTAAATATAAGGTTTGGATTAGCTGGTTCAAGGTTTCCATCGGCAGGTCCGATGAGGTCACTCATTACTAATTTATGATCTAAAACTTCCCAAGGAGTCATTTTCTGTTTTTGTCTAGAACTTTCTCCGACCTCTATTTCTGTTTGCTTAAAAATCTTCTCAGCTTCTATCTCTACTTGATTAACATTTTCCTCAATTTCTACCCCTTTTCCTTTGTCTTTTGGTTCTTCAGTTTTGGTAACCTTTCTTGTTGCTGGCTTTTTCCTATGTACACGCCTCCAGCCCACGAATCTGCTTCTTTTCTTGGGTTTAGGTTTTGCCAGTGGTTTGGATTGAAATTCCATGGGTTCTTCTTTATCAGCGAAGTAACCGGTGAATTCCTTGGAAACTTCTATCTTAACGGGATAGAGGTTAAGATTTTCTAAACCTTCTGATATCTCATTCATGCAACGCATATATGCAAAATACATACCAAATGTTAAAATAACAAAATTTTATAGATAACCCATAAATATTATTGCATACATAAAACAACTGACAAGTAAATTATACTACAATTTATTTATTTACTAAATAAGGTTTCTGGGAAATAAAAGTGCTAAAACTTTTGAGTATTTAGAGATTTGCATTTTCTGCTACTGTGGCTAGCATATAAAGATTTGCCCATTTCTCATCTAATTTGTCCTCCCAATGTGATTTATTGATTAAATCCTGGGTTTCTTGTTTAACTTTCTTCTCTCGGTTTTTCCTTATTTCCTCCTGACTTTTCCTAATAATCAAACTTCTTTTATTAGGAGAAAGTGGTTCTTCATATTGTGCTTTACGGACAAATATTCTTTCTTCAGGAATTACATAAGGTTTTGTTTGGGATGAACTTCCTTTTTCGTTGGATGACCTATCTAATTTAAGATAGATGTTTGACAGCTTTTGTTTACCCATACTGTAATTAACAAATAATCAGTTAATAAAACACATAATCACATAATTGGCAATCAGTAAAATTAAGTATTTCTAAATACTTAATAGGCTTAGATCAGTGGCTCTGATACCACCTTATTTCTGTCACGGCCCTCGACCCGGTTTGACCCGTTTCAGGAGCCGCGGGACAGAAATCCCGTGGTATTTAATTAACAGCGGAAGTTTCTTCAGGATCTTTTTAAAACTGAAATATTTCTCGATTATTTTATTTCACAATTCGGGATAAAACCCGGTAATTTACAATATTGAGATTTCACGAAGAAATCTTTTATTTTACAAAACATGTTTCTTTATTTTATACTGAGCCACTTCCTTAAGCTGATAGTGCTTCACGGCACTTTTCCTGGATCACAACAGATCACCTGAAACATGTTTGAAAAAGGTTTTGTCAGCGGGAAATACTGAGTGAATCATTCTATTTACTAAAACGACACATTTGTTATAATTTACAGTATTAAGAGCAATTACAATGTTTCAGATATCAACCAACTACCCTCGGTATTTGTCACTCGGCTCGTTTCTGTGACTATGGTCATATCACCCATTGGCTAACTCGTTGTCCAATGGTGAAGATTATCAAGTAATGTATACAAAACCCCACATACCGGCTGTAATATGGTGATTACAAAGACTTAATCCCTGTAATTATAACTTTGAAAATAAACATGCTTTTGAAAGTAATTTGATAAAAAGAGAATGACTCACATTGCAGATTTAATTATGAACAGAGCTTAGCCTACTGATAAGCCTTGATAACCTAGTTTAAATAATCATGCACACAAACTAGGTTAGTAACTTAATACAGCATTTACGATAACTCACGAGATTGAAACCTTCACAACGAATGACAAAGTGCGATACTTAAACATCCATCGATTTAACGACGAATGACAAAGCATAAACCCTAATGTGGGCAGCACTTAAACATCCATTGGATAGTTTAATCGATCGGACATTGAATCGTATCAGCGATCGAGTTATTACCCTGAATTGCGGCAGTACTTCGTGATCAGTGTGTGTTTTGGGACTGTTTATGCTATAACTCAACGTACAATTCGAATTTGAACGTCGAACGAACACTCAGTTGCAGGAAATAGACTGTTCTATTTATACGTGAAAATGAGTTCCCCCGCGTGTCGCGGGAGATGTTGCTGATCCTGTCGCGACTCGCCTGGGGTATCAACCTACCCTAGGGTAGCCTTGTCACTAGTATAGGCCTGCTGAATCGCTATTTTGAGAATTTTCAGTTTAGACAACACATTTTTAGAGATAATCGTCAATTAGGGTTTACCCCCCTTGATTTTTAGGGGCCCTGATTCTAATTCCAAATGTTCTGAAAATTTTAGGGATTATACAGAATCACTTGGGTTTCTCAATTAAGGTTTCCTATTGGACAATTTGATTAAATAAATATAACTTTTGATGAGAGTTGTTACACCTACTACTATAACTAAGACAATCTCTTAAAAAGTGCAAAAGTGCGGAAAACATCAAAGGTTACACTAAAGGCGAGTCGGATCCAAGTGATTCATCTTGTCTATCTGTTTTATTTTTAATTTTTTTATTTTTATTTTTAGCATTTTTAGTTAGTTTTCATTTTCTTGTTTAAAACCTTTTTTCTAAATTTTTGATTTGATTAGACGTTGAGGATAAACCGGTACTAAAAGCTCTTGTGTCCTTGGACGACCTCGGTATCTTACCAACGCTATACTACGCTCACGATGGGTGCACTTACCCATATGTGTGTTTAGTGTTAGTAAAATATCGTGTTTTATAAATTTAAAACTTGACTAAAGTGTTAAAAAGGGCTAAAAATATACTTAAATATATATCAGACTCGACACGCATCAAGAATCCGGATGATAACGGAGCTAATCGGCACGATGTGGCTTGATTCCGGGTGAAAGCAATGCCTCCGGAGCCTGAAAATTCGCCAGAAAAGCTCCCAAAAGTCCAGTCTTACGAACTGGATGCTACCTTCTGTTTTTTATAACTTTTTCAGATCGCACGGTCGTGCGATTAAAGTGCACGACCGTTCACTTTATTATCCTGTTCACCATACCATGTGACATCAGCAAGTCTTGACCGGTCTTCGTATTGGCACGGGCGTGCCATTGGTTGCACGAGCGTGCATCTCCGAGGTAAGGTTGGCACGAGTATCTGCACTGGCAGTGCGGATCCGGGCTGAGGTTGGTCATCGCATCCGCACGGGTGTTCCTTGAGTCGCACGGTCGTGCGTTACCGAGATGGCTTGCACTTTGGATCGCACTGGCTGTGCAATGCTGAGATGAGCCCGGTTGTCGGATCCGCACGGGAGTGCTCATGATTGCACGGTCGTGCAACTCGCCCAGATCAGATTTTTCCACAGAATCTTCGCAGCTCAGCCGTTTCGCCCGGAAAATCCTCGTTTTCATCATCTTCTTTTTTGGCACGCTGTTTTAGGCCTGTAAACAAAAATACACTTGATTAAGTATCTGATTCTCGGTTTTACGGCCAAAAACGCGTAAAATGGGGGTAAAATGGGGGAATAAAACATATGTAATTTGGTGAATATCACATACACACTGACATACACTGGGTTCACTTTCTCGAAAATCAGAGTTGTATCCGATTGAATTATTCGGGTGAACCACCTAATTAATTTGATCTGAGAGTGACATCACGCCTCTCTGATCATCCAGCAATCTGAAAATTCCCCAACATATTCATATAATTTTTATATTTTTATTAACTAGAAAAGCTTTCCTACACTCACAAACGTATTTTCATTGGAACCAAATATATCTAACAACAAGAAAATAATGTATAGAAGCAAATACATATCTTATTGACTTAAATACTGGACAGGACGAAACTCAATGCCTTCAACAAAATACTCGATGCTTGAGGAACTAATGTTGAAGAGTGGCAAGAAGTGAATCCGCAGATCATGTTTTCTTTTGTAGTTTAGTTTACGGGTGATTTGTTTCGGTATATAGGTGATTTAATTCAGTTTATATGTATGTCTGAAGAGGTTTTTTTTTAATGTAAACACATGATTATGCATTATGGAATTAGTTCAATAAACCCATGAGTTTCTACAAACCATCATAGATTTTGTTTATATGATGGGTTTGTTTATATGTTGGAAAAATAGAAACTTTTAGTTTGAAATTAATTTTTTTAGAACTCTTGATATATTCATTTTATTATCCCAGTCCGTATCCGATCGATATGGATTTGGATAGTGAAATCCACTATCCAAAATGTCCAGATATCTGAATTTTTGGATATCTAGTTTTGAACATCCTAAGTTGAGAATCTTATGTAACCCAAAGATTTCAAAACAAAAATTATTATTATGCATATATACTTTCCAAAAAAATCATATTTCGATATCTACTTTTTTTTTAGTAAACTGCAATTTGCCCCCTATAGTTTGGCACTGGCGTAATGCCTCCCCAAACTTCATTTTTTGCCATCTGTCTCCCTATGGTTTCATTTTATCACATAACGCCACCTTTTGTCTGAAGACCGTTTGTTTGACCATCTTCTTTGCTTTGATCTCTATATACAAAGGTAGGTCTGAGGAGGGTAAGATGTATACAGTCTTACCTCTACCTCATAAGAATATAGAGGTTGTTTCCAGTGAGACCCCAGCTCGATAATAGGTTTGCATCAAGCCTTGGATATAAGGCACATAACACTTAGCAATTAGGACAAACTCCGATTAGTGCATGTACACCCATTGTCTTTCGACTATCAACGCCATAGATAAAAAGAATATTTAATTATGATTTCATAGTAAATTATCGACATAACATTTGTTGCAAAGAATAATAAAAACCCAAACATACCTATACTTTAATGAGCCATAGGCCCAAACCTACACGTTTATGAGCCACTGAACCCAAGATTAACGAAGTTGGGTTTAACTTAACAACTGGATAAATTTGGGCCAATGATAACAGAAAGCCCGTGTACACATGGGCTCTTATCAGAGTTGCGCAAAACTTGGTTTTTTTCGAAAAGCAATTCCGATTACAAACCGGTTCCAGACAGTGGCGGACCCATGAATTATTTGCTAGGGGCGCGGATGAGACGTTTAACCATATTTTCAAGGGGTGCGGTAGTATTTTTTTGTCTAAAACAATACGCTATTTTTTTTAAGGGGTGCGGACGCCCACTCACGACTGTGGGCAGGTCCGCCACTGGTTCCAAGTATGGTCAAAAGTTGTTCCACTGAAACATGGATATATAACCGGTCTTTAGGGAGGACAATGATTGGTTCGGTACAGGTTCCGAGTTTTTTCCCAAGTTTTAACCGGTTCGGGTCGTGTATTATCATGTCAGAACCAGTTTCAAAGGATGTGGTAACAATCGGATGTATACCTTGTGGATAAGGTTAATTCCATAACTCGTTCCTCCATATCCGGTTCCTAGTTTGTTCCGGGATTTTTATCGTTTTTCTTTTTTCCACCTATGGCTCTTATTAGAAGTGCACAAATCGGTTTATTTTAGTAACTGGTTCGGTAAACTGGTTTAGATGGTTATTTTCTCATTTTTCCCTTAACCCGTTATTACTTTAACTGGTTCGTTATTCACTTTAACCGGTTATTTTCGGTTAATTAACAGATTATTTTCAAAAATATAAATTATTTTTTTGGTTTTTTTTCCTGGTTAACCGGTGCATCAGCTAAAAACCGGTACCGTCCTAAAATATCTATATCTGGTTACCAACCAGCAGTTAATATCAAGCATGGTTGTAAAATAGGTCTCCAAGGCCGAGTACTCCCCGAGTAGTCGCTACAAGGTAGGCTGCCGATGCGACTTTCTTCAACTCCGACTAATTACTCGGAATCGATAAAATGCAGTCAACATTGGCCAAAATCGGATCTAGTAGGTTAACTTGGGCCGAATTTGACTTAAAATAAAATAAAACATAATTTCTATGCCTATCATATTAAAGAATGAATATCAATTTCACGTATTTTGTTATAAATATTAGTAAATTTATGTTATTTGACATATATTTAATTTCCGAAAACTAATTTCTTTATGATTTGGCATCTCCGAGTACCCCCCCGCGTGTACTATCCGGCTAGGTCGAGTACTCTCAACTCTCCTGTCGACCGACTAGGGAGCGCCTAGCGACTTTTACAACCATGATATCAAGTAGGAACCGGTTATTGGTCTACCGATCCCGGTTAACAAACCGGGTTTTTTGCCAACCTCTGGCTCTTATGCACGTGTAAAGATCTTATCCTGGCTAAGAATACCCTTACACCTGCAACCAAACACACCCAAAACACCGATAAACCCACATTCATCTCATCCTTTCATACGTCACCTTTTAGCGGAATCAATCCTTCTCTTCTTCCTACACAAAACCAGTTTTATTCTCTCTCTCTCTCTCTCTCTCTCTCTCTCTCTCTCTCTCACACACACACACACTTCACTCACACACACAAAAATCGCCTCAAAATATCGATAGTGTGTGTTTAATTGTTTATGTGTGAAAACTATTGAACAAAAATGGTGCAGATAATGGCGTCAACGGTTCGTCCTTCGATCTCACCGTTCGGAACTGCTCGGTTTGGTGGTAGAATCGCCGTTTGCGATTCGTCTTCGCGGTTCGGTTCGATTCGGTTTGGTTTCAGTGGTATGGAATGTGAAATTATGATTAGGTTTTGTGTTGTGTTGATTTGAGTATTTTGTTATGTGTGTATGTGGATAGAATGATTGATAGGGTTGTTTGTTTGATATATGGTTTTAATTTGCTGAATTAGGTTTAGTGTTTGCTTAAGAATGGATGAGTTTTAGGGCATTCGTGTAGTTTTAGGTGTATTTGTTAGAATTGTTGTTAGCAACATGTAGGAACTAGGATGTTGGAATAATGTTGTGTCATCATCATCATCATCATATCCCACCAATAGCAAAGCAAAGGTAGGATCTGAGGAGGGTAAGATGTAGACAACCTTACCTCTACCCCGTAGGAATAGAGAGGCTGCTTCCAGTGAGACCCCGGCTCGATAGTAGTTTTGTACTTTTGCATCAAGCCTTGGACATAAGGCACATAACACTCAGCAATCGGGACAAAGACCGATTAGGGCATGTACCCTTTTGTCTTTCAGTTATCAACGCCACCACATGATGCATGATTAACCGTCCTCAGCTTTTAACGTTATTTTTCACGAAATTAGTAAAATAACATTAAAATTAGTGCACTTTCACTTTTGCCCCCCGATGGCCCACACATATATACATTATATGCGCATACCGCAAGCGGGGCGTTTGGTTGGAATAATGTTGTGCGATTTTGCTAAAAAAATTGTTTGTTTTTAGTTACTATGAGTGGAAAGTTTTTAGCTGGTGAGTTGTATAATAGAAACGTCTTTGGACTCCGCGTGCTCGATGAGGTTTGCCCCATCTTTGTAAATAGGACTAGAGACGAAACGAGAATGATATCGTTTGCCTATGAGGAGGTCATGAATTTGTTTTTGGTTATTGAGTGTGAACTTTAGCAAGGTCACCAACCCGGGATTCCCACCCAAGCATGTTTAACTGTGTAGTTTTCCTTACATCCATGGTCAATGCGCCTAGATACACGTTGGTGGGATTTAGGGTCGGACATTTCTTATGACTCAACATCTCTCTCGGTCTCTTGTGGACTGAACAATATGGGATTTGCCTAAGGTGTCCCATATGTATTTGGGAATTTATTGCTTGATATTGAAATGTAGGTTCGATTAGAGCATTCACATTGGAACCTTCTTCTTCATCTATAAATTTGATCTAAAAATACATTTTTCTGTAAATTTTGTATACTTTTCAAAAACATCTCACATCCAATTCTTTATCTCTACCTCTATCTATCTCACTCACAAACACTTATTTTATTATTATTTTCTCTTTCCTTACACACACACAAAAAAAATATAAAGAGTTGCATATAAGCCTCTAAATATAGAGGTGTACTTTACTATTCTATAAAATGTTCTTTATAATAGAGAATCCAATGTAGTGTTGTTTTAGTTGTTTTCTCTATATTTCTCTCTATATTATATAGAAAGTATGGATATAGAGGTTCCAATGTGAATGCTCTTAGCTCAAGCTTAAATTAGAGCTCTTTTTCACAATCGTCTAGTTATTTTTCAAAATTTGATCCTAAATAAACTTTAATTGACCCAAAAAGAGCCTTTTACTAGCCCAAAACAAGCCAGAGCATGAATTTGAAAGGTCAAAAGATATATTAAATTGACACATAAACTGAGAGATACAAGAACCCAATACACCGATCCAACAAAAATCTATGAAATTTAACAGGCGGTAGCCTAGAGTTAAATGTGTATGCATGTTATATATTTATTTACAAAATGCATAATTCAGATGTAATATGGTATTAGTATAACAACTTGCTTATTATATGTTTATAAAATTTGTAAAAACGAGGGCTGCAAGGTTAACTGGTCTTTATTTAAAATTTATGATTTTGTATATTTATTTACAAAATGCATAATTCAGATGTAATATGGTATTAGTATAACAACTTGCTTATTATATGTTTATAAAATTTGGAAAAACGAGGGCTGCAAGGTTAACTGGTCTTTATTTAAAATTTATGATTTTGTATATTTGCCCAGTGGGACCACAATCGCAACGTTTTGGTCTGAATAGACAAGAAGGAAACCGTAAATCAGCTAAAACAATAGTAAGCATGGCTCAAGGAAGCACAACAATCACACAGGAAAATGCATTGGAATGGGTAAAAAGTGACAAAAGAAGAATGCTTCATGTTGTTTACCGTGTTGGGGATATGGATAGAACAATAAAGTAACATTTAAATTTAATCACATGCTAATTTTCAACATTTTAATTCTTAAATTTTTGTGAATATGTGGATATCAATTGATTTATGCTTGCAGGTTTTATACAGAGTGCCTGGGAATGAAACTGTTGAGAAAAAGAGACATACCCGAGGAGAGATACACGAATGCGTTTCTTGGATATGGACCAGAAGATTCTCACTTTGTGATTGAACTTACATATAGTAAACCATTTTTAAACTATTGTTTGTAATGCACAAAAAACTGACTATCATCAATGCGGACACCAAGCTTTATATGCACGAAAAACATGTGATTGCATTGCGTACATATTTTCTTTCGTTTTATTCACACCCTCTTTCCTCAAAAAAGAAAAGAAAAAGAGTAAAATGCCATATTCGTCTATGAGGTTTGGCCAGTTTTGCGACTTTCGCCCAAAGGTTTGTTTTTCCGCATCTGAATCCAAAAGGTTTGAAGTCTTGCCATTTCATCCGGCTTGTTAACTCCATCCATTTTTCTCCGTTAAGTCGGGGGTATTTTCGTCCCTGAGAAAATGGATGGAGTTAACGAGCTGGATGAAAATGGCAAGATTTCAAACCTTCTGGATCCAGATGCGGAAAAACAAACCTTAGGACGAAAGTCGCAAAACTAGCGAAACCTTAGGGACGAAAATGACATTTTACTCAAAGAAAAAAAGAAGTGTTAGTTTGGATAGTAACATCGGTGGTGGCCTTATACTTTTATGATGTTAACTTGTATAGCATGATGCTTCATATGAGGCACCTTGGTTAGTTTTCAAAGCCGAATAAATATATATAGATTCTTTGCTTATGACTAATAACACTTATCCTTCCAGATTATGGAGTTGACAAATACGACATTGGAACTGCATTCGGTCATTTTGGCATTGCGGTTGATGACGTGAGTGAACCTTATACCATTTGCGTCCTCTTTAAGTTCTTGCATCTGCATATACACCATGAAGTTTTTGTACGGGTCAAAATGGGTTGGGTTGACCATAAATGTTTTTGGAAGTTCAGTTTTATAAAATAATTACAAAATGGGTTGGGTTGACTAGAAATATCTTGAGACGCTGGCCCGTTGCTGGCTCTCTAAGTAAACGGGTCGAAATCACGTCTCCATTTAGATATATTGTCCTCGTTTTAACATATGTAGTTAATATCGGTATTATATCACCAATATATCGGTTATTGGTCCCCATGTAAAATATCAGTGTCAAATATCGGTACCGATAGTATCGGTGATATTGACCAATATTCGACCCATAGTTATTGATAGCGTTCGCTATCGCACGCTTCGTAGCGAAGCGCCAATATCTCGCAATCTGTTACGTAGCGACTGAATAGCGTGATTATAGCGGATTCCGACGACAAATTATGGCTGGAAACCTGCAATTTCTGCAGGAAACTTACTGGAAAATAGGAGAAGGAAGAGCGGCTGCGTTTTCTTGCGTTTTAGTCTTTTTAGGGTTAAATAACTTTATGGATTTTAACATTTAACCCCTCTATCTTTCATTAGTTTACATGTAGTCCCTAAAACTTGTAAAAAATTACATAAAAGTGTAAAATTAGTTTGTGTATTTTTAACAATTAAATCCCCTATTTTAACTAGCTTACATTTGGCCCTTAAACTTTTAATTATATATAAAAAAGTATAACATTAACATTATATAGATGTAGAATTTATAGATAGCTATTTTTTATTTCTTAAATTTTTAACTACCTTATCGCTAAACACGAAATAGCGGGCGCTATTTCATCGCTATCGCTAGTAGCGTATAGGTACCTTGTCGCTATTCGCTATCGATAACTATGATTCGACCGAAATTTTACTGATATATCACCGATTTTCCCGATATCAGTACCTTTCTTCTTAGTTCTACCTTTCGTCTTTCTTCTTCTTATGGCTGCTATTAGTGTTTTAAGTCTTAATTGTTAAATGTTAGTGTTTTAAGTCTTAATCATTTCCTACGTGCTACAATTGTTAGTGTTTTGCAAGTTGCAAAAGGTTAATTTGTTAACGGTAGGAGAGTATACCAAATTGACAGTGTTAAATTGCTATATATATAAATTCTACATGATATTAAAATTACCGATATCCCACTGCGATAACCTATATCTCAAATATCGGTCCTTGACCAATATCCGATTTTTTACCGCATTAACTGCATAGGTTTTAACAAAGATTTGGGTTTCTGCAGGTTGCCAAGACTGTCGATCTTATAAAGGCCAAGGGTGGCACCGTAACCCGGGAACCGGGTCCCGTCAAAGGTGGAAAATCAATAATCGCATTTATCGAAGATCCCGATGGTTATAAATTTGAGCTTATAGAAAGGGGTCCCACTCCTGAACCCCTTTGTCAAGTAATGCTTCGTGTTGGAGATCTTGATCGTTCTATAGCTTTTCATGAAAAGGTGTGTGGTTTTATCTTAACTAAAAGAAATTTTATTATCACATTCTATTAATTTTTGTGGGCTAACATGAAAAGGTGTCTGGTTTTATCTTAATTAAAAAATATTTTATTATCGCATTCTATTTATTTTTGTGGACTAACTTTTTCTTAATCTCATATGTATTTTAGGCTTTTGGTATGGAGCTCCTTCGCCGAAGAGATAACCCTGAGTACAAGGTATATTGATGAGAGTAATGTTACACGTGCCAAAATATATAATTTTTTTACACGAATAAAAGATTAAATTGAGGTTCGAGAGGTCAATCAACTCTCTCAATTGGTAAATACCATATCAATTGTTAATATTCAGAACTATTTTAATTACAACCTCAATGCTTTATTTGTAGATAAAATAAACTACCTTGCTCCCTAAGTTAACTTGCTTTTCAAGTTATCATGTTCTCTAAGACATTTCTTAAATTATTTATGGAAGATAAAAAGAAATTGCTATTCTCAGTTTATACTTTTCTAATAAATAAATTATTATCATAATAATAGTGATAATTTTTAAAAATTACTTATGGATGGATTGATTTGGGTTATCTTCAACAACAGGTTAAATAAAAAAGTTTAGCTAAAAAAGAACGGGTATAACAGGTCGGAGGTCTTTCAAAATGTATATTTACTGCACACACTCTCCTAAATCGCTTTATCAAAATAGTTGGAATATCCTTGTAATAATATTGTTTATTTATAATCATGTTTATTGCATTTTATATCTACTAAAATATTTAAATATGGACAAAAGACTGTTTTCTGGTTCAACTCAGCCTGGCCCTGGCCCGTATCAAATTGATAATTGATGAGTTTTTTACCTGAACCCATTTTAACCCGTCAGGAGTACATTGTTCAGTATTATCTACATTATTATTTATGCTGTTGCAGGCTTCCCGTTTATAGACGTTATAATCTTCCTCTTTTTATATTGAGTAAAGTACACAGATGGTCCCTATGGTTTACTGAAATTTTGGATTTGGTCCCTAGCTTTCCAAAAGTACACGGGTGGTCCCTGTGGTTTACACTTTGTAACACATTTAGTCCCCAGCCAACAAAACTAAAGGTTTTAGCATGTCCAATTTAGGGACTAAATGTGTTACAAAATGTAAACCACAGGGACCATTCATGTACTTTTGGGAAAAGCTGGGGACTAAATGCATTACAAAGTACAAACCACAAGGACCATCTGTGTACTTTTGAAAAGGTTGGGACCAAATCCAAAATTTTGGTAAACCACATGGACTATCTGTGTACTTTACTCTTTTATATTAAATCAAGGTTTTTTTTTTTTCATATTTGGGATCTTGAATCTCCATATTTTCTAAAATGTTTAAATTTGACATGTATTGTCGTCTTAAATAAGCCTGTATCATTCATTATAATATTATATTAATAATTCGAACAAAGCACATGGTTGATTCTGCAGTACACGATTGCAATGATGGGTTACGGACCAGAAGATAAAAACGCTGTACTGGAGTTGACTTATAATTACGGGGTCACAGAATACGACAAAGGAAATGCTTACGCTCAGGTCAACCAAGACTTCTTTTTGGTATTTATGTCATCGAATATCATCCTAATCAGTCAAATTTGGTAACTTGCTTTTTTTTTTTTTTTTTTTTGCTCGGTAACAGATAGCAATAGGCACAGACGATGTTTATAAAACTGCAGAAGCCGTTAAGCTTTTTGGCGGGAAGGTTACCAGAGAACCCGGGCCCCTACCTGGTATCAGCACCAAAATTACTGCATGTTTGGACCCTGATGGTTGGAAAACGGTAAGATGTGCGGGTCTGGAACGGGTCAAAATGGTTTAGTGTCGAAAGAGGTTTTTTATTACGTATGAAAGGGTTGGGCAAGGTTGGGTTGACCCACAAACGTCTTTTATTCATTTTCAATTTTTATATAAAAACTAGTTTATCTATATCGCGCGTTACGGCGAAACCGAGCAAATGATAATGTAAAAAAACGTGATTTGAAAATAAAGCATGTTGTTTAGAAAGTCAAACCATTAGAACGATTTAGTTTATCATCGTACCGTTTTATGATACCAAATAAATACTTTATTTTAAGTATAACCTCGTTTTTAACAAAACTTAATGTCAGGGAAAGAAATCAATCACAACTACGTACTTAAGTTTTTAGAAAAAAGTTATAAACATAACTTATTAAAGAAGTATCAAATTAATCGATAAATTAATATATGTTCAAAAAAAGAAAAAAAAAACAATTATTAAAAAAAGGTAAAGGAAATATATGTTTAAAAAAAAGAAAAATATGTTATTAAAAGTAAATATAATAATAAACTATTATAATATATTAAATAATAAAATAATAAAAAACTATATATTATTATTATAAAATAAAGTTACTATTCATCATCCCTCGAAAACAATATATATAATATATAATAGTTAATGTGCTACAAAAACAGTTTTATAACAGTATTAAACTGAAGAGTAAAGTAAACGCATGGTCCTTATTGTTTACCAAAATTTTTATTTGGTCCTGGCCTTCTAAAAGTACACGGATAGTCCTTGTGGTTTGTACTTTGTAACGCATTTAGTCCCTAACTTTGCTTAAAAGTACATGGATGGTCCCTGTGGTTTGCACTTTGTAACGCATCAAGTCCCTAACTTAGGCCTACTCAAAACCTTTAGATTTGTTAGCTAGGGACTAGGTGCGTTACAAAGTGCAAACCACGGGGACCATTCGTGTACTTTTGAAAAGCTAGGGACCAAATCCAAAATCTTGACGGCTTTATGCATTTAAAATAGACTTTGGGCTATTCAACCTGTTCTCCTTTTAGCTTTTCTTTGTTTGACAGGACATTCCAATTTTTATTGTCATTAGCTTTTGAAAGAGATTGTTAGATTCACCATCTATTGAATAATGGGATCATTTGGATAACTTTTTTGACGATAATTTGCAGGTCTTTGTCGATAACGTTGATTTTCTAAAAGAGCTAGAATGATGTTGATGTGGAAGATTCACTCATTCGGGGCTGAAACGCACACATCAAACTGTACCACCCACGCCATTTTGTAGATAACTGAGCAGTGGTTGCAACTTGTCACAAATTTGAAATCTTGGTAGAATGGCTAATAATGTGTATTTTTTTTTGTGAAATTAATTGTGAACAACCAAAGAAAAGAGGAAATAGCATTGTAGAATTGGTGAAATCATTGCTTTATGCATCATTTGTTCCAATACATGTTGAACTTGTGTGTTTTACAATTACATGTTTCCGTTGTTTAAACATTGGGGTGGGGTTCGGCTACAAAGTCCAATTTGCCTACAAAGTGTATAGTCTTCTAACACTACAATTTCAGTCATAAAACACACTCAAAACTCACAAATAACAGAGTGAAGATCACTAAAACACAATATCCAAACCCTAACAATCCATAAAAATTTCAAACACACAATCGTAGAACTATGCATATAAAACACAACATGATAATCAACATAAAACACACTAATGTTAATCATTCGATAATCAAAGCCTTATTATCCAAAACACAACACAAAACCCACAAATATGGCGTTTTAGTAATCTTCACTTTGTTATTGGTGGGTTTTGAGTGTGTTTATGGTTGACATTACGGTGTTTTATAACTTTTTACGCTTTGTAGAAAAAAATGGACTTTGTAGCCAACTCCCACCCTAAACATTGATTCTTGTTTTTGTACGTCTTTGTACAAACACTACCCTGATGGGTAAAGTATCAAAGCTTTATGTTGCTTGGCTATAGTATTCTTCAACTCATTCGAGTTTGGAAAAATCTTGTGTTTTTGAGTTGGTAATTCTTCTACTTCATTTTCCATGCCATCAAGAGTAATCTTTTGAACATGAGTCTTCTCATATTTTAGCTTTGGGTTGAAGTTTTACACTTGAAGTTTGTTATGATCAAGATGTTTTTAATTTCGGCTTTGAGGTGGCTAGCGTACGTTTTATCAATATGTCTTTACTTCTGGCTTTGAGATGGCTAGCGTACGTCTTATCAATATGGTTTTCCAATGACTCCTGGGATATGGTAGTCTTGAAGGGGGGTCTATCCATTTTATTACAAAAGCATACATTTAGTCTTTGGTATATTTGGTTTTTATGAGCTGGCTAGTGTATCTTATCATTCTAGCTTTTCAAAAAGTCATATGATTCGGTAACCCTAACGGGTACCGTTTCTACATTTGCATTTTTATAATCAAACCATTTTACTATATTTATATTTTATTTTTATATCAAGCACAGTGGCGGATTCACTTGTTAAGTCGGGTGGGCGTCTTCTCACAAAATATGTATTTATATGTATATATTTCTTTTATTTTTTCTTATTTAAACCCAAAGGGCACTTTTCAATTGAACACACCAATCAAATCTATACGTGCCTTTGGATCATACCTGTATTTTGCAACCTTCCTTTAGCACCTGACAAACCGAACCGAATCGATTCCAGCTGAACAAGATAGGTATTGCCTCGTTAATATTGGAACTGGTGCCGGTATGTATATTTATGGTTTTCGATCGGTATAATTATAGGGGTGTAAACGAGCCGAGCCTGACTAGGCTCGAGTTCAGCTCGGTTCTAGCCTACTTATTTGAGCTCGTGCTCGGCTCGCGAGTAAAACACAAAGCTCAAGCTCCACTCGACCCGGTTTGAGCTATTTTGAGAACAACCCCAAACTAGCTAAAAGCTCGGCTCAAGCTCACTTATATATCGCTTAAACGATCCAAAGCTCGGCTTGCCAATGTTATCATCATTATTATTATATCATAGGGTAAATTTACTTTTTGAGTCCCTGTGTTTTATGGGTTTTAACTAGTTGAGTTCAAAAGCAAAAAGTTTAACGACCTGAGTCACTATAAGCATTTTCTTTAACCATTTGAGTCCAAATTTCTAACACTGTTAAAAATATTCTGTTAACTTTTGTTAAATGACCAAATTACCCTTTTAATTAAAAAAACCATTTTATTATTAACATGTTCTCTAGATCATTTCCAGCACCTCCAGAACTTTTTCTCTCTCTCTCTAGCTAAACCATCTCCATCCATATCCCACCACCACACCTCCACCATCAACACAACCGTCGCCACACCATCAACACCACCATTGCCACTGCACCTCCACCGTCACCACCACCACTACACCGTCACCACCACCATTGCACCTACACAACACCCACCACCGCTGCACCTCCATCGTCACCACCACCACTACACCGTCACCACCACAACACCCACCACCGATCTTCAACAACAACAAGACAATCTTCAACAATTGAAACATCATCATGGTAACAAGTCATGTCACGGCCCCCGACCCGGTTTGACCCGTTTCAGGAGCCGCGGGACAGAAATCCCGTGCTATTTAATTAACAGCGGAAGTTTTCTTCAGGATCTTTTTAAAACTGAAATATCTCCCGATTATTTTATTTCACAACTCGGGATAAAACCCGGTAATTTACAATCTTGAGATTTCACGAAGAAATCTTTTATTTTACAAAACATGTTTCTTTATTTTATGCTGAGCCACTTCCTTAAGCTTGTAGTGCTTCTCGGCACTTTTCCTGGATCACAACAGATCACCTGAAACATGTTTGAAAAAGGTTTTGTCAGCGGGAAATACTGAGTGAATCATTCTATTTATGAAAACGACCCCTTTGTTATAATTTACAGTATTAAGAGAGATTACAATGTTTCAGATATCAAACCAACTAACCACAGTACTTGTCACTCGAACATCCATCGGTAGCTTCTTTGCCCGATGGTGTCTGTGACTATGGTCATATCACTCATTGGCTAACTCGTTGTCCAATAGTGACGGTTATCAAGTAATGTATACAAAACCCCACATACCGGCTGTAACTTGGTGATTACATAAACTTAATCACTGTAATTATAACCTTTGAAAATAAACATGATTTTGAAAGTAAATTTGATAAAAAGAGAATGACTCACATTGTAGATTTAATTTGAGCAGAGCCTAGCCTACTGATTAGCCTTTTAACCTAATTTTAATAACAGGCACACAATTCGGTTAGTAACTTAATACAGCATTTACGATAACTCACGAGATCAACCCTCACAACGAATGACAAAGTGCTATGCTTAAACATCCATCGAATTAACGACTAATGACAAAGCATCACCCTAATGTGGGCAGCACTTAAACATCCATTGAGTACATTGATCGATCGGAAAATGAATCGTAATAGCGATCGAGTTAATACCCTGATTGCGGCGTCGATTAGTGATCCGTGTGTGTTAATTGTGGTAAACAGAACGTAACTCGGTGCCTAGAACGAATTTCTTCGTCGAACATACGCAGAATTTCAAGTGCCAATGTCTGCTATTTATAGTCGAAATTTCACATTGCTTACGGACCGTAAGACTTAACCCTTACGGTCCGTAAGGGACACCTCAAGCTCATAGTGTTGCCACGTGTGGGACTAGGCCTGCTGACTTGACAGAATTCGAAATTGAAATTTTGACAACGTTTTATTTAGATAATCGTGACTAGGAAATACCCCCCCTGAGTTTTAGGGGCCCTGATCCTGATTTCAATTGTTCTGAAAATTTTAGGGTTTGCGCAAAATCACTTGGGTGTCTTAATTAGGTTTCCTGTTGGACAAATTAATTTAATAAATATGACTTTTGATGAGAGTTGTTACATTCTCCACACCTTAATAAAAATCTCGTCCTTGAGATTTACTGGAATAATTGAGGATACTTTTTCTTCATCTCAGATTCCAATTCCCAAGTGTATTCAGCTCCTCTCTTTGAATCCCATTTTACTTTAACTAACACTAGTCGTTTATGCTTGAGAAACTTTACTTTTCTGTCTTCTATCTGAAGAGGTTTCTCAACAAATTTTAACTTTTCGTTTACCTCTATATCTTGGAGAGGTACTACCAAAGATTCGTCTGATAGACATTTCTTGAGATTGGATACATGAAATACATCATGTACTCCAGCTAACTCTTCTGGTAGTTGTAAACGATAAGCAACTGGTCCTATACGTTGGATCACTGGAAATGGTCCTACGTACCTTGGACTTAGCTTTCCTTTCTTACCGAATCTAACAACTCATTTCCAAGGGGAAACTTTCAACAGTACTATGTCTCTAACTTGGAATTCTAACGGCTTGCATCTATTGTCTGCATAACTCTTCTGGCGATCCCGAGCCGTCTTTAGCCTTTCCTTGATTTGAGTAATCTTGTCGGTCGTCTCTTGCACTATTTCAGGACCTGACAATTGACTTTCTCCTATTTCTGCCCAACAAACTGGAGTTCCGAACTTTCTTCCATACAGTGCTTCAAATGGGGCAGCTTCGATGCTTGAATGATAACTATTATTATAGGAGAATTCAATTAATGGTAAGTGATCATCCCAGTTTCCACCAAAATCTATCACACATGCTCGGAGCATGTCTTCTAGAGTTTGGATTGTCCTTTCACTTTGCCCGTCTGTTTGTGGATGATATGCCGTGCTTAGGTTTAGTCGAGTTCCCATTGCTTGCTGGAAACTTTTCCAGAATTGAGAAGTGAAACGACTATCCCTATCCGAAACAATGGAGAGTGGAACTCCATGTAAAGATACTACTTTATCTACATACAATTTTGCCAATCTTTCCATGCTAAAGGTTTCTTTCATTGGTAGAAAGTGAGCTGATTTGGTTAATCGATCTACAATTACCCAAATTGCATCATTACCTTTTCTGGTTTTGGGCAACTTAGTAACAAAATCCATTGTTATGAGTTCCCATTTCCATACCGGCATTTCTAATTGTTGTAGTAGACCTGAAGGTTTTTGATGTTCTGCCTTAACTTGTGAACAAGTAAGACACTTAGAAATATAATTAGCTATATCCTTCTTCATGCCTATCCACAAGAAATTCTTTCTTAAATCTTGATACATCTTATTGTTTCCTGGATGCATAGTATACCTAGATTTATGGGCTTCTTCTAGAATTTTATTCCTTAATTCTCCTTGCTTAGGTACCCAAATTCTGCTTTTGTGGGATCTCCAAATTCCATCAGCTCCTTGTTCTAATTCTTTAAACCGTCCCTTCATTTCTTCAGCATCATCCTTGATTGCTGTTTCTAGGAAATGTTTTAGTTGTTCCATTAAATCTAATTGTAGATTTAATCTGAGAGCACGAACTCGTCTTTGGTTCTCATGATACTTACGACTTAAAGCATCTGCAACTACATTTGCCTTTCCTTCGTGATACTGAATATCACAGTCGTAATCACTTAAAATTTCCATCCATCTTCTTTGCCTCATGTTTAACTCTTTTTGCCCAAATATATATCTTAGACTTTTGTGGTCAGTATAGACAGTAAATTTACTTCCGTAAAGATAATGTCTCCAAATCTTAAGGGCAAAAATTACGGCTCCTAATTCTAAGTCATGAGTGGTATAATTTTCTTCGTGCTTTTTCAATTGCCTTGAAGCATACGCAATTACTTTCTTGCATTGCATTAGCACACATCCAAATCCTAGTTTTGAAGCATCACAATATACTTTAAAATTTTCAGTTCCTTCTGGTAAGGCTAAGATTGGAGCATTGGTTAATTTCTGTTTCAAAATTCTAAAGGTTTCTTCTTGTTTAGGTCCCCATTCAAACTTAACTGCTTTACAGGTTAGCTTAGTTAATGGTACAACTATCTTGGAAAAATCCTTAATAAACCGTCTATAATATCTGGCTAAACCTATAAAACTTCTAATTTCCATTGCAGTTTGTGGAACCTTCCAATTGGTAATCGCCTCTACATTAGCAGGATCTACATGAATCCCTTCGTGATTCACCATGTGTCCTAAAAATTGTACTTCTTGCAACCAAAATTCACACTTCGAGAATTTGGCGTACAGTTTTTCATTTCTTAACAAAGTTAAGAGTGCATGCAAGTGCTGACAATGTCCGTCCTGACTTTTTGAATAAATAAGTATGTCATCTATGAAGACAATTACAAATTTATCCAAATACGGTTTACAGATCCTATTCATCATGTCCATGAATGCTGCAGGTGCATTCGTTAATCCGAAAGGCATGACTGTAAACTCGTAATGACCATACCTAGTTCTAAAAGCAGTCTTAGGTATGTCTTCCTCTTGTACCTTCAATTGATGATATCCGGAACGTAAGTCGATCTTAGAAAAATATCTAGCTCCTTGAAGTTGATCGAAAAGATCATCAATCCTAGGTAATGGCTATCGATTCTTAATAGTAACTTTATTTAATTCTCTATAATCGATACACATTCTCATTGAACCATCCTTCTTCTTTACAAACAACACTGGCGCTCCCCAAGGGGATGAACTAGGTTGTATGAATCCTTTGCTTAGTAATTCATCTAATTGCTTTTTCAGTTCTAACATTTCGGTAGGAGCTAACCGATAAGGTGCCTTAGCTATCGGTGTAGTTCCAGGGATTAGATGAATCCTAAATTCTACCTCCCTATCTGGTGGTAATCCTGGTAATTCTTCTGGGAATACCTCTGGGTATTCTGAGACTACAGGAATTTCCTTAAGTTCTTTTCCCTTAGTACTAATGATTACTGAAATCATATATATTATTCCTTGTTTTCGTTCATAATTAGCAACTTTCATTACTGATATGAACTTCATAGGCTTACGTGGTTTATCTCCTGTAATCACAATTACTTCTCCGGTGGGTGCCTGGATTTCTATGGAATTCTTATCACAAAGAATTCGAGTATGGTTGGCTATTAACCAATCCATTCCTAACACAACATCGAATTCGGCTAATTTCATAGGTAACAGATTTGCAGCAAATTTATGACCTGAAAGTCCTATTTCTATATTTTGCAAAACCTTATCTATTTTAACTGAATTCCCATCAGCCGTTTCGACTGTAAAAATCTGCCTAATGTTGATTAAGGGTATATTAAGAGCTTGGCAGAATGAAGTATTGATAAAACTTTGGTTTGCACCAGAGTCAAATAATACTTTGGCGTAAATGTTGTGAACTAGAAACGTACCAGCTATCACATCTGGAATCAGTTCTGCCTCCTGAGTAGTTAAGTGAAAGGCTCGGACATTCTTCTTAGTAGCTCCGTCGGCTGTCTTGGCTTTGTTGTCTGCAGGTTTGACCAATTTAGGACATTCAGGCTTAAAATGTCCTGTTTCTCCGCAATTATAGCAGACTCTTGTTTTCTTTCTGCATTCCTCTTCACGATGTCCTACCATTTTACAAAAATTGCAGGTTACACTACATCTTCCAAAATGTTTCTTTCTGCAATTCCTGCAAAACGGCGGATTTGAAGATTGCCCTGTTCCTCTTCTCTTGAAGCTGTTATTATTACCCATACGAAATCCTTGGGTAATTTTCTGAGCCAGTTCTTTCTTCCTGTTTTCATCTTGCGTGTGTACCAGTTCGTCAGTTAGGGTATTAGCTAATTCCACCGCATCGTCAATCGTACGAGGTCTCGCAGCTTTAACGATGTTACGGATTTCACTAATTAATCCCCAAATATAGCGAGAAATGAGTACCGGTTCTGGCGAAGCCAGTGTTGGTACCACTCTAGCATATTCAAAGAATGTCGAAGTATAACCGCGACAATCTACACCCATCATTCTATGGTTTAAAAACTTATTTGCCATTTGATCTTTTTCATATTCGGGACATAATTTTCTTTCTACAAGAATCTTAAATTCTTCCCATTTCATGGCATAAGCCCTATCTCTTCCTTTGGCTTGTAACACCGTGTTCCACCATTCTAGCTCCCCTTCTTTGAAAAGATTTGACGCATACATGACCTGATCATCCTGAGCACATTTACTTATGGCAATTACTGCCTCGGTTTTCTCTAACCAACGCAGTGCCGCAGTCGCTCCTTCATTGCCTGCAAACTCAGTGGGTTTACAAGCAAGAAATTCTTTGTAAGTGCAACCAGGCGTTGCAGCTTTCATTTTCTTAGGAAGCGGAGCTTGCCGTGGTTCATTGATGTGTTCAAAATGTAACATATAAATTTCATCATATGAGGCATAAAACTAACCCTTTTTTAGTACTAATGTTGGAAAAAGTGTGCTTTTCTCTTCCTTTTGTATTTTCAGGATTAAATGAGCTCAAATTAACAAAAGAAGCAAAAAGACATCAAAATCTAACATAAATACAAGAAAAGGAACAAAATGTGACATGCCCGACCCCACGACAGCATCTTCCCAAGCAAAACAAGATATCAGAAGCCTGAACACGCCCCGTGCTCAGCCAGCACGGGGGCGTGCCCAAGTGTCAGCAGAAAAGACAAAGTGGTAGCTTTTATTGCCCACCACGGGGCCGTGCTCAGCGGACACGGGGCCGTGGTCAACTATAAGATTCGCACAATCCAGGCAAATCTTCATAGTACAAAGATTCTTCTACACACGGGGTCGTGCTCAGCGGACACGGGGGCGTGGTCAACTAATAAGACAAAGCTGCATTTAATGAAGAAAGAGAAGGATGTGGACACGGGGCCATGCCCACTGGACACGGGGCCGTGCCCGAGCTTCTGTTCAGCCTATAAATAGAAGTGCTTGGCTCAATCTCAAACCATCCCTTGGCACACCACCTCTCTCACACTTCACCCACCACCCACCACCACCATAACACCATCATCCACCACCATCATCCATTGTCCATCGTAGAGTGTGTGAGTCGTCTCGGGATCCAAGATTGATCGTAAGAGTTCTTGACAATCAAGGCCATGTTTGCCTAAGTCTCTTACATCACTTGGTGAAGACAAAGTGTCTAGTGTAATACTTTTTATTTCTAATCTTTTGAACTTTTTATTTGGTTTTGTATTAATGACTTTAATAACTAGTTGCTTATGTTGAAGGTGATCTTTCCTTATCGTTTGTCCGTGGTGTCTTGGCATTATTTTACTGTCTATATAAAATAAAAGATTTTCACCATTCATATCTCCACGGTCTATATGGAGGTATGTTGGCTACCTGGTCGGGGGTTAAGGGAACGGTTTGGTAAAGGTCTTGCCATTGTTCAGCGTTTAGAGGTCCTACAATGGACCTGGGTCAAATTTAGTAGGACCTCCTTCAATACTTAACGGTATTGGATGGCGGGGGTCCAAACTATTTGATCCCCTCATAAGTTAACTACTATTAATACTATAACCCGGCTACTTAGGACTGTATCCCTGCTGACTCAGACTACTTAGTCGAGGGTAATGTCACCTCCAAAATAGGGGCCTACCATAATATTGCATTAATAACTTAATTAATTATCTTCCAATAATCCACCCTTTTAGGATTGTATCCTTGCTGACTCAAACTACTGGGGTGAGGGTAACGTCACCTTCAAAAGAGGGGCCTACTACAATAACTAAGATAATCTCTTAATTATGTGCAAAAGTGCGGAAATAATCAAAGGTTACACTAGATACGAGTCGGAACCAAGTGATTCATCTTGTCTATCTGTTTTCATTTTATTTTATTTTCAGCATTTTAGTTAGTTTTTACTTTTCTTAGTTTAAAACATTTTTCTAAACCTTTTTATTTTGATTAGACGTTGAGGATAAACCGGTACTAAAAGCTCCTGTGTCCTTGGACGACCTCGGTATCTTACCAACACTATACTACGCTCACGATGGGTGCACTTGCCCATATGTGTGTTTAGTGTTAGTGAAATATCATGTTTTATAAATTTAAAACTTGGCTAAAAATAAGTGTTAAAGGGGCTTAAAATATACACCTAAAATATATAACACTTCACACGCATCAAGTTTTTGGCGCCGCTGCCGGGGACACAAGGATTTTAAGAAAGTTAGGAATCAACGGCCTAATCGTTTTTCTTATTTTTCATTTTTTTTAGGATTTTTTTTAGTTTTTCAGCTTCTGCAGAGCTCAGCACGGGCCGTGCCTGGTCGGACACGGGCCGTGCCCAGCATCATCACTGGCAGTTTTTATTTTCTGAGTTACAGAGAGCTGAACACGGGGCCGTGTCGGTGCAACACGGGGCCGTGCCCAACTCCCAGTAACAGGGATCCAGAAAACAATCACTGTATCTCTGACCACGGGCCGTGTTCACCGAGCACGGGGCCGTGGTGAACATTCTGACCAACGTAGGGGTGAGCAAATTTAGGTCCGGACCGAAAATAACCGAGAACCAAACCGAAAATATACCCAACCGACCCGAACCGAAGTACCTAGGTATTTAGATCGGTTCCAATTTTTCATATAAAATAGGGTCGGGTCGGGTCGGTTCTCGGTTTTTTCATGGTGAAACCCGACTTGGACCTATGGACCGGAACCGACCCTATATTTAGGGTAGTGAATTGGTTCTGTATTTTATGTTTGATCGGTTCTCGGGTCGGGTCGGGTAGGGTCGGGTTTTTCGTTTTGCTCACCCCTAGACCAACGTTCTTTTCTGTTTTTATTGCAGGACTTGGAACCCAGGCACCACATTTGAACCTCCTACGCAGTGCATGAGCTCCAGTTCTAGTAAAGACATAAAAGAACCTCTAGAAGAACCCGAACGCTTTCTCAGAAAAAGACTTAAAGCTAAAAACCAAGAGAAAGTTTCGGGGGACCCACTTCCAATGGCGGACCAACGTACCCTCATGGATTACCTACGGCCCACCGTAGGCAATCTCGGCGCCGCTATCAATGCACCAAATGTCGAAGCCAACAACTTCGAACTTCGGCCGCATTTGATACAAATGCTCCAAAACTCCGCAACCTTTCACGGGCTTGCGGACGAGGATCCCCATCTACATATTACTAATTTCTTGGAAATATGTGATACTTTTCGGATCAATGGAGCATCAAACGACGCAATTCGCCTTAGGATGTTTCCATTTTCACTAAAAGACCGAGCTAAGGCTTGGCTTAACACCCTCCCAGTTGGCTCGGTAAACACCTGGGATGAACTAGCCCAAAAGTTTCTATATAAGTATTTCCCTCCTGCTAAAACGGCTAAACTAATGACTGAAATTAATACATACTCACAAGAGGATGGGGAATCCTTATATGAAACTTGGGAAAGGTTCAAGGAGCTTCTAAGAAAGTGTCCTCATCACGGTCTAGCGGTGTGGCAACAAGTATCCACTTTCTACAATGGGTTGTTGCCACACACAAGACAGACACTTGATTCAAGCTCCGGGGGACTTTTAGGTAATCGTCGCCCAAATGAAATATATAATCAAATTGAGGAAATTGCTCAAACCAATTTTCAATGGCACACTCCCCGAGGTAATAAATCTATTGCCCCGGGCGCCCATAAGGTTGATGAAAGCACCTCTTTACAAGCCCAAATCGAGGCCCTCTCTTCGAAAATCAAAAGGTTAGAAATGACAAAAACGGCCTCGGTGATGGCTTGTGAAGGGTGTGGTGGGTCACATGAAAATTGGAGTTGTATGAAAGAATTAGATGAACAAGCAGAAACGGTAAACTACATTGACAATAGACCTAGGCCGTCGGGTCCTCCAACGGGTACCTACAACCAAGGATGGCGTAACCACCCAAATCTTGGTTGGAGAGATCCCGGCAATAGTAGTAACCAACAAAACCAACGAACTAATTTTCAACAACCACAAAATTTCTCTCAACAACAAGGTGGAAGAGAAAGGCTTGGGTTACACGAAAGGATAAATCCCATTCTAAGCCGATGAAGGAATCATCACCTAAGGCAATGAAGAATGTGAATCCCAAGGTTCAACCTTCTGATGGGGATTGGAACGCTGCTAAAAACAAACGCAATGCTGTTCAAGAACAAAAACGTCTTTCTAAATCTGAATCAGCTAAAGTTGCTCAACCGAAGGCAACAAATACGTTTGTTAAACCAAAAAAGATTTGGAAACCCAAATCCAAAGCAGCTACGTCTCCAATCATTGAGACAAAAGGGGACTTATGTTTAAAGGAAGTGTCTTATTTTGATGCTTCAGGAAATCCCAGGACCACGATGGCCTGGGTACCCATGTCTTACTAATCTCCTTACTTTTCAGGAAAAACTAAGGAGGAGCTGTTGACAATCTCTAGAATGTTGATAGCGGTTGTTCCAGAGATAAAACGGGTAACATTTCACTGTTGCAAAAAGTTCAATTTTTTTTACAGATGATAGGTTTCCTTTGGAGGAGATTAAAGAAGTAAGAAATGATCAGCAAAAGGTACCGTTTAAATTCAGTACTTTGATTTGAATTTGATTAGTCTTCAATCTGATGACAGAACGGTTAAGCAAAAATATTTTTCTCTCTTTTTCTTAGTTTATGACTTTGAACATAAAGTGTCTTTTCTCTAGTACATGGTAAATTTGCGCAAAAATACTAGATTTATGCACAAATTTAGGGGGGGAGAGGAACATATAGATAGATATAGAGTTTAGGAGGAGAAAACTCAGAAAATACAAAAAGAGTTTGCTGTAAATATGTATTGTTTTAGGGGGAGAAAATGAGAAAAATACAAAAACAATTGAAAAATGAAAAAGCCAAAAAGAAAAATTGCATAATATGGGAAGTGAAATAAATGTTCGTGTTAAAGGGTTTGACTAACACATGTAAGGTGCCATAGCTGAAAAGACTAGGATCTACTGCGATATGTCGATAGGCTTGACGCTCAAAATGATAAAAGATACTAAGTGATATAAACATAACGAACTATGTACCATGTGGGTAACATACCAGCGGCGTATGATTTTATGGTCTTAAATCTTGTGTTGATAGATAGCCAACATCTGAGGTTTCGGGTCTTTATATTGTTGAATCATCCGGGGATATCTTGGCTGTTCTTCTGTTCAGAACTAAAATTGTACATGAACCCAGGAAAGAAAGTCACTTGGAATTAGCTCATTTCTATTTGAATGTCTGTATGTTGTCCCGATACACACAATTTTGATCTGATTCTGAAATCTTCTCTGAAGAAA
This sequence comes from Helianthus tuberosus, assembly GCA_030545235.1. Classification (NCBI taxonomy): domain Eukaryota; kingdom Viridiplantae; phylum Streptophyta; class Magnoliopsida; order Asterales; family Asteraceae; genus Helianthus; species Helianthus tuberosus. The sequence continues at coordinate 196,598,752 of CM060364.1, read as the reverse complement.
GTCGTGTACCTCCTCTGCTGCATCCAGATATATGCTGACCTGGAGGTGCTAGGCAACGTCAGCTTCTGCTGCATCCAGATACATGCTGACCTAGCTGTACGTTGTCGCGCTGTAGATCAATTATACACCCGAAAGAGGCCCTCAAGTGCTCAAAAGAAACCCAAGAAACCTATATCAAATTGAGAAAAACTCATTTGATTTGTATATTATACCATCTCTGCTTAAGATCTATTCTGTTCTCTTCTCAATCTATTCCCAGTTAAGATTTCAGAAATCTGGATTGGACTTGTGAAATATGTGGTAGGGAAGATACTTGCATGATAGAGTGTGTTGTTTATATTTCCAGGATTTGATTAGTATTTATTTGGGTGTTCATTGTTAAGAAATCAAAACAAGATAAAACAGATTATATACAGACCTAGACACAGTCAGGATATCTTAAAGGATGACATCAGTATACTCACCTGCTACGATGAATCGTTGTGCTTACCTTGATCGCGGGGGTATGCCTTGGAATGGGACACACGGGTATAATAGTATAATATTACCTAACGCATATCACGAAGTTGAAAAATTGAAAGTTGAGCGTTAAAGTTTAAGTGGACCAACATATTGGCAATCGCATAGACCAGTTTGATTAGGCTCGTACTGAAAAGTGTTCCTTAGTCTGCCTGAGAACGAATTTTGATCCCATTGCAATTGTAATTGTAATTGTATATTATGGTAGTAATTTATATTTTGAGTTTTTATTTGTTTTTAGTTCTTAAAATAAAAATAAAAAAAAATTCAAAAATTCAAAAATACAAAAATAGTGTCTTGTTTTTCTATAAAACCAAAAATCCAAAAATAGAGTGTTTATTTATTTTTCTTAAAATTAAAAATGTAACCGTTCTTGAAGATTTGACTGATCATCAAAAGTTGAAAGAATTTAAATTGTGAAATCCGAGTATAAGTACTTGGATGTACCTGGTGTTCATATGGTACTCTCCCTGTTGCATAAGAAATGTTTGCTAATGAGTTTGTGAGCATGTGCAGAACTTGATTTCAATTAAGAACAGGGGTTGATGAAGACTGAGATGCTGTTAGTTGCTGAAGAAGCCTGAAGCAGCACCACAACAAGATGTACCTGAGTCAGAAGAACCGGATACGAAACGACGTCTGACAATGAAAGTGCATTTGAAGAAGTACCATGAACCTGCTTGAAAGAAAAAGGACTGAAGAAGAAAAGAGCTGTTGAGAATCCTCCTCTCACATTCTTTCTGACAAAGATGTTTCAAGCAAAGTTGATCAAGATCCTGATATGAAGCTAACCACAAGAGCTGAAGAAAGAGACCCAGTGCTGAGAGTTCAGAAGACAAGAACTTCCAGAACATCTGCAGCATAACGACAACCATAGACTTCGTTGAGGATGTTGCTGAATTCATGTTATGAAGACAATTTGATGGCATCAGTCTAGGGGGAGATTGTTAGGCCCTAAAGTGTGAGACTGACGCATCAAATTAACATAACGGGCTATGGTTATGAACTGGGCTTTACCGGGTTAGTTTATATTAGGTTGTGGACCTTTATAGGTCACTTGGGCCAAGCTTTAGGCCATGTGGGCCAAGCAGGCCCAAGGGGAGCCCATGTAGGGAAATGGGCTTGAGTTAGTATATAAACAAGTTATTAACTTGTTTTAGGGTTCGAACCTGTTGGAACCTTTGGAACCTCATTGTTACAGAATTCCTAGAGAGAGCTAGAGGAAGGCGATTTGGTTGTTAGCACTTGTACCAGACGGTTTTGCTTTTCAAGTAATAGAATCGTGTGCAAGTGTTGAAAGTGATTCGGTGTGTTCTTCGTATTCGATTTGTTCTTCATATTTTCGTGTTTTTCTTGAATCTCACCAAGTTTGGATTCCGCACAAACTTGGTGATTGTTTGATATAATTGAAAGATCCGGTTAAACGGGACTTACAGGGGCGTGGTCAACTAATAAGACAAAGCTGCATTTAATGAAGAAAGAGAAGGATGTGGACACGGGGCCGTGCTCGAGCTTCTGTTCAGCCTATAAATAGAAGTGCTTGGCTCAAGCTCAAACCATCCCTTGGCACACCACCTCTCTCACACTTCACCCACCACCACCATAACACCATCATCCACCACCATCATCCATTGTCCATCGTAGAGTGTGTGAGTCGTCTCGGGATCCAAGATTGATCGTAAGAGTTCTTGACAATCAAGGCCATGTTTGCCTAAGTCTCTTACATCACTTGGTGAAGACAAAGTGTCTAGTGTAATACTTTTTATTTCTAATCTTTTGCACTTTTTATTTGGTTTTATATTAATGACTTTAATAACTAGTTGCTTATGTTGAAGGTGATCTTTCCTTATCGTTTGTCCGTGGTGTCTTGGCATTATTTTACTGTCTATATAAAATAAAAGATTTTCACCATTCATATCTCCACGGTCTATATGGAGGTATGTTGGCTACCTGGTCGGGGGTTAAGGGAACGGTTTGGTAAAGGTCTTGCCATTGTTCAGCGTTTAGAGGTCCTGCAATGGACCTGGGTCAAATTTAGTAGGACCTCCTTCAATACTTAACGGTATTGGATGGCGGGGTCCAAACTCTTTGATCCCCTCATAAGTTAACTACTATTAATACTATAACCCGGCTACTTAGGACTGTATCCCTGCTGACTCAGACTACTTAGTCGAGGGTAACGTCACCTCCAAAAGAGGGGCCTACCATAATATTGCATTAATAACTTAATTAATTATCTTCCAATAATCCACCCTTTTAGGATTGTATCCTTGCTGACTCAAACTACTGGGGTGAGGGTAACGTCACCTTCAAAAGAGGGGCCTACTACAATAACTAAGATAATCTCTTAATTATGTGCAAAAGTGCGGAAATAATCAAAGGTTACACTAGATACGAGTCGGAACCAAGTGATTCATCTTGTCTATCTGTTTTTATTTTATTTTATTTTCAGCATTTTAGTTAGTTTTTACTTTTCTTAGTTTAAAACATTTTTCTAAACCTTTTTATTTTGATTAGACGTTGAGGATAAACCGGTACTAAAAGCTCTTGTGTCCTTGGACGACCTCGGTATCTTACCAACACTATACTACGCTCACGATGGGTGCACTTGCCCATATGTGTGTTTAGTGTTAGTGAAATATCGTGTTTTATGAATTTAAAACTTGGCTAAAAATAAGTGTTAAAGGGGCTTAAAATATACACCTAAAATATATAACACTTCACACGCATCATTCATTATCATGATTAACATGATCATTGCCTCCGTTTATGCTATTACTGAAGTTATCTTCAGAAATACGTTTGCTAGGAACGATTTGTTGCGGTTCTATTGGATTTTTAACAGCAGCAACGATTGATGGAATAGCGTTGGCTATCCCTTGAGCAACGATATTTTCTATATCCTGCCTAGTCATATTTTGATCCCCCGGTTGTTGCTTAGATTGTTTAACTTCGTTAACTGGTTCATTATTAGCGTTTTCCATCTGATATATATAATTTATTAGTATCAAATAAATAACAATTAGACAAAACAATTATACAGAGTTCGTAACACCAATATAGCCAAAACTATCGATTTCTCGATTTCCATTTATATTTAATAGTATGCATCAATACACACTATTATTTTACAAAGTTTTATTCGTAGTTATTTTACAGACTGATTTCTACTATTACTATTCATAATCACAGTTCCATAAACCCCCTATCTTTTGTCAGTTGATTGTCTAGTAACGGCGTTTCCTCTTATCGTAATTCCAGGAGATCTGTCCCAAAATCTCTTGGATCCTATTCCCAACATCCATTAGTTCTTTGTCAAAATGGCGGAGTTCATCCATATTCTCGTTACTAATTGGTGGATTTGGTAAAGGTTCTGGATTGAACTGAGGAAAAAGTTTATAGGGATGGTTTTGTAACTGTATTTCATTAGTCAACCATTCGTCTATTTGCGAGTGGATTGAAGGTTTTGGAATAGCTGGTTCTAAGTTCATTGGTAGTTGTGTTTCAAGAGAGTGAATAAAAACATTTTCATTAACAGGCTTAATAGTATTATAGCTTGTCAATATAAAATCTAGCTCTTCCTGAGATGGTAACCCCTCAATTTGTCTAGAGCTTTCCCCAATTTCCATTTTCTTAGGCTTGGGTTTCTCGAGAGGTAAAGCGTTGAATTCTATAGGTTCTTCTATGTCTGGTATATACATATTGAAATCTCTGGAAACCTCTATTCTTACTGGATAGAGATTTAAATTCTGAAGGGCGTCAGACAAGTCACTCATGCTGTTTAACAAAATTCACATAATTACTAATTTTAAAAATCATAACAAACTTTTATAGAAAAACTTTTAAATATTTATTTCATACTGTGTAAAACAACTGGAATTTAAAACATACTAAAGTTTACTTATTTATTTACTGGGTAAGGTTTTTAGACTGTAGATAATAAAGGTACTAAAACTTTAAGTCAAATTATTTAAGGATTTGTATTAATTGCTACATTGGCTTAGCATATAAAGATCTGCCCATACTGTACATAATTAGTCAGATAATAAAACTCATAATCACAAAATAGCAATTAATAAAAATTAAGTATTTTCTTAATACTTAATTGGCTTAAATCAGTGGCTCTGATACCACCTTTTTCTGTCACGGCCCCCGACCCGGTTTGACCCGTTTCAGGAGCCGCGGGACAGAAATCCCGTGGTATTTAATTAACAACGGAAGTTTTCTTCAGGGTCTTTTTAAAACTGAAATATCTCCCGATTATTTTATTTCACAACTCGGGATAAAACCCGGTAATTTACAATCTTGAGATTTCACGAAGAAATCTTTTATTTTACAAAACATGTTTCTTTATTTTATACTGAGCCACTTCCTTAAGCTTGTAGTGCTTCTCGGCACTTTTCCTGGATCACAACAGATCACCTGAAACATGTTTGAAAAAGGTTTTGTCAGCGGGAAATACTGAGTGAATCATTCTATTTATGAAAACGACCCCTTTGTTATAATTTACAGTACTAAGAGAGATTACAATGTTTCAGATATCAAACCAACTACCCACAGTACTTGTCACTCGAACATCCATCGGTAGCTTCTTTGCCCGATGGTGTCTGTGACTATGGTCATATCACTCATTGGCTAACTCGTTGTCCAATAGTGACGGTTATCAAGTAATGTATACAAAACCCCACATACCGGCTGTAACTTGGTGATTACATAAACTTAATCACTGTAATTATAACCTTTGAAAATAAACATGATTTTGAAAGTAAATTTGATAAAAAGAGAATGACTCACATTGTAGATTTAATTTGAGCAGAGCCTAGCCTACTGATTAGCCTTTTAACCTAATTTTAATAACAGGCACACAATTCGGTTAGTAACTTAATACATCATTTACGATAACTCACGAGATCAACCCTCACAACGAATGACAAAGTGCTATGCTTAAACATCCATCGAATTAACGACTAATGACAAAGCATCACCCTAATGTGGGCAGCACTTAAACATCCATTGAGTACATTGATCGATCGGAAAATGAATCGTAATAGCGGTCGAGTTAATACCCTGATTGCGGCGTCGATTAGTGATCCGTGTGTGTTAATTGTGGTAAACAGAACGTAACTCGGTGCCTAGAACGAATTTCTTCGTCGAACATACGCAAAATTTCAAGTGCCAATGTCTGCTATTTATAGTCGAAATTTCACATTGCTTACGGACCGTAAGACTTAACCCTTACGGTCCGTAAGGGACACCTCAAGCTCATAGTGTTGCCACGTGTGGGACTAGGCCTGCTGACTTGACAGAATTCGAAATGGAAATTTTGACAACGTTTTATTTAGATAATCATGACTAGGAAATACCCCCCCCCCCTGAGTTTTAGGGGCCCTGATCCTGATTTCAATTGTTCTGAAAATTTTAGGGTTTGCGCAGAATCACTTGGGTGTCTTAATTAGGTTTCCTGTTGGACAAATTAATTTAATAAATATGACTTTTGATGAGAGTTGTTACAAGTCACACAAACCCGATCCCCATTTCGCTCAATTTCATCATCATATTCTTCAATTTCTTCATCTTGTTCATCCAAGATGGATACTAGTTCGATGGTTGGTGAGGGTAGCAGAGGTTGATGCTTGATTTCATATGGCTGGTTCCCTGCAGTCTATGCTTTGTGGGTGTAAAAATGGGTGGGAAGCCCTAATTGTGCTTCGTCGTCGTACACGGTGGAGGTGAAGCAGAACCAACCGTACACGGCGGAGGTGAAGCAGAACCGCCGCCCTAATTGAAGAAGCTTCTCCACCTCTCTCAATGCTCCGACACAACAAGGTTTGTCGCTCAATGTTGACTTGACACTCACTGCGTTTTATAACCCGGTTGGTGTGAGCCAGTATTTGCAAATGGTTGTTCTATTTCCACACCCCTATAATCTTATTTTCACATCCCTATTTGTATACGGGCCGTATAGAATGTTTATGCGCAGAATTTAATGCGATGAAATGTTTTTTTTTGTTTTTATATGTATACGGGACGTATAGTTATATACTGGCCGTATACATATTTGCATAATTTGGTTTCGAATGTTTGACAAGGGTTTTTAATTTTGAAATCTGTATACGGGTCGTATAAAGTTATACGACCCGTATAGAAAAGTTAATTTTTTGTTGCAATCGGGAAAGCGTTTAATAAATTTTGTAAATTTTAAAATAGTGTTGTATGTATCGGATTATGTTACGAGTTTGTAGTTAAACGTATTTATTATGTTTAATAAGTTTCCACTTTGTAAAACGATAAATATGTATAGAAAAGTTAATTTTTTGTTGCAATCGGGAAAGCGTTTAATAATTTTTTTAATTTTAAAACAGTGTTGTATATATCGAATTATGTTACGAGTTTGTAGTTAAACGTATTTATTATGTTTAATAAGTTTCCACTTTGTAAAACGATAAATATGTATAGAAAAGTTAATTTTTTGTTGCAATCGAGAAACCATTTAATAAGTTTTGTAAATTTTAAAATAGTGTTGTATATATCGGATTATGTTACGAGTTTGTAGTTAAACGTATTTATTATTTTTAATAAGTTTCCACTTTGTAAAACGATAAATATGTATAGAAAAGTTAATTTTTTGTTGCAATCGGGAAACCGTTTAATAAGTTTTGTAAATTTTAAAATAGTGTTGTATATATCGGATTATGTTACGAGTTTGTAGTTAAATGTATTTATAATGTTTAATAAGTTTCCACTTTGTAAAACGATAAATATGTGATATGATTATGATAATCTACGACAACAATTATTAAACAAACAACTTAACATCTAAACATAAGATTAATATTTAGAATGTTTTACATCTAAAACAAACAAAAAGATAAATTTTTACAATGTTTCAAACGTAAAATAACAAAAAAAAAATACAATAAGCAGCTACGGCGGTAGTGGTGGTGGTGGTGCAGCGCCAGCTCGTGGAGGTAGGGGCGCGCCAGAATGCATAGTCACAATCGCCTCGACCATCCACTGTACATCCCCTCTGACTGCAGCTACATCCTACTCGACCTGACCGAGTCTCGACTCGACCTGACCGAGTCTCGACTCGACCTGACCGAGTCTCGACTCGACCTGACCGAGTCTCGACTCGACCTGACCGAGTCTCTCCTCCACCTGAACGAGTCTCTCCTCCACCCCTGGTGGAGGCATCACACGCTGTCTCACGCTCCGTCGAACGTACGGGCGATCACCCTGTAATTCCTCCGCAGCTACCTGTGATCGATCAACAGTATGATCGACCCCCTCATGTACCCCGCTTCCCTCTCCGTCGCCTCCCTCTCACTTGCCTCCCTCTCCATCGCCTCCCTCCCCAACACTTCCCTCTCCCCGGGGTCCCTCACCCACACCACACGCCTAAACCAGTCGCCCTCCCTCGACCTCGCGAGCCAAACCCATCGATTGGGCTGTGTCCCTCCCAACCTTGTCAAGCTGGAGTGTCAGGGTAATACCACTTTCCACATGCGGGGACAAGAGGCGAAAGAAATGCTTCGCTAGACGGGTGACGAAGGCCGCACAGCTGATGTGGGTAGAGGTACGCTTAAAAGCGTACTCGGTGAGATATGTGGCAAACCTGTACGCCAAGTTGCCCCCCCCCCCCGCGCCGGTAAGTAAGTCGTACAAGTAGAATATGTCACTTTGGCTGACCCATTCCCTGCTATCATTACGACCGGCGATCATCACGGCGATACACCGATGTAGGTATCGGTGGAACGGGTTGTAAAGATCAGTCGCCTGTGCCTTCGGGGATCGCTGCTTCGGTTTCGCAAACTCCCCGAACCCAATAGTGCGCCACCAAGGCCACAACACGTCACTGGACATGCTGATGTGCGCATCAAAAAATGCCCGGGACACTGAGTACTCCGGTGAGTACAGACCCAAGGCAACGGCGAACTAAGGAAGTGTCATCCTCTGAGGCTTACTGCAAAGAGTAAAAGCTACGGCGTCTGTCGTCAAAACTGAAAACCCCCACCCCTGGTGTCCGTAAATGAAAAAGTAGATAAAAACTCTAAAGTAATCTCCCTGTGGGCCCGCTCTGCGGCGGCATCAAATAAGCGGTCCCACGCGGAATTAGCTGGCATGAGCTCCCGGACCTGACCGATCGATCCAATATCGGTCAAAAACTGAATATCAATGGTCCGAGGTGCATCCAGCACCATCTCTCGTAACTTGCCCAAAACCCAATAGGTAGCCGTACCTTGGGGGATTTCTTTAATAAACTGCCCCGTCTCAGTAAAATCAGGCACAATCTCCTCCTCCTGTCCACGTCTACGTCCCCGTCCGCGTCCACGTCCACGGCCCCGACCCTGACCTCGACCTCTACGGGCCGCTGCAGCTGCTGTGACTCAGCCATATCGTCTGTAAAAATAACAATTACAACTTATCAATCACTATACGATTAGCGTTAACGTATTATACGACTACTGTTCTTGTATACGAACATATTATACATCTCATATAACAACCCTCCCGAATATTTTCTGACACCCTAATATATTTTAAAATATCCCTATATGTCTCAAAATATACCCCGTATGTGAAAACCGAGCCCAAAATACGATATATCATTAAAAATAAAACAAAAATCAAATTTTTTATGTCGCTCGTTGGCCGCGTAGACCCCTTAAGGATCTTACGCGGGGCGTGACAGCTCCAAACTCAGACGAAACCCTAGAGCGCCACGTGTCATCATCGTGTCAACCCTAAACTTGACGAATCAGCAACCCTAGCCCTATTACCCTACTACGCGGGCCGCGTAAGCCTTAACCTAAGCTTACGCGGGGCGCGAGAAACCGCAAATGCAGCCCTATAAATTGCAACGAAGGCCTTCAGTCTCAAATCGTTCATCTCTCGACTTTCTCTCTCGAAATTCTTAATAGTAGGCATAATCTTGGGTATAATACCCCCCTAATTAACGAAGTTCTGCTCCGTTGTAAGTATTATAACCCCGGTTACGTATTAGATACGCTGCCCGGTTAATCCAGGGTTCCGTAACGGCTGTCGAGGTTCAGCCCGACGTAGTCGTTGGAATGCTGTCTCGGGGAGGGTATTACTAATATTAAGGGTTATTATACTAACACGTGTACATTTGTGTAAATTATAGATAATCACTAGGAAACCCTTACAGAAAACCTAAGACAGCAATGTGAGTAATCTCCTTTTTGTAAACTATTTTTACAAAACCTTAATTATTTTACAATGTGATTAAGCAGTGATTGAGTCTTTGTAATTCCTCAATTACTGCCGGTATGTTGGGGTTTCGTATACAAAATGTGGAACACGTTACCATTGGACAACGAGTTAGCCAATGTGTAATATGACCCACCTGTCAGGATTGGCAATATTGAATGAGTAATTGTGTAGAAATAAACAATGTGGTAGCTCTCAGTACTGTTAATGGATAAAACTCTTCTTGATTACACTGGGATTCACTCACCAGTATTTCCCACTGACCAAATGTTTATAAACGCGTTTCAGGTAACAAAATGTGAAAGCCAACTAGAAGCCAGCTGGACAGCACTGAAGGCTTGGAAAAGTGGCTATAAAAGTTACCTAAATAAAAGAAGATGTTTTATTCAATAAAATAAGGATTTTCCCTATGAAAATGTTTGTAATGAAAACTTGGGTTTTACCCCAATATGTTTAATATTATAAAAGTGTGGTATTTACTCTGATAAACATTTCCTTACTACGATCCTGATGAAATTTACGCTGCCAAAATGATAAACAAAATGATACCACCAAAACTGGTCTCGCGGTCGCCCGTTCCCGGGACAGATAGGGGGCCGTTCCCGGGACAGATAGGGGGCGGGGGTTGCGACAGAAGGTGGTATCAGAGCTAAGCCACTAATTCAGCCACATAAATGTTCTGCTGACACCGAAATATTATTCAAATTGTTAGGAAATTAATTATGGAAATACGTACATAATTGTAATATTGTGTGTTATTTGACTATTTGTTAGTTTACAGTATGAGTGATCAAGGACCCTCAGACGTTTATCGTCAGTTGTCCGATTCACCTAGGAGTGAAGGTACCTCTTCACAGCCTGCCTTCTTTGGGTATGCTGCTGATAATGAAGAAGGGATGTTTGTCTTTAAGGCTCAGTCTGAAGAGTCATTCCCTCAGCAAAAGAGAGGATGGTTCAGTAAGGGAGCACACGAGCGTATGAAAATAATGCGAAAGTTGCAACAGCAGAGAGTCCTAGCAGCCGCTAAGCAAGAATCAGATGCCCCTACACAGGATATGCTTAATAGGAGCTTAGCCAATTTTCATATCCTAGCAACAACAGCTGCCAACCCAAACCTGGAGCAACTAGTAGCCCCACAACCCTTACCTTTGTCCCCCACTCAGCCGATGCAGATAGAAAACAACCCCGCAAACCAAGTCCAAATACATGATTTCAACCCTGAGGAGATACCTAGGATACCAGCCACTAATCCCTTAGACCCAGATTATGATCCATGGTTCGATGATCATAGGGATTATGTGCCACGCTACCACCTAAACGACGAAACCATGCCAAACTCAGCAGCCTATCCAGGTCTGGACCCTCTAGATCCCTACTACGATAACGATGAATACATTAGGGAGATCTTAGAGAATCTGTACCCTCAGGAGGAGCCCATGCCCCAGTACCCAGTACCAGCACCTGCACCCCCAATAAGTGCAGAAAATGTGCAAGAGCTCCGAATTTTCGGAGAAGAGATTTTAGAGAGTAGCGAGAGGATGAGGCAGGTAGGAGAGCGACTCGTCTGGAAGTACGACGAGCGCAATATGGATTACTGGATGAATCTAGATCAGTGAAGGTGATGGTGGAGTTGGTAATAATAATAATATAATAATATATAATATGTTTGTATGAATATATATATATATATATATATATATATAACAATAATAATATATGTTGTAGTATAGACCACTTCGTGGTTAGTGATGCATAGTAGTATTGTAATTTTAATTCCAGCTTTAGTGTGTATTAGACGCATACTATATAAGAATGAGTAAGTCGCAATGCTCGACGCTTTTGATCAATATGTGTGTTGTGTGGTTGTTGCCTAAATTATTAATTATTTGGTGATATTAATAATTGGAAAATGTTTAAAATTCAGATGGACGACGAAGTAAACCAGGAAAACCAGAATAATGATCACCAGAGTAACATTAACCCGGATAATGAAAACCCGAACAACAACAATAATGGAAATCAAGTGGATAACAGTGCCATGCAACATATAGTGGCACAAGGGATAATAGATGCAATGCCATATATTATCAAAACGGTTAAGGAAGTAGAAAATAAAAGTAAACATGATAGTAAATGACCCTCTGAACCCGAACACAGTGTAAACAATGGACCCGTACTTCAAGTGCCCATTCCTAAAAGAAGGATAGCCGTATCTTACTGTTGTTCTCATAAAGAATTTTGGTCTTGTAAATCAATGGAATTCTCGGGCAATGAAGGGGCCGTTGCATCTCTACGCTGGATAGAAAAGACTGAGGCAGTCTTAAGAATAAGTAAATATGCTGAAGAGGATAAGATAATGTTTGCTTCCAATCTGTTTAAGAATTCAGCACTAGAATGGTGGAACACTATCCTCCAGTCAAGGGGAAGTGATAGAACTTACAATATGGAATAGGAGGAATTTAAAAACATGGTAGAAAGAAAATTCTGCCATCTCAATGAAAAAGAACAAATAGCAAATAAATTCCTAAATCTTAGGATGACTGGAATAGATAGTAAGGGTTATACTACATTATTCTTTGAATATGCTAGAATAGTACTAACCCTTGCATCACCAGAACCAGTATTAATCTCCCTTTACATCTGGGGATTAATTAGGGAGATTAGGCATGTAGTCAAGGCAGCTAGACCTCAAACCATAGAAGAAGCTGTAGAACTAGCAAACACCTTGATAGATGAGTTAGTCCGTAAACGAGAAGAGGGTCAAAGGAGGAACCTAACCCAGAAGCTTACCCAAGAATTCCGTTCTGGAAATTCTAACCGTGGGAGAAATGTAGGTTCTACCTCTGCACCCTACTGTAAGTATTGCAAAAGGAAGCATTCAGGAAGATGCTCCATATACTGTAACTTTTACAAAATATCTGGACACAAGGAGGAAGACTGCAGGAAAAAGCCTAACAATAGAATATGCTACAACTGCGGAGAACAAGGTCATATCAAGCCTAACTGTCCAAAGCTAGCTCTAGCCAAGGACACCAAGAATACTAAAAATGCTAGAGCATTTGTTCTGACTGTAGAAGAAGCAAAGATGATCCCGGATGTGATCACCGGTACGTTTTTAGTTAATGATGTTTTTGCTAAAGTATTATTTGACTCTGGTGTGAACCAAAGTTTTATTAATATTTTGTTTTGCAAACTTCTTAATCAATCATTAACTAAACTCCCACAAGAATGTCTAGTAGAAATAGCAAATGGGGAAACCATTAAGATTTCTGTAATCTTACAGGGAGCAAGAATAGAAATTTTAAATCATAAATTTATTGCAAATCTTTACCCAATGAATCTGGCAGGATTTGATGTTGTGCTAGGGATGGATTGGTTAATAGCCAATAAAGCCAGTATTTTATGTGATCAAAAGTCAATTCAAGTAAATTCACCAAGGGGTGAAAAGATCACAATTAAAGGAAATAAAACCTCTCGATCCACAAAGTTCATCTCTGTGATGAAAACAGCAAGTTATATAAGAAAAGGATCATTAGTGTATTTGATTTCTATAATCACTAACACTAAAGGAAAAGAATTAAAGGATATTCCAGTAGTATCCCAGTTTTCAGATGTATTTACAGAAGAGCTACCAGGGCAACCTCCAGATAGAGAAGTTGAATTCGGAATCCATTTGATACCAGGAACCGCACCAATTGCCAAAGCACCTTACCGTTAGGCACCCGCAGAAATGCAGGAACTAAAGAAACAATTAGATGAATTATTGGAAAAAGGATTCATTCAGCCAAGCTCATCACCATGGGGAGCACTGATTTTATTCGTTAAAAAGAAGGACGGATCAATGCGTATGTGCGTTGACTACCGTGAATTGAATAAAGTCATGATTAAGAATCGGTATCCATTACCAAGAATCGATGATCTGTTTGATCAATTGCAAGGAGCACGATTTTTCTCTAAAATCGATTTAAGATCAGGATATCATCAATTAAAGGTACAAGAAGAGGACATTCGCTTTCAGAACAAGGTATGGCCATTATGAATTTACTTTCATGCCATTTGGTTTAAACAATGCCCCAGCTGCATTTATGGACATGATGAACCGAATATGTAAGCCATATTTGGATAAATTCATAATTATCTTTATAGATGATATTCTTATTTATTCCAAGAGCAAAGAGGAACATGCAGCTCATTTGCACGCACTTTTAAGTTTATCAAGAAAAGAAAAGCTTTATGCTAAGTTTTCAAAGTGTGAGTTTTGGTTAGAACATGTACAATTTCTTGGACATCTAGTTAATCATGAAGGAATTCATGTAGATCCCACCAAGATCGAGCCAATTACCAAGTGGAAAACCCCTGAGTCACCAACGAGGTTAGAAGTTTATTAGGATTAGCCGGTTATTACAGAAGATTTATTCAAGATTTTTCTAGAATAGCCATTCCCTTAACTAAGTTAACCTGTAAATCCGTTAAGTTTGAATGGGGACCAAAACAAGAAGAAGCCTTTAGAATTATTAAGCAAATATTAACCAATGCACCCATACTAGCGTTACCAGAAGGAACTGAGGATTTTGTAGTCTATTGTGACGCTTCCAAGTTAGGTTATGGATGTGTATTAATGCAACGTCAAAAGGTTTAATATGTTCACAAGTCAAAGCTGAACATCAGAAACCCTCAGGTTTATTGCAACAGTTAGAAATGCCTGTATGGAAATGGGAATTGATAACAATGGATTTTGTTACCAAATTACCCAAAACAAGAAAAGGTAATGATACAATCTGGGTGATTGTAGACAGGGTAACCAAGTCAGCTCATTTCCTACGAATGAAAGAAACTTTCAGTATGGAACAGTTAGCTAAATTATATGTAAATGAAATAGTTTCATTACATGGAATTCCTCTATCAATTTTTTCTGACAGAGATAGTCGTTTTATCTCACATTTTTGGACAAGTTTCCAAAAAGCCATGGGAACCAAGTTGAATCTAAGCACCGCTTATCATCCTCAAACGGACGGACAAAGCGAAAGGACAATTCAGACAATGAAAGACATGCTTAGAACCTGTGTAATTGATTTCAGAGGTAATTGGGACGATCATTTACCATTGATAGAATTTTCTTATAATAATAGTTATCACACAAGTATCAATGCTGCACCATTCGAAGCACTTTATGGACGAAAGTGCCGAACGCCAGTCTGTTGGGCAGAAATTGGAGAAAAGCAAATATCTGGACCCGAGATAGTACAAGAAACAACAGACAAAATCATTCAAGTCAAGGAACAACTGAAAGCAGCACGTGATCGACAAAAGAGTTATGCTGATAACCGACGAAAGCCCTTGGAATTTCAGGTCGGAGATAAAGTGTTATTGAAAGTCTCCCCTTGGAAAGGGGTGGTAAGATTCATCAAAATGGGAAAGCTAAGTCCCATGTATGTTGGACCTTTTGAGATTATTAGAAGAATAAGACCTGTAGCCTATCAGCTACAATTGCCAGAGGAATCACTTGTAGTACCTAATCTCAAGAAGTGTTTAGCTGATGAATCACTTGTAGTACCTCTTAAGGATATAGAGGTAAATGAACAGTTAAAGTTTGTAGAGAAGCCTCTACAAATTGAAGACAGGAAAGTTAAGAACCTCAAGCACAAAAGATTAGTTCTGGTCAAAGTGAAATGGGACTCCAAAAGAGGACCAGAATACACATGGGAGCTTGAATCAGAAATGCAAAGAAAATATCCACACTTATTCCAGTAGATCTCAAGGACGAGTTCTAAAACAAGGTGGGGAGGATATAACAACCCTCCCGAATATTTTCTGACACCCTAATATGTTTTAAAATATCCCTATATGTCTCAAAATATACCCCGTATGTGAAAATCGGGCCCAAAATACGATATATCATTAAAAATAAAACAAAAATCAAATTTTTATGTCGCTCGTGAGCCGCGTAGACCCCTTAAGGATCTTACGCGGGGCGCGACAGCTCCAAACTCAGACGAAACCCTAGAGCGCCACGTGTCATCATCGTGTCAACCCTAAACTCAACGAATCAGCAACCCTAGCCCTATTACCCTACTACGCGGGCCGCGTAATCCTTAACATAAGCTTACGCGGGGCGCGAGAGACCCCTAATGCAGCCGTATAAATTGCAACGAAGGCCTTCAGTCTCAAATCGTTCATCTCTCGACTTTCTCTATCGAAATTCTTAATAGTAGGCATAATCTCGGGTATAATACCCCCTAATTAACGAAGTTCTGCTCCGTTGTAAGTATTATAACCCCGGTTACGTATTAGATACGCTGCCCGGTTGATCCAGGGTTCTGTAACGGCTGTCGAGGTTCTGCCCGACGTAGTCGTTGGAATGCCGTCTCGGGGAGGGTATTACTAATGTAAATATTAAGGGTTATTATACTAACATGTGTGCATTTGTGTAAATTATAGATAATCACCATGAAACCCTTACAGAAAACCTAAGACAGCAATGTGAGTAATCTCCTTTTTGTAAACTGTTTTTACAAAACCTTAATTATTTTACAATGTGATTAAGCAGTGATTGAGTCTTTGTAATTCTTCAATTACTGCCGGTATGTTGGGGTTTTGTATACAAAATATGGAACACGTTACCATTGGACAACGAGTTAGCCAATGTGTAATATGACCCACCAGTCAGGATTGACAATACTAAATGAGTAATTGTGTAGAAATAAACAATGTGATAGCTCTCAAAACTGTTAATGGATAAAACTCTTCTTGATTACACTGGGATTCACTCACCAGTATTTCCCATTGACCAAATATTTTTAAACGCGTTTCAGGTAACAAAATGTGAAAGCCAACTAGAAGCCAGCTGGACAGCACTGAAGGCTTGGAAAAGTGGCTATAAAAGTTACCTAAATAAAAGAAGATGTTTTATTCAATAAAATAGGGATTTTTCCTATGAAAATGTTTGTAATGAAAACTTGGGTTTTACCCCAATATGTTTAATATTATAAAAGTGTGGTATTTACTCTGATAAACATTTCCTAACTACGATCCTGATGAAATTTCCGCTGCCAAAATGATAAACAAAATGATACCACCAAAACTGGTCTCGCGGCCGCCCGTTCCCGGGAAAGATAGGGGGCGGGGGTTACGACATCTCATATACACTCTGTACACATCAAGTATAGGTTTCGTATACTCACGTAGTATACATCTCGTACGCGATCCGTAAACATAAAGTATACGACCGAACGCGCAAGTATTATGTGTGAATAAACAAGTGTTGATAATGTTGATACTCACGTCTTGGCAAGAAAGAAAATAGTATCATTAAAGGTTTGGTGATGATTTTGTGTTGGTGTATTTTGAAAGGAAGGAATGATCTGGTTTTCAAGCAGACTAGACGAAGTTCGCAAGATATTCTAGAAGAGGTTTTGTCGAGGGGTTATGGGTGGGTTACTTTTACAACATTGCATGCAAGGGAGAACAAACATCTTTGTTAATTGTTTCCTCTTTGAATTACATTGTATTTTGAAAAGTTAGCCATCTTTATTGAGTCAAGAGTAAATTTTAAAGATTGTCCTTTGTCTCTATACTTATTTTCAGGCGCTGTCCTTTATTTTCAAAGTTGACGAGTTTTGTCCTTTATGTTTTCATATCATACACGTTTTTTCCTTTAGGCTTAACCCAATTAGTTTTTTTTCCAGTTAAATTTGGTTATATGCTTTGCACACGGGAGCATTTTTGTCAATTCAAAGGATATGACCTTTTTTCTATGTATACGGGCCGTATAAATGTATACGACCCGTATACAATCTTTTATTGTTTTTTAATTCTATCGTATACTCCATATACGATCCCTGTATACGAGGCGTATACATTTATACGACCCGTATACAATTGAGTATTTTTCAATTTTCTTAAATTACTATATGCGGAAGTGACGAAGATACAGTCGGTATGTGTTAACATTGATTCGTTTTAAATGTTTTTTCAAGTTCAATTTCAACAAGTTGCCAAAACATTTATATAACGTGTATGTTCATCATTACAAATTGTCAAAACATGCAAATAACATTTTAAAAGTTTTTTCAAGTTCAATTTCAACAAGTTGCCAAAACATTTATATAACGTGTATGTTCATCATTACAAATTGTCAAAACATGCAAATAACATTTTATATTCATAGGCCACCTAAATCCACGTATGCCCTGGTCCTGTATTCGTCAACGATCCTATTATATTGGCCAATACGTTCCTTGTAATAGTGATACCAACTTTCTACTGGCGTATTCCGTGTCGGTTGTCGCCAGTATCCTGATGGGTTGGCATTGGATATTCCCCTTCTAATCTGACGTGAATAAAATGGTTCCTGTTTACATGTACAAGCGCGAATCTTCGATGCGGAATACTTTCTTCGGCTGTTCTGAACATGGGAAAAAATGAAGCACAACCATTGTCACTTAATAAGAGACAAACGACATTCCACCGGTTTGGTATCAGAAGCCCCGTGAAAGGCATTTATAGCCACTTATGTCCAGGTGTTGCGTCTATACCAGACCAAACTAATGACTCCAGAACATTTTGATACTCAGGTTCATTTATCGTTTTCCATAATTCGTGGAAACGATTGCACTCAGCATGAAGCTCCCCCCATATGAACGGCCACTCCCACTCTTTAAGCGATAAGCCGACCGCTATAGATCGAAACCCACAATTACCATCACCCTGCACATTTTGTATGTGACTGAGGTGTGGATAGAAGCAAGGTGGAATGAACTTTTTGAAGTGCATGAACATATTAACTTGTGTGACAGGCAGCAAAGGTAAGTCTGGTTGCTCTTCCTTTGATTTTGCGACCTTCTTTTTCGTTTTCGAATTCTTAGCGCCTTTAGCAATCTCGCCGAAGAACATAGGTGTTTCAGCACGATAACTTTGTGACTCGACAAACGAGTTGTGCCTGGTAGGTTCGATGATTGACTCTTGTGTTCCAAACCCAACGGGTGAATCACTATACTCGTCCTGCGTTGTAAAAAAGTTATGTCTTGAAGGCTCCGTAAACGAATCATCCTTCCTTTGTTGCTGAGCTTTTAAAGTTGGACGACCCCGTGTGTTTTTTTTGCACAATTGGTTGTTTGAGCTTCGTCTTATTGAGTTGTACCAACTCCTTCATCTTTTGAAGCAGGTTTTTCTTGACTTCTCTCGGCTGGGCAATTAAATGTTGTTTGAGAAGCGCAAGTTCTCCGTCTAAGTTGAAACAGTCCACCTCGCTCGGTTTCAGTATGGAGTCCAAATTTAACTTTCTCCAAAAAGGGTCTATCAACTCCAACGGGATCATTTGACCTAAGAAACATATCAACAAACAACATAAAACGTGAATAAGATTTTGCGTGATGAAATGCTATGATTATAAAATGTGGTTGGTCGAATAATGTATTACCATTCGTTGTATACGGTTCCAACCGACACGCGCACGACAACCCACAGCTTGTATACAAACGACACGCGCATGTACCGTTAGATAACTTTAAGTTTTCTATTTCATTTACTTCGGCGGATATCAACTCTAGGCAGGCATGTGAAACCTTCTTTCATAGGAGATCAAATATTGGTTTGTTATGTGGACCCAATGTTCGGCTCCTGCTTGTTTCAATGCTGCTTTTGATTTCTGCCACCTGGTTTCTTATGAGCTTATCAATAAGTGGTACCACTTTATCCCGGTGTAATTAGAGTCGCCTAGGTACTGCTTCAAAAGGGCATGTTGACCCTCTGCCCTGTTCGTTGTGCGTTGGCCAAAGTTCAGATGTTGGTCGCTCCAGAACGAAACAAACCGGTCTCTATATGGTTGTAACCAGATTGAATCCAAATAGTCCATAATCTCTGTAATCAAAGTCAAGTGCAGTTAAGACAAGTCAAATAAATACGATTATTAAACAAAAATAATATAAAACTTACCGTCGGTTTTTTTGCTTGGCAACTTTGATCGTATTCGCTCGTACCAGTAGTTGTAGTCAAGATCGGTCGTTGAGTTAATTAGCTTGCGCCACTTGTAAAGAAACCTTTCCCAGCTTTCTTCGGTTTTAAAGCTTTGCCTGAAATGTTTGAGGATGTTTTGCTGTATGTGCCACCTACACAATGAATGTCTAGCCCTGGGAAACACGGTTACACATGCGTTCATTAGGGCGCGATCTCTATCCGTTACTATTACACGGGGTTCCATAACACCATCTAATGAGTGTTTCAACCTCTGTAGAACCCATGTGAAGTTTTCCTGTTTCTCGTTGCTTACGAACGCATAAGCAATGCAAAACGACATCAACGTGGATGTAACACCGATAATCTGGACTAGCGGCATTTTGTACCGATTCGTCTTGTAGGTGGAGTCTATAAGCAAAACATGCGGGAAGGCGCGCCACAACATGTTCGACTCCGGGTGGATGAAGAAAACATCCTCGACCCGTTCGCCGTTTTGAGATGTTCTATGGTAAAAAACAAACCCAACCTTCTCCAACCGGCCGAAAAGTATCTGCATTGGAGTCACGCCGACTTGTTCCATTCGACCCAATTTGGCCCGAGCGTTGTATATGGTGTTTCTTGTTGAGACATTATGTAACAACCCTCATTAAAAGTCCTATTTATTTTATTATTTTATTCAATAGGAAACCCTAATTAAGACACCCAAGTGATTCTGCACAAACCTTACAAATTTCAAAACAATCAGAATCAGGATCAGGGCCCCTAAAACTCAGGGGGGGCATTCCCTACTCAACGATTATCTTTATAAGTTATTATAAAAATCGAATTTAATCGAATCGTCGACTCACCTGCACTTCAAACACACGTGGCAAGAGAATAAGAAAAATGTATCCCTTACGGACCGTAAGGGTTTATGCTTACGGTCCGTAAGCATGTCAAATTTCTTGTATAAATAGCAGGCTTTGGGACTTGCTTCTGTGCGTTCGTTCGACGATAAAATTCGACTCAGGCGCGGAGATATCGTCCAAATACTCACAATTAACACACACAAATCACTAATCGATGCTGCAATCAGGGTAATAACTCGATCGCTATTACGATTCAACGTCCGATCGATTATAACTATCCAACGATTGTTTAAGTGCCGCTCAAATTGAGTTTATACTTTGTTATTCATCGTGATTTCGACTTGAATGTTTGAGTGCTGTTCGAACTCGGACTATACTCTGTCATTCGTTGTGAATCCGCTGAATTGTTAAGTATTGCACTTTGTCATTCGTTGTGAGGGTTTTATCTCGTGAGTTATCGTAAATGCTGTATTAGTTACTTACCTAGTTTGTATGCACTAGGTTACAAGGCTAATCAGTAGGCTAGGCTCTGCTCAAATTAAATCTGCAATATATCAAGGATTATCTGTAGACTAAGCTTTGCCCGTAGAAATCTGCAATGTGAGTTCATTTCTCTTTTCTCACCGTTTGTGAGTCAATTCTCTTTTCTCACAGTTTTATCATCTTTTTGTGATACAATTATATTTACAAAGGCTTTTAAAAATCCTAAAATGTTTATCAGTTATACTTACAGTGATTAAATTTATATATTCTATAATAACTGCGGGTATGGGAGGTTTTATACATTATTTGATTCTCGTTATTATTTGCCAGAAAGTTAGTCAATATTAGCATGACTACAATAACAGTGGAAATTATGCCCCAGTAATCATAGCATATAACTAAAATTATTTTAACATCAATTAGTTAATAAATTTAATATATGTTTGAAATAAATCTAAATGGTATATACCATAACAAAATAGTCAAATATAATGTATTCTACTAAGATTATATTTTAGTCTTAGTCACGTTAATATATTAAATAATGATATTACAATTATTTAATTAACATATTATATTTGATAAAGTTATTGTAGTTTGATATAAAATGATATATGTCATTTTCTGAGTTAAATGGTTTTGTGCCATAAAGTAGTATATTTGACAAAGAAATGTCACGGGACACAATTAAGTCCGGAGTCATTAGTTGAGAGAATGATCAACAGTGACATGACCAAAAGCACTAGTTGAGAGAATGATCAACAGTGTTATAGAATCACTAGTTGAAAGAATGATCAACAGTGATATGACCAGAATCATTAGTTGAAAGAATGATCAACAATGATATGATTACAGTCACAGGAATCGCCTAGTGACAGATAAATTGGATAATAGTAAAATATAATTACTTGATAAATTCACTATTGGATGAAAGTGAGCCAATGAGTGATATGATTACTGTCACATCGGAACTGCCACCATGTGACAAATACTGATTGAGTTGGGTAAATATAAATAAATATAAAAACCTTAATGCTGTAAGGTATAACAATATATTTTATAAAAATGGAATGAATTCACTCAGTATTTCCGCTGACAAAACCTTTTTCAAACATTTTTCAGGTAATTACAGTAGATTGGAATAAGAGCTGGATACGACACTGAAAGGCTTCAAGAAGTGGCTTATTTTATTAATTAAATCAAATTAAGAAATATTGTTTTATGTAAACAAATTTATCTTATTAAAAGCTACCTTTATAAAACATGGGTTTATCCCATCTATTTAATAAATAAAATCCGGTGTTTCTAAACTCTGATATTTTTCCTAACTCACGGTCCTGATGAAATTTCCGCTGCAACGTTTTATAAAATTAATCACCGGTACCACTGGACTGTTCACGGCTTCTGATTCCGTCCAGGGTGGGTCGGGGGACGTGACAGAAGGTGGTATCAGAGCCACTTGTTTAAGCTATTTAGGTGTTCTTTTAATACCTAAACAATAAAGTTAGGAAACTGATACAAATTAACATATGTGTTATATATGAATATATATATATGTCGATATGCACATATAATATCCTGGAAGTATTGTTTTGTTCTAATTATTCTGTGATATTAATAAGTAAAAATGTTTGTAATTCAGATGTCGAATGAAGTACCACATAATCCAGAAGTTCATGCTAATAATGAAAATCATTTGGATAAAAATGCTATAGAAAATCTAATAGCTCAAGGAATAGCTAATGCTTTACCTTTAATAATTAAAGCTGTTAAAAATCCCATAGAACCTACCAAAGTTGTGAGTAGCAAGTATACTCGTGACGATGGTTTTAGCCATAGTGTCAATGGAGGTAATGATGATATTATCAAAACCCCATTTCCCAAGAAAAAGAAGGCGATGACTCTCGGGTGTACCTACAAAGAATTTCTAGCTTGTAAACCAACTGAGTTCGCAGGCAGTGAAGGAGCCACGGTTGCTCTGCGATGGTTAGAAAAAACAGAAGCTGTTCTTACAATCAGCAAATGTGCCGAAGAAGATAAGGTGATGTATGCATCTAACCTCTTTAAGGAAGAAGCCTTAGAATGGTGGAATACAATTCTTCAGGCAAAAGGAAGTGACATGGCTTATGCCATGAACTGGGAAAAATTCAAGGAAATGACAGAAAGGAAATTTTGTCCTCCTTATGAAAAGGAACGAATGACTAACAAGTTCCTAAATCATAAAATGATAGATGTGAATTGTCGTGAATATACGACAACATTCTTCGAATATGCAAGAATGGTACCAACTCTGGCTTCGCCAGAACCCGTACTAATTTCTCGTTATATTTGGGGATTAGTTAGCGAAATCCGAGACATAGTCAAGGCCACTAGACCACAGACTATTGAAGAAGCAGTCGAACTAGCTAACATGCTAACAGATGGACTAATCCGCACAAGAGAAGAAAACAAGAAGAAAGAGTTAGCCCAGAAAATTTCCCAAGAATTCTACAAGAAGACAGGAACTGAACCGTCACTGGAGCAACCTACCTGCAGAAGCTGTAACAAAAAGCATCCAGGAAGATGCCGTTTTAGGAAAACATCCTACTGTGACTTCTGCAAGATGACCGGACATATAGAGGAAGAGTGTAGAAGGAAAACTAATGTTTGTTTCAATTGCGGAGAAACAGGACACATCAAACCATATTGCCCTAAACTAACCAAAGCACTCGACAACAAGGCCAGAACAACAGACGGAGCTAAGAAGAACGCGCGAGCATTTGTACTTACTACGCAAGAAGCAGAAATGATTCCAGACGTAATCGCTGATATATAATATCTAAGTTAAGTTATTATTTGACCCTAGTACAAATAAAAGTTTATAAATAAATACATTCTGTCAAGTACTTCATCTATTCAAAACCATAACAGACTTGTTTGGTTTTCATTTTCATCGAATCATTTATTTGGTCACGATCACCTTGTGGTGACGTTTTCACAAAATTTGAAGCTTGTGCTAATCTCGTTGCATACCTTATATACGGGTTTAATTATTTATTTATATTGAATCCGCTTTGTTGGTTTATTCTATAAAATCAATCTTAACACAATCATGTGCTAAGATAATGATACACAAATTCATTTCATATTTCAGTGTATCTCTTAATGATTTTTATATCAGCAATCGAGCGTTTCGTAATCTTTATTGTTTTATCATCTTTGATCGAAAAACATTATTCAATTATTTCAATTTCAATTCCACTAGATTTATTTGAAACATTCAGATTTACTTCATTTGAATTAAAGCATGGTGAAACTCATTTCATTCACCGCTACTATTTCCAATTACTACGACACCTTGTGGTGGCGTTTCTTTAATTTGAAGCTTGAGCTATTCTTATTTTCACTCCTAATGAACGAATTTTAATTTCTGTTGGTTCATTATCTTAAACAGTCTTAATACAATTATGTGTTAAGATAAGAGTACACAAATTCATATCATATTCCGGTGTACCTCTTAACGTTTCTTTCATCATTTATCGAAAATTCTATAATATTTATTTGGTCTTTTCATTTTTTTTGGTCAACCAATTTTGATATTTATATTCAATCCTTACATTCAATAAGGGCATTATTGTAATTTCATCTTTGCTTATTGTTTTTTTTTAAACAACGTCAAATACATTCGCAAAACAATCAATCCTAAAGTTACATCAAAACAGAAGGTAGACGGGCAACAAGCTGCGCCGCCAACCCTTTCTGAATTGCAAACCCCAACCTCCCGAACACAAACCCCTGCCCCCTTGGGGTCGAACAATTGCTGTGGATAACCCGTTGAACCCTCGTCAAGAAGTTGATGGCTTCTGGCGCTAGGGAGCCAAAAGTATCAAAGGCAAAAGGGATAAAGACATGTTGGTTCTTTGCGCAAGCTTTAGCGTGCTTATCCACTTTCTTTGATTCTGCCTTTCTTGCTGCTAGTCCAGCTACAAACCCGTTTTCCCTTAAACCAACCAAAGGGGAAACCCCCGTGAGGTCTACACAAGCATGTTTCCCCCCAGCCCAGCCAAAGACGAGCAGATCCGCTGGTCGCAGAGTAGATCTCCCTTCCATAGGGTCCGTGAGGAAATTCACAGGGGCCTCTTTCTTAGAAGAAATCCCAGCTCTTCTTAAGATGTCCCCCAAAACATCTCGCACCCAGTCATGCCGATATTTAAACCTATGGAGCTCTTTATAGTGAACTGCGTGCTCCCCATATTTATCCATACAAGCTTTACGACATATCGGGCAGGTTCCATCTTCTGGGTACATAGGGATCATTAGCCGGTATTTGAGAATGGTTCTGTATTCTACTGCCGACATGCATTGTCCTAACCCCTCAATCGGGACAACGGTCAAAAATTCCTGAGCATGGGGACCCTTCAGACACTCAAACACCGCCTTTTGGCGGGGTGACAAATCAAAAGCTTCTCCCAGGCTTTGAGCGATTTTGCTAAAAAGTGCATTCGCCAAAGTTTTTTGTGGCTTCGAGGGGGCGGTGTCCTTGTTAGAGAAACCGCCAATATCCAAGTCTGGGAGAGAGACATTTAAGCGTTCGAGCGCTTGTTGATAGTCTGGGTCAAGCCCGACAACCCCACCGTTTCGAAGGATATGATCCTGTAGTTCCCAAGACTGAGCTCTAGACGCCACAAAGGCATAAGCCCCAACATCTCGGGCTGAGAAGAGGCCCAAACCACCTAGACGCATTGGCAAAGATGCTAGACGCCACTGGAGGTCACCAAAGAAGGGGCTGCCACCCACTACTATGTCTTCTATAGCCTTTCTAAGGCCATCATCGAACCGAGATACCTCATCCTCCATCAAATGGGGTTGACAAGTCCACAGCCCAAAAAGCAACTTAGCAACACCCATGCACGACCTTAGCAGAAGGAGTTCACATTGGGGATCCCTCAGGCAGGGTAAGAGTTTTATAAGGTCAACCGCCCCCGAGGCCCGCCGCCCTGCCAACTCTCCAATAAATCTAGGATCCCGACTAACAGCTCCACCAAGGAGCTTAACCCCCTTCTCTGGTCTATTCAAATATCCAAATTTACTTCATTTAATTTTTCCGTTGATTACACGGTGAAATTATTCGGTCACCGTAATTATTGAATTATTTCAATCATTTCGACACCTTGTGGAGTCGTTATAAACTTGTAGCTTGGGCTAATCATAATTATACGAACCATTCAAAACCACGTATGTATTTCGTTTGACTCATCATTTGAAAGTAGTCTTGATACAATTATGTATTAAGACAATGATACACTAAACTCTATTGTATTTCGGTGTATCCTTGCAATACATGTCAACACATTGATTTTTCTTTTGTTATGATTCGATAGTTGACAATCATTTTCGTGCTTCTATTTCATTTTGAACTTGTTGATTCTGAGTCTTCCTCAGTTGTCAATCAAAGTAAGCTTTCTTTTGACAAAAGAATTTTTATTGATTCTAAAAGTTCTTCATAATCATTCTAAATATCTATTTGATCATATATCTTTTGGCTTGAAAATAGTCTCATTGGAAATTATATCATTTCATCTCATCCGTTTGACATCGATTTCTTGAATTAAACCTTTGAATTCTACTTATGATACAACTAGTATTCACAAAATTTGATATTTCAATTCTGTGTCATCTACCTTAATCTTGTTTTTATTGACTAGAATATGACATAAGTTTAAAAGAAATATCGTAACCCAAATCTCGAGGACGAGATTTTTATTAAGGTGGGGAGAATGTAACAACCCTCATTAAAAGTCCTATTTATTTTATTATTTTATTCAATAGGAAACCCTAATTAAGACACCCAAGTGATTCTGCACAAACCTTACAAATTTCAGAACAATCAGAATCAGGATCAGGGCCCCTAAAACTCAGGGGGGGCATTCCCTACTCAACGATTATCTTTATAAGTTATTATAAAAATCGAATTTAATCGAATCGTCGACTCACCTGCACTTCAAACACACGTGGCAAGAGAATAAGAAAAATGTATCCCTTACGGACCGTAAGGGTTTATGCTTACGGTCCGTAAGCATGTCAAATTTCTTGTATAAATAGCAGGCTTTGGGACTTGCTTCTGTGCGTTCGTTCGACGATAAAATTCGACTCAGGCGCGGAGATATCGTCCAAATACTCACAATTAACACACACAAATCACTAATCGATGCTGCAATCAGGGTAATAACTCGATCGCTATTACGATTCAACGTCCGATCGATTATAACTATCCAACGATTGTTTAAGTGCCACTCAAATTGAGTTTATACTTTGTTATTCATCGTGATTTCGACTTGAATGTTTGAGTGCTGTTCGAACTCGGACTATACTCTGTCATTCGTTGTGAATCCGCTGAATTGTTAAGTATTGCACTTTGTCATTCGTTGTGAGGGTTTTATCTCGTGAGTTATCGTAAATGCTGTATTAGTTACTTACCTAGTTTGTATGCACTAGGTTACAAGGCTAATCAGTAGGCTAGGCTCTGCTCAAATTAAATCTGCAATATATCAAGGATTATCTGTAGACTAAGCTTTGCCCGTAGAAATCTGCAATGTGAGTTCATTTATCTTTTCTCACCGTTTGTGAGTCAATTCTCTTTTCTCACAGTTTTATCACCTTTTTGTGATACAATTATATTTACAAAGGCTTTTAAAAATCCTAAAATGTTTATCAGTTATACTTACAGTGATTAAATTTATATATTCTATAATAACTGCGGGTATGGGAGGTTTTATACATTATTTGATTCTCGTTATTATTTGCCAGAAAGTTAGTCAATATTAGCATGACTACAATAACAGTGGAAATTATGCCCCAGTAATCATAGCATATAACTAAAATTATTTTAACATCAATTAGTTAATAAATTTAATATATGTTTGAAATAAATCTAAATGGTGTATACCATAACAAAATAGTCAAATATAATGTATTCTACTAAGATTATATTTTAGTCTTAGTCACGTTAATATATTAAATAATGATATTACAATTATTTAATTAACATATTATATTTGATAAAGTTATTGTAGTTTGATATAAAATGATATATGTCATTTTCTAAGTTAAATGGTTTTGTGCCATAAAGTAGTATATTTGACAAAGAAATGTCACGGGACACAATTAAGACCGGAGTCATTAGTTGAGAGAATGATCAACAGTGACATGACCAAAAGCACTAGTTGAGAGAATGATCAACAGTGTTATAGAATCACTAGTTGAAAGAATGATCAACAGTGATATGACCAGAATCATTAGTTGAAAGAATGATCAACAATGATATGATTACAGTCACAGGAATCGCCTAGTGACAGATAAATTGGATAATAGTAAAATATAATTACTTGATAAATTCACTATTGGATGAAAGTGAGCCAATGAGTGATATGATTACTGTCACATCGGAACTGCCACCATGTGACAAATACTGATTGAGTTGGGTAAATATAAATAAATATAAAAACCTTAATGCTGTAAGGTATAACAATATATTTTATAAAAATGGAATGAATTCACTCAGTATTTCCGCTGACAAAACCTTTTTCAAACATTTTTCAGGTAATTACAGTAGATTGGAATAAGAGCTGGATACGACACTGAAAGGCTTCAAGAAGTGGCTTATTTTATTAATTAAATCAAATTAAGAAATATTGTTTTATGTAAACAAATTTATCTTATTAAAAGCTACCTTTATAAAACATGGGTTTATCCCATCTATTTAATAAATAAAATCCGGTGTTTCTAAACTCTGATATTTTTCCTAACTCACGGTCCTGATGAAATTTCCGCTGCAACGTTTTATAAAATTAATCACCGGTACCACTGGACTGTTCACGGCTTCTGATTCCGTCCAGGGTGGGTCGGGGGACGTGACACATTATTGGGGTTCTGTTCTTTAATGGCAGCAAGAATGCCTCTTGGTTTTATGTTCTGATGCGTCATTTGCTTCACCGTCCTCTCTACCGATGGAGTCAGCCTCATTAGGGACGGATGACCCTCTGGATACAGAAATGGTTCGTGGTTATGTTTAGCTTCCTCAACCCTTAGATCCCAATAACCTAACCTCTTTTTGTATGTCCCGATCAGTTCGAACTTGCAACCGGTTTTCCTGGTCCCGTTGCGTCTGACCGTGGCTGTTGATTTGTACTCGCCGGCACAATCGCACGTAAGCCAAATTTTTAACGGCTGACCGCTTGGGGGTTTATCGTAGATGGTGCGTTTGGTGACGAGGTCGTAGCCATTTTCATGTCTGACGTCTCTACACCACTCTACCAATTCATCCATGCTAGCGAATTTCTAACGAAAACACTTATATGTGTCAATTAATGATTAACTCAAATGATTAACCCATCGGTTTAGTTTTAGTATAAACGGGTTCGGGTCAGTTTCAGGTTGAACCTGCGAACCCGTTTGGGTTAATTTCGGGTCAACATGGTCGGGTTGGCGGGTTGACCCGTTATACATTTATACTATATTATATTTTTTTACAATATATTTTACGTCATAAATAAAATGGGGTGTGTATTTTTTTTTTTTTTTTTGCCAGGATTATAACTTAAAAAGAGAAATTAACATAGATTTTATAATTTAAATATGATATTATTATATATATATTTGTGTTTTTTAAGTAAATTTTAACTTTAATATATTAATTTCAGAAAAAAATATAAAAATTCGGGTTGAACGGATCGTGTTCGGGTCAACCCATGAAACTTCTGGTCGTGTTTGGGTTCTTATGTATGATACGATTTTCGGTTTCGGGTTCGGGTCGGGTTCGGGTTTGTGTAAAATTTTCAGGTTCAGGTCGGGTTGAACCCACCAACCCGGGAACACGACCCGTTGAGCAACCCTAATATAAGATTTTAATAAAAACAACATCAAACGTAAAAACACTAAAATAGTTAACGTACAACAAATAAACGTATAATTAAATGTTATACCTCCTTGTTTTGAAACTCACTAGGTTCCTGGTCAGCATTTGGACCCTTGGGTGGTCCGCCACTTATGGGAGGAGAATGAGAACTATCAGTCGGCGGTCCAACACTAATAGGAGGGGCTTCAAAATTAACCAGGTGTTGCGATGGATAATAACCAGCATAATTAGGTTGAAAGACATCCAACCCCCAAGTATCCTGACCTGCATCAGACGCAAGACTGGGATCGAACGGAGCATTCAGATCAAACACGCCCGCTTTGTTATCTTGATTGTTATCATAACTCCCCTAATTCGACTCGTTATTAAACATATTTAAAAAGTCACCCCCAACCCGACATTATAGCGTAAATAATTTGAATACAGAGAAAAATAGAAGAAACGAATGGAAGTTGAATGAAAATGAATTAAATTAGTGTCGTTTACATAGAGAATTTTACGGAATATTACATCATTTCAAATGATTAACACGCGAATCGAGGAATCTAACGTTGAATCAAATAACTCGCACGAATATCGAGGAATCTAACGTCTAATCACATAACTCGTACGAGAATCGAGGAATATAACATCGAATCAGAGAATCTTACGTCTACTCGCACGTGAATCGAGGAATAATACGTCGCGTCAAATAGTAATAAAACAATAAAATAAACGAATTTCAATGTATACGGGCCGTATAACTATATACGGCCCGTATAACATCGCCGTACAATATATATACGACCACACTATCATCTTATTCTAACATGGTTGATACGGGCCGTATAAGGTTATACGGCCCGTATAGAATAAAGTGAACCGACAAAGGCTGTGCCAGCAGCCTTGTCGGTTCACTTTATTCTATACGGGCCGTATAACCTTATACGACCCGTATCAACCATGTTAGAATAAGATGATTCCATGTGGATTTATTAGGACCCTTTGCAAAACCGGTTGCCTTTTTTCATGAAGTTATTGTGCAATAGTCAAGAAAGTTGACTATTGAAGAAAAAGAACAAGTTGAAAAGGCGTTGAAGAATATAAAAGTTGTTGTGTGTCAATTTTTAATCATCAATTTTGTTTCTGTAATCCTATATTCATTTGAGGATTGTGAGAAATGTTAAGCTTATTAAATGCAATGTGTTTCCATACCCATTGTCTACCATCTCAAGTGGTTCAGGTACTCATTCAGCGATGTTTGTTAGTGGTGGTCCAGTGGTGGGGATGGTGGTGGTGCGGTGGCGGGGATGGTGGTTGTGCTGCGGTGATGGAGGGTGGTGGTAGGATCTCCAGAGAGAGAGGTGCAATATAATATATAATATTTTACTCCTGTGCATTAAAGACTTGTTCATTATACTCTTATGCATATTAGAGTTGTACTTTGTGTGTAAATGACTAAATCTTGTAGTTAACAGACTTGATGGATGGAGTTAGAAATTTGGACTCAAATGGTTAAAGAAAATGCTTATAGGGACTCAGGTCGTTAAACTTTTTGCTTTTGGACTCAACTAGTTAAAACCCATAAAACACAGGGACTCAAAAAATAATTTACCCTATATTATATATAAAAAAACTAAAATTTTGTTTAGGCTCACGATGTTTAGGCACGCAAGACTAAACGAGCTTTGTATTTCAGGCTTGGGCTCGGACTCGATAACTAAACGAGCTTTATTTCAGACTCGAGCTCATGCTCTTTAAGGCTCGGCTCATTCGAGCTTATAACCGAGCCGATCACGGGTAACTCTCGAGCCTCTGGGCTTGTTTACGCCCCTAGGTTACTTCTTTAGGTTACTATCACGACTTTATATTGTTAGGTTACTTCTTTAGGTTACTATAGCGAGTGCGGATACTATAACGAACCGAATCAATACCAACTCACTGGTATATATAATAAATAGAGTTAATTGCTCGGATGGTCCCTGTGGTTTCACGTTTTTTCACGTTTAGTCCCCACCTTTTGAAAATAGCAGGTATGCTCCCTATGGTTTGTTATTTTGTTACTCGATAGTCCCCTGTGTAGATGCAGTTAGTTTGGAAATAGCAGGTATGCTCCCTATGGTTTGACATTTTGTTACTCGGATAGTCCCCTGAGTAATTGTCAGGGGACTATCCGAGTAACAAAATGACAAACCATAGGGAGCATACCTGCTATTTCCAAAAGGTGGGGACTAAACGTGAAAAAACGTGAAACCACAGGGACCATCCGGGCAATTAACTCTAATAAATATTATACATTTGTAGTTCAAAAACCTGCTGTATATTAAATTAAATTTTAGGGTAAATTACTTTTTAAGTCCCTATGTTTTATGTGTTTTAACTAGTTGAGTCCAAAAGCAAAAAGTTTAACGACCTGAGTCCCTATAAGCAATTTCTTTAACCATTTGAGTCCATTTTTAACCATTCTGTTAACTCTGCTGTTAAGTCCCCCCACGTGCAGTACATGTGAGGGGTATTTTCGTCCATTTAACCTCCCCTGCCTTAATTCCACCTTCATTAATGCCACCAACCTCAATTAAAACCCTATTATCACCCCCAATCATTCACTCGCTCTCACAATTCCACCTGATAACTTCAAATCATCCTGTCGATCATCATCCACATGAACGAAGAACAATGGCGCATCTTCACGACATCTCAACGTGGTGTATTCGTGGTTATGGACAACATTTCGATCCATATGAGGAGTATGGTAAGTAACTAATAACCTAAATCTCATCTCTGTTTTAACATGAATCCTTTTACAGTAATCTCAACTCTGTTTTACTTCATTTCAGTTGGTGAGCCTACAATGTTCAGCATTCACATTTTCCATGGTGGGGAGTTTGTTGTTAAACCTGTGTTGAAGTATGTTAAAGGTAAAAGCAACCATATTGATTACATAGATGCTGATGAATTCTCTGTTATTGAGTTTAACACGATGTTTAAGATGCTGCATTATCCGGAGGATGAAGTTGTGTATTACCATTATAGGATTCCGGATAAAAGTTTGGTTGAAGGGATTAGGGCTTTAGGGACTGATCAGGATGTGATAGGTATGTGTCAATATGTTGGTAGGATTAGAGAGATTGAGGTTTATGTTGAACATTGGTTTCCAAAACTTGACACATATTTCCTGTCACCACCTAAATCCACATCAAATGTGGTAATTGAAGAAATTGCTGAAGCCGCACCATCAGTTGGGAATGTTCCTGTTAGAGTTAGAGCTAAACCTAGAGGTTGTGTTAGAAGACTTGAAATTGGGTGGTTGGATGATAGTGGCCCATCAGGTGTGAATGATGTAAATGAATCAGGTGTGAATGATGTAAATGAATCAGGTGTGAATGATGACTTAGAAGGTGGTATTAACTTAGGAGATGACATAGAAGATGGAAATGACTTAGGTTTGAATGGTGTAAATAATGACTTAGCTGCAAAAGATAGTGAACAACATGAGCAAGATAATCAAAATGGAAAAGATACTGAACAAGTAGATGTGCAGGATAATGTAAATGCAAGTGCTGATACTCATTCATCATCTTTGAAGTTTACTGATGATGAAGAGGATTCTGATGATCCGGATTACAGGATGGAACATGAGCCACCTGATTCAGATGAGGATGATGACCAAAGAGAGCATGAAGGTAAAAAGGTTGGTAAAAACAATAATGATGATGGTGATGACTTAGATTACAATATTGATAAACACAATATGATTCAAGAACTTGAAGTGGATATGGATACATTTAGAACAGTTGGTGAAACAGAAGCTAATGACCAAGAAAATGAAGATGATGAACAAAATCAGAATGATGGACAAGAAATTGAACAGGAAACCACTGAGATTGACCTTGAAGACTTTGCAAGTGCTGATGAAAATGACCCTCCCTTAAAGAAGGGCCTGAAGAAGATGAGAAAGAGGAGAAAGGGGGTCAGGGGTGGAAGAGGGCCATTCTATGTTGGGCAGTTATTTAACAATAAAGAAGACTTGAAGCAGATGATTAAAAAACATGCATTGGACTCAAGAAGGCAGTTGGTAATAAGAAGGAATGATAACAGAAGATTTAGGGTGGTTTGTCATGGTGTGAATCCGGACGTACAAGGCATGCAACCACCACAAGGGCAGTTTGGGGATTTTGCAAATTTGAGTGGGCCCAGTCAAAAAGAAGGGGAAGTACTGACAGCTGTTGGAATTGATTCAAACAACGGGATATACCCTGTTGCATACTCAATAGTTGAGGCTGAAACTAAAAGCAGTTGGGAGTGGTTCTTAGGGAATCTTGGAGATAACTTAGGTCTTCATCAACAGTCCTACTTCACATTCATATCTGATAGACAAAAGGTTAGTTCTTTATGCAATTTCTTGATTATTTATGCAGTCTTGAATTAACATTGTCATGTGTGCATAATAGGGATTAATACCAGCACTGGCAAAGATATTCCCATTGGCAGAGCATAGGTTCTGTTTACGAAACATCCACGAGAATATGAAACCAAGATGGAGTGGCAATTTATTCAAGGAAATGTTATGGGATGCTGCATATGCTACCACAATGCCACAGTTTAACAGAAAGATGAATGCCATAAGACTGCTTGACAGTGACTTGTTTGACTGGTTAAGCCAGATTCCACCAAAATCCTGGGCAAGATCACATTTCACAGGTTTGGTTTGTTTCATTACACACTAACAGTTTTTTTGTTATGTTTTAAATATTCAATGTTCTGTTTGAATATTTTGTTTGACAGGTAGGGCCAAGACTGATGTCTTATTGAATAACATGTGTGAGTCATTCAACAACCAGCTTGTAAAGGGGAGGGACAAACCAATAATCACCTGTCTTGAGTATATCAGAGAATACCTGATGAAAAAAATTGTTGTGGTTCACAAAGTCATAGCTAAAAGTAATGGACCTTTGACTCCATATGCTACAAGAGTGTTTGATGAAATCAAGGCTGATGCAAGTCAGTATTCAGTGATGATGGCTGGTAGGGGTAGATTCCAGGTTACTGGTGGATATGCTGATCAGTGCAAGGTAGATGTTAATGAGAGAACCTGCACATGCAGAAAGTGGCAGTTAACAGCTATGCCATGTAAACATGGTGTAGCTGCCATATGGGATATGGCAAGGAATGGAATGAATGTAGGTGTTTTAGAGTCATGGGTTGATAAGGTTTATTGGCTTCAAACCTGGAAGGATGTTTACATGCACACAATTGAACCTATCAGTGGGAGAGAGTACTGGATACCTTCACAATGCCCAACAACCCTTATCCCTCCAATTCATCATACTCCAGTGGGAAGGCCCAAGAAGAAAAGGAAGAAGTCAGAGGTGGAGATTTCTGAGCTTTTGATAGACAAGAAGGGGAAAATGACAAGGCAAGGAGTGCCTAAAACTTGCAAGAAATGTGGGAATGTTGGGCATAATAAGAGGAGCTGCAAGGGTCAGGGTGCAACTCAAGCTCAGAGTCAAACTGCAGCTCAACCTCAGGGTCAAACTGCAGGTCAAGGTGAGACTCAAACAACCAATGCTGGAAGAGGTGGGAGGGGTGGAACAGGGCCCAAGGCTGGAAGAGGTGGCAGGGGTGGACGAGGAGCCAAGGCTGGTAGAGGTGGCAGGGGTGGAAGAGGAGCCAAGGCTAGTCAAACTGCTTCACAAAGTGCTGATCTTTAGACTGTTACCTTGTTAGACATATGATGCTTTTGTTATGTAGTGTTTGAAGTGTCTTTTGGTTTAGTATGTAATGTTATGCAAACTTTGGTAACTTAACTAAGATATTGTACTTTTGGATGCTACTTTATGTAATGTTTGAATGTATGAAGTGTCTTTTGGTTTGGTAATGTGTGTTTTTGTTTAGGTCATCAGTTTTGTTTCCAGGTAATGTATCTTATTGTTTAGGCCATGTCTGTTTAGGTCATGTCTTGTTTAGGCCATGTCTTTTACTTTGGTAATTGTAGAGTGCATAAACACAAGACAAAACGTAAGTTGTCCGATAGCGAAAACGTAACTTCTGGATAGGCAAAACATAACTTGTTTTTCATTAGCATCATATTGGGTACAAAAGACATCCCCACTGACCATTTACAATAATGTTGACAAAAAAAGGTCAATGGGGTAAGAAGGGTACAACTTTCATGCCAACAGCATATACATTACACACAAAACCCAGGTAACCCCTAACACAATCTTCAACCTTTTCACTTCGAGGTCCTTTTTTCTTGCCATTTCTTCATGACTGTTAATGGATCTTAGTAATCCAGGTATGATTTCCGTTGCTCGTGCACATAATGGAGGTTCAGCCCAGCTTACGAACCCACAATTAGTTCCCTGCAACACATAAAACACAAGAATTAGGGTTCTTTACCTGTGGATCTTTATATCGAATCAACTACCTCTCTTGCACAACAATGGAATCTCCTGCCTGGATTTGTTGCAGTCCACGAGGTTCGAATGATAGTTGCAGAGCCACATGCGCATACAACCTGATTGATCATGATGAAGATCTAGGGTTTTAATTTTGGGGAAGAAGATGAAAGGGAGAGATCATGTTGAAGAATTAGGGTTTTTAGTTTATGTGGAAGAAGATAAAAGGGAACAATTATAAAGTAAGGCAGGGGAGGTTAAATGGACGAAAATACCCCTCACATGTACTGCACGTGGGGGGACTTAACAGCAGAGTTAACATAATGGTTAAAAATGGACTCAAATGGTTAAAGAAATTGCTTATAGGGACTCAGGTCGTTAAACTTTTTGCTTTTGGACTCAACTAGTTAAAACACATAAAACACAGTGACTCAAAAAGTAATTTACCCTAAATTTTATTTCTCACTACAACAAAACCCTGTGTGCATAAACCCTAGAAGACGAAGATGGAAGACGAAGAAAAACCTCAAAACGACAACGTACAAGCAATCAATGACAACAAGAAGAGAAAGAAACCGAAAGAAGTAGCTGTATTCGGCAACTACAGAAACTATTACGGTTATCGTGTAAGTAAACCCTAATTAATTTCTCACATAATCATTTCATTCATTTTTCAACTCTTCGTCTTCTTCATGCATTCAATTTACTCTTTTATACATCAATTGTTGAGAATTAAGCACAATTTTGGTATCTAGATTCTAGGGTTTGTTTTCACTCCTAATTTGATGCATTAAGCTTAGTTAAATAGTAATTATATGATGATATTGTTTTGATCTTCTTTCTTTAATGTTTACTATGAATTATTTGTAATTTAGGATTCATACATCTGATCAATGCACATAGTTGTTAATAGCGAATAGCGACAAGAGACCTATATGCTACACAGCGAATAGTGACAAATAGCGACCGCTATTTTATAAATAGCGATACACTAGAAAAAAAATTATGAAAATTTTTATATGTATATTACATCAAAATATTCTGGTATGTATGCTATTTTACATGGATATTTAACAGAAACCTATAAATCCAGCTATTTACGTCAAAAAAAAAAAAAAAAAGAACTGTCGCTATTCACGCTATTGGTCGCTATGACCCAAATAGCAACACTTGGTCGCCTTGCTACATAGCGCGCTATAGCGGTCGCTATAGCTTCTATTGACAACTATGTCAATGCATGCAACTATACTTTGCTAGTTAATATTCTCAGATTTTCATGTAAATTGGGGATGAACTGGAAATGGATTAACCGATTTGAAACCAAATTAACCGAAGTAATAGACCCATACGAAACAC
This sequence comes from Helianthus tuberosus, assembly GCA_030545235.1. Classification (NCBI taxonomy): domain Eukaryota; kingdom Viridiplantae; phylum Streptophyta; class Magnoliopsida; order Asterales; family Asteraceae; genus Helianthus; species Helianthus tuberosus. The sequence goes on along the minus strand of CM060364.1, from coordinate 196,561,088 downwards.
CGACGGTTCGGTCTTGTAGTTTGTGAAGACCGAATTTTATGGTACTGTTTTGGTTTTGTATTTTCTGAAAACCGAACTGAATAACCGAAAATAAATTGAATTATACAGTTAGGTGTTGATTATATGGAGTTATGACCAGGGACTACAACTAGAAGACTTTGTTGATAATTTGGAGAACATTGAAAATGGTAATAATACTTTATTTTTTTACAATATAATTCATTTTCTACTTAAATATTAATGTATAATTTGAGTTATTAAACTCAGCCAAAATATTTCAAGCCCAAATAGCAAAACCAAAACCGAACCAAACCCACCATGGCATCAAATTCTGTGTGTGGTGTTTTTAAAATATAAAGAGTATAAAAAGTGGTTGTGAGTGGAGGAGAGAAAATGTTACTGTTCATCTGTATATTTGGGGGGACACTGTTCACCCTCTATAATTTTTATTTTTAATATATTTTGAAAGTGGCTGTGAGTGGAGGAGAGAGAAAAGGTAATGATAAAGGTATAAAAATATTATTTAATTAAAAAAGAGAGAAAAAATGTAGTGTTTTTTAGTATAATTTATGGTGAAAATATGGTGGGATGGATGTGAATGCTCTAAAAACCAAAAGTCGAAAAAACCAAGCAGTTTCTAAGAACCCATAAACTATATTTCGGTTTTTGGTTCGGTTTGAGCCAAAAACCGACCCATGCACGCCTCTATTGTATATTGTTTTGAATTTTGTGTTTTCTTTTGATTTTATGGTTCAGATTGATCAAGGCTTGGAAGAGGATCCTAGGATAAAGATTATGAGGAAGGAATGGTTTGAAGGGAAAAGCTGTCTTGACATTGGTTGCAATAGCGGATTAATAACCATTACGATTGGTAATCTTCAATTTCAGTTTTGAGTCAAAGTACATATTTGATGAACAATTTAAACCAAGCTAGTAAGCTGACTGTACATGTAGGCATGTAACACACGAAGATTGTGAATCCATACTGATTCAGCTAACAATCTGATTCATTTTTTTGTGATTGCAGCAAAAAAGTTCGGTTGCCAGAAAATCGTCGGGATTGACATAGATTCAGGTGAGTGGTTCTGGTCTTGAAAACCTCAAAACAGATGAATGTTACGGATGCATGATGTTGTTAATTAAAGAACACTTACAGATCTTCATTTCCAGCTCGAATTGAGGACGCACATTGGTATCTTAGAAGAATTGTGAAAATGAGTGAAAGCAAGAAGCATCCAAAGGTTGACAAGTCAAACGGTGCTGAAACAAACAATATTACAACTGATGTGGCAGCAGATAAAACAGGCCGGGTTGAAATTTCAGGGAATTGTTCTGCTTCACATCTGTTTGACCGTGTCTCTTTCTGGAAAGAAAATTTCATTTTTGGTTCGTCGACGCCAGGGGATAACGTGTATGATACCATTCTTTGGTAAGAATATTCCTTGATTCAGTCTAGGCAGTTCATTGTATACGAGTGTTCGTTCAGCGAACAGTTCATGAACCGTTCGGCGGGAAGTTTGTTTGTGTTCAACAAGAAATTTCGTTCATTTATTTAAATGAACGAACATGAACAGAGGCCGTGTCCGTTCATTTATGTTCGTGAACGTTCGGTAACCTATTCGTTTATGTTCAATAGTTCATTGGTGTTTATAGTTTTTATATTTTATTTAAATACTTCAAAATTCCGACAAATAAGATATTTAACAAGTGTTGGTATATTATATATTCTATTCATGAAAGCTTGTTTGTGTTCGTTTGTTTCCATTTGTGTTCATGAACATTAGTTTGTCTTCATATGTGTTCATGAACATTAGTTTGTCTTCATTTGTGTTCATTAACGTTCGTTTTCGACTTTTTGCCTAAAATTAACAAACGAACATGAACATAAAATCTCGTTCGGTAAGTGTTCAAGAACAGTTCGTGAACACATATATCTCTTAACAAACGAACACTTCGGTTCGTTTGCAGCCCTAAGGATACCTCTAGGCGGGGAAATGGGCGGGCTGGGTAATGGACTAAAAGTGGATTTGGGCCGGGCCAGTTTGGCCCATGAATGTGTTGCATATGATTATGCTAGTGACTTTCGACCCATTTGATCAGAGTCCTTTTTTAGTTGTTTCCATTTAACTCGTTCTCTGTTGAGCGTTGAGTGCATTTGTTTTTACCATGCAGCCTAAGTGTTTCAAAATGGATCCACTTGAACTGGGGTGATGAGGGTTTAATAACACTATTCTCAAAGGTTTGGCGGCTTCTTAAACCTGTAAGTGTTCAATTAGCTACATAATTATTAATTTATTATTAGTGTTAATTGTAAATATATCTTATGTGTAATGGATCCCAAACAGGATGGAGTTTTTATTTTGGAACCACAACCATGGAAATCATACGTCAGTTGCCGTCAAGTGTCAGAGGTATATTCATCTCTATGATTTATTGCACTAAATTGGAACTTGCTTTCACCTTTTTTCTCATTGCAACGAAGAAAACGCTCGTTTTCCCATTCTATGCGACATACTTTCAGTATCTTACATTGTTGTAACTAACCTTCTATGGCACGTAAAGACGATGACGTGGCACATCCTCACATTGTCAAAAAATGGTGCCACGTCACCATTTTATCTGCTATAGAAGGTTACTTGCATACAACAATAAAAAAAAATTGATATGCCCTTTTGGTTTGATATAAACAAATTTTTTTTTGCAGGTAGCATCAACTAACTATAAGAATCTACTATTTTCCCACAACAATTTCAGGAGATTCTTTTGGATAAGGTTCATGCTTTTTCCCTCTCGGTTCCCAAATTAATGCAGCATCGCACTCGATGCATAGTTTTATAACAGGGTGTTTGGGTTAATCTAAAATTATTATCGTGATTTTAAGATAATCACCTTTACATTGGGGTGTGTAAATTTACGACACGAACCTAAAACGAAATTCGCTGGTTGACTTTAGTTTAAACAGGTTTGGGTTTGTGTCAACCCGATGGGTTTGAGGGTTGACCCGTTTAACTCATTTGCTATTTATATTGATTTTTTAATGTGTTTTATGCCATAAATTAAATTGGCTGGGTATTTTATGCAATAATTTTTATGTACACTTGTGTTTTATCTGTTGTAAAATGTAACTTTAGAGTATTAATACGTGAAAAAACAATTGGGTTAAACGATTGTGTTCGTGTCAACCCGCGAATATTCATGTCGTGTTCGTGTTCATATGTTTACACAATTTTCGGGTTCAGTTTATGTTCGAGTCCGTTTCAAGTTTTCGGGTTCATGTGGGTTGGGCCCGTCAACCCGCGAACATGACCCGTTTAGCACCCCTACTTAACATGCACATCAAACACCCTTTAAGTTAACATAGTTTCTTGAAGCAACACGTTTGACCTTTAAAGTCACACCGCACCTTTTGAGTTGTTTTTAACTCTCAAGTGGTATTGTCGCTACATATTTCATTTTGAATTGTTTTGATTGCAGATCGGGTTTAGGAAAATCGAAAACTTGAGTTCGAGTTTAACCGGAAGCAAAACGGGGTTTAATAGGCCGCTTTTAGCTTTATGGAAGTGAATAGCTTTGACTTTGAGTACCATTTTTGGAGGTTTTTGGAGACCCTTGTTAAAATCTGTAAGTCAAACATTGTTTATAGATATAGTTCATAGAAAAGCTCATATAATGCCGGTATTAGTTTGATCTGGGCTTGGCGATTTTGTTTTGACCCATTTACTTATGCATGGTTAATCGGGCTATATGTTATTTCTAATGGGTCAAACCGGTAAAAAGCATATTTCACTTGAAGGGAAACATGTCAAATGAATCGAAAGTCGTCTAAAGCGTATTTTAATGCACAAAATGTACTAATTCTCAAGTAATTACCATTTTGGTAATGACCTTTTATGTATATAACATTTTATAGAACTTGCTAACATCTCATAATTGCATAAACGTAGAAAAATTCTATTTTTTTACATTTAAATCCTACTTTTTACTCTATACATAAACTCATAAATTAACTTAAACAAGTCAAACATTTGACTTTACAAGTCAAACACTCTATTTTTTACAATCTTAGTCAACGTGCACCCAAATACCCTTCCCGGGAACTCCCCGGAAATTTACAAACAAAATATAATACCCCGGCGGAGCAATCTTTCCGGACGGCGGCGCTACGGTGGTGATGAAGTCATTCGTCACCACCTTCAGCGGAAGAATCAACAATCTTTGATTCATTGAAAACCCATGAGTTGTAAATGGTGGATAGAACAATGTCACCTTCACATCTTGGGCATTTGCCGGACCACCGGGAAATTTCACCGTAATCCTGAACTCTCTACCGTACTTCAACACCTTCTCCGACGTCGGAGCTATCACCGGCCGTTTTCCGGCCAATGCCGGGTCGAGATAATGAGGGGAGAATTTCTCGACCCGAAGCTCCGTCGGGTACTGCGCCTTCGTATCGTATTTTGAATGCGGGTTGCTTCCGGCGACTAGTATTTTGCCGTCCGGCATCAACACCGCGACCGAATGGTACATTCGGGCAATTTTGGTCGGAGCCATTTCTTTAAACCGTTGACCCATCGGTTTATTCGGCATGTATAACACCGGAGTCAAGTTCGGGTCCATTGCGTTTTCCCATCCGGCGACGCCCTTTTGGGCGCCGTTGAGCATTAAAAGATGATTGCCCGTGGGGAGGTGTACGAGGTCCCCCATACACCGCCCCGACGGCATGTCTTGTTCTTTCACCCATGTCGAGGCTGGATTGGTCAACACTATCCGGTGGCAGTCTCGGAGTGCGGGGGTGAAAACGCGGTTTCTCGTATGTTTACTGTCGACGGACGCGTATGCGTTCTCGGTGTTTCCCCCACAAATCACCACCTCAGCGGGGATGTTTCCCGGGGTGAGGGTTAGTGGAAGGAGGGCGGCCATCCCAGAAGGCGGGTAGTTTCGGGCCCCGCCGGGTAGTTTTGGGAACTGGCGCACTATAGTGCCCGTGCGTGGGTTGAAAATTATGCCGCGGTCGTTTGCGAAGAGGAAAACGTTTCCATCGGGAACGAGGAAGAGGAACGGGTAGAGGTTGTTTTCGATGTACATTCCCGGCCCCGGTTTCTTTGGTATGGTGGTTTCTTGGAGGAATGGGAGGTTGAATTTTCGAGGAGCGAATTCGAGTTTGTTCGGCGGCACAATTTCATAGCTGAATGAGTTTCGACCGCCGCACACCACCGCGCTTCCGTCTTCTAAAACAACATTAGATGAATACCTGCATGAAGAGTCAAAAGAGATCAATAAAATTTGAAAGATACTATGGTACATGTAAAAGTGTTTAGGATTACACATATGTACCATCTTTTATCAGCAAGAATATTTTTCTTCTCCACAAAGTTGGCATTCGGGTTAGCCATCGACAACGTTCGAACGGATCTAGAACCGCCTCTAGTACCCCCGGTAGCCACCAAGTCTCCATTGGGCCACAAGTGTCCCGACGAGCACCATGGTTCACCATCCAACTGCCACACGCATACATATATGTAACTACAGATGGTAATTTTCGATATCACCCGAAACATGAAATGAAAATAACTTGGTTGTCATATCCAACCCGTTATATAACTAGTTTGGTCGTGTTCGGTTGACCTGTTTAATTGAGTGGGACATGTTCAGGTCAGCCTATTTAACTCGTTTAACTACCCAAGTCGGCCTGGTAAACTGGTCAACCCATATTTTACTACCCACCAGCCCGATCAACACGTTTACAATTTAGTTACTACCCGCCAACTAGTCAATCCATTTGACACGTTTCCCTAAATAGGTTATGTTTAGGTTACGCAATTTTAAGCGTTTGTGGGTTAGGGTTGACTTTTTTTACGAATAAATATAAGGGTCTGGTTTGATTGATCAATTTAACCAGCTAACCTGAAACATGTCAACCCGACACGATTTACTACGCTACATGTTTTTTGTCCAACATATGTAACTACTTTGCAAAATATCATGATCTGAAAAGAATACGCACATAGATGGTCCGACTTTGTCCGGTCTCAACATCATACGCAATTGCATGTGCAAAGCAATCGGGCGCAAAGTTCAACTCGGGGCTTTTCGGGCAATTGCCGGGCGGGCCAAGTATGCGGGCAGATGGACCAAGCGACGTCGTATCAAACCACACCGCCTTGTTGTTTGGCATTAACTGGAATTGCATCGCGGCAACGCCCGCATTAGGGTTATCGATGGCCCACGAACCCCTAAATTGTGTCTCTATGTCATTCCCGGGTACCGGGATGGGCAGTCCGCCCTTATTATTCCCGGGCGCCTTAAGGGGCCCACCTTTATTATTTTTGGGCACGGGAACGGGTCCACCTTTTTTGGCACCGTTGTTGTTGCCCAAGTTTTTACCGGTTTTTCTAGGAGGGGCACCGTAGGTTGGACCCGCGGCGGTGATCAGAAATGCAACGAATAGCGGTAGGCGTAGACGGCGGAACGAGGTGGGGGAGGGGGGAGCCATTTTTTCAGATGACGGTAATAAAATTGTGGCTTTTAATAGATGTAATATTGGTCCAAAAACAATGGAAATCCGTACACAACTTGGTTGGTTGTTAGATTTTGCAGTTAGTGATTACAAATCTGGATTTTGATTTGGTTTTCTGATATTTTTGGGCCCAAAATCAGATTTGTAGTAACATAATATCATAAAGGTAATATTAGCCAGTGATACTTGGTCCAAGTGGTTGGTAGGCTGGATTTTTTTTTTTTTTTTTTTTGTGAGAGACTCTTGGTTTGATCTCCACTAGAAACAAGATGAGGCCAGGGGATTTTATACTAGCTATGGTTGCGTGGTTTTCTTCTGGAGCGGGCCGAGTGAGTATTAAATGCCTATAATATCAATCCTTAGTGGTGTTTTATCAACGGGTGGATTGAGGGCCAGGATGTACCTAGCCTAAAATGGAGGGTCTCCTAGTTTCGAACCCGGGTCTCTCGTGTACCACTGAAAGTTGGTGCGAAAAGGCCAACTAGTTGGTCTACTAGCCGTTCAAAAAAAAAAATAAAGGTAATATTAATTAGGGAAAATCTCCAAAATAGCCTTTGACCAAACATTTTTTCAAAAATAGCCATCAACCGTTTCAAGCAGCTGAAACGGTTTAAAAAATCCTCTCAAGTTAACCAACCCATGATTGTCACTTGTCCAGTTGAGACATTTTTATTGTTTTCTTAGCCGAGCCTTTTCAACATGGCTTAAGCTTTTTCAGTGTAGCGGCTTGAGAACTTTCAACACGGCTTGAGGTCTTTCAACACGGCTTGAGAACTTTCAACACGGCTTGGCTTGGCTTGAGAACTTTCAACACGGCTTGAGATCTTTCAGTGTAACAACTTGGCTTGGCTTAAAATCTTTCAACACGGCTTGAGATCTTTCAGTGTAACAACTTGGCTTGGCTTAAAATATTTCAACACGGCTTGAGAACTTTCAACACGGCTTGAGATCCTTCAACATAGTTTAAATATAAACGAATAACTAAAAAAAATCTCAATTAAATGTGAGAACTTGAAAATCTCAATTAAAAAAATCTGAAAGTTTTAACTTGAAAATAAAAAAATTACTAGGTTAGAACCATGTGTATTACACGGGTTAAATAAATGTAATTTTTATACTAAATAATAAAAATATAACTTTAAAAATCTCGTGTATTGTACGAGTTGAATATGTGTATTACACAGGTACAATACACGAATTTTTTAAATATATTATTTTTTTACAATACACGAGTTTTTTAAAGATATTACATTTTTATTATCTAGTATACAAAATTACATTTATTTAACTCGTGTAATACCCAGAGTTTTAAAGGTATAACTTTTTTAATTATTTGGTATATACAATTACATTTATTCAACTCGTACAATACACGAGATTCTTAAATATATAACTTTTTTATTACTTAATATATAAAATTACATTTATTCAACTCGTGTAATACACGGGGTTTTTAAAGTTACATTTTTTTTATTATTTAGTATAAAAATTACATTTATTTAACTCGTGTAATACACGGGGTTCTAACCTAGTAATTTTTTGTTTTCAAGTTAAATATTTATTATTTTTAAGTTAAAACTTTCAGATTTTTTTAATTATACGTTTATATTTAAACTATGTTGAAAGTTCTCAAGCCGTGTTGAAAGTTCTCAAGCCAAGCCAAGCTGTGTTGAAAGTTCTCAAGCCGTGTTGAAAGATCTCAAGACGTGTTGAAAGTTCTCAAGCCGCTACACTGAAAAGGCTTAAGCCTTGTTGAAAAGGCTCGGCTAAGAAAACAATAAAAATATCTCAACTGGGCATGTGACAATCATGGGTTGGTTGATTTGAAAGGATTTTTTAAAGCCGTTTCAGCTGCTCAGATGGCTAGTTTTGGAAAAATGTTTGGTCAAAGGCTATTTTGGAGATTTACCCTTAATTATTTCGTTACCATTGGGCCAATGTCTCATTTTGATTAATTAATTAATTAATAAAGATGCACATTGTAACAACCCTCATCAAAAGTCATAATTATTAAATTAATTTGACCAATAGGAAACCCTAGTTAAGACACCCAAGTGATTCTGTACAAACCCTAAAATTTTCATAATTTTCAGAATCAGGATTAGGGCCCCTAAAACTCAGGGGGGGTTAAACCCTATTGACGATTATCCACTTAAAACGTAGGCAGAAAGGAATTTTCAGAAATCGTCGACTCAGCTGAGCTAGTCCCACACGTGGCAACCCTATGCATGAAAGTTGTTGTCACGCGGGCCGCCTCAAGTAAGCTTACATCTCACGCAGGCCGCCTAAGGGTCAAAATTCGGCTATAAATAGATGAGTTTGGGACTTGATTCTGGGAGTTGAAACGACGTTAGAATTCCAATTCTACGCTGAGATATTGTCTGTTTACCACAATTAACACACACAGGCACTAAATCGACGCTGCAATCAGGGTATTAGCACAATCGCTATTACGATTCATTGTCCGATCGATCAATGTACTCAATGGATGTTTAAGTGCTGCCCACATTAGGGTGATGCTTTGTCATTAGTCGTTAATTCGATGGATGTTTAAGCATAGCACTTTGTCATTCGTTGTGAGGGTTGATCTCGTGAGTTATCGTAAATGCTGGATTGATTACTAACCCCGAATTGTGTGTCTGTTATTAAATTTAGGATAAAAGGCTAATCAGTGGGCTAAACTCTGCCCGTATAAATCTGCAATGTGAGTCATTCTCCTTTTCTCACAGTTTGTGAGTCATTCTCTTTTTATCAACTGTTTTACAATACCTCAAATTATTTTCAAGGTTATAATTACAGGGACTAAGTCGTGGATATCTTGAATTACTGGTTAGTGGGGTATTGTGCACATTACTAAATTTCTCCCAGTTAGGTTCATTGACCTACTCGGGATGATCACAGTTAGGTTCATTGACCTACTCGGGATGATCACTGTTAGGTTCATTGACCTACAGGGATAATCATCACTATTTAGGTTCATTGATCTAAATAGTGGTATGACCATCGTCACCATTGTGACTTGTCACCATTGTGACAGAACGCCAGATAAAAATAAGATAGAAGCCATTGTATTCGCTCTTATGCTGTAATTAATAACTATGCATCATTATGCAAAATAGAATGATTCACTCAGTATTTCCCGCTGACAAAACCTTTTTCAAACATGTTTCAGGTGATCTGTTATGAATCAGGAAAAGTGCCATATAGCACTACAAGCTCAAGAAAGTGGCTCAGTATAAAAATAAAGAAACATGTTTTGTAAAATAAAGGATTTCTTCGTGAAATCTCAATATTGTAAATTACCGGGTTTGATCCCAAGTTGTGAAATAAAATAATCGGGAAATATTTACATTTTAAAAGATCCTGATGAAAACTTCCGCTGTTAAACTCAATTAAATAAAATACCACGGGATTTCTGTCCCGCGGCTCCTGAAACGGGTCAAACCGGGTCGGGGGCCGTGACACACATAAATCTCATTCAAATGTTAAAAGCAAACATACAAGAAGCTCTAAACATTTTTAAACTAATGTATCATAAATGTAAAATTAATTATTTAGATACTACTTGGCCAACATCTCATTTTTCATTAATTATTTTATTATACAAAGAGGCTCTAAACATTTTTAAACTAATGTATCATTTATGTAAAATTAATTATTTAGATACTATTGGGCCAACATCTCATTTTTCATTAATTATTTAATAATACAAGAAACTCTAAACATTTTTAAACTAATGTATCATAAATGTAGTATTAATTATTTAGATACTATTGGGCCAACATCTCATTTTTCATTAATTATTTTAATATTTAGATGCATATACATCTTATTCAAATGTTAAAAGTAAACATACAAGAAGCTAAACATTTTTTTTATAATTTATAAAACAAAATTAACTTATAACTGGTTAGATGATGATGTGACGTCGATTTATATGTTTATTTAACGAATATACTGTAACTTATTATGATATAGACAATGATAAGGGCCGGCTCAACGTTTGAGAGTACTAAAGCGAACTCTAACTGCGAGGCCTTTTCTGGTTTTTAACTGATATTATTTTTTGTTGCTGTAAATCAAGTGTATGGTGGTATTCTTATATCTTAGAGTGATGTTTTATAAACAGAAACTAGATTATGAAGTTATTAGACATATATATGCTTACTGAAAAATAAAAAAGAACTAAGTAAACAAATCATGAAAACTTATAAAAGCTAATACAATCATTTCTAGAAACATAAAATTAGCCTCTAATGCAAACATTTATTAGTAATTAAAAATAAAGAAACATATGAAAAGATAAAACAAAAGAAAAGAAGATGAGAATATTGATGTGTGCTAAACAGACTATAAAAATTAACTAAATTAGACTCGCTAGACTAGACACTCTAAGTTTTAAATTTATAGACTAGGACTCTCTAAAACCTAAACCACACAACCGGCAAGTGTACCGGTCAATGTAGTATAGCCTAAGCAAGTCCGGATATTGAACCACGAGACTCTATGTATCACGTAAACTAGACTCTGACAGACGCTGACAGACACGACTAAAACTTGTTTAATTGTTTAGGGGGGGGGGGGGTTACGGAAAATCTAAGGAAATCTATTTAAACTAAATAATTAACTGAAACTAGACTAAATACGAATGAAGACTAAGGGCTTTTCTTATATGGAGAACGAGACCACCTAGACAAGAATCCTGGATTACTTTTAAAGAATTACCGATTAAGTTAAATGCATGAATTATGGAATCGGGATCTTAAAGTACTAAACCTATTAAGAACCAACTAAGCCTCTCGACCCTTCTCAAGGAGAAACCTGTGGAACTACCTAGGCTGTTAATCCTACCGGTTATTAGACGCCTTTCCAGTTGTCTAATTATTGTGTAAGTACCCTAATATTGACCTACTCTTTTCCAATCATAGATCTAGGGTAGTTTGAATTAATTAACTTGAGTTGATAGACTAATAAAACGGACAGGTCAACCAAGACACGACCTTTTCCAAGGACTATCTAAAGCAATTCGCCGGGTAAGACCTACCAATAGCCCCTCACTTTCCAGGTATTAGGACTAGTAGAACACTAAGATTTAGCAAATTATTACCAACTACTTCTAGGGTTTATTGGCCAATTCCCCCTAAAGAGTTAAGGTTTTCTTACGTGATATAGACACTCACCGAAATCCTATACCCTAATATGACTCTATGTTGTGATATAGACCGTCACTAAGAATCATATGAAGCAAATAATAACAATAAACCAACTCAAAGCATGCATATACATCAAATCATTAATTCAAACTCCTTACAAAACACAATCAATCCATAAAAATCATGCAAATAACATAAACGGTAAAAACTTCATATTAATCCATTCATCAAGTCTAGGTGGCTTAAATGTTTAGCCAAGCATGATGGTTTCAAAAATAATAAAACAAGGTTTAGAACGAGAATTCATTAGAATAAAACAAAAAGACTAGAAAATAAAAGAAACCGAATAATAAAACCCGGTAGTTCCTTGTTCTCCAAGCTTCCTGTTCGATCCCGATGATTCCGTAGCCTTGATCTTTGCTAAACACCTTCTCCAAAATTCGTCCCGCTGATGTTCGTAGAATAATAATGTGCGGCTCCTTCTCTTCTCGTATATTGCTGCCGTCTATTCTTTTTATCTATTGCGTCTGCCGTTGAATATTATTCTACCTCCACGATTGTTCTCTTTTTTTATTGGGCTTTTCCCCCATAAATAATATATTGGATCCCAAAAGAAATATGGCCCCTCCAAAAGTTGCAGCCCAACTGATGTTGTCGATATGTTTCAAAGGCACAATATGTTGTCTACGTTTTTGATGGCTGACACTATGTCGGCCCCCACTTCAAATAAAGATAAGGCAGTAACCTTGTAAATCCACTCCTCAAATTCGTCAAGCCATATATGTGTCATATTATGCACTCTTCATCCATATTAATATATGTCTACATGAAGCCCAATGTTATCCCAATAGAATATTAGGGACGCCTCTCTTTTAATATATAGAGATAAGTGGGCTCGGCCCACTCACATAAAATAGCACCAATTTTACTTCGGTCTCTGGTACCCCACTCTGCCCAACTGGCTGGTTATTTCCTTTTTACTCATTTTTGCTTCATTTGCACCAGGACCTGGCCCAACACAAAATAATATAGTATAACACTAAAACTAACTAAAAAGAATAAATAACTATACAATAATTATACAATTTACACGGGACAAACATATGTATTTTACCCCACATCAAATATGAAGTTTGAATCTCAAAATTAAAAAAAAAAAACATTTAACTTCATGACTAAAAACTCTTCCTTTACTTATTCATTATCTGATAACTATGTAAACCAATAATAAAAATAATAATATATATTTTTTATTCAAATTGGAGGCCTTTGAGGAGTAGTGGCCTAAAGCAAATGCTTTAGTTAGCTTACCCTCTAGCCGGCTATAACAATGATACATGTGAGTGCAGTTTAGGGTTGGCAATTCGTGTTAAAAACTCAACTTTAAGGTTTTTTTTTTCTGGAACGGCTACTTTCATTAAGAACTAGCAAGAAGCTAGTAAAAAACAGACAACGAAAAGCGAAACCTCAAAAATCAAAGTTACACCAAGTGTTCCATGACAAAAAATTTTAAAGGTGATCTATTCCTCATCCAAAGAAAGCTGAGAGATTTAGTGTCTTCCACCACTTTAGTACTCGTTGTCGGTATGTTCGAGAAGAGCTTATCGTTTCTAGCCTTCCAAATGCACCAACACGCCATCATGATAATACTTTGGAATGCTTTCTTCTTCCTCCGCCCAAGTCTTGAGTTATTGAGCTTATCGTTTCCAGCCTTCTATCAAACGCCTCCACAACCGGTCTCCAATTTGAGATTCGGTTCATATTGGCTCCAACAACGAGGTCGAGATATGAACATGGCAGAGACCCCATATTACACTACACTGGATGTTACTTGCAAAGTTAAAACTTCCTCCTCCACCACTCCAAGCCCATTTCGCTCTAGATTTTTGTTTTAGATCCTTAATTTTACTCGATTTCAGCTCCAATAGCCTAGCCTTGCATTCCGAATAGATGAATTCATTAAAGTCGTTAGCACAAGCAGGGATGAAAGCCGAATTCTTTCTCTCACTGTTATAAAGTGTTAAGAAAGTTATAGCAATGACAATCCGGGACTATTTATGTGATTTAAGATTTTCTTTTAACGGCTAACTCATACACCTATTAATGGTGAAGGGTGTGACTTATGAGTGGGAAAGAGGGGATGCGAAAGTAGTTCACATCAGCAAATGTCAAAAGGAGAGCGGAAAGTAGTCACCGAGAGAACTAAAAACTTGTGAAATTACTCTTAAATTTACATCTTTTGTATACTATGTGACTATGACCTTCAACCTCGTTTCCAACATCTTGGTTTCACTAGGCAATAACACTATGTGATTTAAGACAAGTGTAAATTTGTCATTACCTAATACTATATTTTTCAAAATATATAGGCATAAGGTATTGTAAATTATGCTTTCGGTGTTTTTCAATGAAATTTGATTTTTTTACTTTTAACCCAAAACTATTTAATTCTTTACCTTTAACCCAAAACTATTTGATTTTTTTACTTTAGCCCAAAACTTTTCATCTTTACTTTTAACCCAAAACTATTTTTTTTTTTTTTTAACTTTTAACCCCAAAACTTTTCATCTTTTGCAATTAAACCTCACACCTTTTTTACTTTGAATTTTGGTCCTCTATACTTTTCATTTTTCGCAAAATTTTCGTTTTATGTTCTGTTCTAAATTTTGCGAGTTAACATGGCGTAACGTGCGTGTGTGGTTAAACGTTTTTACGTCGTCTATTTTTTCCCGTTTGACAGGTTCATCGTAACGCGCGAGTCCTAGATCGACTTAGTTATTCTTTTATATGTTTTACGTTTCGGTTTAATTTCTTCGCATTAACACACCACAACTTACAGTGTTGATGGTCGCTGGCAGTAGTGTTGCATAGATGTTCGCCCCGTAGCAATGCTTGGGTGGTTAATTCTAGTTTGATATATAAAACACAACTATAATTTAATGACTATATGGTACACAAATTACAACTTTATCCAATTAAAACATTTGAAAAGCACAACCATGTTTGTGTCTTCTGTATCATTTTAATACAGCCCAAAACACAACCACATATAACATTTACAAGCACACACAACCACAAGGGTCCAATCAACTTATGAAAAAAAAAGACATTTATCATTCATTATATATATGCTTATGCCCCCATAAGCCTAAAGATGGGAAAAACAAATGAAATAAAATGAAAGTTATTGCTTCACAAAAATCATAAGATAACTATACGAGCCAGTAGCTAAATTGTTTGCTACTTTGGCATGATATCGCGATTCACGGACCCTAGTTATTGCTCTTGCATTCCTCTACGGCTCGAGGGGCTGTAAAACCATCAAACAACAACGAAAACATTAATAAAACGAATTTTTTTTTTAAATAAAACAATTTTCTTTCATTCCAATCACCAGGGCAAATTACATAAGGATAACAGGTAGACGGCCAACAAACTGCGCCGCCCCCTTCTGAATAGAAAACCCTAATCTGCTAAAAACAAAAACTCGCCCCTGAGGGGTCGAAAAGTTGTTGTGGACCACACATTCAAAATTTTCGATTTAAATCTATAATTATCATGGATATAGGTTTCGTGATTCTTCTTTACACATTCAAGAATAAGGGCTCGTGTGATCCGTATATGATTAAATATATAAGATTATTTACGTTGTAATGTTTGAACAAACAAGATTAAAGGGGTGTTTGGGATTGAGTTTGGAAATGACTTATTAACTTATTGAAGTTTAGACAGTAAACGTTACGTGTGTTTTTTATTTGAGTTTAACTAATCAATGATTCCAAGATTCTTTCTTGGAACAAAGTGTTTACCTAATCCGATCGCGTCTGAACTCTTCATGATCCGCATCCGCTTACAAGAACCGGTGAACATACTGAAACAGTCAATAACATTGAAGGTCAAACACATTTGACCAAAAAGAGTTTGACTTTTTTGGTCAAAGAATAAAAATTGCAGCTTCAAAGATAGGTAAAACCAACAAAATTTTAACAGATAAGTTGGGTACAGAAAAACATCAGTTTTGACTTTTGAATCTGAACAATCAAAAGTCAAACAGTTTGACCAAAAATATCAAAGTTATGAAACTTACCCCCATGGAACATCACCAACAAGCATCAAGTCACCATCTTTGTCTTCATAAGTTAGTACATATTCAGAACCATTAAGGAGATCCATTAATGGACTTTCACTTGACCCTTCTCTCCTAGGAACTCCATGAGTACCATATTGACCTGAAAAGTCAACAATAGTCGGGATTCATCGTTCAAACAAGAATGAATTTTAGATGACATTCAACGGGCTTGATTGTTGGACCGTATTCAAACAAGTGTTCCTCGGTCGTTTATTGGTTGAGTTTGGAAAGTGGGTTAGCCACTATCTAAAGATAGCAACTTTAGTGTCTGAAGTAAAGTCGCTAGCCTAACTAGCGACATATGACTAGATTCTCTGCAAAGTGAAGTCGCTGTCTTAGATAGCGACTTTAACAACTAAATGACAAAACTTGTACGTTTAAGTCAGTTTGTGAAATTCAAGACACTAAAGTCACTATCTAGAATAGCGCCTAACCCATTTCTCACACTCAGGCAAAAAATGACCTAATTGTCATCATCACATTTCAAAACAAACCGTTTCCAGAAAAATAAAAATAAAATCATTTGAGATTAAACGTAACCCAAATTAACCCATTCATAGAAAAGGGAAGTTACCAAGGGTGAAGCTACCAAACATTTTTTCTAAAGCCAAAGAAAGATCCAAGTAACTTGAATAGATCTTTAGATCCACTTTCCTCAAATATGGAGCTCCATCCATGCTCACTTTCACATACGAACATGATCCGACTGTTGCATTCGGGTTATCTTCATTTTTTGTGTTTTTTGCAGCCATGGAATTCTTTCGAAAAGAACGAATCGGGGGCCATCCCACCACTTGTGCCCTATTCAAAATAGTTTTTCATAAATGCAACTCCCCCTTGTCAAGAAAAATAGTCATAGGTTGACTTTTATGATCATTTGACTTGTGACTTTTGAAAGTCAGAAGTGATTTTAAAAAAGAAATAACAAACAAGGGCGGGCATATGATTATATTTAATTATTTATCAAACCACCAATATAAAGCTCATATCAATACTCAAAATAAAGAAAATACGTTTACTAGAAGCTTGTAAAAAAATTAACTTCAAAAGGTCAACAATATATCACTTTTAAATTACAAAAATTGTTCCAATATGGTCCTTTATAAAAGAAAAAGTTTCACAAGTCCATCAATAGGTACAAAAAAATTGCTATAAATGAAAAGGGAATATTTCCAAAACAACAAACATGTTAGGGTGTAAGTTACATTTCGGCTTGATACAAATTATGGGTCAAAAGTATTTGGTTTCATGACAAACCAAACCAGTTTCATCGGTTTGGTGGTTTCACGGTTCAGTAACTGTTTCGGTGGTTTGAACCGATTCTTTTCAAAACCATTTGTTTTATTAAAAACGTAAATATAAAAAATATGGTTCATGATTATACATACACAAAACTATATATTCCATAAAATAAAAAATATAAATTGTTAAACTGTTGCCAAGTTTCAAACTAGACCGACAAAACATCAAACCGAACTGTTTGAATCTCAAACCGGCCATACAAGCCAACTTGCTTGCTTCGGTTTAAACATTTCAGAAAGTTTTAACTTTTAACGGTTTATAAGCACCCCTAAAACTATAATGTTATATTAATTTACTTAGAGTCGTGTTATGAATTTATATCGAGATAGTTGGTAAACAGGCAACAAGCTACCCCTTTTTTAATAGCAAAACTAAGCCTTTTAAAAACTACGTTCATAGATCTTGAGGTCAAAACATATCACAATGTAATAAAAAACATTAAACTCCACTAATACAAGTTTGACTTGCAAAGTCAATCATAACACCATGTCATACAACCAAACAAGAGCAAGAAAAATCCTTACTTTGAAGCAGAAAGAGAATCTTGGGAGTGATTATCATGCAACACATGTTTTGATGAAGCAACATCACCTTTTACATAATCAGAATTCTTGTTATCACCCAAAAAGCCACCATTTTTAACAATATCAGACAAACCCCATGTGCTAGAACCAATATTAATGGTGTCTGAGTAACCCCTTTTGGCTCTTGACACCAAGTTCTTCACAGCATTGGTGCTTCTTTCGGGTGACTCGGAACCCGGTAAACCGAGTCTTAACTCGGTGGCTTTCAAGTTCAAATCTTCATGTTCATGTTTGGATATTGGCATTGAAAAAAAAATTAGAGGTTTGAGTTTGCTGACATGAAAATGAAAAGAACAAGTAAGTGTGCATAAACTAGAGGGGAAGAGAAATGAGTTGGCTTGTTAACTTTCTTGATTTAATATAGTTTTTTATATTTTTTGTGAATGTGATTTTAAAGAAATTACTATTTGTTTGAAAGAGACAAAGTATTACATGTGAATATGTGATTTTGTTTAAAAGAGACAAAGTATAAGAAAAGAAAAAACAATATTGTATTACATGTGAATATGTGATAGATTTTTTCTTTTGGAAAAGGGAAAATATTAATATAAAAAAATAAATAATTTTATTTTTAGAATATAATAAATATAAAAAATACATAAGTTATTAGGAGGGGGTAAGATCAAATAAAAATTTAATTTTCCCTAAGTAGGATGAGAAAAAATCTTAACCATTCATTTTTCAAATCAATGGTTATGATGAAAGGGTAGGAGAAAGAAGAAGTGCAAGGGTATCTTGGGAAAATCATATTTATAGACTTTCTCTCTCCACATGCAAGGCACATGCATCACATGCAAGGCACATGCATATTTCACCCTCATTTTTTAAACGTTTATAACTTTTTTATACGACATTATTTTTTTATAAAAATTTCACCGTAAAATCGAGCGTCTTTTTATCTTTGATTTGAGTACCATATTGCTATATAAAATATGAAGACTAAAAAACACACTTAAATGTGTTGTATTTCTATGTTGTATAACATTTTTTGTCTTGAATTTTTGTACTATATTTTTGTGCTAAATTTTTTGTGCTGGATTTTTTTGTACTACATTTTTTTGCTGAATTTTTTCGTGCTATATTTTTTTGTACTAGATTTTGTTTTGCTATATTTTTTGTACCACATTTTTTGTGCTATATTTTTTGTACTAGATTTTTTGTGCTATATTTTTTTGTACTAGTTTTTTTGTGCTAGATTTTTTTGTACTAGATTTTTTTGTTGTATTTTTAAAAAACAAAAGGGGTGCCACATGTCATTTTCACTCATATTTATAAGGACCAATATAGGGATGAGCATATCGGTATCCGATACCGATCCCGAATTTCACCCAAACTAGGTATCGATACCGATATCGAAACATGTCGGTTAGGTATCGGTACGGTACGGTATCGGTATTATACCGTATTTTGAGGGTCGGTATCGGTATAATACCGATACCGTACCGTACCGATACCCAAAACGCCAAAAATTGGATACCGATCGGGATCGGTACGGGATCGGTATGGGATCGGTATTCGGTGGCATATGCTCATCCCTAGATCAATATGCCCACATGTCATCATCACAATCCTTCTTAGGCTACTTAGGCAAAATCCACTTTTTAGTGGATCCTTCCCCATTAGGAGGGTTCATAGTCTGTTTCAACTTGTTTTGAGGAAAGTACGGGTCGAATCGATAGCTACAGTTTTGAGAAAATACAAATTGAACCAGTCGTGTTGGTTGAGTTGGCTAAAACAGGTAGGTTTTCACGGTTTTATGGTTTGAAGATTCTAGTTTGCGGTTTTAGATAGAAAAAAAATATATTTTTTTTCCAAACATAACTTTTAGTTAATTTTTGAAAAGTGATAAGAATTGTTGATAATATAAAATATATATACTCATACTCACAACTTTATATTTCTATACTAAAAGTATAAATTATAAATGGTAAACTATCTATTTGTGTTACAGAGTTGATTCCAAGTTCTAAACATTAAATTGATCATCAAACTGTTAAAACCAATTCGTATATATTTCAAACTAACCAAATTGGCCTATTTTATTTGGTTTGTGGAGTTCCAAAGTTTTCTACGGTTTATGATACCCCTAAGACCATCCGTAGTCGTCAAATTTTGGGCGTTTTTGTTGAATTCCACGCCCAAAAACGCCCCCAAGCCCGCCCCCGGGACTTTTTTTTTCAAAAAAATTCGTTTTGGCGTTTTTTCCACGCCCTGTTCAAAAGATTTGGCCAATCAGTGATGTTCTACTTTTTCTTTGTCCAACCAATAAAGGTTTTTGATGTTTTTTTTATTTAATTTTATTTACACACCTTTTAACATAATGCCCACATCTCCACTACACTCATTTTAGAAAAAAACGCCTTATAATGCCTCATTGCTGACTGGACTGCCACATGGCGCACAACGCCCGTGGGTAGGGGCATTATTCATGGGTACCACTACACATGGTCTAAAAAGTACAATACCATTTTAAAAAAAATGTTTTGAAACATGGCAACATGAAAATCTTAAGACCACCTGTAGTCGGGGGGTTTTTGTGCATTTTTTCCCCAAAAAACGCCCCTCCACACCCCATGATCGCCCCCTGGGCGTTTTTTACAAAAAAAATGGTTTGGCGTTCTTTTTTCAACGCCCTTGTTCATTCCTTTTGGCCAATGACTTCCCTGATAGCTTACCTTTGGCCAATAAGATTTTCTTGATGGTTTTTATTTAATTTTATTATATTACACATCTTTTAACATAATGGCCCACAATGTCACATCCCCACTACACCCATCTTAAAAAAAACGTCCCATAATGCTCCATTGCTGACTGGACTGCCACATGGCGTACTCCGCCCATAGGTAGGGGCATTATTCATGTGTACTTCCACTACACATGGTCTAAGGTTTTTTTTGTGTTTACTTGAATTTTTTACTTTTAATTAGAGTGTCTAATTATCTCGAAATTAATTTTGTGTAATTCAAAGTAACTATTGGCTCGAGATACTAATTTTGAAAAGTTTAATACACTCGATTCAAGTTTTTATCCAGATTAACATTGATATCAATCAACTCTAAAACCAATATTCCAAATTTATAAATTCAATATAACAAATGTATATTTTAAAAAGAAAAAGTAAAACACTCAAGCAATGTAAGTTTCAAGGTGGATTGAGAGTGGTAATCTTTTGTGGGTTCACTATGATTTTCACTTTTGTAAAAAGATGAACCATATAATTTAACTTATATACATGAATACCCGAAAAGAAACAACATAAAGAGCTATAATCTTTTCTAAACAACGGTTAAGCTCGTACACCTTAAAAGAATTACTACACACCTTGATAACAGTAGGCTACAAAGGCTTTAATCAAAGCTAAGTACTACTATAAGTTTGTGACCCACTAGAATAATGATCATTTGAGGTTGCACTCAAACGGCTGATTGAGGATTTTGTGAAACGGTCTTTTTTTAGGTTAGTGCTTGCATCATAGTCCCATACTTTCAAACGACCTTTTGAGTTTTTCTTTGAACGACCAATGAGTTTAGGGGAAGCATATTTGAGTTTGGAGTGGCGTAGGATTAATAGGGCCGACATAACATATTATTAAAGACGCCGTTCGGATATAATCATGCCGTAGAAATACATGATAAATAATTTTAATTAGTTTTATATGAATCAAATCCATCTCTTTCTCACATGTCATGTGTGATGATGGAAAATAAAGTAAGATGCAAAACATTAAAATTATGGATGTCATAATTCTAAAGAAAGACTTTTGGTTAGCAAACATAACAGGAGACAACATGAATCTTGTAACAGCATAAGCTGACCCATGAAAATATTTGGATTTCATTTCAAATAAAAAGTAACCAAAAGGTGTGGGTGTGAATTTACAAATATACCCCTATGCATCAATTATTTGGCACCAACTTAAAAAGCCTAGAGTGAACCAGATGGACCCCACCTGAATCAGTGCAGGCTCAGACTGCTTGCTCCAGTTGTATATTTTGATTTCATTTCAAGGTTTGTGTTTAACCACCAGGCCACCAACTCAGGCAGTCCCCCACCCTAACTCCCCAAGGATCACATTTATTAGTTGTGCCTTAAAAATATTAAAGGATGTGTCCTGAGAACTTAGTCTAGTGGTAAATTGGTCTGCCCTCCCTAGTGGAGACGCAGGTTTA
The DNA here is from genome assembly GCA_030545235.1 of Helianthus tuberosus. NCBI lineage: Eukaryota > Viridiplantae > Streptophyta > Magnoliopsida > Asterales > Asteraceae > Helianthus > Helianthus tuberosus. The sequence goes on along the minus strand of CM060364.1, from coordinate 196,539,234 downwards.
ATTTTCACTTGAGTTATTTTCAAGGGACATCTGGGTGAAGGGACGAATCGGGGCTTTAACTCCATCCAAATTGTTCGTTAACTGAAAGGGTATTTTGGTAACTTCAAGTATAAAACTAAGAATATTTTAGTTACCAAAATACCCTTTCAGTTAATAAACAATTTGGATGGAGTTAGAGACTGAGAGCAAAATGGGAAAAACATAGTAAACTATTGGAGGAAAATTGTCGATTTTAAATAATTGGAGCAAAACCGTTAAAACAACCAAACCACAGGGAGCAAAACGAAAATTTACTCTAAAACAAAACTAAATAAAAACATAATATATGTTTTGTAGGTGTAATATGACAAGCATTAAAACAAAACTAAATAAAAACATAATATATGTTTTGTAGGTGTAATATGACAAGCATGAAAACAAAGTAATTATGAGTGTAGTTATTAAATACAGAAAGGTAGATCTCTAAGTATAAGTTTCATTGGGGCCCATGAAGCAAAAGATTAAAGTTACGTAGGGCCCATAAATTAAACGACTGAAAAACTTTTACTTCAGGACTTCATTTGGGGCCCAAAAGTAATATTAAAAGGTTAAGCATTGCTTACTTCACAACTCTATATATATTTAAAAGATTAAAATGTAGGTTCCAATATAAATTAAGGGCAAATGCCATAAAAAAACCAGTATACTCATGTGAAAATATTAAATATGTGTTTATTTACATTTCTTTGTCCAGACCCGAAAACTGAATAAATGAGTTACATTTCGGTCTGAATATCAGATACAATTTAAACCTTAAAATACTCAATCAACCTGAAATAAGTACATGATTAACACCCCAAATCGGCTCGTTAAAGTTAACAGAGCTCTAGCTCGTTTCGAGCTCTAACCCAAAGCCCATGAGTAATTTTTTATGTTCTAGCTCAGCTTCAGCTTGTTTTTATATATTTTATATTTACTCAATACTTTTACTATAATTGTATATGATTTTTTTGAACAACATAAACCAACTAATATACTCCTATTAACCTGACCAATACTTGTACTAGGAGAGCCACCTTACTAGCACACCATGTACCTTAGGGACAATGACTAGTGTTAGGGTGTGTTTTTTCGAATAACTAAACCATTGCCACTTCACTGTCACGTATGAATTTAAGCAATAACTAAATACCCAATAACTAGGTGTAGTGAAATAACTACCCAACAAATATAAAATAAAAGAAAAAATTAAAATAAAAAATGAAAAAGACATGATTGGCTAAAAGGGATGGACCCCATCTCTCAAGGGGTTTGGCGCCCGTTATTGCAATGGTGGGGTCGCCCTTAACGCCCATCATCGGCGGCCCCAAGTGGTGTGTATGTTGACTTGGCATAGGGGCGCCATTCAACAACGGATAGCCTTAGATATCATAACAACATTCTTTTACCTGAACATTTATCTTTCCCTCATTTTCTATATTCTTTACAAATAACTAGTTTGGTACTCCAAATTAACAACCATACCTAGTAAATCCCACAAATGACAAACCGGTTCCGAGGGTCTAGGGAGGGTGGGATGTAAGCACATCTTACCACTATTTTAAGGATGGAGAGACTCCTGCCAGAAAGACCCCCGACTTCAAAACACACAAACTATATATAAAGCACAAAAAGTGATGAAAAAGTAGAACAGTCAAACCGAAATAAATACAACATCATGTAACAACATATAGACATAAACACATGAAGGCAGAGTCACCTGTAAAAACCACCTAAAGTGTATTAAGGACCTAAGCCTCTAACAGCAAAACTAATACACCTATGTACTCTACTCTAAAAGTCTTTAACCTTAATTCTAAGTCTCCATGAACTCCTATCATGAACCATCTCTTCAGAGAGGTGCAACTCTAGCAAATCTAGCCTAATCTGCTCTTCCAAAGTCAATTTAGGTCTGCCACTACTCCTCAACCCTTCCATGATTAAGGTTTCCACTACTCTTACTGGCGATGTCATTTTTCTCCTCTTCACATACCCAAACCATCTCAATCTCCCCTCCTTTATCTTTTCCGCTATACTAGCCACTTCTAACCTTCCCCTTATAACTTCATTTCTTATTCAGTCTAACCTTGTATACTCATACATCTACCTCAACATCTGCATCTCTGCTACCTCCATCTTGCGTGCTTGTATCTTCTTGATAGTCCAACAGTCTGTCGCATACAACACGAGCTGGTCTTACTGCAGCTATATAGAATTTCCCTTTTAGTTTAGTTGGGAACCTCTTGTTGCACAGTACCCCAACGGCTGCTCTCCACCTACACCAGCTTGCCTGTATGCAGTGGGCAACATCGCTATCTATCTCCCCATCACTTTGTACAAACGATCCTAAGTACTTGGCCATAGTTACCTTCGAAACCACCTGTCCCGCAATGGTGAGCTGAGTTTCCCCTTCGTTACCTGCACCACTGAAATCACAGTATAGGTACTCTGTCTTTGAACAACTAATTCTTAAACCATTGTCCTCCAAAGTTCTTCACTACTCTTCTAACCTCACATTCAAACTTTGTTTTGTCTCTGCAACTAATACAATATCATATGCAAAAAGCATGCACCACTAGACTATCTCCTGAATCGACTTTGACAACTCGTCTAGGACAACCGCAAAAAGAAATGGGCTCAACGAAGCCCTTGGTGGATCTCTGCCTCCACAGGGAAGAAATCAAGATCGACTATAGGCGCCCGCATACTAATTTCAGTGATATCCTTAATTATGTATATATATACTTCCTAGGAACCCCTCTATCATCCAAACTATCACAAATCAGTCTATGTGGCACGCAATCGTATGCCTTTTCCAGGTCAATGAACACCATATGCAAATCTTGCTTCTTCTCTCTATACTTTTTGATCAATCTCCTCAGAATGTGCATCGCTTCTGTAGTTGAACGCCCTGACATGAAACCAAAATGGTTTATTGTAGCCTGAGTTTCCCTTCTAATTCTAGTCTCAATTACTATAATTTCATAGTATGACCTAGCAGCTTAATCCCTCTGTAATTCCCACAACATTGGGTGTCTCCTTTGTCATTATATAAAAGAACTACAATACTACTCCAAAGATCTGGCATTTTTTCAGATTTAACATAAGATTAAACAAAATACTTAACCATTGAACTCCTTCATCTCCTACACACTTCCACACCTCAATCCGTATGTTGTCCAGACAAACTACCTTAGCCCTTCTAGGGCTGTTCAAAAAGTCCATGGCTCGGGGCTCGCTAGAAAAGGTTCGAAAAAAGCTCGGTTCGAAGTCAGCTTCAGCCCGGCTCGGTTTGTAAACGAGCCGGCTCAGCCCGGCTCGGTCTGTAAACGAGCCGAGCCCGAGCTAAGGTAGGTTCGATTTGTGGCTCGCTCGATAGTTGGGTCGTTAGCTCGCTCGTTTAGCTCGTTTATATTAAACCCCAAATTATATATGTTTGTGTATTCTAACATGGTAATTTTTTTATCGAAAGAAATAGATTGTTAAGCTATAGTCTTAATTAGTAATATGGATTTAGAAAAAAAAATATATATTAGGGTAAGTAACATAGAATCTTTTCTTATTCGTTTTATTTATAGTTTGCACAAAATTACTATTCTATTAGTCTAAATAATGGTCTATTTATTGTTATTTGGTTTTATGTATATCATTATGTGTAAAACCTACAAAAATATAATTTTTTTTAAACAAACGAGCCGGCTCGAGCTTTTGACGAGCCGAGCCCGTGCCCAACTTTCCAGCTCGTTAAGAAAAAATGCAGCTCGCTAAGAAAAAATGAGCTGGCTCAGCTCGATTCGATTTTTAAACGAGCCAAGCCTGAGCCCACCCTGGTTTGGTTCGGCTCGGCTCGTTTACAGCCCTAAGCCCTTCCCATCTTCCTAAGTGTCATCCTCACCTCTCCTTGTGTAATACCCCGACAATAGCACTTATTCCGTCGTCGCCTTTGCATATTAGGGTTGCTACATTCATGTGGTCCGCTGATGAAAAGATTGTGTTTGCCATCTCAACTTAACGTCCTGCTCTTTGACTAAAACACGTTCATCCTCTCCTTTTATAAACCTAATTACTCCTAGATCCGGCCTCCTGCAATATTAATCAAACTTATTTCGTAAAACTATAGGTGCACTAAATTACTGCTGCTGAAAATGTTTTAATCATGAATTAAAATGTAAAGAATTGTGTTGTACAACAATCATCTCACGGTTGAAGATAACTTCAATACTTCATACAGAAGAATTATAATTCCAGTTTGACCTCTTACCCAACCCGCCCGTTTTGCTACGCTTAATAACTTCACTGCTTCATACCCATGAGTATCCTCGTAAAGTGAACATTTGAATAGAAAAAGGTCAAAACTTGTCGTCTCAAAACGTGTCGTCTCAAAACTTTGTTGCTTCATTTTGCTAGTAGATCTTTCCAATTTGTTAGTTTTTCTCGGGGTTTTCCTATTAAACTCCCAAGTCGTTTTTCTTCAGAATCTATTTTCTCCCAATCACTGAATGTAACAACTTTAATCTTTCTATTTTCCAGTAACTGAAGAAGCCCCTCTCTGCCCGATGCGAATTCAGACGTCGGGTCTTTTTTCTTTATGTCTTCAGAAATGCTTGCCACCTGTTGATCATTTAACCGATCGATTCAAATCTTCATAGCTAATAGCTTGTAACAAGTATCTTGAGATTCACTGATGAAATAACTAAACCCACAAAAAGTATACAATGCAAAATGGCGAATACAGGCAACAACCATGCCGTTTGACCATTTTCATTCCAATTTTTTTTACCTGTTTGACCCGAATCGACCCGTTTAAATGTAAATGGGTTGAAATTGATACCTCTAGCTTATCACAACAAAATGCATGAAAAAAATCGTAGATGATAGAATGAATATGTCTGCTTACAGTTTCTTCTGCATCATAAAGATTTGTAGCGATAATTCCAGTGGGTCCCCTCTTTAACCACCCACAAACATACAATCCGTCCACAGGTTGACCAACATCGGAAGAAGATACAACCCGGCCTCTAATATTTGGAACCACACCTATAAAAAGTTCATAGAGGAAGCTCGATAAGTGAAGGTCGAGAATGGGCAAGTCCAAATGGTTAAAGTTTATACGGGTCAACATGGGTCAGGTCAGGTCAGGTCAGGCCAGGTTAGCCCGATACACTTTATGTCGATTTTACCCGTTTTGAGTCGTCAGAGATATAAATATACATACCTTTGGAATGGTCAAAAGGTAAACCATCAACCGGTATAGATTTGTAACCTATGCTCTTTAGTACCAATCTGTAAAAAAGCAAATTTTAATTCACATAATCATATGGCGTTTATTTTTATTTTTAACCCCTATACTTTTCCACTTTCAACTTTGATCCCCTATACTTTTCATCTTTTACAAATTCTTCGTTTTACGTTTCAGTCTAAATTTTGCGAGTTAACACGCTAAAACGTGTGCGTGTGGTTCAACGATTGTACATCTATTTTTTTCCCGTTTAACCGCCCCTTCACAACGCGCGGGTCCTAGGTCGACTTAGTTATTTTTTTCTATATTTTACGTTTCCGTTTAACTTTTGCACGTTAACACGCCGCAACGGGCGGGCGTGGTTCAACGTTTTACGTCTTCTTTTCGTTCAATTTAATGGTCCCACCGCAACGCGTGAGTCCTAAATACTAGTTATATAAAATTAACAAGATTTTTACCCGCATTTCAAATCCTCATACTGCCCTGTACCCGCTGCAATCTGATTTCCAGAGCCTGCACTTGCTATGAAATAATACGGATTTTAAATTTTGCATATTTTCAAAAAAAAAAAAAAGAAAGAAAAAAAGAAATAAATAAATATCACATCATTACTTCAAAACGCACATCCTCGATATTTTTAATAAAACCAAGCATACCCGTTGGCTATTAAGGAAAAAGAAATAAATCCAAAAGGCAAAATATTCATCAAACCGGTAACACAAGCTGTTTTGGTAAATTTTACCTTTAAGTGTTGTCTTCTCAAATTTCACACCAGCTACATAGCCACTTTTGTCACTTGATTCTAGAAATTTATCGGGTTTCCGGAAGAACGTGAAGTGCAATTCTGGTTGACCAGAACTTGGATGGGTTTGGCCTGATGCAGATGCCTTGGACAACAAGTCATATACCCTTCTCCGTATACGACTGTTCTTCATTTCTTCCTTTGCAGAACAAAACAAATAAACCTCAGTCCTAAATATTAAAAAAAAGTTTATCGAAGCGGAGAAAATGATTTAACCTCATCCGCAGAGGTTATTTGGAGATCATCTTGTTTGATGTTAACATACAAATCCTTGATAGCTGCAATGAGAAATCCAAAGTTTTAACAAAAAAAAGGCATTCATGTAAGCAAATATATTGCTATTTTATGACATTTTCCAAGAATAAAAGATATATTGATGAATTTTTCTATCAAACTGTGAAGAGATAAATTATTTTTGGTAGAAAATTGGTCAAAAACTTATTTTTAAACTTTGATATTATTTGGATGATTTTAGTTGCTAATTGAATTAGGTTTTTCAAGATTTGCATAGTAGTACTTATTTTCTTCACATATCATATATTTTTAATGTATAATTCCAAAAACATACCAAAGACGATGGGATATTACCATTTTATACTTTTGTAACAGTAAAATGCCATTTTCGTCCCTAAGGTTTTGCCAGTTTTGCGACTTTCGTCCAAAGGTTTGTTTTTCCACATCTGGATCCAAAAGGTTTGAAATCTTGCCATTTTCATCCGGCTCGTTATCTCCATCTATTTTTCTCCGTTAAGTCAGGGGAATTTCCGTCTTTTTTGCCAACTTAAAGGGCAATTTGGTCCCGACTTAACAGAGAAAAATGGATGGAGTTAACGAGCCGGATGAAAATGACAAGATTTCAAACCTTTCGGATCCAGATGCGGATAAACAAACCTTTGAACACAAGTCGCAAAACTGGCCAAACCTCAGGGACAAAAATGGCATTTTACTCTTTTTATAAACATCAGCCCTTTCTTTAAATGCTTTTGCATACCCGCATCTAGTCATGAAAAACACATTATTTATGGAGCATTTAATAAAACCAGCAAGCTATAAAATTAAAAAATTACCAAGAATTTCTCGTAGTTCTTTCGCAGTACAAGCTGCTTGCACGGGTCCACGTCTACCAACAAGATAAACTTTCCTGAAAAGTAAAGATATAAATATATATACCATGCAGCAGGCACAAACAAAAATGAAGATTTAGCTTTATTTTTGACTTTTTTTTGTCAGAGCGAGTGTTTATTTAACCTTATGGAGCTCTCCTCAAGGGCAGCCAAAGCATGGCTGGCAATATCAGTTGTCGCCAACTCAGCAGGTGGTCTTAAAAGTATCCGTGCAACATCAAGAGCTACATTACCCTATAAACAAATGAAAAGGATGATCATCTCATAACAGGTGTTCGTTTAGAATAATTAAATTAAACACACATGTAACCTACCGCAAGTTTGTGATGAAAAATGTACATGAACACTCACAAACATGAAACATCTAGCCTATAAGTGTAAAAATAGGCAGCTCAGATGGGTTGGGTAGCGGGTCAAAATGTGTTACTTTGACTTATGTGTTGAAATGGATCTGGTCACCTTGGGTTGACACATCAGCATTTTTGTGTCCTTTTTCTTTTATTTTTTTTTTATAAATGACCTATGTATTACACAAACTACGTTAGTATACTAAAATTCTAATTTTCCTTTTAAACTGGGACAATTTAAAAGATTCTAAGCATTTGATTTCAATATAAATGAATTTTGAACTATTCAATCTGTTTCTTTATAGCTTAAAGTTCACTTTTTTTTTTACCGTATGACCCTTTATCAAAACATTACAACCCAAATTGACCCGTTTTCATATAAATGAATTTAAATAGCAAACATTTTCACTCCACTTAACCCCTTTTACAGCCTTTTTTTTTATATTTCACCTTCGTATCAATATACTACAAACCGAATTGACCCATTCACATATAGAAGCATTGCAATATCCACATTTGTTTTTTTATAAATCTTAGTGTGTGATCCATTATCAATAACTTACAACCTGAATTGAATCATTTTCATAAAAAGCGATAAAATAGCTGTCTCCCGGGCCCATTTAAGTATTTAACCAATTTTGTTAATAGTTTTTTCTCTTTACCTGTTAGACCCTGAAACGACCGGAATTATTTTTAACCATTAATTAATAGATAATATGAAGTAATAAGGGTACAGTGTTATATTATCAAATTACTAAAAGGGTAACTATTAGTGCCCCTTTGATTCGTATAAGGCCCATTATCCATCAATGATCAACTCCATACCCAATCAACCCGCTTTGATATGAAAGAGTTTAAATAGCTGCCTCTAATCTATAGCTTATGCACAAATATTTACACACGTGTGAAGTACCTGGCCCAGAACAATGGCCGTATCTGTGTTCTTCAAGTCCGGTGCCAGCTGGCTTAAATCCGGGTGCCCATTATACCACCATACAAATTCTCTAGCTGAGTGCACACCACTCAAATCCTGCAATCGTTACACACATCATATTACATAAACCTTAAACTGAAAGGTCGGTGCCGACCCCTTTCTGATTTGACAAAACCACCCCTCAACTTTTCTAAATTGACAAAATTCACCCCTCATATTTCTAACTTGACAAAAACCAACTTTCAAACCTGACAAAAAAAAGGCCCCCATACTTTCTAACTTATCTTTAACCCTCAAACTTTTGACATGTAACCCATTCTACTCCAAACTTTACTATAATGTGAAAGGTAACCTCTAACTTTGTAAATGTCACTTTAACCCCCTCAAGTTTCTAAAGTTTCGAGCTTACCCTAAAACTAGTTTCTTACGTTTTTTCTATGGGCATGTCTGAAAAAATTCGAGTTCGTCTACGCGTTAACGTAATTTTGTTTCAAAACGAGTCTGGTCAATTATAAAATGTTTTTTATATACGTTTTGAGTTGGACTATGTTTTGACGTAAATTTTGTTTCGAAACAAATCGGGTCAAATGTAATACGTTTTGATTCGAAAGTATAATTTTTTATCATAAGTTTTGACGTAAATTTAGTTCGGAAACGAATCTGATCGATTGTAGTCTATACGTTATCATTTCGCGTACGGCGCCGCCGCAACGCGCGGCGGGTAAGAAGACTGGTTATTTTAATCATAAACTACTTTTATAAAACGAATAAGGAAGTTTAACGTATTAAAAATACACTTTTGGCAACTTTTCGACTCATCTGATAAAGTTTGACTTTGACCCCTATAGCCCGCTTCCTTCTAACCTAGATTTTTTATTCTACAGATAAGTAAAAAAAGTATAAAAACACCATATCTGCAAATGACGAGAAAAATAACATACCTCTCCTGGTATACCAAGATCTCTATCACTTTCAGCACCATACGCAAGCACAACCTGATTCAACAGCATATGATTGTAACTATAAACATACTGTTAACGACAAAATAAACTCAAAAGACTATTTTACCCTTACCACATGATAGATTTGGCGAAGCTCAGACAAAGAAACTGAGGATCCAAGAGACACATTCCCGAAAAATGAACACCGTTCGTTATGCGCAACACGAGAAAATTGGTTGATGACAATCTGTTGCAAGTTTTCTGGTCAACTAGATCAATTGAGATGATTTTTTACAGGATAAGATAACAAATACTGACAGAATGTGGTTTATATACACTCATTTTAAACCATTTTATATTGTTTGCAACATCAATGATTCATGGGCTAACTGCGTGAATCGATACAAACTTTACACCTTTTCTTAAATTTAGCAATTCGACTAAAGTATACAAATTTCAGTAACCATGTTACATTTTATTTTCGACAGTAGCAACGAATGACCTGTTCAAGCGGTAGCAGGTCGCTAGTTAGCTGTTTTTTCAACAAAAAAAAAAAAAAAAGAGAATGCTGACTTGGCAGCGTATTCGTTAATTTTGGTGTGTATGCATATGCCACATCATATTTAATAACTAATTTAAAACATAGATCTTGCAACATGTACCTTCGTTTCAGGGTGATCAGGTGCTACACCAGAACGGACCAACCCAAATGGTGTTGGCAGTCTATCAATGATGTCAACTTCTGCTTCTTCGTGTGCTTTCAGCATCTATATTAATATGTATAAAAATTCCAGCAAAAGATTAATTTTTGGAAGTAGAACCTAATATATTCCACAACAGATTCCCAACTCCATATCACTTAAGCACTATCGTGGGGACATTTGTTGATATTTGTATTTTGTTGAATGAACTTGTTTTCTATCTTTTTTACTGTTGAGTTTGAGTTATTAGACCTCCTCTTAAATGAATTACAATTTGAACATTTAATTTATAATTGAAAACTTTGTATTAGGTAAATTTTAATTTTAAAATTGAGCCAAACCGAGTTCGAGCCTTAACATCCTGCTCGATTTCGTAAATTCCATCCGAGCCGAGCCACAGTTAAGTAGACCTCGCTCAATCACAAACAACCCTAGTCATAGTCAGTATTCTATAATAATCATAAAAACTGATCATCTAACTGACCTAAATTGGAATCATGTCTAACTGACCTAAATTGTGCTGACTACTGCACATAAACAATCACATGTCTTCAGAGAGAGAGAGAGAGAGAGAGAGAAACCTTCTCGGCGGCGTAGAAACCGGCAGGACCGCTGCCGACAACACAAACGCGCAGTGATCGACTGGTAGCAGCCGAAAACGTTCGAGAAATCATTGCTCTGAAAACGCCCATTGATGATCGGTGATGGAGCTCGATTTAGGGTTTTTCAGGAAGGAAGCTCTAAACCGCCATTAAAGTTTACTGTTAAAATGACAAAAATACCCTCATATGCATGGCAGATGACCATAATTAACTAAAAAATATAACTGGGTTTGGCTTAAAGGTTAAAACGTGCAATATTTTAAAACATAAAGCACAAAACTTTTGCGCTAAATGACAGCGTCTGCAATTTGGTGTGAACATAAAGGCCAAAACTTGTAATTTACTCTAATAATAACAATAATAATTATTGCATGGATGAGAAAAAGGGTGTAGATCCAATTATTGCTCTGCTAAACAAACACTACTGACATACTATTCCGACACTACTGACGTGTCATGTGGGTTGTAGGAGTCATATGACACAGCGAAAAATTGTCGTATGAGTCCCATTAGAGCCAAATCATAAGCCCATATGATGTTTTGACTTGCAAGGATGACTGCTTTTACCAGAACATCCCCATATGGTTGGTCATATATTTCGTCATGTCATATGGCCCGTATGATGTGACAGATGGGCTGGTATACACTAACTGGGTGGTGTATTTTTAACAACACTCAAAATAAAGTAGGAATGAACTTTTTGTATTACTTGTACTTTATGTGTCATTTTGGTTATTCAAGTTTGAAATATTGTGCAGATTTAGGGCATGTTTGGCTAAGCTTTTCAAAACAACTTATTGGCTTATCAAAAAGCCAATAAGTTGTTTTTGTGTTTGGCTAAGCCAAAAGTCCTTTTAGAAATTGCTTTTTGCAAAGAAGAAAAATGAGGTTTCAAGAAGTCACAATATTGTGACTTCTTGGCCAGCTTTTAACTTTTCAAACTACAAATTACCAATATACCCCTTCTTTACACCCTTAGGCCATCCGTAGTCATAAAGCCCCTTGTGGGGCGTTATGCGACACGTGTCGTGCCACGTCACACGGGGGCTTTATGGGGCGTTATATCACTAGAGCCCGTAGTCATAAAGCCCCTACCCATCATTACCTAATTATTAATTTTCAATTTTATTAATTAATTATAAAAAACCTTGCTTAAATTTGATTGGTCCAAATTTTGATAACTTCCCCCATACCAGCGCTATGTAGATCGCGCTCCCCCCCCCCCCCCCTTTTTTTGCCTCATAACGCCGCCCGTAGTGGTGTGCCAGGCGTTATGAGGGCGCTATAGGAGAAAAGGGCGCCATATAAAGCCCCACTACACATACCCTTATATCTAAAAGAATGTCCATTTTAGTCATTTTACATCAATAAGCTAATCCAAACATTTTTTTTAAAAACTCATTTTCAAAAAGTCATTTTCCCAAAAGTCCTTTTCCCAAAAGTCATTTTTCCAAAAGTCATTTTTAACTATAATAAGCTTAGCCAAACATGCCCTTAGGCATCCGGTTATCTAGTAACCTGCTGCTGAATTGTCTTTATTATGAATTTGATTATGTTCACTTGTTTTAGTCATTTTATGTATTAGTTTTTAGCAACATAAATAATGAGAATTTCAAAAACTCAACTTAACATTTGAATATTACACCTCAAAACACTATTTTTTGCAAAATGTTTTACTACATCTGATTATTGATTTGTGATTAAGTTGAGTTTTTGAAAAAACACACAAAATTATTCTTCAATGAACGGAAACAATTCGGGATTATTTATGGAATGCCATGACACTATTTATTCAATAAATTTTCAAATACTTGAACACCCAAAACAGGTTACATAGATGCCTATTTAAACTAGACCAAACCTAGAATGTATGTATCCGGTCTCATGCATACAAATATGGCCAAAAACATGGTCAATGATGAATATGCCCTTAAAAGTTACAGTAACACGAGATACCAATATACAGTGTTGTAGTAATCACTAGTCAATAGTCTGATTTGGTTGGTTTTAACGAAACTTCTTAGCCGAACCACCAACTACAGTTTCGAGAAATGAAAAACGAAGCTAGTTGGTTTTAGTGGTTTGGCAGTTTGATGGTTCGGTTTTGATGGTTTGAACCCATTTTTTCATTTTATTTTTCAAAATCACCTGTTTGTATTAAAAACTGTAAAATGATAAAGATTGTTTATGACTATATACATAACTACCAAACCGATCAACCTGTTAAACCATCAAACAACCAGTGTAATGTTTCAAACCGTAGAAAACGAACTAAATGGTTGTCTAACAAAAAATCTTTATAATGTACATTGTAAGAAGACCTTGAACATTGTTGAAACAAAATCATCCTTCTGTTGTTTTTTCGGGTTCTACTTCTTGTTCAGAACATGAATATCATGCAAGAAAGCGGACGTGTATATCTTGATCGAGAACTTGTTTGTGTTTTTACATGCAAGAATTTGTTGAAATACGATGTAAGGTTCTCAGCATAACCTACCCATCTTCTTGAATCTCAAAGCTTTCTTTACAATCAGTTGCAACACATAAAGCTTTCCAGATGGGTACTAACATTTTCAAGGGTGGGTGAAATTTCTGAGAAGCAAAACATTTAAACAATATAAGAAAAACATGTTTGGTTCAACGTTTCAAAACCAAAAACCGAACTATTAGAACCCAGTTTACGAAATTAAATAAAAACACCCAATAAAAAGAGTATATACGATTCCCGTATGTTGGCCACGATTATACAGAATTCTTATTGTAATTACCTTGAAAACTAAAGTAAGCTCGTTTTCATCGCGAATCAAGAAAGACAGGCACCAGCAACAGGTAACTGGGGTAACACATTCATTCAACACTGGTTTAAGAATCTTACTTACAGGAATAAAGCGCCGGTTTATCCTTCCACTGCAATTTATATAAAACGAAAATCAGTAACGGTGTGTTGGTAGTTAACGACTTAAAAATATTTGTACTGTTCTTTCTTTTGCAATCAGTAGAGGTCAGTGACGAATGCGGGTCGGTCACAGGTCAAACCATTTGATTTTGCGGGTTGGGTTGACTTGAAACTTTTTTGTCCACATTTTTTAATATTTTTAACAAATAACTAGTGTGTCATACATGCTTACCAAACTTTATTTTTCAATAATTATCAAATACTTTTTCAATGATAATCAAATGAAATGATTTAGGAGGTTTTATGCTTTAAAAATATATATTTACGGAGACCATAACCCAATTGTGACGTTTTCTTTTTAGCTAATAAAGCAAAAGCCAAATCAACCCATTTGTAAGTAAACGGATCCAAAATTCCAAATCAACCCATTTGTGTTACATAACCCAAATTAACGCACTTTGGCTTTTTTAGGTAATTAGGTATGATATGGGACGCGACTATAGAAGCATCCAATCAATATACGATACATAAACAGCTGCCATTGAACATTTAAAAAAAGGAAAAACAATTGAGCTACGTAACTGAAAATACAGTTTGTGTATAAGTCTTATCTATACAACTATATATGTGCCAAAAAATCTTTAAAAATGGGCAAATAATTTCATTACCTTCCATAATGAGTTTCAAGCTGGACTCCAAATTCGGGCATAATTACGACCGATTCTGAAACAAACAAATAGGAAAGATGGTGTGACGTGCTCTGATTGTATTTGCAACAAATCATCACAAAAAGCATTGTAACCTTTTTAACGGTATATAGAGGACATAAGTTGCATCATGCCGAAAACAGTTTGACCATAATAGAACCAAAAAATAATCAAACTATATTATTTCAATATTAATTGAAACCGTATACGATGCTCACCTTTCACAATTGGCCTCCAAATAAGCAATTTGACGAATATAGCAGCAAAAAAGAAGCTCCAGATAACAGTGGTGACTGGCTTTCCCTGTATATGGATGGAACTGTTGCATGTAACTTGAGCAAAATCTTAAAACATTATATCCTAACAAGATGATAATTCAAGTCAAATCCGAGTATTTATGTTCGAATGAAAGGCTTAACACATATACCACAATGCAATCTGTATTCAACAAGTAAATGTCTTTTAAGGGAAAATGATTATACCACATTGATGTCATAAGCACATCCAGCAAATCATAGACCGGATAAGTAGATCCGGAGTTCCGGACGACACAACCTAAGCTAAGACATCAAGACAGTTCCCTAACAACCGGACGATCCTTAATCGGCCTATAGTTTGGACCTCTATATCAGACAAACTAGAGGCAACCGACACAATGAGATCATTCCTAGACCTTGGTTAAAAAAAAAACATGACGCGCTTCAAGATGTTTGCTTTTTAGGTCACGAAGCCACGAAGTGAGGTAAGAGCTTCATGTATGCAATGCGTTGCTCTATGTACAACCAAAATTTGCATCTATCGCATCGCGTCTACCTATCAGCCTTCTTATCGATTAAACCATCCATAACCTCTTCATCCCTTTGGTTGTTTATACGTATCATCCTCCTACATACCCCAATTTTGACCTACATGTTCATGAGGTACCCGCCTTGATGACCTTACCACCATAAACTCCTAATCGATGCGCTTTTAAAAACCAAGCCCTAGACCACGGACATAAGAACCATTTACCACCATACATTCCATTTCACAAGACACATAAACAACAATGTAAATCAAAAGCATTAAATGTCACACAACAACACAAGCATAACCATACACCAGCAAGTCTATAACTAAAGTTTAAAGCAATTACTTCTCGCCACGATTATAACTCGAAGATTTATAGTTTCCCCTGCATATCTAGAATGACTATTTCATTCAAAATACCTCAAATGTTATTCAGCCAACAAAATTAGTACTTCTAAATCAGAAAAAAATGTATCTAATTTCCACACAGTATCTAATAGATATGTAATAAATTTATAGAAAAATCGCCCAAACATACTACAACTGGTAAACCCTAGGTATATATCACGCAATAATCGATAAATTAAATCAACTAATTAAGTAATTAGCATTCAATTATACCTTTACGAGAAGCAGAAAGACAGAATACGATACGAGAAGTATCGCAAGCAGGTATGTGACGGTTGGTTTGAGAGTACTTGTTCGAGCGATGATGTGATGAGTATCGACGGCTTGTTTGTGATTATCATGTACATATGTGAACCTCGCATTCGAAATTATTGATGGATCCACCATTTTAGAATGAAATCAGAGGTCGTTAGATAGATAGGCCACGAGCATACTCGAGTGAGATAAACCCTAATTCGGTATCCAACTTTCCGATCACCGGATCTAAGTCATTAACTTTTAAAAAAGAGTAAACTGCCAAAACAAGATTCAAGAATCAATACAAACAAGTTGCTACTGCTACAAGGAATCAAAATACGGTGTCCCGCCAGAGAGAGATCTCACAAACAGAAACTGCACAGAAGACAAAGAAAGTATTTATCTATCATATCCAAGTTTAACCGTTGTCTTCTGTGCAAAGATCGATGTTGTATTGATTCAGAAACGTTGTAACCGTTGAAACAAAGAAAGTATTTATCTATCATATCCAAGTTTAACCGTGTTTTTTTTGCTTGTGCACAGATTAAATTCCAAGTTACTAAGAACATGAGGCATTGAAGAATGAATCAAAATAGCCCTAGAAACAGAAGAAACTGATGCATTTAAGAGCTGATTTAACATATATGTGCCTGATTTGCAAGGTCAATAAACTAACAAATCAATCAACTAGCTAAAATCAATCAATGATCGATGTTGTATTGATTCAGAAACGACTGAGTATAAATGCTAATGATGAAGAAGAAATATGCTAAAATGATGTTGTATTGCAATTGGAATGTATATGGAAGCAGCTAAAATCAATCAACCAACTAATCGAATCGAATCGAATGGAATGAATGTATATGGAACTAGAATCGCATAAATTACCTGATCGTTGTGTGAGAAGGAAAAGCCCTAGGTTTAGTGGCGTGTGGAATCGGATAGCAATTGGAAGTGCATGTTTCGCTAAGCTTTTCCACCCAAGCTTATAACTTAGACCATCCATAGTGGTTGTTTAAAGGGACGTTTTTTGTGACGAATAACCGCCCAATCTCGCCCCGTAGCCACTACGCATGGCTATGTTTGGCAGTTTTGTTGTTGAGGCGTTTTTTAAATCACGCCTAATGGGGGTTTTTGTTGTCCAATCACATTTCAGCTTCTATTATTTGGCCAATAAGATTTTTTAAATGTTTTTTTTATTTTATTTTATTACAAACATAATGTCCCACAATCCACACATCTCCACTACACCCATTTTAGAAAACGTCCAATAATGCTCCATTACTGACTGGGCTGCCACATGGCGCAAAACGCCCAAGGGTGAATATTGCCCACTACGCATGGTCTTATTGACTTTTACAAAAAGCTAATAAGGAGATTTAGTGTTTGGCAAAACCAAAAGGACTTTTCAAAATAACTTTTTGTATAGGAGAAAAAGTCATTTTTGAGAAGTTAGGATGTTGTGACTTTTTTAAGAGTTTATAACTTTTCAAACACTTTTAGTCAATTTACATCAATAAGCTAAGTCAAACACTTTTTAAAAAACAACTTATTGACTTATTGGTTTTTCTCACCCTATAAGGCTGTGGGGTATGGTGGGGCTTGGGTTGGGGGCATGAGTTGACACGTGAAGTTGGAGCCCCCCACCGCCTAGTGACGTGTCCGTGGGGTATGGCGGGGCGTCGGTGCACCGCTTGGGTTGGCAGATTATTAAAAAAAATTACAAAAAATTTATAAAATTCACACAACATTTATAAAAAAAAAACCTAAAATTTCATTAAATTTTTAAAAATTACATAATCCTAAAAATTACATAATCATAAAAATTACATAATTCCTAAAAATTACAAAATAAAAAACCTAGAGCGTTAGATAAATTTCAAAAAGGGCGATCATGTCGAACGCCTTTCGCTCCTTGCCTCGAAACTCAATGTTCGCCACCGCCACCCGGTCCTCGTGGCTTAACTCGCCGCTCGGAACGGCTTCGTAGTAAGCCTTGAAACGATCGAGCTTGGGTCGTAGCTCGCGCCATTTATGTTGGCACGCGTTGAGGTTGTGGCGTTCGTGTCCGACGTTAAGTCGGTAGGTTGTGAATGCTTCCGGCCAATATCGTGTTTAGCCGGGTTGTCGCCCCTTCATAGCGTCAACGACGCTTGTGACGAGAGCCAATTCTTCCTCGTGGGTCCAAGATGCCATCTTCTTCGGGTTGGGGTAGCGGGTTCGTGGGATCAAGTGGGTAGCCGGTGGGGTAGCGGTGGATAGCGACGGTTTGGGATGGGGTAGCCGATGGGGTTTGGGGTTACATTTATAGGGGATGTTGGGGGTTGGGGTGACCGGTTGGCTTGGCCAAACGGTTTGAATTTAAAATTCAAACTTTCAAACACCCGCTATGACATGGCGGTGGACAGCGAATAGGAGGCCGCCACATCGGATGTCAAGCCCGCCCCACGCCCGACTTCAAACCCAAGCCCCAAAGGCCACGCCACAACCCAAGCCCACCCGGGGTGGTGGCTTGGGCGTTTTCCCTCAACTCACGCCCCAACCCAAGTCCCATACCCCATAGTCTAAGCTAATCCAAACAGTTTTTTAAAAACTTCTTTTCAAAAAATCATAAGTCAATAAGTACTTTTCAAAAAAAATCCTTTTTAACTTAAATAAGCTTAGCCAAACATGCCCTAAGATCCAAATTGTATTGTATTCCAATAAAATAAAAATAAACAAAATAACTATTATTATAATATTTAAATAATAAAAATATTAAAAAACTATATATTATTATAATATTAAAATAAAATTACTATTCTATTTTTAATATATATATATATATATATATATATATAATGTATTCCAATAAAAGGAAAACAAAATAACGATTATTATAATATTTATTTAAATAATAAAAGTATAAAAAAACTATATATTATTATAATATTAAAATTACTATTTATTAGCTTTTAATTTAAATTATATTAGCTTTTAATTTTATATATATAATGGTCCCTGAGGTTTGATCACTTTTGTCATTTTAGTCTAAAACTCAAATCTTTTGAATCTAGGTCCATGTGGTTTTAATTTTGTTGACATTTTCATCCAAAAGCAAAATTTGGTTATATTTTTCAGTTAACATCCAGTTTTTTTTCTTTTTCATCCCTTTTAATGAAGGGCAAAAATGTCAGATTTTTTAATTTGTTATAATAAAAAGTTAAAATATCATTTTGCTCTTCATTAAAATGTTGGAAAATGACAAAAAGTTGGATGTTAACTGGAAAATCTATTTTTTGATGAAAATGACAACATAATTGAAACCGCATGGACCCAGATTCAAAAGGTTTGAGTTTTGGACTAAAGTGTCAAAAGTGACCAAACCTCAGAGACCATTTTGGCAGTTTACTCTTTAAAAAATTAAGAGTGTGTTTTGCTCCAATAAGTTAATAAGTCGTTTTCAAACTCAATTCCAAACACCCCTAGTATATTTTCACATAACTCATGTAATATGTGTCCTGAGTTTTTCGGGGCGTAGTGAACTTGAGTCATTGCAGTGAGTTTTTGGATGCCTAAGTTTCTGTACTTTGAAAAGCACTACAATTTGTGTCACTAAACCTAACTTTGTTAGTTAAGTTAACTGAAAGTGTCCCTTATTCTCAATATGAAAAGTCATTAATACCTATTATTATTATTATACAAAATCATCTTCATCGTCATCGCCACTTACCTGCCGCACACATCATCTGTAAACCACCATAAATTCACATATGTCTCATTATCATCGTCATAAACAAACCACGGCGGTCATGGCCGACCCTGAGGGTGTATATGTGTCACGACCCCCGACCACACCCTGGACGGGAGCCGCGAGCAGTCAAGTGGTACCGGTGGTTATTTTGAAAATATTGCAGCGGAAATGTTTCATCAGGACCGTGAGTTAGGAAAATACCAGAGTTTAGACACACCGGATTTTATTTATTAAACAGATGGGAATAACCCATTTTTTACAAAGGTGGCTTTAATATGGGATAAATCCGAATATATGAAACAACGTTTCTTAATTTAATTTAGAGAAAAATGCAATTTGCGTCCCTGTGGTTTGTGTGAAACATCAACCTGGGCCCCTAAATTCATTTTTTGGTTTTTTGAGCCCCTGAGCTTATGAATTCATAACACTTTGAGTCCCTCCGTCACACTTCCGTCTGTTTGACTGTTTGAGCCAGGGGTAAGACCGTCTTTTGGCATATATTTAAAACCCTAATCCAATCTAATCTTCCAAAATCCCAATTCTTCACTACCCAATTCAACAACCAATTATTGGGTATTTTATCTTCAACCCACAACAAACAATCCAATCAATCCCAATAACATTTCAATAACACAATCACTTAATCAACCATGAGACGATGCTCTCATTGCAGCAACAACGGACACAATTCAAGAACTTGCCCTAATCGGGGCGTGAAGTTATTCGGGGTCCGGATTACAGATGGGTCGATCCGAAAGAGTGCAAGCATGGGGAACTTGACCCACTACACCGGATCTGGAACCAGCAATTTGTTAAATGGGTTTTCCGGCGGCGGTGGTGGTGACGGTGAGTCACCGGGAGATACTCCGGATCATAACGCCGCCGGTGATGGGTACGGGTCGGAGGATTTTGTTGCCGGGTCGTCTTCTAGCCGTGAAAGGAAAAAAGGTTGGATTTTTATTTGACATGTTATGTTATGTTCATTTGTTTTGTTTTGTTTTGTTTTGTTTTTTAAAATTATATATCTTTGTAAAGTTTTTGTTGAATTGTAGTATTGGTTGTGGGTAATTGAGTTTAAATTGATTACATTTTAGAATTTTTAGTAATCAAATTGGTTAAATTTGTAAACCAGATATGTGATATGGTGATTTTTTTAGGTAATTCATTTTGTTTTGCAAAATTATTGTTAATTAGTATTATTGTTTGCATGTAATCAATCATCTTTCCTGACTTTAAATTGATTACATTTTCTGTTTTTAAATTGATGTTGAAGATGAAGGGGCTCAGATGATGATCGGTGGAGATTACAGAAGATGAAGATGAAGATTATGAAGATGAAGATGATTCCGATGAAGATGAAGATGAAGATCGGTTAATGTTTCACCATGTGTGCATCCATGGCTTAAGATGATGAAGATGAGTTTCTTGAGGGTATAAAGGACATTTCACAATTGTCAAACAGTCAAACAGATGGAACACTGACGGAGGGACTCAAACTGTTATGAATTTATAAGCTCAGGGGCTCAAAAAACCAAAAAATGAATTTAGGGGCTCAGGTTGATGTTTCACACATACCACAGGGACGCAAATTGCATTTTTCTCTTTAATTTAATTAATAAAATAAGCCACTTCTTTAAGCCTTTCGGTGCCGTATCATAACTCTTATTCCAATCTACTGTAATCACCTGAAACGCGTTTTAAAAACATTTGGTCAGCAGGAAATGCTGGTGAGTTCATTCAGTTTTACAAAAACACATTTGTTATAATTTACAGTATCAAGAGCGATTACAATGTTTATATTAACCAATTACCCCAAATCGGTATTTGTCACTTGACTGGATCTGTGACTATGGTCATATCACACATTGACTAACCCGTTGTCCAATGGTGAAGCTTATCAAGTAGTGTATACAAAACCCCACATACCGGCAGTAATTGTAGATTACAAAGACTTAATCACTGTAATTATAACTTTGAAAACAAGTAGGGTTTTGAAAGTAATTTGATAAAAATAGAATGACTCACCTTGTAAGTCTTATAGTCTTGATTTAACAGGCCTCCTGATTCTAAATCTTCTGATAACTAAGCATCTACTTTTATAGTTCTGAATCTTCTAATGATTAAACATTTTGTTTGATAGTAAGTTTAAGGATTGGAGTCTTTTGATAGTTGAACATATAGTTTAACAGAGTGGAATACGTATTAGTGTAAGACCAAATCAAACCTAACGATGGTCACGAGATTAGAACCTTACCGAAATTCACAAAGTATAGTCTTATTTAGACAGCACTTTGGCATTCATTAGTTGGTTCCCGAATCGATCAGACAGAATATCGTATAGGTGATTATTGGTTAGAACACCAACGTATAGAGAGAAGAATAGAAGAAATGAGCAAAGAAAAATGAATCCTGAGCTTCCTATTTATAGGTAAGGGATAAGTCTTACCCTATATAGAACCTCCCTAGGTGTTATCTATCCATATACACCTTCATCAGTTGAACCTTCCCTAGATAAAACATTCCTCATATATTACTTTCCTTAGATAATATTTTCCTTCGATAATACCTACCCCATATATACTTATTTAGATATTACCTACCTCATGTATATCTTGTTGTTAAACTTTAGCTGTTTAATTTTACTTTAACCGGTTAATTAAGTAACTTACTTAACTATTTAACTGATTAACTTACTTAGCTAATTAATTAATTTCACTTAATTGATTAATTAATTAACTTACTTAATCTTACTTAGCTGTTAAGTTTACGTATCTATTAAGGTTTCTTGATTGCTAAGTTATCTTAACTACTAAGTTGTCTTAACTGCTAAGTTTTACTTAACCATTAAGTTTACTTAATCGCTAAGTATTCTAGTTTAGCAGCTCCTTGGTTATGAGTTCTAATTTATAGATATAATGGAACTCGTATTAGCGTATTAACCCATTTCAACTTTAACGATAATCACGAGATCAAAACCCTTACGACGAATGACAAAGTATAGCCGAATATAGGCAGCACTTAAATATCCATCGGATCGGTTTTAATCGATCGGATATAGTACCGTAGCAGTGATCGAGTTATTACCCTAATAACGAGCAGAGTTTCGGGGTTTAGGGGGTATAATACCGGAGTATTATAGCACTATATGTTTAGAGAGAAAGAAAGAATTTGAGTGAATTGAACAAGTGACTGAACGACTCCATTTATAGGATTTTCGCAGCTTTCTCGCGCCCCGCGAGGGCCACCCTAGCTACGGCTAGGGCTGCCGTGTCACCCTATAGCTTTGACACGTGTGTGACACGTGTCATGGTACGTGTCCAGATAGAATCAAGTCTCTCGCGCCCCGTGAGAGATCTCTTCTAGTGGGTCGCGGCCCGCGAGGGAACAAAAATCAAAAGTTTTGGTTTTTCATTTCGGTTTTCATTGTACGCGTTTAGGGTTTCAATCAAGGCTCGTTCTAAGGTGTTTTTGAGGGTTGTTACAATATGTAAAAAAAATTAATAGGGTATACCATACAAACACCAACATAGCCCTACTTACAAAACTATTTTTATGGTTTATATTAGTTATTAGTCTATTAACATTAGGTTTAGACCTTTAGTGAGCTCAATACTCAATTTCGTTAACGTCGGCACGTTTTTTAAGCTCGAACAGGGTACACGAATTCTCAATCGGTTATTGAATTCCGACAATGATGTTTCAAATCTGTATTCTTGATTTTTTTTTCATCTTTGTATCGGATCTGTATGCACAGCTCCGTTTTGTATCAGATCTAGAAAAAAAGATGACTCAACATCTTTGTATCTCTCGTCGATTTGTAAAACCAATTTGAGTCAACGTCTTTGTTAATTTACACAAACTTTGATGCTGTAGTCATCAATTTTGAGTAAGTGGCATTTGAATTTTAAATCTAGTTTCTGAAAATCATGTTGTTTATTAGGGCTGACAATTTTAGACACGTACACGAATACACGACACGAATCTATACGAAGTTAACAGGTATTGTGTATGGTCTTAACATGTAACAGGTACTAAACAGGTAGACACGAAAATACCTGTTAATTTTCGTGTCTAAACAGGTAAAATACTTGTTTACCTGTTTAGTACATGTTAATACATGAACAATTTTAATACAATAAAAAATATAATTTAGTAGGACCATGTGATTTGAAAACTTGATCTTATTACTTATCTCTCTAGTTTCCCTAACCCTTCCGGACCGTTCCCATTCCGATGGACATATTAAAAAAACCGTAATTCTCCCCTTCTCCAGCCCCACTCCCAGCGACACCACCCCAACCACCGGTCGTCGAGAAGAAAGACCCATGTGAACTTTGAATTGAATATTTGAGAAGAAAGACCCATGTGAACTTGCGTTTATGCATTATTTAAGCCTATTGTGAACTTTTGGCAACTTTTGATTCACTAAACAGGTTCCTAGATATGTAATTTTTGAAACATTCGTAAACAGGTATTAACAGGTAATTATCGTGTATACCTGTTAAAAAATATTTCGTGTTCATGTATGGAAACCTGGACACGAAACCTTATCGTGTCGTGTTCGTGTATGAATTTCACACAACTACAAATTTACTTTAAGACTTTAAGTTAACGTCTCTATAACATTCCCAAAAATTTTAAATTTTAAATAAAGTTATTACACGAATAGATCATGGGTAAGTTGACCAATAAAAATATAAGTTATTTTGGCGAACGTAGGAACCGTTTAATAGTTATAATAATAAAAATAACTTATAATTAACCTTACTCCGTTTTTAATGAAACTTAGACCCAAATGTAGACAAAAATATTCTCATTCTAACGACATATTCGTTGTTTTATAAACCGTCATATTTTAGAAGTTATAAGCGCCAAATGAGTGAATCAGTTAAATAAATTATAAATATAATAATAAAAATAAATATGTGAATTATAACCTAAAGTAAATGCATGAAAAATTATTTATAAAATAAATGCATGAAAAACAATATTTATAGTAAATGCATGAAAATCAAAAGTTGTACATGCATGTCTACGTGTAAGAATTTGAACGAATTGACATAAATATATGGTTGTCACACGCCGATATTTCCACGTATTACCGGTGGGCCCGGTGGGGAGTATCGTGACGTAGTTGATATCATCATAGTCAAACAACACAATTTTAAATGCACAGCGGAAGCAAAAGATAGATTTATTTCAAACGAATAAAATTGTAATATTAAGTATCACAACGTAGTTGAAACAGATCCACAGGCGGATCAAATAAACAGAAAACGTAGTTCAACAGACTCAAAATGCATCCAAGCTTGCGAGACTCTTATTGATGCTAAGGAGAGGCCAGCCTATTTCGAGTAGTACCTGCACTTATCCTTTTTGGGAAAATACGTCAGTTTACACTGGTAAATAAAATTAACTGACTCATTTTGAAAAGGTTTAGAAAATTTATTTGAATGCACAAAGCACAAAACATTTTATAACTTGGGATAGTTATTTATATATAAACTTGTAAAAGAATTATATGTTCATTATACGTTCAGTAGCCCGGATTGACACCGGGTTAAAGATTAATAGACACATCACATGATATAGTCCCGCGGCGGGTTATTCCCGAAACCGACGGTTATACCTTATTATTTATATATGCACTGTCGGGTGTACGCCTACACCCCGTGCTTAGGTCGTGGCCATTTCTTGAAATGATGCCAAGGATATCCGGGACATGGTCATTAACCCCCCAAAAGGCTTTAAGCAAACAAAACAATTTAAATAGGACATTTCAATAAATTAATCTTCATATAATTAAAAATTCAATGCCCGACCAAACGGTATTTTATATACCGTACCCCAAGCCCGTATAGGAAAAATAAGTTAAAAGTATTTACCTTTGCAAGTAATAATCACAAATAGCAAGTGCACGTAGCTTTTACCAGGTCTCCTAATCTAGAACAAAGGTTTTTAATAACCTATTAGATTCCTAACGGGTCTTTATTTAAGCCTAAACTTAGATCGGTTAGTTTTAAAAGAAGATACGGTTCAAACGCACGATTAAGCGAAGACTGGAAAAGAATGTGATTTAGACCCGAAAAGTTTGGAGACTTGTGTAATATGGGTAAACTAAACACATTCTGGATTTTGAGACAAAAATGATAAGGTTTGACCCGTTTCGGCTAATTTATGCAACTAGTTACATAAACCGCACCGAACACGAATAATGCGTAACGGGTAACCAAATGATTCATGAACAGGTTTCCTAAGTTAATATGCCTTAAATATGTTGTGACATCAGTAAGATATCTTCTATTATGCCCAAAATGAATTTAAACTCAAACTATGCCCCGTAGGGGCATTTTGGTCATTTTAAAGGTTATAAAAGAGTTTAAATAATAATCTGAGTCATAGGTCTGATATAATCAGTAAAAATACTTAATTTAGTAAGTTATAACAGTAGGGTATTACATATATGTGAAATCTATCATTTATAACCAAACTATGCACCTTAGGGGCATTTTAGTAATTTCACATAGGCTTAAAAGGTCAAAACTGGAAATCTGAGTTTAAAACTTTTGCTTACTGTTAAAATATAAAAATTTACTGAAAATATCAGTAGGCATCAAACCTTATATATTTAAAATAGTTTTAATACATACTATATGTTAAAAACGCTTAAAAAGGCGATTTTGAGCGATTACCGGGTTTTATAAAGAAAGCTGATATTTTTATTATTCCAGAAGGCTTAAAATATTTTATTTATCCTATAAGATCAGTAGCAAAAGGTTTGGAATCAAAATGATTTGTAAAACTCATTTCATAGCCCAAAAGGGCAAAACCGGCAATTACCGAATCAAGCTTAGAACTCTATGTTATGCTCAGCCTAAAATTAAATAAAAATCTTCAAAAATCCCAAAATATTATTTTATATCAGTGGGTAAAAAGTTTGGTATTAAAAATTGGGTTTAGATAGGCTATATGCTAATTACGTCGTTTAATTTATAAAAAGCTTTCTAATTACGCTAATGAGCATAACTCCTAATCTAGACCCCAAACTGATGTCAAATTTAAGGGACAAGTTTATAAATCAGTAACTAAGGTTTCTATTCTTTTACATTTTCAAAAATCACGTTTTAAGGTCATATGGGCATAATAGTCAACATTTAAGCATTTAACGGAAACATGCATATGAATCGGATAACTAATGAACCAAGTTGTATAATCACCTTGCCCAGGATCAGGTTTGTTTTCGGCTGGCCCAAAAATTTCTGGCCTGAAAATTGATCCAGTTCTAATGGAAAATATAGGCCCGAAAAATGGAAGTGTTTTTTTTGATGTTTCAAAACAGAATTTTGGGCCTAGACAAAGCCCGATTATTGGCACAAAAAATTCATTTGACACACTTCAAAACGAAGAAGATTTCTTCATGGTCGGAGAAATTGAAGGCTTATTATGTGATGCTTACAAAGTTTGACCCGGTGAAGGAAGCTATGGTTGAAACAAAGGTTGAAGACGAAGTAGAGGTTGAGTCTGAAACGGATGAGTCGGCTAGAGACATTGTTCGTGGAACTTAGCTTTTATTTTATTTTCTAGTTTGGTGTTTGGTGTATGTTGGTTCCTTTGTTTGTGTTTCTTTTTTGAGGTTTGGTCTTTGGCGAGTCGCCTTGGCCAAATGCTCTTTTTTGTAATCTTGTTTTGAACTTCATTAATAAAAGGTTTGCCCGGGGGTTTTCCCTCGTTTCCTAAAAAAGTTGTATAATCACAGAGGGTTATACTAACATTAAACCTGGTCCAAATAAAGCTCTAAGGCCTTTCTAAAACATGCTACATTGGGTCAGAACTGAAAGTCAAGGCAAAAGTCAAATTATGCGACTTTCGGTTCCGAACCAAGCCTAAACTGAAAATTGTCGGGTTGAACATGTTTAGACATGTTCTTATATTAATTACCAAGTTATATTAATGATAAAACAGGTTGCATGGCTTCTACATTGCTAATTATGCATTAATTTGAAAATAAGCTTTCTGTTGACTTTTTAAGGTTAGCTTTTACCCGACAATTGACCTAGTTAGAGTGGGAATCAGAGGGTGCCCTTTTAAGGGTTTATTGCCCACATAATTACCAACTCATAGGTACTTTTAATTTGAAATTTGACTGGACAGATTATAATTAATCACAAAGTCAAACTCTAATTACGATGGTTTTACTTTAAGCTAATTAACTAAGCTAAACTGAATTAAAGAAAGTTAAGGACACTTACAAGGGTCCTAAGCACGACTAGTGACTCCTAGGAAGGGTGCTTGAGCTCCAAAATTCTCCAGAGGTGAAGTTGTGAGAGTTTCCAAGTGCAAGTGTCCAATGTTGCAACTTGTGGGTTTATTATATAGGAGTTTTGATCACTTAGGATCATGCCAAGGAGGTCTACAAGTGTTATGAGATCAGTACAAGTGCCTCTATTGCATGTTAAACCATTGGAGGAGTCCCTGGTATGCAAAACAAGCTTCCAAAGTCATTTAACAGACCTGAACTGGCACCTGCAGGTGAATTCTGTCGCTGGGGTGTTCAGGCGGCCCGCATAAGGGTCCCCTGATACCTTACGCGGCCCGTGTGGCTTCCGAGAACCAGCCAAACAAGTTTCATTATTTGCACTTTAGGTCCCTGGTCCTTCTAAACGTGGTTTTGAGTTTATTTCTTGCACTTTTGGCCCTCTAACTTGACTTTTAAGGGCTCCATGACATAACCAAACACCGTTAAGTCCTCGGTTAACCTTGTGTTCACCCATAAGGCCCTAGAATTCAACGTTGACGCTTTTAACCCTTCGTACGAATTTTATCATAACTTTCTCATACGATAACGAAACCTGGTGAAATTTTTACCACATATCCTAGTGAGTATAATTTATCGTTACAAAGCTTCGGGTTCGCCTAAAGGTCACTCAGAGGTATACTTTCAACATGTTGACACATTTAACCCCTGTAGTTTGCAATTTCTCACTATCTTCCACAATTAGCTTCGTATGATCCATAATTCACTCGTTTAAGGGTATAAATGTCGTGTAGGGTTATCGTAAGGTATATTTATCCATTGTTGACACTTTGAACCCTTATATTCACATACTTTCTTTGTTTGTCAACTTTAGTCCTTCATAGGTGATCTTTTACACGTTTAAAGCTCATGACACGTGTCAATACATTATTGGACATAAATTTACGAGGTGTTACAATGGTGTACGTGGCCTTTGCTTGCAGTACACTCCAAATCTCAAAATGTAATATATATAGGCATCAGCAGTTCACCATTCAAGCTGCCATTCCTTCTCTCGTTCCCTCTATTATATTTGCCCCATTTTCTTTAATATTTCACCTCTAAACCCTACAAAGCCCTGCCCCGTTTTAAGTGTTGTAACCTCTGATCGCTGAATCGATGCCCTGTCCGATTGATTTAGGACCCACCAACGCATGTCAAGGCTCTGCCCGACTAAGTAGGTTGGGGTTCTGTCTCGTGACGTAAGGATAAAGTTGAATTGGGTTACTATACTTAACACGAGTGCATTATATATTTTATTAAATAGTTCAGGAGTTATACCAAAAATATAACAACCTTCCTAAAACACCCCTGACACCCCTACACGTCCTAAAATATACCCCGTATACGAAAAACGGTCCCGAATACCTTTAATTTTATAAAAATAAAATCCACAAGTCGCTCGCGGGCCGCGAACGAGATCACTAAGATCTCCGCGGGGCGCGACAGCTCAAACACCCGGCGTAACCTTAGGTTGACACGTGTCGATGGCTCATCAACCCATTGCCGCCTCTAAGTCTCTGACGGGCCGCGAAGCCTTCCCCTATTTCCGTCGCGGGCCGCGAAAAAGTGTCAGTTAGACACTATAAATAGGATAGCTTCAGTTGTTTTTGTTCAAATCTCACACATCTCTCTCAATTTCTGAATAGAAATTATTATACTGGGTATTATACCCCCCTAAATAGCGAAGCTCTGCCTCGTTGTAAGTATTATAACCCCCGGTTACGTATTAGGTACGCTGCCCGATTGATCTAGTGCTCCGTAACGGCTGTCGAGGCTCTGCCCGACGTAGTCGTTGGAGTTTTGTCTCGGGGAAAGTATATCTAATGTAAATATGGGTTATTATACTAACGCGTGTGCATTGTTTATTTAACTAGATTATAACCAGGAAGCCACAAAGGAAATACCTAAAGTAGCAATGTGAATAATCCTCCTTTTTATAAACTGTTTTTACAAAACCTCAATTAATTAACGTTATATTAAACAGTGATTGAGTATTTGTATTCTACAATTATCGTCGGTATGTTGGGGTTTTGTATACAAAATTTGTGACTACATTGTGAGTAGTAACATGACCACAAGTCGGGTTGACAGTACCGTGGGTGGTAATTAAAGTAGATGGAAACAAATGTAATTGCACCACCGCCCTCAATATTGTAAAACAGAGATTTTGTTTTCAATACTTATGGTTTATCCCTATAAATGTATTGTAAAGAAAATTTGGGTTTTATCCCATTTATCTATTTTAAACATTTTGGTATTTAAACTCTGATAAAAATATTTCCTAACTACGGTCCTGATGAAAATTTCCGCTGCCAAATTAATAAACACCGATACCATCTGACTGGTTCGCGGCTCTCGCTCCCAGGATGGGGTCGGGGGTTGTGACAGAAGGTGGTATCAGAGCCACTGGTTTAAGCCATTTAGGTGTTCTTTAATACCTAAAACTTAAACCTTATGTTAGGAAATTAATGTTTTAATTTATGTGATATTCTGTGTAGATAAATTTTCATATGTATATTATGATTTATATGTTATTCTAACAAATTTTGAGTTCACAGTATGAGGATCCAATATAATTAAATGTACCCATAGGCTACCTATGCAGATGTATTATGTCTCTAATAGGGATGCCTTACTATTAATTGCATTAAGTTTGCAATGATCACTTATTCCCTAAATAGGTAAGTACCCCATTACCTAATATATTTATAAGTTAAAATTTTTGTATTAATTAAAAGTCCCAATCACTACAAAAAAAAAAAAAATCCTAAGTAGAAATAAATGGT
Organism: Helianthus tuberosus; assembly: GCA_030545235.1. Lineage (NCBI taxonomy): Eukaryota > Viridiplantae > Streptophyta > Magnoliopsida > Asterales > Asteraceae > Helianthus > Helianthus tuberosus. The sequence continues at coordinate 196,508,674 of CM060364.1, read as the reverse complement.
GCCTATTTATATTGTTATAAGCAATTTTATTGCAAATCAATAATTGTTAAGTTGATGTATTACACTAATTGTGATGATACCACAATTAGTAAAATAAAATATTAAATTATGATAGATCATCAGTGAAACATTTGTACATCGGATATTGTCACAACATAAGGCTATAACCCTCGGTTATAATATATATTATAAAAGTAATATATATTACTTTTATTAAATTTAATATTATAAATGTAATATATATTATAATTCAATAAATATCTATCATAATTTAATATTATAAAAGTAATAAAAGCACGTAAGCAATGAAGTATATATATGTTTCAACGATTTTGATATTTATATATCAAATAAGTAAATAAATAAAAATAAATAAATAAATTTGACCCAACATTTAATATATGTAATATATTTCTTGTGTGTCGAGATAAAACAATAATGTTGCTTCGATAAATTCATTCAAAGCTTATTATTAGTCTTTATGGTCAATCTTTCGTTCCATTATGATAACAATAATAATCACTTTTAAACATGAATCTATATAGAAACTAAAGAGACATCAACTACAGGATATGTGAAAATATTTATAAATGAGTAACGATAGATTTAGGGATTGTTAGATTGGTTGACTTTGTCAAACTAACATGAATTCAAAAATATAATAATAATATTAATGATTGTTAAGCTATGTAAATATATAAAAATGACTGATATAACATTTAATAATAACGATATATGTTTTTTGATATAACACATCAACATATGTGTATATTAAAGTATTAAAAATGGCCTTATATTGAAGTATATCCTGTAAAGTTACATACGTTTATAAATAGTATATATGTAAGGTTTTACATGTGAATAAGGTTGTACAAAAACACTAAAATTTATAAGGTATTTAAATAGCAATTGGAATCTGTTAAACTTTTTAGGATATTTTATATATAAACCGGCTATAGGTATATATATGTGTCCATAGCTGCCATTTCATATATATATATGAAACTATCTTTAATCAGAAACGGCCCTTGCGGGGCGCGAAAAAAAAATATATATATATATCCCTATAGATCACAGTATTGTACAAGTCTACGTGGTTATTAATGAAAATGTTACTTTACTATATTTTGTTGATACAATTATGTATGGTCATTTTAACCGTAAAGTCACCCTATCGTCTTTAATGACTTTATATACTTGTTATATATAGTACTACACTATATATACATAAATATAGTTTATATATACACAAGTATGTCCCGTAAATAAATACACTTTAAAACTTAACTTCCATTACATAACTGCTACATATTTTATTGGAACTAACTAAACTTTTGGGGTTTATATTGAATGATTATAAGAAGAATTTTTTTTTAAATAATAAAAAATCAACTGTGTTATTTCTAATGTAATTTAAATATTTATACCGGAGCCTAATTAGTATATTCCTATATACTAGAGAAAGTAGAGTGATTTTATTTATATTTTCTATATTTATAAGAACTTTACTATATTAAAGTAACAGGGGTAAATTTTACCTATAACTTACCTATGGTTAACAGAAAAATGTTTTTATGTTTAAGTCACCCATAAAAAAAGTAATAATTTTCATTTTATAATATATTATAAAAGAACAGAAAAGATGGGTCTGATGATTTGTACAATTGGTGTATATATATAAGATAGTAAATAATTGATTTTTACAAGTAAAAGATATTACAAAAGGAAAACCCATTTTCTTACTCGATTTAAATTAATAATTTAGTGTGCTATTTATTAACTTATATAATTATTTTACCTAGTACGTTAAAATTTCCCAGAACATTCTAGTTATTGTTTCATTTTCAAACTAAAATTTAAAATGAATGTCTCGCATAAAAAAAATAATTGACTCAAATGTGAGTTTAATACGCTTGTCCTTTATATAGCCTTATTTGAAAATCAAATTACAATTTCAATATTGTAATATCTTTAAACAAATTACTATTACTATCATTTAAGATATACATACATATTCTAATACATGTATATTACTTAATTACCTAATATGTTTAGAATCAATTTTAGAAACGCCAAACTTTGTATGACTTCCTTGAATAAATATATTATACAATAAATTAAGAGTTAAGTTTTAATGTTTTAAACCAATATGGTTCAACCCACTCGTTAAAAATAAAATTGTTTCCACGAGTCTATAAAGTCTATATTTTGATCAATTTATTTCTTTAAACTTTTATTTATCCATCCTTTAATTCTAAAATATTATATTCAATAAGTTTAACAGAAATTTATTTTAATATACTACCTTTATAAAAAAGGTACATAAAGTTATGGAAATAAGCTTGATGATTGGTGCCATCGATTATATAGTTGAATTGTTATAACTTAAAGATATTACAAAATGATTTGGTATTATATATATACATATATATATATATTATGAATTTTTTTATATTAACAAGAGATTTGAAATTTTAAGTTCTAAATAATAAATATACACATATATGCACATACATAATAGAATCTCTTGATAGTATACACAATATAATAATCAAATATCTTCTGAAGATAAACATAAGAGAAAATATCACTGGTGATTCATATGAAAACATGAAGCCATATAAAAATAATAATAATAATAATAATAATAATAATAAATCATAAAACGTGTTATGTTTTGAAAATGTCATCTGTCTCAATAAAACATTCTTGCGACGGAATCTAATGTTGTACAAGCATAAATAGAATTAGCTATAAAACATACTCATCACATTGAACCTAGCCATAGTATTAATGGAGATAATGATATTTTTGTCAAAACTCCACTTTCCAAACAAAAGAAAGCCACAACCATAATGATACCTATGCTTAAACAAAAAAAGCTAGGGTATTGATATATACTGGTAACACTCCGGACAGTATTTAGACTTGAACCTAAGAAAAATGCCTTAGTATAAGCTTCGAGATAAGCTAATTACTTGTGTAGATAAAGTATGATGGATATTGGTATGCCGTGAGGATGATGACTAGAACAGTGCCAGTATGATAAATAAGCAATAACACTTGGCCACTGTTATTTCTTGTTTACTAATACTACTCGATTCTAGAATATGATCCATCATGAGAATACTAATTTCCTTGTTTCTTGATACAAGCCATAATGAATGATGCACTTTTAAAATCATGATTTGAGAGAAATTCCATTTAAGGGAAATACAATGATAATTACCTCTCCGGCGAGACCGGGTAAGATGAGGTATATGTTATGAAATTCCCTAAATAATACCAGGACCTAATGTATGACCTGTTTTTGGAAATATGAATTTGTTAAATACGTTGACCTTATGAATGGTGTATATATTATAATATGTGAAATACATGATTCTATAGATATGTATATCTATAAGGAAGACCACATACCATAATGATTGACAATTAGGGATAAATCACGAACCGATGTGTCAATAATAATTTTAGATTTATTCATCAGGAATCTCTCGTATACTTCTATAATTCCGATATAAAACATTATTTCGTTTGATCAACCCTCTCGTAACTCGTGTGACAAGATGAACGATGGGAACCCTATAAGTTGGAACGCCATCGAAAGTATAAGAATTCCCCTTGAGATTATTAATGCATTAAGAAACCTGTAACTAAAAGTTGTGCGAAAGCTTACGCTAACAGTAATCTTACCTTCATTAAGAACTCTTGAGAAGATAAGATTCTCAAAACATAGAAAATAGTTCTGGTCAAAGTAAAGTGGAATTCAAGGCAAGAATCAGAATATACTTAGGAACTAGGATCAGTATCAAACTAAAAGTATTCATCTGTATTTCAGTGAATCTCGAGGACGAGATTTAAAACAAGGTGGGGAGGATGTAACATTCCCAAAATTTTTAAATTTAAAATAAAGTTATTACACGAATAGATCATGGGTAAGTTGACCGATAAAAATATAAGGTATTTTGGCGAACGTAGGAATCGTTTAATAGTTATAATAATAAAAATAACTTATAATTAACCTTACTTCGTTTTTAATGAAACTTAGACACAAATGTAGACAAAAATATTCTCATTCTAATGACATATTTGTTGTTTTATAAACCGTCATATTTTAGAAGTTATAAGCGCCAAATGAGTGAAGTGGTTAAATAAATTATAAATATAATAATAAAAATAAATCTATGAATTATAACCTAAAGTAAATGCATGAAAATTTATTTATAAAATAAATGCATGAAAAACAATATTTATAGTAAATGCATGAAAATCAAAAGTTGTACATGCATGTCTACGTGTAAGAATTTGAACGAATTGACATAAATATATGGTGTACGTGGCCTTTGCTTGCAGTACACTCCAAATCTCAAAATGTAATATATATATAAGCATCAGCAGTTCACCATTCAAGCTGCCATTCCTTCTCTTGTTCCCTCTATTATATTTGCCCCATTTTCTTTAATATTTCACCTCTAAACCCTACAAAGCCCTGCCATGTTTTAAGTGTTGTAACCCCTGATCGCTGAATCGATACCCTGTCCGATTGATTTAGGACCCACCAACGCATGTCAAGGCTCTGCCCGACTAAGTACGTTGGGGTTCTGTCTCGTGACGTAGGGATAAAGTTGAATTGGGTTACTATACTTAACACGAGTGCATTATATAGTTTAATAAATAGTTCAGGAGTTATACCCAAAAATATAACAACCTTCCTAAAACACCCCTGACACCCCTACACGTCCTAAAATATACCCCGTATATGAAAAACGGTCCCGAATACCTTTAATTTTATAAAAATAAAATAACAACAAAATCCACAAGTCGCTCGCGGGCCGCGAACGAGATTACTAAGATCTCCGCGGGGCGCGACAGCTCAAACACCCAGCGTAACCTTAGGCTGACACGTGTCGATGACTCATCAGCCCATTGTCGCCTCTAAGTCTCTGGTGGGCCGCGAAGCCTTCCCCTGTTTCCGTCGCGGGCTGCGAAAAAGTGTCAGTTAGGCACTATAAATAGGATCGATGAGCTTCAGTTGTTTTCGTTCAAATCTCACACATCTCTCTCAATTTCTGAATAGAAATTATTATACCGGGTATTATACCCCCCCCCCTAAATAGCGAAGCTCCGCCTCATTGTAAGTATTATAACCCCCGGTTATGTATTAGGTACGCTGCCCGATTAATCTAGTGCTCCGTAACGGTTGTCGAGGCTCTGCCCGACGTAGTCGTTGGAGTTCTGTCTCGGGGAAAGTATATCTAATGTAAATATGGGTTATTATACTAACGCGTGTGCATTGTTTATTTAACTAGATTATAACCAGGAAGCCACAAAGGAAATACCTAAAGTAGCAATGTGAGTAATCCTCATTTTTATAAACTGTTTTTACAAAACCTCAATTAATTAACATTATATTAAACAGTGATTGAGTATTTGTATTCTACAATTATCGTCGGTATGTTGGGGTTTTGTATACAAAATTTGTTACTACATTATGAGTAGTAACATGACCACAAGTCGGGTTGACAGTACCGTGGGTGGTAATTAAAGTAGATGGAAACAAATGTAATTGCGCGACCGCCCTCAATACTGTAAAACGGTTTTACCTGTCTTGATTAAACTGGGATTCACTCACCAGTATTTCCCACTGAAAAAATGTTTTTAAACGCGTTTCAGGTAACAAAATGTGAAAGCCAAATATAAGCCAGCTGGAGAACACTGAAGGCTTAGAAAAGTGGCTATAAAAGTTACCTAAATAAAAAGGAGATTTTGTTTTCAATACTTAGGGTTTATCCCTATAAATGTATTGTAAAGAACTTTTGGGTTTTATCCCATTTATCTATTTTAAACATTTTGGTGTTTAAACTCTGATAAAAATATTTCCTAACTACGGTCCTGATGAAAATTTCCGCTGCCAAATTAATAAACACCGATACCATCTAACTGGTTCGCGGCTCTCGCTCCTAGGATGGGGTTGGGGGTTGTGACAGTCTCATAGTTGCAACTGGTAAATATTTGTGTTTATTGATTGTAAATGTGAAAGTGGGAAGCAACTGGGGGAATCAAATATGGGGGGTGTTTAAGAAACAAGAAATTGAGGCTTATTATTGAAACTTTTTGTGAGATTACCAAAATACCCCTTGATCTAACTATCAAACTAACAGAATCTTAACGGAGGGACTTAGAGTGTAGCATTTTTTAGAGTATAGGGACTCAGGCATCCAAAAACTCGCTGCGGGGACTCAAGTTGACTCCGTTCGGAAAGCACTGGGATGCAAATTGCATTTTACTCTTTACTTATTAATAAAGATTTTAGAGTAAAGTACGCAGATGGTCCTTGTGGTTTAGCAAAATTTTGGATTTGGTCTTTTGCTCTTCAAAAGTACATGCATGGTTCCTGTGGTTTGCACTATGTAACACATTTAGTCACCAACTTTTCCAAAAGTACATGGATAACCCTTTGGTTTTCACTTTGTGCTGCATTTAGTCCCTAAGTTGGACCTGCTGAAACCTTTAGATTTGTTGGATTGGAACTAAATACGTTACAAAGTGCAAACCACATGGCAATCTCTGTACTTTGGAAAACTATGAACTGAATTTAAAATTTTGCTAAACTACATGGACCATCCGTGTACTTTACTTTTGAGTATAAATATAACCTTCTGTAAGACCCTAAACCATTTTAAACAAAAAGTACGCAACGGAAATATGAACCAATTTTTTTTATAAACATTTTAACATACTAGAAACATTGGGATAATCCCTTTTACAAAAATTGCGTCCATCATTCTTACTTAAAAGATAAAACATTATCTACATTTATAAACTATACAACCTCGCTCCCGTACAATCCACGTTCATTGACTCGATCTTCAATCGCTTAGACTCCATAATGATGATAATTCCATGCAACCTGCAATCACCACATACATGCGCATCATTAATATTTGGTGACGTCATACATAATCTAAACATACGAAATTAAATTACCACGCCACATTCTTTCTACTTATGCTAATCCTTTCAATTATCTTTCCGGGTACAATCTTGCATCCTAACATCAAATCTTCATAAGGTCAACAATAGTATACCTGCACTTTCATTTCATTCTCAAGGCACATGATTAGTAACATCAATACTCAAACGTATTAAAGCCATGTATACATATATACAAGCCCTATTCTTTCGTGTACAATAAATCCCACTTCATACATACGTACATACATACACACATACACACATATATACATACATGCATACCTCCATATCCAAGCTCTTACATACCACTTATATTCCCATATAATTATACTAACAAATCTTAGTCACAAACATCCATATATATAAGTCTCATACATACAAACCTACGTGCATGCTCATTTCTATTCATGCTTACCTATGGATTCCATCACTAACATGTAGGTAAATCCATACACATACATGCTTACAGACTTATTTCGTTCCCACACATACTTACGTACACGCTCCCTTCTTAACCACACATCTTGAACACTCTTTAATGAGTTTGGGGTACATTTCGGGAGCTTAAAAACGAGTTCAATACTCACACATAGCTCACAAAACTATTTGGTAAGGTTGGGGTACATTACAGAAGTTTAACGGGGCTTGGGAATGGGTCTACGGGGTCCAGAATCGAAGAAAAATGAAGAAACAGGGCTATTGGCATCGGCTGGCGCGTAGACAGCAACTTAGGGCGTCGGCCAACTGCTGCCCAGCGTCGGCGACGCCGCCCCTGCAGCATTGACGCCCGGATTTCGTTCTTTTTGACGTTTCGACCCCCGTTCGCGCATCCCAAACTTCCTAAATCATAAAATAACATTATTCCAAGCCCCCCAAATCATTCTAACACTTAACCCCATTTCCCCATAATCAAATCTATACTTTCATCTAGGGGCGTGCAAAAAACCGAATTAACTGAACCATAACCGAATTAACCAACAAAACCGAACCGAAAAAACTGAACCAAATAAAAAACCGGTGGCTCGGTTAATGGTTTTTTTTGAAAACCGAATGTAGCGGGTCGGTTATGGTTATCATTTTTTCCATACCCACCATAACCGAACCGAACCGACATGTAATAAATCTTTGTAGGATTTAGGACTTTTCACCATATTTTTAATATTTAATGTTTTTTGACTAAATATTTTTAATACTTATTGGTTTTGCATATTATTTTGTAGTTTTGGTCGAATGTTTATTTGTATTTATGGAATGTATCATATCACTTTATTTGAATATTCGATAATAATTGGTATTAATATTATAGATTATACGTATTTTTTAATACTATGTAATATACTAATATATACAAATATACAATAACAATTTATTCCATGTTAAAAAAGTTAAGCTATTTTTAGCTAAGCTAAATACACGGTTACCACCCATAACCGACCCGCTATAACCATCAAAACCGAATAACCATAACCACCATAATCAATCGGTTACGGTTATCCAATAACCGACATCGCGGTTATGGTTGTGGTTTTTTGTCAAAACCGACCCAAACCGACCCATGCACACCCCTACTTTCATCATACTTTCTTGATTTTGACCCGTTTGATTTTACCAAGTTATTTCCGACATAGTTAACTACTTATGGCCCGCTACAATAATACTTACCTTAGTACTATGATTACCCATGCACACCCCTACTTTCATCATACTTTCTTGATTTTGACCCGTTTGATTTTACCAAGTTATTTCCGACATAGTTAATTACTTATGGCCCGCTACAATAATACTTACCTTAGTACTATGATTACCTAAACATTCTTACATGGTTCCAATAGCATAACATCCAAAAACCACATCTGACACATACTTTCTAAATTTTGACCCGTTTGAACTTAACGAGAGTTTTTATTCATAACTAATCCACATATTACCCAATACGACCTTACTTACTTTTGTTCTACCATTACTTACCCATCCTTTCATGATTACCATCCTTTTTGCAATCAAAACTCATTACATAATAATAAATTTGGTTCGGAAATCACTTGCCTTAAGCTTCTGTATTCGCATCCGTTTCTGCCTCCTTTTAACTCGTTAGCCTTATATGTTTCCATCCATCTTGACATGATCCACATACTTTCATGTCATCACATTCACATTCTTGTTAGCATACATGATTGTACATATTAAAGATCATATCAAATTCATATTTCACATTTGACTTTCATTAGTCAATTCTAACAAGCATAAGGCATATTCCCACAATCACATCTTTTCAAACTCATATAATTCATCACGTCATCACATATAACACATATTGATATAACACGTACCATATGACTTTCTATAACATTACAATTGTGGAAAAAAGTCTAACCTTGCTACTTATGCACATTTGACTTTCAGGAAGTCAACGGTTTATCATATGAACTTTCGACTTAATCTCAAACATCTGTGTCATCATAGCAGATTATATTAATGACACTATATACATTTCATACCATAGTTATTAAAGGCGCTAGGCGCACTCAAGGCGCATAGGCCTCACCTGGGGCCTAGGCGCATAGGCCTCACCTGGGGCCTAGGCGCAAGGTGCAAAAAAAGCGAGGGCCTGAGGAAAAAAAACGCACAATGAAAAAGTTTAAAATGATTTTAGGTATTAGAAAATTAATACTATTCTTTAAATAAAATAAACAAAAGCTATTATATAACATTTAATATCATCTATTTAGTACCAAAGCTGTAAAATATTAGTGTAGAAAAGTAGTTTTCCTTAGATAAAAGTAGAAATCTGGCTGGAATCTTGCCAGAATTTATAGAATTTGGTCGGAAACTCTCTGGAATCTTTGAATCTCGCCAAAATATGCGCCTGAACCATCACCTAGAGAATTAAAGCGCAATTGCCTGGACTTGAAGCGCAATTGCCTCACCTAGCTTGGAAAATGGGCCTAGGCACAAGAAGCGATGGCTTTTAACAACTATGTTTCATACTCATGATGCAATACAAACACAGCCACATGATCACCTAGTTATATGCACACACCAAACATATTCAATTCCGTCCATACTAGTGTTTTTTTTTAAAGGGGTGAATTATTCGCGACTATCGGGATGTCTAGCACACGTTGTCTTAACCGTGTCCGTGCTAGAGAGCACCCTCGCATAATAGATCCCCAATTTAAACCCCTCAATGAGAAACCCCTATCACTCAGACTCGAACTTGAGACCTGGAGGGGAAAACTCATCCGGGCCCACTAACGTATGCGGGTGTAGGTAAAATTTTTAGATATATTTTAAGCACTTTTTACTCGCGAATCAAGCTTTAAATTTATAAAACACGATATAATACTATCACTCTACACACGTTAGGGCAAGTGCACCCATCGCGGACGTAGTATAGTGATGGCAAGATACCGAGGTCGTCCAAGGACACAAGGGCTTTTAGAACTGGCTTATCGTTAACGTCTAATCTAACCAAATTTTGATAAAAAGTTTTGAAAGTTTTAAAAAGATAAACTAGAAAATGAAAATAAAAATATAAGGAAAACAAATAGGCAAGAAGGAATCACTTGGTCTAAGTCAGCAGGGATACAGTCCCGCAAGGTCGGATTATTGAAAGATAACTAAGTAAGTTATTAATGCGAAAAGTGGTAGGCCCCCTTCCAGGCAGCGTTACCCTCAACCTATTGGTCTGAATCAGCAAGGATACAGTCCCGCAAGGTCGGTTTAAAGTTTTAATAGTAGTTTATAGATAAGGGATTACAAGCGGTTCTTACTTCCCCCGATTTGATGCTATCAGTCTCAAGGGAAGTTCTACTAAGCTTGAATTAGGTCCTCGCAGGATCTATACACTGAACGAGACGAGAACTTTACCCAAACACCCTTCTAACCCCCTTCCAGGCAGTTAACGCGCTTTATATAGACCGTAAAAACACGAATGAGTGAATCAACATATAACAACCCTAAATTAAACCAACACCCTCCTAAATATTTTTCCAACACCCCAATATATTTTAAAATATCCCAATATGTCCTAAAATACACCCCATACGCGAAAACGGACCCCGAATACCTTGAATATTATTAAAAATAATTAAAAATCAATTTTTGGGTTTGAGGCGGGCCGCGTAAGCCACACCTCAACCCTTACGCGGGCCGCGAGAAAATAAAATGTGGCGAAACCCTGGGCCGCCACGTGGCCCAACACATGTCGACCCTATATGCTGACCCGGATCAGCTACGCTGTTGACCAGCGTTGACGCGGGCCGCGTAGGCCTTAGCCTACTTTTACGCGGGCAGCGAGAAACCCAAACTCAGCCCCTATAAAGCTGGAGCTTGGGCCTTCAGTTTACGTCGCTCAGATTTCTTTTCTCAATCTCAAAACTGAAGTGTAGGCATTATACACGGGTATAATACCCCCTAATTAACGAGATTCTGCTCCGTTGTAAGTATCATAACCCCTGGATACGTATTAGATACTCTGCCCGATTGATCTAGGGTTCTGTAACGGCTGTCGTGGTTCTGCCCGACGTAGTCGTTGGAATGCCATCTCGGGGAGAGTATTACTAATGTTAAAATGGGTTATTATGCTAACACATATGCATTTGTGTAAATTATAGATTATCACCAGGAAACCCTAAAGGATAATCTAAGACAACAATGTGAGTAATCCTTCTTTTTTGTGTAAACCTTTTTGTAAGTAATCTCCTTTTTGCAAATTGTTTTTACAAAACCTCACTTAATTAATTATACAATAAGCAGTTATTGAGTATTTGTAAGAATACATTTATCATGAGTATGTTGGGGTTTTGTATACAAAATTAGTTACTGCCTTGCGAGGGGTAACTTTTCCACAAGTCGGGTCTGACAGTACCATGGATGTTAATTGATATAACTTGGAAACAAATGTAATTGCGAGACCGCCCTCAATACTGTATAATGGATTTTATTAAACTTGATTAAACTGGGATTCACTCACCAGTATTTCCCACTGACAAAATGTTTTTAAAAGCGTTTCAGGTAATAAAATGCGAAAGCCAAATAGAAGCCAGCTGGACAGCACTGAAGGCTTGGAAAAGTGGCAATAAAGTTACCTAAATTAAAATAGATGTTTTTATTAAATAAAATAGGATTTATTCCTATGAAAATGTGTGTACTGCAAACTTGGGTTTTATCCCATGTGTTTAATATTATGAAAATGTGGTATTTTATTCTGATCCAATATTTCCTAAATACGGCCCTGATGAAAATTCCGCTGCCAAATTAGACAATACCAGATACCACCGAAACTGGCTCGCGGCCGCCCGTTCCCGAGGAAATAGGGATCGGGGGTTGCGACAGAAGGTGGTATTAGAGCTAAGCCACTGATTCAGCCACAGAAGTGTTCTGCTGACATCAAAATTCAATTTGTTAGGAAATAAATTACGGGAATACGTGCATAATTGTATTTTTTTTGTTATGTGTTATTTGATTATTTGTTAGTTTACAGTATGAGTGACCAAGGACCATCTGACGCGTACCGTCAATTGTCTGGTTCGCCTAGAAGTGAAGGTGCCTCTTCTCAGCCTGCCTTCTCGGGGTACTCTGCTGATACGGAAGAAGAAATATTCGTGTTTAAGGCTCAGTCTGAAGAGCCATTCCCTCAGAAAAAGAAAGGATGGTTCAGTCGAGGGGCACATGAGCGTAGGAAGCGTATGAAAAAGTTACAGGACCAGAGAGTACTAGCCGCAGCCAAAAGAGAAACCGATGCTTATGCCCAGGATATGATTAATAGGGGTATAGCCAATATCCATATCCTGGCAACCACTCCAGCTGACCCTAACCTGGAACAAATGATAGCACCCCAACCACAACCACCAATTCCTGACCAACCAATGGAAATAGAAAACCCTGAAAATCAAGTAGAAATGCATGATTTTAATCCGGAGGAAATACCTAGGGTACCAGCCCCAAATCCCTTAGACCCAAATTATGACCCCTGGTGGGATGACGTTAGAGACTATGTGCAACGCTACCCGATACATGAAGACACGCCCATGCCAAACTTAGGAGCCTACCCAGGTTTGGACCCACTAGATCCCTATTACAATAATGATGTATACATTAGGGAGATTTTAGAGAATCCTTACCAATTCCAGGCACCTACACCTCCATACCAGGAACCCGCACCCCAGATTCCGAACCCAATCCTAGAACCTGCACCCCCAATGAGTGCAGAAAATGTACAAGAACTTAGGACATTTGGTGAAGAAATTTTAGAGAGTAGTGAAAGAATGCGACAGGTGGGAGAGAGACTCGTCTGGAAATACGACGAGCGCAATATGGATTTCTGGATGAATCTATATCCATGAATGTGATGGTGAAAACGGTAGTAATAATAATATTAATAATAAAATAATATGATATGTGTGTATATGTATGAAAAAAAAACTACGGATGATGTCACACCCCGATATTTCCACGTATTACCGGTGGGCCCGGTGGGGAGTATCGTGACGTAGTTGATATCATCATAGTAAAATAATCACAGTTCAATGCACAGCGGAAGTCTAAAGTAAATATATTACAAACCGATTCAAAAGTAACATCAATATTACAAACGGAGTGTAAGATGGATCCACAGGCGGATCTTAAAACAGAAAGATAAACACTGTTCAACAGACTTTAGGCATCTAGAACTTGTAAGATTCCCTATTAACGCCCTGGGCTCCCAGCCAATTACATACAGTACCTTTCACTTAACCTTTTTGGAAAATACGTCAGTTTACACTGGTAAATACAATTAACTTACTCATTTTGAAAACATTTATAAAAATTGATTTGAATGCACAAGGCACAAATATCCTTTTTAACTTGGGACAATTATATAAAAATAATCTTGTATACAGATTTATATGTTTGTTATACATTCAGGGCCCGATGTTAGAAACCGAGTCAAGATTGACAGACACACCACAAGTATAGGCCCATAATGTCACACCCTGGCTTTGCGGAAGCGTGGGTTTATTTGGTGTGACTTCTTAATACCATAGCTTAATCACAACAAAGCTATATGAAAGTAAAACCATGATGATCATCCATTATTTCAAGTTTTAAACGTAAAATACGACAACATTGTTTTTAAAAGTCGACACTTACAACCATGACATAAATAAAGCTTGTTCACATAACCAACAGACATAAAATAACACAGTTTAAGACTTGTGACTCGTCCAGGAAAAAGTCACAATCCCTAAACTTGGATGACATCATTCTCCTACGCAGCGTGACGACAGTGCATACCTCGCCAGATCCCTAATTCCCTGAAATACATGTAAGTTGAAAAATCAACAAAAGTTGAGCGAGTTCATGTGAAAGTGAGTATGTAAAACCTTTGTAATACATTTGTAAGTATGAAAAATCCCTGGTATGTAGCAAATAAGGAAAAATGAGATCACCATTGGTTTGCAAGGCCAATGATATGTGTGAAGTGCAGTAGGAAGACTCAAACCTAGCAGATTTTTGCGTCGGGTACAAAGTCACCCCAAGGTCCGTTCTGTTGGGCCTGGAGTTGGGCTCGCTACACCCAGATAGATCTACCGCTAATGACCCTCGGTCCTACAATGAGGATTAATGGCCTCCAGTTTCCGCCTACCCACTCACATGATCTAAGTAGTAACCCTCCTTAAGCTAACCATACCATGTAAAAAGTATCCGTAATCATTGTAACATGTATTTCACCCCCGAAGTATAAAAACTGAAAACAGTTAAGAGAAAAGGGGGACATGAACTCACAGAAGTGCGTCTCGAAATAGTAATCCCAAATCAACCTGCTGCGTGACGACCTACACGTACTAATTTCTATTAGACGGACGACCGTGTCTTGGCTTAAGGTTTAACGTTTTTGGGAAATAGTTAGACAACTATTTCGTATTTACACTTCTTAATTATTTAATAAGTATATTCCTTCCCAAGGATGGGGGTATTAATACATGTGCGTTTTTATAATTCCAAAAATATATTATTAAGTCTCACTTAATAAAATATATTTTAATTTATTTGTCTAGAATATTCTATCTCCAAAATATACATATTTTTCCCAAAAATATTATATTTTACTTTATACAATTTCCAAAATAATGCTTTGTCAAAATACACATTTAAGAGTATTTTCCGAAAATACATAAGTTACGTTTTTAAAGTTCGTGTGGTAATAATAATACCGGTGTAACTTAAATATTTATTTGTGAGGGCGTTGGTATTATTTTGGAGTCGTAACTTCATGATATATTTCAAGTTATATTATTTTTACTCTAAAAATAATATGTATAGTTCACAAAATAATCATAAAGTCACACAAGCGTGTTACTATGAAATATATTTTCCAAATATATATTTAACAAGTTTTAATTATGAAAATCCACCTCCGAATACTTGATTATTTAATGATAAAAATCATGGCGAATTTTGTTTGGAAAAACAAGTTAAAAATATATTCATAACACTTGTCACAAAAATATTTCCAAGTGTTATATTTCTGGAAAAATTTCGCCAGAGTTTCCTCTGTAACTGGAGGTGGCCACGCTTACTAGCGTATCATTTTCTTTTCAAAATTCAATCAACAATTTTCCAACCATCAACATACAACATTAAACATCAAACTTGACAAAAATAAGTATAAATCGCAAACTCATGAACTTGTAAGTTTTGTAAAAATATGTAGTAACTTCCTAACATATTCAGCGGATCTTGTTATCTTTAAAAATAAAATCAGTTTATTGAAAACTTTATTTTTAAAGAATATGAAATTTTACAACTTCTAGTCAAAAGTTATGAAAGTGCTTCTTTGTTAAATCCTCTTGTCACACAAGTGTTTACATACTTGTTTGTTCACAAAAAAGGCTTTTAGTTTGTGTAAGACCCGGATTTAAAACAAGTCTTGTATCTTTTACTTGGTTTTTCTGAAAAACCACTTGTAGATCTTTAGATCTACTAGTTAAGAACTCTATTTTACAAGAAAAATCACTTTTACACAAGTTCATGTTTTGTTAGTGGAAGAGTTCATCATCTTGTAACTTTCACACTTAACAAACTACTAGTTCATGTTCCATGAACATGTTCTAGCATGGTTACATGATGATCTATCCCACTACTAGCATCAAACAACATAAAATAATCACAACTAAACAAGTTTCATAAGATTTACACCACTAGTTATTCTTTAACCAACTTATTTATCATTCTTTCAAGACTTTATGTTTTGATCTTGTGTGTTCTTGAGTTTTAACTGATAAATCTCTTATTAACCACTTCAAACAAGAACAAGAGGGTGTCTAGAAGCACTTACTACTAGCTCGTGGCTAGGGAAGAATCAAAGCGTAAACAAGGTGGATAAAAGCAACGTAGTGAGGTTCTTGAGGTTCCGAAAGCACCGAGCCTCCTTGTGTGATCTCTTGCACCTTGGTATGTATGTGGATTGAGTGAACAATGGTGGATGATGGTGGTAGTGTGGCAAGGGGGTGGCGGCCGTGAGCTTCAAAGAGAGGGAGAGAGAGCAAAAATTTTGTAAAGTGTTTGTGTGAATGAAAAGTCCATACTTATAGTCCATCCAACTTCATTAACCATAATGTAATGTGTAATCTTGATACCAGACATAATCAAATAAAATATTCAAAATGTAAGGAGTGTGTCCCCACATGGGGATCCGATCGGTTAGGGGGGGGGTGATATATTTGGATTTCAAAAGTATAGTTAAGTGATCTAGTTTGTTTAGTTGGGTATTTAATTTGGTTATTAGTGTGTTATGTAATATAACGGGTGTTAGGGTGTTCGGGGACCCTAACTAGCTCAGAAAAGTGCAAACAATGTCATTGACAATATTTTTATGTTCCGGGTAAAGTCCGGTTGTTTTATAACATGTTAAATTAAGTATATTTACTGTATAAACCAGACCTGTAACTCAGATTTCTAATTTAATTCGTTTATAATCTTTTAAATGACCAAAATGCCCTTATGAGGCATAAATTGTGTTTAAATCCGTTTTGGGCATAATAGAAGATAACTTACTGATGTTATACCATATTTAGAGCATATTATCTCAGGGAACTTGCATATGACTCTTACGGTTACCCGTAACGCTCTTTTCGCGTTCGGTTCGGTTTATGCAACTAGTTTGCATAAATTGACCGAGACGGGTCAAACATTATCATTTTTGTCTCAAAATCCAGAATGTATTTAGTATACCCATATTGTACAAGTATTCAAACTTGTCGGGTCTAAATCACATTCTATCCGGTCTTCGCTTAATCGTGCGTTTGAACCGTTTCGTCCTTAAAGCTAACCGGTCTAAGCATAAGCTTAAATAAAGACCCGTTAGAAATCTAATAGGTTATTATAAACCTTCGTTCCAGATTAGGAGCACCGGTAAAAGCTACTTGCATTTTGCTAGTTGAGATTTATACTTTACTCAGGTAAATACTTTTAACTTATTTCCCTATACAGGCTTGGGTTACGGTATATAGAATACCGCTTGATCGAGCATCAAATCTTACATATTTGCATGGTTAATTGAATAATTTGATCGGCTCGTTTAAACAGTCTTGTTCACTTAAAGCCTTTGGGGGGTTAATGACCATGTCCCAGATATCCTCGGCATCATCTTACGAGATGGCCACGACCTGAGCACGGGGTGTAGGCGTACACCTGTCAGTGTATAACTCTAATGTGGAGGGTCTATTGATCTTTAACCCGGACAAGATCCGGGCTACTGAACGCACAAGTAACATGTAATTCGTTCACAAGATTATTATATTAAATAATTATCCCAAGTTATAAAATGTTTTGTGCCAAGTGCATTCAAATCAATTTTCAACCATTTTTAAAATGAGTCAGTTAAATTGTATTTACCAGTGTAAACTGACGTATTTTCCCAAAAGGTTAAGTGCAGGTACTACACGTAATAGGCTGGCTGTCTTCTAGAGCGTCCACAATAAGTCTCGCAAGCTTGGACGACAATAAACTGTTGAACAGTATCTTATTTTTGTTTTGATCCGCCTGGGGATCCGTTTCAACTATTAGTGATATTTAATATTACACTTTATTAAAGTTGAAATGAACCTATCTTTGCTTCCGCTGTGCATTTATATATTGTGTTGTTTGTCTATGATGATACCAACTACGTCACGATACTCCCCACCGGGCCCACCGGTGACACGTGGAAAATAGGGGTGTGACACACTAGAATTTCAATACTGAAGATTTCTGACAGGAATAGAGGAAATGGTTCCTATGATTTTCGCCTGTAAGTTTTACCTTACACGTAATATCTAGGGTTCTTATGGAAGACTTTAAGAGTTTGCTATACTTATAATTTATGAAGGATTTATTGGTATCCTATTCAAAACAGAACTCTTAGCGTTTATTCTACTTCATATTTTATGTTTAGGGTTCTAACAGGCAGATTAATAACTTACAAATTTATTATCCATAAACGACTTATCTGCACCCGAATCGAACAATACCCTTTCATATACATCATTGATAAGGAACGTACCTGATGTTATCTTTCTCTACTGCCTCCTGGGTGTTCATCTGGAAGACTCACGCGTTTGTTTTCTTGGCCTCTTCAGGCTTCTTCTGATTCCTAGGGCAGTTAGTCTTGATATGCCCCTTTTCGTTGCAACCAGAACAGGTTGCGTCCTTCAACTTCTTGCATTCCAAGGTTTTATGCTCCTTGGACTTGCAGATTCCACAAGGTAGAGGCTGAGATTCAAATCTGCATTTCCCGAGGTGGTATTTCCTACAGGTTTTGCACTTGGTCTTTTCACCCCACTGCTGGTTGTCCTTCTTAAACCCAGAACTTTTCTTATGATCTGAGTTCCCCTTTCTCCTCTTATCGGAGCGATGAGAATTCTCATTCTCCCTCTTACGCTTTCCATCATCAGAAGCTTTGGCAGCCTTGTTTCTGACCACATCGAGTGTGAGAGATAGTGACAGATCTGCCGCTGACCTGAATGTAGTAGGTCTCGATGATTTCACACTTGCCTTTATTTCTAGGGCTAGACCCCCAATAAAGCGAGCTATACGCTTTGGTTCCGGTGTAACCAAGTAAGGAACCAATCGAGACATGGTATTGAAACTTGTAAGATATGCCTGACAATCTAAGTTCTTCATGACCAATGTCAAGAAATCAGTCTCGATTTTCTCAACTTCATGTTGAGGACAGTAATTTTCTTTGATAAGAGCAACAAACTGATCCCAAGTCAAGTTGTATAACGGGATCTTCCCTGTAGCTTGGATCAGTGATCTCCACCAAGCTAGAGCTTCTCCTTTGAAGGATTGTGAAACAAACTTCATAATGTCTTGCTCTGCACATCCACTAATATCAACAATGGTGTCCATCTCATCAAGCCACGTCATGCAATCGATGGCTCCCTTTTCTCCTGTGAAGTCTCTGGGCTTGCAGGAGACAAAATATTTATACGAACAGGTTTTAACATGTGGCTCTTGATTAAGCACAACCTGTCTAGACGGAACACTCCTCTGATTTGACGAGTTATGAACATCGTCCTCCTTTGACTCGTGTGATTTAGAAGGGGGCTTACTAAGAGACCACAGATAGAGTCTTAGAGTGTGTACCACTTGATTCATTATTCTGTCTGTCGAGAGCTCATGTAACGGCATTATCTATTAATGCCTGCAGTTCCGCACCAGTTACATTAACTCTGGTAGCATCATTATTCTCCCTCGGGTGGCTGTTAACCTCATCTGATCCAGCCATGTAGCTTGATTGCTACATAAATATTAACAATGATTTATTCAGAGGTTATTATGGAATCATCATTTTTGACGATTCATTAACCATGGTAATATAAACCATATTGGTTAATTTGTTAATTATATTAGTATTTTCATTATAATTTATCATAGTTATAAAACATTAAGGATATTAAAGTGGCACAGCAGGCCTAATCACTAGGACAATTTTAATTTACAAGCCACGATTTTAGAGAATCGAGGCATTAAGGTTTGAACATAGTTCATTACCTTTTCTTGACAGGGAGTCTATTTTGGAACCATCATCTTCGATGATTCATTAACCATGGTATTAATAGACCATACTTGGTTAATTTGATAATCGGGTTTATTTTAAATTTTCATTATAATTAATCCAGCTATAAGCTATTAAGGATATTGAAATGGCACAAAAGGCCTTATCACGAGGACCGTTTTGGATTTATAAGTCATGATCTTATAGGATCAAGGCATTAAGGTTTGAACGTAGTTCATTACCTTTCTTGACAGAGAGTCAAAGACTACATCTGTCTTTTATCTTTTAGGACGATAGGTATGGCCCGTAGGCATTTCATCACTTTAAAGATGTTTATGATATGATCATCTTATCTGATGATATTAGTCAAGATCGCATTGATCATACAGACTATTATGCTTGGACGTAGTCCAACATCTTTAGACAGGGGATCAAAGACCACCACTGTCGCTGTCTTATCGGACAACAAGTTTAGCCCGTAGGCACTTCATCACTAATGGATGTTTATAATATGATCATCTTTATTTGATGATTTAAGCCATGATTTCTAAATCACTAGGCTAGATAAGGGGTTGGAAATTCCCAATCTAAAGATGACAAGTGTTATTTTATCGCATCACTGTTGTCAGGAGTGTTAACATGTTTTCAGATGTTAACAAGAATTTGAATCTCTTTTAAACAGGTTTTACCGTCATAGCTAGGTCTTTAATGACATTCAAGCTAGGTTATACCCTTTAAGATTCTTTTTAATATATATCTTGGTAGATCAATTATGAAAAGGAATAATAATTTGATTTATTCCATATATTATATTCATATAAAATGATAAAATGAAATTTAGATAAAATATTCCAATGATTTTAAAAGAAGCACAGAATTGCCCTAAACTGGACTTGAAAGAAATAATGTTGTCCATGAAGGGACTAGAAGGTAAATATGTCCTTATAAGGAGTACTACGGAAACGATCTTCAGCAAAAGGGGTTTCTTCTTTACTTTATTTCTGAATGTTTTCTCCTTGGTTGCACGTTTCATCCTAGCCGCGGTACGAAGCTCGACATTTCAAGGCTCTGGATGTGGAGAATTTCCATTACGGCTTCTTTGCTTGGCGACATATTCAAAATATATAAAATCGAAAGCAATATTTTACAGATTAGGGTTGAGAGTATTCCTATGTTAAGTCTAGACTCAGAAGGTCAAGGAATATGCTACTGTGTCATTGAGATTAAACACAAAAGGCTAGTGTTTAATTCACTCAATGTTGGCTCTGATACCAACCTGTCACACCCCGATATTTCCACGTATTACCGGTGGGCCCGGTGGGGAGTATCGTGACGTAGTTGATATCATCATAGTCAAATAATCACAGTTCAATGCACAGCGGAAGTCTAAAGTAAATATATTACAAACCGATTCAAAAGTAACATCAATATTACAAACGGAGTGTAAGATGGATCCACAGGCGGATCTTAAAACAGAAAGATAAACACTGTTCAACAGACTTTAGGCATCTAGAACTTGCAAGATTCCCTATTAACGCCCTGAGCTCCCAGCCAATTACGTACAGTACCTGTCACTTAACCTTTTTGGAAAATACGTCAGTTTACACTGGTAAATACAATTAACTGACTCATTTTGAAAACATTTATAAAAATTGATTTGAATGCACAAGGCATAAATATCCTTTTTAACTTGGGACAATTATATAAAAATAATCTTGTATACAGATTTATATGTTTGTTATACATTCAGGGCCCGATGTTAGAAACCGAGTCAATATTAACAGACACACCACAAGTATAGGCCCACAAGAGAGTGAGATACCGTTTCCCTTATGCAACTGTCAGGTGTATGCCTACACCCCGTGCTTAAGACGTGGCCATTTTATAATAATGATGCCAAGGATATCCGGGACATGGTCATTAACCCCCAAATTCTTTTATTTCAAACAAGACAGATTAAAAACGGGTTACCTTAATAATTTAATAACAATCCGATTAAACATTCAGGTGTTGTTTGTTTTTTCTGCAGGAAAATGTCTGCAGTCTGCGGACCACATCTGCAGACATCTGCAAGAGAAGAGGTGGACCAAAAGTCTGCAGTCTGCAAGGAGAAGAGGGTTTGTTTTTTTTACTTCTACAAAAAGGTCTGCACTCTTCAACACACACAACAGACACAATTCTTCTCTCTCTCTGTGCCTTCATCAACCACCACCACCACAACCATCCGCCACCACCTAACACTCACCACCGTCCACCGTCGCAACCAGCACCACCCCCTGCCTTCATCTACCACCACCACCACAGTACTCTCTCTCTGCCTTCATCTACCACCACCACCACCTCATTCTTCACCGTCCACCATCACCCGAAGAATAAGAATAAACAAGTAAAAAATCGAACAACTAGATGAAATTTGGCAAAAAAAGAAAACCCTAAATTCATACCTGTGTCGGCTGAGGTTGGAGATCGACGACGAGGTGGAGCCGGTGGGGGAGGTGGTGGCGCCGGAGGTGGAGGTCGCAGATGGTTGGGTGCGGCTGAGGTTGGAGATCGAGCAGGAGAAGGGGGTGCGGCTGAGGTGTATGTCGATGAGGAGGAGGAGCCGGTGGGGGAGGTGGTGGCGCCGGAGGTGAAGGTGGTGGGGGAGGAGGTTCAGGTGTGGCTGGTAGGATTAGGGTTGGAGGTTCTGTGTTTTTGAGGAGGAGATGTGTTTTGAGAAGGAGATGCATCTTGAGAAGAGGTTTGAAGACCTCAGGCCAAGTCTGCACGACGCAGAGGTGGGGAAGAGGTTTGAAGACCTAACCTCTTCTAAAAAACAAACAAGCTGCAGACCCTTATGTCTGCGCGTGGTCTGTGCGGCGCAGACATAAGAGGTTCTGAAGTACTTCTAGCAAAAAACAAACACCACCTCAATACCCGACCAAGCGGTATTATTATAATACCGTATCCCAAGCCCGTGTATGGAAAATAAGTTAAGAGTATTTACCTGAGCTAAAATGTAATTTTATTCCCAGCCGTATATTCAAATCAGCAAGCACAAGTACCTCTACTGGGGCTCTCAATCTGGAACAAAGGTTTTATTTACCTATTGGATTCCTAACGGGTCTTATTTAAGTTGAAACTTAGACCGGTTAGTTTTCAAGAAAGGTTTACGGTTCAAAGCGCAAGATTAAGCGCAGACCGAATTAGAATGTGGTTCAGACCCGACAAGTACGAAGACTTTTATAATATGGGTAAACTAAACACATTCTGGATTTTGAAGTGAAAATGATAAGGTTTGACCCGTTTCGGTTAATTCATGCAAACCAGTTACATAAACCGTACCGAACACGAAAGATGCATAACGGGTAACCAAATGAGTCATGAACATGTTTCACAAGTTGATATGCCTTAAATATGTTGTGATATCAGTAGGATACCTTCCATTATGCCCAAAATGAATTTAAACTCAAATTATGCCTCGTAGGGGCATTTCGGTCATTTTAAAGCTTATAAAAGAGATTAAATATTAATATGAGGTTCAGGTCTGATGTAATCAGTAAAAATACTTAATTTAATAAGTTATATCAGTAGGGTATTGCATATATGTGAAATTTATCATTTATAACCAAACTATGCATCGTAGGGGCATTTTGTAATTTCACATAAGCTTTAAAAGTCAAATCTGGAAATCTGGGTTTAAAACTTTTGCTTACTGTTTAATTATAAAAATTTTCTTCAAATATCAGTAGGTATTAAGTTTCATATGCCGAAAATAGTTTTAACTCATACTATGCGCTTAAAACGCGTAAAAGCCGGTTTTAAGCGATTTTCGGGTTAAAATAGGAAATATGAGTTTTTGATCAGTTTACAAAGTTCAAAATATTTTATTTATAAAATCAGTAGCAAAAAGTTTGGTATCAAAATATTATGTAAAACTCATTTTATGCAAGAAAAAGGTATAACCGAAAATTACTGAATCAAAGCTAGAATCCTATGTTATGCTCAGTCTAGAAATAAATAAAAATCTTAAAAAATCCCAAAATATTATTTTACATCAGTGGGTAAAAGTTTGGTATCAAAATTTGGGTTTCGATAGGCTTTATGCTAATTACGCCGCTTAATTAATAAAAAACTTCTTAATTACGATATTGAGCATAACTCCTAGTCTAGACCTCAAACTGATGTGAAAATTTAAGGACATGTTTATAATTCAGTAACAAAGGTTACTGTCCTTTCACATTTTCAAAATTCTCGTTTTAAGGTCAAAAGGGCATAATGGTCAACTTTTAGGCAATTAACGGAAACATGCAATGAACTAGGATTACTATGGAACCAAGTTGTATAACCTCAGAGGGTTACACTAGCCTATAACATGGTCCTAAAGGAATCCTAAGGCATATCTAAACTAAGCTAAATCGGGTCAGAACTGAAAGTCAAAGCAAAAGTCAACTTTTGCGACTTTCGGTTGCGAACCGAACCTAAACTCGGAATTGTCGGGTTGAACATGCTTAAACATGTTCTTGTATTAATTACCAAGTTATTTAAGTGTTAAAACATGTTCCATAACTTCTGTATTATTAGTTATGAATTTATTAGTAAAAACTAACTCGTTTGACTTTTTATTAAGAAGTTTGACCCGACAATTGACTGAGTAAACGTGGTAATTAGGAGGTGCCCTTTTGAGGGTTTAACACCTACCTAATTACGGTCACGTAGCCATGTTCGTTGCAAACAATGGCTCAACCGTTTAAAAGTTAAAGCGTTTATCGAAAATGCTTGACTTTTCGGCTATAAACGCTAAATAAAACAAACTAGTCACGAAAGGACACTTACAAAGGTCCAATGGACTGAAGGAGGTTCTGAAGAAGCTCAAGATCCTCTCAGAATTCAGAGAGCAAGCAGATTGAAGGAAATGTGAGTTGCAAATGAAAGTGGGGAAGGGTATTTATAGGTTTTTGAGAACCGTTAGGATCGTTCCTCGATAACCGTGCTTAAATCTGGACCGTACACATCATGCCCACTGATTTGGCAATCTATGGGTGCCCAAAATGGCCCATAGAATGAAGAAAACAATGTGCGAATAACCAGAAACCAGCTGCTGGTTGTTTAAAGCTGTTTTGCAGCTCTGATGACCTTACACGGCCCGCATAGACTCATAGAGAGTCTTACGCGGCCCGCCTAGTACCCAGATCAGCAACAGAATTTTCAGAATTTACAGAATTGGTCCCTGTGTGCATATAAGGTCATTTTTGGCATGTTTGAGGCCCGTTAAGCCATTTTCAAGGCACTACAATGATTCCTAAACATAGGGGATATAAAACATGCTAAAAAATATGCCGGATGTCGGTTCGTTTGGCCGTACGGTCACGTTGTTCGTCTAATTACGACGAAACACAAACGGACGCGAAAAACGATCCAAATTACGCGATGAATGGAATTTTATCATGAAAAACACTAAAATAAAATATTTTAATGCTTACATAAATTTTTGGATGTCCGGATATATTCAGAACGTAAGATATGCGCGAAAATACAAACGTGTGCACTTTTTGACACTTTTAGTCTCTGCTTGACTTAAAAGTTTATTTTTGCGCACAAAACACCTCCAAGCCTATATCTAAGCTTTATATAGGATAATTAGGGCATGTTAACTCATGGTCATATTCCGGAAAGTCCGATATCATACGAATCGACATACTTTTGCAGTTTGACGCAAATAGTCCTTTAATCGCACACAAAGTAGCGCGAAATGTCGTTTAATGATATCCAAGCCTTCCATGGCCCATAATGGGTATTCCCAAGCATGAGTTTAATTATTTCTATGCTCTCGTTCGCTTAATGGTCACCAAAAGGCGTAGATTCAAAAGTTGACGCTTTTGGTCCCTCTTATGCGCAAACTTGCGCATATCATCGTTTAATAGCCTCGAAGCCTTATCTAATCCATATTAGGCATTCTTGAGAGTATTATTAAATATCACGATGCTTCGGGTTCGCTAAAAGGTCATTCAGAGGTATAATTAAACATATTGACACTTTTAACCCCTTAAACTTACAAAGTTAAGCGTAACATCACTTAAAGGCATAAAAACTTTAGGCGGCCAATAATTGGCATTCCCGAGAGTATAATCAAATATCATGAAGCTCCCGGTTTGTTAAAAGGTCACTCAGAGGTAA
Source organism: Helianthus tuberosus (assembly GCA_030545235.1). Classification (NCBI taxonomy): domain Eukaryota; kingdom Viridiplantae; phylum Streptophyta; class Magnoliopsida; order Asterales; family Asteraceae; genus Helianthus; species Helianthus tuberosus. The sequence continues at coordinate 196,482,516 of CM060364.1, read as the reverse complement.
GAATTAACATGTTGACGCTTTTAACCCTTCATCGCGCAAACTTTCAATTAATTACGCAAGTGGCCCATTAGTGAATATAATCACCATAAAAGGTTACTCAGAGACTTATTTTAAGTACTTTAACACTTTCAGTCCTTTTATAATCAAATTTTTCGATTTTTCGAAAAATTAGTCCCTTAAACTCGATGTTTGACTTTATTAGGGTGTATTACACGTGTCAATACATCATTGGACGTGTTTTTACGTGGTGTTACAGATGCCTACTACTATTAGTGTAACATTATTTCAGTTGGTATTGTAATTTTAATTTCAGCACTGGTATGTAATAGATGCATATTATACGAATAGAGTAAAGTCGCAATGATCGATGCTTTTGACCAAAATGCGTGTCATGTGATTGGCTATATTAAATATTATTTTGTGATATTAATACATGGTGAATGTTTAAAATTCAGATGGCCAACGAAGGAAATCAAGAAAATCTGAATAACGATAACCAGAGTAACATTAACTTAGTTAATGAGAATCCGAGCATCAATAACAATGGAAACCAAATGGATAATAGTGCCATCCAACACATAGTGGCACAAGGAATCATAGACGCAATGCCATTTATTCTCCAAACTGTTAAGGATGCGGAAAATAAAAGTAAGCATAGCAGTAAGCGACCAACTGAACCTGAACACAGTGTAAACAATGGACCCGTACTTCAAGTGCCCATTCCCAAAAGAAGAAGAACCATGCCTTATGGTTGTTCTTATAAAGAATTCTGGTCCTGCAAACTAATAGAATTCTCGGGAAATGAAGGACCCATTGCAACTCTGCGCTGGATAGAAAAGACTGAGGCTGTTTTAAAAATAAGCAAATGTGCGGAAGAAGACAAGATTATGTTTGCTTCCAATCTATTTAAGAATTCAGCCTTAGAATGGTGGAACACTATCCTTCAGTCTAGAGGAAGTGATAGGGTTTATAACATGGAGTGGGAGGAATTTAAGAATATGGTAGAAATGAAATTCTGCCCTCCCAATGAAAATGAACAGATTGCGAATAAGTTTCTAAACCTAAGGATGACCGGGGTAGATAGTAAGGGTTATACTACCACATTATTTGAATATGCTATAATAGTACTAACCCTTGTATCACCTGAACCGGTATTAATCTCCTGTTATATCTGGGGATTAATTGGAGAGATTAGACATGTAGTCAAGTGTCGCAACCCTCGATCCCTTATCTGTCCCGGGAACGGGCAGACGCGAGCTCAGAGTTTGGTGGTATCAGTTGATTAATCTTGCAGCGGAATTTACATCAGGACCGTAGTTAGGAAATGTTTATCAGAGTAAAACCACCATAATTGATATTAATAAACACATGGGCAAAACCCAAGTTTCTTATTACAGTACATTTATAGGAACAACCCCTATTTTATTGAATTTAAAACATCGTTTATTAGGTAACTTTTATAGCCACTTAATTTCCAAGCCGTCAGTGCTCTCGAGCTGGCTTTATCCCAGTTGGCTTTCACATTGTGTTACCTGAAACATGTTTTAAAAATAATTTGTCAGCGGGAAATACTGGTGAGTGAATCCCAGTTTAATCAAGAAACATTTTATCAATTAAAACAGTATTGAGAGCGATCACATTGTTTATTTCTACACAATTACTCATTCAGTACTGTCAATCCTTGACTTGTGGGTCATATTACACATTGGCTAACTCGTCGTCCAATGGTAACGTACTGTCATTCCGACTTACTACTCGCAAGTAATAAATTTTGTATACAAAACCCCAAATACCGGCAGTAATTAAAGAAATACAAAGACTCAATCACCGCTTAATCACATTGTAAAATAATTAAGGTTTTGTAAAACATTCCAAAAAGGTTAACAAAAAGAGGATAAACTCACTTTGCTATCTTAGACTTCTTGTGAGGGTTTCCTGGATATAATCTATAATTTATACAAATGTACATAGGTTAGTACCATAACCCTTTGAAAATATTAATAATACCCTCCCTGAGACGGCATTCCAACAACTACGTCGGGCAGAACCACGACAGTTGTTACGGAACCCTAAATCAATCGGGCAGCGTAACTATTACGAAACTGGGGTTATAATACTTACAACGGAGCAGAACCTCGCTAATTAGGGGTATAATACCCGACTATAATGCTTATAACTTCAGAAATTCGTATAGAAAGAAAGATGTGAGCGACGGAAAGTGAAACCCGATGGCCTTCTTATATAGTGCTGATATCTGACTCTCTCGCGGCCCGCGTAAGGTAAGGCTAAGCCTTACGCGGCCCGCGTCAACATATGGTCAAAGTATAGCTGATCCGGGTCACTACCTAGCTTCGCCACGATGATGACACGTGTCATCACCGGGCTACGCCACTATATTGATCTAACGCGGCCCGCGTTAGCTTAAACTATATCTTACGCGGCCCGCCTTAACTTAAGAAATCAACGAAGTCAGTTTTGAGCCTTGATACTGCCCGCGTAAAGGTTTGGGGTGGGTCCACGCGGCCCGCCTCAACTTACTGTTTTCATATTTTTATTTATTTTATATGTTATAACATATTTCGGGCTCGGTTTACACATACGGGGTATATTTAAAGACATATTGGGACAATTTAAGATATACTAGGGCGTCGGAAATATTATGAGAGTGTTGGTTTTACCGAGGGTTGTTACATCCTCCCCACCTTAATTTAGAGCTCGTCCCCGAGATCTACTGGAACAAGTGCGGATATTTCCTTTGCATTTCAGATTCAAGCTCCCATGTGTACTCAGGTCCTCTTTTGGAATCCCACTTCACATTAACCAGAACTAGTCTCTTATACTTGAGATTCTTGACTTTCCTGTCTTCAATCTGTAGAGGCCTTTCTACAAACTTGAGTTGTTCATTTACCTCTATATCTTTAAGAGGTACTATTAATGATTCGTTAGCTAAACACTTTTTGAGATTAGATACATGAAACACATCATGTATTCCTGCCATTTCCTCTGGCAGTTGTAGCTGATAGGCTACAGGTCCTATTCTTCTAATAATCTCAAAAGGTCCAACATACCTGGGACTTAGCTTTCCCCGTTTGATGAATCTCACCAATCCTTTCCAAGGAGAGACCTTTAACAATACTTTATCTCCTACTTGAAATTCCAATGGCTTGCGTCGGTTATTAGCATAACTCTTCTGTCGATCACGTGCTGCTTTCAGTCGTTCCTTGACTTGAATAATCTTGTCGGTTATTTCTTGTACTATCTCAGGTCCAGATAGTTGCTTTTCCCTAATTTCTGCCCAACAGACTGGGGTTCGGCACTTTCGTCCATAAAGTGCTTCGAAGGGTGCAGCATTGATACTTGTGTGATAACTATTATTATATGAAAATTCTATTAAAGGTAAGTGATCATCCCAATTACCTCCGAAATCGATTACACAAGCTCTAAGCATGTCTTCCATTGTCTGAATTGTTCTTTCACTTTGTCCGTTCGTTTGAGGATGATAAGTTGTGCTTAATTTTAATTTGGTTCCCATTACCTTTTGGAAACTTGTCAAAAAATGAGAGGTAAATCGACTATCCCTATCAGAAACAATTGATAAAGGAATACCATGTAAAGAAACAATTTCATTTACATATAGTTTAGCTAATTGTTCCATACTGAAAGTTTCCTTCATTGGTAGGAAATGAGCTGACTTGGTTAACCTATCTACAATCACCCAGATTGTATCATTATTTTTCTTGGTTTTGGGTAATTTGGTAACAAAATCCATTGTTATCAATTCCCATTTCCAAACTGGCATTTCTAATTGCTGTAACAAACCTGAGGGTTTCTGGTGTTCGGCTTTAACTTGTGAACAAGTTAAACATTTAGAAACATAGGCTGCTATGTCCTTTTTCATTCCTATCCACCAGAAATTTTTTCTTAAATCCTGGTACATTTTATCACTTCCTGGATGCATCGTATACTTAGACTTATGGGCTTCTTCTAAAATACGATGACGTAGATTTCCTAATTTAGGTATCCACATTCTCTTTTTATGGAATCTCCAAATTCCATCTATTCCTTGTTCCAATTCTTTTAGCATACCTTTTAATTTTTCAGAATCATCCTTGATTACTGATTTTTGTGTTTCTTTTATCTGATCATTTAAATCTACTTGCAGATTTAATTTAAGAGAACGTACCCTTTTTGGCTTTTCATGATACTTTCGGCTTAAAGCATCTGCCACTACATTTGATTTTCCTTCATGATACTGGATATCACAATCATAGTCACTAAGAAATTCCATCCAGCGTCTTTGCCTCATATTCAACTCCTTTTGATTGAAAACATACCTTAAACTCTTATGATAAGTGAATATGGTAAACTTACTACCATAAAGGTAATGTCTCCAAATTTTAAGAGCAAAAATTATAGCTCCTAATTCTAAATCATGAGTTGAATAATTCTCTTCATGATTCTTAAGTTGCCTAGATGCGTAAGCTATAACCTTTTGTCGTTGCATCAATACACATCCATAACCTAATTTAGAAGCATCACAATAGACTACGAAGTCTTCAGCTCATTCTGGTAATGCGAGTATGGGTGTATGGGTTAATCTTTGCTTAAGGATTCTAAAGGCTTCTTCTTGTTTTATTCCCCATTCAAACTTATCAGATTTACAGGTTAGCTTAGTTAAGGGAATGGCTATTCTAGAAAAATCTCGAATAAATCTTCTATAATAACCTGCCAATCCTAAGAAACTTCTAAACTCGGTTGGTGATTCAGGGGTTTTCCATTTAGTAATTGCCTCAATCTTTGTTGGATCTACATGAATTCCTTCATGATTGACTAGGTGTCCAAGGAATTGTACCTATTCTAACCAAAATTCGTACTTAGAGAATTTAGCATAAAGCTTTTCCTTTCTTAATAAACTTAAAAGTGCGTGCAAATGCTTTGCATGATCTTCTTTATTCCTAGAATAAATTAGAATATCATCTATGAAGACAATTATGAATTTATCCAAATATGGCTTACATATTCGGTTCATCATGTCCATAAATGCGGTTGGGGCATTGGTTAAACCAAATGGCATGACAGTAAATTCATAATGACCATACCTTGTTCTAAATGCGGTCTTAGAAATGTCATCTTCCTGTACCTTTAATTGATGATATCCTGATCTTAAATCGATTTTAGAGAAAAATCGAGCTCCTTGCAGTTGATCAAACAGATCATCGATTCTTGGTAATGGATACCGATTCTTAATCGTGACCTTGTTTAATTCACGGTAGTCAATGCACATACGCATTTATCCGTCCTTTTTAACGAACAGTATCGGCGCTCCCCATGGCGATGAACTCGGTTGTATAAATCCTTTCTCCAACAATTCGTCTAATTGTTTCTTTAATCCTTGCATTTCTGCAGGTGCCAAACGATAAGGTGCTTTGGCAATCGGTGCTGTTCCTGGTATTAAATGGATTCTGAATTCAACTTCTCTATCTGGATGTTGCCCTGGCAATTCTTCTGGAAATACATCTGAAAACTGAGATACTACTGGAATATCTTTTAAATCCTTTCCTTTAGTGTTAGTGATTATAGAAATCAAATACACTATAGAACCTTTTCTTATATAACTTGCAGTTTTCATCACAGAGATAAATTTAGTGGACCTAGAAGGTTTATCTCCTTTAATTGTGATCATTTTACCTTTTGGTGAATTTACTTGAATTAACTTTTGATCACATAAAATATTGGCTTTATTGGCTATTAACCAATCCATTCCTAAAACAACATCGAATCCTACTAGCTTCATGGGATAAAGATTTGCAATAAATTTCTGATTTAAAATTTCTATTCTTGCTCCTTGCAAGATTTCAGAAATCCTAATGGTTTCTCCATTAGTTGTCTCTACTAAGCATTCTTGCGGTAGTTTAGTTAATGACTGATTTAGAATTTTGCAAAATGATGTATTAATAAAACTTTGGTTTGCACCAGAGTCAAATAATACTTTAGCAAAGATATCATTAACTAAAAACGTACCAGCTATGACATCTGGAATCATCTTGGCTTCATCTGCAGTCAGAACAAATGCTCTAGCATTTTTAGTATTCTTGTTGTCTGTGGCTGGAGCTAATTTTGGACAGTTTGGCTTGATGTGACCTTGTTCTCCGCAGTTGTAGCATATCCTGCTGTTTTTCTTCCTGCAGTCTTCTTCCTTGTGTCCCGATATTTTGCAAAAGTTACAGTGTATGGAGCATCTTCCTGAATGCTTTCTTTTGCAATTCCTACAGTAGGGTGCAGAGGTAGAACCTACATTTTTCCCACGATTAAAATTTCCAGAACGAAATTCTTGTGTGAGCTTTTGGGTTAGGTTTCTTCTTTGATCCTCTTCTCGGGTACGGACTAATTCATCTGTCAAGGTATTTGCTAGTTCTACAGCTTCTTCTATGGTTTGAGGTCTAGCTGCCTTGACTACATGTCTTATCTCCCCAATTAATCCCCAAATATAACGGGAGATTAACACTGGTTCTGGTGAAGCAAGGGTTGGCACTATTCTAGCATATTCGAAGAATATTTTAGTGTATCCTTTACTATCCACACCAGTCATCCTAAGGTTTAGGAACTTGTTGGCTATCTGTTCCTTTTCATTGGGTGGGCAGAATTTCCTTTCTACCTTGTCTTTAAATTCTTCCCATGTCATATTGTAAGTTCTATCACTTCCTCTTGTTTGGAGGATTGTGTTCCACCATTCTAGTGCTGCATTCTTAAACAGATTAGAAGCAAATAGTATCTTATCTTCATCAGCACACTTGCTTATCCTTAAGACGGCCTCAGTCTTTTCTATCCAGCGTAAGGTTGCAATGGCCCCTTCGTTGCCCGAGAATTCCATTGGTTTACAAGACCAAAATTCTTTATATGAACAACCGTAAGAAACGGTTCTTCTTCTTTTGGGAATGGGCAATTGAAGTATTGGTCCATTGTTCACGCTATGTTCTAGTTCGATTGGTCGCTTACTGCTATGTTTACTCTTATTATTTGCTTCTTGAACCGTTTGAAGAATAAATGGCATTGCATCTATAATTCCCTGTGCCACTATGTGTTGGATAGCACTATTATCCACTTGATTTTCATTGTTATTGACGCTTGGATTCTCATTAATCATGTTAATGTTACTGAAGGGGTAAGGTCCCAAAAACCTCATAATAAGTACTTGGGACCATACCACAACCTTGCCTTTTAACCTTTTAACCTTGCGCGGCCGCGCACTGGTCCTACAAAAGGAAGAAACAGTCAGCAGTCTATAATCGCGCGCCCAAAGGAAATCATAAATCCTTGCGCCTCCTCCTGATAGCAAAGGATGAAAATCCTAAAATAAACACTTCCGCTTAAATATCCAGACTTGGATATTATATACCCAGACTTGGGATTTATTCAGCTGTCTCCACACAATAAAGTGCCACACCAGATTACAGCAGTAATCTTCTAGAAGAAATACAATCGTGCACCACCAAGACGGTTATAACCGTCTGGACACGTGTCATCATCTCAGGCATCCCTGAAATCACAACGAAGGCATGCAATTGGAGAGTAATCTCCACTTGATCACTTTACACGTGGCAAATCCCCAGCCTTCGATCTAAACCACAATCCGTGTGCTCTCACAACGGATCAAGGAGCTTGACGGAAGAAAATGTAACCACTTACGGGGTTAGCATCTTCCGTCAACTTTTCACTAACGGGTTTTCCCGCCTAAACGACTCCCGGCTATAAATATGAGAAAGAACCCAGGTATGAATTCAAGTTACACACACTTCTCAAATACCTCTTCTTCTTCATAACCAATACTGATTCTCACACCGGAGTCGGGTCAAGGAGAGAACCCTCTTCTCCCCTTGGCGAGGCTAACGGTACTCTTTTTTGCAGGGTTATCGAAGAAGAAGACCAATTGCACCTGAATCAATCGAGTGGAAACTAACCTTTTTATGCGGATTCAAACCCCCTAGATATCTCGGTTCCGACCATTTATCTAGTGTTTCTTCATTGGCGCCCACCGATTCCTCTGTCTAATCAGTTTTCATCTCGTTTCGATTCAGTTCTTTTCATTTTCTGTTTTACACATGGCAGAAAATTCATCATCTCATCGACAAACCGGTCTTCGACCGAACGTCGGAAACAACGTTCAAGTAGAAGGAATCCCAGAAGATGTCTCCGATGACAACGAAGTTCAATCCAACTGAGCAAACGACCCTGTCACTCCAGGGATGTTACCAGCAAACCCTGCTCAATCAATTCTGCCACCAGGAGAAACTCCAATTTCCTGGTACGTCAGGTCTCAAGGGGCACTAAACGCAGTGTACACACAACTGTGTGCTCAAACTGCTCCCCTGACTCAATCACGGAGACCGGGATCTCGTGCCCATGCCTCCCAACAGGAGGATTCAACTTACGAGAATACAGAAGTTTATGCCAGATCCACATCACAACGGGAATACACTCAGACAGGAAGTCACCAAAGAGAGAATCATGGTAGAACACACCGAAGACAATCAGTTCATGATAGGTTGGGTTCCCAGCGAGACACCCACACCGATGAATCCGATGCAACATACCGTTTAAGTGCAAACACCAGTGTGTTCAATCGACTACAGCCAAACTATAACAAGTGCAGGCCTCGAGCGGTTTATAACCCTGAGGCAGAACACAACTATGACTTAGTTTACCGCCCTGCAGAAGCAGCGGAAAACTCAAAGTTCATACTGGAAATAGCTTTAGCTCCATTGGAGAAGGCTAAATTACCATCCAACATAGGGAAGTTTAATGGGTTAACAGACCCCGATGATCACCTGAGAGTATTTACCAGCGCGGGTTTGGTTGGAGGTTGGACCCTCCCGCTATGGTGTCATATGTTTGTACAGACATTAACCGGCCCAGCGCGAATCTGGTTTGATAACCTACCAACCGGACAGATCGAATCATGGAAAGATCTGCGTGAAAAGTTTTTGACACACTTCAGTCAGCAACGGCGGTCCATTCGGGACACATCCGATGTCATGAACATCTGGCGCCGAGATGACGAAAATCTGGAGGATTTTATCACCAGATACAATAAAGAGGTGTTGGAGATTGGCGGTGTTCACGAACAACTAATCCGTTCTCAATTCAAGTACGCGGTTAGATGTGATGACATGGTCAAGGTCTTATCTGGAACAGAGGGCCTTCCAAAAAGTTGGGAGAAGATAATGGCGGCGGCCAAGGTTTACGCGCAAACTGAGAAAAACCTTACTACAAACAGGCCACCACCACCACACAATAGGCCCGCAGACTTAAGCTCAACCGGCGAAAGAAGGTTTAAGAAGTCATGGCGTGAGTCTGGATCAGGAAGTCGATCGTCTGAAGACGCTCGCACGACAATCAACAAACTCTCCGCGCAAAGGGAAAACAAACAAGAGAATAGGGAGAGGCAGTGGACTCCCCTAACAAAAACCCCGGCGGAGGTTCTGAGTACTGAAGACTATCAATTCAAACCTCCGATCCCAATGAAAAATAAACGTGGACAAGACCCGGCACAATACTGCGAGTACCACAAAGACAACGGGCATACCACTAACAACTGCATCTCTCTACGCACGGAAATAGAGAAAGCCCTCAAGAGTGGCGAACTCACACATTTACTCCAAAATGTGCGCAAAGAGATTAAGCAGATAACCCGGGGTGAGGAGGGCCCAAGCAAGCGGGCAAAAACTTAAAGAACAACTCTATGAATTTCCCGCGGAAAAACATGATCCATCAACCAAAGCGGAAACAATAGAGAGTAAGTTAAGTTTCACATAATTATATTAGCAAGACTTTGTAAAAAGCCTCTGTGCTCTATCCTTAAATAAAAGTACAAAGTTTCTATTATTTCTATGTTTACAAAGTGCATGCAATTTCTTTTAGTAAACGCAAAAACATTATGGTAGTTCTAGAACAAGCTTCATGAACGGTCAGTGATCACGTCACAAACGGCCATAAGTTCAAACAAAAGCTTTATACCAACTTTATTCGCCTTACTCAACACAAAAGTAATCGTACTCATGCAAAATATTGTAAACAAACAGATAGAAACATCATACTATTCTTAGCGTACAGATACGCCCTAAAAACTTTCAAACACTGCAGTGTTTAAGTTACTTGCGCAATAGCGCACCAGCAAAAATAGGGATTTACATCCCAAATATTACAAAGAAAATTGTTCAATACATTTTTAGTCTACGATAAATCTTCACCCTCATCCGGAAAGATTTCTCTTAGTTGCGCCACGTGATCATCAGATTGCAGCGCAACGTTTATCAGATCCATTACCGGAAGTTGCAAGTTGTTAAACTCTGTCTTCAAGGCAGCAAGATCGGCACCAGTATCCGCGCCGAAGGTTGCAGACTTACTGTTATCCCAGTCAACCATTAAAGCACTATTCACATGATGGGAACACTCAGCATACCCTTGCGTATACCCATCTCTTCGCGCAGCAACCACTAAACGAGCAACGGTTTTATCTAACTCTTCAGAGTTCAACACAGACTCAGCAACCTGTGAAATCAAGTAAAAATAAATGTCAAGAAAGCGCATTAAACTGTTCCACAACAAAAAGGAAGAAAGAAACTTACACAAGCAATGACGCGATCTTTCAACCAGGCCATATCATTCTTCAAGGGTTCAAGCTCGCTTTCCGCTGTAACCCGCGCCGTTTCTGAATCTTCCAACTTCTCTTCAACTTCAGTCAAACGGCGCGAGGTTTCAGTATTCTCGGAACGCGCGAGCTCCAGATCCCTCTTAAGTTGTTCCTGACCAGAAAGCAAAGCAGTAAGATCTCCTAACTCTTTATCTCTAATGGCAAGAGTGGCGAAAGCTTGTACCTCTCGTTGCTCACTGCGTTCCCTATGAGAACGCGCTTCTTCCAAAGCAGCTTCTGCATCAGCTTTCTCCTTCTTCAACTTTTCTACCTCCGCATCCTGATTCTTCAGCTTTTCAACCTCCGCCTTGAGGTTATTAATAATATTACGAAGGTTTGCCTTCTTCGCATTATCTTTTTCGCAAATTCTTCTCCAGTTTTTGCGTTCCTCGGAAAGGAGAGCAGCTTCAGCTTCCGCTTTTCTTTTCCAACCAGCAACAGACCATTCCTCAGTCTTGCGCTCAGTTTCAAACTTGGCCTGATCAGATTCTAATTTAGCCTTCAGCTGAGCCAGGCATTTCTCATCTTTGGCAAATCTCTTTTGAGACACCATAAAGGCTTCCCGGTCCTTATGCATACTATACCACTCACGCACTATGCGGTGAGTGGTAGAGACGTGAGAAGCAGTTTCTTCAAGATAAGATTGATAGGTTTGTTCATAAGATCGACCTTCTTGAAACTTGATCTCTCCAGGCGGAAGAACTCCCTGCAACCAATCTTGGCACACGCGCCAATCTGAGAAAGTGTCACCTTTCTTTAAATTCCAAACGGGGGCATGAGGTTCAGAGGCATCCTTCTCCACATAAGTCCGGTAGTAATAATCTCCCAAGGTTTCTTCCGGGCGGATTGGAGAGTGTCTGCCAACACCAGCAGATGAGCCTTGCCCTTCAACTGTCACCTTCTCAGCATGCTCCGGCATAGCATCAGAAGGTTTAGGGGAAGAAGTTGAAGTTTTTTCAGCAGTTTGTTCTTTCCCCAGATCTTGAGCAACAGTTTCAGGGGTTTGTGGCTTACCAGCACCATCCACCGCGCCTGGATCAACAACTTTTTCAGCCTCTGTAGCAATATCAACAGGCTTCTCAGCCTCAACAATATTCTCCATACCCCCATCAGCAACTTCTGTAGGCTCTAACTGATCAACAACAGAAGCACGCGGAGGGGTGGATGGAAGCTCTTCATTCACCACAGATTGCAGTACTGTGGGAACAGGGGAAACAGGAACCTCTGGAAAAACAACAAAAACTTGTAAAGATTTAACGTGTACAAAGGAAACAAGAAAAGACAACGCTTACCAGGAGCAGATTCTGAAATAAAGGCATCTAAATTTCCTTTTCTGGTAATCTTTTTCCGCTGAATTTTCTTAGAAGGCTGACCCTCCACATCAGTATCAGCTTGTTTCCTTTTCCCAGCCTTCCTATGCACCAAATGTTCAGGACTAGAATCCAAATCAATAGGATCACTTGGGTTGGATGGGGGAATATCAGCAGAATCCCTCGGTTCAGGTTTTGGTTCTCGAACAGTTACTGCATGGGTAAGACCCTCCAAAGAATCAGAAACCACCACATAATCACACCTGGAGTCAGAGGAACGGCGCATACCTTTCTTCTCTCCCACATTCTTTGCCTTCAAAGATCGAATTCTAACAGCCTCACCCTTCTTCGGCGCAGAGGTAGAAGTTGTTGTGCGTTTCTTCCTTTCAGGGCCTATGCCCAAATTCAACAACTCACCTACAAAGGCGCAAGACAACAATTTACTCACAAGCGCAAAAAGGGAAAACAGATATAGCTTACCAGCACCAGCAGCTGGTTGGACAGAAAGATCCGCATCCCGCGGAAGAACAAAGTTTCTTACAATACGATGGTACCAGAGTTCCTCTTCAGGTTTTTTCTTGATGGTACCCATTCTTCTGCCTTCCCTCTTGAAGGCAACAACGTATAGTGAAACAACTATAAACAAAGGATAGCAAGTCAAAAAAAAAAAAAAAAAAAAACCCCAATCTTACCAAGACCATCCTCGGTATACACCGGTTTGTCATCACGCTCCATCTTCCAATTCAAACTCATGCCGGCTCCGACGAGAGCTTTCTCCGGCAAAGCAATGTTGGGCACATCCTTCAAATCTTGGTACCAGTTCTCATCAACAGGGGTCTGAAGCGTTTCAATCGGAACATCTTCTTTCCCCCTTAAAACCATCCTCACCGGAATCACTCCGGCCTTGATAAAAAAGAATTTTTGCTTCCAATCATGAAAGGATTTTGGGGGTTGCTGTAGAATCTTCTTTGCAGACGCCCTCTGAGCAAACGAATAAAACCCTTGGGTACAATGCATCTGATAAAAAACCCTAAATCGGGGAACAGTCGGCTCAATATGCATTGTCCGACACACGAATTCGAAATGTCGAACCCTAACATTTTAGCTTGGGGGTGGGGTGGGGGGGGGGTAGGTTTTTTGGGGGTTTTAGTTTTTAGCATTTAGCTTGGGGGGGTAGGTTTTTTTTTGGGGGGGTGGGGGTTAGCTTTTTTTAGCTATTTTAAGTTGTGTTCACATTAGTTCTCGTGGTTCTCGCAATAAAGGTGGTTCTCGCATGAACCTTACCCTATATATATATATATATAGGGTGGGGTTCTACAGTGAACACTAGTGTGTTTGCGAACTGAGTGAACAAATCCTGACCATTGATCTACACACGTGTATGGTCATGATCTCCTCATCAAATCGTAAAATACATTAATGTATTTCAACATCAAATCCTGGCCATTGATCTACACACGTGTATGGCCAGGATTAGTTCACTCAGTTCGCAAGCTACACTAGTGTTCACTCTTGAATCTAATCCTGTATATATATATATATATAGAAGAATGATCCGTTAGGAACCATCCTTTATTGCGAGAACCAATGTGAACACAACAAAAAATACCTAAAAAAATCTAAAAAACACACAATTTTTTTTAATATTTTTATGAAAAAATCGCTACTTTTCGTTATTAAATTTTTTTTTTTTAACTTTTTTGGGCTATTGAAAGTAGCGATTTAAATAAAAAATATTAAAAAATTGTGTGTTTTTTAGATTTTTTTAAGTTTTTTTTTTTTTGGTTTTTTTGGAGGTTTAGTATTTAGCATGGGTGGGGGAGGGGGGTTAGGTTTTTTTAGGTTTTTGGTGGTGTAATGGGTTTATTTTGTTGTGTTCATATTGGTTCTCTCAATAAAGATGGTTCTCGCATGAACCCTACTATATATATATATATATATATATATATATATATATATATATATATATATTACCCACTATAATTTATCAACTTTCTCCCCTCACACATATTTACTATACAATATGGTTTTTTTTATTGGTCATCAGCTACCTCTCTCCTTCCTCTTTTTGTCTATCTATCTCTCACGCTCCCCATGATATATACCACTCCTCCGACACACACACACACACACATATATAGAGAGAGAAGTCAGTTAACGTACATTATTCCTTAACGTACGAGCGTACGCTGTGAAATTACGCACGCACATTGTGAAACTCAAAACCCTAATCACGCATGTGAAAAAACATAATCATGCATGTTGACATAAACTCGGAACACTACTTCGCAAACTCGGAACCTACTTCATAAACTCAGAATCTCTTTGGCAAACTCGGAACCTTCATTCAACATGTGTTATTATCTTTCAACATGCGTAATTATCTTTCAACATGCGTAAAAGATAGGGATGAGCTCGGTACCGAACCAGTACCGGTACCGAAAATCCCCAAAAGTGGGTACCGGTACCGAATATACCCGGTTCGGTACGGTTCGGTACCGGTATTTGAGGGTAAAAACCGGTACCGTACCGGACCGGTACCGAAAATGCTAAAAGTTGGTACCGAATCGGTACCGAAAAAGTACCCGGTTCGGTAAATTCGGTACCGGTACGGGGAACGATTTGCTCATCCCTAGTAAAAGATCACAAACTCGGAATCTACTTCACAAACTTGGAACCTTCATTCATTTACAAACTCGGAATCTTCATCCTTTCAACATGCGTAATTTCCACAGTGTACTCTCGTACGTTAAGCAGTATTGTATTATACACTTTCACTATATATATATATATATATATATATATATATATATATATATATATATATATATATATAAAGCATATCGCACAATATGACTTAACGTACATTGCGTACACGATGGCAGGTCGCACGCTATAACAAGAAATCACATGTTGATAAATTCAGAAGTTCGCATGGTCAAACAAGTATAAAATCGCATGGTGATAGATAACCAAAATCGCATGTTGATAATGTCTCGCGTACACAATGTACATTAAGGCATTTTGTACGTAAACTAGCCTATACATATATATATATATATATAGGATAAGGTTATTGTAAAAAAGGTTAAAAGTGTGAGAAATGTGAGAAATATTGTGGAGATGACATGTGTACTCCATCTAAATTAATTCAAAAGGGTAAACAAGTAATTTTATAATTAATTCAAAACTTACCATAATCGCCACCTTAAATTATAGGAACAAGATTTTTTTAAAAGACCTCTAAAAAAACACTACGAATAACACTGCAACCACCATTCAGCACATATATAACACCATTCAATAATTATATAACACCATTCAGCAAGTATATAACACCATTCAGTAAAGAATATAACACCATTCAGTAAAGAAATATAACACCATTCAATAAAGAATATAACACCATTCAGTAAAGAATATAACACCATTCAGTAAAGAATATTAACACCATTCAGTAAAGAATATTAACACCATTCAGAAAAGAAAATAACACCATTCAGAAGAGAAAATAACACCATTCAGAAAAGAAAATAACCACCATTAATGAAAAGAAAAAAACACCATTAATGAAAAGAAAATAACACCATTCAGAAAAGAAAATAACACCATTCAGTAAAGAATATAACACATCTGTATCATCTTCTCCACTTCCGGCACCACCGCTGCCGCTCCGCCGCCGCTGTCGTGTAGAGAGAGAGATCATCTGGTCGTTCGATGTAGAGAGAGAGATTGCACGACCACCACCACTGCCGATCCGGCACCACCACCGCCGCTGCCGCTCGCACCACCACCGCCGCCGCTGCCACTGTCGTGTTTGATCTTCCGATTGATTGAATATGGAAGAAGAAAGAGAGAGAGAGAGAGAAATTGTGAGCGTATGAGAGAGAGAACGAAATTGCAGGAATTTGATTTACAAAATGAAGATAAAAAGACACAATTGCCCCTGTATATTTCAATTCAGTCCAAATTAACAAAAATATTTTACAATTTGGTCTCTATTGATCTCAACCATTAGATCAAAAGATCTAATGGCTGAGATTCTTTCTTATCTTTCTCACACTTTGGGCCTTTTTTACAGTATCCTCTACCTATATATATATATGAGTGATAGAAAGAAAACTCACTTGACTTAAGAAAACTCAAGAAAACCTTATGTAATAATTTTTTTTTTCAAAAAAAATTAGAGAATGTAAGTTCGTTAGATAATGTTTTCTTAAGTTTTCTTAACTCAAGTGAGTTTTCTCTCTATAATTCCCCTATTTATATATATATATACTTAAGTGACAATGTGTTTTTTGGTTTTCGTTTTTTAGTTTTTTGTTACGTTATATAATTTAGTACATTCTTCACGTAAACTTACTTTCGTATGAATTACAATTTTTTTTATTAATATTGTAACTACATATCAGTTAAATTATGTGATTTAGTTCGGTTTGACTAAACAGTAAACACCAACAACGTATGCGTGTGTTTTAGGGGCTGTTTGATAATTTTTTAATAGGTAAGTGTTGAACCATTAAACGCTGAACCAATAAGAGGTCTGAATCATTAAAAGTCAGTATAATGCTTAACCGTTCAGAGGCAAATATCTGACCAATTCATATAAGAAGTCTTAATCATTCAGACTCAGTATAATGCTTAACAGGCAAATGTCTGAATCATTCAAACATCTGCTTGTGAAACAGGCAGTCTGAACCATTAAGTGCTGAACGAAGAAGATGTCTAAACGGTTAATAGTCTCACTAAGAGCTAAACATACAACTCTTTAGTTTTTTTTTTACCTTTTACATCTGTTTTTATTTGATTTAACACTTTCGTCACAACGTGCGAGTCCTAAAAACTCATTAATATATTATAATTATTATCACATTCATGAATATATCCTCAAGTTTGACATTTTTAAAGAGAAAAAATGTTTGGATAGTTACTGTGGTTTGTTATTTTTCACCTTTAGTCCCTAACTTTCTAAAATTGCACCTATAGTCTCTGGCCTGGATGGGAGTTAGTTTTTGGTGTTAGGTGCGTGTGAAATGACAAAAATACCCTTACTGTCAAATTAATAACTAAAAAGTTAAAAGAAATATAATTAATATTTTTACAATTTATGTGAGAACCACTTCATCTTCCCCACTCTACACCACCATATCCACCTTCAACCACCACCACCACCATCTACCCCCTAGGGTTGAAGGTGGTGGTGGTGGTCGTGTGGAGAAGATGAAGTGGGTAGGGTAGGGTGGGTGGTGGGTCCCACATAAATTGTAAAATTTTAATTATATTTCTTTTAACTTTTTAGTTATTAATTTGACAGTAAGGGTATTTTTGTCATTTCACACGTACCTAACACCAAAAACCAACCTCCATATATGCAAGAGACTATCCGAAAACGAAATTCAAAAACTTGAAAACTATAGGTGTAATTTTAGAAAGTTAGAGACTAAATGTGAAAAATAAGTAAACTAAAGAACTATCCGAGCATTTTTTTTTAAATCATTAATCTAACTAACGTTAACACGACGTTAGACTATGGGGTATGGGGCTTGGGTTGGGGGAAAACGCCCAAGCCACCACCCCTGGTGGGCTTGGGTTGAGGCGTGACCCTTAGGGCTTGGGTTTCAAGCCGGGCGTGGGGCGGTCTTGACATCCTAGCTGGCTGTCTCCCATTCGCTGACCCTGCCATGTCATAGCAGCCATTTGAAAGTTTGAATTTTATAAATTTTTTGTAATTTTTTTTTTAATAATCTGCCACGCGGTGCACCCAACTCAAGCCCAACCCACGCCCCGCCATACCCTGCGGACACGTCACTAGGCGTTGGGGGGCTCCCATTCCACGTATCAACTCATGCCCCAACCCAAGCCCATCCAAAGCCCCCACCATACCCACGGTCTTAGAGCAATCACATTCTATCCATCAAAACATGTGAGTGGGAGTTTTTATATTATAAAGGGTATAAAAAGTGGTTGTGAGTGGAGGAGAGAGAAAATGTTACTGTTCATCTGTATATTTGAGGGGACACTGTTCACCCGGTATAATTTTTTTAATATATATTGAAAGTGGTTGTGAGTGAAGGAGAGAGAAAAATGTGATGATAATATTATTTAATTGAAAAGGAGAGAGAAAAAGTATTTGTTTTTAATGGAAATATATTGATATAGGAGTTGTTTTTTAGTGGAATGTACGTATAATTTGATGGTTTGGATGTGAATGCTCTTACACATCATTCATTTGCAGAAGCTTCATCGTAAGTTCCCCATTCTACAAAATCAGATAAAATATTTGTTCATACATCGAGAAAAAGTAAACTCTATTAGATCCAACTGACACCACCACTATCCACCAATCGCCACCGTCACCATGGATCCCACCACCATCGACCCCGCCCCCGACGACCGTCACCACCCCCTCCACAACCTCTCCAACCTCCACTCACGCCTCTCCACCGTCCACGACATCCTCTCCGCTTCCCTCACCACCAACACCGTCATCTCCACCGCTCAGATGTCCACCATCTCCTCCGAGATCACCGGCGCCATCACCGGCGCCATCGTCAACGCCACCACCCTAATCTCCGGTATCAAAAACTCCACCCAATCGGATCTCAATCTCACCAATTCCACCACTTTCTCTGACCTAGGGTTTCATAACGTTGACCTAGGGTTTCATGACGTTGACCTAGGGTTTCAGTTTCCGAAAACAGAGGCAACTGAACAACAAATTGAACAACAAACTGAACAACAAATCGAACAACAAACTGAGCAAGATGATGATCTGGATATTGTAGAGCTTGATGCGGTTGAACTGTTAGCAGAACACTTACATTTCTGTGAGTTTTGTGGTAAGGGTTTTAAACGAGATGCGAATTTGCGAATGCATATGCGAGCACATGGTAACCGGTTTAAGACGCTTGAGGCGTTATCGAAACCGGATAAATCGGTTATTGATTCGGAGTCGAACGGAGTGAAAACGAGGCGGTTTTCGTGTCCGTTTGTGGGGTGTAGTAGGAATAAGTTGCATAAGAAGTTTAGGCCGTTGAAGAGTGTGATTTGTGTTAAGAATCATTTTAAGCGTAGTCATTGTCCGAAAATGTATTCGTGTAATCGTTGTTGCAAGAAGAATTTTTCGGTTTTGGCGGATTTGAAGAGTCATTTGAAGCATTGTGGGGAGACGAAATGGAAGTGTTCGTGTGGGACGAGTTTTTCGAGGAAGGATAAGTTGTTTGGGCATATCGCGTTGTTTGAAGGACACATGCCCGCAATGCCTGTGGCTGCTGACATGGCTGCTGAGGTGGCGGTGGAGGACGGTGGGAAGGGGAAAGGGGTGATGCCGCAGCCGCATCAGCAGCAGCCATCGACGATTATGGACGATGTGGATTGGGTTGATAACGGGATTATGTTTGATGGGTTAGGTTCGATTATTGACGATGATTTTTGCTTGCAGGATATGCTTGGAGCGGGTTCGATTGATTGGAACTTGTAGGCATTTGAAGGTATATATAGGTGTTATATGTATAATGGTTTATGGTACATGTATCAGTACTGTGACTTTTTGTTCTGCTGATGTTTGAATTGTAGTGTATAAGGGGGTGTTTGGCTTAGTTTTTTGAAACAGCTTATTGACTTATTGACCTTTTCAAGCCAATAAGTCAAAATAATGTTTGAACACGTGAAAATGACTTTTCGAAACAACGTTTTGTATAAGGTGGAAAAGTCATTTTAAAACCTTATACAAAAAGTTGTTTCAAAAAGTCATTTTTACTTGTCCAAACAACATTATTTTGACTTGTTGGCTTTTTGACTTGAAAAAGCCAATAACTCAATAAGTTGTTTCAAAAAGCTAAGCCAAACACCCCTAAGTTGGAATAAAGTTAGGTTCTTTATGATGCCTTTTGTTGTATACTCTATTAAATTGGTGTATAATCTTTTGTGTTAATAATAAGTTTAATGTTATCCGTTTACTGTGGGTTTTGCTAGTTTGATTTGTTTGATGTTTGGGCTTATTAGTTTGAACCCTTTCCATGTTTCTGCGCCGCGTGTTTTAACAACACTTTCTGGCGTATGGCGTGGTGTTCCCGAGCTTTCATTTTTATTTCTACTGGCTGGTAAAAACATCTAAAACTCGCCCTTGACGGTATAGAATATAGATTTCTTGGAAATTTATGCTAGGATGAATTTGAACTTTAGGTTTTTGATAATTGATTTCTTATCTGATGTGGTGATTTACATGTATAAAATTAGTCTGAAACCCCTAGTTTCTTTTCTTCAAAAATGTTGTGACACCTTATGTAAATCTTATATCATTACTTCCACATGATAGAAAGAGAGATGTTGGGTCATTAGGAATATGTGACCTCATAAACCACCAACACGTTTTGGGAACATTGTCTGTGTGGATGAGAGGATAACTCCATGGTTAAGCATTTTTTGTGGAAAGTAATTCCCGGTTGAATTACCTCATGGGAAATCTCCCCTCTCGGGTAAAGCGCAAACGATGCGATGAGCTCCTTGCGACTAAAACAGACAACATTGGTTGGTGTGAGTGTCGGATGTTGCAACTTACAAGTGTTATGTTAAGTTTCGAGCATGGTGGAGAAATTGGTGTATTTTTTACGCGTTGTAGTCACTCTATTGGTTATTTTTCTACTAAAATTTTATATAAAAAATGAATATATGTGTTAATTTTTAATTGGATATTAGAGCATTTTATCTTTGTTAGTTTTTGTGGATAGCATGCAACATATACCAAGTAGGGGTGTAAATGAGCCAGGCCGAGCCCGAGCTTGACTAGGCTCGAGTTCGCTCGTCATGTTGTTATGAAGCTCGAGCCCCACTCGGTTCGAACCTACTTATTTGAGCTCGAGCTCGGCTCGTGAGTAAAACTCAAAGCTCGGGCTCGGCTCGAGTTATTTTGAGAACAACCTCAAATGAGCTAAACGCTCGACTCGAGCTTGCTTTAATATCGCTTAAAAGAGCCATAGCTCGACTTGCCAATGTTATCATCATTATTATCATATTTTATATATAAAAACTAAAATTTTGCTATAGGCTCGTGAGCCTAGACGAGCTTTGTATTTCAGGCTCGAGCTTGGGCGTGATAACTAAACGAGCTCTATTTCAGGCTCGAGCTTGGGCTTGGGCTCGTTAAGGCTCAGCTCGTTCGAGCTTTTAGTCGAGCCGATAACGAGTAGCTCTCGAGCCTGTGGGCTTGTTTACACCCCTAATACCAAGTGTCATTGAAGAACCTGGAGCCTTGAATCAAAGGATGTATAGATGTACACTTGTGTTATTCAGAGGTATCATTTTGATCTTAGTTCGCTCGTCATGTTGTTATGAAGCTCGAGCCCCACTCGGTTCGAGCCTACTTATTTGAGCTCGAGCTCGGCTCGTGAGTAAAACTCAAAGCTCGGGCTCGGCTCGAGTTATTTTAAGAACAACCTCAAATGAGCTAAACGCTCGGCTCGAGCTTGCTTTAATATCGCTTAAAAGAGCCATAGCTCGACTTGCCAATGTTATCATCATTATTATCATATTTTATATATAAAAACTAAAATTTTGTTATAGGCTCGTGAGCCTAGACGAGCTTTGTATTTCAGGCTCGAGCTTGGGCGTGATAACTAAACGAGCTCTATTTCAGGCTCGGGCTTGGGCTTGGGCTCGTTAAGGCTCGGCTCGTTCGAGCTTTTAGTCGAGCCGATAACGAGTAGCTCTCGAGCCTGTGGGCTTGTTTACACCCCTAATACCAAGTGTCATTGAAGAACCTGGAGCCTTGAATCAAAGGATGTATAGATGTACACTTGTGTTATTCAGAGGTATCATTTTGATCTTAGTTTTACCTCTTTTATCATTCAGAGGTATCATATTGATCTTAGTTTTACCTCTTTTATCAAATGTAGGAGCATGAAGATAACGGAAGAGTGTGGGGGGGGGGGGGGGGGGGGGGGGGGGGGCAATTTGATCTTAGTTTTGAGGTATGCATTTTGATCTTAGTTTTACCTCTTTTATCAAATGTAGAGCATGAAGATAAAGGGGGCAATTTGGTCATAAATAATAGACTCGTTTAGGTTCATGAGCCTAGTCAAACTCACTTATGAAGCTCAGGCTCAAACTCAAACTCATTTATTAAATGAGCTCAAATTTAGGCTCGAGTTCGTTAAGCTTGGCTTGATTCGAGCTTTTAGGGGCTGTTTGTTTAAGCTCTTAATGGGGTTCTTAATAAGACATCTTACTGGTTCAACACTTAATGGTTCAGACTGTTTATTTCGCGAGCAGCTGTCTGAATGGTTCAGACATTTGACTCTAAATGGTTAAGTATTATATTGAGTCTGAATGGTTAAGACCCTTTATCTGAATTGGTCAGACATTTGCTTCTAAATGGTTAAATATTATATTGACTCTTACTGGGTCAACATTTAATACTTGATTCAACACTTACCCGTTCAGAAGTTGCCAAACAGCCCCTTTGTGATCCGATCTCGAGTAACTCACAAGTGCTTTGGCTGGTTCACATTCTTAGGTACAAGTGCAGGGGCATTTTATAATCTATGATTTTATTATTTAACATTTCCTTGAAAGTTGCCTTCCAAAAAAAAAAAAAATTAACATTTCCTCGGTTATATTTATGATCTAAAAAAGAAGAGGTATCATTTATTTTAGTTTCCTATATTACCCTAAAGTCCCAAACTAAGGGTAGGGGTGTGCACGGTTCGGTTCGGTTCGGTTTTTGGGCAAAAGCAAAACCGAAACTGAAATGTCGGTTTTTGGTTTTTTAAAACCGTTCGGTTTCGGTTTTTTCAGTTTCGGTTTTTTCGGTTTTTATGTCGGTTCGGTTTTTCGGTTATTTCGGTTTTTTGGAACAAAATTATGTAAGATTCAAAAAAATAAAAAGTAGAATTTAAAATATAGGAAACGTTCTTATATGTTTACATTTAAGACATAATAGCTACCTCTTTAATTAATATTGCTTACATAAATCTAACCTTCTAATCTACTTTTATGTTTCTCCATAGTTTTTATTAAGACATTTTTTATAATAATTTGAAGATCATTTAATTTTTATATTAATATTTGTTATTTATTGTAGGTAATAAATAAATCATTTCAATTATAAATAAACATACAATGCTTTTATTATAAAGACTTAACATTCAAGAATAAAATTAATAATATCTACTAGCATTGTGTTAAACACTTAAACAACTTAAACATAAAAATATATGTATTGTAACTTATCGGTTCGGTTTTTTTCGGTTATTGAAAATGGTTATCTGAAAACCGAACCGAAATTTTCGGTTATTAAAAATCCTAAAACCGAACCGACGGTTTTTGTTTCGGTTCGGTTTTGTCGGTTATTTCGGTTTTCTGCTCACCCTAACTAAGGGGTTGTTTGTTTAGCTCTTAATGGTTCAGGCCTCTTACTAGTTCAACACTTAATGGCTGAGTATTTGTTTCGCGAGCAGATGTCTGAATGATTCAGATATTTGCCTCTGAATGGTTAAACATTATACTAAGTCTGAATTGTTAATACCTCTTATCTTAATTGACCAAACATTTGCCTCTGAACGGTTAAGCATTATACTGACTCTTAATGGTTCAGACCTCTTACTCGTTCAGCACTTATCCATTCATAAGTTGTCAAACAACCCCCAAATTAGGTTTAGTAACTAGGGAAACTTAAATAAAATGGTAACAATTATACTTTTCTTAGAATGTGTGTTCTTGTAGTGGCTATTTATTTTGGGATGGATAGAGGCGAAATGTTCATTTCACGGTGTGTTTAAAATGAGTCGAGCTAAGCTGGAGCTAGGCTCGGTTTAAGCTTGATTCGAACACCTTAACGGCTTAACCTAAGCTTGACTCGAGAACCCCTATAGGGGTATCTCACGTATAGATGTATTATAATTTTTGGGCTCAAGTGGGCTTAAATAACTAGTGTATTATAGTTTGTGGCGCAAGATGTGTCTTGTTGAGTTGTTGGTCCGAGCGTTCAGGCTTCAAGGACTATTTGGGTAATTAACTTATTTATTATTTAAACATCAATATTAATTAACTTATTTTTTTTTTTGGGTAAAATATTAATTAATTAATTAACTTATTTTATATGTGAAGAAACACAAAACTAATTTTAGGTTTATTAGTTGGGTTTATGTTTCAAACATGAGGGTTAATCTCCTTAATCTTTCCTGAGCTTGAGTGTGATCCTTCTTGCAAAAACAATAACACACTGTTAAGCTCGTTAAGAGGGGAATATGGGGGTTTCCCTCTTAACCACTCTCCGGCGTGAGAATAAGTAATTGTTTTGAGGAAATTAAGTGTGTGTTAAGAGTGAGAGTAGAGAGAACGGAATGTTTAACCTGTGTATGGAGGTCCCTATTTATAGCCGGAGTGGCGTAGGAGGAGATGGGCTGATGGGCCTTGGGCCGAAAGGCGACAACAAGGAATATCATCTTTGTCCCTCTAGTGTCGACCGTTAGTGACTTCTAGAAGCTCTTTGGTGCTGGCGCACCTTGATTGGAGCCACGTGTCCGGGTTGTCGACCCTGTTGTCCTTCTGACATCTGCAGGTGAGTGGAGATCGTGGGGCAGTTGTCGCCGCCCCCTGATTGGTGCCACGTAGGCGTCCTTGTGTACCTTTTGTCTCCTGCACGATCATCAATCATGGAGCACGATAGGGTACAGTCTGCTGGACGCTGATTTTCTGCCACTTGTACATTTGATGCTTCCTGAAATGCCCATGCGCCGTTACCATCGCGCGACCTTCGGTGTGTGTCCAAGTAGTCGGTGCAAGGTTCAGGGGCTGAGGGCTCTATTTCAGGATGCTAAGTGTGAAACCTGATGTTATACCTTAATTTGACCTCGCGCGCTGCTTGGGTATTGACTAAATATTTCGCGCGGGGTCTGCAGAATAATCAGGTTAGTGAATAAGGAGTATGGTTCAGTGCGCGACCTGATTGGTCTGCGCGGCTTTTTGGGACCATACCCCTTCAAGTCCCCCCACTCCAGTGCTGCTTCCATGCGCGTAGTAAATGGTTGGAGCTCTGGACTCAGAAAAAAGAAAGTGTGCTGGATTTTCAAAGCGTTTGCTATGCCCTGGTGGCTGGCGCCCGTGTAGGTGCTTGTCGATTACTACGGTGCGGCTACCGGACTTGCTTACTGTTTTCTTTTGAGGGTTAGCGCGCGAGCTCAATGTCTAATGATGTATGCGGCGCAATCCTTGCTAACTTCTACATGAAGTTTTATTATAAATTTAGGCGGGAAAGTCCTCGAATTTTGAATTCTGACAGGTTGGTGCAAATGTCGTTGATGGCGACGGTTGAGTTGACTGCTGACACGGCGATCATCATGCTGTCACTGACGGTTCGTCTTTCTGTCAGGCGAATGAGGCCAACGCGCGCGTGGTAACCGTTACCCCGAGAATCCCGCCTTACGTGGCGGCTGCTGATTGGTTACACGCGCGGTGATCTCGGCACGTTTACCAATCGCATTAAATGTGATGGGTGTATATATACGGTGGTAGAGAGAGAATTTCACAACCTTTCCTTTGCACTCTCTTCTTTTCTCTCTCTGATCTTCAAATCTCCTTCAAATCTTCAAGAATTTCTCGAGTATTCTTCAAGTTTTTCCAGAAATTAGAAGATTGTCATCTGACTTTTATTTTCTTATACACATGGCTGAAGAAGAAGCGGTCCAAGCTGAAGAGGGTCTGGTCCCAGTTTTGAAGTGGGATTAAGGACTGCTCGAACAAATCGTTAGAGGATACCAGTTTGCAGCAGAGTGGGATGCCCGTTATCCCCGACAAGGCCAGACGGCCGCCGGCGTATAAAACATTGTTTGCCGACTTTTTACTTGAAGGCAACTTTTTCTGTCGGAAACTAACTTCATGGCGTCGATTCTGCATCATTACGGCTTTCACATATCGCAGATGAGCCCAGCAGGAATGGTGAGGGTTAGGCACTTTGAGTTCTTATGCAGATCTTAGGGGATAGAACCTACTGTGGAAAAGTTCAGGGCTTCTACCAGTTGATAAGCAATATTGGGATTTATTCCTTCGGTAACCGAGGTGCTGCGAAGAAAATCCTGATCAGCCTCCCTAAGAGTTTACATGATTGGAAAATGAAGTTTTTCTTCATTAGGGAAGAGGTAATGCCGATCGCCATGATCTTTCGCGAATCGGACAAGATCGAGAAGGAAGAGCTTCCTATTCCAAAGACTGCTGATTGGTATATGAACTTACTTGCAACACCCAATCGCATCTTTGGTGAGCAGGTGTTGGTCGCCACGGCCATGAGTGATAAATGGTTGGTGCGCAGCAAAGAAGTTCCAGTTCTGAAGTTCAATGGCGAAGGTATGTTGTATTCCCTTTTCCTTTTCTTGTAATATACATGCGCCTGATTTTACTTTTTATCGCAGAGGCGCAACTTTATCAAGCTGCTTTTCCCACTTTTTGTGGGTCAATAGGCGTGCGCCCGCTACAATCTAAAGAAGCTTATTGGTATGAGCAGATCAAGGGCCACTTCCTCTATCCACCGACGGGAGCGTTCGCCAATCCTCCTACCGCAACCGAAGGTGCGCTACTTCCCAAATCAAGACCCTTGCGCGGCGTGACTTTTGCTGGAAAGAAGATCTTGTTTCTTTCCAGCGAGGAGTCCGTTGGCTCATCGCAAGAAGAGTTGAGCTAATGGTCTAACATATTTGCAGGTGTGTTGCACGACCTGGGGATAGACCCAGAGGACCAAAGAAGGCTACTGCAAAGAAGAAGAACAAGAAGGTGACTGTTAACACTGGTGCAACCAGTAAGAAGGGAGGAAGTAGCCGCGCGACTGCTGCAGCTACTGAGAAAGGTAATCTTCGATTTCGACAGAGTGATCTCGAAGATTATGTCATTGCAAGTGACTCATTAGAAGGTTTGTCCCGTATAGGTGAGAGAAAGAAGAGCAGCGCGACTGGGTCAAAGAGCTCTGAAAGCGCAGGGTTCAGGGCCCCTGAATCCGGCGCGACTCTGTACTTTGTCCACGAGGAGGACGAAGAACATTAAGAAGAAGCTGCTAAGTTAGTGACCAGGAAGAGGTCACGTGAGGAAGCCGCTGCCGGGGCTAGAACGACACAGAAGATTGGTGTGGGCCCGGTGATAGGGAAGAAGAGTAGCTTGAGCTCCCCTTACAAGTTTTCACTAGGTTAGTGTTGTGCAACTCGTACTCTTGTGTTTTCTTCCTTATTAAAATTCCTAACATTTGTTTCCTGCAGAGGCACTAAAGAGAGCCCCTGAGAAAGTTAAGGATACTGGGCTTGAGAAGCCTAAAGAGACGGCAGCGAAGAAAACCAAGTTTATTATCAAGTCTCCTAAGACAACTGAGAAGGAGGTTGAGAAGACGATTGAAGAGCCTGCGGGCGATGTGATCCCTGAGCAGGAAAAGGCGAAGGAGATTGAGACTACTGCTACCACCCAGCACGACGAGGCGCAGGGTACGGAGGTTGTATATATCACAGGGCTTGACTAACCCTTCAAGAGAAAAGAGCCGGAAGTTGTTAAGCCTACGGAACCTACGCAGCATGACCCTCCCACCCAAACTGTTCAAGTGACAATCAATGCTGGGGGGGTCCGCTGTCCAAGTACAGGCACAGGTGGTTCATCAAGGTGCTTCGTCGGCTGGTGCAGGTGCTGCTGGTTCTGGTGCGGGTGGCCAGAAAGGTGATGGGAAGAAAGCGTCAAGGCCACGATCCCCGATAGGTGCGGACGATACCCTGGGGGATATCTATTATAAGAGCTATACCGAAGAGCGTGGTGAGGCTCCGCACCAGCCTGTTTGGGGTCTGAAGCAGAAGGATACATTTGTTGAGTTTGGAGCTTGCCGGGATTGGTTCTTAGGTTATTTTCCTCCTGGGGAAGTGAACATGTAAAGGGTGCGAAACCATGAGGGTTTCTATCGCGCATATGTTATTGGGGAGGCCAACGCCCACTCAGCTAATCACTAGATTGTGCGCGAATGGTGAACAATGTATAAAGAGCGAGCCAGTTGGAAGAGGTACCGAGAACGTCTCGTGAAAGAAGTCCAGGATATTGAGCAGCAGAAAAATAAACTTGCACAGTAGAGGGCCTCCTTTGAGGCGGAGAAGAATTCGGAAGAATGGGGGTGCGAAGGCCTAAAGAGTAAGCTCCAAACTGCTGAAGAGCTGATGTCAAAAGAGCGCGCAGAGTGGAAGGAGGTATGTGAAAAGGACAACCAACGCATGTATGCTACGCGTTTCAAAATTACCGACCTCGAGGCTGAAATTGCCACTCCAAAAGGGTAGGTTGAGGAGGCTCAAGCATACAAAGAGCGTGTTGAGGTTCCACAGGCTAACTCTCTTTCCTCTTACATATCTTTGCTTGTCGAAATATTTCTAACTTCTCTTTTCACAACTTACAAGCTGAGCTGAATGCGCAGGTTGAGAACAGGGATAAGGATTTAGCTGCGAAGG
The DNA here is from genome assembly GCA_030545235.1 of Helianthus tuberosus. Taxonomy (NCBI): domain Eukaryota; kingdom Viridiplantae; phylum Streptophyta; class Magnoliopsida; order Asterales; family Asteraceae; genus Helianthus; species Helianthus tuberosus. The sequence goes on along the minus strand of CM060364.1, from coordinate 196,454,062 downwards.
ACGTGGTGATTGCGGAGCTAAAGCGTTGATTGTTTGAGGCTCACGAGAAAAACGAATCTTTAGAAATATATCTTGAGGCTGAAAGGGTGAAGGCTGAAACCGCCGAAGAGGCGAAGAAAACGGTCGTGGAGGCGCGCGACATCAGTACTTCTGCCTTGAATGTGGCTCAAAACAATTATGTTGAGGCCCAAACAATCGTGGAGACGCTTGTTTCTGAGTCCGAATGGATGCGCAATAGAGGAGTAGCTACGGTGAGTTTCTCTTCTTTTGCCTTAGGCTTTTATTTATTGTTTACTTGTTTTCATGGTTTCCCTTTTTTTTGTATAGATCGCCAATTCCATATTAAACGCTACTGAGCTGGATGAAGCTGTTGCCGCGCTTATAGACGCCTTGCGTGCCGTCGGGCATCGTGGTGGCTATTTGGAGTGTGCTCAGCATGTCGAAGAGGCGCTTGGCCAGCAATTCGATACTCATCACTGCTCGTTGACTGATCAAGCTGACTCTATGCTCTCCCGCGCCAAAGAAGTTTATGACCATCTTTCATTACCTGTTATGGAGTTGGTCACTAATGCGTTAAAGCATGATAATTGGAGTGCACGGCTGAAGTCCATTCTTGATCCTCCAGAGAGACTGTGGAGTTAACAGATGAAGAGGAGGAAGCCAGCGGTGATGGTGACAGTGGTAATGAATAGGCGGTAGTATGCGTAGTCTTTTGTCTTGTAATGTTTCTTATTTTTAACCTATGTAAACGTTGCGCGCTTGCGCTTTTTGAATGGAATGCTAAGTTTGCTTCTTATTTTGTTAAGTTACAATTATTGTATTGTTGTTAGAAACTTTGGTTAAATTAGCTCGAATAAATGTAAGTGTGGCTCGTTTATGAGTATTATTGCCCGGTCTCGCGCTATGTTCGCGGAGGACCTTGGAGGCTTAGCTCGAGAGCTCGTAATTTACTGAAGTGTTTTCATGCTAATCAAAAGTTTAACATGCATTTGTAACGTAGAAGACATAGGATGAAACATCATAAAACGCAACGTTTGTATTAATTGAAAAGAAAAGGCGCATGGCCAACATACATAACTGAAAAAAGGCGCGTGGCCAACATAGATAAGTAAAAAGGCGCGTGACCAACATAACTAATTGTAAAGGCGCTTGACCAAGGGTAATCACATGTAGCACTTGCGCAGTTGTTGTGCGTTCCATGTGCGCGGGATGATATGACCATCTAAGGTACGCAGTTTGTACGCCCTTTTTCCTAGCACTTCATGAACCAAGTATGGGCCTTCCCATTTTGGTGCTAGTTTTCCAGGGCGCTCGGCATTAGAGGCTTCGTTGTCCCTGAACACATATTCTCCTGGGGTATACGTACAGATGCGCACCCTCGCATTATAGTATCGCTCCAGCTGGGTCTTGTACTTGGCCTCTTTGATTCGCGCGATCTCGCGCCTTTTTTCGAGCGGTTCCAAGTCTAAACGGCGCTCAGCCTCGTTATCAATCTTGTTTACTGCTGATAAGCGCGGCGAGGGGAGGCCTATTTCTGCTGGGATAACCGCCTCTAAGCCGTAGACAAGGCTAAAAGGGGTTTCACCATTGCTTGTTTTTGGTATGGTTCGATGAGCCCACAAAATGCTAGGGAGCTCATCTACCCAGCCTCTTCTTTTGGTGCCCAGATGGGCCTTTATCCCTTTAACAATGCTTTTGTTGACACTTTCTACTTGGCCGTTGCCTTTTGGGTGCGCAACGGAAGAGAAAGTGTGCTCAATGTTTAGCTGCTTCATCCATTTCTGAAGATCTTCAGATGCAAAATTGGTGCCGTTATCAGTCACGATCTTGAGTGGGAGGCCAAATCTGCAAATGATGTGCTCCCATATAAATTTTCGCACCATCATTGCGGAGGTTAAAGCAAGAGCCTTTGCCTCCACCCATTTAGTGAAGTAGTCAACAACAACAATTATAAACTTTACTGCGCCGGGAGCTTCAGGGAAGAGTCCCACCATGTAAATCCCCCACTGTTGGAAGGGCCAGCCTGTAGATACTAGAATCAGATCATTCTTTGTGCGTAGGGTCTTCGGAGCGTGCCTCTGGCAGGCATCACATTTGCGCAGCTTATTTAAAGTGTCAACGTGCATCCCTGGCCAATAATAACTTGCGTTCATTATCTTTGCAACGACCATGCGCGGGCCCGCATGTATTCCACAGATGCCTTCATGAATTTCTCTTATCAGATAGCTTGCATCTTGGGGGTCTACACAGTGGGCCCAAAAAAAGATCTCATGTAAAGAATGCCACCGTTCATCTCGTAAAACAGCGCTTTGTTTTGTATTTTTCTGGCTTCCGCCTTGTTTTACGGGAGAATTCCCTCTTGAAGATACTGAATGATAGGGGTCATCCAAGAAGGTGGCCCTATCTCTATGACGTTCACCTGGCGCAGGAGTACTGACGGGTTGTTCAGGACTTCAATTCTTACATCTTTGGCGAGGTGCTGAAATGTTGTTGAAGCAAGCTTGCTTAGCGCGTCAGCTAGCTTGTTTTCTGACCGGTTGATATTTACAACCTTGTATGATTTGAACTTTTAGAGTAGCTCTTTTGCTTGTTACAAGTATAAAGCCATGACCTCGCCTTTTGCATCATACAACCCTTTGATCTGGCTCGCGATCAGGACAGAGTCGACATGTTCTTGCAAGTTTTGTGCTCCCATCTTGATGGCCAGTCCCAAGACTGCCAAGAACACTCCATATTCTGCCTCATTGTTAGTATTTTTGAAATCCAACTTGATGGCATAGGTGAACTCATGTTTCTCTGGGCTGACGAGGCGCAAACCAGCTCCTGCGCCGGCTTCATTTGAGCCTCCATCGGTGAATAACAGCCATAATTCATCCGATGTGTCTTTGATGAGAGTATCTACTGCTTCACATTCCTTGATCTTGTCTTCTGGGACTTCAGTAATGAAGTCTGCTAATACTTGGCATTTGATAGCTAGGCATGGCCTATACAGGATGTTATTGTCCCCCAGTTCAATTGCCCATTTCGTCAAACGGCCTGATGTCTCCGGTTTTTGCAAGATGGTGCCAATATGGAAGTTAGTCAGTACAGTGATAATATTCCCAGTGAAATACCTGCGCAACCTCCTGGAGGCGTGTAGTAGCGCGAGCACTAACTTTTCCATAGTTGAGTAGCATGTTTCCGGATATATGAACACCCAACTAACGTAGTAAATCGGAGTTTGGACTCCATCCCTTTCTACCAATAATACCGACCCAATTGCCTTGTTTGAAAATGACAAGTACAAAATGAGTGGTTCCTTCTCAAATGGCGCGGTTAAAGTATGGAGCTTGATCAAGAACTCTTTCATCTGTTGGAAGGCTGCTTCCGCTTCTGGTGTCCATTTAAATTCTTGCTTTTTTACGCAGTTGCGCAACGTACTGATAAAAGGAAAAGACTTTGTTCTGTGGTTTGACAAAAAACGATTAAGCGCAGCTAGGCGACCGGCTAATCTTTGCATTTCTTTAATCGTGAGCGGCAATGGCATTCGTTCAATGGCTTGAACTTTTTCGGGGTTGACTTTAAAACCGCCGTTTGTAACCACAAAGCCTAGAAACTTGCCTTCCTACATTCCAAAATAACACTTCGCTGGGTTCAGCTTCATGTTCACGCTTCTTAGAGAGTTGAACGTCTTCTCTATGTCTTTCAACATTTGGTCCTCCTCGGGACTCTTGATCACAAGATCGTCAATGTATACCTCGATGTGTTTTCCAATGTCATCACCGAATATTTTATCCATTAATCACTGATAGGTTGCGCCAACATTTTTAAGCCCGAAGGGCATCTTTGTGTAAAAGAAGATTCCAATGTCAGTGCGAAAGGCTGTTTTATCTTCGTCTTTCAGCTTCATCTGGACTTGGTAATATCCCTTGTAACAATCCAAAAAACATTTCCACCTGAATGGCGCGAGAGAGTCTATCTTTTTATCGATCTCAAGCAATGAATAACAACCTTTGGGACACGCCTTATTGAGATCTGTGTAGTCGACACACATGCGCCATCCTCCTGTAGACTTCTCGACCATTACGGGGTTTGCAACCCAACTTTGGTAGCGCACCTCCCTCAGTATACCTGCCTTCAGCAGTTCACAAACTTTTTCATTCATGGCTTTTGTCTTATCCGATCCTAGGCTGTGCTTTCTTTGGACCTTCGGCTCGACGGATGGATAAGTATTTAAACAATTTTTAGTGACGTCGCGCGGGACGCCTGTCATGTCAGACGGGGTCCAGGCGAAGATGTCTATGTTTCTTAACAGTAATTGCTTGAGGTGCGTCCTAATACTTGACGAGATAGCATGGCCGATCATCACCATCTGTTCTGGGTATTTGCGGTTCAAGACCCATTTTTCTGGCTCGGTTGGTGAGATCTTGGCTGCTTTGACCGGGCGCATATCTTTTGTCGCCATTACTTCCTTCTTTGAGTAGATAATTGCCACCCCTGTTTCAGTCGGGAAACCAATGGCTGAGTGGGGTGTGGAGGTTACCATGTTCATCTCACCTTGTATCTCTCTTCCAATTAGAACGTAGTGTCTTGATTTGACTGGCATCACCATGAAGTTGAAGTTCGTAGTTCTTGAATGCTTCCCGTCAAACAGCGTAACTGGGAAGCTGATTTGGCCTAATGGGAAGACTGTCTCATTGCATAATCCGGATAGAGGATAATCAAACTGGTTGAAACATTATTCATAAATGATGTCAACTGTGTTTCCTGGATCGATGAAAACGTATTCTGTTTCATAGTGGCCTATGATGCCAGTAATGACAACGGGTCGCGTGGCCCGTGGTCCCCCGCGCACTACCGGAAAGATGACTTGTTGTTCCTGCCATGCTGGTTTGAATGGGTGCTTGCCCTTGTTCCTCGCGCTATGTCTTGGTCCATTGACCATGTGAGTTTCCAGGCGCCTAACCTTCTTCTGGTTACCGTCATAATTTTAACTAGATGGCTTAACTTGCCGCTTTTCAACGCCCTCTCGATCTCTTGCCTCAGACTAATACAGTCATCTGTCAAATGACGTGTATCTTTGTGAAAATCACAGTACAGGTTCGGGTCTTGCCTCTTCTTGTTTGTCATGGGCTTTGGTGCCTTAAAGTCATGGTTCTCTGTCTTGAGCACCTCTTTGGGTGTTTTATTGAGCACAGTCCAGTGTTTCTCTCGGTTTTCATTCTTGACAGCCTTGCGATAGCCGATGCGGTCAATTGTGTCCCGCGCGTCTTCTTTAAAACGAGGCCTTTCTTCATAACCGCTAGATTGGCTTGCCTTCCATCCAGGGTTTCTGTTTCTGTTTCGCTTGCTATTGTCGCGCGAGTTTGCTTTTGAAAAACGATCTTTAGTGTAAAAGTTTTTGGTTCCTGCCAATGATTCTTCTGTCTGCGCTACGATCTTTGCAGCTGCCATGAGTTTGTCCCATTCTTTGGGCATACCGTCTTTTCCCGTGATATTCCTGATTAGACTATCACAACGGATGGCCTTTTGAAGTGGGTGCGCATTAAGTCTTCGCTTACACCTCCAATCTCTAAACACCCCTTGTTGAAGCGCGTGATGAAATCTTCTAACCCTTCATTTTCTCTGCGCCATATGTATGTCACTTCGGACGTATCGCGCTGGTAACGTCTCTGTTGGCTGAAGTGGGTTACGAATTGGTCTCTGAAGTCGACCCATGACTTGATTTTTCCAGGTGGGAGGCTGTCGAACCATGCGCGAGCAGCCCCTGTGAGAGTTTGGATGAACAGATGGCACCACATCGGCATTGTCCATTGTCCTAAAACACCGATGCTTGTAAATACTCGAACATGATCATCGGGGTCACTGAGACCGTTGAACTTTCCCACTGTATGCGGCGCGCGACCTTGGTCTGTAAGACTAATGATTTTGGATGAACGGAGGTAGCTTTGTTTTTTTCTAGCGGGGCTAGAGCGATGCTTCGGATAAACTTCGAGTGTTCAGCAGCTTCTGCTGGCCTGTAAACAAGAGTGAAATCACGCTCTGCTTCTTCGTTGTATGCGGCGCGCGACCTTGGTCTGTAAGACTAATGATTTTTCTGCAAACGGTTGAAAACTGAGAAACCTTCATCGTCTTGCCAACTAGGATCATCCGGATCTGTATCGTCCCATTCATTGTTCGTGTTGCGCTGCCCTAGCCGGCTGTGATCCGGACGCCTGTGTTGCACATTAGATGGATGGTCATAGTAACTGTCTGTCTCCCCGCACGTGTCGCGCGTGTCGTGCACGCTCGGTCTTATTTGGGGAGGAGGTCTGTTGAATTTCCCTTGTATGTTTTGTTGAGCGGTTGTCTGGCGCGCCCCCTGAGTTGGACCCGGAGGTGTAACCAAGGATGGTTCCGCTTGCAGAATCGCCTGTTGTGCACTTAAAGACTGATAAGCAGCATTTATAGTAGCAATCTGCTTGGCATACAAGGAAGCTAAGGTTTCGCCTTCTGGTAGCCCTAATAACGCCAAAATATTCGGGTTTGGCGCTGAGTTTGACGGACCAGCGATATTGCTTAATGAGGTGCCCGTTTGGTAGGTTGGAGTTGGACGTGCGAGTTGTCCTCCCCCGCTCCTACGTTAGAGTGTGTACCGAAACCGAAATCGGGTACTCCTTGACCAGCCATGATCGAGATAGTAGAAAAAACTCAGAAAAAATAAGATGAATTGATTGTAAAAAATAGATGGGGCCAATGAAGAAACACAGAACTAATTTTAGGTTTATTAATTAGGTTTATGTTTCAAACATGAAGGTTAATCTCCTTAATCTTTCCTGAGCTTGAGTGTGATCCTTCCTGCAAAACAATAACACACCGTTAAGCTCGTTAAGAGGGGAATATGGGGGTTTCCCTCTTAACCACTCTCCGGCGTGAGAATTAGTAATTGTTTTGAGGAAATTAAGTGTGTGTTAAGAGTGAGAGTAGAGAGAACGGAATGTTTAACCTGTGTATGGAGGTCCCTATTTATAGCCGGAGTGGTGTAGGAGGAGTTGGGCTGATGGGCCTTGGGCCGGAAGGCGACAACAAGGAATATCCTTTTTGTCCCTTTAGTGTCGACCGCTAGTGACTTCTAGAAGCACTTTGGTGCTGGCGCACCTTGATTGGAGCCACGTGTCCGGGTTGTCGACCCTGTTGTCTTTCTGACATCAGCAGGTGAGTGGAGATCGTGAGGCAGTTGTCGCAGCCCCCTGATTGGTGCCATGTAGGCGTCCTTGTGTACCTTTTGTCTCCTGCACGATCGTCAATCGTGGAACACGATAGGGTACAGTCTGTTGGACGCTGATTGGCTCATTCTTCTGCCACTTGTACCTTTGATGCTTCCTGAAATGGTCCTGCGCCGTTATCCTTGCGCGGCCTTCGGTGTGTGTCCAAGTAGTCGGCGTAAGGTTGAGGGGCTGAGGGCTCTTATTCAGGATGCTAAGATGAAACCTGATGTTATACCTTGCTTTGACCTCACGCGAGGCTTGGGTATTGACTAAATAGTTCGCGCGAGGTCTGCAGAATAATCAGGTTAGTGAATAAGGAGTATGGTTCAGTGCTCGATCTGATTAGTTTGCGCGACTTTTTAGGACCGTACCCCTTTAATATGTAAAGAAATTGTAAATAACTAATGGTTTTACAAGTTTGAAGACGAATATATGCAATTCCCTATCAACCCTAATACTAAATAACACGACCGCCTCTCAAACAAGTGTACTCAAACAAAAACACTTAATATAAAAAAATATAATATTACTTATATGGTAGCTAAATGTGTAATAGAAATGCAAAACAATTTGAAAAATCTCTTGTCAGGGAAGTGATGTTTTGTTTAACTGATTGTAATAGAAATACAAATACAAAACAATCTCAATATATAGAGTAAATTGTCATTTTAGTCTCTGAGGTTTATCCAAATTTTCCATTTTAGTCCAAATAGTTTTTTTTCGCCTCTGGGTCTCTGGCTTTTCCCTTTTGTTGCCATTTTGATCACAGACCCTAACTCCATCCAAAAACCTCATTTTTAACCAGGGGCATGTTGAGGATTTTCATTTTAAATCTTTTCAATTGCCATTTTGATCCAATTTTAAAAAAATCAAATCTCATTTTAAGTTGACATCTTTCACAAACATTCTTACATTTCCATATTAATTATCACCATTTTGGCCTTTTTATATATGTTTTCATAGCAAAACTATTTATTACAATAATATTTTCATCTTTAGTTTAGTATCAATTAATATAATTTACTAAATATAAATATAATGAAATATAAATTTTATAAACTAAAACATAACATGTATGTTCGTTAGTTAGTGATTCTATCTCATTATAACTACTCATTCACTCAACAAAATAGATAAAACTTGAAAATATATTCGTCTGAACGAGGAATATATCGTCATTTTTTGAATTTGAAACTTTAAAATATGTTTGTTTGAGTTTTTAGATTTTTTTTTATTTTTTAGATTTTTTTTTATTTTTTTGATTTTTTTTGATTTTTTAGAATTTTTTTGATTTTTTTTATTTTTAGATTATTTTTTTGATTTTATAGAATATTTTTTTGATTTTTTTTGAATTTCTATGATTTTTTAGAATTTTTATGAGTTTTTGATTTTTTTAGAACTTTTTGATTTTTTAGAATTTTTTTTTGATTTTTTTGGAATTTTTATGATTTTTAGAATTTTTTTTATTTTTATGTTTTTTTTTTAATTTTTTAGATTATTTTTTGGATTTTTTAGAATTTGTTTGATTTTTTAGAATTGGATCAAAATGGCAATTGAAAAGATTTAAAATGAAAATCCCCAAAATGCCCCTGGTTAAAATGAGGTTTTTGGATGGAGTTAGGGTATGTGATCAAAACGGCAACAAAAGGGAAAAGTCAGGGACCCAGAGGCGTAAAAAAATGATTTGGACTAAAATGACAAATTTGGACAAACCTCAGGGACTAAAATGGCAATTTACTCATTTTAGTCCCTAAGGTTTGTCCAAATTTACCATTTTAGTCCAAATAGTTTTTTTTTCGCCTCTGGGTCCCTGACTTTTCCCTTTTATTGCCATTTTGATCACAGACCCTAACTCCATCCAAAAACCTCATTTTTAACCAGGGGCATTTTGGGGATTTTCATTTTAAATCTTTTCAATTGCCATTTTGATCCAATTCTAAAAAATCAAAAAAATTCTAAAAAATAAAAACAATTCCAAAAAATCCAAAAAAAGAAATAAAAAAAATAAAAAAATAAAAAAACCATAAAAATAAAAAAAAATCTAAAAATCACAAAAATTAAAAAAAAAATCAAAAAAATTCTAAAAAATCAAAACATCATAAAAATTCTAAAATATCAAAAAAATCTAAAAAAAATTCTAAAAAATCTAAAAATCAAAAAAATTCTAAAAAATCTAAAAATAAAAAAAAATCTAAAAAATAAAATAATCTAAAAAATCAAAAAAATCTAAAAAATAAAAAAAAATCTAAAAAGTCAAACAAACATATTTTAAAGTTTCAAATTAAAAAAATGACGATATATTCCTCGTCCAGACGAATATATTTTCAAGTTTTATCTATTTTATTGAGTGAATGAATGGTCATGATGAGATATAACCATTTATCCATTTAAAAAAAATCTCATTTTAAGTTGACATCTTTCACAAACATTCTTACATTTCCATATTAATTATCACCCTTTTGGCATTTTTATATATGTTTTCATAGCAAAACTATTTATTACAATAATATTTTCATCTTTAGTTTAGTATCAATTAATATAATTTACTAAATATAAATATAATGAAATATAAATTTTATAAACTAAAACATAACATGTATGTTCGTTAGTTAGTGGTTCTATCTCATTATGACTACTCATTCACTCAACAAAATAGATAAAACTTGAAAATATATTCGTCTGGATGAGGAATATATCGTCATTTTTTGAATTTGAAACCTTAAAATATGTTTGTTTGAGTTTTTAGATTTTTTTTATTTTTAGATTTTTTTTAGATTTTTTTTGATTTTTTAGATTTTTTTTTAGAATTTTTATGATTTTTTAGAACTTTTTTGATTTTTTAGATTTTTTTTTGGATTTTTTAGAATTTCTTTGATTTTTTAGAATTGGATCAAAATGGCAATTGAAATGATTTAAAATGAAAATCCCCAAAATGTCCCTGGTTAAAATGAGGTTTTTGGATGGAGTTAGGGTATGTGATCAAAATGGCAACAAAAGGAAAAAGTCAGGGACCCAGAGGCGAAAAAAAAAACTATTTGGACTAAAATGACAAATTTAGACAAACCTCAGGGACTAAAATGGCAATTTACTCATCCAAATATATAAACAATTAATCGAATAACAAACATTTAAACAACATATTAAATACTGAAAATAGACGCCCCACTTGCGGTATGTGCATGTAATGTATATATGTGTGGGCACTCGCGGGGGGGGGGGGGGGGGGGGCAGAAGTGTGAAAGTGCACTAATTTTAACGTTATTTTACTAATTTCGTGAAAATAACGTTAAGAGGGGGATGGTTAATCATGTATCTTGTGCTGGCGTTGATAGCCGAAAGACAAGTGGGTACATGCACTAATCGGCAGTTGTCTCAATTACTGAATGTTATGTGTCTTATGTCCAAGGCCTGATGCAAAACTACTATTGAGCCGGGGGTCTCACTGGAAGCAAGATCTCTGTTCCTACGGTCTAGAGGTAAGGCTGTCTACATCTTACCCTCTTCGAACCCTACATTAGCTTTGTTATTGTTGGGATTTACTGAGTATGATGATGATGATTAAATACTGAAAATAGACAAGCTCAAAGTATCTAACATTGTCTTTTGCCTTTCTCTAAGAGGAATGAACACAAGGGCTAAGAGATACGATTCGATCCCTAAATGGTGTCTTTTACTTTGGTCGGTGGCATTTGGGCTCAGTAATTTTGCGAATGAAAACAAGTATAACCGAAACTACTTTAGAATAAGATTTAATCGAACCATCATTTTTTGTTTGGGTCGAAAACTTAATTGTGTTACGTCGGTTAAGTAGATTAATATGTTTTTCTGCTCATATTTAGGACAAATTAATTAAATTTATCGAAGTAATTAATTGATGGTCACAATAGCCAATAGGTATTAGGCAGAATAGTTATATTTTTAAGAGTAAAATGCTAAAATGGTCTCTAAGTTTAGGCCCATTTTTACCACTTCGGTCAATAAATGAAACCTTTTATATTTGGTTACTGAGGTTTCATTTTTGTTGGCATTTTCATCCAATTGACAAACCGGGTTAGAATTTTCTGTTAACGTCATCCCTTTTTTGTTGTTTTCCTCATTTAAACGAACGGTGTAATCGTCATTTTATGGCATAATATATTTAGATTAAATGAGGAAAATGACAAAAAAAAGGGGAGAAATTAACAAAAAATTCTAACTGAGTTTGCCAATTGAATGAAAATGACAACAAAAATAAAACCGTAAAGACCTAGATGCAAAAAAAGTTTTATTTTTGAACTATTTTGACATTTTACTCTATTTTTAGTTAATTTTTAAAATGCCTCCGAATTTAAAAGGTAAAAAGAGGTGAGTAAACAACAGGAAAGTTATCCCGAAAGGTATTGGGGTGGGCCGGTGGGCCTTAAGAAAGAAACTTTATTTTAAAGAGGAAAAAACAATGTGATTTATAGACAGCTTTCTAAATACGATACACATACATTTTATTCATGTAAGCTCCAAAGCGACATCATTAATAAATGTGTTAACGCAAACACATACATTTTATTCATCATCATCATACTCACTAAATTCTACCAATAGCGAAACACTTTTACAAACGTTGATCAAGAGGGCAGATTCCATCGGTAAGATAGTATCCACGTTTGTATAAATGTCCTTTAATTGACATGGACAATTCGATGTGGTTCCATTCCATTTGGTGAGAAAAATTGGAGATTGTTGGAGAACATTGACGTCGTTTAGTGATCCGGGCTGACCCAAATACCCATGCCAAATCCACAAATCTTGTGATGCAACCGCTTCTAGCAGGATCGTAGGGTAATGGTGATCACCTCTCATATGTTGTCCTCGCAACTCCTTGGACATGTTCTCCGATTAAAACGTGTACAGTCAATGCTACTGATCATATGTGGAAGGTGATGTCTTTCTTCATTTGCTTGGTACAAGCATTCAATGTCGTGACTTGTCGGTCTTCGTAAAAACTCTTGGCCGTATAATTTAATTACGACATAACAAAAATATGAAAACGTCCACGCGACGTCCTCTCAACCATACATAAATACTCATCATATTCGTCGGGTGGATTACCTGTTGCAAGTTGTTCAACGACAAATGTGCATTTTTGTATCGACGTAAAACTCTTTTTCATCCTTCCGTCCAAGCCCTCTTAAAACCATTCGTACTTTCTTTTTGTGTCAGCTGCAATTTTTAAAAATAGACGGTTCAACATAGAAACCTTTGTCTGAGTAGGCTTTGATGGTATTTGGGCTCGTCGACAAATAATCTTCAAACAAAATGTTGTACCCTTTTTCACAATCACGTGACACCATTGTTTTTTTAGATGTCGTGTCTTCTATTTTGGCTCACTTGACGATATCCAAAAGAAATTGTAGCCTACTATCGTATTATAATAATACATCAAAGGTATTAAGTGGTGAAATGAAAATCTCATCAAACATTATGTAGGAAAACTTGGGAGAAAATGAGTGTTAATAGAGATGAGAGTATGATGGTTGTGGTAGAATTTTAGTTAAAAATGGTGTTATATGTGTATATATAGGTATTAAAATAAATAAATAAATGAAATTCAAACAAAACAACCATTGCCAACGGTCCACTCAATGGTCACTTTCCCATCCAATCGTCGGGTTACACTTACCCAAATCCCTACCCGCCCGGTGCTACCCGTCGGACCGGCAGAAGTGTAGGTGCACGGGTAGCACCTACCTAAACCCCAAACAGGTTCTGGTACGAGTCCCCTTATTGTAACAATTTTATTCATTACCGCTAACTACCTATTACCACTTCTTCATTCTCGGATCATTTACAACCTCTAACTACATATTACAACTTCTTCATTCTCGAATCATTTACATCCGGTTTCACTAATTTTAAGCTAAATAAATGAATCAATTTTATTAATTTATAATCAGAGATAAGAAACAAAAACAATTGAAAAGACACCAATTACAAAAACAAAGAATTTTTTTTGAGCCCAAGTAATGGATTGCTTACATTATTACCAAGTCATGAGTATTACTCATTAAACGCTACCCAAAACACGACACAATTTGAATTCGGTATGGTTAAGATTAGGGCTGTAAACGAGTCGAGCCGAGCCAAGATGGTGTCGAGTTCAAGCTTGAAATTAATTCAGGTGGCTAAACGCGGCTTGAGCTTTATGTCGGAGTTAAACGAGCCTAAGAACGAGCCTAAGAACGAGCCAACGAGCCGAGCTATGGGCCGAGCCGAGCTTAGCTCAAGCTGGGCTCGGTTACAATATGAGCCATCTTGGTTCACATCATCTCAAATTCAGTTTTGTTAGCTAATTTTCTCGAGCGAGCTACGAGCCGAGCTGCGAGCCGCGAGCTTTATAAACAGCCCTAGTTAAGATTGATATCTTTTACACAAATAAATATATGAGTCTTGTTTGGGGATCACTTATTTATTCGTTAAACCCGTGGTCAACCAGATATGATTGACGCCCCCAAGTTATCTCTACATGTCTATTCTTTTTAATAACCGTGACTTACCTTTTTAACAACTAAGGAATTGTAGGTCTAGTTATAGGCTATAGCTATTAAATTGATATATACCATTTATATCTTATGCCAAATATTCAACATTTTGTTAATTTAATGTATCATTACCCATTAAATATATATGAAGACCAAAAATTAAACAACTAACATGTGTTCTGCATCGACTTTTAGCTAAATCTTATTTGTCAAGTTAAATTGGTCCTTACTGTCTCGAGTTTTATCTTGGTACCAACATATAAACGACCCCGTTAGGGGCGGACCTAGGGCCAAAGCCACATTGACCGCTTTTGACGATCAAGTCATATTCATATGAGTGTATATTTTCAGAGAGGAAGGAGGTTGTAACCTTTTACATAAAAGATTATCAAACAATATCCTAATGAATAAATTACTATTTAACCTTTTTTACTTTTTATTGTTTCGTTTTAGATTAGACCATGAATGGTGAACCATATATATCAATTCAAATTCAATATTTTCAATTCACTTGTTTATGTAATTCAAAATTCGTATGTTTCACTTGTTTATGTAATTCAAAATTCGTATGTTAGTTCACATTATATTTTAAATTTTGAAAATACTAAAACTAAATCTTGATTCATAATGATACATGTTTCTAAGTTTAATATTATACATATTCAACATAAACGATTAATTACATAACTTAATGTATATATAACTTTTTTTTATAAGGGTACCCGTGTAACATATACAATATATAATAGTTTAATAGACAAGTGTGTAGGGGTGGATGGAGCATCCATCACAACCATCACACAATTTTCATATCACACTGAATCACCATTTGATAACTTACTTTATTACATTTAATCACAATTCACTCCTCACTTGCAACATTCATCACATTCTATCACTTATTTTTTTTCCTTTTTAAATAAAATATAAAAAAGCCAACATTATTAAAATACATATAAGTATATATACAAACTAAATCATTAAAAGTAAAAATTTTAAACTTTGAGGGACTTGAGACATTAATTTAAAAGTTGGAGGCATTAGGTTTTTAAAACTAATTGGACTATTGTATATTTTTTTAAAAACCTTTATATCATCTTCTTCTTCAACATTCAACCTGCATATCCATCTCACACCACATCATTTTTTATGAAATAAAAGGTCATAATCAACCATTCTACAAACCCTTTCCATCTTTCACGACTGCGATGGCCCCGTCCCCCTTAAGTAATTAACTATAAATTTTACGGTAATTGCATTTTACGTCCTTTAAGTTTAAGCAAACTTCAGACGTTCTCCTTTAACTAACGAATTTACAGCGGATATCCTTTACGTTCTAATTTTTTTTACTAGCGATGTCACTTCTCCTTACAAATATTACAAAAATAAAGGACATATGTTGTAAAGAAATTAAAACATAAATGATATCCGTCGTAATTTCATTAGTTACAACACCTGAAATGTTACTCAAACTTAAATGATGTAAAATGCAATTTACCCTAAATTTTATATGATACCATTTATAGCTTAACTTTTAGACATGCATATAAATACTAATAAATTTTCCGTTTAATAGCTTAACTTTTAGACATGCATGATATAAATACTTATAAATTTTGCGTAATATAATATCCTAAACTGACATGTTAATCAAAATTAGCACACACATCATTAGTATTTAATTCAATATATCATATCATTTTAAGCAGCTTGCTTCTAGAATAAGCATATTAAATTATATATACCTTATAAAATGGAATATTCAACTTTTTGTAACATGATATATCTAAAAACTACTAGCATAATCAAAGAGTTGTGTGTGAAAGTAGTTACAATCGACTTACAACCAACATGTGAGGTGAAAATTATGTAAACAGATTATTATTCAATTTTATGCGCATTTAAAATATATAGAGTAAAAACTTTTTAAAGATATAATTATTCAATAAAAATTGTACTGCATCTAGAAGCTTTTATTAAAATCAATAAATGATTATTTATTTATCTGATAGAACATGTTGACAAAACCAATCGTTATTATAGTTGATATTTTATTATTAAAAGTATGATTCTAGTTAATAGGTACAAATCCAATAACAAAGATATGCATGCATGCATGTGTCTTTGATATTTTAGAATATATAAACCACGATCAATAACTTTCCATATCGTGAGCGCTTTTATATCTTGTATAATATAAAATATGTACACGATTACTTAAATATGTTATAAATTATAATGTTAGTGTGTATTAGGTTTTCAACTAATTTGTTTCTTATAACATATAACCACATGGTCTCGTGTGTTTGAGAGTGTTCTTGTGTAACACTTGCATATCGTAACTTCTTTTAGATGGGTTAGGCTAACATATGTTGTCGGTGGAGTATTGTATGATCCTTAAGTATCACCTTATAATTCTGTTATTTCCGGTTGATGAGATATGCCATGTTTGTCATAAAGCGTGTTTAGACTCCTTTGGGGAGTATGCGGTGCATTGGTGAGAGCTCCCGAGGTTCAAGTATCGACATAATTTGATTAGGGATGTTCTCTTTGACATATTCAGGCACGTTGGGAATTCTACTAAGAAAGAGTCACAAGTGAATTTCTTAACGGACCTATTGGAAGGAAGATCCATTCTCAGACCAGACGACATTTTGGTCTTTGGATGGATAGAAGGAATTAAGGAAAACACATTTGTGTGGATCTTACAAGGGGTTTTCCCTTTTGTGGGTTGGAGGGTAGTGCTTTCACGACGGGTCATGTTGCTTTAAAAGTTGCTTGAGGCAAATTGACCAAACATGAGAAAGCGTTTTTTGACAACAAACACGTGTTTATCGCATTTGCTTTTGATACTTATGGTTTCCTTGCGCCAGAAGTTGTGTACATAGTAATGTTATGACACCGAGATCTATAAATGTAGTTTTTATAAGACTTAATTTTGCTATTTAAAAAAAGTTAGCAGCGCAGCTTGTTACCCGTTTACCTTTTATTTCGATGTAATTTCCAATTGAATAAATTTTAGAATCGTATTTTATTTAATTAATATATTTCACAAACAGTTTTAGAATTTTTTTTAAACAATATATTGAGATATAAAAACACAAAAAGTAGATTTAAAAAACATCATGATCCATCAAATCTTGTCAAAGCTAAAGTGCCCCTAAAATGTATGTCTTCGGGAAATCACCATATATGCGTAGAATAAGAAATTTTGGCTTGCCATGTAAAACTATGATAGTTTAGTGGTTTTAAGGTGGTTCATCGAATATGGTGAGCATGATGAACTGTTTATAGGAGGGCAAGTCGATCAGTTTGAGATTTATAGCTTGATTCAAGATTATTTTGGTTCAACTCACATTTTTGTACTTGAAACTCATGGTGTACACTGAATAAGACATTAACTTTATTTTTTTTAAATATGTTGCTATACATATACACACATGTATATATATATATATGTATAGGGTTGTATTTTTTCAGAACTCTAAATAATTGTAAAACTTTCAGAACTCTTACTATACAATATTTTATATTTATGGTACTTTTATCATGTTTTTACATGTAATTTTATAATTACACATATGTAAACTAGTTTTTTTACATATATGTAATTAGTTATTAAATATATATATAATTTGGTTATTACACATATGTAAACTAATTTTAACATGTATGACATCATAAAAATACATATAATAAATGATAAAAGTACCCTAATATAAAAACATATCTACAAAATGATTGTTTGTTACAAGTTCTAAATGTTCTGTAATTATTTAGAACTCTGAAACGATCCTTACCATATATATATATATATATATATATATATATATATTTTATTTATAAAACATCTTTATTGTTTTATAACATAAACACAAAGTATTAATTTGAAAAAAGAATAAGAAAGTCGATTCGAACCCCAAACCACCAAAACCCGACCAGTAAAACCGAAAAGTCCGATAACTCACTCGACCCTCCCGGTTTGGTTTGTTATATCTTAAACCATAACTAGTAGTTTGGTTCCTAATTCTTGCCAAGATTGATCGAATCAAACTATAAACACCCATACTGAAGAAAAACTAAGTCTAATCCTCGGAGAATAGGCTAGTTATATCTCGACTTGGGGTTATCTCTTAACCTTTCGCGTGATCAAATACAACTAGAATCTCCTTGATGTGATCTGCAAAACTGAAAACAACACCGTTAGCTCATTACGAGAAGGAGGAGGGTGGTTCTTCTTGTAACTAGGCTTTAGCATGAGAACAAATATTGTGCTTTCTAGAGAGAAAGGAAACAAATGTGTGTTTAGAGTGAGAGAGTAAGAAATTGGATCCTGAAACCTTTGGTGAAGGCCGGTATTTATAGCCGAAGGGTTGGAGAAGGAAGGATGCTAATTGGGCAAGATGTCATTGTCAAGGAATATCCATTGGACCCCTCTGTCGCAGATTGTAGTGCGCGGAGAGGTGAGAGTATGATCCCGTGTCGTGATTGGCTTCACGTCACATTCCTGATGTACTTGTTGTCTCGTCTGCCTTTATCCGTTAGTGGAGATTGAGGGGGTTGAAATGGCACATTCTGATTGGCTGCATGTCATTGTTACATGTATTATCTATCCCATATACAATTGAGCACCATGGGGATCTTTAGATGCAGTAGCCGATGAATGTTAATTGACTGCATGGATCTTTCACCTTTTATTGACTGTCTCCTCTGAGTTGGCACTGTCCCGCGCTCGCGGGAGTGGCCTGCAGTGGAACACTGGAATTCTGGTTGGTTGCACGTCGTTGTCACCTATACTATTTATCCCTGCACAATTAAACATCATGGGGATCTTCAGATACAGTAGCTGGTAGATGTTGATTGACTGCATGTTACTTTCACCTTGTATTGCCTGTCTACTCTTAGTTGGCATTGTCTCGCGCCTGCGGGAGAGGCTTACGGTGGAACACTAGAATCAACTGAGTGTTTTTAATGTTATATGTGGGTATGGTCCTGTGTGCGTGGGGGCTACGTCGCGGCCTGCACAACAATTGGGACCATACCCCCTTCAAGTCCCCACAATCCAATGTTGCTCCCATGTGTGTAGGGGTGTGAATTTCTAACACGACCCGAAAACCCGACACGAACCTAACACGAAATTCGTTGGTTTAGGTTTAGTCTAAACGGGTTCGGGTCTGTTTCAGGTTGAACCCGCAAACCCGTTTAGGTTAACCGGTCGGGTTGGCAAGTTGACCTATTTAACACATTTATACTACATTATATATTTTACAATATATTTTATGTTATAAATTAAATGGGGTGTGTATTTTATGCCATGATTATAACTTAAAAAGAGAAACTAACATAGATTTTATAATTTAAATATGATATTATTATATACGTTTGTGTTTCTAAGTAAATTGTAACTTTAACATATAAATTTCCGAAAAAAATTAAAAAATTCGGGTTAAACGGGTCGTGTTCGGGTCAACCCATGAAACTTCGGGTCGTGTTCGGGTTCATATGTGTTGATACATATTATGTGTGGATACGGATCGTTCCGGTTCAACTCAGTTACGAAGTGAAGGCCGAGGTCAAGATATCCTCCTATCTTGACCCGGTACATGGTTTACTTTGTAATGAATGATGTTAATGCAACTGCGTATGTGCAGTATGCATATTAGAAATGTTTCTGTTAACTGTTTGCTGTAATCTGCTATTGCTGTTTCTGTTTATGTTGCTGACATGCAGCATACCCACGAAGAACTGATTCTTCGTGGGATCACACATGTGATGAAGAACTGCTACGTGCATGGACGAAGAACCTTAGCTTAAACCATCCACGAAGAACCTTAAGTGAAAGACATGTTTCGTCATTTCAACAACCACGAAGAACTATAGGTCTTTCGTGGATAAGAGTTTTTCGTGGGGATCCTTCGTCACTGCAGGTCCTTCATCGACCTGCAATATATATACACTGCAAACAGACAGAAGAAAAAAAGGACCAGCAGACACAAGAGAGCATAAGTGTGAGACTAGAGAGAAAACACACACACACTGAGAGTTTACAGAGATTGTAAACACTTTTTTTGTAACGGATATGTATTAATACATCGAGTGTTAATCGTTGAATCGTGTTTGTGTATTTCGTGTTCTAACTTGGTTTAACAACCCGTTTGGATTCCGCACTCTCGGGTTCGTCGGAAAACACGGAAGAGGTTTGACTCGATCCTTCGGGTGGACCTACAATTGCTATCAGAGCATTGGCTCTTTTCCTTGTTAAAACTAAGTCGTTATCTTGTGTTTTTCATAGATTTTCAGGTGTTTTTATGAAAATGTTTTTAAGTTTGAGTTTAAAGATCATATTTTCTGGAAAAACGGTTTAAAATCCTTGAAAATATTGTTGTTTTGCTGATAGTTCTTATAAAACCTTGGTAGATTTCATGTATACATGTTAAGTTAAGGTTTTTATTGAAAAATTCTTGCAAAATCGTTGTTCGGAAATTTTTCCGGTGGCCGGTAAACTCATATATTTCACCGGAAAACTCATAAAGTTCATAGTGTTCTTCAATATTTCTGGGTCCTGTTTGAAGATTGTTTGAAGATTGCATTATTGTTCTTGATTATTATATTATTGTTTGAAAAAATAAGGGTTTTCAATGATGGTTATTGTCTGAAAAGTCAAGTGTGTTTGACAATTGGGCATCTTTGTGTCAGAGGATAAGAGGATAAG
Organism: Helianthus tuberosus; assembly: GCA_030545235.1. Classification (NCBI taxonomy): domain Eukaryota; kingdom Viridiplantae; phylum Streptophyta; class Magnoliopsida; order Asterales; family Asteraceae; genus Helianthus; species Helianthus tuberosus. The sequence continues at coordinate 196,433,609 of CM060364.1, read as the reverse complement.
GTTTGATTGGCTTGTGAAAATATCTTCCTGTCTGTACACATTAGTTAATGAAAGACCATTATTCGTTAGTTTTGTTTTTGACGAAAAACCCCATTTTTCGTCACTTTGTCCTTTACGAAGAACCTTGGTACTTTGTCAATTGGTCCTTTACGAAGAACCCATCCTTCGTCTGATTTGGTCTTTTGCGAAGAACCTCAGTTCTTCGTGGACATCACTTGAACTTTTTAACAGAAGCTTTTTATTTCATACTTAACACTTTTGTTTTGAGTTTATAAGCAGGTATCTTTGTTCCTACATCTAAAATGAGTTCAGATTGGTGGGGTATTCCATCTAATACGGAGAGCAAGTATACGGGCAAGGGTTTATCTCCATCATGGGCCGAACCTCTCGCACCATCTTCTTCGTCAGTTCCTTCTCAAGCGAGTCTTGTTTCGACAAATCAATGGGCATTCGTTTCGAATCAAAATCAAAGTATTCAAAGTATACTTTTAAGCGAAAGTGAAACCGGAAGCAATAATCGCCCACCGAAGCTAATGCACATGAATGAATATCCTGGATGGGAAGACAGATTCCATACATATATTCTTGGGCAAAACACGGAATTGTGGTTATGTTTTACTACAGATTTAAATCAAGCACTTGATGTTGCCGCTTCAACTGCCGTGACATTTGCAGATCTTACGACATACGAGAAGAAGAAATATGATTTGGAAAAGAAAGCATTTTCTATTCTAACTCAAGCGTTGAGCAAGGATATATATCATCAGTTTGTCAGCTTCAAGACGTCAAAGCGATTATGGGATGCATTGAAGACGAGAGGTCTAGGAAATGAAGTGTCACGCAAATTGCGACATGATCTACTCAAGAAGGAGTTTGATGGCTTCACATGTATGGAAAGAGAATCTTTGGAGGATTTGACAAGTCGATTTTATCACTTGTTGACTGAATTGAATAATTATGGGGTAGTAGCAACTCCAGAAGAGGTTGTCATCAAGTTTGCCGACTCATTGCCAGTTTAGTGGAATGGTTTCTTGGAAATTCTAAAGTATAACGGCACTTTGGCTACGACCAACATCAATGATTTCATTCAGCTCTTGGAGAACAAAGATCAAGAAGAAATCAGGAAGGCGAAACGGATTCCAGTGCAACAAAATCCTGATATGTATTATGGTAACTGTGGAGGTTCTAGCACTGTTGAAAGACCTGCTTCACATGCTCAGCTACAAACGGCTTTTGTCTCAAGTATTGACATGTATGGAAATCCACAACCAGAAGTCTCAAAGCAAAGCTATCAATCTACCGGAGCAAGAGATATGTACGGAAATCCACTACCAGTTCCACAACAAGCTTGTTATGGAAGCACTTCATCTGCTGGTCAGTCATCTAATCCAAATACAGTTCGGCTCGACACTTCAAATTTCTCAAAAGTAAGTGTTGAAGTAGCTAAAGAACATATGGAGCTGCTGAACACTTTGGTGAGCGCATACTGTGGGTTGGTAGCAGGGCAGATTGGGAACATCAATCTAATGCAGGAAGATTATCAGCAGATTGATAAGGAGGAAATGGATATGATGGACATCAAATGGGTTTTTGCTAGTGCGGTTAGGCGAGCTAAAGACTTCATGGAAAGGACTGGTAGAACCAGCTTAGAAAACAAGAAAGACACCAAGTATGGGTTCGATAAACAATCAGTCAAGTGCTTTAATTGTGGTGAAAGAGGTCACTTTAAGAGAGAATGTACAAAGCCAGCTCAACATGGGAACCAGAATCCGTTCAGGAATCAAGGCAACCAGCAGAATCAGAATCAAAACAGGAATAACGAGCGTACGATAATGCCTGTGAACAATCCTCATCAAGCAGGAGCATCAAACAACAACCAGGATCTTGTGGTACAAGTTGATGAAGGATGTTGTCACACCCCAACCGATGGCGGAATCATCAGGGCGCGGCACTGAGCGAAACAGATTGTCCAGGAGAAATCCATAACAACTAAAATTTACCGGATATTTATCATTATGTCCCATACCATAATATATCAAATAAAAACAGTTATTACAGACTTTGTTTTGTCAAAGATAGATCAAATGTTCCGACAACTCAGATTTTATTTAATTTGTTTCTAGACTCCATCCTAGCTTGATTCCAGAAAATAACAAGCAATCATCCTAAGCACCTGTCACATACGTTAAAATAAGTCAAAACACATGGTGTAAAGGTGAGCATACAAGTTTAATAGTAATAGTAGAGTTCGAAATCGTTTACGCATAATCAACATGTTACATGTATAATGTGAAGCTAGTAGGTTATCGACAATGAAATATGCACAGACAAGACTGCGAGTTGTAGAATGCGCAACATATATCACCACTGTGACACGTGAAGAGGTAACCTTAACAACCCCTGTCCACGACAGGTGCTGAGTCCAAACTATAGTACTATCGTTGCTAAGGCGTCAGGCAACAATCATTGTGTTAACATAATATACAAGCATTCATCGAGTAACACGTAACATGCAATAACGGTCAGCGTATAAATAGTGTTTGCGTTGTGTGTTTGATGTGATTTGGAATAAGAAATGTATGTAACACCCAAAAGTGCGTAAAGCAAAAAGGGATCGAGTATACTCACAGCGATGGAAGTTAATGGATTGAAGGGAGCGCTAGAGTGATTAGCCTGAACAGTTAACGGTAACATAAACGAATGAACGGCTCGTAAAACGGTGCAAAGTGAACCAAGTGTCGAATAGTACTCCGATCGGATGACAATCCTATCGAATGGTCATTCGATCGGATGTCAATCCGTTTGGATGGTCATCCGATCGGATGGCCATTCGGTAGGATTGCGATTCGTTGGGAAGGATGTGTTTGTGCATGATGGCCTTGAAGTTTTCATTGTAGCATTTTGAAAATATAGAAGTATCTCTACCTTTCAGGTCGTTCGATCGGATGGCGATCCGTCGGTTAGACACTTAGTGAGAACAAGTTCACAGCAGGATTGTCATTCGATCGGATGGTCTTCCGATCGGATGGCAATCCGTTAGAAACTGATGATCTTTGAAAATTATGAAATCGTTGAAGTGTTGAAGTCCAAGTGCAATCCGATCAGATTGTCGTTCGATCGGACGACAATCCGATCGGACGGCAATCCGATCGGAAGACAATCCGTCCCGACGATCTGATCGTCTTGAACTTGCTGATTTTGATAAGTTTTGCGGTTTGCTTGAGACGGTATGACAACGTACTAAAAAACAGAATCTTGTCAAGCCCCAAGTCGTCCGACTGAACAGGAATCAACCAAATCTGACCAGTCAACTGTTCTCTGATGGTTGTTCATGTTCAGTCCGAAATCGGTTGTCTCGTTGATAGGAATCAGATCTGGAACCGACACTTCATTAGAGGTTGAGTAGAAGGCCTGAACGAGCTCCTATTCTATCGGTTTTGAGTATATTGAGTGTAAAAGAGTTGAAAGAAAGTTAGAAACCATCTTTCAATCCTTTTAACTTTGAAAATGTTTAGATCTAGATGAAAATAGTGTTGAATCATGTGGAAATCATGTAGACCTGAGTTGTTCTTGGTGGAATAATGCGAAAACTTGAAGTTCATACTCCATGATGACATCATCCTAAAACACCTCAAATCCGTTGATTTCACGGTTAAACGTTAAGATTCAAAGGTGAAAATGAGGAGGAAGTGCGTGTAGGTCATAGAAGTACAAGATTTGAGTGGAAAACTTACAAGAATCGCGAGAAATCGAGAGAAAGAAGGCCTTGAGCGTGCTGGTCGACAGAGAAAGAGCTGTCACATCACAAGTGATGTGACAGGGGGGTATTTATAGGTTGATAAAAAGGGAAAGGAGGAAAAAGTGTCGGATGGCGCACCGATCGGATGGCACTTCGATCGGATGACCATTCGATCGAAGTGGTCCGACGAGCTGAGTTTCGGCGTTTCGTTTTGCGTGCTGAGCGTTGCGATGCGATTCAAGTGAGCGATGCGATAGTATTACCTGATGGAAAGTGTGAGATCCGTGTGTTAAAGTGTTTAAATTGCATATCTTATTGTCGTTTATGTGACTGTGCGTGTTGAATGTGTTAACTACGAAGGTTTGCGATTTTTCAGGTTAAACGCGTAATATGGTGAAGTTAGAGTGATTAGAGATGAAGCGGAACGGCCAAAGTTAATAATCAAGTGAATCACATTGTTTGGAAATTGTTTCGGGTTAAAAAGTAATTTGGATGCACAAGAAACACGAAACAATGAAGTTCAGGGGTTGATTGGTAATTAAATGGAAGTTTATATTCAGCTAAATAAGTTCCAGCGGGCATGAATCGTAGTATACTGTCAGATTGAAGACAATTGGACAGCAAGCACAAACCGTAACCTACGGTTCTTTAACCGTAGGCTACGGCAGTTGGACAAAGGACACACGTGGATTTTTAGGCAGACTTTGAGACGTTGGGATTTGTTTGATAAACATAATCATCATCATAACTCACGTGCACTAGGGAGTTGGTCAATAGACATCATAAAACAACATCATCATTAATCATCACGTGAGTTGTGGTGGATTTTTGGAAGGGATTTATGTTATTCTCAATGCTCAACATCACAAGAGGAAAAATCCATCACAATATGGAGACTTGATTGGTGGTGGCAGACAAGGGAGGTTTTGGCAGCTAGCACCATCATTGTGGAGGTGGACTTTTGTGTTTGTGAGGAGAATCTGGGATTTACATAGTGGGCCGATCTAAGAGCTTTGTGGATTTTATTGATTGGGCCGCTAACAATAATCAATCATCAAAAAGGAAGTGGCGGCTAATGGATTGGGCTCGCCGACTTTTGGAGAGACAACATGTAGGCTTGGCAGTTTGGACTTTATGGGAGACTACATCAATTGGCAGCTATTAGCTAACATTGGAGGTTTTTGTTTGTCAACAACATCATCATTACGATCATCATCATGTCACATGCACGGGAAGACTCATTGGGCCGCAACATTCTCGCATACATTGATTGGGCCGCCAATTCATAAGAGGGAATTTTATTTTCAACAAAGGGACATATCGAATGGCTTCATCATTGACGGCAGAGAAGGAAGTCAACCGTGGTTCAAGCCTTGAAGATCATTCAACTCTAATGAGCGGCTAGTCTTTTTAATGGTTTCCTCCGGATGGAGGGTTTTGTAAGTTGGATGATTTTATGTGTTTGTGACAATCGTATAACTCGGTGATCTAAGCATTCGATGCTTTTCACCTTGATTTGATTTATTGATTGTAGACAATTGCATTTATTTAAACCTTAATTTCTAAGCATTCAGTTCCCGAGAGTTCTAGTAATTGGGATATATTTGACATGGGGTTAGGGTTTGTAATTGTAATTGATAATCATTCGATAACCTCCCGTTATGTATTGACCGGAGTACTTAGTCGTTGGTTATCACAATTGATGAATTAGGTTAAACACTTATGTCTATGTGAGTGTTTCGATTAAACACATAATTGAATCTAGCTATAAAACCTGAAATCTGGAGGAACCATTGTTCTTTATATTGATTTAAATCTCACATTTAGTTTGTAATTTTTAGTTAATCCACAAATCAAACAATCATCAGTTTATTTTTTTTTATAGTTGTTAATAAATACTTAACGTTACACACTTTCCACAATCCTCCTCTGGTTCGATATCCGACTTATCCTATCTACATAGTTTAGTTGGTTTTTGCATGTCACTAACGACAGATACCAAAATGGCGCCGTTTCCGGGGAGGCGTGCGCAAAGTGTTTAGTGTTAAGTTTTAGTTTAAAAAAAAAAAGAAAAAAAAAACTGAAAGAATTTTTGTTTTTATTTTGTCATCTTATTTGTTCGTGATTTACGTGGGTAGTTGAGCTGTGTTTGTGCAGGATGACAGATCTTACTATATTTTGCGGCTCTTCTACATGTATTTTGTGCGGGGAACCACTTCACCCGTGTATCGGTTGCCGCGAGGCCCGATTTAGACGGGAACAAGCGAAATTGGAAGAACCACCGATGCCTTGCTATGGTAATCCTTCCCCTCCACCATTCCACCATATTTCTATGATTCTGATACAATGGTGGAGGATGATTATTACTCGGATGGACATGATCGGGACGAGGATGTTTATTATGAGCCAAGGACGGATGGACGATGTTTCTGTTGCGGTCGTAATCATACTTCTATTTATGATGATGTGTGCGCAGTGTATTTGGAAAATCCAGAGTATTGGAATAAAAAAATGATGGATGCGTACATCTCAACACCGTATCAGGGATATCGACAATATCATCCCGAAGAATATTCTGAGTCCGAGGGTATTTATGTTTATGAGACCGAGGAGGAAAAAGAGCTTGCTGTATTGGAAGTAACTTTGTCCAAACTCAAGCAATATTTAGCAACACCCAACCTGTCCGATGAAGACCGAATCAGCTGCTTAGTTTCTAAGTGTCATACTTTAAAATTGAAGATAGAGATAGAAGAACGCCTCTCACCATTACCTGACGATATTAGAGATTGTTCTCACATGAAGGAGGAGGTTGTGGAGGATAATACCACACCAATGAGTCCTTTATCTGATGAAGAGTCACTTGTAGATCAGATGATGTGTGCAGATTATGAGGTAGAGCAGGCTGATGAGATGGATATGTGTACCGAACCTTTTCCCATATCAATGATTCAAATTAACAAGTGTGGGGAAGAGGGTTCGAGGAACAAGATGAGAATGGTGAAACTACCAGACATTAAGGTATATGTCATGAAGTGGACTAGCAAAGCCCGCAGGAGCAGCTTTAACATGCCAAATATACTGACAAATCTATGGAGATGGCATGTAAATTTCCGGGCATTTGTTGGAAATGTTGTGGGTAAGTGTGCATTAAGACCACCATAGCGCATATCAGGTACGGTCTGGCTGAAGACCTTTAAACTTAGCGCTCTCGGGAGGCAGCCCGAGGATGTAGAGTTTGTACTTTGTTTTGGTTTCGTTTGGTGTGTTTGTGTTTTGACAGGTTCCTACGATTTTATCTTCACGGATGCAATGAATCAAGTGTGGGGATGTTTGGCAACATCCCCGGTGAGATCTCAAAGTATCTATGAGGGGCGTATGGTCCGGTTAGATCGCAGCAGCTACACCACTACAAACACTCACTTGTTTTCTGATCAGGTGCATGTGTTTATCTATCCAGTGTTTTATTTGTTTTTGTCTACTTGGTGGTGTGAATTTTTGTGTTGGAGTGGTTTCTTTGTGTTGAGTCGTCTAGGTTGTTAGCCGTTCATGGTCTGTGGGTGGTATCTCTCGAGTTTAGAGTATAAATTGCACTATACATTGGGGACAATGTATCCCAAGTGTGGGGATGTGGTAACTCGAGAGAGGGATGGTAAGTTGCTGATCTTAAATGCTTGAATTGGTTGAAATTGCTAAAAATTGAAAATTTTTGTGTCTCGAGTATGCATGAACTACATGAAAACCAACATTTTCAATCGCTAGAGGGTTTCTTGCTGATATTAAACTAACTTAGATCCCTAGTCATGGTTGTCCCTTTAAGTTTCATGAGAGTATTTCTGGCAAGTTTTAGAAAATAGTGAGAAGAGATGCCTAACTAGGGGTAACATGCTTTAGGAATTACACATGCTACGTGTCGTTAACCCTTATTCCTTTTATTCGGTGAGATATTTGAGCCTACTAGATTGATAGTTGATTTACAATAAATGTTCAATTGTTGAGTGTAGGCCATATGTTGCTTTGTGTTAGAACTTGTGTGGTTTGATATGTGCGGAGACTGTGGTTTAGCGTATGCACATAGATGATAAAGGCATTAGGATCCATTCATTGTTCTATTTGTTGATTGTTTATCCACCTACCTTAGTTAACCATGTTGAGCCTTTTACCCTTCGTTTGCTACACCTTGTTTGACCCGTTTGATTACCAACCATGATTGACAAGTGTATTTAGAAGTGATTTTATGAAAAAGAAAAAAAAAAGAAAGAAAGAAAAAAAAAGAAAAAAAAATGAAAAGGAAGAAAAAAAGAAAAAAAAAATATTATTATGTTCGTGTTAGTTTTATTGTGAATAAGTTGTCATGGTTTGGTATATTCATTGTGTTCGCCATATAAATAAAAAAAAAGCCAAAAATATTTCCTTACCTTTACCTCTAACCCAAAAGTTCTTTTGATATGTGTTACGTTGTTTGATACAGTCGAGGTGTGATTGCCATTCAAGCTTATGATTGCAAAGTAGCATATTTGGTTTTGAGCGAATTATACACTAGCACATTACACGCTAGTCTTGATAAAACCGAGAGGAGCGATTATTGTGAGGGGCGTGTGGCATGTGTGTAGTAATATAAGCATGTTAGTTTTAGCTAGGCAAGTCTTAAGTTGTTTTAAACGCGTATCATTTGTTTGTCAGATTGTCATGAAGTGGACTAGCAAAGCCCGCAGGAGCAGCTTTAACATGCCAAATATACTGACAAATCTATGGAGATGGCATGTAAATTTCCGGGCATTTGTTGGAAATGTTGTGGGTAAGTGTGCATTAAGACCACCATAGCGCATATCAGGTACGGTCTGGCTGAAGACCTTTAAACTTAGCGCTCTCGGGAGGCAGCCCGAGGATGTAGAGTTTGTACTTTGTTTTGGTTTCGTTTGGTGTGTTTGTGTTTTGACAGGTTCCTACGATTTTATCTTCACGGATGCAATGAATCAAGTGTGGGGATGTTTGGCAACATCCCCGGTGAGATCTCAAAGTATCTATGAGGGGCGTATGGTCCGGTTAGATCGCAGCAGCTACACCACTACAAACACTCACTTGTTTTCTGATCAGGTGCATGTGTTTATCTATCCTGTGTTTTATTTGTTTTTGTCTACTTGGTGGTGTGAATTTTTGTGTTGGAGTGGTTTCTTTGTGTTGAGTCGTCTAGGTTGTTAGCCGTTCATGGTCTGTGGGTGGTATCTCTCGAGTTTAGAGTATAAATTGCACTATACATTGGGGACAATGTATCCCAAGTGTGGGGATGTGGTAACTCGAGAGAGGGATGGTAAGTTGCTGATCTTAAATGCTTGAATTGGTTGAAATTGCTAAAAATTGAAAATTTTTGTGTCTCGAGTATGCATGAACTACATGAAAACCAACATTTTCAATCGCTAGAGGGTTTCTTGCTGATATTAAACTAACTTAGATCCCTAGTCATGGTTGTCCCTTTAAGTTTCATGAGAGTATTTCTGGCAAGTTTTAGAAAATAGTGAGAAGAGATGCCTAACTAGGGGTAACATGCTTTAGGAATTACACATGCTACGTGTCGTTAACCCTTATTCCTTTTATTCGGTGAGATATTTGAGCCTACTAGATTGATAGTTGATTTACAATAAATGTTCAATTGTTGAGTGTAGGCCATATGTTGCTTTGTGTTAGAACTTGTGTGGTTTGATATGTGCGGAGACTGTGGTTTAGCGTATGCACATAGATGATAAAGGCATTAGGATCCATTCATTGTTCTATTTGTTGATTGTTTATCCACCTACCTTAGTTAACCATGTTGAGCCTTTTACCCTTCGTTTGCTACACCTTGTTTGACCCGTTTGATTACCAACCATGATTGACAAGTGTATTTAGAAGTGATTTTATGAAAAAGAAAAAAAAAAAGAAAGAAAGAAAAAAAAAGAAAAAAAAATGAAAAGGAAGAAAAAAAGAAAAAAAAAATTATTATTATGTTCGTGTTAGTTTTATTGTGAATAAGTTGTCATGGTTTGGTATATTCATTGTGTTCGCCATATAAATAAAAAAAAAGCCAAAAATATTTCCTTACCTTTACCTCTAACCCAAAAGTTCTTTTGATATGTGTTACGTTGTTTGATACAGTCGAGGTGTGATTGCCATTCAAGCTTATGATTGCAAAGTAGCATATTTGGTTTTGAGCGAATTATACACTAGCACATTACACGCTAGTCTTGATAAAACCGAGAGGAGCGATTATTGTGAGGGGCGTGTGGCATGTGTGTAGTAATATAAGCATGTTAGTTTTAGCTAGGCAAGTCTTAAGTTGTTTTAAACGCGTATCATTTGTTTGTCAGATTGTCATGAAGTGGACTAGCAAAGCCCGCAGGAGCAGCTTTAACATGCCAAATATACTGACAAATCTATGGAGATGGCATGTAAATTTCCGGGCATTTGTTGGAAATGTTGTGGGTAAGTGTGCATTAAGACCACCATAGCGCATATCAGGTACGGTCTGGCTGAAGACCTTTAAACTTAGCGCTCTCGGGAGGCAGCCCGAGGATGTAGAGTTTGTACTTTGTTTTGGTTTCGTTTGGTGTGTTTGTGTTTTGACAGGTTCCTACGATTTTATCTTCACGGATGCAATGAATCAAGTGTGGGGATGTTTGGCAACATCCCCGGTGAGATCTCAAAGTATCTATGAGGGGCGTATGGTCCGGTTAGATCGCAGCAGCTACACCACTACAAACACTCACTTGTTTTCTGATCAGGTGCATGTGTTTATCTATCCTGTGTTTTATTTGTTTTTGTCTACTTGGTGGTGTGAATTTTTGTGTTGGAGTGGTTTCTTTGTGTTGAGTCGTCTAGGTTGTTAGCCGTTCATGGTCTGTGGGTGGTATCTCTCGAGTTTAGAGTATAAATTGCACTATACATTGGGGACAATGTATCCCAAGTGTGGGGATGTGGTAACTCGAGAGAGGGATGGTAAGTTGCTGATCTTAAATGCTTGAATTGGTTGAAATTGCTAAAAATTGAAAAATTTTGTGTCTCGAGTATGCATGAACTACATGAAAACCAACATTTTCAATCGCTAGAGGGTTTCTTGCTGATATTAAACTAACTTAGATCCCTAGTCATGGTTGTCCCTTTAAGTTTCATGAGAGTATTTCTGGCAAGTTTTAGAAAATAGTGAGAAGAGATGCCTAACTAGGGGTAACATGCTTTAGGAATTACACATGCTACGTGTCGTTAACCCTTATTCCTTTTATTCGGTGAGATATTTGAGCCTACTAGATTGATAGTTGATTTACAATAAATGTTCAATTGTTGAGTGTAGGCCATATGTTGCTTTGTGTTAGAACTTGTGTGGTTTGATATGTGCGGAGACTGTGGTTTAGCGTATGCACATAGATGATAAAGGCATTAGGATCCATTCATTGTTCTATTTGTTGATTGTTTATCCACCTACCTTAGTTAACCATGTTGAGCCTTTTACCCTTCGTTTGCTACACCTTGTTTGACCCGTTTGATTACCAACCATGATTGACAAGTGTATTTAGAAGTGATTTTATGAAAAAGAAAAAAAAAGAAAGAAAGAAAAAAAAAAGAAAAAAAAATGAAAAGGAAGAAAAAAAGAAAAAAAAATTATTATTATGTTCGTGTTAGTTTTATTGTGAATAAGTTGTCATGGTTTGGTATATTCATTGTGTTCGCCATATAAATAAAAAAAAAGCCAAAAATATTTCCTTACCTTTACCTCTAACCCAAAAGTTCTTTTGATATGTGTTACGTTGTTTGATACAGTCGAGGTGTGATTGCCATTCAAGCTTATGATTGCAAAGTAGCATATTTGGTTTTGAGCGAATTATACACTAGCACATTACACGCTAGTCTTGATAAAACCGAGAGGAGCGATTATTGTGAGGGGCGTGTGGCATGTGTGTAGTAATATAAGCATGTTAGTTTTAGCTAGGCAAGTCTTAAGTTGTTTTAAACGCGTATCATTTGTTTGTCAGATTGTCATGAAGTGGACTAGCAAAGCCCGCAGGAGCAGCTTTAACATGCCAAATATACTGACAAATCTATGGAGATGGCATGTAAATTTCCGGGCATTTGTTGGAAATGTTGTGGGTAAGTGTGCATTAAGACCACCATAGCGCATATCAGGTACGGTCTGGCTGAAGACCTTTAAACTTAGCGCTCTCGGGAGGCAGCCCGAGGATGTAGAGTTTGTACTTTGTTTTGGTTTCGTTTGGTGTGTTTGTGTTTTGACAGGTTCCTACGATTTTATCTTCACGGATGCAATGAATCAAGTGTGGGGATGTTTGGCAACATCCCCGGTGAGATCTCAAAGTATCTATGAGGGGCGTATGGTCCGGTTAGATCGCAGCAGCTACACCACTACAAACACTCACTTGTTTTCTGATCAGGTGCATGTGTTTATCTATCCTGTGTTTTATTTGTTTTTGTCTACTTGGTGGTGTGAATTTTTGTGTTGGAGTGGTTTCTTTGTGTTGAGTCGTCTAGGTTGTTAGCCGTTCATGGTCTGTGGGTGGTATCTCTCGAGTTTAGAGTATAAATTGCACTATACATTGGGGACAATGTATCCCAAGTGTGGGGATGTGGTAACTCGAGAGAGGGATGGTAAGTTGCTGATCTTAAATGCTTGAATTGGTTGAAATTGCTAAAAATTGAAAAATTTTGTGTCTCGAGTATGCATGAACTACATGAAAACCAACATTTTCAATCGCTAGAGGGTTTCTTGCTGATATTAAACTAACTTAGATCCCTAGTCATGTGACAACCCGTGATTTACGGCACCTAATTACGTGATTAGTAGATGATTAACGCAATAATAATTAGTGTTTACAGAGCAAATTAACTTAATTAGGCCTTTGGAGTGCCAAAGAACGTTTATCCGACTTTACAGTGCGCGAACGGTGGTTTACAGAGAAACCTGTGAAACGTTAAACGGCAACGGATTGAAACCGAACAGGATACTGGCAACGGCGACAAATATTAAATTGTTATGATATATTTTAGCTTTGTAATTAAATTTTAGTGACTATAGTCAAAACCGGATCGAAAAACGGATTAAAGACGGCAACGATGTAATTTTTCGCGATTATTACCGTTATCAACGTGCGAACGTGACTACTCACTTAACAAACGAACTCGTGACCGGTCGGGCTAAGCCCTCACCCGGTTGTATTATGAAGTTTTATATTATATATATACATATTTTCAGATTTAATAATATCAATTCAATCTGAAATCAGACATCGCGGGCCTTGGATCCAAAACCCACCGAAAATATATTTTATTTTTTTTATCCACCGAAAGTTGTTCATGGCCCTCAATACACTAATTTGACCAAATGATGATTCCACTTTTATTTTTTTTTGCCGACACCACATGCCCTTCTTTTCTTTGTGTTCTTTGCATTACTTCTTTTGGAGAAACCCTGGCCCTTTCAGGACCTCATCAACTAGAATCCAAGGTCATCTCTCTCTCTATCTATAATTACACACACAAACAATAGCATCAGACATCTTCACTCTCTTTCAAAAGCTCAGAACAACAACATCAGCCACACCTCTCGATCACCTCTCCCTCTCCGACTGAACTCCGGTGACCGTGACCGGCGACTGAACTTCGATGGCGACGGCTGGCGGTGGTTCTTGGCAACAGCACCACCACTACGACAGCGGTAGTGGCCTTCTCCGACAAGCGAGACCCCCCCCCCCCTCTGCTTGATGTCTTCGGCGGCAACCGGCGGAGGTGATGTTCCTCGATCCGACAAGACCACCGGTAAGGAATATCCCCATTTTCTTATTTTGTTCTTTCTAAAGTTGCTGAAGGTGACAATATCATTCTGTTTCTAATGTTAAAGATGTTGAGATTGATGGTGGTGGTGGCCGACTCCACTGTCGACGAGAAGGCGGAGGTGGTTATTAGTTTGAGTGGTTCGAGATTAGGTCTCAGGCTAGACTCGGGTCAGCTTCAGGGTGCTCGGGTTGGTTTGGGTTGAGATGAATCAAAGCCAGGAAGTTCGGTTCCGAATGGAAGTTGGTGTTGGTAATTTACCGTTATGGCTCGGGTTTCGGTTCGGAAGTCAAAGCTGGTCAAAGTTTGGTTCAACTCGGTTTGACTCGGTCAAACCGAGTCAACTCAGTTAACAGTGGTTTCGGGTCAGTTGGTGTGCGGTTCAGATTTTGAAATATTCAAGTCAGACATCTTCATGTGTTTCGGTCTCGGCTCGGGTTCAGACAACAGATTTGGGTTTAGTGGACTCGGTCAAACCGAGTCAACTCGGTCAAGTTCGGTCAACAGTGAGTCGACTCGGTCAAACCTAGTTGACTCGGTCAACTCAGTTAGCATTTTGACACGAGGAGATGGTAAATATTTAGGACGCGTTTATTATTTACGTTATTTAGTTACAACTCATAACGTGAACGAGCTCGACCGATACCATTAACGACTATTTACATCTTACTTTGGCGTATTTGATGAAAAGCTATCATATATTTTGCGTGAGTTGATTGAAAATTGTTGAATTTTGATGAAATAACGACAACTTGGTTGTCCGGGGCATCCAAAAACAGAGGAAACTCTGCCCGTTTTTCGAGAAAATCCGTAAAATAATTACGTTTTATTACAAAACGACGCATAACCGATCGACTACAAATGATTTTTATAAGATTTAATACAAGTGTATAACATTTCGGATAACACTTTACAGCATCACGACAACGACGATTTGGATATCATTCTCGGCGATTCTTTCACTAAAATAAATATAATTTATATATTTATTTTAAATATCGAACAACAATAATTCTTTTATAAAAATAAATATAGCTTATATATTTATTTCAAATACCGTACAACACGAGTTCTTTTATAAAAATAAATATAATTTTTATATTTATTTCAAGCGCCGAAACGACATATACGTATATTTTTTTGCAAATATACACAAGAAGTGATATATATAATACAAGTTATTATATATTATTTTCATACGAATACTCGATACATACACGTACGACTACTCGAGACGGCTAGCGCAATTACAACGAAGTATCTATATATTTTGATATGAATATTTATTTACATTTAAATATCTCGAGAATTTAAGTCTTTTTAAGACTTATTATTTATTACCGAAAATAAACGGTACTTAACAAATATGACTTAATCGTTTTCATTAAGTTAACAACAAACCGTCGAATCGTTCGGTCAACGATTCGGTAGAGCTCGGTGACACGTAGTTTAGTTACTACGTTTATTTAGAAACTTATTAGATATATTCCGCGTTAGGAATATTGTAGAATGCACGCTAGCAAGTCAAGTCTTGGAAACGACATCACAAAGTCGTATATAGCTAGCTTTGCACTGGAATATTCAGGTGAGTTCATAACCCCACTTTTTACGGTTTTACATTTTTATTAATGTTTTCGGGGTGGAAAGACATGCACATTTTACAAGAACATACCAAGTTTTGAACGAACGAAAACTCGTATTTCTAAATCATATTACGAATGGATTTCGAGGAACTCAAATGATTTACAAAAGGTTTATACTAAACATACCGGTTTTTACAAAACAAATGCGTATTATCAAAATGTGAATGATTTTCATGACTTGGGGAGGTTCAGCCTTAGAGGCTGGGGAGGTCAGCCTAGAGGCTGGGGAGGTCAGCCTTAGAGGCTGGGAGGTTCAACCTTAGAGGTTGGGGAGGTTTAGCCTTAGAGGCTGGGGTAAAATATATGTTACATAGAGGTGTATGCGAGACCCGTCACACTTCTCAGAAATGTATGCGAGACCCGTCACATTTCTCATTTTGTTACTTAGAGGTGTATGCGAGACCCATCACACTTCTCAGAAATGTATGCGAGACCCGTCACATTTCTCATTTTATTACTTAGAGGTGTATGCGAGACCCGTCACACTTCTCAGAAATGTATGCGAGACCCGTCACATTTCTCATTTTGTTGCTTAGAAGTGTAAGCGAGACCCGTCACACTTCTCATTTTGTTACAAGTATTACTCTTTTGCTATAAAGACATATCGACAACCACTTTTGTTGAAGCTTTATCTATATCATATCGACAATTTTTGCAAAACAAAGCTTCTTTTTCCTTATTGCTACATACCAGGGACATTTATACATACAAATCATATATCCAAGGGTTATACATACATACTTACAGAAATACTTGATTTATACAAATTAAATACCATGTTTTATACAAAATTCAAAGCATAGGATTATGCGGGTATGGAGTCAAAGTCAGGGTGGGCATTGACGGTTATACGAACATTACTAATACAAGACTTTACAAATACATGGTTTTTATGAACATAATGTGTTACAAACACAACGTTTCCATATAACTTGGCAAGAAAATGATTTTTAAATTCGTTTTCTCAATACTGTTTCACAAACCGGTTATTCAAAAAGATTTATTTCAAATCTTTTACAAACAAACTGTGAACTCGCTCAACTTTATGTTGATTTTTCCGCATGTTTCTTTCTCAGGTTGCATTTCTAAAACAAGGCACGGTCGGAATAGGAGAACCATTGGAGATTCGAGTACTTAGTGGGCGTTCATTTTCTAAAAGACTTAGCTCTTTTGCTTCCGCTGTGCAATGAAGATACCAGTCCAGTCACGCCAATGCTCTGATAATTTCGGGGTGTGACAAGTCATGGTTGTCCCTTTAAGTTTCATGAGAGTATTTCTGGCAAGTTTTAGAAAATAGTGAGAAGAGATGCCTAACTAGGGGTAACATGCTTTAGGAATTACACATGCTACGTGTCGTTAACCCTTATTCCTTTTATTCGGTGAGATATTTGAGCCTACTAGATTGATAGTTGATTTACAATAAATGTTCAATTGTTGAGTGTAGGCCATATGTTGCTTTGTGTTAGAACTTGTGTGGTTTGATATGTGCGGAGACTGTGGTTTAGCGTATGCACATAGATGATAAAGGCATTAGGATCCATTCATTGTTCTATTTGTTGATTGTTTATCCACCTACCTTAGTTAACCATGTTGAGCCTTTTACCCTTCGTTTGCTACACCTTGTTTGACCCGTTTGATTACCAACCATGATTGACAAGTGTATTTAGAAGTGATTTTATGAAAAAGAAAAAAAAAAGAAAGAAAGAAAAAAAAAGAAAAAAAAATGAAAAGGAAGAAAAAAAGAAAAAAAAAATATTATTATGTTCGTGTTAGTTTTATTGTGAATAAGTTGTCATGGTTTGGTATATTCATTGTGTTCGCCATATAGATAAAAAAAAAAGCCAAAAATATTTCCTTACCTTTACCTTTAACCCAAAAGTTCTTTTGATATGTGTTACGTTGTTTGATACAGTCGAGGTGTGATTGCCATTCAAGCTTATGATTGCAAAGTAGCATATTTGGTTTTGAGCGAATTATACACTAGCACATTACACGCTAGTCTTGATAAAACCGAGAGGAGCGATTATTGTGAGGGGCGTGTGGCATGTGTGTAGTAATATAAGCATGTTAGTTTTAGCTAGGCAAGTCTTAAGTTGTTTTAAACGCGTATCATTTGTTTGTCAGATTGTCAATCTCGATTGTGTCAGTCTATGGGGCGGGTATGACTTGGGACCTTGTTTTGCTAATTCGGTAAGGGATTCAATGGTGATTTCTTAATAAGGTGAGTATTGTTTGTAATGGTTGCTTGAGGACAATCAAAGTTAAGTGTGGGGATGCGATGGAGAGTGTGAGATCCGTGTGTTAAAGTGTTTAAATTGCGTATCTTATTGTCGTTTATGTGACTGTGCGTGTTGAATGTGTTAACTACGAAGGTTTGCGATTTTTCAGGTTAAACGCGTAATATGGTGAAGTTAGAGTGATTAGAGATGAAGCGGAACGGCCAAAGTTAATAATCAAGTGAATCACATTGTTTGGAAATTGTTTCGGGTTAAAAAGTAATTTGGATGCACAAGAAACACGAAACAATGAAGTTCAGGGGTTGATTGGTAATTAAATGGAAGTTTATATTCAGCTAAATAAGTTCCAGCGGGCATGAATCGTAGTATACTGTCAGATTGAAGACAATTGGACAGCAAGCACAAACCGTAACCTACGGTTCTTTAACCGTAGGCTACGGCAGTTGGACAAAGGACACACGTGGATTTTTAGGCAGACTTTGAGACGTTGGGATTTGTTTGATAAACATAATCATCATCATAACTCACGTGCACTAGGGAGTTGGTCAATAGACATCATAAAACAACATCATCATTAATCATCACGTGAGTTGTGGTGGATTTTTGGAAGGGATTTATGTTATTCTCAATGCTCAACATCACAAGAGGAAAAATCCATCACAATATGGAGACTTGATTGGTGGTGGCAGACAAGGGAGGTTTTGGCAGCTAGCACCATCATTGTGGAGGTGGACTTTTGTGTTTGTGAGGAGAATCTGGGATTTACATAGTGGGCCGATCTAAGAGCTTTGTGGATTTTATTGATTGGGCCGCTAACAATAATCAATCATCAAAAAGGAAGTGGCGGCTAATGGATTGGGCTCGCCGACTTTTGGAGAGACAACATGTGGGCTTGGCAGTTTGGACTTTATGGGAGACTACATCAATTGGCAGCTATTAGCTAACATTGGAGGTTTTTGTTTGTCAACAACATCATCATTACGATCATCATCATGTCACATGCACGGGAAGACTCATTGGGCCGCAACATTCTCGCATACATTGATTGGGCCGCCAATTCATAAGAGGGAATTTTATTTTCAACAAAGGGACATATCGAATGGCTTCATCATTGACGGCAGAGAAGGAAGTCAACCGTGGTTCAAGCCTTGAAGATCATTCAACTCTAATGAGCGGCTAGTCTTTTTAATGGTTTCCTCCGGATGGAGGGTTTTGTAAGTTGGATAATTTTATGTGTTTGTGACAATCGTATAACTCGGTGATCTAAGCATTCGATGCTTTTCACCTTGATTTGATTTATTGATTGTAGACAATTGCATTTATTTAAACCTTAATTTCTAAGCATTCAGTTCCCGAGAGTTCTAGTAATTGGGATATATTTGACATGGGGTTAGGGTTTGTAATTGTAATTGATAATCATTCGATAACCTCCCGTTATGTATTGACCGGAGTACTTAGTCGTTGGTTATCACAATTGATGAATTAGGTTAAACACTTATGTCTATGTGAGTGTTTCGATTAAACACATAATTGAATCTAGCTATAAAACCTGAAATCTGGAGGAACCATTGTTCTTTCTATTGATTTAAATCTCACATTTAGTTTGTAATTTTTAGTTAATCCACAAATCAAACAATCATCAGTTTATTTTTTTTATAGTTGTTAATAAATACTTAACGTTACACACTTTCCACAATCCTCCTCTGGTTCGATATCCGACTTATCCTATCTACATAGTTTAGTTGGTTTTTGCATGTCACTAACGACAGACATCAAAATGCATTTTGATGTCTGTCGTTATGAACATGCAAAAACCTATTTAAACTATTAGTATAGAATAAGCAGGGTATCGAACCAAGGGAGGACTGTGGAAAGTGTCGTAATGAAAAGTGTTAATTAACTATTACTGAATTAGAAAAAACAGTTTGATTGATTGTGAGAAATAGCTAAATTAACGAATTAAGCTTAAGATTTAAATCAATAGATGAGAAAATGGTTCCTCCAGATTTCAGGTTTTGCAGTTAAGTTCAACTATGTGTTTAATTGTAACCTACATAGACATAGGTATTTAATTCAGTTCATTAATTGTGATAACCAACGACTAAGTACTCCGGTCAATACATAACGGGAGGTTATCGAATGATTATCAATTACCATCTACAAACCCTAACCCCATGTCAAATATATCCCAATTACTAGAACTCTCGGGAACTGAATGATTAGAAATTAAGGTTTAAATAAATGCAATTGTCTACAATCAATAAATCAAATCAATGTGAAAAGCATCGAATGCTTAGATCACCGAGTAAAACGATTGTCACAAACATATAAAATTATCCAACTTACAAAACCCTCCATCCGGAGGAAACCACAAAAAGTTTAGCCGCTCATGGTGGGTTGTTGATCTTCACTAGCTTGAAATACAGTTGAATAAATCATCATCAATCTTATTATTATAATAAAAATAATAATGAAAGATAGTGGGAATTCTCCTTCCCAATGCCGTCCAAACTTTCAATGTGAAAAGCCCCCAAGTCAGCCGATGTGATGATGATGCTATCTTTTGTCTTTTGTCAAAACCTTGTATATTGGCTCCTTGAGAGTTGTGATATTGATGATGGATTTATTGTTGTTGTCGGCTCCTCTCACCAAAACCTTCGATGTGTTAAATGATCGATGATGTGATGTTGCCGCCAGAACCCCCTTGACTGCCGTGATGATGATATTTTAATGTTGTTGAATATTTAGTCAAAAACCCCTCTCACTTGAAATCACAGCCGTCCAAAAAGTGATGATGATGTTAGATCTTGTAATTTGTTATTTGGGCCCATCATATCCTATAATAATTCGTAAGCTACGAATTGAAACCGTAGCTTACGAATTCAAATATCTGTTTCTTCCTTTGCTGCATATTGATAACTCGTAAGCTACGAGCACAAACTGTAGCTTACGAAACACAATTTCTGTTCCTTCTCTTTATTACCTACTACCACTCGTAACCTACAATCCAACAATCATAAGCTACGATCAACTTCCTTGTACACATCTCCTCTTCACACCAACTTCCATCAAATGACACATTAGTCCCTGTACTTTTCATCTTCTATTCTTCTCACATATTCCTCATATAATAACTTTCAAATAATTACCCAATGGCCCCTCAACTTTATTTTTTCACACTTCTTCCACTCGTGAACCTTTATATCACCCGAACAAGCTCTAACATCCATCCTTGAACTGCGATATCCCATCCTATGCTCACAACTTCATCTCTAATCCTCGTAAATGCACCAACTTACGTACTTTACCTGCAAAACATCAAATTCTCATAGTCACTTCATTCCAAGCAAATAGACACATCAAATCCACATAAATCATCATATTTAAACACTCTAAAGCTCGGGTTTCACCCTCTCCATCATTACCCATTAGTTACACAAATAACCTAACTACTATATCTAACATACAATCACTATAAATAACTTGCGTTTAGCGTTTGTGATTGGATTGCGTTGCGATAGAATTGCGGTTGCGATTGCGATTAACCACCTCGACATAAACATAACATGCACAAGTAACAAATAATAGCACACACACATAAAACAATATCCAAATCACATAATTTGAGTTGCGATGCGATAACGATAAGTCGATTAGCGATTAAACATGCGATTGAACCTCGATTATTAATAGATACTCCACATAATACAACTAAAGCAAATACATAATAGAATTCGATTACAAGTCAAGAAACACAGCCAGTAGTTAAGCAAGGAGTGACAGATCGCAATTAGCAATCATTTCTTCCTTTGACTTTGACTTGTACTTTGACTTTCCAAAATGCGGGTTGTCACAGCCTCCCCTACTTTAGGAAATTTCATCCCGAAATTTAAGAAGTAGGCCTAACAAATAGTTGCGGATACTTCGCCTTCATGTCACTTTCGAGTTCCTAGGTAAACTCGGCACCACGATTGCCTTCCCAACGAACCTTCACAATGGGAATGCGTGAGCGTCTGAGCACCTTGGTTTCTCGTCCCATGATCTCGATAGGCTTTTCCACGAAGTGTAATGTTACGTCCACTTGTAAATATTTGAGAGGGACGTGTAATTCCTGGTCGGCCAAGCACTTTCTGAGGTTCGAAACGTGGAAAGTCGGGTGGACATTACTAAGTTCCTCCGGTAGTTCGAGTCTGTAGGCCACTTTTCCAATCCTTTCCAGAATCTTAAAGGGTCCAACATATCGAGGTGCGAGCTTTCCTTTCTTACCGAATCTAATCACCCCCTTCTAAGGTGTAACCTTTAGGAATACGTGATCGCCAACGTCAAATTCAAGGGGCTTGCGGCGTCTATCGACGTAACTTTTCTGTCGACTCCGAGCTTTTAGCAAATTGTCTCGAATCTGGAGGATTTTGTCAGTCGTTTCTTGAACAGCTCAGGACCGGTAATTTGCGAGTCTCCGATCTCGTGCCATACAATAGGTGACCAACATTTTCTTCCGTATAATACCTCAAATGGTGCCATTTGGATGCTAGAATGATAACTGTTATTGTACGAGAATTCGACTAAAGGTAAGTGCGCGTCCCAATTATCACCGAAATCTATGACACACGAGCAAAGCATGTCTTCCAGGTACGAATCGTTCTCTCAGTCTAACCGTCGGTTTGTGGATGGAAAGCAGTACTTAGATTAAGCGTAGTACCGAGAGCAGATTGAAACGCTTCCCAAAGATGCGAGGTAAACCGACCATCGCGGTCAGAGATGATGTCACGAGGCGTCCCGTGTCAACAAATGATCTCGTCGGTGTAGATTCGGGCTAATTTTTCTACCTTAAAGTCTTCTCGTATCGGCAGAAAATGAGTTGATTTGGTCAAACGGTCAAAGACAACCCAGATGCTGTCGTGACCTGATGGAGTGAGTGGGAGTTTCGTTATGATGTCCATAGCTATACTCTCCCATTTCCACATGGGGATCTCGGGTTGTACGAGTAAGCCAGAGGGTCTTTGCTATTCGGTCTTGACTTTTGAGCAAGTAAGGCATTTTGAAACTTAGAGAGCGATATCCTTTTTCATGCCCGTCCACCAGTATTTGTAGCGGATGTCCTTGTACATCTTGTCAGCACCGAGATGAATAGAATACCGAGATTTGTGGGCTTCGTCCATCAGAATTTGTCGCAAATTCGTACGCTTAGGAATCCAAATTTGGTCTAGATAATGAAATATCCCATTCGATTTATTCACCAGTTGGGCGCCATCATTGATGATCCTTTCCTTCTTCAAAGTGCGTTCGGTAAAACAAGCATGTTGGGCGTCGTGGATGAGAGCTTCGAGATTATGCTGGGCTTGAGAATTATGAACGTTATGCAAATAGCTTCGTCGACTGAGAGCATCGGCAACGACGTTTGCTTTGCACGGATGGTAATGAATCTCACAGTCGTAGTCGTTGAGGAGTTCAACCCATCGGCGTTGACACATATTCAGTTCTTTCTAGTCAAAGATGTGTTGTAGGCTCCTATGATCGGTGAAGATCGTACACTTGGTACCATAAAGGTAGTGTCGCCAAATCTTTAACGTAGAAATAAGTGCACCTAGCTTGAGGTCGTGGGTTGTGTAATTCTTCTCGTGGATCTTGAGCTGTCGAGAGGCGTACGCGATAACCTTGTCGCGTTGCATGAGGACACAACCAAGACCAATATTAGAGGCATCGCAGTAGACTACGAAATCGTCGTTTCCGTCGGGCAGTGAGAGCACGGGAGCATTGCAAAGCATCGCTTTGAGAGTTTGAAAGGCTTCCTCTTGTTCAGTACCCCAAACAAAAGGTTTGTCTTTATGCGTAAGCAAGGTAAGCGGCACAGTGATTTTTGAAAAGTCTGCGATGAATCGGCAATAGTAACCCGCCAATATGAGAAAAGAACGAACTTCGGACAGGTTCCATGGTGTAACCCAACTCTTAACAGCTTCGATCTTCGTAGGATCGACATGAATTCCTTCACTATTGACGATGTGACCCAGAAATTGAACCTCCTCAAGCCAGAATTCGCACTTGGGGAACTTGGCATAGAGACGGTTTCCCTGGAGTAACTCAAGAACCAAACATAGATGATGCGAGTGTTCGGATTTTGACTTGGAATAGATCAGGATATCATCGATGAACACGATGACGAAGCGGTCAAGAAAGGGTTTGCACACGCCATTCATTAGATCCATAAAGACTGCGGGAGCGTTAGTCAAACCAAAAGGCATAACAACAAACTCATAATGACCATAGCGGGTTCGAAAAGCAATTTTAGGTATATCCTCCTCTTGAATGCGTAGTTGGTGATAGCCTGAGCGTAGATCGATCTTCAAAAAACACGTAGCACCTTGTAACTGATCAAAAAAATCATCGATTCGAGGCAAGGGATAGCGATTCTTGATAGTCAGCTTATTCAACTCTCTATAGTCGATGCACATCCGAAACGATCCATCCTTCTTTTTGACGAAAAGGACAGGCGGGCCCCATGGAGAGGTGCTAGGGTGAATAAATCCTTTATCAAGTAGTTCCTAGAGCTGACTCGAGAGTTCACGCATTTCAGAGGGAGCGAGGCGATAAGGCATTTTAGCAACCGGATTTGCTCCAGGAATGAGGTCGATTCGGAAATTGATATCACGAGTAGGAGGTAGGCCAGGTAAATCATCAGGAAATACGTTAGGGAATTCACGAACAATGGGAACATCTTCCACTCCTGTGTTTCCTTTCTTTTCCTTCTCAGCTACTACAATGTTAGCCAAGAAAGCTCTGTATTCCTTGCGGAGATACTTGCTAGCTTGGACACACGACATGAGTTTAAGACCTTTCGAAGGAGTTTCGCCATACACACAAAGTTGATCACCATTAGCGAGCGAGAAACGAATCATCTTATCGAAGCAAACAACTTCAGTACGGTTCTCACGAAGAAAATCCATGCCTACTATAATGTCAAAACTACCGAGTTGCATCGGAATTAGGTCGATGGGGAAGACGTGATTGTTGAGTTCAAGCGTACAATCACGTAGAACAGAATTGACAGCGACGGTTCTTCCGGTGGCAACTTCAACATTGAACGTCGAGGGGAGATGGGCGCGCTTACGATTAAGGAGCTTTTCGAATTCAAGCGATACAAAACAGTTATCTGCTCCAGTATCAAACAAACATGAAGCATATATACCATTCACAAGAAACGTACCATTAACCACATTGTTGTCTGCTTGAGCCTGGCAGGCGTTGATGTTGAAAGCACATCCGCGGGCTGCTTGCTGCTGCTGCTGAGGCTGCTGCTATTGATGTTGTTGCGGCTGCTGCCGGGGCTCTTGCTTCACTACTCTGTTGGGGCACATGTTTGCGAAGTGGTTGGGATCACCACATGCGAAGCAAGCTCTAGCGTGAGCAGCGGGTGCAGGAGCTGCTTGTTGGCCCTGAGGAGCAGGAAGTAGAGCTTGTGGTGCAGGAGCTTGACCTTGAGCTGGTACTGGAGCTTGTCGAGGACCAGTATGACAGTTTACGGTGAAGTGACCGTACATGTTGCAATGAACACAGAACCGGCATGCGATACCAACCGGGTGATGATAGGTACAAGTAGGGCAAAGCGGGTTTGGTCCAGTGTATGCACGTTTGGCAGGCGGTGCATTGACCACAGGCGCCGCTACTTGGCGGTGTTGAGGTTGCGGTTGGGGTTGGGCAGGTACTGTTTGGAGCGGGGCAGCAGAAACTGCACAGTTCTTGTTGCTGGAACTGCTGTTGTTCTTCCTCTTGCGACGTGAGAGCTTTGAAGAATGCGGTGCGACGGTGGTTTTAGCGGTGGTAGCAGTGGTGACTTGATGCAGATTCTTGGCAGCTTTATCGAAATAACCAGCCCTGACTCGCTTATCGTTGATCTCAGCGGCGAGCAGGTAGGTTTCCTCAATAGTTGTCGTCTTTGCAGCCTGAACAAAATCTGCGACACAATCCGGCAGAGCATGGATATACTTCTTGATTGTAATCTCAGGGGTAGTAACCTGACCAGGGCAGATGATAATCAACTGCTTGAAGTGAGCAATCAAACCAGCGTTATCTCCACCATCCTGCTTAATATGCCAGAATTCATCCTCTAGCTTTTGGAGTTCATGGGGAGGGCAGAACTCTTGCATCATGATGTTCTTCAACTCGTCCCACGACAATCCAAAAGCTGTTCTTTCCCTCGTTTGTTCCTTTCAGCCGTCCACCAATCAAGAGCGTGGGATTGGAAGACCCCGGTGGCATTGACAGTGCGGAGGTCTTCTGGACAGCCACTCTGGTGCAGGGTGACTTCGATTGAATCAAACCATTGAAACATGGCCGTAGGCCCATCTTCGCCGGTAAATTCCTTTGGACCGCAGGCTTTGAACTGCTTGAATCTAAAAGTAGTCTTGGGAGTATCAGTCCTGGACTCCTCCGAGGACTTGCTAGCATTCTCATTCAGCTCAATGATGATTTGTGGGATGACTTTCGCCATTTGCTTAGCGACGAGAGCAACGATTCGTTTGTCATCGTGGTTTCGGCGAGCAGAGCGAGAGTGGAATGATCCAAACGACGACATTGTATGCAACAGACATCGCCATAGGACTCAAACACAATTTCGATTAACCCTAGTATAGTCTAGCGATAAAGCTCAGGAACATATCAATTCACACAATCACGTAGGCACATAAACCACGGAAGCACATAAGCACGTAAACACATAAGCACATAAGCTATCCTAAACACATATTTTGTAGATATTCACATATCCTTCACAGCAGCGTATAGCGATTAAGTATAGCAAGCAGCGATTGCGAATAACACAAGCGATTTGTTAGTGTGTTGAAATAGATGTGCAGTGCGAGTCGTGCGTGTTGATTAAAGCGAACAACAAAAAGCGAGTAAATCACCAAAATCAAAACACATAAACACATAAAATCACATAAAATTCGTATAAAATCGATAAATCACAGAGTTAGCGGCGGCGAAATCCAGAATTGAAACACATAAAATCGAGGAAAGAATGTCTGGGTGTGAGACATCGACTACCCAAAGTGATTCGACTATTCACAAGGACTTTAAGTTCACACTTTGGCCTTCAGGACTGTGTTCTCACCTCAATTTGGGCGATCGGCACGCATCCGTCCAGTTACAGCGTGACCCTAGTCGTTGGAGTCCGTCGAGACTTTGGAGAGAGTTTTACAAAACCACAATGGAGATTAGAACGAGTCATCAAGGTTCGGGTTTCACCCCTGACTTAACGACTACATCCCTGTTTGTGTGATAGAATCACGAGATAGCTAAGGAGAATTGCGTCGAAGTATGGATTTCACTCCTGATTGAACACAAATTCTCTTATTTATAGTATAAATAACGAATCGAACGAGTGATCTGGTTGAGAGTCTGCGATTTTCACACCTAATCTTAACCAGATCATTCGTTTGTGTGTGTGTCCAGCCTTAGGAAAGGCTGATCTTGCGCGGAACTGTAGTATGCGATGTTCGCGCAATAGTGTAGTGTATAGCGAGTTCGAACGAGAAATAGCAAGTAAGCTCATACAAAACCCATACTGGGTATGCACAAGTCGGTCTGGTGGTACTTAAACTATAGACTAGGTCGATTCTAAGACATCGACCCGGACTAGGTCGAGTCTTGCCTAATTCCCTATAGTTATGGCTCTGATACCAATATGTCACACCCCAACCGATGGCGGAATCATCGGGGCGCGGCACTGAGCGAAACAGATTGTCCAGGAGAAATCCATAACAACTAAAATTTACCGGATATTTATCATTATGTCCCATACCATAATATATCAAATAAAAGCAGCTATTACAGACATTGTTTTCTCAAAGACATATCAAATGTTCCGACAACTCAGATTTTATTTAATTTGTTTCTAGACTCCATCCTAGCTTGATTCCAGCAAATAACAACCAATCATCCTAAGCACCTGTCACATACGTTAAAATAAGTCAATACACATAATGTAAAGTTGACCATACAAGTTTAATAGTAATAGTAGAGTTCGAAATCATTTACGCATAACCAACATGTAACATGTATAATGTGAAGCTAGTAGGTTATCGACAATGAAATATGCACAGACAAGACTGTGAGTTATAGAATGCGCAACACATATCACCACTGTGACACGTGAAGAGGTAACCTTAACAACCCCTGTCCACGACAGGTGCTGTGTCCAAACTATAGTACTATCGTTGCTAAGGCGTCAGGCAATAATCACTGTGTTAACATAACATACAAGCATTCATCGAGTAACACGTAACATGCAATAACGTTCAGCGTATAAATAGTGTTTGCGTTGTGTGTTTGATGTGATTTGGAATAAGAAACTTATGTAACACCCAAAAGTGCATAAAACAAAAAGGGGTCGAGTATACTCACAGCGATGGAAGTTAATGGATTAAAGGGAGCGCTAGAGTGATTAGCCTGAATAGTTAACAGTAACATAAACGAATGAACGGCGCGTAAAACGGTGCAAAGTGAACCAAGTGTCGAATAGTAATCCGATCGGATGACAATCCGATCGGATGGTCATTCGATCGGATGTCAATCCGTTTGGATGGTCATCCGATCAGATGGCCATTCGGTCGGATTGAGATTCGTTGGGAAGGATGTGTTTGTGCATGATGGCTTTGAAGTTTTCATTGTAGCGTTTTGAAAACATAGAAGTATCTCTACCTTTCAGGTCGTTCGATCGAACGGTCGTTTATTAATAGATACTCCACATAATACAACTAAAGCAAATACATAATAGAATTCGATTACAAGTCAAGAAACATAGCCAGTAGTTAAGCAAGGAGTGACAGATCACAATTAGCAATCTTTTCTTCCTTTGACTTTGACTTTGACTTCCCAAAAAGCGGGTTGTTACAGATGTGGCTGGTCGATTCAGTTGGGAAGTGTTGATCAGGATGGAACAGCTTGTTTTACTGAGGTTCTCAAGGATCTGAAGCACGCCAGTGGTGGAGAATCTTCCGCCAGTGTTGGAGAATCATCTGAAGATGAAGACAGTTCTGGCTATAGTAGAAGCTCAGATGAAGAAACCTCAAATTCAGGCGATGATCATTTGGATGAAGTGTCAAGTGTGACAGTCGATGCAGATGATGATGAATTGTTGGGAGGAGTTGAAGCAGGGAATCATAGAAGATCAATCTTGATGGATGAAGCTGCTTATTCTTCTTCTTCTAATCATTCAGCCTTTATGGCTAATTGTCACGGCCCCCGGCCCGGGTTGACCCGGTCCAAAAGCCGCGGGACAGAAAATCCCGTGGTATTTATTTATTTATTTGAGTTGACAGCGGAAGTTTAAACAGGATCTTTTAAGACTTGAAATCTCCCGATTATTTTATTTCATAATTTGGGATAAACCCCGCAATTTACAATAGAGGAATTTTACGAGGAAATTCCCTGGTTTACAAAACATGTTTATTTATTTAATTGAGCCACCACTTCAAGCTTGTTAGTGCTCCGTAGCACGTTTTCCTTGGTTCACAGCAGGTCGCCTGAAAACATGTTTTGAAAATATTTTGTCAGCGGGGAAATACTGGTGAGTCACTCAAGTTATATAAAACGACATATAGCTATAAATTACAGCAAAAGAGCGATTACAATGGCTTCTATCTTATTTTTATATGGCGCCGTGTCACAGCCTTGTGACGATGGTCATACCACTTTGGGTCCTTTCACCCAAGTAGTGATGATTATCACTGTTAGGATTTGTTAGCCTAACCGTGAGAAATTAGTAATGTGCACAATACCCCACTAGCTAGTGATTTAAGATAACCAGGACTTAATCCCTGTAATTATAACTTTGAAAATAGTTTAAGGTATTGTAAAACAATTTTAATAAAAGAGAATGACTCACATTGCAGATTTAAACGGGCAGAGTTTAGCCTACTGATTAGCCTGGTAACCTAATTTAAATAACAATGCACACGAAAACTAGGTCAGTAACTAATACAGCATTTACGATAACTCACGAGATTAAAACCCTCACAACGAATGACAAAGTGCAATACTTAAACATCCATCGAATTCATGACGAATGACAAAGTATAGCCATAATTTGGGCAGCACATAAACATCCATCGGATAGTTTCAATCGATCGGACATTGAATCATAGTAGCGATCGAGTTATTACCCTGTTGTCGTGGCAGCGTTTCGTGCTGTGTGTGTGTTTTGGTAGTAAACGGATGATATCTCGGTGTAGAAAATGAATTTTAATGTCGAACCAATGCCAAACTTCAAGTGTCAAAGCCTGGAATTTATACTGGAAAAACGGCGCGGCCGCGTGTCACGAGAGGCTCTCGCGTGGCGCGAGAGGTCACTTTTAGCATAGGGTAGCCACGTTTATTACTAGCTTAGCTGAGTTGACCGTTCGTTAAAATTCGATTTCCACGTAAAACTGTAAGGATATTACCGACTAGGGAATACCCCCCCTGAGTTTTAGGGGCCCTGATCCTGATTCTGATTGTTCTGAAAATTTTAGGGGTCATGCAGTATCACTTGGGGGTCTCAATTAGGGTTTCCTATTGGATAAAATATGATAAGAAATGGTAATTTTAATGAGAGTTGTTACATCCTCCCCACCTTATAAAAATCTCGTCCTCGAGATTTACTGGAATAAGTAGGGATTCTTTCGCTTCATCTCTGATTCCAGTTCCCAAGTGTACTCAGGTCCTCTCTTTGAATCCCATTTGACTTTGACCAGCACTAGTCGTTTGTGCTTGAGAAACTTGACCTTTCTGTCTTCAATTTTGAGTGGTTTCTCAACAAATTTTAGTTTTTCATTTACCTCTACATCTTGAAGAGGTACTACCAGGGATTCGTCAGATAGACATTTCTTGAGGTTGGATACATGAAATACGTCATGTACCCCGGATAGCTCTTCTGGTAGTTGTAAACGATAGGCAACTGCTCCTATTCGCTGGATTATTGGGAATGGTCCTACGTACCTTGGACTTAGCTTTCCCTTTTTTCCGAATCGAACTATTCCTTTCCAAGGAGAAACTTTCAAGAGTACCTTATTTCCGACTTGAAATTCCAGTGGCTTGCGTCGATTGTCTGCATAACTCTTCTGGCGATCTCGAGCCGTTTTCAGTCTTTCCTTGATTTGTGTTATCTTGTCAGTGGTTTCTTGTACGATTTCGGGACCTGATAGTTGACTATCTCCTATTTCTGCCCAACAAACTGGAGTTCTACACTTTCGTCCATACAGTGCTTCGAATGGGGCAGCTTCAATGCTTGAATGATAACCATTATTATAGGAGAATTCAATTATGGGAAGGTGGTCATCCCAGTTTCCACCAATATCTATTACACATGCCCTGAGCATGTCTTCCAGGGTTTGGATCATCCTTTCACTTTGTCCGTCTGTTTGGGGATGATAAGCTGTACTTAAATTTAATCGCGTCCCCATGGCTTTTTGGAAACTTGTCCAGAAATGCGAAGTGAAACGACTATCTCTATCCGATACAATGGAGAGTGGAACTCCATGTAATGATACTACCTCGTCTATGTATAATTTTGCCAACCTTTCCATGCTAAAGGTTTCTTTCATAGGTAGAAAATGAACAGATTTGGTTAATCGATCCACAATTACCCAAATCGCATCATTACCTGTTCTGGTTTTGGGCAACTTAGTAACAAAGTCCATGGTTATTAGTTCCCATTTCCAAACAGGCATTTCTAATTGTTGGAGTAAGCCTAAAGGTTTCTGGTGTTCTGCCTTAACTTGTGAACAAGTTAGACACTTAGATACATATCTAGCTATATCCTTTTTCATTCCTATCCACCAGAAATTATTTCTTAAATCTTGGTACATCTTATTATTTCCCGGGTGCATGGTATACCAAGATTTATGGGCTTCCTCTAAGATCTTATTTCTTAATTCTCCTTGCTTAGGTACCCAAATCCTTTTCTTGTGGAATCTCCAAATTCCATCACTTCCTTGTTCTAATTCCTTTATTCGTCCTTTCATTCCTTCAGCATCATCCTTGATTGTTGTTTCTTGAACATTCTTTAATTGTTCCATTAAGTCTAATTGTAAACTTAATCTAAGAGCACGAACTCGTCGTTGTTTCTCATGATACTTACGACTTAGGGCATCTGCTACTACATTTGCCATTCCTTCGTGATATTGAATATCACAGTAGTAATCACTTAGAATTTCCATCCATCTTCTTTGCCTCATGTTCAATTCTTTTTGCCCAAATATGTATTTTAAACTCTTATGATCTGTATAAACAGTAAACTTACTTCCATACAGGTAATGTCTCCAAATCTTAAGGGCAAAAATTATCGACCCTAATTCTAAGTCATGCGTCGTATAGTTTTCCTCGTGCTTTTTCAATTGCCTTGAAGCATACACAATTACCTTCTTGTGTTGCATTAGCACACATCCTAATCCTAGCTTAGAAGCACCACAATAAACTTCAAAATCTTCTGTTCCTTCTGGTAAGGCAAGAATTGGGGTGTTGGTTAACCTTTGTTTTAAAATCCTAAAGGCCTCTTCTTGCTTAGGTCCCCATTCAAACTTAACTATTTTACAGGTTATCTTAGTTAATGGCACATCTATCTTGGAAAAATCCTTAATGAATCGTCTATAATATCCAGCTAACCCTAGAAAACTTCTAACTTCCGTAGCTGATTGCGGGACCTTTCAATTGGTGATTGCTTCTATTTTAGCAGGATCTACGTGAATACCTTCATGATTCACCATGTGTCCTAAAAATTGCACCTCATGTAGCCAAAATTCACACTTCGAGAATTTGCATAAAGCTTTTCTTTTCTTAACAAAGTTAAGAGTGCATGCAGGTGCTTATAATGCTCGTTCTGACTTTTGGAATAAATAAGTATATCGTCGATGAAGACAATTACAAATTTATCCAAGTATGGTTTACAGACCCTATTCATCATGTCCATAAATGCTGCAGGAGCATTTGTTAGTCCAAAGGGCATGACTGTAAACTCGTAGTGACCATACCTAGTTCTGAAAGCAGTTTTAGGTATGTCTTCTTCTTGTACCTTCAATTGATGATATCCGGAGCGTAAATCTATCTTAGAAAAATATCTAGCTCCTTGAAGCTGATCAAAAAGATCATCGATCCTAGGTAATGGGTATCGATTCTTAATTGTAACCTTATTCAGTTCTCTATAATCGATACACATTCGCATCGAACCATCCTTTTTCTTTACGAACAACACTGGTGCTCTCCAAGGGGATGAACTAGGTTGTATGAATCCCGTACTGAGCAATTCATCTAATTGCTTTTTCAATTCTAACATTTCAGTGGGTGCTAACCGGTAGGGTGCCTTTGCTACTGGTGTAGTTCTAGGAATCAAATGAATTCTAAATTCTACCTCCCTATCCGGTGGTAATCCTGGTAACTCTTCTGGGAATACATCCGAGTATTCTGATACTACAGGAATGTCCTTAAGTTCCTTGCCCTTAGTGCTAATGATTACCGAAATCATATACACTATTCCTTGCTTTCGTTCATAACTAGCAACTTTCATTACTGAAATGAACTTCATGGGTTTACGCGGCTTATCCCCTGTAATCATAATTACTTCTCCTGTGGGTGCACGAATTTCTATGGAGTTCTTATCACAAAGGATTCGAGCATGGTTGGCTACTAACCAATCCATTCCTAACACGACATCGAATCCAGCTAAATTCATAGGTAATTTGCAGAAAATTTATGACCTGAAAGTTCTATATTTCCTTTTTGCAAAACCTTATCTATGTTAACAGAATTCCCGTCTGCCGTTTCTACTGTAAAAACTTGCCTAAGTTTGGTTAAAGGTAGCTTAAGAGCTTGGCAGAATGAAGTATGTTTTGGTTTACACCAGAGTCAAATAATACTTTTGCATAGACGTCATGAACTAGGAACGTACCAGCTATCACATCAGGGATTAGCTCTGCTTCCTGAGTAGTCAGTTGGAAGGCTCTTGCATTTTTCTTGGTAGTTCCTTCTGCAGGTTTGGCTTTGTTGTCAGCTGGTTTGACCAGTTTAGGGCAGTCTGGTCTAAAATGTCCCGCTTCTCCACAATTGAAGCAGATTGTGGATTTCTTCCTTCTGCAATCTTCTTCTTGGTGCCCCGGAATTTTGCAGAAATTGCAATACCCTTTACATCTTCCAAAATGTTTTCTTTTTACAGGTATTGCAAAATGGAACAGTGGAAGATTTC
This sequence comes from Helianthus tuberosus, assembly GCA_030545235.1. NCBI lineage: Eukaryota > Viridiplantae > Streptophyta > Magnoliopsida > Asterales > Asteraceae > Helianthus > Helianthus tuberosus. Next base: position 196,399,970 of record CM060364.1, on the reverse strand, counting down.
CCGGTGCCCCTCTTCTTGAAATTACTATTATTACCCACACGGAATCCTTGGGTAATCTTATGGGCCACTTCCTTCTTTCTATTTTCTTCTCGCGTACGTACCAGTCCGTCAGTCAAAGTATTGGCTAATTCCATTGCATCGTCAATTGTGCGAGGTCTTGCAGCTTTAACGATATCACGGATTTCGCCAATCAACCCCCAAATATAGCGGGATATAAGTACCGGTTTTGGCAAAGCCAGGGTTGGTACAACTCTAGCATATTCGAAGAATGTCGAAGTATACCCGCGACAGTCTACATCCACCATTCGGTGGTTCAAGAATATATTCGCCATTTGTTCCTTCTCATATTCTGGACATAATTTTCTTTCTACCAGCCGCTTAAATTCTTCCCAACTCATGGCATAGGCCACATCGCTTCCCTCGGCTTGTAGTACTGTATTCCACCATTCTAGCGCCCCTTCTTTAAAAAGATGCGACGCGTACATGACCTTGTCTTCCTCGGCACATTTACTTATTTTAATCACCGCCTCGGTTTTCTCCAACCAATGCAGTGCAACAGTCGCCCCTTCGTTGCCTGCAAATTCAACAGGTTTACAGGCAAGAAATTCCTTGTAAGTGCAACCAGGCGTTGCAGCTTTCATTCTCTTAAGTATCGGGGCTTGAATCAAGTTGTCGTTATTGCCGCCTCCATTAACACTATTACTGAAATCATCATTGCGCGTACGTTTACTAGGGTGAGCTTGTGAAGGCTCAACAGGACTTTTAACCGCAGCGACGATTGCCAGAATAACATTGGCTATTCCTTGAGCGACGATGTTTTCTATATCTTGCCTATTAAGAAAATGATCTTCATTGTTTTGCTCAGATTGATTAACCTCGTTAACTGGGTTATTATCAGAGTGTTCCATCTGGTATTATATATAAGTTATTAGTACCAAATTAATTAATAACCACGCACAATAAAATAATCGCACATAATCATATCAACACGTATATCCAAAATTGTCGACCTTGCGACGTTGATATTATATATATATATTAGTATGCGTCCGTACACAGAGGTTATTGTTGATGCAGATTTTGTGTCCGATGCTTGTCGAATAGATTAGTTTTATTTTACGCTGAATTTGTAATAGTTAGTGAAACGGTCTATCGAACATGTATAGACCCACTCGTTTGAAGTGGTCAAACGAGAGGGTTATTCGGTTGACCGTGTGTGTTTGCAAGACAAGGGGTGTGACTATAAATAGAAAACCCTTGCCATTTGCAACACAAGGAGAGTTTAGGAGGTTTGAGACCTCACCGGGAGAGATCACCACTTGGTCTCTCCCCGGATGTGTACTCCTTTGGTATTAGTTCGGTTATCTTGTAATCGGGCCGATTTGTAATGTTATACTACCGGATTAATACAAAGAAGTTGTTTGTTTATCATGTCTAATCTCTCCCGTCTTGAACCGATCTCACTCGAATCACGGTTTCGGTCTCGAAACTCGGTCCTACAAAGGATTGTTTAGATCCTTCGATGAGCTAAGCCTTCGATGGATGGACCTCGAAAGATCTCATCCTTCGAGGTACATGTTGATCCTTCGATGAGTTTCTGATCGATAGATGATCTTTCGATCAATCTATCTGATCCTTCGACCAGACCTGCTGTGTTCGGGTATATATACCCATGCAATGTGTTCAGTTCTGAGTGAGACACCAGGGTGAAAAACAGAAACAGAAGAGAGCATTCTGTTCAGAACACACACACACGAAAGTTAGAGAGAGTTTATAGAATACATCTGTAAACCTTGTGCTTGTAACCGAACCTTTTATCGTATTAATACAAGTGGTGTTAATCGGTGAAGACTTGTTTGTTGTGTTGTGTTTTTCATTGCTTGTTCTTTCTCGGTTTGCATGCTAGCTTGGATTCCGCACTCGCTAGTGTGTTAGATATAACAAGGAATATGTTAAATCTCAACCTCCGCGAGGGACCTTCAATTGGTATCAGAGCCATGGTTCCCGATTTAGTAAATCTAACCGTTTACTAAGTCACATGTGCTCTAGATCTGTGATTTGAGTGATTTTTGTTCAAGAAGAAAAGTTGGGTGAAAATGAGAAAAACTCAGATCTGGACCCGAATATTCAGATCTGTGCGGAAACAAGTGTTCAGTTTTATGTTTTTCACCTATATAATCAAGTTATCATCATCAAAAATTGTATACAAAGTGTTTTCGTCAAATCTGCAAATTTAAACAGAGGCTGTGTTCTTGATGTTCTTGGCAGCTTCATATTTCGAAAGATGTAAGGGTGCTCGAAAGATCAAACAGATTTCGAAGGATCATCTTTACCCTCAACAACTTCGAAAGATCCAGCATATTTCGAAAGATCAGACAGTTTCGAAGGATCCAGAATCGAAAGATCAGATTTCGAAGGATCACCCTCATCCTCAACAACTTCGAAAGATCAGACAGATGTTGTGTATCGAAGGATCCAGCATATATCCTTCGAAAGATGATCCTTCGTAGATGATCCTTCGAAAGATGATCCTCGAGAGATACCAGATGTATCGAAGAAGAAGAAGGGTCTGTATATCGAAGAAGAAGAGGATTGAAAGTCTGATGTTGTCGGCTGAGATGTTGTCGGCTGAAGTATATCAACTTGAAAGATAAATGTTGCTGCTGATTGATCTTCGTGGATGACGGATAATAGCCAGAGAAGCTGAACGGATCATCTCCGATAATTTCTAGGTGTCGCTGATTGATCTTCGTGGAATCACATGGAAGATGTCTGATATTTTTTTTTGTATAAGTTTTGGAAGTGGTTGGTATATGTACAAGGCAATTGTCGGCTGTTGTTTGGTATAGTAGAGAAAGAGGAAGACAAAATGAGATGTTGGCTGAAGTAAATTATGGGCAGCTAGGTCTTTTGAAGGTTTATATGGGCCGATCAGATTGGGTTATGATATTGGGCCTCTAATATTGAAAGATATCAATTAATTCAAATTGAATCAGGAGCACATTATGGACTCACGTGGCAAAAAATTTGTAGTCACAATTTTTATTTAGTGCCCACATGGCTGCAACTAAAAGTCAAATTACTTTTCTAAATTCTGATTGCAGCTAAATGTTAAGGTTATGTGGGACTCAAATAAAGTTGGCTAAATTAATTTTTTTTTTGCGATTGATTAAAATTGGAATTCATTGGGATAAATGTTTTAGATAAGACGTGAAGTCGTGGACCCGTCTTTATCCGTGAGTTGCCAAGTGGGGTTGGGTGTTCGTAAAGTGGATTTGATCCGTGCTTTTAAATTTCAACGTCAAGTTTATTTGAATCAAGCTTTACGAATTTGGGAGCGCGCTGGATGATGCAGTATGATGAAAATGAAAACTTGAATATTTGAAAAATGTGGGGTAGTCACGGTTACCGATGCAAACGTCAAATTTTGGTGACGCGACTACAATGGGCCAAAAACAAAACGGTATGTTCACTTCCGCACGTCAATGTTTATGATTGTTATCGGTTATTCGAAAATGTTCGAAAGCATTTTGTTATTTGTCATATTCTCGCATTTGAAGACGAACGTATGAACCTAGAATGTCAATACCGGTCCTAACGAGTTCACAAAGTCTTTGGAGGGATACAAGTCGGATCCTACGGGGTACTAGGCGAAATTTCTTTATCAACTAGAATATGCAACGAAGAAATCTTTTTGTTTATTGTCATATTCTCGCATTTGGTAACGAATGCATGAACCTAGAATGTCAATACCGGTCCTAACGAGTTCACAAAGTCTTTGGAGGGATACAAGTCGGATCCAACGGGGTACTAGGGGACGTTCTTATTCAACTAGCATATGCAAAGAAGAAATTCGTTTTCGTGATTTTTCGAAAAACCAAGAACATTCAACGAAGATTGACGACAGTTCCGCTCAGTGGAGGGAATTGGTGAACATTTGACGACAGTTTCTTTGAAGTGGAGAGAATCTGTTAAGGTTTAGAAATCTTACCAAAGAAATAGGGGGAATAAAAATTTCGTATGTTGAATTTCTTCGGTAAATTTCTAAACGCAATCACAGGTGGTAGAGTTTGTGATTTTCTGGTGATACTAACGGTTCGGCTTGGAATGTTTTGCACAGACACATATTTGAGGATTTTAATTAATTCTCCAGCCAGCGTGAAGGGTTTTGCACGGAAAAATACAGGTTTCTAAAGTCTACAGTAGTTACAAAAGCGCTGTTCACTGAAGACCTGGGGAATCTTTCTGAAAGCCGATAGTTCAAGACTGAAGACCTGCAGGATTCGGTTTTGGGTTTGATGTTTCTTTGGGATTTTACAGGGATCTGGGGGTAACTCAATTCTTTGAGTTTGCAAACGATGTACTTGGTCAAGCTGACTTCCTGAGTACTGATGCTGAAGATCCGTAGTGCATTACGTGGTCAACTTCACAAAGGCGAGACAATGAGATCTGGATGTAGTTCAACTAAGCATGCTGGTTGAGCTTGCAAGGGATACACTTGGTCTAGCTGACTTTCCTGAGTGTTGATGCTGAAGATTAAAATGCATTACTTGGTCGATTTCACAAAGACGGTTTACAGAAGACAGTTCACAAGAAATCTCTATCAATGTAGTATGCTTGTATGAAATAGAGTTCTTATGACAAGATCAAGACTTGATGCAGTTCTTAAAGATTGGAACCCTTATCAAATGCCGGTTGGAGTATTGGAAGATCAGCAGAAGATCGGTCAATTGAGGAAATTGCACAACACCCAACACGGATACGCATACTTTAAGGGGGAAATATTTTACAAGGAGCGTCAAGATACTACTTACCTGGATCATTGGTCAAGGGGGAATTTGTTAACACAGAGAAGATGAATACTTGACTGAAGATCGATTGCAGTTGCATTTTCAGCATTCGACAGCAACGGACAAGGGGGAATTTGTTGATGCAGATTTTGTGTCCGATGCTTGTCGAATAGATTAGTTTTATTTTACGCTGAATTTGTAATAGTTAGTGAAACGGTCTATCGAACATGTATAGACCCACTCGTTTGAAGTGGTCAAACGAGAGGGTTATTCGGTTGACCGTGTGTGTTTGCAAGACAAGGGGTGTGACTATAAATAGAAAACCCTTGCCATTTGCAACACAAGGAGAGTTTAGGAGGTTTGAGACCTCACCGGGAGAGATCACCACTTGGTCTCTCCCCGGATGTGTACTCCTTTGGTATTAGTTCGGTTATCTTGTAATCGGGCCGATTTGTAATGTTATACTACCGGATTAATACAAAGAAGTTGTTTGTTTATCATGTCTAATCTCTCCCGTCTTGAACCGATCTCACTCGAATCACGGTTTCGGTCTCGAAACTCGGTCCTACAGTTATCTTACAAAAGTTTTCATTGGTTGGTCCGGGTTTGGCAGTTTAACTTAATTAAAAGTTAAGATTTACTGCTGTAGTGGCTAATATATAGAGATTTGCCCATTGTTCATCTAATTTATCTTCCCATGGTGGGTTAGTGGCTATTACCTGAGTTTCCTTATTAATCATCACTCCTTTTGGTAGTGACTTCTTTATTTTCTCTTGACCTTTTCTAATAATCCAACTTTTTTTCTTAGGGGTAAGTGGGTTCACAAACTATGCCTTATGAATAAATATTCCTTCCTCAGTATCTGCTGAGTATCTTGAGGAATTTGATTGAAATGAGGTTCCCTTATCTTTTGGTGAACTATCTAATTGACGATAGATGTCCGAAAGTCTTTGCTTACCCATACTGTAAACTAACAAATAGTCAAATAAAACAAAAAAACACATAATCACAAAATGGTAATCAGGAAAATAAGTATTTCTAAATACTTAATTGGCTTAAATCAGTGGCTCTGATACCACCTTATTCTGTCACGGCCCCCGGCCCGGTTTGACCAGGTCCAGAAGCCGCGGGACAGAAAATCCCGTGGTATTTATTTATTTATTTGAGTTGACCGCGAAAGTTTAAACATGATCTTTTAAGACTTGAAATCTCCCGATTATTTTATTTCATAATTTGGGATAAACCCCGCAATTTACAATAGAGGAATTTTACTAGGAAATTCCCTGGTTTACAAAACATGTTTATTTATTTAATTGAGCCACCACTTCAAGCTTGTTAGTGCTCCGTAGCACGTTTTCCTTGATTCACAGCAGGTCGCCTGAAAACATGTTTTGAAAATATTTTGTCAGCGGGGAAATACTGGTGAGTCACTTAAGTTATATAAAACGACACATAGCTATAAATTACAGCATAAGAGCGATTACAATGGCTTCTATCTTATTTTTATCTGGCGCCATGTCACAGCCTTGTGACGATGGTCATACCACTATTGGGTCCTTTCACCCAAGTAGTGATGATTATCACTGTTAGGATTTATTAGCCTAACCGTGAGAAATTAGTAATGTGCATAATACCCCACTAGCCAGTGATTTAAGATAACCACGACTTAATCCCTGTAATTATAACTTTGAAAATAGTTTAAGGTATTGTAAAACAATTTTAATAAAAGAGAATGACTCACATTGCAGATTTAAACGGGCAGAGTTTAGCCTACTGATTAGCCTGGTAACCTAATTTAAATAACAATGCACACGAAAACTAGGTCAGTAACTAATACAGCATTTACGATAACTCACGAGATTAAAACCCTCACAACGAATGACAAAGTGCAATACTTAAACATCCATCGAATTCATGACGAATGACAAAGTATAGCCATAATTTGGGCAGCACATAAACATCCATCGGATAGTTTCAATCGATCGGACATTGAATCATAGTAGCGATCGAGTTATTACCCTGTTGTCGTGGCAGCGTTTCGTGCTGTGTGTGTGTTTTGGTAGTAAACGGATGATATCTCGGTGTAGAAAATGAATTTTAATGTCGAACCAATGCCAAACTTCAAGTGTCAAAGCCTGGAATTTATACTGGAAAAACGGCGCGCCCGCGTGTCACGAGAGGCTCTCGCGTGGCGCGAGAGGTCACTTTTAGCATAGGGTAGCCACGTCTGTTACTAGCTTAGCTGAGTTGACCGTTCGTTAAAATTCGATTTCCACGTAAAACTGTAAGGATATTACCGACTAGGGAATACCCCCCCCCTGAGTTTTAGGGGCCCTGATCTTGATTCAGATTGTTCTGAAAATTTTAGGGGGCATGCAGTATCACTTGGGGGTCTCAATTAGGGTTTCCTATTGGATAAAATAAGATTAGAAATGGTAATTTTAATGAGAGTTGTTACACTAATGTTGCCAGTTCATCAAACCAGGTATGTGTCAACGATCCAACTTCTGATAAATGTGTTAATTTAGGTGATAAATTGTCGAACTTGCAAAGCAAATATGATGATTTGCAAAGCAAGTATGACGTGACATATATCCATAATCACAAGTTGATAGTGGATCTTTCGAAATGCACAGAGGCTAACATGTTTTATGAAAACCATGAAAAAGAGTTTAAAATGGTGGTTGAAAATTTAAGAGAAGATAAACCGAGCTAACTAAAATGGTTTCAAGAAAACAAACTGATATAAACTGTTATATCGATCGTCTCGAGGACATGCAAAAAGAGTTAGCCTGTGTAAAGTGTGAAAGTGAGGCGATCCAGCTTAAGTTAGATAGTTATACAAATTCTAGGTATGTGTTGGATCACATCATTGACATACAGAAAGAGAAAAAGGATGTCACGTGCATCGGATATAAGAAGTGTCCACCACCTGTTAGACACAATTATGACGCAGTGCCTGATGAGGAGAATAGAACTTATTTTGAGCAATATGTTCCTTTAGACATTGAGGAATTTGCAACCGGACTTGGATACAAAAAGGAAGTATCATCAGATTCGGATGTGTCAACGGTTACAAGTGTGTCAACTGCTGAACAAAATCAGGATCCTCCAGTTGTTGTTGAGGATGCTGATTTTTCAGATGATGAATCCGATGATACTGACTCAGCACAGTCTGATGTGGTAATCAAAGAAGAGGACACACCTCTCGAGAATCATATTTTATGTGATCCTCCTGCAAAACCTGCTAAGATTGTTATGGTCGAGTCCACTTCCTCACAAGAGTCTGAGAGTGTGCATTTGCTGTACACTCTTGTTGGTGATGATAAAATCTATTCTGACAAAGATTTTCTGATTAAAAATGTTAATCAATCTTTAATCAATAAAGTTTTTGAAGATTCGACAAGTAGGTTTTTGGGAAAGTCGGGTTCACACGTTATGGTAACATAGTGCCCTTCGATTCCAAAAGCTGAAGTTCGAAAATAACATGGAAATAAAAGATTGCCAACAGTGAAAAAGCAGCAAAACCACACCAGACCAAAAGGTAAATCAATGACTCAAGGTCGAAAGGAACAGAACCAAAAGAAGAATCAAAAGGCGAACTTTGTGAAGTTGAAGGGAACAGATAAACTTGAAACATTTGCAAATAAATCTAACTTAGATTATGCTAATCAAGTTAAAATGTTGAAAAGAAATAGTCAAAACAATTCAGTACCAAGTACCTCGCAATCACAAAGTTCATCACCAAGACATCAACATGATGCTTCGGGGTTTGTAGAACGAAGATCATGTTTCAAGCGTGATAAAGTTGGACATATTATTCGAAATTGTCCATATCTTCATAAACTAAAAGCCAAAGTTGATGATCCCTGTGAACAAAATTACCGAAAGATATCTGTTTCTTCAAAACAAGATCCCCGTCTTGTAAAAGAAAGGGAAAAGAAACAGAAACGCCAACAAGTAAAGGTAATTGAGAAGGCAATTAAAACCGACGTGGCTCACAAACAACCTGCTTCGGTTAAACCAGAAATTTCTAAAACTTCTAATAATCACGAAGTTAGGATTTCAAAAATTAAAACTGGTAAAACACAACAGACTTGGAAACCAAAAACGGTTACTAATTCAGGGGGAGCATCACAATTTCCTAAGCATCGAGAAATTGAAATAACTTTTGTCGATGAAAATGGAAGACCCAAGACCACAAAGGCTTGGGTCCCCATCTCCAACTAATCATGTGAGTACATGTGCAGGGTGGTCCAGGAGGAACTTTCAGCAGTCATTGGATTGTTGATAGTGGAGCATCCAGGCACATGACCAGCGACATGAAGCTTCTCTACGATGTTAAATCTATTAGAGGATCTTATGTTGCATTTGCTGGAGATAAGGGCGGATATATTACAAGGGAAGGAATGGTATCCAACGGAGTTGTAAGCTCTGATAAGATCAACTTTGTGCAACAACTTGATCACAATCTTCTCAGCATTTCACAAATTTGTGATAAGAAGTTTTTTGTACACTTTGATGCAAATGGATGTTATGTGCTGAAACCCGGTTGCAAGATTCCAAAAGAATGGTTTCTCTTATCTGCTCCAAGGATTAATGATTTGTATGTCCTTGATATGAGCCAAGCAATTACAACGACTGCACAAGCAACCTGTTTCGTTTCCAAAGCCACAGAAAAGGAATCAATCTCTTGGCACAGACGGATGGGGCACATTCATTTAAGAAAAATGAATCATTTGGTGTCGAATGAATTAGTGACTGGTGTTCCTCTTAAAAATTTCCATCTTCAAGACGTCTGTGTTTCATGCCAGAAAGGAAAGCAAAGAAAGAAGTCGCACCCTACAAAGAAGATCAACACCGTGGCAGTTCCACTTGAACGTTTGCACATGGATTTGTTTTGTCCTGTCAAGCATAAAAGCATCAGGAATGATCAGTACTGCCTCGTGGTGACTGATGATTATTCAAGATTTTCTTGGGTGGCGTTTATGGCACACAAGAGTGACACTTTCAGAATTATCAAAAACTTGATCACAACGATTGAGAATTAGTATACTTTGAAAGTTAGACGGATACGCAACGACAATGGAACTGAATTTAAAAAGCATGCAATGGCGGAGTTTTGCACATCCAAAGGTATTCTTCACGAATTCAGTGCAAGTTACACTCCTCAACAGAATGGCGTCGTTGAGCGTAAGAACCGTACATTGATCGAAACTGCTAGGACTATGTTGGTAGAATCCCAGTTGCCCATTCCATTCTGGAGTGAAGCTGTAGCCTCTGCATGTTACACAATGAATCGAGTCCTCACAGTTAAAAGACACAACAAGACCTGCTTTGTGCTTCTTCACAAACGGAAACAAGATTTACAATTTCTTGAACCATTTGGAGCTCATAGCACAATGATCGATCCGAATGGAAACTTTGGGGCAAAAGCAATTGAAGGATACTTTCTTAGGTATGCCACCCCGAACTTAAGAGTCTGGAATCTAGAGACAAAAAGGGTCGAGGAACGGTCTGAAGTCAGAGTACAAAGGCACACATTGCCAGTCAAATGTCCTGGTCAGCCTTGGATGTTTGAGTACGATGACTTCTTCAATTTGATCAATATTGAAGAAGTTGCAGTAGATTCTACGGCACAGATGTTTTTCGAGAGTGATAACGCAACAGATTCACCATTGGTTCGTCCAATTATTGTCAACAATCAAGAACCATCTTCGGTTAACAATAATGCTCTCTACAATGAGGATTTTCATGATGCTACTGAACTGAACGAATCTTCAGAGGATGATGAATTTCTCGATGCAGACCAAGAAGCTGTACATGGTACTTCTGAGGCTAAACCCCAGTGGATTGCCCCAAAACAGCTGAAGCTACTGCATCATTCTCTTCGCCAGTTCAGGGTATTGATTTGGTTGTTGATCTCAACTTCAACAATCTGGGTACAAATATTCAAGTTCCAGATAATCCTCAAGAATTCATAATACCCATCCTCAACAAAACATCATCGGTAATGTACAAAGTGGCGTACAGATGAGAAATTAGTTGCTAAACAACAACAATGCGGGCTTGTATACCGCTATTCGAGAATCGGGTTTGCAGAATGATTGGTCCTTCGCGTGTTATGTATCACAAGAAGAACCAAAATCTTGGAAAGAAGCTTTGAAAGATAATTCTTGAGTGGAAGCTATACAGGAAGAACTGCAGCAATTCCAGAAACTAGGTGTCTGGACACTCGTTGATAAACCTGATGATTACAAGAAGATTGGTACCCGTTGGGTTTATAAGTGCAAAAAAGGATGACCGTGGAATTGTCATTCGAAACAAGGCAAGATTAGTTGTTCAAGGATTTCTTCAGATTAAAGGGATAGACTACAATGAAGTTTATGCACCTGTTGCACGTCTTGAAGCAATTCGAATCTTTCTAGCCTATGCTTCCTTCAAAGGATTCAAGGTGTACCAGATGAACATGAAAAGTGCATTCTTACATGGTATAGTTAAAGAAGATGTATACGTTGAACAGCCTCCAGGTTTTGAAGATCCTATTCACCCTGATCGTGTTTGGTTGCTCAACAAAGCTCTCTACGGATTACATCAAGCACCGAGAGCTTGGTACGCAACCTTATCTAATTATCTACTGGAGAATGGATTTCGCCGAGGTCTTATCGATTGCACTCTTTTCATCAAAGAACAGGATGGAGATCTTCTATTGGTATTGGTATACATGGATGATATTATATTTGGTTCAACTAAGAATGTTATGTGTAGGGATTTCGAGCGTGTTATGCAAGAAAAATTCGAGATAAGCGCCATGAGGGAAATGACTTTCTTTTTGGGCCTACAAGTGCAACAAACGGAGTCTGGGATATTCATCCATCAGACGAAGTATGTTAGTGACATCTTGAACCGATTCCAGATGTACGAAGCAACGCCCATTGGTACCCCACTTCAGCAAAATCACAGAATTAATCCGAACATGAAGGGTGAAGTTGTTAACTCTTCATTTTACCGCGCAATGATTGGATCTCTTATGTACCTAACAGCCTCAAGACCAGATATAGTGTATCCTACGTGCCTACTTGCCCGATTTCAAGTCAACCCGAAGGCCTCACATATTGCAGCTGTGAAAAGGATTTTTCACTTTTTGAAGGGATGCCCGGACACTGGTCTCTGGTACCCTAGGGATGATAGTTTTGACTTGATCGCTTTCGGTGATTCTGATTTTGGCGGATGCAAAATCGATGGCAAATCCACAACGGTTGGATGTCAGTTTTTAGGAAATCGCCTAGTCGCATGGCAGTGCAAGAAGCAGACTTGTGTCGCTGCATCAACTTGTGAAGCTGAATACATTGCTGCCTCAAGTTGTTGCTCCCAAGTCCTGTGGATTCAGCAACAAATGCGTGATTACAGTTTTGAATTCCTATCTACTCCTATTTTAGTTGATAATTCTGCTGCCTTACAGATCACTAGAAATCCTGTGCAGCATTCAAAGACCAAACACATAGAAATTAAGTATCACTTCATACGTGATTGCTTTGATAAAAGGCTTATCGATGTTGTTAAGGTCCACACCGATGACCAACGTGCCGACCTTTTTACCAAAGCATTTGACAAATCACGATTTGACTTTTTATTATTGGTAAACGACATTAAGGTCAAGCAAGAGTAAAACGGACATCGGAAAATCGTTTTTGTAAAAATCTTTGTGTTTTTAATTTATCATAGCTTTTTACATTTTAGGGGGAGTAAATCCAAATTTAAAAAGGTCAAAAACATCAAAAAAATGTCAAAAACACAAAAACAATAGAAAAAGAAAAATGAGTTTCCTGGCGAGCAAAAGAGAAAATGATAGTACATCAGTGGTCTGTTGAAACCTTTTTTAAACTGAACTTAAAATGAAAAATGATAAGTAGCTCTATATATGATGTATCGGTAGGCTCACAATCACCTTAAAGTGTGCAGGGTTATATAAACTTAAATCGACTGAAGACCAGGTGGGAACCGCTCATTGGCATATGGTCTTAGTACCGAAATTTTGTTTGAGAGATTGCCGAGGTTCTGAGATATGTGGTCTTTATGCTGTTTATCATCTGGGTATCATGGTTGTTTCTTTTACCAAAAAATAACGGAGACGAAGTCTAGATCTTCCATGATACTATTCATACGTGTACATATTGCATACGACCAGTGGCGGACCCAGGATTTTTTTTCAATGGGGTCCCTCTTTTTTCAGTGTTCAAATTTTTCATAACAAAAAGTTAGAATTTTCAGATCAGGGCGGGGCGACCAAGTAGTTCTTAAACCCATATACTATCAGAAGTGCCTTAATGATTCAAATAAGTTGGATTTTTCAAATTTATTTTTCACGACTTTGTTGTTGATGATGTTTATTTTTGTTAACGAATTCAGAAGATTTGGAGTACCGTCAATATTGTTGTAGACATTGGATTTATTGACAAAAAACTAGCCTTTACAATAATTAATATGAAAGCCTACATTATCTTTAATTTACAGCTAAGAATTTGTACACAGAAGCTACGAAGGACACTTGGCATGGCATAACTAAAACATGTTTAAAAAAAATATAAACAAACTTACAAAAAAAATGTTTGGTAGTGGGAAAATTGATAAAAACAAATGGCAGGAAGTCTTGAATGTGAAAATTGATATAAAAAGGATGGCAGGAGTCTCGAACCTGAGACCTTGGGTTTGAGATGGAAGGGTTTTGCCACTGCACCAAGTTGGGTTTCATACAATGGGGTCCAATAAAATATTTTTATGGGGTCCTTTAAAAAATTTATATATGATTTCTTTTACTTTTTTTAAAAAGATTGGGGTCCGTGGACCCCGACCCACTAAGTGTGGGTCCCCCCTGCATACGACCTCAATAGGTGATCAACAATCACATGTCCAAACAAAATAAGTGATAATATATCACAGCTTTTATGCGGGAGTCAAGTTCATCTCTTTGTATGTACGATGGTGCTAACCTGTTCACGGACTTGCTCCTGTGCCCTCATGCATCTGAAAATCAAGTTCCTCATCAATAAGTGATTCTATCACAAAGGGCTTGTTTTCAAATCAAAATAAATGAGTATCTCACATTTTCATATACGTCTAAACAGATGATAAATGGTATACTCACCAGTAAGATGAACTCTCGTGCATACCTTAATACGGGAATGTGTCGTATGTGGATGAACACCGGTCGGAAAGTATAAATCATACATTAATCGTATCCCCTCGCCACGATTATGTTGGTGCATGCGTCTGTCGACTTCGTCTTGTATCGAGTTTTGTGTTGTACTAGATAGATAAGGGCACGAAAAACAAGGAAGTGTGTATGTGGGTAATTTCGCTTGAAATGGTTCAAGACCATTTCAAACGAAATCATAGTTGCTAATTTCGCTTGAGTTGGTTTCAAGCGGAATCTGATTCCGTTTGGGGATGCTTCAAACGAAATTAACACACCTATATATACCTCTCATGTCTAGTCATTTGTAACTTTTCCGGTCAGTGTAACGAAGTGCTGCCGAAGTGTCCACAGACTTGTTTTTGATCTAAAATCAATATACGGACAGTTTAAAGTGATAATTCAGCTGATTTGAACTTGATATGCCTGTTTCTGCCTTTCGTATTGATATAAACTCTTCTGATTGACTCGTTCGGGTCTGAAAACGATCCTACAAGTGGTATCAGAGCTCAGGAGGAAGTGTTCATACCAATTCAGCTGTAAATTCTGATTTCTACATCTTCTTTTTCAAATTGAACTTGATTTTACGGTCAAAATGTCTTGAATTTTATATATCATGTGCGCTTTTGTGTATTAACAAACCCTAGAAAGTTTCAGAACTAAAATCAGACTAGAACTAGATCAATTTGACAAAAATCAGCTCGAGATGATGACGTCAGCTTAATTCCGCACGAGATTTGGGTTTAATTCCGTATCGGAAGTTAATTTCATTTGAAAGTTCAAACGATATCAACTAATTCCGCACCAAAGTTATGTTTCCGTTTGAGTGATTCGCACGGAATTAGTAAATCCGCTTGAAAAGTCTGATTCCGTTTGGTAATTTCGCTCGGAAGTATAATTTTGTTTGAAAGGTGATTAATTTCACACGGAATTAGGGTAATACCGTTTGAAGCCATAATTTTGTTTCAAGTAATTTCGTTTGGACTGAACAATTCCGTTTCAAGACTGTGATTTCGTTTGAAACCTCAAAGGAAATTAGGTATATTGTTTGAAAGTGTTTGATTCCGTTTGAAAGTTGTGATTTCGTTTGAAAAAGGATTTTGTTTGAGAGAAGTAATTTCGCTTGAAGGACTGTTTTTGTGAACTTTGAAAATCCGAAACATGGACGAGGAATTTTATAACGCATTCGCTACCCCGGTTACCCCAATTACTCTTGCACATAACACAATGCTGGAAAATGAAACGGGGACTATGCAAAAACCACCTAAGCTCATGAACATCGAGGAGTATAAGGGTTGGGACGGACGTTTTGAGAACTGGGTACAAGCAAATTATCTAGATGCTTGGGAATGTGTCGAGACGAAATACGTTAGACCGATGAATGATGACGAAGAGATTATTGCTATTAAAGATCTGAGTGCTGAAAATAGAAAGAAATACAAAGATGAGAAAATGATGTTAAGTCTATTACAACAAGCTTTGAAAGAAGATATCTTGGTTTTATTACAACACAATGGAACTTCGTATTCAATATGGAAAGCATTAAGATCAAAGTTTGTTGGAAGCCAAGAGATGGTCAAGATCAAGAAATCACTTTTGAAGAAAGAGTTTGATCTGTTCCATGGTTTGAAAACTGAAAGCACAAAGCAAATCATTGAGAGATACTGCAATTTGCTAGCTAACATGAAGAGGTTGAGCATCGAGAAAGATAATGAGGAGTTGATTGATAAGCTAGCTGATGCATTGCCATATGAGACTTGGGGCACATATCTCATGATGTTGAGGAACAAGAAAGGTTTTAGCAATCTGACACTGAGCAAGTTCATTGAAAAGATTGAGGCTCAAGAAATGGAACAAAGAAAGATTTTAAGAATGAAAGATTTTGACGGTGAACAAGACATCGGACTTTATTACAAAGGTGGAGTCAATGATAAAACCACCAACATGTCACCGAAGGTTGAGACAGCATTCAATGCAAAGAGTTCATCTGGAAGTTCATCAAAAGGATCAAGCAGCAACACAAGTTTTTCATCATATTAGTAATTTGATCCAAACATTTCAGCAACAAAGAATGGCAAGAATTTACAATGCAACATTGTACTGAATCTGGAGAATGATGAGGATTATTCAGCATAAGTTGCTAAGAGTCACATGTCTTTGTTGGGAACAATGTTGGAATCATATGGTAATTTTGTTGCAGGTCGGATCGGGAATCCTATGTTGACAAAAGAGGATTACAATCAAATTGACGCTGAGGAAATGGAATTGATGGATATTAAATGGTGTTTGGCGAGTGTATTAAGACGGGCTGAGAAATTTAAGCAGATCACAGGAAGAGATGATTTACGTGAAGCTAATGTTTCTACTTTAGGTTTTGATAAATCTAAAGTCACTTGTTTTCGTTGCAGGGAAAAAGGACACTTCAAGAGGGAGTGCAAAAACCGCGAAGCAAGTGGAGCTCAAAATCCGTTCAACAACAACAATGATTACTACCGGAAGGCTATCTATTATCAAGTTGCACAACAACAACAAGAACCACAAGAGGCACATGGAAGAAAAGTGATTGAAGAATCTTCAAAGAGAGCTTGTATGGTGAATCAGGATGACAAAAAGCCAACAAAAGGTTTCAGCTGGGACAAATATATTTCAGCTGATAACAAAGCATGCCTGATAAACCAAGATGATGAAAAATTACCAGAAGGGTTTAACTGGGAAGGTTTCAGTTGGGATAATTATGATCCTAACAAAACTTCAAGTCACAAAGCCTTTGTTGCTCGAGTTGAAGAAGATAGTGATGATGAAAGAGAGTATTATGCAAAACGAATGGCAGATTATTTTAAAATGATAGCAGAAAGTGACAGTGAAGATGAAAAAGCTAAAAAGAGAAAGAAAAAGGTCAAAACACCTATCAGCAGTGATGATGAAGCTGTTCCAGTGATAAGGAAAAAGGTGATAGATATTCCAAAGTTCAAAGTTGATGCAGAAGCAAACGCTAAAAATGTTCCAATGATTTGTGAAAATTGTGAGATTATGAAAAAGAAAAACAGCGAATTGATTAACAACAAAAACAGGTTGAAGGAATCATACGATGTTCTGAACAAAGCAATGAATCAGTACAATCAATCAAGCGAAGAACAAGCAACAGCAATGAAGACACTTCAAGGAGCTTTCATGATAAAGCAGAAAGTGGTGAACAATTATATTGAGAAGTGTGCTGTTTTGGAACAAAAACTGGAAACTCAAAAAATTCAAACTGAAAGAGTTAATCGATTGTTAAAAAGTTACTCATGTACTTCTTATGTCATTGACAGGATTTATCCAACTGTTGAAGGCATGAAGGCATTTGAAGATGATGAAGTAACTGAAGAACTGAAGGTATCTGAAGAAAAGACTTCTAAAAAGAAGAAAGAAAAGAAGAAGGATACTAAAATGAAAGATTCTGGTAAGAAATACAGTGCTAGTTATAACAAGTGTCCACCCCCGCTTGAAAATGGATATTCTCCAAGAAATCCAAATTCTGAAAGAGTCGAAAAGGCAACAAATTTACAATGGGAGTCGGAGTCTTCAGTTAACTTGCCAGATAATATTGATGTCACGTTTACGTCATCTAACACTGATCATGAGTCCGAGTTAATAAAGAAAGTGGTCGATCAGGTGTTGGATAAAGATGAATCCGAGGAGTCAAAGTCGGAGTCTATGTCAGAGTCAAAATCAGAGTCCAGCACTCCGAGTCAAACCGTCAAACAGGGCAAAAGAGTTTACAATAAAGAATTCCTTCTATCAAAATCTAATTTGAATGACGAAACATTCAAAGTTGCATATACATTGAATGATTCAGACAAATTATATTCTGATGAGGAATTTCCAATAAGAGGTGTTAAACCTGACATGATAAAAAAGGTTTTCAAACTTACAGAAATTAATATTTCTGAAATAAAAGATGTAAATCTTAATGATAAACCTAAAAAATACACCTCAAGAGTTCAACAAAAAGAAAACAAGAAAAAAGGGTTACAGTTCTGGTTCTGGTTATCGAAAGAAACCAAACCATAACGGTAATTTCAAAAAGAAAGGTCTTGGTTTTATTCCATCAGAAAATCATAAAAATGAAAAATATGTTTGAGATTTTAAATCAAAAATGATATTTGTTTCAGGTACATCATCTGAAGAAGAGAAAGAAAATCTATTCAGAAACCAGTCAAACAAAGAATTCCTTGCAAAGAAGCAAGAAGAGATGAAGACTGCTGATCACATGAAAGAAACGAGAACCTATTTCCAATGCAACACTGTTGGTCATATTGCCAAGAATTGTTCTAAGGCAATACAATCAAAACAGGGAGTTTCTCGTAAACTAAAAGATAAAGAAGTTGTGTCTGAACCACCAATTGAGAGAACTAAACTTTTCAAAAATTCAACTTTTGAAATTGGTGAATGTTCAAACAGGTTTTACAAGAAAAGGGC
This sequence comes from Helianthus tuberosus, assembly GCA_030545235.1. Lineage (NCBI taxonomy): Eukaryota > Viridiplantae > Streptophyta > Magnoliopsida > Asterales > Asteraceae > Helianthus > Helianthus tuberosus. The sequence continues at coordinate 196,381,526 of CM060364.1, read as the reverse complement.
AAATCTTGATAACCAAAAATGGGTTGTTAAGAAATCTGACATTAGTTCTAGCAATGATTTTGATTCGTCAAAATCATAGGAGCTATTGTCTGGCGATGAATCTGATTCTACAAAGTCAGATGAGCCACAAGTTGAATCAAAAAGTGAAAAATCAGTGCCGACTGTGGATGATGTGAATTTTCCACCACTTCGGGCTGAAAATTTTAAGAAAAAAATTGGTAAAGTTGAGATTTCAAATCAATTTTTCTCAGAAAAGAAAGATTTTGATGTTGAAAAGGCATTTAACTCCACACTTCATAACATTTTTGGAAAAATGGTTGACAGGAAGGTAAAAGGGGTCAAGGAATTTTACGAGAAGAAAACAAAGAAGCAAGGTAAAGTATCATCCCTGGTTTGTGACTGGGATGGTACATATTATGAACAGTAAAATCCTGGACTTGCCGGAGCTCCCAAGTTGGTAATCGTGCAGCATGAATCGGCATCTTTCTTATATTGATTGTTGAAAAATTGAAAATTGGTCACTAGTATGACTTGCCGGAACTCCCAGGTTGGTAAGTGAGGAGTAGGTATCGACATTCTGAGAATTCAACCTACATGTGGTATTGGTTGGTAAGCCAAGTGGTTGAAAAAGATTTGTGATACAAGTAGTAAAATCAAGGTCATTAGGTTGAACTTGATTGGACTAATCTTACAAGTGGTTGAAAAAACAATATGATGAACCCCTAATTTACATATGGTAAAATAAATCAACAAAATTTATTTTCCGGAAAAACCATTTGATTAAAACAAACTTAAGTGTTTTGAAATCACAATGGGAAAATATTTTGTTGTGAGGGGGAGTTCTGATTGTTTATGCCAAGTGGATGGCGAATTGAAGCGATTCGATATCGGTTGTCAATTTAAATGTACAGTTTGTTTTCAAATTTCTTTAAATGTGTTTGCATTTTAGGGGGAGTAAGAATTCTGAAAATCCAAAAACATTTGAAAATTTGAAAAAGTCAAAAACATGATAAAATGAAAAAATGAGTTTTTGTGTCAAAGAAGAGGAAATGATAGTACATCAGTGGACAGTTACAGTATGCTAAAGAATTGTAATGGTTATATAGCGTTAAACAGTCTCACTGATGATATGCCGATAGGTTTTTACACATTTAGTAAGCTTTTTCGGGATATAAACTTAAATTCAAACTTGCTTATTTCGTGGGGAACACTACTTGGATATATAGGTAACCCCTGAAATCTCGTTTGAAAGGTCCCTCTTTCTGAGATACTAGGTCTTTATGCTCAGTGATATCTGGGGTATTATCTCGGGACTTCTGATAATGCGGAAGTAATGGCCTAGTCCCCGGAGAATACTTTACTGCTTGCTTGAAATATAGCGCCTCCCTCAGCAAAAATGATGAAACAATAAAATTGATAATCATTGCTGTTTTAAAAAAGATCCTCTAAAGGGGACCCACCAAAAGTCGAGCCGTCATCTTTCTGCTGAACGGAAGTTTTGACCTGAGCTCTCACGGTTTCGCAATTAACCCCTGACAGATATCATCTGTGGTATACTCACCTGTAAGACTGAATATTGGGATCTGGATACGGGAGTATATTTAAGAGGTGGGACACATGAATGAGTTTAAGTCCTTAATACACCTAATTCATATCCTGAATCAGTTGAAATTTGTGTGAGAATTTAAGTGGATCAGTATATCGACAATCTAAGTGAATTGTTTAATTCTTAATGTGTAACTAAGCTCAATGGTACTTGTGATTTGTCATTAACTGATATGACCCTCTTACACAAACTCACAAAAATATTGTATGTAAATATTTCTCTACTGCATTTCATTCTATGTTCAAAAATTCAAAAAGATTTTCAGTGTGTTTTAGCATAAATTTTGAAAATTCAAAAAGATTTTTGTTCGTCTTATTTTCGACAACTGATGTTGGAGAGCCGATTTTCAAAATTCCAAGTGCTGAATATGATGACAATTAGGATTGGGAGAGTGTTTGTTTTTGAAAAGAAAAATATTATTCCTGCAAGTGGTTCATCAAAATTTAAAATTATAAAATCATTGTTTGAATATCTTATCCACAAGTGATTCATCAGAGTGTGAGATTGATTTTACAAGTGATCATCAGAAAATTTATTGTTGGGTAGAGTTTTTGTGCAGAATAGAGTCAGGAATCGATTCTGAACATGTAGAAAGTGTGAGTCAGGTTACGATTTTGGAACTGTTGATGTTGATGAACTTAAGGATTCAAGAGATCTGATCAAGAGAATTAGAAAGCTTGAGAGCCAGGCTCAGTTTCTGGAGATTATCAACATTTGAGGAAGAGATGAGAAGAGAGAAAATGAGGATACTTACAGCGTCAGATACTTCAAAAGAGAAGCCCGAAGGCTGATAAAGATTGAAGATACGAAGACTCAACACTTTAAGACTCGTCAACATTCGAGGGGGAGTCTGTTGGTGCATGCGTGTGTCGACTTCATCTTGTATCGAGTCTTGTGTTGTACTAGATAGATAAGGGCACGAAAAACAAGGAAGTGTGTATGTGGGTAATTTCGCTTGAAATGGTTCAAGACCATTTCAAACGAAATCATAGTTGCTAATTTCGCTTGAGTTGGTTTCAAGCGGAACCTGATTCTGTTTGGGGATGTTTCAAATGAAATTAACACACCTATATATACCTCTCATGTCTAGTCATTTGTAACTTTTCCGGTCAGTGTAACGAAGTGCTGCCGAAGTGTCCACAGACTTGTTTTTGATCTAAAATCAATATACGGACAGTTTAAAGTGATAATTCAGCTGATTTGAACTTGATACGTCTGTTTCCGCCTTTCGTATTGATATAAACTCTTCTGATTGACTCGTTCGGGTCTGAAAACGATACTACATATTACATCTGATAAGTTGAGTTTATGTGGATAAAAATACCGATAATCGTTATAGGATGCTTATCTAAATGTTAACAAAATGAACAACAAGAAAGTTTTGGCATGAACTTACACTGATATGATTCTCTTACCCTCAAAAGTCGCAAAAAGAATGTCTGTATATATTTTCTTTCATTTCTTAGTTTCCGCATCTCTGTTTATATTTATTTACTGCTTTCAGTCTTTACATTTGAAATATTCAAAATTCCAAAAAGAGTTTAAGTATGTTTTAATATAAACTTTATAAAAGCCAAAAAGATTTTATTTCTATATTATCCTTGATTACCCGATGTTGGAACTTGAGTCTTCGTTACCTGAAATCTGAATGAAAACCAAAACAACTAAATCTTCATAAACGGTCAACATTTGCAAGTTTTGAAAGTTAGAACTAAAAATTTGAAAAATATGTTAAACTTTCAAACTGTCGGACGGGTAGTTGATTGAAAAATTGGTCACATGTGTGTCGTTTGTTTGTTTTAACTATATTCCATGCAGTTGTTCTCATTACACGTTTAGCTTTCCTGTATGTGTAGATGCAAGAGTCAAACCAGCTAAAGGCGAATAGAACGTGTTAGATGACAAGCTTCGGAATCGAGACATGACATGGATGCACTCAAATGATCAAGATGATCGAGTTATCGCTGACCACTCATCAATGCCACAAGGATCAAAAGATTTACGAGCATAATCAAAGGGGGACTTTGTTGATACACTTCCTATATGAAAGGGGGAGTTTATATATACACTTCCTATTTGTGACTCGTGAAGACTTTGAAGATCCTACAACATGGAAGACGAACCTCCACGAGCAGCATCCAAGGGGGAGTTTGTTGATACATATTATGTGTGGATACGGCTCATTCTGGTTCGATTCAGTTATGAAGTGAAGGCCAAGGTCAAAATATCCTCCTATCTTGTCCCGGTACATGGTTTACTTTGTAATGAATGATGTTAATGCAACTGCGTGTGTGCAGTATGCATTTTAGAAATGTTTCTGTTAATTGTTTGCTGTAATCTGCTGTTGTTGTTTTTGTTTATGTTGCTGACATGCAGCATACCCATGAAGAACTGATTCTTTGTGGGATCACACATGTGACGAATAACTGCTACATGCATGGACGAAGAACCTCAGCTTAAACCATCCACGAAGAACCTTAAGTGAAAGACATGTTTCGTCATTTCAACAACCACGAAGAACTATAGGTCTTTCGTGGATAAGAGTTTTTCGTGGGGATCCTTCCTCGCTGCAGGTCCTTCATCGACCTGCAGTATATATACACTGCAAACAGACAGAAGAAAAAAAGGATCAGCAGACACAAGAGAGCATAAGTGTGAGACTAGAGAGAAAATACATTGTATGAACACACACACACTGAGAGTTTATAGAGATTGTAAACACTGTTTTGTAATGGATACGTATTAATACATCGAGTGTTAATTGTTGAATCGTGTTTGTGTATTTCGTGTTCTAACTTGGTTTAACAACCCGTTTGGATTCCGCACTCTCGGGTTCGTCGGAAAACATGGAAGAGGTTTGACTCGATCTCCAGGTGGACCTACAATATGTATGATATGATTTTCGGGTTTGGGTCGGGTTCAGGTTCGGGTCGGGTTCGTGTGAAATTTTCGGGTTTGGGTCGGGTTAAAACCGCCAACCCGCGAACACGACCCGTTTAGCACCCCTACATGCGTGGTAGCAAGCTGGTGGAATTCTGGACTAGATGAGTGTTTATGTTGTTTATTACCACTGACATTATTTGCACGTATGACCCCATTGTAAGCTGTACATTTGTATGTGTATCTTTGAGACGATGCACACTTGCGTATGCATCTTGAAAGGGTGCATATTGGCGTGTGAGTGTCAAAAAGCTGCACACTGGCGTGTGTATCTTGGAAGGGTGCGCATTTGTGTATGTGTGTTGAAAAGGTCCACACTAACTTGTAGTGGTTCGCGTATCCGAATTTAATTTAAACCAGTTGGATGAGGTTAGGTGAGACCGACGTGACGTTTAACGTTGTGGAGGGTAGGGGTGTTAAACAAGTGGTGTTCGCGTGTTCAACCCGACCCATACCCGAAAATTTTACACGAACCCGAACCCGAAAATTTTACATGAACCCGAACCCGAAAATTGTATCATACAAAAGAACCCGAACACGACTCGAAGTTTTGTGGGTTGACCCGAACAAGCGTTCAACCCGAAATTTTTAATTTTTTTTCTGACTATTCAGAGTTGGATAAGATTACTGATTCTTTGGGCTCCGACTACAAGTGGTTACTTGACCATAGCATCCATCTCGTTAATTTTTATCCTTTCCTTTCTTTATATGTTCCTTCTAGCTTGTCTTTTTCCTTATGTTGATTTGTTGCAGCTTGCTGAGGCCATCCGTGATTCTTCTGAGCTGACTTCATGCATGGCTGAGCTAACAAAGGCAACGTATAGAAGTGGTCGGAAGGATGATTATGGCGAGGGTAAAGCGTTCATGCTGCAAGGTCTTCAGGATAAGGATTTTGAGTTGCACATGGAGGATTGCTCTGCCGAATTCAAGGATCGCCAAAGGGAGTTTCACAATTTGGAATTTGGGATCGTTAGAGCTATAGCACAGTTATCCAGGAGTGGCAACACAGTTGAGAAGCTCGGGGAATTCTTTGAGGGGTCTAATGATGAAAATTTGGAGACCTCCGGTGCGTGATTATAGAGTTGAAGCCGACCTGTGTGTCGTGTATAGGCCCATGCTCTGTAATAGTATCAGGTTTAAGACAAGCTTCTCTGTCTGAAGACAAGTCCAACCGCTTTGCAACCTCTGTTGGTTGTAAAGTAAAACAAGTTCACTTGACCGACCCGCGTGCCGTGTATTTACCCTTCGGGGATCTTAAAGACAAGGCCTATCATTCCAAATCCTTTGTGGGTTATGGGGTTTGAAAAAAGTCCTACCTGCCGGTCTACGTGTCACGCATTTGGCTTTTCGGAGCATTTTTTGTGTTGACGTGCTTTAAATCTATTGTGTTAGTATATTTGTGTAAATTGTTATGTCTACAATATCTGCATGAGCTATGTGTATCCATGTGTTTTGCAGGTTATTGTGAATAACAATTAGCGCATGATCATGTCAGGAAGATGGAGTGGTACCCGAGCCTGCTTAGAGCACCTGCCTTAGGAAACGACCTATTTACGTGTCGCTGCATCAATCCAGTTGGCATGTTGAAGCTGTTGCACGCCTTTAAGATTACGACGAGCATTAGAAGTTTTATTTTCCAATATATTTTCGCGTAGAACCGTTTGTCGTGCGTGCATTTGTAGGTCAGTTGTAACTTGTAAGCAATAAGTAATGTAAAGGATAAACTTGTATTAATAAAGATAGATTTTGGCGTATTGCCTTTTTACAGGTTTTGTGTGTTCTCCCACATATAACATTTTCGTCATTACGCTGCGTTCAGAGAATGAGGAATAAACGTGCCATCTAACCTTTGAAGTGTGTATGCGCCTTTACCCTGGACTTGCTGAATAACATAGGATCCTTCCTATTGCGAGCTAGTTTACCCGGGCGTTCGACATTAGAGGCATCGTTGTTGTTACAGAAGATGTAGGCTCCCGCTGTGAGTGTGCAAATCTTCGCCCGCGCGTTGTAGTATTTCTCGAGCTTGGTTTTGTACTCAGTGTCATTGATTGTTGTGAGCTTGCACCTTTCTTAAAGGAAATTAAGGTTTAGGCGATGCTCGGTTTCGTTATCAGGTGAGTTGACTGAAAGTACTCTAGCCGAAGGAAGCCCAATTTCGGCGGGTGTACCACTTTAGAGGCATAAGTTAGGCTAAAGAGTGTCTCGTCATTGCTTGTTTTGGTAAGGGTTTGGTGGGCCCACAAGACATTTGGAACCTCTTCGATCTAACCCTTTCATTTGGTCCCTAGCTTTGCTTTAATACCCTCGACAATACTTTTGTTGACGCGCTCAACCAGCCCGTTCCCTTGCGGGTGCGCGACAGAGGTGAAGATTTATTGTATGTGGAGGTCCACAAGCCAATTTTGTAAATCTTCATGCGCGAATTGCAAACCATTATTAGTGACGATGCTCAACGGGAGGCCAAAACGGCATATTGTGAGCTCCCAACTGAACTTTTTGACGAAGATGACTGTGGTGGGTGCCAGAGGTTTTTCCTTGACACACTTAGTGAAGTAGACGACGACAATAAGATATGACACTCTGCCCCGGGCCTCTACGAAGGGTCTCACTAGATCGATGGTCCATTTTTTGAAAGGCCACGTAGTTGTGACCGGGACCAAATCGTTCTTGAGGCACAAAGTGTTTGGAGTGTGTAGTTGGTAGGAGTTGCACTTGTGGAGCTCCTTGACCGCATCCATGTGCATCTTCGGCCAGTAGTATCTGGCATTCGGTCTCCTTGACCACATCCATGTGCATCTACGAACTTATCACACTTATTTGATCCTATGAGTAATATCACATGTTATTCACATCTAGATTGGCACAGACCACGTTGGACACAAATTAAATTACTCAATAGGTTAATTGAATGGAAATTCAAACACACTTATCCTTATATAAATAATTTAGTGTATACTTTACATTGAAAATCTATATGTACACACCCTTGGTAATATAAACTTCTAATTTGTCAAACCTTCCAGAAAACTTTTAACTACCTAAAAGGTCAATCAATTCCAATTACTCTTATTCTTCACGCACAAGCAAAATTAGAATCTCCACCCAAAAAACGATCTGGAGTTATACATATCTTTTAAAGTTAGATGGGGATGGAGATTTAAGAACGAGGGTAACAGTTTTTGGGTTAAAGTGATTAATGTGCTTCATCGCCATTGATTTGGTTGGGATTTCTTGCCTATCCGGTCTTCTCTCAACGGGGTTTGGAGAAATATTGTCAAGGTTTGTTCGAATCATGTTGGTGATAACATCTCTCTTCGAATTTTAATGCGAGGAGTTGTCGGCGATGGGAGGGACATTCTGTTTTGGTTGGACCCGTGGTTGCTGCCGTATCCTTTGAAAGAGTAGCTGCCTAACTTGTTCTGGTTGTAATCTAACAAGAAGTGCAAGGTTAAGGACCGTCTCGTTAGACCCGTGTCCAACCCGGACGGGGTTTGGAAGTGGAGGTCAGCTCCTAATTCGAATATTGAGATTGCTGAATGGAGTCGATTGTGCTGCTTGCTGGAGTCGGTCTTCTGATCGGACCGTAAAGACAGTTGGTCGTGGATCGGGGCTGGATCTTCTGGTTTTCGGTAGGTGCGGTTAAGAGGATGTTCGAGTTGAATGTGGATTTCAGCTCTCGGTATGTATGGGAGTGGTGTAGATGGTTACCAAAGAAGTGTAATATCTTCGCGTGGAGAGCCGAGCAGGATAGGATCCCTACTAGGGAGGCTCTGCAAAGGAGGGGCATTATTATTGAAGATGGTAGCTGCCCGCTTTGTAATACGGGGATTGAGTCGGTGGATCATCTATTTACTTAATGTGGCGTCTCTACGGTGATATGGCAGAAAATTCAGGTTTGGTGTAAGACCTCAAATTTGGTTGTCTTTTCGTTTCGGGATATTTTAGGGTTGCATAATTGGGTCGGTTTGGGTGGTCAGAGGAAGTAAGTGTTCCACGGCATTGCCATTCTTACATGTTCGAGTATCTGGAAAGCTAGAAATAATCTGATTTTCTCAGGGAAGCCTTTTAAAATCAACGATGTTTATAGTGAAATAAGGTCTTTGGGTTTTGTTTTGTATAAGAATAGGTCGAAAGATAGAAGTATAGCTTGGAAGGATTGGTGTAATTTTGTAAATATGTAATTGGGGTTGTTAGTTTGGGGTTGGCCGCTCGATTTCGAGCTGGTTTTTTTGGTTTAATGAAGTTCTCTTTTCAAAAAAAAAGATGGGCAATGAAATACTCTAGCTTGTAACACTACATGGTAATCAACTAACTAATCACAACCATGATGATAAACATATACTAGTCATAAAAACTGTCGCCACGTTGCGGCGAACTTATTTTGTTATGCAGTCTGTGTTTATACGTGTTTGAAATCACTACGAGCGCGTTGCACGCGGAACCGCTGACAAGAATAAAAAGAAAATGTAGAAAAAAACACTAAAAATAACCAAAAGAAAATCAACTAAAAAAATTGTATGGTAATGATGTTGTTCGGTAGAAACCCATAGTCAGAGATGAGCAAATAGTAATGGGTACCGGTACTGAATTTACTGAACCGAAAGATCCTAAGTACCAGTTCGGTACTGACGTTTGGCATTCCTGGTACTGGTTCGCTACCGGGTTTTGCCTTCATATACCGATACCGTAACCAGGGTATCAGTTGGCACCGAGCTCATCCCAACCCCTGGAACTAAAAAAAAGTTGTACGCTACCGTTGTTGTTCGTACGGTACCCGTGATCAGGGATGAGCAAATGGTACTGGGTAGCAGTACCAAATTTCTCGAACTAAAAGACTATCAAACTCAATCCGGTACCGACTTTTGGCGTTTTATTTACCAGGACGGTGCTGGTTTTTACCTTCATGTATCGATAACGAACCGGTATTTTCGATACAAATACCGGTTGACACAAAAGTTATCAAACTTAAAAAGTAAAGAGAATAACAATTATTGTAATATTAAAATAATAAAAGTATAAAAAAATTTGTATCTAATATTTTATTATTTTAGAATATATAAAAGTACTCTTCATTGCGTCGTCTTTTTAATATATATAGATAATTTGTGATACTGGAACTTCAAACTTTTATCTACTTAGGCTATAGGTTGTGGTTATGACCCTCATGACTACCATGACACTCCACGTCAGTGCCATGTGACTCACCTCTAATCCACAATCCAAAACCACTACCTAAGGGTGAGGTCATGACCCAAACTACTATCCCTTTATTTATTTTAATTTATCTTTGTCTAAAGAAAAAGGAGACGATTACAAAAAAATAGAAAGGAGGACCATGGTTGCCATGGTTTAATCCATGCAAACCATGGTGGATTAGGGAAGGGGTGATATAGCCTTTCATTCATGTTCCTACTTGGCGAATCATGTCCCAACAATGACTCCCACACCCTTTAGCCTTAGGTTATAGGGTGTGGTCATGACCCTCCACCTCAATGTCATGTCATCCACCTCAAATTCACCATTCAAAACCAATACCCTAAGGGTGTGGTCATGACCCAAACCACTATCCTCTTATTTTATTTATCTTTCTCTAAAGAAAAAGGAAAAATTTCTTGAAAAATAAAAAGGAGGACCATGGTTGTCATGGCTTAATCTATGCAAACCATGATGGATCATACAAGAGGGTGGTGTAGCCTTCCATTAATGTTCCTACGTGACGAATAATGACTCTCACACCCTTTAGCCTTATAAATAGATAAAATTGTTATAAACAAATTGTCAAGATTATTAATATTGAATGATTATAAGGTTAGTAGGCAATTAGAATGTTCCTAAATATCAAACAAATCAAGGAAAAGGGAAGGAGATTCCACTCAGATAAAAGCAGTTAATTATCGCCTATTTATAAATAAGAAAAAAAGAATTAAAAAAAATATATGATAGTGATTTTGTTTGTAAATTAATATAGAAAAGTTATTAGTTAAGATATTGGATATCTTTTTATATTTTTTAATACCATTTTGGCTTCAGGTACACATATAACACATATTTAGGGTATGTTTCGCAAAAGTAGCTGTTAGCTGATAGCTGGTGGCTGGAAGCTGGTAGCTAGTAGCTGTAGCTTTTTAGATATATTTGGTGTTTGGTAGAGTAGCTGGAGCTTTTAATAAAATGTATAAAATGACCAAAATGGACATAACTAAAAATTTAAAAAGTTGATGCATTAAAAATATTCTTATTTTTAGAGGTTAAAATAGTCATTTTTTTCCCTAAAAGCTTGTAACTCCTTCTAAACGCTACTAGTAGTAGCGTTCAACCAAAAGCTTCAAACTCCTAACCTAAAAACTTAAAGCTCCTTCAAACAAACAAGACTTTTTATTGATTATGAGTTTTTTCCTTAAAAGATTAAAGCTAGAAGCTACTAAAAGCTTCTAAAACCTCCATGCCAAACATACCCTTGTTTAAAATATTCATTATATATAATAGATTTATGAGTAAACTTCCGTTTTGCTCCCTGTGGTTTAGTCACTTTAATGGTTTTGCCCCAAACCTTTAAAAATAGCTATTTTCCTCCCTAAACTATGAACCTTATCACCATTTCACTCCCCGCCTCAAACGACATCCAATTCTTCCGTTAAGAAAAATCACTTTATCATTTTTTTTCTCAACTCTCTCTCTCTCTTCCTTCTCTATCACACTCACCACCACCTATCACAGCCACCAGCCGACCTCCCTCACCCACCCTACACACACGCTCTTTCTCGATGGTCACTAGCACCTCCATCGCCGCCCGCCAACACCCAACATCATCTCATCTCCGCACGATCCTCTTCTAACCCCTCATCTCTTCTGAAAGAGATCTAAAATTAGACCATCGAGGGTAGATGACGACACCGATTCACACCATGACATTTAATCGTTTTTTCATGGGGTTTTCTACCGGTGGAGATGAAGGGATTCACACCATCATGGCGGTTTGGTTCGATTTACATGTTTGTAGGTGGGCGATGGTGGCGTTGTTGATGGTGGTTGTGGCGGCTTAGTGGTGTTGGTGATGGTGAGTGAATGGGATAGAGAGACGGTGAAAGAGGGTTTCATTTGGGGCTTTTTGTTTTACTAAAACACACTTTTTCGGCTCTGCTCAGATCCCTCAACAAGGAAATTTCTTTGGGGATTTTGTTGATATAACTCTTAATTAGGTCCTCATATGTAGTTCCTTTTTTTCATGTTTTTATATTATTATCAAATTTGTTGATGGCCGATAATTCACCTATCTAAGAATTAAATGCTTCTAAAATATTGTTAGTGCATTTTTTATATTCAACAGTAGGATAAATTTGAGTTATTGCTACTTCTAAGACTTCTGACCAAGGCTAGGATTCATGGTTGTTGTTTTAGGGTATTCAGGTAGGTTGGTGGTGGCATGTGACGGTGGTAGGTGGTGGTGAGTGTGGTAGAGAAGGAAGAGAGAGAAGGGTGAGAAAAAAAATGATAACAGTGATTTTTCCTATATAAGGGTGATGGGAAAAAGACTGAAATGCCCATCATGTGAGGGGCATGTGCCTATGTTTTAACGGAAGAATTGGATGTCGTTTGAGGCGGGGAGTGAAATGGTGATAAGGTGCATAGATCAGGGAGGAAAATGACTATTTTTAAAGGTTTGGGGCAAAACCGTTAAAGTGACCAAACCACAATGAGCAAAACGGAAGTTTACTCTAGATTTATATAGTTTAAAATATTCGTTATATATAATAGATCTATTAGATTTTTATGTATTGTGGGTTGCACCTTGTGCTATGTTAGTTTTATATGCTTTGAGTGAGTTGTTTCTTAACTTTTTTAAGTGTGCTGTTAATGTTTACTGTTAGCTCTTATTGTTGCATTTATTGTTAGTGTTGTTGGTTTTTTTTGATGGTTTGGTTTTACGCTTATGTTTTGGGGTAGGCTAAACATACCCCCTCTTATTACTTTTTATACCCCCTTTTCATAAAATAACATTAAAACTTGTAATATTTACCCCCTATACAAATCATCACTTTAAAAAATATTCTTTTTGTTACAAAACAAATTCAAAAGTGTAAAAAAAGTTTACTGACGTTTTTTTTAAATATTTAATATTTAATTTTTATTTAAATCATATTTTTAAAAAGTTTTCATATATTGTTTTTCTAAAGACACTTTCTCAAATAGTATTTTGATTATGGTTTTTATTGAACATCTTTACAATTAAATAATAACTATAAATATAATAAAAAAAAGTTTTGAACTTTGTTTTTGAAAAAAAGTCTATATTATGTTTTTTACTCGTCTAGTTTGTATTTTAAAGGTCTTACTTTTATATTTTTTAATACTTTAGATGTGTTTATAAAATAATTAACAATTTTTATTTATCAAAAAGTATTTTTTTTTAAATAGCGTTTACAGCCCTAGGACATATTAATCATTCAAACCATCTATGTAAGTGAACAAATAAACAATAGGTACTAAAATTATTTTATCAAACTATAAATTAACAATCTATATAAATTCAAATTTAATTATTGTAAAGAGTATGTTATAAACAAGTTTAAACCAGATTAAGACTTGGATCGAAGTGAACACTTTTCTAAAGCAAAACAAATGGATAGGGTTGATTCACAAATATTTTTCTCTCTTCATTTAAAAAATATATTAAACTGGTTGATTTCGAAAATATATGTGGATTTTTTTGTAATCAAAAGTAGGTCATTCGAAACCAAAAGTCACGTAAAAGCATAAACTTAATTACGAATAATCATCGGTTTTCGACCACGCATCAGATACCCACTTCAAGTCGTTCCAAAATAAAAAAAAAACCATTTTAAAATATTAAAAATAATAAATAAAAGACATTTAAAATACAAACCAGACAAGGAAAAAATATAATGTAGACTTTTTTCAAAAATAAAATTCAAAACTTTCTTATTATTGTTTTTATATGAAAAACGTTATTAGTAATTTGTAAAGACGTTCAATAAAAGAAAACATAATCAAAATACTATTTGAGAAAGTGTAAAAAATATCTGAAAACTTTTTTTTAAAAAAATATGGTTTTTTAAATAAAAATAAAAATTAAACAATTTAAAAAAAACGTCTATAATATATTTTTACACTTTTGAATTTGTTTTGTAACAAAAAAGAATCCATTTAAAAAAATATGACTTGATTAGGGGGTAAATATGACAAGTTTAAATATGATTTTATAGAAAGGGGGTATAAAAAGTAAGAAGAGGGGGTACATTTAGTAGCCCCCTATGTTTTACAGTTTTGAATTTCTTAACGTTTTTTACTTTTTTGATATCTCTTATTCTTACGTTTTTTTTTTGTCACAGATGTCTTTCAAAGCCGTTGGATTTTTTGTTTTTATTATTCGTTTGCGTCTTTGTTTTACGATTTTGTTAACATTTTCGGTTGGGGTGGCAGTGGAGTCGGGTTGACGGGTTGGTGGGTTGAAATGTTCAACACGAACCCGACCCATATTATTATTTGGGTCAAAGATTTCAACCCTAACCGGACCCATATTAATTTGGGTCAACCCGAACCCGACCCGTTTAACCCATATTTTTAAATGAGTGATATAAGTTGACGATTTATAAATGAGTTATTCGGTTTTAAGCGGGTTATCGATAACATGTTTAGTGATGAGTATGAATGTGTAGTTAACTGCCATTTTCGTCCCTGTGGTTTGGTCACTTTGGCCATTTCAGTCCATTTTTCAAAAATGCGCCATTTTTGTCCCCCACGTTCTGGAAAGGTGCCATTTCAGTCCAAAAATCATAACCCAGTTATGTCAGTTTGTAAATAAGGACTGATTGTGTAAATTTGTAACATAAAGGACTGATTGTGTAAATTTGAAAAATGGATTGAAATGGCAGTTAACACCACCACCACTAGCCCTGCCACCACCACCACTCCGCTGCCACCACCACCGCCACCACCGCCACCACAGCCACCACAGCCACCACCGCCACTCCACAACCACCACAGCCACCACCGCCACTCCACAGCCACCCTGCCACCACCACCACTCCGCTGCCACCACCACCACCGCCACCACAGCCACCACCGCCACCACTGACAGCTGTCATGCCTCCGGTTGGCACAAGAACGCCCATTTGAACCATAGCTTGAAGAACCTTATTTGGATCTTTCTCATAAACTCTGTAAAATACTTCCAACAAACCTTCACGGGTGTTCAGGCTTATGCTGCAAGAACTCAAAGGTCATTATGTCAAGAAAATCACATATGACGTTTTCTAAAAACAATGGTTAGTCACTCATTACCTCCCCATCATTCCAAAATCATAAAATATTAGCCTTCCATCATTCACATCATCAACAGCTATATTACCAGGATGCTGAATCAAAGAAGGAGATGATTTTAACCATATGCTGCGTGTGAATTGCATATATGCACAGATACTTCACCTATGGTATTGGTAACTAAAGAAAAACATGTATATGCCACCTGGCATCGAAATCCAGAAGAATATACAGGAAACTTACGAGGTCAGCATGGAAGAAACCGTGAGATAGTATCTGTTCTAGATATGATTCAACAGCATACCTGCCCAGCCTGTGGAACGTACATATTACCAAACATGTTTAGATGACCATACGAATTAATATAATTCATATGATTATATTAAATCATGGTGCGGTAAGATTATTTAGCATTCATCATATAGTATTATCATACACCACATATTACACTTACTTTTTACGATCAACACCTAATTGGTCTAAAGCTTGTATCCTATTGATCTTGATTCCTGGAACATACTCCATTGTAAGAACCTACAGTTGGATCAACATAATGTAATAATGAGCTAAAGGAATAAAAGAAAGTTCTAATTATATAAACGATCAATTCATATACATACAGAACAATTTACCTGTGGGGTGGTGTATTCCCAGTATATGTTCGGGACTTTTACATAATTTAGATCTTTAAAGTTACGTGCAAACAATTCTGCATTTTCAGCTTCTTTTGTATAATCAATCTCCTGATAGAAACATAAATTGGCACTCATTAGCAAAAACCTTCGATATCAACCCAACTAAATGCACTTCAAAAATTCATGAAAAAATGGTCACCTCGTACAAGACATTAGCACACTCGTCATATATAGCAACCCAATCCCTTTTGGCACCATCATACTTTGGGTCAAGTTTCTGAAGATTTACTGCTATTACCTGAAAAAGATGAAATACATAGCTACACGATGTTAATAACATAAATTAGATCAGATGTAACAACAGAGAAAAATTAAGAATCGACTAACCCTTAGATTCTGAAGATTTACTGCTATTACCGGAGACATGACAGCTGTCAGTGGTGGCGGTGGTGGCTGTGGTGGCGGTGGTGGCAGCGGAGTGGTGGTGGTGGCAGGGTGGCTGTGGAGTGGCGGTGGTGGCGGTGGTGGTGGTGGTGGTGGCAGCGGAGTGGTGGTGGTGGCAGGGCTAGTGGTGGTGGTGTTAACTGTCGTTTCAGTCCATTTTTCAAATTTACACAATCAGTCCTTTATGTTACAAATTTACACAATCAGTCCTTATTTACAAACTGACTTAACTGGGTTATGATTTTTGGACTGAAATGGCACCTTTCCAGAACGTGGGGGACGAAAATGGCGCATTTTTTAAAAATGGACTGAAATGGCCAAAGTGACCAAACCACAGGGACGAAAATGGCAGTTAACTCTAAATAATATAATGTGTCAAAGTTAACATTATTATAACTAACCATGTAAAATATAAACCGAAAGAACAAAAACCGAAAAAACAAAAACAAAAATAAAAAAAAATTTATCTAAATAGTTAAACGGGTTAATGGGTCAACCCGAACCCGACCCGTTTTGTTTTAAACGGATCGTGTTAGTCGACCCAAACCTGTTTTTTCGAGTCGGGTTCGGGTCGGGTTAACGGGTCATGTCAAGAATTGCCGCCCCTAGTTTTCTGTTATGCTTACGATTGCATTTTTTGTTGAAGTGTATTTCAAAACTTTTTGATTTTCTGTTTTGTTGTTGTTTGCTGATGATGATTATTGTTTATTTTTCGAAGGCTGTTTATACACGTATTGACATTCTTTCTGGTTTATTACTTGTTTTTCGATGTTCTTCGGATTTGTTTTTTTTTTGGTCCAGCTTGCTTTGTTCTCTGATGTTGACTTTATGGTTATCAAAGATTGTTTACGATTTGTTGTTCTGTCTATGATGCGAAGCTGAGACGTGTTTTTTTACGCTTAAATGTTGTGTAAATTTTATTCCGTTTGTTGAATCCTTATGTTTTCAGTCGTGTTCGGTCGGCGAGGATAACGTTTGAGTTGTTCGAGACATTTTGCACTTTATGTATTGATGGATGTCCAGTCTTTGTGTTTCATTGTTTAAGTATGGGGGACTATTTAGGTTGTTCGTTTTGGTCTATGATGCTTTGCTGAGACCATTCTTGTCTAATCTTTATGTGTACAATTGCATTCTTCTGTTGAACGTTTACGTGGGTTGCTACTTTTTCTATGCGTGTAATTTGCCTTACACTTAACAGTTGACTTTACTCTTTTCCGGTCATTTCGTGTTTGATTTTGTTATAAATTTTCGTCGGCCATTTATGTGACTTTCGTTTGTTGGTTACTTAGTCATTTTTGTTTCAACCGTTGTTGCATATACTCTGACTGCTGTTGTTTAATGTTTCTAGCTTCTTCATTATTCGGTGTGCGAGCATAAGCTTTGGTTATATGCGTACAAAACATTTTGGTCATTAATTTAGATAACTATGTTGTCCTTTCGGTCTACGATGCTATGCTGAGACCTGTTCTAAGTTCGTTGTATGTGTATTGTTGGTTTCAATACCATTTTGACAGATTGCATATTTACAGAACATTTGGGGATTAACATTATATTAAATTGTGGGCATTCAGATTAGTGTGGTTTCCTTTGGGTCTATGATGCTATTTTGAGACATGTTATAAGCGTTTAAGATGCTTTTATTTACCTGTAAAACACTTACAAGTTTATCATGTTTGTGTTTGTTGTTTTGGCAATGTTGGTTTGAATTTCATTTGTGATTAGTATGTTGTCCTTTGGGTCTATGATGCTACGCTGAGAACTGCTTCCGTCTGATTGTCTATATATTGTTGTTTTCGCTATTCTAAGATCGAGTTGGGGGTCTCACTGGAAGCAGCTTTTCTATTCCTATGGGGTAGAGGTAAGGCTGTCTACATCCTATCCTCCTCAGACCCTACCTTAGTTTTGCTAATGGTAAGATTTATTGAGTATGATGATGCTATTCTGAGGTCGTGTAATTGTTGTTGTCGCATTTACAAGATTTCTATGCATTGTTGGTTGTACATTGTGCGTTGTTGGTTTTCTATGCGTTGTTAATTGTACCACATGCTTTGTTTAGTTTTCATTTGTTGTTTTCTTGGGTAGACGACACGTGTCCCGACTCCTACTGAATACCTAGCATTTACCTTTTGTGATCACTTTTTGTTTGGCTTTCGGATAACTATGATGTCCTCAAGGTCTATGATGTTGTACTGAGACCTTCTGTAAGCGTTTAAGCTAGATTTACCACGTTTGTGTTGTTTGATTTCCTATTGTTGTTTCAATATGGTTTTAACTTCTTAGTGGTTCATCATACCTATGGTGTTTCTTACCGGTTGTTTTGTTTAGCGCTTTTATGTGGTTGATGATGTTTTTAGCGTTTCTTTTTCCAAGAGGTTTCATACTTTCATGGTTTTTTCGGTGGCTTATTTACATATAAACCGAACAATCGTTGCCAGACTGTTACATAATCTTTAAAGGTTGTTAGTTACTAAGACTTTGGTACATTACAGATTGTTTGCTTGTCTTTGTAGGTTTGTCTTGCTTTAGATGACTTTTTCCTTTGCCTATGACGAGTGTAACTTTGTTTTTTTTTTTTTTTTTGATTATTTAGTGTGCATTTTTTTTATAGGATGCCTTCTTCACGCATGGACCCTGCTGTTTTACAACTTGAGAAGCTTTTAGAGGATGTAACTATATCATATCGAGTGCTATCTGAGAAGCTTAATGACTTACTTGTCAGGGTTGCTAGCATACGCAAGAAACAATTGGAGTTGCAAATCTCCATTAACGTGCTTTATGCACGTTGCGAAGGCCAAAAGGATGTTGAGGTTTAGCTTTAACATTACTTTGTAGCGCGCATGTAAAGTTGACTGTAAATTTTTTTATG
This sequence comes from Helianthus tuberosus, assembly GCA_030545235.1. Lineage (NCBI taxonomy): Eukaryota > Viridiplantae > Streptophyta > Magnoliopsida > Asterales > Asteraceae > Helianthus > Helianthus tuberosus. Next base: position 196,362,754 of record CM060364.1, on the reverse strand, counting down.
TAATATACAATCAAGGCTTTAGTTATTAGACTTAATATTTAGCTTGTATGTTTTTAGATTGTAAATTTCAAATGATATTAATATATAACAATGTTTTTTAGAGTTCCATTTCTTTGTATGTTGTTACGTTCATATTTCAACTGACATCGAATCAAGGGCAATGGTTACATGGAGCTTTATATGGACTCCATGTCTTGTGGATTTGGGTATGCCATTTATCATATGTAATTGCAAAGTTGTTTTTTTACTTTATGTTATATCTCTATAAACAGAGAATATGTGACATATTGGGATGTCACGCCGCATTGCGGGCAGGTCCGAATACTAGTTAGTGATAGATAATAGCAATACGTAGGGATAGGTCGTATTCGTACCCTTATCGTACCTATATCGGTTGTCACACCCCTTTCTGCGGCGGAAGCACGAGGTGTGATCATGAAAGGTTTTCATTGCATACGATTGGTAAACATACTACATGTTCATAAAAATAACTTCAAACGTCATTACCATTACATAACAGAAACATAGTTTAAGTGTTTACATCACGAACCAAATATTGTCTGAAAGTTTACAACTTATTTAAGACGAACATAAACGACATCCACGAGCATGAGTAAGACCCCGCGCACATCCACTTTTAGTTACCTGAAATACATGTGAGTTTTGGAAAAACGTCAACATAATGTTGGTGTGAATTCATGCAGTTCTTGTATTGAACGTTTGTATACTTTGTATGAAAAACATGGTATGTATCCTGTATAAATCAAGTATCCTTGTATAAATCCAGTATTCATGTATGAATCAAGTATTCTTGTGTACACCACGTACTCATGTATAAATCAAGTATTCTTGTGGTATGAATCTTGTATAAATAGGATGTTCTTGTATGTATTAAGGTTGTTAATGGGTTGCAAGGCCATTAACATGTGACACGACATAGGAAGTCACCAAACCATAGGCATTTATCAAGTTTTTCTGAGACACAAAAGCACTACATGGTACTCGTTCTCACCAAGAGTGTGGCTGCCCGAAACCCGTTAGATCTAACCTTTTGTTCTACGGTCTAGGTATATTGTTGATTAATGGTGCTTATGGTACCCTATTCGTGACACGATTTCTCGCATCATTCCTCAAAACGCATCATACTTGGTACTAGTTATCACCAAGAGTGCTTCTTGTTTTTGTATCATACCATTTATAAACATTGTAGTATTTGTAACATGTATTTCACCCCCGAAGTTATAAAACTGAAAACAGTTAAGAGAAAAGGGGGAGCATGTCACAACTTTGCGTTCCTTGTGTCGTAAACTTCACCGGATTTGCTTAACTAACGTCGTAACCTATACGTGTTTTCTTAACGTTAGCCACTGGACTTGTACCACTGGACTTGTATCGCACAAGTACGGTCACTATCTTTTGTATATGTTTTCTTGTGTTAAAAATAATTTATATTTTTAACTATGTATCTTACTTATATTATTTTCTCAAAAATAAATATAAGTATCTTGTATTTTGCACCCGAATTATGTATTTTGTCCAAAACTTTATTTTATGTTCATAACTTGTCCAAGTTATTTATTCAATCAAATAATATATTTTCATAAATATATTTTATTGTATTTGTCTAAGTATCTTGTATTTTGCACCCTAAAAATGAAGGTTTCCCATGTTTTCAAAACATGTGTTTATTTTCTTTTAATTCATCAACAATATCAACAACACAATCAAGACTTATCATAACCAAAATCATGTACATCACACCATATCATGAACTTGAAGTTCTGTAAGAACTTGTAGTAACTTACCATGTTATTTAGTAGGTTTAGTTACCTTTAAAAACGTGGTTATTTGTTGGTAGATCACTTTATTAAAAGATCTAGTCATTCACAACTTGTAAAATGATTTTTCTAAAAATACTTCTTTTGTATTTTTCTTGTAACATATATCTTTCTATCCATTTTAACTTCTAAAAACATGGTTGATTTCTTTAAGAACCAAAATTTAGTAAACTTTGTATTTTGATTTTGGTTTCTTGGAAAATCATACTTGAAATATTTAGATCCACATGATTCACAACCTACTTTGATTATTATTTTTCAAGAAAACATTATGTTCTTTCAAGTTCATGATTTATGTGAGGATGATTCATTAAACTCTAACATGTTCATCCTCTCATCTTGCTAGATTATGTTTTTAATCATGATCTTAGCAAGATCATATGATGATCTACATTATTTATATAAGCAAACAATGTTCAACAAGTAAATCAATACATATACAACATGATTTCTTCATTAAACATGCTTATGTTCAAGTTTACTTCTTATGTATCTTAGTGTTCTTCAAGATTTACATCATGTATCATTCTTTAACCACTTAAATAAGATGTAAAATGAAGAGATTTATGTTCTTACCACTAGCTCAAGGCTAGGGATGATCAAGTGAAGAAAACAAGTGGATAAAAGCAAATAAGAGAGGTCCTTGAAGGTCCGTTGCTTCCACATGTAAGACCCAGTTTATACTACTAGATTTAATAACATAATACCTTGCATTTCATGCCAAAATTTGGAGTTTACAAAAACTTACAAGACTTGAAAATTATATCTAGACACAACATTCATATATTAATCCTACGAAACCATATTCAAGACAGAAACTACAATTGTTTACATAGTTTTAAAACAAAAGATCAAGTGCGGAAGCGTTGAATTGTGTGTTCGGTTCGACTTGATAGCTTGATCATCATCCTACTACTTGATATACCTGAAAACTAAAATGTTTAACACGAAACATTAATAATGGAGTTCTTAGAAATATTACATAACCGAAACTACATTCGATGCGGGTTAGGTTAATTGTAAAATAAAAAAAATTCAAAACATTTTTTGACTCTACCGTAACTTACGGTATTACCGTAAGTTATGGTGATGTCTTTTGGGTCCTGATCCACCGTAAATCAGGAAAGAAGCACCGTAAGTCTTCCATCTCTACCGTAAGTTACGGTACTACCGTAACTTACGGTAGTACCTGGAAAACTCTATTTTGTTTGATTTGTTTACTAGACTCAAACCCAATTCTCGGATTTCGCTTTTCTAGCACACGAAACATTAAATCTACGTATTTCTAATATGTTATATAATAACCAACATCAACAATCAATCTATCATGTTCCGAAGCATTAATCATGCCTTACTTGATTGCTCGACCCATTTGGATGCCAAGATTTAGGCATCAAACAAGATATTTCAAAAATCCAATTTCTATCACTTGTTTTGACCCATTTTACTTGTTTAAGACGCAAAGTCACTTCCGTGACGTATTGGTCTATCTTGTTTACTATGTTTTCAAAACTACAACACAAAACTAACAAATAATTTTTTAATGTAACGAAACGATAATTTCGTACCTCTAGAGCACGCCTTTCCCCCGTGAATTCCCTCCGGCTTGTCCGCTTGATGATCCGGACTCCTTGCCTAGAAAATTCAGTTTTACAACTTGTTTAGAACTCTTTTAATGACCATAATCACATCATTATGAGCCATGACTAAATCTGCGTTTTCCTCCTATTCTAACATTTAAATCCTCACTTAGCCATTTCAACGAACACCTAACGAGTCAGATTTTTCTACAATCATTACTAAGTTCATGACTTGCAATTTAACATCTAATTTCACTTTAATTAAGCAAATTGTACACATTTAAACATTCAATTCCTGAATTTCCTCATAAAATTCAGCTTTTCACTAGATTAAAATTTCATACTCTTAGTGCTCGTCTAGTCTTTACAATATCATAAATCACCTACAATGGTGATTGTAATTTCTTCAAGTAACATGCAATGATTTTCACAAATAATCATCTAGGGTTTAACCCTAAACAACATATTACTTCAAGATTCACTCATGCATGACATATCTAAGTTCAATTTCAGTTATTCACCATTAACCTAGAATTTATGGTGAATCAAAATATCAAAATTATACATACCTTTTGATCCCTATGATGAGGTGATTACTAATTTGTGTTTAGAATTTGATTTGAAACGGATTTGAGGCTTCAATTTAGTAGATTTTGGTGTGAAGCTAGGGTTTGGAGAATCCCCTGTTCGCCCCTCTTCTCTTGATCGACCAGACACACCAAATTTTTGGTGTGTTTGGTTTGGTTTTGTTACTATTAGTAAATATCTTTCACTTTTGACAAGTTTAAACCCTTAACTATGATTTTCCTTTAAGTTTAAGTATTTTAACCATATTATGAATTATTTCAAGACTTGAATTTAACTAGGTTAAGTTCCTAGTTGGTAAATTCTTGTTTGTTATTTCCTTAGAATTTTAATATAAGGATTTATATTTTCGGGGTGTTACAAGTTCACCCCCCTTAAAATGGTTTCGTCCCCGAAACCGAATTACGTACCAAATAAAGTAGGGTGAAGACGTCGCATCTCTTCTTCGGACTCCCACGTAGTGTCCGAACCTTTCCTATGCTCCCATTTGACTTTAACTTGGTCAATTTGTTTATTTCGTAAATGTTTGACCTTTCGATCTAAAATCTCCACCGGTCTCACTGCATAATTTAGACTATTATCCACTTCGATATCATCGTAATGGATATAGGTCGTTTCGTCTGCTAGGCACTTTCTTAATTGTGATACATGGAATGTGCTATGAATTCCACTTAGCTCCTCTGGTAATTCAAGACGGTAAGCTACCTTGCCAACTCTCCCGATAATTTTGAATGGCCCAATAAACCTCGGGCGTAGTTTCCCCCTTTTTCTGAATCTAATAACGCCCTTCCATGGGGAAACTTTTAGCATAACCATGTCACCAACCTGGAATTCGATTGGCCTATTCCTTTTATCAGCATACGCCTTTTGCCTGTCTTGAGCTGTTTTCAAGTGTGCCCGAACTATATCGATCTTTTCATTTGTGGCTCGTACTATATCTTGGTGGGCGAGTTCACGTGGACCCACTTCACCCCAACATACCGGGGTTCGACACTTCCTTCCATAAAGCATTTCGTACGGTGCCATCTTAATACTAGATTGGTAATTGTTGTTATACGAAAACTCGACTAACGGTAGGTGAACATCCCAACTGCCTCCAAAGTCGATTATACACGCCCGTAGCATGTCCCCAAATGTTTGTATCGTTCTTTCACTTTGTCCATCCGTTTGAGGATGGTACGCAGTGCTAATGAACAATTTGGTCCCCATTTGCTCTTGGAAATCTTGCCAGAAATTCGAAGTAAACCGGGTATCCCTATCAGACACGATGGACACCGGCACCCCATGACGTGCTATGATTTCATTGGTATAAACTTCTGACGTATAAGTCTCACGAATCGGAATGAAGTGAGCACTTTTCGTCAATCTATCCACCACTACCCATATGGCATCAAAACCACGATTCGTCTTAGGCAACTTGGTTAACAGGTCCATTGTAATATGTTCCCATTTCCAAACCGGAATTTCTAACGGTTGGAGTTTGCCGTATGGTTTCTGGTGCTCCGCCTTGACTTGTAAACATGTCAAGCATTTTTCCACATACTTAGCCACATCCCTCTTCATTCCAGGCCACCAATAATTATGTTTCAAATCGTTGTACATCTTGGTCGCACCCGGATGAATTGAATAACGGGATTTATGAGCTTCATTAAGTAGAAGCGCCTTCACTCCACAGGTATGTGGGACCCATATCCTTCCGGATCGAGTCTTCAACCCGTGATTCCCATCCGACAAATCTTTCAATTGACCAATTATTCTTTCTTTCTTCCAATTCTCCTCTTTTAATGCTTCTAACTGCGCCTCTTGAATACGTTCAAGTATACCCGAGGTCAGCACGAGTTGCATCGACCTTACTCGTATCGGGACGTAGTCCGCTTTTCTACTTAGAGTGTCCGCTACCACATTTGCCTTTCCGGGGTGATAATGTATCTCACAATCGTAGTCTTTCACCGTTTCCAGCTATCGCCTTTGTCGCATATTTAACTCCTTCTGATCAAAGAAGTATTTCAAGCTCTTGTGGTCGGTGAATATGGTGCACTTTACCCCATACAAGTAATGCCTCCATATTTTTAATGCAAATACCACCGCCGCCAACTCGAGATCGTGCGTGGGATATTTCTTCTCGTGTATCTTCAATTGTCTCAAGGCATAGGCTATTACCTTGCCCCGTTGCATCAACACGCAACCGAGCCCCGATAATGAAGCATCCGAATAAACCACCATGTCTTCGACTCCGTCCGGCAATGTCAATACCGGAGCTTGAGTTAACTTTTCTTTTAGCGTTTGAAACACTTTCTCTTGATCAGCACCCCAAATGAACTTTTCTTTTTTCTGTGTTAGCTTTGTTAGCGGTGACGCAATCTTGGAGAAATCTTTAATGAATCTCCTATAATATCCCGCAAGCCCCCAAAAAGCTTCTAATTTCCGAAGGGTTCTTCAGAAGATTCCATTTTGACACAGCCTCTATCTTTGACGGATCCACCAATACTCCGTCGGCACTTATGACGTGGCCAAGAAATTGTAGCTCTCGTAACCAAAAGGCACATTTAGAGAATTTTGCATACAACTTCTCTCGTCTAAGTGTCTCTAACACTTCTTGTAAGTGGTGTGCGTGTTTAGCTTCACTTTTCGAATACACCAAGATATCATCGATATACACGATGACCGACTTATCCAACATTGGCTTGCAAACCCGGTTCATGAGGTCCATGAAAGCCGCGGGTGCGTTTGTTAGTCCAAATGACATCACGAGGAATTCGTAATGTCCGTATCTCGTGCGGAAAGCCGTCTTCGGCACATCTTCTTCTTTGATCTTTAGTTGGTGGTACCCCGATCTAAGGTCAATTTTTGAAAACCAGTTCGCACCTTGTAGTTGGTCGAATAAATCATCTATCCTCGGGAGCGGGTATCGGTTCTTTACCGTGAGTTTGTTTAACTCCCGGTAATCGATACACATGCGCATGCTCCCGTCTTTCTTTCTCACGAACAATACCGGTGCTCCCCAAGGAGACACACTCGGCCTTATGAATCCCTTGTCAAGCAGGTCTTGAATTTGGGACATCAGCTCTTGTAATTCCGACGGTGCGAGTCGGTACGGGGCTTTTGCTACGGGTTTCGCGCCCGGAATCAATTCGATCCCGAACTCTACTTCCCGTTCAGGCGGTATTCCCGGTAAATCCTCCGGAAACACATCTTCATAATCTCGTACTACCGGTACCTCTCCAATCTTTCGTGATTCTTTTTCGGGCTCATTAGCGTATATTATGAATGCCTTGCATCCTCGCTTCATAAGCTTGTGAGCTTTCAACATTGAGCATACTATAGGGCTGCCTCCTTTTTCGCCATAAATGGTGACGTGTTTCCCGCTCGGAGATGTTAGTTTTATCTCTTTACGAAAACACACGATCTTTGCATGGTGTTGAGATAGCCAATCCATCCCAACGACTACTTGAAATTCTCCCATTGACATCGGGATTAGGTTTATCAAGTATTTTTCGTCATCAATGCTCAGTTTACAGTTTTTACATACATCACAAACAATAAAGCTCTTGTTATCACCTATCTCTACTTCTAAGGGCACAGGTAATTTTGTTAGAACAAATGAAGGATGTCGAATAAATCCATATGAAACAAAGGATTTATTCGCACCCGTATCAAATAACACGTGTGCAGGAATTGAATTTACAGCAAATATACCTGAGACCACGTCAGGTTCAACCTTAGCTTCTGCGGCGGTTAGTTGAAAAGATCTTGCCTTTGCTTTCGGGGCTTCACCTTTCGGTTCCTGCCCATCCTTCTTTCCAACCAGTTCTGGGCATTCCGACTTCTTGTGACCCGTTCTATAACAATTGTAACAAACCGTCACTTTCTCCGGGCATGATATAGCCATATGTCCCGTTTTCTTGCATATGGGACAAGGCTTATCCTTGTAACGACATTCGCCTTTATGACTCTTCCCACAGATTCTGCAACTTGGCGACCCGCCTTTCGTATCAGATTTCTTTGCGCTTTCATTTGTTCGTGCCTTCTTAGTAGGGCTTGGGTTTACATCGTGTGCTTTCCGTTCACCCCTTTCAATGCTCTTTTTCAGTTCGATCTCCCTTTCCCGAGCAGCATTTATGATCTCGGTAAGGGTCTCGTATTTGGAAGGGGTGATAAACTCTCTATACTCAGCACTTAACATGTTATGGTAGTAGTATATCTTTTGTTCTTCATTCGTCACTAGATCATCGCAAAACTTCATCTTATCCATAAACGTTGCCGTAATCTTGACTATGGTCTCGCTCTTGTGCCTAAGTTGCATGAACTCTTCCTTGATTTTATTCATAACCGCTTTGGGGCTATGATGCTTAAGAAATGGCGTCTTGAATTCTTCCCAAGTCATGACCTTAGCAGCTTCAATACCGATCTCTCTCTTTTTGTTATCTCACTAATCTTTCGCTTGACTCCTCAGTTGACCCGTACCATAGGCTACGTAGTCATCTTCATCACAGTGGGTCCTCTCGAATACCCCTTCAATATAACTTAGCCATCGTTGGCACACTATTGGGTCAACCTCCCCATTATATATTGGTGGTTTACAAGCCATGAATTCCTTGTATGAACAAGGTTTTCGTCCTCCATGCTTTTCCTTTGCTGAATTTGAATCATCTTCCAATTTCTTGATTCTATCTTCTACTATTGATAAAACCGTGTTTTGAATTTTATCAATAAAGCCCGACAAACTGTTTTCGATCGCCTTTCCAACCTGTTCGGCAATCACTTCCCTCATTTGTTCTGTGACTCTTGGCACCGCATTATCATTACCTCCATCTGCCATCTCTATTTCTGAAATGTTTACATAGATTGTTAAACATTCCATTTATAACACATGCTTTACTTGTTTTGATTTAATCAAGTTCATATCTTGATTCAATCGTTCTTGTTTTGATTCAATCAAATTCATATCTTGATTCAATCGTTCTTGTTTTGATTCAATCAAGTTCATAACTTGATTCAATCGTTCTTGTTTTGATTCAATCAAGTTCATAACTTGATTCAATCGTTCTTGTTTTGATTCAATCAAGTTCATAACTTGATTCAATCGTTCTTGTTTCATGCATTTCTTGTATTTGAGTGAGCTTACACACTCTTTTCATGCATATTTGTTCATGATTTATTTCTATATTCTCTAATTTCTACTTAAACGATTAACTCTTACCGGATGCTTGATCAAGCTTGAACCGAACACTTCTTGACAACCTTGAGCTCTGATTACCAACTTGTAAGACCCAGTTTATACTACTAGATTTAATAACATAATACCTTGCATTTCATGCCAAAATTTGGAGTTTACAAAAACTTACAAGACTTGAAAATTATATCTAGACACAACATTCATATATTAATCCTACGAAACCATATTCAAGACAGAAACTACAATTGTTTACATAGTTTTAAAACAAAAGATCAAGTGCGGAAGCGTTGAATTGTGTGTTCGGTTCGACTTGATAGCTTGATCATCATCCTACTACTTGATATACCTGAAAACTAAAATGTTTAACACGAAACATTAATAATGGAGTTCTTAGAAATATTACATAACCGAAACTACATTCGATGCGAGTTAGGTTAATTGTAAAATAAAAAAAATTCAAAACATTTTTTGACTCTACCGTAACTTACGGTATTACCGTAAGTTACGGTGATGTCTTTTGGGTCCTGATCCACCGTAAATCAGGAAAGAAGCACCGTAAGTCTTCCATCTCTACCGTAAGTTACAGTACTACCGTAACTTACGGTAGTACCTGGAAAACTCTATTTTGTTTGTTTTGTTTACTAGACTCAAACCCAATTCTCGGATTTCGCTTTTCTAGCACACCAAACATTAAATCTACGTATTTCTAATATGTTATATAATAAGCAACATCAACAATCAATCTATCATGTTCCGGAGCATTAATCATGCCTTACTTGATTGCTCGACCCATTTGGATGCCAAGATTTAGGCATCAAACAAGATATTTCAAAAATCCAATTTCTATCACTTGTTTTGACCCATTTTACTTGTTTAAGACGCAAAGTCACTTCCGTGACGTATTGGTCTATCTTGTTTACTATGTTTTCAAAACTACAACACAAAACTAACAAATAATTTTTTAATGTAACGAAACGATAATTCCGTACCTCTAGAGCACGCCTTTCCCCCGTGAATTCCCTCCGGCTTGTCCGCTTGATGATCCGGACTCCTTGCCTAGAAAATTTAGTTTTACAACTTGTTTAGAACTCTTTTCATGACCATAATCACATCATTATGAGCCATGACTAAATCTGCGTTTTCCTCCTATTCTAACATTTAAATCCTCACTTAGGCATTTCAACGAACACCTAACGAGTCAGAGTTTTCTACAATCATTACTAAGTTCATGACTTGCAATTTAACATCTAATTTCACTTTAATTAAGCAAATTGTACACATTTAAACATTCAATTACTGAATTTCCTCATAAAATTCAGCTTTTCACTAGATTAAAATTTCATAATCTTAGTGCTCGTCTAGTCTTTACAATATCATAAATCACCTACAATGGTGATTGTAATTTCTTCAAGTAACATGCAATGATTTTCACAAATAATCATCTAGGGTTTAACCCTAAACAACATATTACTTCAAGATTCACTCATGCATGACATATCTAGGTTCAATTTCAGTTATTCACCATTAACCTAGAATTTATGGTGAATCAAAATATCAAAATTATACATACCTTTTGATCCCTATGACGAGGTGATTACTAATTTGTGTTTAGAATTTGATTTGAAACGGATTTGAGGCTTCAATTTAGTAGATTTTGGTGTGAAGCTAGGGTTTGGAGAATCCCCTGTTCGCCCCTCTTCTCTTGATCGACCAGACACACCAAATTTTTGGTGTGTTTGGTTTGGTTTTGTTACTATTAGTAAATATCTTTCACTTTTGACAAGTTTAAACCCTTAACTATGATTTTCCTTTAAGTTTAAGTATTTTAACCATATTATGAATTATTTCAAGACTTGAATTTAACTAGGTTAAGTTCCTAGTTGGTAAATTCTTGTTTGTTATTTCCTTAGAATTTTAATATAAGGATTTATATTTTCGGGGTGTTACACCACACTTCCTAACTTAGCTTCTTACACCTTGGAGTCACCTTAGAATTCTTGATGTGGAGCTTGAAATGGATGTATGTGGGTGCTTGGTTTGAGCCGTAACCCAAGGGAGGAAGAAAGGAAGATGATGAAGTTTTTGTTAAGTGGACAATGTAACCTCCTAATGGTCTTTATAAACAAGAGTTCCAACCATCATTTATCTATTGGTTTTAATGTTTCTAAAGAAGCTAACATATCAATTATTTAAATCAATTAAAATCACAAGGTGGGGTCCATGTCCCCTAACCGGTCATGGAGGGGGGGGGGGGTATATAGTTTAGTTTCAACTTTAGTTACATGATTAAGTTAGCATGTAATGGTGTTGGTTAGGTAATTTGTGTATTTAGTGTTTAGGAGATGTAATATAATGTTCGGTGACCACAATTAGCTTCGTAAAAGTGAAACAATGTGTTTAATAATATTTTTATGTTCCGGGTAGTGTCCGGTTGTTCGGTTAGATACCGGTTCGTCAAAGTGCTAAATTGCACCGTTTAGTGTCTTTTAAGTATCCTTTTGTAACCCTTTCAATTCCCGACACTTAGGGAAATATTCTGAATGATAAATCATGATTTCTGCATAATATTTCAGTGTCATAATGCTGATTATAGCTGAATTTAATAAAATTCTGCACTTAAAGTGCGTTTCGGGTGCTTTTTAGTGCTTATTTTTTATTCCGAAATGTCTATATGTTAACCATGGTATGTACTCTTGGGTTTTAATATATTCTTGTCGTTGGACATACACCTAGGCTCCAATTCTATTGTCTAACTGCTTTCTGCAGAATTGTTGACACAATGTGTCTTATCGGTGAGTTTACTAGTATTTCTGACGCAACGCTGTTCATTAATGCATAAAGTAATTCTTGTAGTATACAACGTGCATGAATTCACTTGTTTAGCATGTAATCAGACAATGTTGACATTTAAGCACATAATTGCAGTCATTAAATAATAATTAAAGTGTACGGAAATTACCGGTTTGGTGCCAGTTGTCACATCGGTATCCGTACGTATTTTGGCTATTTGTTACATGTATCGGTATCCAATTTTATTAATTTTGGTATTCGATACTTTCGATATCAGTCCGGGTACGATCAAAAATGGCATTAGTACAGAATTTGTCCCAATGTATGGTTTTGAGAGAAAGATCGCTCTTAACCAACAACATTAGCTTTCGCTAATACTCTCAAATCCCAAATTTCTTTTTATATATTTCTTTTATTTCTTTTTTTTATTTTATTTATTTGAAACACCACCAATCCTTCACAACCCATAAACTAAACACATCAAAACACCACCCGACCGCCCAACCGTAAACTTAAACATGAATATATACAAAGGTGCACAAAATGAGAACAAGACACAACCTGATTAGTAAATCAGCAGTGTTGGTAGTGATGCAGCTGCGGTAATCGGACCGGTTCATAAACATCTCTTGGATTCTCCGATATCTCAACAGGGATGTTGCCAAACATCCCCACACTTGAATCATTGCATCCGCGAGGGTTGAAACGTAATAACCTGCCAAACACAAACACAACACCAAAACAAAACCAAACAAAGCAAAACAAAACACAAATACAATACTCTACATCCTCGGGCTGCCTCCCGAGAGCGCTAAGTTTAAAGGTCTTCAACCAGACCATACCTGATATGCGTTATGGTGGTCTTAATGCACACTTACCCGCAGCATTTCCAACAAATGCCCGGAAATTTACATGCCATCTCCATAGATTTGTCAGTATATTTGGCATGTTAAAGCTGCTCCTACGGGCTTTGCTAGTCCACTTCATGACATATACCTTAATGTCTGGTAGTTTCACCCTTCTCATCTTGTTCCTCGAACCCTCTTCCCCACACTTGTTAATTTGAATCATTGATATGGGAAGAGGTTCGGTACACATATCCATCCCATCAGCCTGCTCTACCTCATAATCTGCACACATCATCTGATCTACAAGTGACTCTTCATCAGATAAAGGACTCATTGGTGTGGTATTATCCTCCACAACCTCCTCCTTCATGTGAGAAGAATCTCTAATATCGTCAGGTAATGGTGAGAGGCGTTCTTCTATCTCTATCTTCAATTTTAAAGTATGACACTTAGAAACTAAGCAGCTGATTCGGTCTTCATCGGACATGTTGGGTGTTGCTAAATATTGCTCGAGTTTGGACAAAGTTACTTCCAATACAGCAAGCTCTTTCTCCTCCTCGGTCTCATAAACATAAACACCCTTGGGCTCAGAATATTCTTCGGGATGATATTGTCGATATCCCTGATACGGTCTATAGATGCGCGCATCCATCATCTTTTTATCCCAATACTTCGGGTTTTCCGAATACACCGTGCACACATCATAATCATAAGTGTGATCGCGACCGCAACAAAAACATAGACCATCCATCCTTGCCTCATAATAAACTTCCTCATCCCGATCGTATCCATATGAATAATAGTCATCCTCCATTTCTGATTCATAATCGTCAACGTATGATGGAGGTGGAAGATGTGAAACATAGGACACCGGTTCCGCCCAGCTCCACTCCCAGTTCGGTTACCATTGCCATTCCCATTTCCACCATTTCTATTACCGTCACCGTTGCGGTTTCCATTCCCGTTCTTTCCTTTACCCCAACAGTCTTCAGCGCGGTGACCCAATCTACCACATTTGTCACACCTTGGAATGCGACAAGCTCCTTTATAATGATACTTACATTTTTGGCATTTAGGCAGGGTGCCTTGGTATCCTCTGGCTGCAGTATCATTTGCCGCTGCAAAGGTTCTTGCCTTCTTAGATGGGTTAGTGTCACGCTTCTTGTTGTATGAACCTTTGTTGTTGCTGCGGGTTGCCTGATTCAAATTCGAATGCTTTCTCTTCTTGTCACCGGACGACTCAGCATGTGTCTCGGCCTTTTCTGTTGGGTTCAGCGATAACTTCTTCATACGAACACAATCTTCAGTAAGGCTGACAGCCAGAGTTACAGCCTCAGTGATTGTTTGAGGTTTGGCCGAAGTTACCATGCCACGAAATTTTGAGGCCAATCCCCAAATGTAGCCTTCAACGCGCTTAAATTCAGGAGTTACCATGTAGGGAATCACTCTGGACAGATCGTGCAACCTTCGAGTATACCCAGTAATGTCAGCACCTTCCATGGTCAAATGCCAGAACTCGGTCTCCAACCTTTGGAGTTCAGCACGAGAGCAATACTTCTCTCTCATTCTTTCCTTTAGTTCATCCCAAGTCAGGCCATAAGCGGCATCATCACCCAAGGTTTGGACCTGCAAGTTCCACCAAGTCAAAGCTTCATCGACAACCAACCCAGTAGCAAAAGTGACTTGTTGATCCGCGGTACACTTGCTCATGCGGATAGTAGCTTCAGTCTTCTCCGTCCAGCGTACAAATGCTACTGCACCTCCTGTGCCGTCGTAGTTCATCGGGTTGCAGTCGAGAAACTGCTTGAAAGTGCAGCCTGTAATTGATCCAACCAACTCACATGTGTGCAATCGAAGAAATAATGAAACAAGGACCGTTCATAAATTTCTCCATGCTTAGTACATTGTCTTAAGGTTACCTTGAGCTGCGTTTCCTCCAGATGAATCTCCATTCCCATTGCGTCTAGCATTGCTTGGTCCGCCACTGTCTTGGGTTCGGTTTGCCTCGTATTGGGCGATAGCAGCAGAGATCCTTTCTTCCAGTAGGGCATTGAGCTCTTCAGCAGTCCTTGGCAGTGGGGGAGGAGGAGGTTGATCAGAATCTCGATTGTTCACAATTCTCCTAGGTGCCAAGTTCTGAAAGAACACCACACAATAGGTTTAGGCATTTGTTTGATATCGTCATACTAGACAGTAGTAGTATATATATACACAGGCATATACCACATAAGTGACATCAAACAATTATTACTCTAGCAGAGTATTTAATAGGCTGGTGTTCACGTTTGACCTTTTCTTGCACTGAGGGAATCCATACGTGGCAAGACTTGTTGTGGTTTCTGTGCACTGAATTCCATAATTATGTATGCATCCATAATTACGTAACTCCTTGCACAGTCCGCACAGTTTGTTTCATCCTCGTATCTTTTCCTTCAGAAAGGCCATTGTTTACAGGTAAAGTCACGTATACGTGTGACATGCTACTTCTAGTATATATATCAATTATCACACGTAATTGCAAGTAATTCTTATTCACAGACAAGTGCTACAACATTGCACTCTAAGTCTCGTCGTGTCTTTTCTTGACTCTTTGTAAACAGTTTCAGGTAGTGGATGGCGCGAAATTTTTATGCAATGAAAACTTTTTGAAAAGTTGTTTTCGTGCAAGGATCCTAGAGATTGTAGTCTAGACTCGAGAAGGAATCCTGGTTCACTACAATCGTAGCTCTGATACCAATCTGTCACACCCCTTTCTGTGGCGGAAGCACGAGGTGTGATCATGAAAGGTTTTCATTGCATACGATTGGTAAACATACTACATGTTCATAAAAATAACTTCAAACGTCATTACCATTACATAACGGAAACATAGTTTAAGTGTTTACATCACGAACCAACATATTGTCTGAAAGTTTACAACTTATTTAAGACAAACATAAACGACATCCACGAGCATGATTAAGACCCCGCGCACATCCACTTTTAGTTACCTGAAATACATGTGAGTTTTGGAAAAACGTCAACATAATGTTGGTGTGAATTGATGCAGTTCTTGTATTGAACGTTTGTACACTTTGTATGAAAAACATGGTATGTATCCTGTATAAATCAAGTATCCTTGTATAAATCCAGTATTCATGTATGAATCAAGTATTCTTGTGTACACCACGTACTCATGTATAAATCAAGTATTCTTGTGGTATGAATCTTGTATAAATAGGATGTTCTTTTATGTTTTAGGGTTGTTAATGGGTTGCAAGGCCATTAACATGTGACACGACATAGGAAGTCACCAAACCATAGGCATTTATCAAGTTTTTCTGAGACACAAAAGCACTACTTGGTACTCGTTCTCACCAAGAGTGTGGCTGCCCGAAACCCGTTAGATCTAACCTTTTGTTCTACGGTCTAGGTATATTGTTGATTAATGGTGCTTATGGTACCCTATTCGTGACACGATTTCTCGCATCATTCCTCAAAACGCATCATACTTGGTACTAGTTATCACCAAGAGTGCTTCTTGTTTTTGTATCATACCATTTATAAACATTGTAGTATTTGTAACATGTATTTCACCCCCGAAGTTATAAAACTGAAAACAGTTAAGAGAAAAGGGGGAGCATGAACTCACAACTTTACGTTCCTTGCATCGTAAACTTCACCGGGTTTGCTTAACTAACGTCGTGACCTATACGTGTTTTCTTAACGTTAGCCACTGGACTTGTATCGCACAAGTACGGTCACTATCTTTTGTATATGTTTTCTTGTGTTAAAAATAATTTATATTTTTAACTATGTATCTTACTTATATTATTTTTCTCAAAAATAAATATAAGTATCTTGTATTTTGCACCCGAATTATGTATTTTGTCCAAAACTTTATTTTATGTTCATAACTTGTCCAAGTTATTTATTCAATCAAATAATATATTTTTATAAATATATTTTCTTGTATTTGTCTAAGTATGTTGTATGTGTATTTTTTTGTATTTTCACTTCTTACGAGTATTTAGTGTATTTTCAAGTCCTAATACAATATTACATGTAATACATACTACATACACTTAGCACAAAATTTTGTAATCAACAAATATATATATTTTTCTCAAAAATATACATACTTAATATCAATTTTAAATCTTGAAGAAATCATCATTTCTTAACACAAAAATAGGGAAACCTTGGTAAATGCTTTTAGATACATTTTTAGGGAATAAGTTTCTCAAAAACTTATATCTTTCTAAGTGTCAAAATTTATAAAAATTTTGACAGAGTTTCCCCTAAAAATGGAGGTTTCCCATGTTTTCAAAACATGTGTTTATTTTTTTTTAATTCATCAACAATATCAACAACACAATCAAGACTTATCATAACCAAAATCATGTACATCACACCATATCATGAAGTTGAAGTTCTTGTAAGAACTTGTAGTAACTTACCATGTTATTTAGTAGGTTTAGTTACCTTTAAAAACGTGGTTATTTGTTGGTAGATCACTTTATTAAAAGATCTAGTCATTCACAACTTGTAAAATGATTTTTTTCTAAAAATACTTCTTTTGTATTTTTCTTGTAACATATATCTTTCTATCCATGTTTAACTTCTAAAAACATGGTTGATTTCTTTAAGAACCAAAATTTAGTAAACTTTGTATTTTGATTTTGGTTTCTTGGAAAATCATACTTGAAATATTTAGATCCACATGATTCACAACCTACTTTGATCATTGTTTTTCAAGAAAACATTATGTTCTTTCAAGTTCATGATTTATGTAAGGATGATTCATTAAACTCTAACATGTTCATCCTCTCATCTTGCTAGATTATGTTTTTAATCATGATCTTAGCAAGATCATATGATGATCTACATCATTTATATAAGCAAACAATGTTCAACAAGTAAATCAATACATATACAACATGATTTCTTCATTAAACATGCTTATGTTCAAGTTTACTTCTTATGTATCTTAGTGTTCTTCAAGATTTACATCATGTATCATTCTTTAACCACTTAAATAAGATGTAAAATGAAGAGATTTATGTTCTTACCACTAGCTCAAGGCTAGGGATGATCAAGTGAAGAAAACAAGTGGATAAAAGCAAATAAGAAAGGTCCTTGAAGGTTCGTTACTTCCACACTTCCTAACTTAGCTTCTTACACCTTGGAGTCACCTTAGATTGCTTGATATGGAGCTTGAAATGGATGTATGTGGGTGCTTGGTTTAAGCCGTAACCCAAGGGAGGAAGAAAGGAAGATGATGAAGTTTTTGTTAAGTGGACAATGTAACCTCCTAATGGTCTTTATAAACAAGAGTTCCAACCATCATTTATCTATTGGTTTTAATGTTTCTAAAGAAGCTAACATATCAATTATTTAAATCAATTAAAATCACAAGGTGGGGTCCATGTCCCCTAACCACTCATGGGAGGGGGTATATAGTTTAGTTTCAACTTTAGTTACATGATTTAGTTAGCATGTAATGGTATTGGTTAGGTAATTTGTGTATTTAGTGTTTAGGAGATGTAATATAATGTTCGGTGACCACAACTAGCTTCGTAAAAGTGAAACAATGTGTTTAACAATATTTTTGTGTTCCGGGTAGTGTCCGGTTGTTCGGTTAGATACCGGTTCGTCAAAGTGCTAAATTGCACCGTTTAGTGTCTTTTAAGTATCCTTTTGTAACCCTTTCAATTCCCGATACTTAGGGAAATATTCTGAATGATAAATCATGATTTCTGCATAATATTTCAGTGTCATAATGCTGATTATAGCTGAATTTAATAAAATTCTGCACTTAAAGTGCTTTTTGGGTGCTTTTTAGTGCTTATTTTTGCTTCCGGAATGTCTATATGTTAACCCTGGTATGTACTCTTGGGTTTTAATGTATTATTGTCGTTGGACCTACACCTAGGCTCAAATTCTATTGTCTAACTGCTTTCTGCAGAATTGTTGACACAATGTGTCTTACCGGTGAGTTTACTAGTATTTCTAACGCAACGCTGTTCATTAATGCATAAAGTAATTCTTGTAGTATAAAACGTGCATGAATTCACTTGTTTAGCATGTAATCAGACAATGTTGACATTTAAGCATATAATTGCAGTCATTAAATAATAATTAAAGTGTACGGAAATTACCGGTTTGGTGCCAGTTGTCACATCGGTATCCGTACGTATTTTGGCTATTTGTTACATGTATCGGTATCCAATTTTATTAATTTTGGTATTCGATACTTTCGATATCAGTCCGGGTACGATCAAAAATGGCATTAGTACAGAATTTGACTACCAATGAATTTGATATTATGCTTTATTTTCGTATTATGGTACTCGTATCGATTTCACCTATTTGGTACCCATATTATATTACCACTCGTACTGATTTTACCTTATTTGCTACACTTACTGTATTGGTACTCGTATCGATTTTACCTATTTAATACATCTACGAGTGCTTAAAAGATTAAAAAAACAAAGTGGTACCAAAGCGGGTAGCGTACCAAATTACCAGTACGGAAACCTTGTACCCATATGGTACCATAATATTCGGTATGATATTCGATGCCTAGTTTTGTTCAGATTAGGTACTAGTATTTTTTATACGGGGACTAAAACTGTATCGATCTCATCCCTAGCAAGAAGTGTTTATACCTCGTATTTTATAATATGAGTTAATTAGATTTAGTAACTTTTTAGGAAAAATGTTATATCATTTTGTGGCGGATATTGATAACTATATTCATATATCAATCAATTGTTCAAATTAGTAGAATTTCCTCGCGTGTTCCGACGAGAATTCGATTAGTATTGATTCATTATGATATTTCTAAGGCACTGACGCTTGGTATAGAAACCAATTGAGAAAACCTAAAAATAAAGTCGTTATTTGCAAAAGGATACTGACACGTATTTTACACCGATTGAGAGCTATAAAATCAAATACCAATACTAGTACTGATGTTGTATCGTAGGAATATCGGTTTGCCATGACACCGTTGCGGTTCTGACACTCACTATAGCTTACGATATAAAAAGACAAAATTTTAAATACAACTCCGTACTCAACGAAATTTATGACGAATCGTCGAGAGAAAAAAAATACACAATTACATATTTAGCTTTTTAAAAAAAATAACGAACGCAGGTTATTAGATAAAAATAAAACTAAATAGGTTAAAGGCGTATATTATTTATAATATAAGAAATAAAATTGAAATAAAAAAACACTGAATAAAAAAACTAATTAATTCACCATTCAACATCAACACTTTTACTATATACTAGCCAGTGGGTTGGCTTACGTGAACGACAGGTGTCACCAAGACTTTTTTAAAGAAGGCAATTTAACTCGACTTATCTTAAACACTGATTATATTTGGATATTATTATTATGTAACTGTTTAGTAATTATATACATAGGTATTTAAAGAAGATCATATATATTGCGCGATGTGACAGGAGTCAACGAGACTCTTTTACAGAGCGCAATCTAACCTATCATGACTTATAAAATTGATTAAATTTGGGTATTATTATTTAATTTTAGTATTATTATTATACAAATTTCGTATGATATACTTAACTATTTAAGTATTTAAATAAGATAATACTTAATTTAAACTTCTCTTAAGTAATACAAGTGCATATAAGATTATTTAATAATAATAATTAAGTATGACAAGTTAGATTGTGCTTTTCAAAAGAGTCTCGGTGACACCCTTTATATCGCGTAGTACTATCTTATTTAAATTCGTAAGTATATAATTATTAGATATTTACACAGTTATAATAATAGTAATAATAATGATTATGATAATAATAATAATAATACACAAATAGAATCTGTGCTTAAGATAAACACATGTTTGGTTAGATTGCTCTCTCTAAAAAAACGTCTTACTAACATCAATTGCATCGCGCAAACTAACCCAGTAGTGTATGTAAAAGAAAACTACAGGTTATGATTTGTTGTTTCAAATATCAACATTTTGTTGTTCACTTTTTCAAATTTTAAACATGTTGGTTATTTTATATCACAATAACCATTAAACTATAGGGTTAGGATTTTGTGAGAACCACTAGACTAATTGAGAAATTTGAGAAGTATTTTGGATCATACATTTTCCATAAGCTTTTCGTAATATACATATATCTATAGTTTAAATTGACTATACATATATGAATATAGTCAATTTAAACTATACATACGTGTATATTGCAAAAAGCTTAGGGAAATGTGTGGTCCAGAATGCTTATCAGGTTTCTCAAATAGAATGGACTTCCATTAGGATGCATACCCTTAAACTATATTTCGATTCAAATAGTTACTCATAATACTACGGATCCTAATGATGATCTCTAATACATTTATAATGAAATTTCATCATCCATAAACCCTTTAAAGCACCCATAATGTGGCGCTTTTTGTTTGTTTGTTTCATCCTGGTAAGTTTACGTACCAAATAACTTGTCAGGCCACATTGTGAGAGTCGTTTGGTTCGTTTCAAGTTCAGATTGACGGTCCTCCCACAGACTTCTTTTGTGGGTCCCCCAACTCTCTCTCTCTCACACACACACACACATATACACACATATATATATATATACACACACACACATATATATATATAATGTAATATTTTTAATAGGGTTTGTGGGATTGTACATTATGAGAAAAGTAAGGGTTGTTTAGGATGTTAGAAGTAACGTTCATGTGGCCTAACGGATCATTTGAGTAACGTTTCCAATATGACACAATTACAAGTTCCTAACATTTACTTGATGGAAGTAATTGTTATAAGTTAAAGGGACTTTACGATTTCCCTTTAGATGCCTTTAATAGAGAGAATACCAAGAGTTTATAACCAACCATGATTTATGATCATAATTATAGATCATTTGTGATAGTAGTCATGGTTTATAAATAGTTATATAAAGAACTCTTTTAAGAACACCCGAACTACACTTTCTCTCATCATCCCATCAAGACTAAGGCATCATAACGGGAATCATGGCTTCATCATCATCGTCTGCGAAGATAATCATTCCCACAAGTGAGTGCCTACAATTTCATGTTCATAATTATGTAAGGCTTGAATAAACATGATTAGGGTTCTATGTTTTTAACCCATGTTTAAAGATATAATCAACATGCGGTATTAGAGCAATGTTGATTATATCAATTCAATCCTGAAAATCTATTTGTTTCCTTCATAATCCATCGTTTGCAAAAAGTTTCTTTTCATAAATATATTATCATATGGAAATATTTGTGGAATAATGATTTTTAAGAAAGAAACCCACAAACTAATTCATTAGTCTATTGAATCATGTGGACTTTTCATATACATTGAAGCTTGCAGATGACTCAAGAAAGTCTTTAAGTTTTCTATTGGATATTTACTCTAAATCTATTAAATAGATATATTTTATTCCATATGAACTTCATGAATAAAAGAGACATGATGTTGTGTATGATGGATAATGGAAATTATGATGATATGTGTTAACGATTTACTTCTGATGCCGGCACGTTTATATGTGCCAAATGAAGTGAATCAATTTTTTTATTGAGATATTTTATTTTACAATCAATTTTATTTTATTTTTTTTTGCATATCGTTTATATGCCAATCGGTTTTCATGAATCTTAAACAAGCATAATTTGCAAATCACTAAATTAGCAGTATTTTTTATAAATCTATTGATGATCGATTAAATCAATTTATTCTAAATGCTGGTGACTTATTTCAATCACACACCAACAAACCTATTAATGGTGATTTAATTTGGTATAGATGAAAAGTACTTAAATCGGCAATTAGTTAATTATTTTGGCAAAATTATCTTGCAAATTATGAAATCGTTTTGCAAAGATGTCAAAATTGGTTTGCAAGCCTTAGTTATTTATTTATTTATTTTTGCTCTAATATGGAACTAACTTGTGAATGGCCCAACTTAAGTATGCAAGTTAAATGGCGAACTTCAATAATCGATGATTGAACCAACGGGATATCATTTGATTAAACATTGAAGCTTAAGTAATGCCATCTTATGTAATTATCTGTATTTGCCTAATTTACATAAATATTTCATTTCTGGCCCAAGGGTGTTATGTTATATTTATGTGTTATCTTATTATTTACGTATGTTCATCATGATACGTGAATTTTGGTCAAAGCCAAAGCGAAGCCAGAGTTCATATAGAACACTAAAGATGGTCTATTGTTTATATTGTTCATAATGCTTGAATTTTGGTCAAAGCCAACGCGAAGCCAAAATTCAGGTAGAACATTAAGCCGAGTTTTATTATTTTATACTGTTCATAATGTCTGAATTTTGGTCAAAGCCAAAGCGAAGCCAAAGCTCATCCAGTACATTGGCTTAGTTTTTATTTACGTATGTTCATAATACATGAGTTTTGGTCAAAGTCAAAGCGAAGCCAAAGTTCATATAGAACAATAAGTCAATCTATTATGTATGTTCATAATACATAAATTTTGGTCAAAGCGAAGCCAAATTTATGTAGAATATCAAGACTCTGTTATTTATGTATGTTCATAATGTGTCTGAATTTTGGTCAAAGCCAAAGCGAAGCCAAAATTCAGATAGAACCTTGAGTTAGTCTGTTATTTTGGTGTTATAGTAGACTATATCTTCAATATAATAATTTGTGTCTGCCTTACTTGATTACCCCATAATGTAAATTACTCCAAGCTTCTTCCTAAGTTTGTATCTCATCTATTTCATCCACTCTAATTTCAAAAAACTTAAGATGTTTTGCTTACTAAAGAGTTTTTATAAAATTCGCTCTTATTTGGATTTTTGTTTATTGTTTAAGACATGACAATCCCCCTGCTCTTTTCTGATAAAAGTATTACGGAAGAAAACTAGAGCATGACTAGTGGGATACGTTAACCATTATATCTCTTATGATAATCAAGAACTCGTTTAACTATTGCTATCATGAGAGCTATTCTAGATTCTAAATTTCCTAAGACTAATATGTTTTCTTTGGAAGAATCAAGATAACTCCTAAAACGCATGCATTTACTCTAGATTATAGCCATAAAGTTTACTGGCACATGAGAATATATCATAATGTACAATACCATGACCCATTACTTAAAGGTTTACACATGGAAATCAGTACACTTTTTCGATGCATTACATATAACTTTTCCACCAATACCATAAGTTGTCTTAAGAATCAACTATACCACTCAAGAGTACCAAAAGAAAATGAGTGTGTTAATTAGCAACATATGTACAGGAAAAGGAATGCATGAAATTGGAAATTAGATGTTGTTCATCTCACCGCCACTAAACCTAAAAGGATGATACTTTTAAGATTCAAAGATAGTGTACAAGTGCTACTTCCAGCTGTAAGTTTCTTCAAAGGAAAGTCTCACTGCAAATTTTTGCCATTAACTAGGCATGAGCATTGAGACTATCCATAATTCAATGAGACAACTGGCTAAGATAAGTAGTTAGATATTTATGATATTTGAGTCTGCTAATGATAATATTCCAATTAACACATGACGGGTTGAGTCTAGTTCTATACGTTTTCTTACCAGAAATCAACAAATAATTAAAATGAGAATTAGTGGCAAAATTTTATGTTAAGACTACAAGAACCATAATAAACTGTTTTATAATTGGCCTTTATGATACCTTATATATTCTGTAGATTATTCAGAATTTAGTATCAATATAAAAGCTACATTATGACAGTTGTGAGGTTTGCATGGTTAAAACAAAGTCACTCTTACCTTAAACTCTCATATTATTTGTCATTTCAATCTGGATAGAAACCTTATAAGATAGAAGTAGATGATGCTACAATTTTTCATAACCTTTTGTTATCATGAAAATGAAAATTTAACAAAAGAAAAATGAGATCTACAAACTTCATCCATTAAGACCAAATTGCATGCGAAATTTGGACCAGGTTAATGAAGGATGAAATATTATCAAATCTCATTTTTAGTGACTTATGAACATGTGTTAAAAGCCTTAATATTTAAATGGCTAAGGGAATAAATCAAGTTCCATCAGAAATTATATTTCATTGGAACTTATCCCAAAATGGAATATTCAGATATAAGTCATTTTTATCATTTCAAATAATATTTACTTGTGTCTAACATGTCCCTTATGTATCAAGGTATTAAAGAAATTAATTCATATATACTATGATTCCTTCTATATATGCCCCTCAAATATTTTATAACATCTGGACATTAAGGAAATCAAGTCTAACATATATGAAAGGTTCCCACAACACGCACATCACTGAAACTTATCTTGTAGCATTCCTAGAGATCTAAAAGGTTAGTGGGAGCACTAAGTGTCTTAATCTTAACTTGCGAGAGTTGCAAGAGGTAGGGGAATGAAAACTTATTGTTACCTCAATTTGTACCTCTTGTACAAGACATTGCTCCTTCACAAATTTTCTCTTTAAGAATCTACTGGTACTCTAACAAAAGTTTCATTGTTGCTTAAACGTGGGCATACTCAGATTTCTTACATAAATTATAATCCTCAAACAGAGAAACTACAATGAGTTACATCATTAACTTGTTTCTCTTTAGAATATATTGGCCTTCTAATGATAACCATAAGCATGCTAAATTTCTAATGATTTCTAAAATTAGTGGGAGTAGTAAAAGTCCTTATCATGACTTGCAAGAAATATAAGAGGCGAGGGGAAGAGACTCATTAAATTTTACTCCGATTACACCTCATGTACACCATACTCCACCAACTCTTACACACTTAGAATCTTGAAAGTGATAGCAACTTAATCAAGATTTAATCCATAAAACTGAAACTCATAATACAACCCAATAATCAACTACGAAGGTCATCTAGGTTTAACTTTGATGATTATATATCCTCCTTGACTTAAGTTGAAATGGATATTGGAAAGTTGACTGGTCCTACTTCCTCTAATTAAGCCATTAGCATCAATCAATTTTCTAAATGAAATAAGAATTGTTATTAGCAAATTTTATTTTAACGTTTGGGATTTGGTTGAATTACCTAAGGGTGTTCATCACTAAACAAAATCTGAATGCAAACGTTAAGACGCTAAAAATATGATTGATTGTTAAGCGTTATGCTTAGAAGAGAATTATTTATCAAAGAATCATCTTACCTTTCTTACAAAATGTTTCTTTGAGGATCATTGTTGTTCTAGTGGCTTATAATCATTTAGAGCTACATTATATGAACATTAAGACAACTTTACTTAAACAAAGACTTACATGTTCATAAAACAACCTGAAAGCTCTAAACTAAAGGTCAAGAACACTTACTTTGCAAGTCAATTAATTCCATGTATGGGTTTAAGGCAAACATCAAAATGTGATGAAATCTTAATGCATTCGTTTCATCAAGAATTAAATGGATTTATGTACCTACCTCAAGATGAGTAGGAGCAACTAATGTAAACTTGTCCTTATAGAGATAACACTTTTTTGGATAAGTATATGTTACACAAGTCAAATAATTTCTCACACATATTTTGATATAATGAATCTCGGAGATACCACTTACGTGAGAGATATCAAAATATACCAAGATACACTCAACAGGGCATTAGTTTCAAATCTATCTCGGTGTGGGGTAATCCTTATGTTTGTGGACAAATCTATCTCATGGAGGAGTCATAAGAAACTGTTAACAACAACCTAAATTATAATGACATAATATGTTGTTAATTAACAACGCAATTGTCACTAAATATTGTTAAAATTTTTATCAGTGGACTCATAAACTTATTAACTCTATATAAATACTATATTGAAGACTTAGTTACTGTGAAAAGTCAGCTACCTTATTTTCTCGAACAGTAACAGTTCGAGGTGCTGCATTAAACTTCGATACAAAATTTTGTTCGTTTATGAGCAAGAAAAGGAAACTAAATATTTGTATCGAATACATTTACATTCATGATGTGTTTGCGGATCCGATAACTAAGGTCTACACCCAAAGTCTTTTTAAGAGCTCATAATAAAGACGAGTTTTACTAAATGCCTTACATAATAGCATAGCATATCATACATATGAATGATTAGTTATTTTTTCCTCAATTATACAATTTGTTTGTCTATAAATACGTATGTGCACCTAATGACGTATAGACAAGAATTATACAAATTAATTTCAAAGGGCTTACCTCAGTCATTTTGGTCTTAAATTTACATATGTTTTGATTTGGGGTTGTAACATGATTAATGGGGGTCTTGAGTTGACAATAACTCAATGATTGTATTTTTCTGTTACAGTTTCAATTTGAAACATTAATTAATGTTATAACTTGGCCAAACTTATTTATGCTTATCACAAATGATCACTCGGCCAAGTGGAGAATGTTAGAAGTAACCCGTTCATGTGGCCTAACGGATCATTTGAGTAACGTTGCCAATATGACACAATTACAAGTTCCTAACATTTACTTGATGGAAGTAATTGTTATAAGTTAAAGGAACTTTACGATTTCCCTTTAGATGCCTTTAATAGAGAGAATACCAAGAGTTTATAACCAACCATGATTTATGATCATAATTATAGATCATTAGTGATAGTAGTCATGGTTTATAAATAGTTATATACAGAACTCTTTTAAGAACACCAGAACTACACTTTCTCTCATCATCCCATCAAGACTAAGGCATCATAACGGGAATCATGGCTTCATCATCATCGTCTGCGAAGATAATCATTCCCACAAGTAAGTGCCTATAATTTCATGTTCATAATAATGTAAGGCTTGAATAAACATGATTAGGGTTCTATGTTTTTAACCCATGTTTAAAGATATAATCAACATAGGAAGTTTGTAAATTTGATATGACCTGAGGTGACGATTTGTAGAGGTTTTTGAGGTTTGTACATTGTGGGTGCTCTTAAAGATATATAACTCCATGTGTTCATCACACACATTGCTCATTCGAAGGTGGGTGGTTTCAAAGGAGGGATGTGAAGTTCTCTTGTTGTTGGTGTCACATCACGCTTCTACCACAAGACCTTGCTTCATTATCCATGCATGCATAAGACATAATCTTAGTGCAAATTTAATATAACTAAGGACCTCATTAATTTCAAGGATTAATTCATTTTATGTTAAACCCCACATCACATGATAAAGCTTATTTGATAAATCATGTTTTTTTAATCAATATTTTAGTAAAGTAACACGTATGTTTTTAATGACACGCAATTGCTAAGTCTATATAATGTGACCCGTAAGTGGGTTAAACTCCAAGAAGAAAGTAATCGAAGAGACAATAACGTGGGACAATTTTCTGCTGATTTTTCATTATGCAAACTCACTTCTTAAATACACAAAATAAAGAACATGGAATTAAACGTGCTATCCAACTACTCTAAGTGGAGATACTGGATGGAGATAATGCAACGTGGTTGATGATGATGGGTGAATTAATTAAACACATGCATGCAGAATATGCGGAAGATAGTTGAAGACTTGTTCTCTACTTTTCAATCACGATAACGAGCAGGCTTGTTGACATTCCTGTTGGGTCGGCCCACTGTTCCTGGATCAGCTATATGGCTGTGTTGTGTTAGTTGGGCTGTTGAGCTCACTTGGGCCGTATCAATGGTCTGCCCCTGAAGAATCACCTCGTCCTCGAGGTGTTGTTCAAAACTTGGATATTGCAGCGAAAATGCATCTGCATCTTCCCAAGTAGCCTCGGATAAATCTTTGCCGACCCATTTCACTAGCAATTGAACGAGCCCTTGATCAGTCACTCGTGAGTTAATTATTGCCTCTGGTTGATATGGGTCTGTTTCCCCGACTTGAGTCAGGTCATCCGGAACATCTGCAGATGTTTGGTTTAGCACGCTTGGTTTAAGTAACGACACATGGAATACCGGATGTATTTTTGATGCTGGTGGAAGCTCCAGCTTATAGGCAACAGACCCAATTCTTTCGATTATGCGATATGGCCCAAAGTACCGTTTGGAAAGTTTATGATTGTTTCGATTATCCACTGAGGCCTGTCTGTACTTTTGCAACTTGAGATAAACATAGTCATTAATCTGGAACTCTTTTTGCAGACGATGGCGATTTGCTTGAGTGATCATTTCTTTACGCGAGCGTTCCAGAGACTGTTTTAGCATAGCCGTAAGTCTTCCATGGGCCTCTAAGGATGCCTCAATTGATGCTGTGGATGTACTGCCCAAGTTGTGATCATGAATAGCTGTGGCATCGCGTCCATACACCGCCCTATACGGAGACATGTTAATCGAAGAGTGGTGTGATGTATTGTACCAGAACTCCGCAAGGTAAAGGTAGTGGTGCCATTTTTTTGGCTCACTATGAACAAAAGCTCGTAAGTAGGCTTCGAGGCAGCGGTTAACGACTTCAGATTGACCATCGCTTTGAGGGTGATAAGCGGTTGAATGGTGGAGTTTCGTACCCAGTTGCTGAAAGAGTTGTTTCCAGAAACGACTGAGAAATAACGGGTCTCGGTCGGAGACAGTAGATTTTGGAAGTCCATGGAGTTTGTAGAATTCTCTAAGAAAAATGGTGGCCAATGTAGCTGCGATGAAATTAGGTGATAAGGCGATAAAGTGAGCGGCTTTGCTAAGACGGTCTACAATGACCCAAATAGCGGATTTCCCTTGTGATGGAGGTAATTGTGTAATAAAGTCCATGGTGATGTCTTCCCATGTGTTGGAGGGTGTAGGTAACGGCTGGAGTGTGCCATATGGTTTGTGGTTTTGAGACTTGGTAGATTGACACACTGTACACACTTTAATAAAGGTGGTGACATCTTTTTTTAAGCTAGACCAAGAAAAAATCTGAGATAAACGTCTGATGGTGGCACCAATACCAGAATGACCCCCCAAGGTGGATGCATGGAATTCTTGTAACAAAAGGTTACGTAATTCATGGAGTTTGGGAATGTAAAGTTTACCGTACAAGAGAAGCAAGCCATCTCGTATCGAATGATGGGGAAAAGAGGACGGGTTGGCTTGAACGGTATCGAGCAGTTTGCGACCCTCTTCATTTTCTGTGTAGTAACGACGAATGTCGTTTAACCAAGTCGCCGTTGGTGCCGACAAGGCCAATAACACGGGTTGATCAACGCGGCTCAATGCGTCTGCGACCCGGTTGTCTTTTCCCGGTTTGAAGTGTACCTCAAATTCGTAACCCATGAGTTTCGAGATCCATTTTTGTTGTTCCGGGGTTTGTATGGTTTGAGTGAGAAGGTGTTTCAAGCTGTGATTATCGGTGAAGATGCGAAACTTGCGTCCTAACAAATATTGCCGCCATTTCTTGACCGCCTCCGTGATAGCATAGAGTTCACGTGTATACGTGGACTGATGTTGCATGCGAGGACATAGTTTCTTGCTAAAAAAAACAATGGGTCGGTCTTTTTGAGCTAAAACCGCACCAATGGCAGACCCGGAAGGATCGGTAGTAACGTCAAATGATTGTGAGAAATCCGGCATTGCAAGAGTAATAAGATTCATCATGGCTTGTTTTAATTGTTGCATGGCTTCGTGTGCTTGAACAGACCATTGGAACTTTGGTAATTTGAGAATATCGGTTAACGGAGCGGCTATGCGTGCATAATTTTTCACAAACCTTCGATAATAACCGGTGAGACCTAAGAAAGCACGCAAGGTGGTCATGGAGGTGGGGATTGGCCATGATTGAATTGCTTCCAATTTTTCAGGCTCAGCTTGTACACCTTCTGCCGATATTTGATGGCCCAAAAATGGTAAAACAGTGGCACCAAAAATACATTTTGATTCCTTTGCATGGAAGTGATTGGCTATGAGGGTTTCCATAACAAACGTGAGGTGGCCATAATGTGCTTCGAGAGATGGACTATAGACTAGAATATCATCGAAAAATACCAAGACGAAGCTTCTTAACACGGGTCGAAAAAGATCGTTCATTGCCGATTGAAATGTTGACGGAGCATTGGTTAAGCCAAATGGCATCACCAAAAACTCGTAATGGCCGTCAATGGTGCGAAAGGCCGTTTTTCCAATGTCACAAGAGCCACTCGAATCTGATGGTAGCCGGCGCGTAAGTCTATCTTGGAAAAAACAGTTGCGCCATGTAAGTCTACCTTCGATTACTTTCCTCTCAATGAAAGCACCAAATAATGTGACCCGTAAGTGGGTTAAACTCCAAGAAGAAAGTAATCGAAGAGACAATAACGTGGGACAATTTTCTGCTGATTTTTCATTATGCAAACTCACTTCTTAAATACACAAAATAAAGAACATGGAATTAAACGTGCTATGCAACTACTCTAAGTGGAGATACTGGATGGAGATAATGCAACGTGGTTGATGATGATGGGTGAATTAATTAAACACATGCATGCAGAATATGCGGAAGATAGTTGAAGACTTGTTCTCTACTTTTCAATCACGATAACGAGCAGGCTTGTTGACATTCCTGTTGGACCGGCCCACTGTTCCTGGATCAGCTATATGGCTGTGTTGTGTTAGTTGGGCTGTTGAGCTCACTTGGGCCGTATCACTATATCACCTAAAATCCACTTAAGGAACAATAATGGGTTTGAATCCTCACCGTTTGATTAAGTGATATTAACCAACGTTATTGAACCAAATGTTTTTTTTTTTCTTTTACTGTGTTTTTTTTTTGAACGGCAAGAAACGATGTGTCAACAACTGTGACACCAGACGTTGTGGCTAAGGTCGACTACTCAACCGTCGCCAGCCCTTTGGCTCTCCAGATGCGCGGAAACCTGACCTCCACCCGCTCGAAGGCAAGACAGTGGAATAATCGGTAAAACCTCGCTTCTCATCCAAGACGAACCGGCGCCACCCGTATTCGTCCTTCACCTGGATGCCGCAAACAATAATGAGGAGAGTGAGAGTTGAACCTGAGTCATAAGAAAACTCAAATCTTTCCCCAACCACTTCACCACTAGCTTATTGACCCTATTATAGTGTTAAACTAATAGTAATAGATGCTCTCACTATGTTAATATAATAATTCACAAAGTGTAATAATAAACTAAAACGTTATTTAATACGCATTTATTGTCTTTTCTGGAAAATAAAGCAACGGCCATAACTTGGCAAATAATTTCTAGCTACAATAACTATGTCATAATAAATAATCATTATTTCCTAATAAATACACAACTTTTAATAGAATATAATTTTATTTTAAATGTATCATTTTGAAGTTTCTAACTCATTTTCATAAGTTTGTTGAGACTAACCTTGTAGGCAAACGAACCAACCTTCGCAGGATTTGAACCATCGATCTCTTAAATAGAAGGAAAACACCTTACTATCACATCATCCCTTAAAACATCTTACTAGCATACCATCTCTTCAAAACATATAAGTTAGAAACAAAAGTCGATTATGAATCTACATCGCAAGGCTATATCCGAACAATCAATGATTACACATTGAAATATGACAAATCTATCTACTATAATAAAAGAAACCAAGTTTTGGACACGTGTCATTCATTGAAGGAATCCTCATATAGATACTTATCTTATATTAACTAAATAAATAAATAATAAATTAATATTAAATCTTATCATACTTTAATAAAATATTATCCTTAAATCTAAATTATTAATTTAATATATTTTTAAAACAAATACCTCTCTTTTCTACTTATCTTATATTAAATATATAAATAATAAATTAATATTAAATGTTATCCTAATTTATTAAAAATATTTTTTTTTTATTATTTGGTATACAAAATTATATTTATTCAACTCGTGTAAAATGCGGGGTTTTTAAAAATTTAAATTTTATTATTTACTATACAAAGTTACATTTATATAACCCATGTAATACACGAAATTTTTTAAGATGTAATTTTTTTTATCATTTGCTATGTAAAATTAGATTTATTCAACACGTGTAATACACAGAGTTTTTAAGGATATAATTTACTTTTATTATTTGGTAGATTTTTCAACCCGACTATACACGAGTTTTTTAAAGATACGACGTTTTTAGTATTTAATATACAAAATTACATTTATTTAATCTATGTAATACACATAGTTTTTAAAGATATAACTTTTTTTTAGATCTATTCAATACGTGTAATATACAGGGTTTTTAAGGATGTAATTTTTTTTATCGTTTGGTAGATTTATTCAACCCGATTATACACGGGTTTTTTAAAGATACGACGTTTTTAGTATTTAGTATACAAAATTATATTATTTAGTCTGTGTAATACACATGGTTTTTAAAGGTATAACTTTTTTTATTATTTGATATATAAAATTACATTTATTTAACCCGTACAATATGCGAATTTCATAAAGATATAAATTTTTATTATTTAATATATAAAATTACATTTATTTAATAGATATGATTTTGTTATGAATATTATTATTGTTGTCTATGATTTTGTTCTGAATATTATTATTATTATTATTATTATTATTATTATTATTATTATTATTATTATTATTATTGTTGTTGTTGTATGTATTTTACATGTATACAAGAATTCTAAAATTTGTGCAACTAAGACACAAAAACGATTTCATATTATTTACATATAAAACCTCATGATATCTTTATGATTTGCTCAACAAAACTACACTGACTATAGGGTTTGGATATTTAGCTTCAGGGGCGGACCTAGCTTGTTAATAGGGGTAACCCCCGCTATCCCTTAACGATCCGACGATAGTGTAAATTTTGGGAAAAATGATGTTTTTCGATTTCGTTGCCCTTTATTTAAAGGTTGTCCCTATAAGGATTTTATAAATCCGCTAACTAGTTGTGAGAGCATTATACACACATTCATACACATACATATATTTAAAGTGAAGATTTAGGTTGGAGAACTCACC
Organism: Helianthus tuberosus; assembly: GCA_030545235.1. Lineage (NCBI taxonomy): Eukaryota > Viridiplantae > Streptophyta > Magnoliopsida > Asterales > Asteraceae > Helianthus > Helianthus tuberosus. The sequence continues at coordinate 196,329,062 of CM060364.1, read as the reverse complement.
TCAAAAGACTAGTATGGTGGGTATATAAAATCCAACATTGGTTGCCCATACAACCGATATAGGACAAGTCTCATGCCTTTCAATGAGAGCCCATTTAGTATATAAAACCCAAATTGGTTGCCCATACAACCGATGTGGGGCAAGTCTTATACCTTGCAATGGTTTTAGTTTGTAACAATTGACCCACCTTAAGGGCCAACGTCCTCGTTGGTCACAACAGGCTCTTTCTAGGCCACCACTCCGAGCCTCGTAGGGCTGGCAAATCGTGTGTTATCGGGTTTAACAGGTCTCTGACGACGTGTATAACACAAGTATTAAATATGAATACAACTCATTTAACTACTTGATATCTCATGTCTATAACATAGTTTTATGTTTTATGTACCAAGAAAAAGAAATGATGGATCATAACCTCATAATTTTATTTATTTTTAAAAAAAGTAAAAAATCACATTGTGTACTTTTTCAGTAAGCATGTCTAATCGTGTCTTATACAGATATCTGTTGCAAGCCCTAGAGCCTCGTTTGTCACAGCCGGTTCTCTCCATGCCACCACTCCGAGTTCTGGCTCGTATACCAATGTTACATACAGAATACCAATGTTACATAACAAACATTGTGTACTTTTTCAGTAAACATGTTTAATCGTGTCTTATACAGATATTTGTTGCAAGCCCTAGAGCCTCGTTTGTCACAGTCGGTTCTCTCCATGCCACCACTCCGAGTTCTGGCTCGGATACCAATGTTACATACCAAACATGAGAACTCAACCTGAAAGACTAGTCTGGTGGGTGAGAACCCATTTGGTATATAAACCCTACATTAGTTACCCATACAATCGATGTAGGACAAGTCTCATACTTTACAATGATTTTAGTCCATAACACGGACAAAGATGGGGACGACTAGCATTATAGCCAAGAAAAATATTTAGCTTTACTTTTCTTAGACACCTCCTTTACACAATAATATGATGATATTTAAGTTTCCTTTTCTTTGACCACGTGTTATGTAGCGTTACCCCCATAACATTGACACATGTATTTTTTATTAACTTTAAAATTAATTTCACACTTATATTCATACATCCTAGACTTATGCTTATTATCATGCTCATGGCCGGTCCTGAGAATTCGTGTACCATGTTCGAGCTTGAAAAACATGCCCTTAGGCCTTAACGAAATTGAGTATTGGACTCACTAAAGATCTAAAACTAATCCCAATGGGCTAATAACTAATATAAACCATAAAAATCATTTTGTAAGTTGGCCTATCTTGGTGTTTGTATGAGTATACCCTATTAATTTATTTTTTCACATATACATATTGGAATTTTTTAGAATACGGTGCCCTTCGAAATATCGGGCCCTGACCGGTGGTCCTCCCCGTCCAACCTCAAGGCAGGCCATGACCACGCTAACACCCAAACTCTTAACACACACACACACCCCCCCCCCCCACCCCCACCCCCACCCCTTTGGAGTAGTGTTTGGCCCCCTAATAAGCCGATGTGGCCATGGAAATATGGAATCCACACCATTTCACACAACCTTACTTTTTTCTTATAATCTCTAGATTTCACCACGTGTATCATCTAAAATAACTACAATAAAATATTTAAAACTATATAACAATAGCATACATACACATATGGATGTGTAAAAGTTAAACCATGCATCAATATCTTAGGTACAATGTTTCAAAAAAAAAACAACAAAAGAGATTTATATTTTAACAATTGCACATTAATCTAAATGTGACAAAGTTATAGGCAATGTTTTAAAAACATATTATAACACAAAACACACTTATTTCCACGAGGTATCATAATAATATATGTTTTTCTTTCTTTCTTTCTTTCTTGAAACCCACCCAAACCCCCCCACCCCTGTTGCCAATATACTAAATAAACACCCATTTATCAGTGTCTTCTTCTGCACAACACAAACCTCACACACTCTCTCTCCTCTTTGAAGCTTCTTCTTCACTCTTTCACCTCTTCAAAAACAATTTTAAGGGTTTATTTTTCATATTATTATTATTAGTGCAAGAAGTAGCTAAAGATCAAGAACACAAGAATGAGTGTTTCAAAGTTCATAAAATGTGTAACTGTTGGTGATGGTGCTGTTGGAAAGACTTGTATGCTCATTTGTTATACCAGCAACAAGTTTCCTACTGTAAGTATATACACATATACATATTATATATTATATATGTATATGTGTGTGTAAATATTTAAGTTTTTTTTTTTGGAAAAGTCATTTTATATAAGAAATACCCTTTATTTTTCTAGAATTTTAGCTTACTTATTCTGTGTTAGACCTGTTTGTACAACTTCCATTGCAGAAAGTACAAGTCATATAGCATTTGTTTTTTGCTGATTATAATTTGTGGGTTTTATTTTTTTATTTTTAGCAGATTTTAGATATAGTACAAATGTTGATTTAGTGTTACAACTTACAACTTCCACTTTGCAAAGTACAAGTCACTATAGCATATTAGTATTGTTAACTTTGTTTTTACTAATTATAATTTGTGGGGTTTATTTATTTAGATATATTTTTATTTTTAAAATTTGTTTTTTTTTTTTTAACAAAGATTGAATATTTTTAGCTTTGTTTTTTTACAGGATTATATACCTACAGTTTTTGACAATTTCAGTGCTAATGTGGCTGTGGATGGAAACATTGTTAACTTGGGATTATGGGATACTGCTGGTAATTTCATAAAAATCCAATCTTTATTATCTTTTATGAGTTTATTTAACAATTCTTTTTTTTTTTCTGGGTAATCATTGTTTTTTTTTTTTTTTAATTCTGGACATGTATTAGTGTAGTAATTTAGGATCTTATTCCAATTTTCAAATAAAAAAATTTGACACATTCTAGGCAGTCAGTAAAAAGTATCATGTCTCAAAAGGTTAAATTCTGTCAAGTAAATAATATCACGTGAGCGGTAAATCAAGCTTATCGAACGACGTGTTCACCAAACGTTTTGTCTTTGCGACTTTCGTCCAAACGTTTGTTTTTCCACGCCTGGATCCAAAAGGTTTGAAATTTTGTCATTTTCATCTGGCTTGTTAACTTCCAGTTTTCTCCGTTAAGTCAGGGGTATTATTTTTGTTTTTATTAACGGTATTTTGAATACATGTACATTATGCTAAATGCTTGTACATAAAGTGAAAAATACTGAATTGCCCTTTGAGTTAACAAAAAAATTGGAACTAACCCTGACTTAACGGAGAAAACGGGATGGTGTTAACAAGCTGGATGAAAATGGTATGATTTTAAACCTTTTGGATCCAGATGGAGAAAACAAACCTTTGGTCGAAAGTCACAAAACTGGCCAAACCTCAGCGACGAAAATGGTATTTTACTCTATAAAAAATAAAATCTGACAAATTTCGGTAACCATGAGGTTAGTGGACCCCGACCCTCTTGCCTCCCTTCTGGTTCCGCCCACGGTCATGTTGGGTGGTGGTCCGACCAAATTGATCCGACGACACGAATTTTATATTGATAAACCGGGTTCCTCCTTGACGTTATCGGTTTCGTTTTTTTGTGATTTAAAGGTCAGGAAGATTATAGCAGATTAAGACCACTAAGCTACAGAGGTGCAGACATATTTGTGTTAGCTTTCTCTTTAATCAGTAGGGCAAGCTATGAAAATGTTTTAAAAAAGGTACACTTTATTTATTTATTGCTCTCTCCTTTTTTAAAATTTTCAAAATATTTGTTGGTCACTTTAAAGATTCAAAGTTGGCTTTTTTTGAATATGAACAGAGTTGATTCTTGTAACTTGAACAGGAAAAAAAACCATGATCAAGTTGAAATCTATTGTATATTTCCCTAAAGTAACATTAGTTTGACTTTAAGAGTCAAAGGGACTGGCTTTTAACTTCCAAATCGATACGCTTCTGTTAACTACATATGTTCTTATGTTATATCATCTTGAAAAAAAAAAGAAGAAACCCATAATCATGTTCAAATCTGTTTATTGTAACGAGTTTAGAGTTTATTTGACTCTTTAAAGTCAAACATGCTCATTTGTGATTTTAAATGGGTATATGATATAGTTCACACTTCTTTTAATGTTGTATTTTCTTGAATGTTGGAAAAGAAGAAAACCACATAATCAAGTTGAAACCTTTTTAATATTCAGAACTATTTTTTTCCTATATTAGGTTGATTTTGACTTTTTAAAAGTCAAATGGATTAGTTTTTATATTCAAAATCATATAAGAAGTCGTAATCGCCCGTCATATTTTTATGTTATAGTTTCTTTAATCTTGAAAAGGAAGAAAAACCCCGTAATAGATAAGAATTCTTTTCATCTGTCGTTTGAATTTACAAAGTCAAAAGTTGACTAACTTCAAGTCAACTTTGACTATTCATACAGTGGATGCCTGAACTTCGACGATTTGCACCAAGTGTTCCGGTAGTACTTGTCGGGACAAAACTAGGTACACATTACAGTTTATATGATCATGTTATATTTCATTTAATTCATCTTCATTAAATAAAATTTTCTTGAAAATAAGCGTCAAACACTGTTTTTTTTTCCGGTTTTTTGCTTTTAGATCTTCGTGATGACAAGGGATATTTAGCCGATCATATGGGTTCTAATGTTATCACATCCGCCCAGGTATTAAATCATCTGCCTCACGAGTTGTAATTTGATTAAAGAGTAAATTACGATTTTGGCCCCTGTGGTTATATCACTTTTACCCTTTTAGTCCAAAAAGGAATTTTTTAACATCTGAGCCCCCAATGTCTTTTTTTCTAACCCTTTTGGCCCCCAACGTCTTTTTTTCTAACCATTTTGGCCCCTAAAAGTAAATGGATGGGGTTAGTGTTAGGGGCCAAAAGGGTTAGAAAAAAAGACGTTGGGGGCTCAGATGTTAAAAGATTCCTTTTTGGGCTAAAAGAGTAAAAGTGATATAACCATAGGGGCCAAAATCATAATTTACTCTTGATTAAACTATGACGTTTATTTATTTATTATTAATTTAATGTTTATTAGGGTGAGGAACTGAGGAAACAAATTGGTGCAGCTGCTTATATTGAATGCAGCTCAAAAACTCAACAGGTAAATAATCCAAATAATTTTTTTTTATCTTTACTATAATATTTTCACTATTTCACAACTAACTTTTAAATTAAACTCTATTCTACAATTGTTTTGAACACTGATTAATAGAATGTGAAAGCGGTTTTTGATACGGCCATTAAGGTTGTTCTTCAACCTCCAAGGCGGAAGGAAGTTATGAGACAGACAAGGCGTAAAAGCTCCGGTTGCTCAATCATGTAAGCATTACACTCTAAACTTTTTTATATCTTTTTATAAAGTTTAAAGTTGTGGGTCCCATTTATATGATCAAGACAGAACTAACGGGGTGTTTGGATGTGCGTTTTGGTGAAACAGAGGCATTATGTGTGGCGGTTGGGCTGCTTAATGGTTTCGGCGTAGTAGGAGCTTTTGAAGTTGGTTTGTCAATTTTCTGGTTGCCAGTTTTATTTTCAAGGATTTGTGTGTGAATGTTGTTAGCTGAAGTTGATAATAGTTTGATGATTTGGTGTTTTTGCTGCTGGCTGGTTGGTTTGAGTTGTGTATGAATGAATGTATGTTTCCGATGGTGGTGTATTGCGGGCCTGAGCGTCACCTGCCGCCACAACTTACCATCATTGTTGACCAAAGATTTTGCCAAGTGGTCTCTCTTGTTCAAAGTTAAATGGGATGGGTTTTTTTTTCTTTTGTGAGTGTTCAAGATTTATGTTGTTGGTAACTTTGATATGTAACCCCGCTAGTGGTGGTGGCTGCGGTGGCTCAGTTATTGTGGTCACTCGAGCGATGGATGACGTATCTACCATTGGTCAACTAGATCAAGCTAAATGTAAGCGATTTCGGTCAAACTAAGAACATCTTGTTTAAACATGCTAATATCTTTTTGCGTAAATTACTTTTTGAGTCTTTGTGTTTTAGTAGTTTTAACCATTTGATTCCAAAATAAAAAAGTTTAACGTCCCGAGTTCCTAACCGTTCATTTTATAATGTTTTGAGTCTGGTTGTGTTCATTTTATAACGTTTTGAGTCCAATTTTGTTTATTGGACTCAAAACGTTATAAAATGAACAAAATTGGACTCAAAACGTTATAAAATGTGCGGTTAGGGACTCGGGACGTTAAACTTTTTGATTTTGCACTCAAGTGGTTAAAACCACTAAAATACAGGGACTCAAAAAGTAATTTACTCTATCTTTTTAAACTATGTAACACTTGACACAATGTGTGTACCATGTTTATCACGTATCGAAAGGATTGTCGGCTCGGGTAGTACGTAGGTTGAAAACAAGCCTGAAACAGGATGTTACTTGTTTAAAGATATGTTATATTGCTATAGTATAAAAACTATTATACACTTTACATATAAAAACGTATAAAATATTTTTAAAATTAAACAGTTATAAACTTATAATACATAAACCTCCTTGTGTTGCTATGATGCTATCCAAATGAGAAAGCAAAGTCTATATCTGAATAATATATTTCACAATAGTTTAGGGACCAAAGTTGTAATTTACTACAATGAGAACAAACAAAAAAATATTTTGTCTGGCCAACAAAGATATGATCAATCACGTTGCATGAATAGGTTAGTCAAAAGAGAGAGAAAGTAAATGTAGTCAGTCAGAGTCAATTTAAAGTCAAGTCAGAAATCCAGAATCTATACCCATGTCATTATAGCTTGGGGGTAGGATAAGGCTTATGACCATTAAGTCATGGGTTCGATTCTCACAAAGGGGGTTTTCCTAGATTTATTGGGTTTCCTCCTGAATTTGTGTATAGGCATTATTGCCTAGTGGAGATAGATATGATCGGGTGGTTCTGCTGGTGGTACAATGACACTCCAGTGGTCCGTCAGTGATCTAAATTTGCCGTTAAAAAAAAAACAGAATCTTTGCCCTTTTCTTTTTTTGTTGTTCTATTTCCACACCCTTATAATCTTATTTTCACATCCTTATATCTATACAGGCCGTATAAATTGATACGGGTCGTATAGAATATTTATGCGCAGAATTTAATGCGATGGAATGTTTTTTTTGTTTTATATGTATACGGGACGTATAGTTATATACTGGCCGTATACATATTTGCATAATTTTGTTTCGAAGGTTTGCCCAGGGTTTTTAGTTTTGAAAACTGTATACGGGCCGTATAATGTTATACGGCCCGTATAGCCCGTATATAAAAGTTAACTTTTTTGTTGCAATCGGGAAACCGTTTAATAAATTTTGTAATTTAAAATAGTGTTGTATATATCGGATTATGTTACGAGTTTGTAGTTAAACGTATTTATTATGTTTAATAAGTTTCCTCTTTGTAAAACGATAAATATGTATAGAAAAGTTAATTTTTTGTTGCAATCGATAAACCGTTTAATAAGTTTTGTAAATTTTAAAATAGTCTTGTATATATCGGATTATGTTACGAGTTTGTAGTTAAACGTATTTATTATTTTTAATAAGTTTCCACTTTATAAAATGATAAATATGTATGTATAGAAAAGTTAATTTTTTGTTGCAATCGGGAAACCGTTTAATAAGTTTTGTAAATTTTAAAATAGTATTGTATATATCGGATTATGTTACGAGTTTGTAGTTAAACGTATTTATAATGTTTAGTAAGTTTCCACTTTGTAAAACGATAAATATGTGATATGATTATGATAAACTACGACAACCATTATTAAACAAACAACTTAACATCTAAACATAAGATTAATATTTAGAATGTTTTACAACTAAAACAAAAAAAAAAGATAAACTTTTACAAAGTTTCAAACGTAAAATAACAAAAAAAAAAAAAATACAACAAGCAGCTACGGCGGTGGTGGTGGTGGTGGTGCAGCGCCAGCTCGTGGAGGTAGGGGCGCGCCAGAATGCATAGCCACAATAGCCTCGACCATCCACAGTACATCCTCTCTCACTGCAGCTAAATCCCCTCTGACTGCAGCTACTGATGGAGTGTGTGAAAACCGGGTGCTAAAGTGTATTATAACAAGTGTTTTAGTGTTGTGAACTTAATTATATGTGTCGAATGTGATATCTACGAGCGTTTGTGGTGTTACAGGTTAATTGGCTTAATTAGGTGAAGTTAAAGTGCGTGGAAGCAAAGAGGAACGAATAAGGATTTTATTAAGAGAAATCACGTCATTTGGGATGTGTTCGGGTCCGAAATATAGGTTGGATATATGAAAAATACGAGATATCAATGTCCAGGGTTATGAAGTGTCAATCTATGAAAGTTATATGTGAAACATGGATGACATGTGAGAAACATAAAATAAACAGCAGCTCGACATCGTAGGCAGCCCTCCAAAACGTAGGTTACGGACCAGATACATAATAAGAAACAGAATGATTGAATCGTAGCTTACGGTTTTTAGACAATGGCTTACGATTCAATTTCCGAAAATCGTGCATGTTTGGCTTTTGTGTTTAGGGAAATCAAAGAATATTATTATATTGGAAATTAGTGGGCACGTGACTGAGTGAAGGAGGGCACTGAAAGTCAACTATTAATTCTTGGAACATGCACTAGACTTTGGGGAGCAATAGTGGGCCGCACATGGGACATGTATTGTAGCAGCCCATACGTAGACAATATTGGACATCATCACTAAAAAAAAGAGGAGACTTTTGCTTAACTTGGATTGGGCCGCCAACATCCATCGTCACATAGTGGGCCGACTTTTTGGAGGGATCCCATCACACAAGTCAAAAGGACGTTATCATCTATCATGATATCGGCGGCAGCAGACGGAAGATCGCAAGGTTTTTCAACCGGGGTTCGTATCAAGTCTTTGAAGATCAACCAACCGAGATGAGCGGCTAATATCTCGTGGACACTTCGGGTGAATGATTCTTGTGATACACTTTTAATTCTAGTTTCTGTTTTGTATTGAGATTTGGATTTGTAGTCGGGTGACAGTCGACTATTTGCGTGATTATATAATTTGTGTGACAGACAAATCCTGAGTGACAGTCAGAGTTATAATTATGTTTTGAATCCAATTATGCTTTAGTTGATCGAATGATTTCTATGTATGTTTGTTTTAATATTTATCTGATCAATTAATATTAAGATTTTGAACTGCATAGGTAATTGGTAGATGTGACAGATTTACTATTCCATCAATTGCATCCAATAAAATCAGAACTAGGTTATTAGTAATTACAGAATCTGAATCCCGGAGTGATCACGTTTTCTCATCATTGTCTATTACAACTCAATCTTTTTCTTAATTGCAACTTGTTTCGTGTGTTTTTAATTTCATATCAGTTTTACAATCATCTGTTTATTTTTTTTTATAGTTGTTAGTAAATACTTAACGTTACACACTTTCCACAATCCTCCTCTGGTTCGATATCCGACTTACTCTAGCTACTAGTTTATTTCGGTTTTTGCATGTCACTAACGACAGACATCAAAATGGCGCCGCTGCCGGGGAGGCGTGCGCAAAGTGTTTAGTGTTAAGTTATTAGTAAAATAGATAAAAAATAATCCAAAAATAGTGTCAGTTTTGTTTTGTTTTGTTTTGTTCAGATTTATGCGTGGTGCTTGTGTGTTTGTGTAGGATGATAGATCTTACAATATTATGCACCTCTCTTACATGCATTTTGTGCAAGGAACCACTTCACCCGTGTATCGGTTGCCACGAGGCCCGATTTAAACGGGAAAGAGCGAAATTGAAAGAACCATCGATGCCTTGCTATGGTAATCCTTCCCCTCCACCATATTTCTATGATTCTGATACAATGGTGGAGGATGATTATTACTCTGACGGATGGGATCGGGACGATGATGCTTATTATGAACCAAGGACGGATGGACAATGTTTCTGTTGCGGTCGCGATCACACTTATGATTATGATGTGTGCACGGTGTATTCGGAAAACCCGAAGTATTGGGATAAAAAGATGATGGAAGCGCGCATCTATAGACCGTATCAGGGATATCGACAATATCATCCCGAAGAATATTCTGAGCCCGAGGGTGTTTATGTTTATGAGACCGAGGAGGAGAAAGAGCTTGCTGTATTGGAAGTAACTTTGTCTAAACTCGAGCAATATTTAGCAACACCCAACCTGTCCAATGAAGACCGAATCAGCTGCTTAGTTTCTAAGTGTCGTACTTTAAAATTGAAGATAGAGATAGAAGAACGCATCTCACCATTACCTGACGATATTAGAGATTATTCTCACATGAAGGAGGAGGTTGTGGAGGATAATACCACACCAATGAGTCCTTTATCTGATGAAGAGTCACTTGTAGATCAGATGATGTGTGCAGAGTATGAGGTAGAGCAGGCTGATGGGATGGATATGTGTACCGAACCTCTTCCCATATCAATGATTCAAATTAACAAGTGTGGGGAAGAGGGTTCGAGGAACAAGATGAGAAGGGTGAAACTATCAGACATTAAGGTATATGTCATGAAGTGGACTAGCAAAGCCCGCAGGAGCAGCTTTAACATGCCAAATATACTGACAAATCTATGGAGATGGCATGCAAATTTCCGGGCATTTGTTGGAAATGCTGCGGGTAAGTGTGCATTGAGACCACCGTAGCGCATATCAGGTACGGTCTGGCTGAAGACCTTTAAACTTAGCGCTCTCGGGAGGCAGCCCGAGGATGTAGAGTATTGTATTGTATTTTGGTTTGGTTTCGTTTTGGTGTGTTTGTGTTTTGACAGGTTTCTACGTTCCATCTTCACGGATGCAATGAATCAAGTGTGGGGATGTTTGGCAACATCCCCGATGAGATCTCAAAGAATCTATGAGGGGCGTATGTTCCGGTTATATCGCAGCAGCTACACCACTACAAACACTCACTTGTTTTCTGATCAGGTGCATGTGTTTATCTATCCTATGTTTTATTTGTTTTCGTGTATTTGGTGGTGTGAAATTTTTGTGTTGGGAGTGGTTTTATGTGTCTAGTTGTTAGCCGTTCATGGTTTGCGGGTGGTATCTCTCGGGTTATGACTATAAATTGCACCATACATTGGGGACAATGTATCCCAAGTGTGGGGATGCGGTAACTCGAGAGAGGGTTGGTATAATTGTTGATCTTAAATGCTTGAAAAGGTTGAATTGGTAAAAATTGAAAAATTTTGAAAATTTTTGTGTCTCAAGTATGCTTGAACTACATGAAAACCAACATTTTCAATTGCTAAAAGGTTCCTACTGATATTAAACGAACATAGATCCCTAGTCATGGTTGTCCCTTTAAGTTTCATGAGAGTATTTCTGACAGGTTTTTATAAAATAGTTGAGAAGAGATGCCTAACTAGGGGTAACATGCTTTAGGAATTACACATGCTACGTGTCGGCAACCTATATTCCTTTTGTTCGGTGAGATATTTGAGCCTACTTAGTTGTTAGTTGAAATTGCTATAAATGTTCATTTGTTGAGAGTAGGCCATATGTTGCTTTGTGTTAGAACTTGTATGGTTTGATACGTGCTGAGACTGTGCTTTAGCGTATGCACATAGATGATAAAGGCATTAGGATTCCTTCGTTGTGTTATTTGTTGATTGTTGATTCCACCCACCTTAGTTAACCATGTTGAGCCTTATACCTTTCGTTTGTTACGCCTTGTTTGACCCGTTTGATTACCAACCATGATTGACAAGTGTATTTAGAAGTGATTTTATGAAGAAAAAAAAAGGAGAAAAAAAATATATAGAAAAAATAGAAAAGAAAAAAAAGAGAAAAGCAAAAAAGAAAAACAAAAATCATTGTTATGTTCGTGTTAAGTAAATGGGTCGAAAATAACCCGAAGTGTTAGTGTTATTGTGAATAAAGTTGTCATGGTTTGGTATTCTTTTGTGTTCGCCATATAAACATAAAAATCCAAAAATATTTCCCTACCTTTACCTTTAACCCAAAACCCGAAAAGTCCTTTTGATATGTGTTACGTTATTTGATACAGTGGAGGTTTGATTGCTATACAAGCTTATGATTGCAAAGTAGCATATTTGGTTTTGAGTGAATTATATACTAGCACATTACACGCTAGTCTTGATTAATCCGAGAGGAGTGATTATTGTGAGGGGCGTGTGGCATGTGTGTAGTAATATAAGCATGTTAGTTTTTGTTAGGCAAGTCTTAAGTTGTTTTAAATGCGTATCATTTACTTGTCAGATTGTCAACCTCGATTGTGTCAGTCTATGGGACGGGTATGACTTGGGACCTTAAACTGTTGATTTGGTATGGGATTTAATGGTGATTTGTTAATAAGGTGAGTAATGTTTGTAATGGTTGCTTGAGGACAATCAATGTTAAGTGTGGGGATGTGATGGAGTGTGTGAAAACCGGGTGCTAAAGTGTATTATAACAAGTGTTTTAGTGTTGTGAACTTAATTATATGTGTCGAATGTGATATCTACGAGCGTTTGTGGTGTTACAGGTTAATTGGCTTAATTAGGTGAAGTTAAAGTGCGTGGAAGCAAAGAGGAACGAATAAGGATTTTATTAAGAGAAATCACGTCATTTGGGATGTGTTCGGGTCCGAAATATAGGTTGGATATATGAAAAATACGAGATATCAATGTCCAGGGTTATGAAGTGTCAATCTATGAAAGTTATATGTGAAACATGGATGACATGTGAGAAACATAAAATAAACAGCAGCTCGACATCGTAGGCAGCCCTCCAAAACGTAGGTTACGGACCAGATACATAATAAGAAACAGAATGATTGAATCGTAGCTTACGGTTTTTAGACAATGGCTTACGATTCAATTTCCGGAAATCGTGCATGTTTGGCTTTTGTGTTTAGGGAAATCAAAGAATATTATTATATTGGAAATTGGTGGGCACGTGACTGAGTGAAGGAGGGCACTGAAAGTCAACTATTAATTCTTGGAACATGCACTAGACTTTGGGGAGCAATAGTGGGCCGCACATGGGACATGTATTGTAGCAGCCCATACGTAGACAATATTGGACATCATCACTAAAAAAAAGAGGAGACTTTTGCTTAACTTGGATTGGGCCGCCAACATCCATCGTCACATAGTGGGCCGACTTTTTGGAGGGATCCCATCACATAAGTCAAAAGGACGTTATCATCTATCATGATATCGGCGGCAGCAGACGGAAGATCGCAAGGTTTTTCAACCGGGGTTCGTATCAAGTCTTTGAAGATCAACCAACCGAGATGAGCGGCTAATATCTCGTGGACACTTCGGGTGAATGATTATTGTGATACACTTTTAATTCTAGTTTCTGTTTTGTATTGAGATTTGGATTTGTAGTCGGGTGACAGTCGACTATTTGCGTGATTATATAATTTGTGTGACAGACAAATCCTGAGTGACAGTCAGAGTTATAATTATGTTTTGAATCCAATTATGCCTTAGTTGATCGAATGATTTCTATGTATGTTTGTTTTAATATTTATCTGATCAATTAATATTAAGATTTTGAACTGCATAGGTAATTGGTAGATGTGACAGATTTACTATTCCATCAATAGCATCCAATAAAATCAGAACTAGGTTATTAGTAATTACAGAATCTGAATCCCGGAGTGATCACGTTTCCTCATCATTGTCTATTACAACTCAATCTTTTTCTTAATTGCAACTTGTTTCGTGTGTTTTTTATTTCATATCAGTTTTACAATCATCTGTTTATTTTTTTTATAGTTGTTAGTAAATACTTAACGTTACACACTTTCCACAATCCTCCTCTGGTTCGATATCCGACTTACTCTAGCTACTAGTTTATTTCGGTTTTTGCATGTCACTAACGACAGACATCAAAATGGCACCGCTGCCGGGGAGGCGTGCGCAAAGTGTTTAGTGTTAAGTTATTAGTAAAATAGATAAAAAAAATCCAAAAATAGTGTCAGTTTTGTTTTGTTTTGTTTTGTTCAGATTTATGCGTGGTGCTTGTGTTTTTGTGTTTGTGTAGGATGATAGATCTTACAATATTATGCACCTCTCTTACATGCATTTTGTGCAAGGAACCACTTCACCCGTGTATCGGTTGCCACGAGGCCCGATTTAAACGGGAAAGAGCGAAATTGAAAGAACCATCGATGCCTTGCTATGGTAATCCTTCCCCTCCACCATATTTCTATGATTCTGATACAATGGTGGAGGATGATTATTACTCTGACGGATGGGATCGGGACGATGATGCTTATTATGAACCAAGGACGGATGGACAATGTTTCTGTTGCGGTCGCGATCACACTTATGATTATGATGTGTGCACGGTGTATTCGGAAAACCCGAAGTATTGGGATAAAAAGATGATGGAAGCGCGCATCTATAGACCGTATCAGGGATATCGACAATATCATCCCGAAGAATATTCTGAGCCCGAGGGTGTTTATGTTTATGAGACCGAGGAGGAGAAAGAGCTTGCTGTATTGGAAGTAACTTTGTCTAAACTCGAGCAATATTTAGCAACACCCAACCTGTCCAATGAAGACCGAATCAGCTGCTTAGTTTCTAAGTGTCGTACTTTAAAATTGAAGATAGAGATAGAAGAACGCATCTCACCATTACCTGACGATATTAGAGATTATTCTCACATGAAGGAGGAGGTTGTGGAGGATAATACCACACCAATGAGTCCTTTATCTGATGAAGAGTCACTTGTAGATCAGATGATGTGTGCAGAGTATGAGGTAGAGCAGGCTGATGGGATGGATATGTGTACCGAACCTCTTCCCATATCAATGATTCAAATTAACAAGTGTGGGGAAGAGGGTTCGAGGAACAAGATGAGAAGGGTGAAACTATCAGACATTAAGGTATATGTCATGAAGTGGACTAGCAAAGCCCGCAGGAGCAGCTTTAACATGCCAAATATACTGACAAATCTATGGAGATGGCATGCAAATTTCCGGGCATTTGTTGGAAATGCTGCGGGTAAGTGTGCATTGAGACCACCGTAGCGCATATCAGGTACGGTCTGGCTGAAGACCTTTAA
Source organism: Helianthus tuberosus (assembly GCA_030545235.1). Lineage (NCBI taxonomy): Eukaryota > Viridiplantae > Streptophyta > Magnoliopsida > Asterales > Asteraceae > Helianthus > Helianthus tuberosus. The sequence goes on along the minus strand of CM060364.1, from coordinate 196,314,052 downwards.
ACTTAGCGCTCTCGGGAGGCAGCCCGAGGATGTAGAGTATTGTATTGTATTTTGGTTTGGTTTCGTTTTGGTGTGTTTGTGTTTTGACAGGTTTCTACGTTCCATCTTCACGGATGCAATGAATCAAGTGTGGGGATGTTTGGCAACATCCCCGATGAGATCTCAAAGAATCTATGAGGGGCGTATGTTCCGATTATATCGCAGCAGCTACACCACTACAAACACTCACTTGTTTTCTGATCAGGTGCATGTGTTTATCTATCCTATGTTTTATTTGTTTTCGTGTATTTGGTGGTGTGAAATTTTTGTGTTGGGAGTGGTTTTATGTGTCTAGTTGTTAGCCGTTCATGGTTTGCGGGTGGTATCTCTCGGGTTATGACTATAAATTGCACCATACATTGGGGACAATGTATCCCAAGTGTGGGGATGCGGTAACTCGAGAGAGGGTTGGTATAATTGTTGATCTTAAATGCTTGAAAAGGTTGAATTGGTAAAAATTGAAAAATTTTGAAAATTTTTGTGTCTCAAGTATGCTTGAACTACATGAAAACCAACATTTTCAATTGCTAAAAGGTTCCTACTGATATTAAACGAACATAGATCCCTAGTCATGGTTGTCCCTTTAAGTTTCATGAGAGTATTTCTGACAGGTTTTTATAAAATAGTTGAGAAGAGATGCCTAACTAGGGGTAACATGCTTTAGGAATTACACATGCTACGTGTCGGCAACCTATATTCCTTTTGTTCGGTGAGATATTTGAGCCTACTTAGTTGTTAGTTGAAATTGCTATAAATGTTCATTTGTTGAGAGTAGGCCATATCGTCTGTAAAATCGGGCACAATCTCTTCCTCCTGTCCACGTCCGCGTCCACGACCACGACCACGGCCCCCACCCTGACCCTGACCTCGACCTCTACGGGCCGCACCAGCTGCTGATGACTCAGCCATATCGTCTGTAAAAATAACAATTACAACTTAGCAATCACTATACGATTAACGTTAACGTATTATACGACTACTGTTCTTGTATACGAACGTATACAACATGAATATTCAACAAGTATACGACCGTATATATAATATACGATAGTATACAGTTTGAATATTCAAACATTATACGAGCGTATATAGTGTATACGATCGTATACAGTTTGAATATTCATATGCTATACGATCGTATATAGTGTATACGATCGTATAACATTTGAATATTCAAGTGTATACGATCGTATAAATTATATACGACCGTATACACTTGAATAATCAGTTACAATTTTCTGTTTCATTTTTTTTTCAAATTCAATTATACAATCGTAATCGTTACGCCTGTTTACGCTATTCGATCCTTTACTATACAAGACCATAATCTAACATGTTACGGAATTTGAAAGTTTACTATACGAAAACGTACCGTATAGGAAGAACGAGAAGAAAACGACAAAAACGCCGAAGAACGCTATCCAAGAACGATCCGAGAGAAAACCGAGAGAATTTTTGGTGGAATGTTGAGGCCGTATGGTGGAAATGAGGTCGTATAAAGCTTATACGATCTTTTTTCCTTAGTATACGGGCCGTATAAATGTATACAGCCCGTATACAATAATTTAGTATTTTTTAATTCGGTCGTATACTTAATATACGATCACTATATACGAGGCGTATACATTTATACGGCCCGTATACAATTGAGTATTTTTCATTTTTATTCAATTACTATATGCGGAACTGACGAAGATACGGTCGGTATGTCTTAACGTTGATTCGTTTAAACGTTTTTTCAAGTTCAATTTCAACAAGTTGCCAAAACATTTATATAACGTGTATGTTAATCATTACAAATTGTCAAAACATGCAAATTGATTCGTTTAAACATTTTTTCAAGTTTAATTTCAACAAGTTGCCAAAACATTTATATAACGTGTATGTTGATCATTACAAATTGTCAAAACATGCAAATAACATTTTATATTCATAGGGCACCTAAATCCACGTAATCCCTGGTCCTGTATTCATCAACGATCGTATTATATTGGTCAATACGTTCCTAGTAACAGTGATACCAACTTTCTGCTGGCGTATTCTGTGTCGGTTGTCGCCAGTATCCTGATGGGGTTGGCATTGGATATTCCCCTTCTAATCTGACGTGAATAAAATGGTTCCTGTGTACATGTACAAGCGCGACTGTTCGATGCGGAATACTTTCTTCGGTTGTTCTGAACATGGGAAAATATGAAGCACAACCAAGGTCACTTAATAAGAGACAAATGACATTCCACCGGTTTGCTATCAGAAGCCCCGTGAATGGCATTTGTAGCCACTTATGTTCAGGTGCTCCGTCTATACGGTTGGACCAAACTAATGAGTCCAGAACTTGTTGATACTGAGGTTCATTTATCTTTTTTCTTAATTCGTGGAACCGGTTGCACTCATCATGAAGCTGCTCCCGTATGAACGACCACTGCCACTCTTTAAGCGATAAGCCAACCGCTATAGATCGAAACCCACAATTACCATCACCCTGCACATTTTGTATGCGATTGAGGTGTGGATAGAAGCAAGGTGGAATGAACTTTTTGAAGTGCATGAACATATTAACTTGTCCGACAGGCAGCAAAGGTAAGTCTGGTTGCTCTTCCTTTGATTTTGCGACCTTCTTTTTCGTTTTCGAATTCTTAGAGCCTTTCGCAATCTCGCCGAAGAACATAGGTGTTTCAGCACAATAACTTTGTGACTCGATAAACGAGCTGTGCCTGGTAGGTTCGATGTTTGACTCTTCTGTGCCAAACCCAACAGGTGAATTACTATACTGGTCATGCGTTGTAAAAAAGCTGTGTCTTGAAGGCTCCGTAAACGAATCATCCTTCCTTTGTTGCTGAGCTTTTAAAGTTGGACGACCCGTGTGTTTTTTTGCACAACTGGTTGTTTGAGCTTCGTCTTATTGAGTTGTACCAACTCCTTCATCTTTTGAATCAGGTTTTTCTTGAGTTCTCTCGGCTGGGCACTTAAATGTTGTTTGAGAAGCGCAAGTTCGCCGTCTAAGTCGAAAGAGTCCACCTCGCTCGGTTTCAGTATGGAGTCCAGATTTATCTTTCTCCAAAAAGGGTCCATCAACTCCAACGGGATCATTTGACCTAAGAAACATATCAACAAACAACATAAAACGTCAAAAAGATTTTGCGTGATGAAATGCTATGATTATAAAATGTGGTTGGTCGAATAATGTATTACCATTCGTTGTATACGGTTCCAACCGACACGCGCACGCAACCCACAGCTTGTATACAAACGGCACGCGCATGTACCGTTAGATAACTTTAATTTTTCTATTTCATTTACTTCGTCTGATATCAACTCTAGGCAGGCATGTGAAACCTTCTTTAGTAGGAGATTAAATATTGGTTTGTTATGATGACCCAATGTTCGACTCCTGCTTGTTTCAATGCTGCCTTTGATTTCTGTCACCTGGTTTCTTATCAGCTTATCTATAAGTGGTACCACTTTCTCCAGGGTGTAATTAGAGTCGCCTAGGTACTGCTTCAAAAGGGCATGTTCTGCCCTGTTCGTTGTACGTTGACCGAAGTTCAGATGTTGGTCGCTCCAGAACGAAACAAACCGGTCTCTATATGGTTGTAACCAGATTGAATCCAAATAGTCCATAATCTCTGTAATCAAAGTCAAGTGCAGTTAAGACAAGTCAAATAAATACGATTATTAAACAAAAATAATATAAAACTTACCGTCGGTTTTTTTGCGTGGCAACTTTGATCGTATTCGCTCGTACCAGTAGTTGTAGTCAAAATCGTTCGCTGAGTTAATTAGCTCGCCCCACTTGTAAAGAAACCTGTCCCATTTATCCTCTGTTTTAAAGCTTTGCCTGCAATGTTTGAAGATGTTTTGCTGTATGTGCCACCTACACAATGAATGTCTAGCCCTGGGAAACACGGTTGCACATGCGTTCATTAGGGCGCGATCTATATCCGTTACTATTACACGGGGTTCCATAACATTGTCTAATGAGTGTTTCAACCTCTGTAGAACCCACGTGAAGTTTTCCTGTTTCTCGTTGCTTACGAACGCATGAGCAATGCAAAACGACATCAACGTGGATGTAACACCGATAATCTGGACTAGCTGCATTTTGTACCGATTCGTCTTGTAGGTGGAGTCTTTAAGCAACACATGCGGGAAGGCGCGCCACAACATGTTCGACTCCGGGTGGATGAAGAAAACATCCTCGACCCGTTCGCCGTTTTGAGATGTTTTATGGTAAAAAACAAACCCAACCTTCTCCAACCGGTCGAAAAGTATCTGCATTGGAGTCTCGCCGACTTGTTCCATTCGACCCAATTTGGCCCGAGCGTTGTATATGGTGTTTTTTGTTGAGACATTATGGGGGTTCTGTTCTTTAATGGCAGCAAGAATGTCTCGTGATTTTATGTTCTGATGCGTCATTTGCTCCACCATCCTCTCTTCCGATGGAGTCAGCCTCATTAGGGACGGATGACCCTCTGGATACAGAAATGGTTCGTGGTTATGTTTAGCTTCCTCAACCCTTAGATCCCAATAACCTAACCTCTTTCTGTATGTCCCGATCAGTTGGAACTTGCAGCCGGTTTTCCTAGTCCCGTTGCGTCTGACCGTGGTTGTTGATTTGTACTTGTCGGCACAATCGCACGTAAGCCAAATTTTTACCGGCTGACCGCTAGGGGGTTTATCGTAGATGGTGCGTTTGGTGACGAGGGCGTAGCCATTTACGCGTCCGACGTCTCTACACCACTCTACCAATTCATCCATGCTAGCGAATTTCTAACGAAAACACTTATATGTGTCAATTAAGGATTAACTCAAATGATTAACCCATCGGTTTAGTTTTAGTATAACGGGTTCGGGTCAGTTTCAGGTTGAACCTGCGAACCCGTTTGGGTTAACGGGTCGGGTTCGGGTCAACATGGTCGGGATGGCGGGTTGACCCGTTACACATATATACTATATAATATTTTTTTTACAATATATTTTTACATCATAAATTAAATGGGTGCGTATTTTCATGCCATGATTATAAGTTAAAAAGAGAAATTAACATAGATTTTATAACTTAAATATGATATTATTATATATATATATTTGTGTTTTTTAAGTAAAATTTAACTTTAATATATTAATTTCAGAAAAAAAAAATTCGGGTTTAATGGGTCGTGTTCGGGTCAACCCATGAAACTTCGGGTCGTGTTCGGGTTCTTATGTATGATACGATTTTCGGGTCGGGTTCGGGTTTGTGTAAAATTTTCAGGTTCAGGTCGGGTTGAACCCACCAACCCGCGAACACGACCCGTTGAGCAACCATAATCTAAGATTTTAATAAAAAACAACATCAAACGTAAAAACACTAAAATAGTTAACGTACAACAAATAAACGTATAATTAAATGTTATACCTCCTTGTTTTGAAACTCACTACGTTCCTGTTCAGCATTTGGACCCTCGGGCGGTCCACAACTTATGGGAGGAGAATGAGAACTATCAGTCGGCGGTCCAACACTAACAGGAGGGGCTTCAAAATTAACCGGGTGTTGCGATGGATAATAACCAACATAATTAGGCTGAAAGGCATCCAAACCCCAATTATCCTGACCTGCATCAGACGCAAGAATGGGATTGAACGGAGCATTCAGATCAAACATGCCCGCTTTGTTATCTTCATTGTTATCATAACTCCCCTGATTCTCCTCGTTATCAAACACATTAAAAAACTCACCCCAACCCGACATTATAGCGTAAATAATTTGAATACAGAGAAAAATAGAAGAAACGAATAGAAGTTGAATGAAAATGAATGAAATTAGTGTCGTTTATATAGAGAATTTTACGGAATATTACATCGTTTCAAATGATTAACACGCGGATCGAGGAATCTAACGTCGAATCAAATAACACGCACGAATATCGAGGAATCTAACGTCTAATCACATAACTCGCACGAGATTCGAGGAATATAACATCGAATCGGAGAATCTTACGTCTAAACACACGTGAATCGAGTAATAATACGTCGCGTCAAATAGTAATAAAACAATAAAATAAACGAAAATCATTGTATACGGGTCGTATAGATATTTACGAGCCGTATAAAATCGTCGTATAATATATATACGACCACAGTATCATCTTATTCTAACATGGTTGATACGGGCCGTATAACATTATACGGCCCGTATCAACCATGTTAGAATAAGATGATACCATGTGGATTTATTAGGACCCTTCTTTTTTCCATTTTTTTCTCAATTTTTTTTTGAACGGCCAACAAACTCAATCCCGAACACTCTCGGGGCACCCACTGGACAAACGGAGTACTCCGAGAGTAACCCGAGTCCACCACCAATTCCGGGGAAAACCCGGTAACCCACCCGCCCGTAGGCACGATGGTGAAATTACCGGTAAAACCCGTTTGGCTCAAGGATCCAACCCAGGTTTCCCTGGGTCTCCTATCATTGCCCACCAGTGTCTCACTCTGCACCAAGTGGGAGTCGAACCTGCATCTCATAAGAGAAATGCAAGTCCTCCACCACTTGATCTAGAGATCATTTGCAAGACCGATTAATTTGCTTGAGAGTTGAGATTTAATTCGCCATCTAGTGGCGGTGGTTTATTGACAAAAACAAAATCTTTAAATACTTTGGAAGAGATGGGTTTTGTATTCAAGTCTCACAGACGACGAAATTAAAAATAAATTAGCAGTTAAAAAAAAGATTTAATTCACGATTAATTAAGCAATATATTTGAATAACACATTAACATGATCACTCTATTAATGAATATTGAACTTTTAAAAACCTAAATAAATATAAAAACAATTAACTTTTTAAGATTGTGATGGATAAACAGCAAAATCCGAATGGAAGGTCTTTCAAACTGATGAGAAATTGATATAATGTTTCAAAAGTTTTTTTTTTTTTTGAAACGAGCACTTCATTAACACAACACCGAACCCGAAAACCGGGACGGACGAAACAAACAAACACTATGTATTCACAAATTTACACCAATCTCCCCAACTAAACTTGCCTCTGTTTCAAAAGTTGTTAGAAATACCTATTTAGAAAGAAGTGTGAATTAAGGGGACGGGGCACTCCTTAAATCCATTAATTAAACCTGCACACTTATTCAACATCACACATTACTTAGCTTTTTCCCCATGTTGGTGATATTAATAGTTAAATTTACCACCCGTCGCAATGCAGCGGGGGTGTAAAACTGTGTTGAATAGTACCAATGTCATGCCAGTAACAACCAATAATGTAGTTACGGTGTGTTAATGCGAAGATATTAGACTGCAATGTAAAACATAGAAAATAATAATTAAGTCAATTTAGGACCTCGCGCATTGTAATAAACCTGTCAAACGGGAAAAAAAAAAGACGACGTAAAAACGTTGAACCACACACGCACGTTGAGCCGTGTTAGCTCGCAAAATCTAGTACGGAGCGTAAAACGAAACGTTAAAATATTGAACCACAGACACACATGTTACACTGTTTTAACTTACAAAATTTAAAACCAAGCGTAAAACAAAAAATTTGCGAAACATGAAATGTGTAGGAGATCAAAGTTAAAAATAAAAAAGTTATAAGGTTAAATTGCAAATTTGCAATAGATGAAAACTTTTGGGTTAAAAGTAAAAGGTCAAATGGATTTGAGTTAAAAGTGTAATATCAATTTTTTTTTTTTTTTTGAAAAACTCTCAAAGCTTTGAGTACAATACCTATATGCCCAAATATGTTGCTAATTTTTTTTTTCATTATCCAAATGTTCTTTATCAATAATCAGTTTATTGCTTGTGATTCCGATATATTTGGATTATTTAGCGCTCTCTCATGATCGATAGAGTTTGATCCGTGTCCTCTTGTCTTCTTCAAAGCGATTTTGGGTTTTGTTTGTCATCTATATACTATAAATTCTATTTCTTAAGGGCATGTTTGGCTAAGTTTTTTGAAAACAACTTATTGACTTATTGTTTTTTTGGAAAAGTCAGTATGGAGTGACTTTTTGGAAAAGTCACTTTTCCCCTCACATACAACCTCATTGCCAAACATCATTTTAGAGCCTATGACTTTTCAAAAGCTAATAAGTCAATAAGTTGTTTCAAAAAGCTTAGCCAAACATGCCCTAAGATGGATGTAGACGTTTCATTCGTTTGTAGAGTTGAGTCAGTTGTATCGAGTTATAAGTTAGTGTATGTATTTCAATATCTAGGTCAAGGTGTTCATATGTAGTGTAAATTGTTTTCTGAATAACTGAAGATTTATAAGTGTTTGTAAGTTTTTCACATATACCTCTTCGGATAAATAATCACACATGACAACCTGCATAGACATAGACCAAATACACAAGAAAAGTTCCTGTGGGATATTGAATTTGTAGAAAATCTTTCATCTTATCAATAAACAAACTTTAGTTCCTAAGTTTTTGTGTGTTATCCCAAAAATCTTAAAGTTAAAAGATTCAATGTTGTATTAGTAAGTGTAGTTTTTTTTCTTTTTCGAACCACTCCTATTATATTATATATATTATACTAGGTTAGAACTCCGTGTATTACACGGGTTGAATAAATGTAATTTTGTGTATTACACGGGTTGAATAAATGTAATTTTATATACTAAATTAAAACAGTTATTCTTTAAAAATCTCGTTTATTACACGAGTTGAACAAATTTAATTTTATATATTAAATAATAAAAAAATTATATCTGTAAGAACCCCATGTATTGTACTGAATAAATGTAATTTTATATACCAAATAATAAAAATCCGTGTATTGTACGGGTTGAATAAATCTAATTATATATACTAAATAATAAAAAACTTATATCTTTAAAAACACTGTGTATTACACGGGTTAAATAAATGTAATTTTGTATAGTAAATAATATGCTATTGGATTCGTTTAAAAAGTCATAAATTTGGTTCGGTTTAATTCGAATCAATTCACAAACTTGGTTAAGTTTAATTCGAATTGATTAGAACCCCAATTTGAAAAATCAATAGGTTAGAACTCCGTGTATTACACGGGTTGAATAAATGTAATTTTATATACTAAATTAAAATAGTTATTCTTTAAAAATCTCGATTATTACACGAGTTGAACAAATTTAATTTTATATATTAAATAATAAAAAAATTATATCTGTAAGAACCCCATGTATTGTACTGAATAAATGTAATTTTATATACCAAATAATAAAAATCCGTGTATTGTACGGGTTGAATAAATCTAATTATATATACTAAATAATAAAAAAACTTATATCTTTAAAAACACTGTGTATTACACGGGTTAAATAAATGTAATTTTGTATAGTAAATAATATGCTATTGGATTCGTTTACAAAGTCATAAATTTGGTTCGGTTTAATTCGAATCAATTCACAAACTTGGTTAAGTTTAATTCGAATTGATTAGAACCCCAATTTGAAAAATCAAAAACAGAATTATATTATTAGCTTCTCTTCCTAATTAGTGTTTTTTTTAAAGTTTGATCTAATGTCTAATAAGTTATTTTGTATATTTTGTTTGTACTTTAAATTTTTTATATGAACGTATTATTGTTTTTTAAGTTTAAGATTATTGTTTTGTGTCATTATTTAAAAAATATCTTTAATTTATAACTTAAATTTGAAGATAATATATTATTAGAAAAATAGAATGATTTTATCCGACATTCAAAGTAAGATAAGATTTAATATTAATTGATTATTTATTATTTAATTAATTGATATAAGATAAGTATGAAAAGACAGGAAATTACAAATGTAGACGTCTTCAATGAATGACACGTGTCATTTATTGGTTTCTTTTATTATAGTAGTTAGATTTATATATTAAAAATAGAAGTCAATGAATAGTAATAGTGAATAGTGACTACTCGATAATCTTATATTGTATATATACATCTTTTATTTCATAATTCAATACATCTCAGCATTTAGTAAACTGGTTGGTATAGCTTTAGGCAATAAAAACTGCTCCAGTTCGATCCCTCTCTCACTTCCCTTTTTTTGGCCACGATGCCCTCATAACACCAAAACATGGTGGATGGCAACGGCAGCCAGCATATGGATCCATTGCACCAGCGGCTCACTCTACACTTTCTCCTTCTACTCTTCAGCCCTCAAATCCACTCAAGGCTACAACCAATCAACCCTGGATACCGTCTCCGTCTTCAAAGACATTGGCGGAAACTTCGGTGTCCTTTCGGGTCTCATATACACCGCCACTTTCCGACGAACAAGAGGTGGGCCTTGGGTTGTGCTCTTGATTGGTGCGGCTCAATGTTTTGTGGGTTACTTTCTGATGTGGCTCTCTGTCACCGGTGTAATTGCTCGGCCGCCTGTGCCAGTGATGTGTGTGTTCATGTTGTTGACAGCTCATGGTGTGACTTTTTTGAATGCCGCTAATGTTGTTACTACTGTTGTTAATTTTACTAATCACAGTGGCACCATTGTTGGCATCATGAAGGTTGGTTGTTTCTCTCTTTAACAAAGTTATTGCTTAAATTATTTTTAAGTGTTTAGATGATGGAAGTTGGAACCCATTTTTATGCACACCAAGTGTTTGATTAATTTCCTCATACAAGTTTTTGGTAAAATAGTTATTTTTTAAGTTCATACATGCAGCATATAGTTTATGTTCTATACCAAAAGGCGTTATAGTTTATACAGTTGTTAGCCTTTCTTTTGAAAGCTTCAAAGAATGTGGCTGAATTTTGAAGTTAAGTGTGAGCCATTTGATCTCAAAAGTCAATATGATATGCACACCAAGTGTTTGATTAATCTTCTCAAAGAACTTCCTGGTAAAAAAGTTTACTTTTTAAGTTCATAAATGTAACATAAAACTTAGGTTTAATACCAACAAAATTGTAATTTGTAGCATTATTACCGTAAAGCTTCATGTATTTGTCAACCTTTCTTTGAAAGTTTCAAAGAATGTGCCTCAATTTTGATGTAAAGTGTGAGCCATTTGATCTCAAAAGTCATTACGTTGTGCAACCCAAATCAATGACTAAACGAATTCATATCGTATGCAATAGATATCTTTATGATCTGGGGATGTCTTGACTCTTATGATTTGCATCATTTTCTTTATTTGAACAGGTTGGCTTGAGTGGAGCTATACTGCTTCAAGTATATAAAACAGTTTTCAACGCTGGAGTTTTATAATAACTCTCCACCCCAATTTCATCTTAGAAACCCTAACACCAACCCACCATCACCAGTCCACCATCCATCTCCGGCACTACCATATCCAACCACCTCTCCACACTCCTTTAACCCTTTCCCCACAACACTTTCGCCAAAAACCCCACTTCCCAACTAAGACCGTCATCATCTCCGGTCTTACCGCCATCGCCAAACGGCTTTCAGAGAGAAAGAGAGCGAGAACGAGAGACGCCAGGTGGTACGGCACCACCATCGGAAACACCGCCATCATCTCCAATCGCACCACCACCGCTAATATGTGTTTAAAAACTGTCTAGGGTTCTCATTTGATCACGGTGTACGATAAAGGAAGTTGAAATTGGCATGTCGGCGCTTAATGATTCGATCGTAAAGAGGCCTAAACACAATCAGGTATCGTTACTAATTAATTATACAGTTTGATTTGTTCTAATTTATTCAGGTGATTGTTCGTTTTCTGCTATATGATATGTGTTTGTGTTGTGTTTTGATTCCGCTCACAGTACTGGCGTGTGTGACACAGGATTATTGTATGAAAATCTCACAATTTTATGTTTATGTGAACCTAAATTTCCTGTTTTTGTGATCGAATTACTATTGTTCATGGCTAGACAATTCTATGTGATTTGGTTATGGTTTTCACCTTTCATGTATTGGATTATAACACACACGCCAAATGTTTGTGTTCATGTGCTGGATAAAAATCATACCAATAAGGCGAGAGCGACTATGTTAATTCAATGGCTGGGGCTTTTAATTTGTGCAATTGAATGTCTTAGGTACAGTGAGAAGAGCTTAAAAATTAAGTAATTTACCAAAGTTAGAAAGTTTGATGGCTAGGCATATTTTGTAATATGTTACAGCACAACACTAAACTTGAATAATGTAAGCTGTATATTAGAATGATATATAGAAATAAATTTTGAAAGAATATTTATTATTTTATACATCAATATGTGTTATTTTCTCTAACATGACTACATATATCTTGTAGACAATGAAGATGTGTTTATATGTAGTATATATCTGACACCTCTTTAGTGCTCTCTTTGTTTTCATAACCATGCTAGCAACAAGAATACAGTCTCAGCAGTTTTTTTTTTGTATTTACAATCAAGTAGCAAATACCACTTTTCTCCTTATGTTACCTTTGTATCCATATGACAGGTTCGGCTAGCTGCTGATCGTTTTCTTGGATAGAAGCAACATAATTGGAGAGAGAGTTGGTGCAAAGAGTTAGAGTGCCGCGTAGTTTTGCATAACGTTTTGACAAAGTCTAGAGCTTTAGGAGTGTTATTCAAGCAGATTTTGGAGAAATTTAAAAAAAAAACGTGAAATTACATCAGGCTGTAGCCGCATGCTATATTTTTAATATCTACGAACCTGAGGAGGTTATCGTTGAGGTAATTGTTTGATAGATAACTTTGTGTTTTGTTACATCTTTATTTGCTTATTGTTTGTTTGTCTAAATTGCTAACATATTTACTGTCTTTGATAGATAACTTGCCATGGTTTGTTTACTTTATTTTAGTTCGTCGCGTAAGCCGCCGCAACGCGGCGGTTAAAAAAACCTAGTTTTATTTAAAACCAAATAAAATAGAAGGGGCTAGCAAGAAGCTGGGAATCCCAAAAAAACTAAACATTACATAATTATATCTCTAATATTAAAATCTCGCCATCTCTCTCAATCAAGACTCGCATATGTGAATCTACACTTTAACCACATGAAAGACTCATCTTTAATTCTATCAACAATATGATCCACCCGCACCTTCCTCCCGTCAATTATCCTCTCATTTCTTGATTTCCAAATAATCCACAAAGCTGCAAACAAAATAACACAAATGTTTTTTTTTTCCCATTAGTTAGAACCTTTCGGCTTATGAATCCACTCTAGCATATCCACAATCGAATTAAAATGGCCATCTGTTGGAAGCTTGAGCCACACCCAAATGTCCGCTATTGATTATTAATCATAGGATTGGGAGTTTATACGAAGACTTCATTAAATTACAAATTGATAGCGAAGCAAATTGATTTTATATATATATATATATATATATATATATATATATATATATATATATATAGGCGAGAGTTCATTGGGGAACACTAAAAAAGTGGGGAACTAGGGAACAGGGGCATTTTTGTCCAAAAAATATCTAATAATTGACACGGTGTTTCAAACAGAATTACATCTCACTTTCAAACCCTAGCTTCTCTCAACCACCACCGCCGCCGCCACCATCTCCACCACCACCTCCGCCACCGCCATACGGCACCAGCACAGCAAAAGCTAACATCAAACACTGCTGGAAACAACCACTCCAACTTAATAGAAGCCCTAGCATCATCTCTGTAAGATTTAATCTCTATATTTTCTGTACGTTTCATTCTTTTCATCGATTCTTTGCGATCTAACTTCTAGAATTTGCTCTTAACTTGATTCAGTTGTGTGTAATTTCATTTTTCTTTTCATTGCAAATGCTTTTTGTTGTTTTTCGTCAGATCTGTACGTTTTGGTGGTTTGCTGTTAGGAATACATCATCTAAATTGTGTTTTTAATTATGATAAAGCTCTCTTCGTGTTATCTAGGTTAGATCTTGCCATTAACTATCAAAAACTATTTTTTTTAAATTCAAGTTAATTTTTAATAGTATATATTTATTTGAAATAGTTATATATATATATATATATGACATGTTAGTTTGTAATTATTTAACATGTTAAATTGAATAATTTATCTGGTTATATCAGATACAACATATCAGATTTTGCTATTAAGTTGATTCAGTTGTGTGTAATATCATTATTCTAATTGCAGTTAACTTGACTCTGATATGTGCGTGTGTGTGATTTGATTTTAAGTTTATTATGATGCTCTGAAAATGCATGATGGTTTTATCGATGTTGTATGTAATAATGCCTCATTTTGAATTGTATTTTAAAGTGTATTAATGCTGAATTCATCTGGATTTCACAACCTTCGTCTGGAAAATGGATGCCAATCGCTGGCGTAATTCCTCATCACCGCCGGTGTCAGCAGATCTCGTTGTCGTCGTCGCTGCTACCATGAATCGAGTTCATAGGAATCAGAGATGATATCGGACTCGTTTCTCGCTGGTGAGAATAAATATTTACATGTAAAATAAATTAGATAATATCAAAATTAGTCTTTTTGCTTGTGTTTGAGTCTTTTCACTTTTTTTATGTAAAATAAATTAGATAATATCAAAATTAGTCTTTTTGCTTGTGTTTGAGTCTTTTCACTTTTTTTGTTTTGGTGTGAGATTTTCCGAATGTGTGGGTTCTATAAAATTTTAAACAATTTATCGCATCATTAGATCAAATCATAGTCTGGTCTCTAGTCTTGGGTTGTTGTGTTCCTATTGCCATTATGGTATTCTCATGGTGGCTGATTATATACGCAACGCCTGGGTTTCATTACTTGGGGTGAGTGAGTCTTAGTGAGTTCTCGACCTGCAACAGGGGGGTTTTCAATGTGTGTTTTGGTGTGGGTCTGGGCTTACTAGTGTTCTGTACGACGATTATTTCTGAAATTGGTTGTGAATTGCTATAGAGTATGTCATTTGGGTATCTTTTTCGTGAGTTGTGAGTTTATTTCTTTTCTTGGGGGTGTTATTTATCTCACAGTTTTGCTTCCGAAGTAACCAAGTTCTCCCATTACTATTTCAATCAAATTCATTTCATGGTCAGTCAAGAGGTTGCTCTCGTTTTTGTTCCTAAAGTAAGCAAGTTTTCCCGACTCTATGTTTGAAATCATTTGATCAAATTCATACCCTACAAATACAGGAGACGTAGTTGTCATCTAGGTGCTTAATCAAAGTTTTTTAAGCGAATAGAGCAGGCTAGAACATGAGTCTAGTCAAACCTTCCTTTGGTGATTGAGTTCTTGACTTCATGGTGATATTGGTCCAAAGAGTTAAAAAAACCCAGTAATAATCTTCTATGGTTGGTGCAACAGGCCTTTGCAGGATTTTAAGCGTTATGGAGGCTCCACTGATATATAATTTTCCATAGAATCATGCGAGCTTGTAAATTTAAGAGGTTCATTTGTCTAGGCTTGTCTCCATTTCATGTGTTTTGATTTTGGAGTATATGGTCTTTTTGGGGTTCTGATGCTACTGGCTGTCTTTATGTAATAGTTGGTCCTTATGAATAAAAGTTAGTTCAGGTTGTTTACTAAAAAGTTAATTGGTTAGTTTTCATAAAAGTTTGTCTGGGATTAATTGTTTATTTTGATGTTATTTAAGTTATTAAGATGTGGTTATTTGCTAATTCGACTTTGTTCATCTTTGGCCCCAATTATTTGTCGTAATCTCAAACATAACACCATGTGTTGTGTGCCAAATTTTGGTCTATTGAGAACTATTGGTTTTGGTTGGTAATTTGGATCAGTAGGTGCTAGCAAATAAGGTGTGGATAGAAGGCAACGTCGTTGTAACTGACATTGTACATACTATCGAGCTGCATCACGTTCCATTGCTTGCCATGGGAGCTGCATATCATAAGTTATATTCAAAGTATAATATTCCAGTTTGCTATGTAACTCATCTTGTGTTTTTTTTTCCTTTCATTTTATGTTAATATATAACATTAATGAACTGAATTCGTTAATACTGTAGGGATATGACATAAATCAAGTCTAACAAAGTAATATATGTGTGTCAACAAGCACCAGTCTCATGTCAGACGTGGTTTGTTTGTAAAGGCCACCTCATTTATATAAGGTATTTTTGCATTGCTAAATAATATGTTCCATAACAAGTTATTTTGTCCTTATCAAGTAGGTTAAACAATATCCTAAGCATACTTGGTCGTTGATATTCTAGTATGTTCTTTTATATTGATTGATTTGTCCTATTTCACTTTTACAAATCAGGCGGGGTTAGATATGCTTGAGACAACATTGATCTCATTGAACCCAACCCTTTCTATGTGTGTGTACATGAATTTATGTTTTATATACTTTCTTTTTTTTGTTTTCCTTTCATGGTACATGTTGATTAAACTTTGTTAATCTTCCAAACAATCGAGTTATAATCTTTTGCTTAAAGTCAGTTTTGTAACGCAGAATCTGAACAAGTGTTTCACTTGCTAATTCTTCATGGGCAAATAGATTTCAAATGCGAACCTCGACCTAGTGTTTCGGTGCCAAGATTCTTGTACGCCAGATGTTACAGCCAAATCCAAAGCTTTGACTTACGGCTAAGCAAGTACTTGGTATGCTTGTTGTTGAGACTTAATTACATTATTTTTAATATTTTTTGGTGAACTTTTTACATGCTCAATTAATAGAATTTATGACAGTGAAGGGACATAGTGAACAAAAATATATGTAGGATTCTATGTTGTGTTATGGGTAGGGATGAGCATTTGACAATTATTTCCAATCTGTGCATTGCATGTGTTAACTATTCCATAGGTTTCTTTGCTCATCATTTTTTACTTTTGAAGAATGTTTTTGAATGTGTATCCCCTAAAGGGGTGGCTCAAGTGGGGCTATTCCGAATGATTTTATATACTTACTGCAGAGAATTACTGCATGAATGGGGCTAAACGATGCAGAATACCACTGCATGATTTCGTCATTAATAAAACTTAACAAGCTTAAAGAAGTTGAAGATCTATACACTGAACGGAAATCCACTTCCGTAATTGGCGATTCACGGCTCCCGAATTTGATCCTTGCAGCGTATATCAACAAAAATGATATCAAAATGGCGGAAGTGTTTTTTTGAAAAACGGGTTGTCGGGAAAGGAATCGTTCCAAGTTACACTTCATTTAAATAATAAAAAAACAAATTCTTAACATTTTAAATATTGTTTAACATAATAAAATATTTTCTTAACATGTTAAATATATTTTATTTGTTTATTTTAAAAAATAATTATTTTAGATTAATATGAAATATAATTTGATTTTTCAACTTTATGTGTTGTATCTAATACAAGCACAACGAATTATATTGATTGATTATTTTAATTATTATTAATCGCAAGGTACGTCTTGTGTCACCATGATTTCCTAGATCACGAGTGATCTAGGTGAGATCGGAGATACATCACCTCGTAGAAGGTAAGGAGCTTTCCCGACAATATACCATTGTGAATATTTATGACACGTTAAATAATATAAAAAGACTAAACATTTGTTTATAAATAAAAAAATAAATTCTTAACATGTTAAATATTTTTTTAACATAATAAATTATTTTCTTAACATGTTAAATATATTTTATTGGTTTATTTAAAAATAATAATTGTTTCAGATTAATATGAAATATAATTTGATTTTTTTAACTTTATGTGTTGTATCTGATATGAGCACAACGAATTATAGATTTATTGTTTTATTTTTTATTAATCTCAATGTACGTCTTGTGTCACCATGATTTCCTAGATCACGAGTGATCTGGGTGAGATCGGAGATACATCACCTCGTAGAAGGTTAGTAGATTTCCCGACAATATACCATTGTGAATATTTATGACACGTTAAATAATATAAAAAGACTAAACATTTGCTTATAACTAAAAAAATAAATTCTTCACATGTTAAATATTTTTTAACATAATAAAATATTTTTCGTAACATGTTAAATATATTTTATTGGTTTATTTAAAATAAATTAATTTAACATGTTAAAGAAAAGTTTGCATTGATAAACTAAACTTGATTCGACTTTATTTGAACAAACATGTTAAAATAAGTTTTGTACAATAAACTATAACACGTTAAATGAGAGTTTGTCTGGATCTACAAGGTTCAATTTAACTTTATTTGACCAAATTATAAATTAAACTTTGGATTAGAGTTTAAAATACTAAAATAAAGTTTTGTGTAGAGTTTATGCTGGCTAAAAATATTAAAATAAATAAATCTAACATGTTAAATGAGCGTTTACATTGATCAACTAAACTCGATTCGAATTTATTTGACCAAACATTTTAAGATAAGTTTTGTACGATAAACTTTAACATGTTAAATGAGAGTTTAAATTGATCAACTAGGTGCGATTCAACTTTATTTAAACAAATTATATATTGAATTTCGGCGTAGAGTCCAAAATACTAAAATAAAGTTTTGTGTGTAGTTTATGCGGACTCAAAATATTAAAATAAATTAATTTAACATGTAAAAGAAAAGTTTGCATTGATCAACTAAACTTGATTCGACTTTATTTGACCAAACATGTTAAAATAAGTTTTGTACAACAAACTTTATCATGTTAAATGAGAGTTTGCCTTGATCTACTAGGTTTGATTTAACTTTATTTGACCAAATTATATATTAAATTTTGGATTAGAGTATAAAATACTAAAATAAAGTTTTGTGTGGAGTTTATGCGGGCTTAAAATATTAAAATAAATAAATTTAACATGGTAAATGAGTGTTTACATTGATCAACTAAACTCGATTGGAATTTATTTGACCAAACATGTTAAAATAGTTTTTGTACGATAAACTTTATTTAACCAAATTTTATATTGAATTTCAGCCTAGAGTTCAAAATACTTAAATAAAGTTTTATGTGTAGTCTATGCGGGCTAAAAATACTAAAATAAATTAATTTAACATGTTAAAAAAAAAACGTTTGCATTGATCAACTAAACTTGATTTGACCAAATATATTAAAATAAGTTTGGTACAATAAACTTTAACATGATGAATGGTTGACGTGTTCTACTAGGTTCGATTTAAATTTATTTGACCAAATTATATATTAAATTCTGGATAAGAGTTTAAAATACTAAAATAAAGTTTTCTATGGAGTTTATGCGGGCTCAAAATATTAAAATAAATTAATTTAACATGTTAAAGAAAAGTTTGCATTGATAAACTAAACTTGATTCGACTTTATTTGACCAAACATGTTAATATAAGTTTTGTACAATAAACTTTAACACGTTAAATGAGAGTTTGCCTTGATCTACAAGGTTCAATTTAACTTTATTTGACCAAATTATTAATTAAACTTTGGATTAGAGTTTAAAATACTAAAATAAAGTTTTGTGTAGAGTTTATGCTGGCTAAAAATATTAAAATAAATAAATCTAACATGTTAAATGGGCGTTTACATTGATCAACTAAACTTGATTCGAATTTATTTGACCAAACATTTTAAGATAAGTTTTGTACGATAAACTTTAACATGTTAAATGAGAGTTTAAAATTTGATCAACTAGGTGCGATTCAAATTTATTTAAACAAATTATATATTGAATTTCGGCGTAGAGTCCAAAATATTAAAATAAAGTTTTGTGTGTAGTTTATGCGGACTCAAAATATTAAAATAAATTAACTTAACATGTTAAAGAAAAGTTTGCATTGATCAACTAAACTTGATTCGACTTTATTTGACCAAACATGTTAAAATAAGTTTTGTACAATAAACTTTATCATGTTAAACCCACAGTGGTCCCCATAGGGTTACGACTTTGGGAAGGTTCGGCGTTGGATTCTAGCCCAAGCTGTCAAGAGTTCGGTCCTGTTCTCAGACAGGTTAAGTAAAGCCTGGGCTGGAAGAAACAATGCTGGAGCTTGTGCTACAAGCGCAAGTCGGGCAGGGGATGATTGATTCTTGTAATAAGCCGGAAATATGAAAACGACACACAACATCGTGGGATCAGCCTTGTGCCTGTGTGGTACTAAATACTACTTGCCAGCTCGAAACTATAGTTAAGCCTGGTAATAGAGCTATAAACGAGCAGGGCCAAGTTGGGCTAGTTTATCATAACAAGCTAAAATGTTGGGTTGGATCACAGCTCGTCAAAAGCTCGAGCCAGCTCATTGCTCGTCGAGCCAACTCATTTACATTACAAATTATATATTTTTGAACTTTTTGTATTTTTTACACATAAGAGATGCATGAAACACTATAACAATAAGTAAAACAATTTTTCTGAGCGAACAGGAATACATCTTACTTGATCTTTAGCCCATTGTATGAGCCACAACTCCGTAGAATCTGTCGAATTTGGCTCAATTATAGAAGCTCTTGAATCCTCTTGAATTCTGAGTGGTTTGCATCAGCCATTACAACACTACTTCTAAATGTACAAAATAACAAGCAGCTTAGTAATGAAAAAATAGCATGTGTATACACCACTATTATCAAAAAGGACATTCTCTTTCATTAACAATTTTAACAAGATAACTTTTGTTCGATCAAGTAAATTAACAATCAAAGTACAGATCTGAGAAGTTGATACTTAACCTACTGAAAACATGGCAACAAAAGTTTATGAAAAAACTGCAATTAAAGGTCAGTTAGTGTTGTGAAGCTTATATAGTAACAAATGAGATTTCCGAATCAGGACAATGGTTCATAAAAGGCAATAAAAATTGTAAACATCTTTTGCAAAATGAACATAAAGCCTATGTATGAGAAAGTGTTTAATAAAAATGTTATTTAACATGTTATATCCTTTTAATGTTATGTTTATCAAATCTATATAAAAATCAGTTTGAAATTAAAAAAGTTAACATGTTAAATTTTTTTTTTTTTTTGAAAAAGCCTACAAAATATGAACATACATCTAACAATAATCATAACTTCATATAATCATGTTAAATTACATAAAACTTAAAAGAAAATCGTAATAGGTGATACGTTAATACTGAGATCTAAGTTCTACTAGAAGGTTTTCAGATTTGAAAACCTACAATCTTCAGAAAGTAGATCTGAAAATATGAAAATTAGTACAACCTAGATGTTAGATAGATCCTAAATGAAACTATAAATGATCTGAACATTGGTAAAGAAACAGTGTTAACATATTTCTTTTTCAAAACCATTAAAGTTACAAAAATCTGAGAAATCTAAGCCGAAATAAAGAAAATCAATGACGATTATAAGAATTAAGTGTTCTCCGGCGATAAACACAATAGATTCCAGCCACCTAATCCGGTGATGACAACCAAAAGATATCACATGCGTTCTCCTGCGACGGGGACGATGGTTGACAGCTATGCGATGCACTCCAGAAAACCTAATTCAAACTTTTAAAAAATGCCCAAACTACCCCTCCGCCTTTTTTAAGCTTTAAAAAATTTAATCTAATCTTAGCCCTTGATTAAGTTAATCCAAGGGTTTCTAAGGGGGTTCCCCGGTTCCCCACTTTTTTGGTTTTCCCCAATGAACCCCAAACTACTCACATATATTAACACCAAATCATCATTCTCCTCCAACACCAAATTCGCACAGATACATCATACTCCTCGAACACCAAATTCGCACAGATACATCATACTCAGCCAACACAACTGCAACATTTCTTCCAAAGCAAAAACATAAAAAAAACAATCATAAAAACCTATTCTCAAAGTGTTTAATGAAAATGTTATTTAAAATGTTAAATCATTTTATTGTTATATTTTACACATGTATATAAAAATCAAATTTAATTAACATGTTAAAACAATTTGTTTTTACTAAAAAAAGCTACAAAAAATCTATAATTAATCATAACTTCATATAATCAGGTTAAATTAAATAAAACTAAAGTGAGAATCGTAAATAAATGATACCTTAAACTGAGTTCTAAGATCTGTAATCCTAAAAATTAATACTCCATAGATCTAAGAGAAAATCGGAAACAACTAGAGTTTTAGTGTTCTGCAAGCACATCTGAAAAATACGAAGATTATAAAACTAGATTCGAAAAATCTCAGTCGAAATAAAGGAAATCAACGAAGATTATACCGATTAACGGTTCTCCGGTGATAAACACAATACATTCGGCCGCATAATCCGGCGGCGATGGTACATTCGCTACAAAACTATCCACACGACAACATAACTATGAATTTTTTAATCATTTACTCGAAAGAAATAATACACAGTAAGCGGATCTTACCTCTGATTTCCGAATCTGGAACACACAATGTAAAAGGAGTACATGAAAGTTGACCTAAACCCTAGCCATTCGAATTGAAGATGATCCACTACACCACTCCTAGGGCAAAAGATATGTAGAAACCAAAAGTAAAAAAAAAAATCTACAACTACTTTACTTCCAAAATCATCAATTAAATGTTGAATTAATATCTGAATTTTCAGCAAAAGATGAACTTACCAAGAATTGAGGAATTTTTAAGCTAAGATTTCTTACCAACCGAACCCTAGCCGCTGATGACATGAATCGGTAACGACGACTTTCCGATCCAGCCACCGAACCGCTGTCTCTAGAAGCATAATTAGGACGATTAGCAGTCATCGCATGGGCGGTTTCCGCAGCGAGTTCATCAAGCTGGCTACTGGTGACCGGAGAGAGATAGATGAGCCAACATAAACATAAACGTCTACAAACTAAGTAAATGTTCCTACTAAGCTTATAAGGACTAAGCCTTCAATCAAGATTAACACAGAACTATTACACTAACTAGTGTACACGTATAAACCATGTGACACGACAAATGTAGAACAAGTATTAAAACATGTGACATGAATGCTGTCTATGATCACATACCTATAGGTCTATATATAGTATTATGATCATGTGAGAATCGGTAAATATAAACACCATTATGAAGCACTTTAACCAACAAGTAGCCAAGAATAATTAATTAAAGTTTAATTGCTAAAGCTGTTCATTAAGGCATTTTATCGAACACTTGGTAGGCGTATGCACATGATGAGAAATTACCTCAAACTCAAATCATCTCAAACAATTAGACCTAAACACAACACAAAATCAAGACCTAAAATTACAGAAGGATAAGACAAAGTAGGATCTAGAATCCACATCACTAAAACTCATTTTGACATAATTTAACATGTTAAAAAAAGTTTTGACATAAAACAAATTGGTAATTCATGTTAAACAACTATGAATGCTTATTATCTAGAAAACTCAATGGATATTCAATCAGAATTATGATGAATTCGTTATAAACTACACAATCCAGATAAGGTAATTTGAAATCAGTATTAAAACTAAAACGAGCAAGATAAAGTGTAGACTGAACCTCACCGATTCACAGGCGACATTCACAAAGAGCATAATCCTTCGTTGTGTAATTGTTATGGCTATAGATATATATATATATATATAGGGTAAGGTTCATGCGAGAACCACCTTTATTGCGAGAACCGCGAGAACCAATGTGAACACAACCTATAATAGCTAAAAAAACCTATATATATATAGGGTAAGGTTCATGCGAGAAATATATAGGATTTCTGTGGTGCTAAAAAAACCTATATATATATATATATATATAGGGTAAGGTTCATGCGAGAACCACCTTTATTGCGAGAACCGCGAGAACCACCTTTATTGCGAGAACCGCGAGAACCAATGTGAACACAACCTATAATAGCTAAAAAAACCTAACCCCCACCCCCCTCCCCCAAAAAAAAAAAAAAAACCTAACCCCCCCCCCCCAAAGCTAAAATGCTAAAAACTAAACCCCAAAAAAACCTAAAAAAATAAAAAAAATCTAATTTTTTTAAATATTTTTATGTTAAAATCGCTACTTTTAGTAATTTTTTTTTGCTACTAAAAGTAGCGATTTTTTTATAAAAAATATTAAAAAATAAAAAATTTGTGTGTTTTTTAGCTATTTTTATGCATTTTTGGTTGTGTTTACATTGGTTCTCGCGGTTCTCGCAATAAAAGGTGGTTCCTAACGGATCTTTGTCCTATATATATATATATATATATATATATATATATATATTTTGAAGGAAATTGAATTTTAATAATCCAAACTTTGACCTATTGGTCAAGATTAATCCAAACTCAGGAAATGTTTTACGCTAGCAAAAACTAACTGGGTTAACATTCAGTTAGCATGGGATTGTTAAAGAAAAATATGTTCAAAGTTGAAACTGTCTTAGTGTGTAAATGTTGTCCTGAGTTGGAATTATTCATGACCAATAGGTCAAAGTTGAGATTATTTAAATGTAATTTTCGTTATGTTAAATGTTTGTTAATTGAAGGCCTACAAAACCTATAACGGAAATACCGATGTTGAATAAATAATTGACGTTGCAAAATAACATTGAAACTTGTCACTATTTACTTTCTATACTTGGATAGTTAGATTGGATTTTGAAAATGAATAGCAACTAGCATTAAGACTTCCGTATTGTGGTGAGGTGTAAAATCGTGATAAATAACACCAATAACACAGTATCACCAACGACGACCAATACTGAAGTCGCAGTGTGTTAATGCAGATAAATTAGACCGAAACGTAAAACATAGAAAACGGGAAAAATAGATAACATAAATACGTTGAACTACACACGTACGTTGCGTCATGTTAACTCGCAAGATTTACAACGAAGCATAAAACAAAACATAAAAACGTTGAACCATACACGAACCTTCCACCGTTTAACTCATAAAATTTAGACAAAAAAAAGTAATACGAAAATTTTGGTAAATATAAAAAGTACAGGGGACCAAATTGAAAGTAAAATGTTGTGAGGTTAAATTGAAAAGGATGAAAACTTTTGGGTTAAAAGTAAAAACAATCAAGTATTTTTAGGGGAAAAGTGTAATATCAACTTTTTTTTTTGAAAGCCTTTATAAGCATAAGGTACAACACCTCTATGCATCAAATTGTTGCTAATTTATATTTGGTAAATATGAGATCTTTACTTAGTTTTAAATCTCATCGGATTCGCTCCAACGGCTAACGTATGTTCTATCCATCTGATACTACTAGCGTATATATAAAAAATAAACTAATCAATCAAGCTAGGGGTGTAGCCCAGTCAAGTCGAGCCCGACTCTGATGATACTCAAGCTCGGCTGGTATAAATTTTTCTAGCTTGAGCTCAGCTCAGTTTAAAATCGAGTTTGGCTCATACAACATCTTGTTGTGTGATTAGCTCGTTTGTCTAAAGAATCATCAAATCTTCCTATACAAAACAGAACAAAAGTATTACACATCAAAGAGGAATTTGTACTTACCATAGTAAAGTGAAAGGGAGCATGCGACTATGCATGCGGAGGTTTATCTTGTTGGCTATTTAATTTTGGGATTTAGGGGTTCTACCATGTCTTAAAGGAAAAAAAGAAGTTAAAGCCGAGGGAACGGTTGACCTAAAAAATCAAAATGAAGTTTCAAAATATTGTAGGCTTGTAAGAGCATCTGTAATGATAAAGTTTATAAATTCACACAAGGTCATCTTTCGAGGCCCGTGTGGTGCTCTTAGTTGGTCGAGAGTCAGTCAATCCATCCTGCTTATGATTAGGGTCACTAATTTTGTTTTACCTTGGACTCATCAGGAGAGCGGTAACAACTCTCGACCAAGACCCGTTTATTTTTCAGGTAGGCTTTGAATATGTACCTGAAGAACCTAGTGATTGTGCCATACAATATAAATTGTTAGGGTTCGAATATTGCAGACACACATAAACATATACACAGACGTAACGGCAAGAGAAAATAATGCACAAGATAAACGTGCGAGATTTACGTGGTTCAATCGATGTGACCTACGTAGATGGGCTTTAACCATAATACTTTAATTATTGCTTTCTGCCTTACTCGTGAGGAACTACATGTACACGAGATAATATAAATAGAAAAAATATTAGGGCTTATAACTTAATTCTCAAGAAAATAATCATAAGCTAATTAAAACAAAACAAAACATGTCTTCAATTTAATCAATTTGTCACTTTAATTTATATTCTAGTCAGTCCCAAATAAAAACTCCACAGTATCCAACATAAACAAATGTATGATAATTTTTACTATGTTATAAGTCATTCCAAGTTGAACTGTCTTTTAGTTAGACAATATTTACGATGATGCCATTGATTCAAGGTTGAGAGTGATATTGCGTGGGAGGATTGAGTGCACGTGGTGGATTCGGAAGAACATGGGTGGTTGTTTATTGTGATTTATGACAGGTTTAATGGTCCTGTTGCTCCTCCTGAATTCTTGTTGGGGAATTTGTATAAAGCCACATATAAGGTTTGTTTTGGGATTATGAGGAATCAGGTGGAAATCAATTATGTCAACAAGTGCATAAGGAATAGAGGCACCGAGACAGTTTAGGGTGAGCGGAGTCGTAGGTAAACTCCATCGGTAAACACCTTTACCGAAGCGGTAAGCCACCGCCAACAACCTCTTTACTGAGATCCATTACTTCTCAACCAATTACACATTTTTTCCTTTTTTTAAACAGTTTACCTAAACCCCATTAGGTAAAACTCCGCCAACGTTTTTGAGCATTAGGTAACTTATTTAGGTGAATTGACATGGCAATGTGTGATTGGGTGAATTAGGAGTTTACCTATTTGAAATAGGTAACCACTCCCTTCATCCTTAGGTTGGTGGTGGTGACGATGGTGGATGGTAGTAAGAGGTGCTTGCAAGGATAAACTTGTCATTTCATCCAAAGTTAAACGGTCAAACTAACTTGTTAGACGGGTGCAAACTGTTACATTCAAAGCACAAGTACTCATACAACAAAAATTAAATATAAGGATGACAACCTGATTTCGCCACCAAACGGAGAGTCAAATTACACTTTACTCAATAAAGAGTAAATTGCCATTTTAATCCCTGATGTTTGAACAAAATTACCACTTTAGTCCAAATAGTTTTTTTTATCATTTTAGTTCAAATAGTTTTTTTCTGCTATTTTAGTCCCTGACTTTTGTCATTTTTTTTGCCATTTACATCTACCAACACCACCATATCCCACCACCCACCCATCACAACCTTCTATCATCGCCATCACCTGCCTGCACCGTCACCACCCACCCACCACCATCACCACCCATCAATTCCACAACCACCAGCCACTTTTCCGTCACCCACGTCATCAACCAACACCACCACCATCATCTTCACTATAAACCGGCAGACCATCATCCCCATACCATCGCACCTGCAAAAAGAGAAAGAAAAATGTGGTTTGGCCAAAATTCACCTAAGTTAACTAAATTTTTTGAATGGAGTTACTGGGTTGGATGAAAATGACAAAAAAGGACAAAAGTCAGGGACTAAAATGGCAGGAAAAAAACTTTTTGGACTAAAATGGCAAGAAAAAGACTATTTAGACTAAAGTGGCAATTTTGATCGAACCTCATAGACTAAAATGGCAATTTACTCCAAAAAAGATACAATAACTTCAAAAAATAAAATAACAATTACAGTATAAAACAAATAAAAACGATTAACAAAAAAAGAGTAAATTACGATTTTGGCCCATGTGGTTATACCACTTTTACTATTTTAGCCTTAAAATGATTTTTTTATCATCTGAACCCCTAACGTCCTTTTATCTAACTACTTTGGCCCCTGCTACTAACTCGATCCATTACCATGGTTAAAAAGATGTCACGTGCCCCTCACATGAGGGGCAATTTAGTCAATTCACCTAAAACCCTAAAACCCTTTATATTCTGCGTTCTGAACATCATCTTCTCCATCTTCCTTCTTTAAACCTAAAACCATAATTCCACCACTACAACTACCACTACCACCTTCAACCCACCACCACCATCTCCAAAGTTAAATCATTCAAGTGGGCCCACCCCCACCATTTCCCCACACCTCCTTCTTCTCCACACTACCGTGCATCTCCACCTCCACCCCAAATCCACTTCCGTCTCCATGCTAAAACCCATAATTTCCGATTGGGACACATGGACCCCATTAATTCTCGTACAAGTAGAGCTGCAACTTCATAAAAGAATAATTTAATCAAGTGATTATTTGATTAGATTAACACATTTCAGGAAGCTTTTTTATCTTATTCATTAATGAATCAATTCAGGTAACTTATTTATTCATCTTTTTTGCCTAAATTTGGTTTATTAATTTGATTAACATGATGATGGTCATCATGTCCTTCTTATGTTAGTAATTGAGTCATGTTTAATAAAGATTTCATCTGGGTTTTGTTAATTTCGTTAGTTATCCAATTAAATTTATTGAAAAAACACAGAGTAATTTCATATTTTTATGAAGCTCTGTGTTCTTTTTCAATCATTTCAATTTATTAATGATTTTGATGTGTGGGATAATCAATAATAATGGCGAATGTTTTGAATGAATTGTTTTGAAATTCAATTGATAATGTAGGTGGAGGTGGGCAGTGATGTGGAGAAGAAAGTGTTAGGTATTATAGCTTTGATTCCAAAAATTAAAGATCCGGTGAGTCCAACAGATTTCAGACCTATTAGCCTTATTGGTGTTATCAACAAAGTTATTTCTAAAGTTCTTGTTAATCGATTAAAAGGTGTGGTGGGGGGTTTGATCTCTGAGCAACAATCGGCGTTCCTGGCAGGTAGGAACATTATGGATGGGCCACTCGTCCTCAATGAATTTTTTAGTTGGTTAAAAAAGTCTAAGAGAAGTGCAATGTATTTCAAGGTGGATATTAATAAGGCGTACGATTCAGTGAACTGGGCCTTTCTGGATTCGATTATGTTACAGATGAAATTTCCGAATAGGTGGCGGACTTGGGTAGTGGTGACTTTGTACTCAGCAAGAGCTTCAGTCTTGGTGAATGGATCACCAACCCGAGAATTTGAATGTTCACGGGGGCTCCGACAGGGTGATCCTTTATCACCTTTCTTATTTGTAATTGTAATGGAAGCTCTCACCGGTATTATGAAAAAGACAGCTTCGATTGGCTTGTTTAATGGGATTAAAATAACTAATGATGGGCCTTCTTTGTCTCATTTGATATATGGGGATGATGTAATGTTTATCGGGGAATGGTCTCTATCAAATGTTAATAACTTGCGGCGGATTTTGAGGTGCTTTTACCTAGTCTCCGGGTTAAAAGTTAATCTAGCCAAGTGTAGCATTTTTGGTGTGGGAGTTAATGAGGAGGAAGTTCAAGATACGGCACATATTCTGAGATGTAGACAATGTACGTTCCCTTTTAAGCATCTTGGTTTATTGGTTGGTGCGAATATGAACTTGGCTAGGAATTGGAAATCAGTGATTGATATATTTAAAAGTAGGCTATCAATATGGAAAGCTAAAACATTGTCATATGGCGGGAGAATTACCCTAATTAAATCGGTTTTGAATGCACTACCAACGTATTACCTATCATTGTTCAAAGCACCGTTGAAAGTTATAGATGCCTTGGATAAGATTCGTAGGGTCTTCTTTTGGGGTGGTTCGGAAGAGAAAGGCAAAATGAACTGGGTAGCGTGGGATAGAACAATAGCACCTGTTGAATATGGGGGGCTGGGATTTGGCTCACTGAGGGACGCTAACTTAGCTATGTTAGCAAAATGGTGGTGGAGGTTTAAATCGGAGAAAACGGGTTTGTGGCGAAGGGTCGTTTGGGCTATTCATCATAATTCGAGGAAATGGAATGATATCCCGGTAAAGCTTTCAGTTGCAGGACCTTGGAGGAGTATTTACAGTATTTGGCAGCCTCTATTAAATGCAAATATTGATTTAAAAAATGCTTGTTCAGCAGTGGTGGGTAATGGTAAGGATTCACAATTTTGATTGGATAGCTGGATTGTACTGGAACCTCTATATATTAAGTTTCTGGTCCTGTTTAAAGAAGAGAGGTTTAAAGACTGTTTGGTCGCTGATCGGTGGATCATTAGCGATACCGGAACGGTTTGGAATTGGGCCTGGACTCGGCCAGTCCTCGGCCCAGATGCTCTCGGTCAGCTGCAGCAGTTGCTGTCTCTTTTATGTTGCAGCTCCATGTCAGTAGGCTCGGACAGTTGGAAATGGAGGTACGAAGTGGATGGGGCCTTCACTGTAGCAAGCATTAAAAAGATCTTATGCTCTGCTAGACGTGGCAGCCCCGTAAGTGTCTTCGAATGGAATAACTGGGTCCCAAAGAAGGTCAATATTGTAGCTTGGAGGGCAGATATGGAGAGATTACCGACTAAGTGTGCGTTGGTAAGGCGGAATGTACCGGTTCCGAACCAAATGTGTGTTTTCTGTGGTGAGTATGTAGAGTCTTGTGATCACATATTTGTGTCGTGTCACTTTGCACAAATGGTCTGGCAGAATTTGGCGGGCTGGTTTAGGATACAGCCGATTATAGCATTCGGGATTAAGGATCTTCTCACTCTTCATGGATCAAGCTCGTGCTCGAGGAGAAGAAAAGTTATTCATGCTATAGTTCTGGTGGCTTTTTGGTGTATATGGAAGATGAGGAATGATATAGTATTCAGGCAAGCGGTCCCAAACGTTACGAGAACTCTAGATGAGATAAAGTCGATGGCATTTTTATGGATTAAGAATCGGTCAAAAGTCACTTCACTAACATGGGAAGACTGGAGTCGGTTTAATTTAGGTGTTGTGTAATGATGTAATTCGTGTTCTGGTTTGGTTTACTTGGTGTAATTCGTTGTATAGCATCTTGCTACTATGAATAAAGCTTTCTGTCGGCCGTTCAAAAAAAAAAAAAGTGGTGGCCCTCACTTAAATGCAGGGTTGAAGGTGAATTGACTAAATTGTCCCTCGTGTGACATGTGACCTCTTTTTAACCATGATAATGGATAAAGTTAGCAACAAGGGCCAAATTAGTTAGATAAAAAAACGTTGAAGGTTTAGATGATAAAAAAATTCTTTTTAAGACTAAAATAGTAAAAATGATATAATAATAGAGCGAAATCGTAATTTACTAAAAAAAAAAACACATAGTTGTGCATTCACATTTATTGTACTCCAAAACTCATCATAACCACCTCACATCTTCTTCCTCCCAAATCACAAACTTTCAAAACCCTAAAAAACTAAACCAAATGGATCCACCACCACCATCAACCACCACCACCACCACCACAAAAAGCTGGAGCATCCACACCCGCCCCGAAATCATAACCAAATACGAGATCCAAACCCGCATCGGCTCCGGCACTTTCTCCGACGTCTACAAAGCCCGTCGCCTCATCGACAACCAAACCGTCGCCTTAAAAGAAGTCCACGACTACCAGTCCGCCTTTCGCGAAATCGACGCGCTTCAAACGCTTCAGCACTCGCCCAACGTCGTCGTTTTGCACGAGTATTTCTGGTCCCCTGATGAGGACGCTGTGCTTGTCCTTGAGTATCTGGATACCGATTTAGCGACGGTTGTGAGACGAGTCAAGAAGGAAAATGGGTTGAGTGTTGGTGAGATTAAACGGTGGATTGTGCAGATTTTGTTGGCCGTTGATGCCTGTCATCGGAGCTCGATCATTCATCGGGATTTGAAGCCTTCGAATTTGCTTGTTTCGAGTGATGGGGTGTTGAAATTAGCAGATTTTGGTCAGGTGAATTGATGTGTTATTGATTGTGTAACTTATTGCTTAACTGTATCAAGGTGAGTTGGTCTTGGTTTCTAAAAAGCTAAAGCGCGCTCTGAGGGCGCTTTTCGTAGGTTAGGCGCAAAGTGATTGCATAATTATTTTTATATATCTCGTAGGAAATTTAGCTATTAGTAAGCTTTATATATGTTTGAGTTAATTACTGTTTTCGTGTGCTTTGTCAAAAATCACTATTTCAGTCCATTAGTTTAAAAATTGTGATTTCAGTCCCTGTGGTTTCACTTTCGTAACCATTTCAGTCCACCTCGTAACCATTTCAGTCCCTGTCTTTACAGAAAGTGAAACCACAGGGACTGAAATCGCAATTTTTAAACTAATGGACTGAAATAGTGATTTTTGACAAACCACAGGGACGAAAACAGTAATTAACTCTATATGTTTTAACATATAAATTACCTACATGTACCATAGTTGTTAACGGCGAATAGCGATAAATATCGATAAGGTATGCTACATAGCGAATGGCGATAAATAGCGGATGGCTATTTTATAAATAGCGAATTAAACAAAAACCTAAATCCAGCTTATAGCTATATTTAATTGCTATTTGTATTAAAAAAACAAAAAAAAGGTGTCGCTATTCTTGCTATCCTTTGCTACAACCCTAATAGCGACTACTTAGCGCGCTATAGCGATCGCTATTGACAACTATTACATGTACAACCTAAAGGCGCATAGACAGAGACTGGAGTTCGGAGCCTAGGTGATTAAAAAGTGAGGTTTTTTTTTTTTTTTGAAGTTAGGCGCATAGTATAAAATACAACTTTTAGGGTTTCTAGACATGTTTTAGGTTTGTTTAGGGCAGGGCTAGTTTAGACTGTTTTAGGGTGATTCCATGCTTATTTAGGCTAATTCCATTTCCAGCCTAATTTAGGGGCTTTTTATATCAGTTTTGGCCAGATTTGGTCAGAAAGTGCCTTGAAGCAGCGCCTAGGGGGCTTTTGACAACAAAGGTTGGAGATTGATAATATTTTCATGCTTAAATAGGAAATAATCATGTTAAGTGAGCTACCGAAGGACTTGTAGCCTAACAGTCGGGGTTCAAGTTTACAACAACCGTAACCAGTAAATCCCACCCTTAGGGGACAGTGGGATGTGGGCAGACCTTTTGTTAGTATGACCCTTAGAGGGGTCACGCTCCAAGAAATAAAAAGTAAGAGACACAAGAGGCTGCAACGATTTTCTTCTTTGATTTCTTCAAATGAAAATACAATGATTTAAAACTTCCAGGACTTCCTTTGACTGGTTCCATAGATATCTTTGGGTCCCTCAACTGGGTTTTCTTCGGGTTATCCTCCTAGGTTGACGGGTCTATTATGGATCATGGGTTTTGGTTGTATCGCCCGAGGTTTAAAAGTATGGAATCGTGCCTCGAGGCGTTTTCTCTTCGCCTCACGAGGCTATATATAAAAATTATATATCTTATAAAAAATACAATACTAACTAATTTCATCATCAGATTCATCAAAAACATAAAAAAGACATGAAATGCTTGAAATTGACACAAAAAAAAGTCAAAAACATCAAAACCCCCTGAGGCGCACACACAATATAACCCCCCCCCCCCCCCCCCCCCCGAGGCACCGCCTCAGACTCTTTTATTTTGCCACGAGGCGAGTGCCTCAGCTGTTTTTTTGAACCATCGTATCACCTTTCTTCTATTCCCAAGGTTAGAGAGCAGGTTAGAGAGGTTGCTTCTAAAGACCCAATTCTAAAACAAATGGCAACAAGAAAGCGGTGAAGGAGTAAAACAAGAACATATATAACCACATATAGTTATATAGGTAGAAAAAAACATGCAAAGTTCTCATGAAGTGTCGGACAACATCGGCACCTTTGACCAACACAAGACATATCTGTACCCTTCTCTGAAAGTCCTTAGCTTTAATCCTAACTCCTACTTTGAACCTTGTTCTCAAATTGGTGCAACTCTATGCCTATGTATTTAATATCCCGATATATCAGTGATATATCGGTTATCGGTCCCCTGCCGAGATAGCGGTACAAAATATTGGTCAGAATACCGGTACCGATAATATCAGCGATATTGTCCGATATAGGACCGATATTTGATCGATAAATCACCGATTTTCCCGATATCAGTACCATTCTTCTTATTTCTACTATTCATTTTTCTTCTTATTGCTGCTATTAATGTTTTAAGTCTTAATTGTTAGTTGTTACTTTTAAATGTTAGCGTTTTAAGTCTTAGTCAGTTCTTACTTGTTACAATTGTTAGTGTTAAATTGCTTTTTATATATATTTAGCATGATATTAAAATTACCGATATCCCACCGCAATAACCGATATCTCAAATATCGGTCATTGACTGATATCCGATATTTTACCGCATTAACTACTTAGCTCTATGCCTCTATTAGATTCTACCTAATCCGCTCATCCCAATACAGTTAGGTGTGGATTTAGGAGTAGGTGTAGATTTAGTGTAGGATCAGAGAGTGTGTCAGTTAGCCATTAAAAAAAAAGTGAAACAAGTGAGCGAGGTTAGCTTTGTGGTACTTGGTTTGCATCTTTCTAGATCAATTCCCTACAAAATTCTATGCAAGAGTTTTAAGAGATTTTCAAACATATATCTTAGATATTGCATTTTCAGAATTTATTAAGGCATTCGACGACCATTTTCATCATCTTTTTAAGGTTGTTTTAGACGCTTTTGAGCTTTGAGTCTTCAAGTATTGCCTAAAAACTTCTAGGTTCCTAATATTGCCGTCCAAATTTAGGCGGTTCGTAATGTTAAGCTGCAGTTTTGATATAAATAAATGGGGGATCAGTTTCATTTTGTTTTTAACAGTTAATAACAGAGAAGAAGTTAAAACTCTCTTTAACTAAATTTAATTTAGTTATTGATGCTCATAATATTATATGTTGTTATTGTGTAAACCCACATTGATTTGAAACCAATGCGAATCTCGAAACGTAGTTTCTAAGATCTTATGTTTCATTTGTTCAGGCAAGGATACGGATAGCACCTGGATTAGTTTCAATACACGATAGCGTACAACCTCAAAGCCAAGAATTATCCGTATACCAACAGAAACCCGTTTCCGAGCCAGAAACGGTTACTCAAGAAAACCGTTCAAATCCGATGGTCCATATTCCTCTAGGGACCATAGAGGAATACGGACCATCGGATGAGTTTAAATCCAAAGACACGTTTGATGAAACCGACAAAGATACAAATTACCCCGATGCAGATACATCCTGTCTCGCTACATGCACCACAAGTGATGTAGAAGATGATTTTTTAAAAAGCAATTATTCTTACGAAACCAACGACGGTGGAGCCGAATCGGGGCTGTTAACATCGTGTGTCGGGACCCGTTGGTTTCGAGCACCCGAACTTCTTTTCGGGTCTGAAAACTACGGGCCTGAAATCGATTTATGGTCACTCGGATGTATAATTTCCGAGCTTTTCACTCTCGAACCGCTTTTCCCGGGAACTTCGGATATCGATCAGTTAAGTAGAATCTTTAATGTTTTGGGTAACTTAAACGAGGAAGTCTGGCCCGGTTGCGCGCAGTTACCGGACTACAAAATAATTTCGTTTGAAAAAGTGGAAAACCCGAGCGGGTTAGCTTCGTGTCTTCCTAACCGAAGCCAAGATGAGATTTCGCTTGTGAAGAAACTGTTATGCTTTGACCCGGCGGGTCGGGCCACTGCGATGGAACTGCTTCATGATAAGTATTTAAACGAGGAACCGTTACCGGTTCCTGTGTCTGAGCTTAGGGTTCCGTCTCCGAGCCATGGTGTGGATCACGGTTCGTCTGGGTCTGACGATTGGGGTGATCATCGAGACTTGGGTTCGGATTCTGATTTTGAAGGGTTTGATGTTACTAAAGGATCCGGTGGTGATTTTTCGATTCGGTTTTCTTGATCATGTCTTGTGTGACCTTGGTGTTACAAGGAATTGTTTTTTTTTACATTAATGTTATTACTATTATTATTCTTTGTAAATTTAAGTGAAAAGATGTGTGAGATGTGGAAGGGATTGAAATAAAGAACTATCTCCAAGGTTTTGATGTTTTCTCATGTTGAATAATCTGATTCTCTAGAATAGTACTTTCAATTTCCAAATTTGTGAATGCTGGAGAGCTATCATTCACATAGAGTAATACAGATATATCATTGGTCCCCCCACTTCTGGCCTAGTGGTAGGAGACTTAGGTTTTCCAATGGAGATTCAAGTTCAATTCCCACTTGTGTCATATTGGGGTGGATATTGGGTAATGATGGTGACAAACCCACCGAGGGGGGTTCGATCTTGAGCCGCACCCCGGTTTTTATCCGGCTATTACTTCAGCGAGGCATCTCTTGTGGAGGCAGTACGGTTTTCGGAGGAACGCTGTAACCAAGTCTGACCAACCCAGCGCGGACCTGTTAAGACAACGTAGTCTGGACAGATTTTGGCTAAGGCCGCCTTTTAGGCAAGAAAATCACCGTTCCAAAAAAAAAAAAAAAAAAGATGTATCATCGGGTTGCGCCTAGGCTTGAGGCGACATGGTATGCTTTTTATAACATAGATTTTATGTTCGGGAAAATGTAGCAAGAACAGCTTAACATAGATAATGTTCCTCACTCTTCGGAAGACAATCAAGTTAAGTGTAAATTACAAAATTTTATGCTATTAGTACCTCACCAAGAAAACCATATAAACATTTATAAAAATTGTTAGCTTTTAACTATGGTACAAGTTGCAAGTATATGCAACTACATGACCATATCTCTGTCTTCATCTTCTATTATATCTAGTAAACACTATGTACATGTGTTTATACAATTCTATAGATATCCCTGGTACTTGAACCATGAATCGTAAACCGAACCGGCCGATGTACTCAGTTTGGACGATTTCAACGGGTTTTTTTAGACTCCCATGTCTAACACCTTTTAACACTCACCGTCTCTTGATAAACATCCAAGTAATATGCAACACACGCTCTCACTTATAAGCCTCGCTTTTTTTTTTTCTTTCAAAATTAACATAAATGACCACAATTGTGCAGAGAGCTATTTTAGTTCTAACGAAATAACAATTACCATATGTTTATTTATGATTACCTTGCTAATAACCTAAAATTATTTTTCAAGATTATTTATAAGTGTCATTGATTAATGATTATTGTGTAACTATCTTTAAAATTTTAGGTTTATTGTTTAATGTATAAACTTGAAAAGATTTACTTTTGTATATCATTTTACCATGTAAAATGCTTATGTTGAACTCATCACCCTTTTTAGTCCTGGTAGGATCCCTACTCGACCCTCCTTTCAAAGCCGTGCCACAAACCACCATCGCTCTCTCGTCTTTAATCTTCCCTACCGCCCATGGTTAAGGCTTTGTTTAGATCCATAGCAGATGGATTCATAGGTTTAGCATTTGGTGGAGGGATTCAAGTCGTATACGAGTACGGTTCAATTCGGGAGGGGGGGGGGGGGGGTAATGGATATGAGGAAGGAATCACGATTCACAGGTTTAGGTTAGGGTTTGAGATTTGATAAATGTAGAGTGTAGGGGGTTTCAGTTTTTCACAGTCCAGTTTTGACGATTTTGTGTATCGAACCATGAATCAAACAATTAGCAACGGTTTTAGCCCATTTTATATCAAAACATAAGCGTCAAAAATTAACCCCCAACCATCACTACCAGCTTGACTTCAGTTTGGTTTCACAATATGGGCTTATTGTATCTTTATGTGAATGTCAATGTTCCAAAACTAAAAACTTAAAAGAGATCGATTCCACTTATCGTGTTGTTATGCTATGCAATGCTCAATGATGTTGAATGAAGTTCAAACATTTTTTTTAAACGAGCGGCCAAAATGATATAATTTCTAAAATCGATACATTAAAACATTAAAGATTTTTGTTCAGAGACGGCGATACATGTCAGATTCAATACATTTAGACGTGGTTATCCCTTTTTAGTCGCATAATGCAATGCATTAAGTTGCAGGTTCTCACCAAACCCGATCAAGAGCCGCAATATAAGACTAACCGTCTCCTCTCAAAAACCTGTTTTGGCAATCTGACCCATCCATTTTACCATCTCTGAAAAGCCGTACAACTTTCTAGCATCTCACACATAAGGGTGCGCGCAAACACGCACACACATGTCAATCGAACTTAGTGTTACTTTACACAAAACATCTTTCTAATAATTTCTAAGGGCTCTAATAGAGTAGCAAACACACTTACATATATGGCTCTGTTGTGGAACTTGGTTATGCAAGATGAGCAGCAGCTTTGCCATCAACTTACATTAGGCGTAAATGGGTCAAACTTTGACCTAATCTTGTGGCAAAAGAGCGATCTCGATTTCTTGAAGCGTTTTTCCTTTTGTTTCCATCACGTTTCTTTTTACAAACCAAGCCCCCATCAAACAAAACGTACCCAACATCGCGTACAGCAGTTGTGGGCCCATTAGCTCCAGCAAACGCAAGAATAGCAAACCCACCATGAAATTGAACACCTAATAATCCAACACATGCCAAAAGTGTTTTTAAATGTGTAAAATCTCGTAAACAAACAAAAAAGAATGATTAGGGCTTTGCATGGGCATGGAACCAGACCGGCTAAGGCCGATTTCCGAAAGAGCTCAATCAACGAAGGAAAATGAGCCCCAACCCCCTTGACCCAGTTCAATCGGTGACGTAGGGAAGCTGCTAGATGACTTGCAAAACAGGTTAACTCCATTATGCGTTATGCCGAATCAAATGCACAAAAGTAAAAACACTAAAATTAAATTAAAAACTAAAATTCTTATATTTACCCGTGGAGTTTCCATAGTAAATAAAACAAAGGAAACACTTGCCCAGAAAAAAAAATCATAACATCAAATATACTCATTTTTTATTTATGACATTTATACCCTTCCCTCATTGGGATATGAGTTTGGAGTGTAAGGAGAAACAAAAGGCTACAATGGACAATTATAAATTTTAATTAACGAAAATTAGAACTTTTAGTATTATGAATGAGTATCTTTGATATTAACTTTTTCGTCGGATAAATATGATATCATACAAGTTATCATGAGTATGTATGAAATTGTCCCTAAAATAAATAAGGTGCTCGACAGATAAGAACATTAATAAGGTGATACATACTGATGTAAGGTTGTTATAAGTAACTGGTTTCGTTTTATTTACTATTTAGCGTTTTAAAATGATAACTATGATATTAAATTTAAAAGGGTAAAAGCAGAATTGTCTACGTTTGAAAGGAATATATGAAACTAGCAGCCTTTATTAAAAAAATAGATTATCATGATATAGAATAATGTTACGAACCGAGTCGTAATCAAATGATCCAAGAAATTATAGAGAGAAGCCAGAAAGCAAATTAGAGGGAAACCAGATTTACTAATTCATTTCTTCATTGATAACTCCTCATAAACTCACGATGCCATCTTATAAAGGCTTACAAAGAAAGATCATGAAATAACTAACATGATCATGGACCCACTACCCTACAAATAAATAGGAATAACAAAAGAAAATAAATGCAGTAAACAAACAAAACGGTTTCATTCTAGAATGCATGGTGAACATGGGGTTGACCAGTTTGTTGCACATATCATTCCCGCACCCTTGAAAACGTTCTTGCCCTCAAGAACGTAATGAGTTTGCCATGGTGGTCGCCATTCAATTCTTCCGGCAGCATTCTGACCAGTCGGAGTGAACCGCCACGGTGGTCGCCACTCACGTCTTCCGGTGGTGTTCGGTTCTTCATCCTTCAAGTTTCGAGGAAATAATAATAGATCTAGCTCCGGAATTGGGTTTCGTGACGGTGTCGGGGACGTGGGGATTGCAATTGGGTTGATGGGGGCGTTGACAAGGGTGGGAAGGATGTCATTTTGGTTGCTGAAATAGTTATTGATAGAGTTGAAACGGGCTTTGTGTTGTGCGGGTCTTAGTATGACGTGAAGAACATGGGTGTGAAGAACATAAGGAGGTTGGGGACTAATTTGTGGCGGTGTGGCGGAAGCGGATGACAAGGATGGTGGTGCGGTAGCCGGAACCGGTGGTTCAGTGGCAGAAATGGGTGGTGACGGTGTGGCTGTAGGAATGGGTTTTGGAGCAAGGGTAGGGAATCGAGGTCGATTTTTGAGAATATCGATCATACGAGCAATACTTGACTCGATTCGATCGAACAACTCGTGTTTGGATAGAGTTTGAGCAGCCATAGGTCCGAAGGGGGATCACGGCGGCTCTGATACCAATTGTTACGAACCGAGTCGTAATCAAATGATCCAAGAAATTATAGAGAGAAGCCAGAAAGCAAATTAGAGGGAAACCAGATTTACTAATTCATTTCTTCATTGATAACTCCTCATAAACTCACGATGCCATCTTATAAAGGCTTACAAAGAAAGATCATGAAATAACTAACATGATCATGGACCCACTACCCTACAAATAAATAGGAATAACAAAAGAAAATAAATGCAGTAAACAAACAAAACGGTTTCATTCTAGAATGCATGGTGAACATGGGGTTGACCAGTTTGTTGCACATATCAAATAACTTCTGCACTAAAATTTGTCAGACTAAATACTTACGGAAAAAAATACAAGTACTAGATCAGAAAGTGTTTTGGGTGACCCAACCCGTCCCGTAAAAACCTGACCCATCCATTTAGCTACTACCACCACAAAATGTCAAAAACCAAATAAAATGAGTTGTGTAGAGTGTGTTACCCAATGCACAGACATGCAGAAGGCCATGGCTTTTGCTCTTATTCGGCTTGGAAATATTTCTGAGAGGAGGAGACCAGGAACAGGACCAGCTCCAATAGCAAATGAAAACACAAACCTGCAGAGACACGTGCTATGAATTTTACATTTTTTAAAATATAAAACGAAGCATTTAAAGCAGATGCCATAATTTCAATACATTTATGTGATAACATGTCGATTTGGGTTTATAGTTAGCTACTAAAAGTAGGGTGAAGAAAAACATATACCTAAAAAGAAAACAGGTCAAACAAGTCGAGGTATTTAATGTAGGGGTGTCAATCGAGTTGGGTTGGCGGGTTGACGGTTTGCGGGTTGAAATGTGCAACCTGAACCTGACCCATATTATTATTCGTG
The DNA here is from genome assembly GCA_030545235.1 of Helianthus tuberosus. Taxonomy (NCBI): domain Eukaryota; kingdom Viridiplantae; phylum Streptophyta; class Magnoliopsida; order Asterales; family Asteraceae; genus Helianthus; species Helianthus tuberosus. The sequence goes on along the minus strand of CM060364.1, from coordinate 196,273,409 downwards.
TCAAAGGTTTCAACCCTAACCCCCACAGACATAAATTCGGGTCAACCCGAACATGACCCGTTTAACCCATTTTATAAATGAGTCATATATGTTGACGAGTTATAAGTGGGTTGTAAGCAGCTTATCAGTAATGTCAATGTGTTAAATGGAGAGTATTAAGTGGGACAAGTAGATAATATGGTGTGACAAAACTAACATTATTATGACTAACAATGTAAAACGGAAAATGGAAAAACCAAAAAAAAAGTTTCTTTTTTTAATACTTAAATGGGTTAACGGGTCAACCTGTTTTTATACTAATATGGGTCAACCCGAACCCGACCCGTTTTTAAATGAGTCAGGTTAGTCGACCCAAAACCAATTTTTCTCTGTGTCAGATTTCGGGGCACATCAGCCGTCAAGAATTGTTGCCCCTAATTTAAAGTGACCCAAATTGAAATCATGTCTTTACTCTATACAACCTCCAAAGTTGCTTTATTAAAAACTTAAATAACAGTTATTGTACTAAGTTTTAGCATAAAAATTAAAACTACTTGTTAAATTTGCAAGATGAATATATAAAGGTTTGACCTGACCCTACCATCTAATATTTACATCACCAAAAGAGTTTCCAGAAAATTAAACCTCAAGACTTTCAGTTGGTCAATATTTGGTATTAGACAGTAAATATACATTAGATTATTCTAGAGGGTTGTATGTGTAATTATTATGTCTTTATATACCCTATGTAATTATCATTATTAATCACAATAATACAATACTGATTACCAAGACTGTCTTGGTACCAGAGCCGCTCTTTTTTTCCTAACCCTAATCTGCGACAGCCGTCAATCCTAAACCCTATTTCCGGCGACAACCGCCACCCTTCACACACAACATCTCCGACTTCCTCTGTCATCATACAATGGCTCTATTAGCAGCCTTCTCCTCAGTTGATAAAACCACCTCCAATTCTCACAAATTCAGATTCAAACCCTCACCCACCAATCATGGGTATTGGAAGGCAATGTTACAACCGTTCCTTGTAACCAACAATCTCTTCGGCTATGTTGATGGCACCATACCATGTCCGTCAGCCACCATTACACCTGCAGCAGCCTCCGACAAGGATACCGCCCCACAGCCAAAATCGAACCCGAACTACAAGACCTGCGTATCTAACGATGCTCATGTTCGAATGCTACTGGTCTCAACAATTTTTGAAGCGTCTTTCTAGCATGTTACAAGCAGCACTACATCCAGGGAATATGTCTTTCTTTAGAACGCGCCTATGCTCCACACACGGCCTCAAGGGAATACACTCTTCGCGCACAGCTTCTCAAGATTGAGATGAAGGGTGATGAAACATCATCAGCCTATCTTACTCGTCCTCAAGAATATGCCGATGCTCTTGCAAACATAGGCAAACCCATGAAGGAAAAGGACCTTGTTATGCTGGTTGTTTCTGGACTACGTGAAGAGTATACAGGTCTGAAATCGAACATTCTCACTCGCCAGTTTCCAACAGCCTTTTCTAAACTTAACGGTCTGTTATCAGACCATGACTATATGATCAAGAAATCCTCACCAGAAGTTACTTCAGTTCAGGCCTTTGCTGCTGCCTCTACCAACTCGCCTGCCTCAAAGAACCCTGTGGTATCATCCACTAACATTCATGCCATTCAAAGAATGCTTGGTCAACTTGGTCTTCAAGTCCAACCGATAACACAACCATCCTCACAGGCCTTTTACACTAACAGATTTAGTAATTCCCGTGGTCGTGGAAACAGGCCTGGACGTGGCAACAATACATACAACCATAGTCAAGGAGGAGTAAACCGCAATCAATTTGCTTGGGCTTCTAACCAGAACATGATTTTTGGAACGTGTAATAGGTGTGGCATTGGCCACATCCCATCTCAATGTCCAAACAGGGATCCGGCCACTATCCGAGGGCGTTCACCATTAGCAAACTACACTGATTATCGCTCTCAAGCTTCTGATAACCGTTCTCAAGTTCCCTTCAATTGGCTACCTGACACAGGTGGCACTGACCATGCAACACTTGAACATTCGAGCTTGGATTATTCTGAACCATACCGCGCTAATGATGGTCTTCATGTCGGCAATGGTAAGTTTTGTCGTGATAATGTCTTTTTCGAATTTCATGACACTTTCTTTTCTGTGACGGACAAGTCTACACACACTATCCTCCTCACGGGTCCAAGCATTGACGGGCTTTACTCATTCAGTTTACCACGGATTCAGCCAACTCCCAGAACTGCTTTTTCTACCGTTTGAGCTTCTACAAACATATGGCATCAACGGCTTGGTCACCCACATCCACAACTTCAAAATTTTATGCTTTCTCAGTATTGTTTACCAGTTTTTACTGAACATTCTAGTACTGATTGTGATGCTTGTTCTGTTGGAAAATCCTCTAAACTTCATCTACTGTTATCTAATTTTAAAAGTTCCCATATTTTGGATTTGGTATTTTGTGATGGTCATAATTATTTTCTATTGTGTGTTGACCTTCCCCTTAAACTTAAATCTGATGTCTATAACACTTTTAAACAATTTTAACAATGGTTGAACGACAGTTTTAAACCAAAGTCAAATCTGTCCAAACTGACAGGGGAGGAGAATTTCGAAAGCTTTCACCCTTTTTCTCGTCCATTGGGATAACTAATCGCCTTTCCTGTCCACATACCAGTGAACAGAATGGGTATGTTGAACGGCGTCATAGACACGTCGTTGAAACATGACTCACCCTTCTTGCACAATCCAACGTTCCACAACGTTTTTGGCATTTTGCGTTCAACACCACGACGGTTTATCTAATTAATCGGATGCCATCTTGAACCATTTCCAAGGTCTCTCCATCTGAACAAGTCTTTCGTCACAAACCAGATTTTTCCTTCCTTCGGGTTTTTTGGGTGTCGGTGTTACCCACACCTTCGTGCTTACAATAAGCATAAAATGGATTTTCGATCCATGCCTTGTGTTTTTCTCAAGTACAGCACATCCCATCATGGCTACCGGTGCTTGGAAACATACCCCGATCGTATCTACATTGCTAGGCATGTTCGCTTTGATGAACAATCATTTCCGTTTACACCAACTACAACCTCTACTCTGTCATCACCATCACCTCCCTACTTCTCATCCTACCCTACTGACCACTACCTTAATCCTCATACTGTTCTCGACACTGTCCATTCCATCACACCTAACAACTCTTCACCCTCGACCCAGACACCCTTGGCCCAATCACCCTTTCACGGCCTGATATTGCCCATGCAGTCAACAAAGTCGTTCAGTTTATGCACTCCCCTATTACAAATCACTGGTCGGTGGTTAAATGGTATTTACAGGGTACTTCGGAATACGGTCTTTGGATAAAACATGACTCGGGGTCTCTTTTACATGCATACACGGATGCCTCTTTTAATCTACATGCCTTTACAGATGCAGATTTGGCTGGATGCCCCGATGACCGTCGATCCACCGGGGGATTTGCTATCTATCTTGGTTCAAACCTAGTTTCCTGGTCCGCTCGTAAACAACGGATTGTATCTCGATCATCTACAGAATCCGAGTACAAGGCCTTAGAAGATACGGATACTGAGCTCACTTGGCTTGAAACACTATTGAGAGAGTTATGTATTCCACTGCCTTCGGTTCCCACATTATGGTGTGACAACTTAGGGGCAACGTATATGTCAGCAAACCCAGTGTTCCACGTGCGAACAAAGCACGTGGAAGTTGATTTTCACTTTGTTGGAGAGAAGGTTGCGCAAGGGAAACTTAGTGTTCAATTTATAAAGGCATATGACCAAATTGCTGATGTGTTTACAAAACCGCTGCCTTCACAACGATTTATTTGGCTTAGGTCCAAGGCTCCAAGCTACAGGTCGCTTCTCAGCCTTAGCTTGAGAAGGAATATTAGACAGTAAATATACATTAGATTATTCTAGAGGGTTGTATGTGTAATTATTATGTCTTTATATACCCTATGTAATTATCATTATTAATCACAATTATACAATACTGATTACCAAGATTGTCTTTTGGGATTTTCATCATTCAGATCATACGGATTAGTGTAAAAGGTATAGAATCTAACATTAGCATGCCACCAACAGAGAGGTAAAGAGCTCCAGATGTTGATGAAAAAAGACCTGCTGCAATTACTTGAAAGACTGTAGACACAGCCTGAAATAATAAAATACAGGCAACATCAACATGAAAGCACATGAGTTTATTATTTTCATATAGTTTTACATACTTCACAAATAGTTAAATAAATTATCAGGTTTAATGTCTACACAGTTAAAAAAACAATGCAGGTACTAAACCAAATAACGATAGAAGTAGGGATAGAAAACGAACCCAAACAATAGGGTATGGAAATAGTTTTATAACTTTCACGGGTATAGGACGGGTATGGTATTAACCTAAATACTATTAGGGGATGCCCACCCGGTTACTCAAAATATAATACAATAATATATTATCTTAAAAGATATGATAAATAGTATGCTGATGTTGTTAGAAACTTGAAAGAGTAAAATGCCATTTTCTTTCCTAAGGTTTGGTCAATTTTGCGACTTTTGTCCAAAGGTTTGTTTTTCACAGCTGGATCCAAAAGGTTTGAAATCTTGCCATTTTCATCCAGCTCGTTAACTCCATCCAGTTTTCTCTGTTAAATCAGGGGATTTCCATTTTTTTGTTAACTTAAAGAGCAGTTCGGTCTTTTTCACTTAATGTAAAAAGACCAAATACCCTCGAAAAAGACTTAATTGCCCTTTAAGTTAACAAAAAAGACGGAAATACCCTCGACTTAACAGAGAAAAATGGATGGAGTTAACGAGCCGGATGAAAATGGCAAGATTTCAAACCTTTTGGATCCAGATGCGAAAAAACAAACCTCTGGACGAAAGTCACAAAACTGGCCAAAACTCAAGGACGAAAATGGCATTTTACTCAACTTGAAATTATAATAGTTATAGAAATGTTAAACATGTAATCGAGTATTTGATATTTCAAGTCAGTTTTTGAGTAAGTTTAAGATCAGGTTTCGGGTAGCAGGCGTCTCAATGAGTAATTTTTAACATCATAAAACCATAAATGGGTATATCCGCGAACCTAATGGGTAATAAGTAACGGGTAACCAAAGTCCTGGCCGTATAGGGCCGCGTATGGGATGCAATTTTATATCTCAATATTCCAATTTCAACAAACAAAAGCACATCCAAACACTATCTTCTAGATTTCTACAACCGTTTTATTTTGATTTTGATTTTGGTTATTGACATAATCATTGAAACACACATCCAAACACCCTTGTATATAGTACATACTACATAGCAATCTACATTACGCATTAAAAAACAAGGTGTGATAAAATTTACCATGCCAAAGAAGCTCCATAGAAGGAGAACCTTCCTCCCAAGTTTATCCATAAGAAGAAGTGCAATGATCGATCCTGAATGAGTGTTAACATTCAATGTGAGCAATTTGACCCTTCTGTTTATGTCTATTAACAACAAAGTATATGACACACACACACAGATGATTTACCAAATAGGTTGACAATCCCGACAAAGGCGTTTGCAAGGTTTGAAGGAACTCCAGCACTTCGAAATACAGTTGAAGAAAAATAAAATATGGCGTTTATTCCTGATAGCTGTTGTAAAGCAAACAGGGTTGATCCAATAAACACAACTGCAAAAGGAGGAAGTGAATAACAATGCGTTTGCAGTGTATGTACCAAATATTTACACCATTTTGGTGTAAAAAACTGCATAGTCTTGGAATATGATTTACATAAAATTAATTTTCTAATCCGATGTATGCACCAAATTGTAACATTAGCGATTCACCACTTTTGTTCGTTTAACCATCTCTTCCAACCGAAACAGATAATTTAAGGTGTTTACACTAGATAATTTAGATTTACATACTAACTTATTAGGAAATATTATTGTTCCCTCTAAAAAAAAAGAAACAATTTTAATATCGTATAATTTACTCAAATATTAAAAATATTCATCTTATTGTTAACAATTATAATTGAAAAATAAAAGGACTAAAAACCCATACTCAGCATGGTACATAGTTGTTAACGGTGAATAGCAACAAATAGCGATAAGGTACCTATATGCTACATAGTGGATAGCGATAAATAGCGGGCGGCTATTTTATAAATAGCGATACACTGGCACAAAAATTTATACGTATATTATATCAAAATATCTTGGCATATATGCTATTTTACGTGTATTTAACAAACAACTAAAATGCAGCTATTTTATAGCTATATTTAATTGCTATTTATATTAAAAAAAATTGTCGCTATTATCGGTATCTATCGCTACAACCCTAATAGCGAGCCTAGACCTATACGCTACGTAGTGCGCTATAGCGATCGCTACGCTCGCTATTGACAACTATGGTATGGTTCATAGTTTAAAGGTCTCAATGAAATTGTTTTAAGAATAAAGTACACGGATAGTCCCTATGGTTTTCCAAAATTTTGGATTTGGTCTCTAGCTTTCCAAAAGTAGGATGTCCTTGTGGTTGTACTTTGTAACACATTTAGTCCACAACTTTTGCCAAAAGTACATGGATGGTCCCTGTGATTTGCACTTTGTAATGCATTTAGTCCATAACTTGGACCTCCTGAAACCTTTAGATTTGTTGGCTGGAGACTAATTGCGTTACAAAGTGCAAACCGTAGGGGACCATCCATGTACTTTTAGAAAGCTAGGGACAAAATCCAAAATAAAAAAAAACACTGGGACTATTCGTGTACTTTACTCTTATTTTAATCATACATCCCCTGTAATTTAGTTTATACTTCTTGTGTATTATAAGTGAAGCATGAAAATTGATGTGATAAGTGGTGTTGAAGCATGAAAATTGGCGTGATGAATAGTTGCACCAAATTTGGTGTAAAATAGTGTTGCAAAAAGAAATCTACATAATTTTAGTGTTCCTAGCATTAATCTAAATCTCAAAGTTGACAGTTACCTCTAAAATGACGCCCGTAAATCAGTTCTGAAATACTAACGGTATCATTTTCATCCACCTTGTCAGAATTTAAAAGCTCTGCCATTGCTGATCTGACGTTTGCAGGTCCTAGAAGTTTCTGGAACTCCACCTCTGCTTCTGTGTTTCTTCCTCTCTATGTAACATTAAAGAATATCACATTAAAAGCATGAGTACATAATAATATAACACGCAAGTAAGATGCCCTATGCTTGTAAAACAGAACATACAAGATTCTTTAGATTGAAGAAACGCATATTGATTTGTGTTTACACTGACATGCATATACGGACACATCATCATCATCATACTCAGTAAATGAGCATATATGGACACATATTTACACTGACATGCATATACGGACACATCATCATCATCATCATCATACTCAGTAAATGAGCATATATGGACACATATATATAGATAGTAAATTACTTTTTGAGTCCTTGTGTTTTAGTGGTTTTAACCATTTGAATCCAAAATCAAAATGTTTAACGCCCTGAGTCCCTAGATGCTTTTTTTATAACCCTTTGAGTCCTTTTGAGGTCATTTTTTTTAATAAAATTGGGATAGTTTGGAGGATAGAGGGGTACCTAGTAAGTATGTAGACTTAATTAAGGATATGTATGTTGAAACTAAAACTAGTGTTCGTGCACCGGTAGGGGATACTGATTTCTTTCCTGTGGAAGTCGGACTCCACCAAGGGTCAGCGTTGAGTCCTTTTCTTTTTGCGATTGTCCTAGATGAGTTGTCAAAGTCGATTCAGGAGTCAGTTCCATGGTGCTTGCTTTTTGCAGACGATATTGTGCTGATAGAGGAAAGTAAGCAGAGCTTGAATGAGAGGTTAGAAGAATGGCGTGTAGCCTTAGAAGGCAAAGGTTTGAGGATAAGTCGCTCTAAGACTGAGTACCTTTACTGTGATTTTAGTGGAGCAGGCGATGAGCACGACACTCAGATCACCATTGAGGGTCAGGTGGTCCCACAGGCAACTAAGTTCAAGTATTTAGGATCGTTTGTTCAGAGTAATGGAGAGATAGACAGTGACGTAGCTCACCGTATCCAGGTTGGATGGTGTAGGTGGAGAGCAGCCACAGGGGTATTGTGCGACAAGAGGTTCCCTGATAAATTAAAAGGGAAATTTTATAGGGTTGCAATTAGACCCTCTATGTTATACGGAACAGATTGTTGGGCCATCAAGAAAATCCATGCACGAAAGCTAGATGTGGCAGAGATGAGGATGCTAAGATGGATGTGTGGGCATACTAGATTGGACAAGATAAGAAATGAGGTTTTTAGGGTAAGATTAGGAGTTGCTTGTATTTCAGACAAAATAAGGGAGGGAAGATTGAGATGGTTTGGGCATGTCAGGAGAAGGCAGATGACAGACCCGATTAGAATAGTTGAAACACTCACTGTAGATGGAAGGAGGAGTAGAGGTAGGCCGAAAATGACTTGGGAGGAGCGGATTAGGCAAGATTTGCTAGATTTGCACCTCTTCGAGGACATGGTCGAGGATAGAACTTCGTGGAGACGTAGGATTAAGGTTAAGGACTTTTAGGAGTTTGGTCTGGTTTTTGATTTAGGTTCTTGTCTTATGAGTTTAAATTTTTTTGGTTTTCTATGAGGTGTGATATAGCTTTCTATAAGTTGTCACTTAATCCCGGCATCGTATTTTTACTAACAACTACTTATTTATTTATGTGTTTATTTTTATTATTTTTCTTTTCCACATTTTTTTTAGTAGTTGTGTGCTTATATATGTTTTTCCGGAAGCTTATGTCTTGGTTATGGTTTTTTGGGAGCCGGGGGTCTCACTGGAAGCAGCCTCTCTATCCCCTAGGATAGAGGTAAGGCTTGCCTACATCCTACCCTCCCCAGACCCTATCAATAGCTTTGCTATAGGTGGGATTATACTGGGTATGGTTGTTGTTGTTGTTGTTGGACTCAAAACGTAATAAAATGAACAAAATTAGACTCAAAACGTTATAACATGAGCGGTTAGGGACTCAGGGCGTCACTTTTTGATTTTGGACTCAAGTGGTTAAAACCACTAAAACATAGGGACTCAAAAAGTAATTTACTCTAGATAACAAATTAGGTTTGTCAATAGTAGGTGAACGAACTAAATGTACTTAACTGGTATATCCATATTTCAGTTCAGCTAGAAGGTAAACCAAATAACAGATTTAATTAATGAGTACATGATTAAAAAAAAAAATCAATTATAAAATATAAATAACAAAATTGATAATTCTTTTATGTTCCAACCTCATCAAAATCCAAAAACAAATAACCATCTCATACATACTTCAACTTCGTAAAAAGATCACTGATTTATTTTTTTGAGATACTATAAATTCAAATAAACAACTTTTAAACAGTTGATGCTTTTTAGTTTAATTTAATGTTTAGAACAAAAGATCATAAAAAAACAAGATAGACTCAGAAAGTTGCATATAAAAATCTTAATTTCTGCAGTTTCTCCTATTTAATTTAGCTTTAACTTACAGCAGAAGAGGCTAAACTTGAAAAAAAAAGATCTCGATTTTATATATATATATATATAGGATTAGGTTCAAGAGTGAACACTAGTGTAGCTTGCGAACTGAGCGAACTAATCCTGGCCATACACGTGTGTGTACTATTCATCAATATACACCTTTTGATATAAGGATTAGGTTCAAGAGTGAACACTAGTGTAGCTTGCGAACTGAGCGAACTAATCCTGGCCATACACGTGTGTAGATCAATGGTCAGGATTTGATGTTGAAATACACTAGTGTATTTTACGATAAGATCCTGGCCATCCACGTGTGTAGATCAATGGCCAGGATTTGTTCACTCAGTTCGCAAATACACTAGTGTGAGAAAAACATAAAATTAAAGTCGAAAGAAACTGTTGTTGAAGTTTAAGGGACTGTTTAATAACTTTATTAAAGTCTAGGGTCTAAGAAGTCATCATCATCATACTCGGTAAACCCCACAAATAGCAAAGCTAAGGCAGGGGCGAAGCTTAATGGGGGGGGGGGGGGGGACGTCCGCCCCCCGGGATTTTTCGCTCAGTAGTGTTATATATGTAGTTTTCGTATAGAAATTTGTGGGTATATACGTTTTCACCCCCCCGGTTCTATAGAAATTTTTGGGTATATATGTTTTCACCCCCCCGCCCGAAAAATCCAAGCTTCGCCAATGGGTCTGAGGAGGGTAGATGTAGACAGCCTTACCTCTACCCCCTAGGAATAGAGAGGCTGCTTCTAGGGTCTAAGAAGTAAACTTAGTAAACTACATGGGTTGAAAGTGTAAAAGGTGGTACTATTCATCAATATACACCTTTTGATATATAGGATTAGGTTCAAGAGTGAACACTAGTGTATTTGCGAACTGAGTGAACAAATCCTGGCCATTGATCTACACACGTGGATGGCCAGGATCTTATCATCAAATCGTAAAATACACTAGTGTATTTCAACATCAAATCCTGACCATTGATCTACACACGTGTATGGCCAGGATTAGTTCGCTCAGTTCGCAAGCTACACTAGTGTTCACTCTTGAACCTAATCCTATATATCAAAAGGTGTATATTGATGAATAGTACCACCTTTTACACTTTCAACCCATGTAGTTTACTAAGTTTACTTCTTAGACCCTAGAAGCAGCCTCTCTATTCCTAGGGGGTAGAGGTAAGGCTGTCTACATCTACCCTCCTCAGACCCATTGGCGAAGCTTGGATTTTTCGGCCGGGGGGGTGAAAACATATATACCCAAAAATTTCTATAGAACCGGGGGGGTGAAAACGTATATACCCACAAATTTCTATACGAAAACTACATATATAACACTACTGAGCGAAAAATCCCGGGGGGCGGACGTCCCCCCCCCCCCCCCCCCCCCCCCCCCCCATTAAGCTTCGCCCCTGCCTTAGCTTTGCTATTTGTGGGGTTTACCGAGTATGATGATGATGATGATGACTTCTTAGACCCTAGACTTTAATAAAGTTATTAAACAGTCCCTTAAACTTCAACAACAGTTTCTTTCGACTTTAATTTTATGTTTTTCTCTTTTGGTTGTTATACTGGGTGCCAGCATCGTATCGATACCGTAGTGAACCGAACCGATGTTGACCAAACTCCCGCTGCAACGCGCGGGTAATTTTACTAGTTTTGGTTTAACAATCGCAACGCAAAAATCATGAATTTAAACCAAATTTTTGGGAAGAAATAATAAAAGGTTCACCTAAAATTTGGTACGGATCTTGTGTTTCTGGTTTCGGTATTTTTTAACACCCTTAACAAATATGCACACATAAGAACACATACACAATCATGAACATACAAAGCGGAAAAAAGATAAACCATCTCATGTAAACAACAAAAAAGATGAAAACAAACCTTGTAAAGCCAATGTGGACTCTCTGCACAGAATATCATAGCAAGAGCAAGCACCGTAGATGGAATAGTAGATAACCAAAAGCAAATACGCCACCTGAACACATAGATTCAAATGATGAATTTGAAATATCAACTTTTTAAAATATAAAAAAGCATGATAATAATTACTTTTTGAGTCCTTGTGTTTTAGTGGTTTTAACCATTTGAGTCCAAAATCAAAATGTTTAACGCCCCGAGTCCCTAGACTCTTTTATTATAACCTTTTGAGTCCTTTTGGGTCCATTTTTTAACCTTTTGAGTCTAAATTTTTAACAAAAATGGACTCAAAACGTTATAAAATGAACAAAATTGGACTCAAAACGTTATGAAATGAGCGCTCAGGATGTTAAAACTTTTTGATTTTGGACTCAAGTGGTTAAAACCACTAAAACACAAGGACTCAAAAAGTAATTTACTCTACTTTAAATTTATTTATTTCCTTACCAGCCTGAGATACTCTTGACAGGGATCCCTATCAAAAGAGCCCCTAACAACCCTAAACATGTTGAAATTTGAATAAAGCTGCCGTAAGTACCACGCACAGAAGGAGGTGAAACCTGCAAGAAACCACAATTAAAAAAATGTTACAGGTGGAATATATAAACCCGTCTGCTTATAAAGGGGTCTATACGGGTTATGTTGCATCTCTTAACGGGCCAAACAAGTAGTATGAAAAGCTGAGCTTAACAGAAACAGTTCAAATGGGTTAAAGACTTGAAGTCACCCAGAATGTACGTTTAATGCATATAACCTTCTAAATTATTTATTCAAAAATTAGATTACAATTGAAACGATAGATATTCTCTCATCATATTTGACACGCTAATCATTAACAAAAAAGTGAAAAACTGGAGAAAAGTGTTTAGACCCAACACAAAACTACTAGTTTTAACCGGTAACCCGACCCCCCAAACCCGTATGCAAAAACAAGTAGTGCTGCACTGCTGCTTAACCTCTGTGATATAGAGCGCTGCGACAGGTGGACCGATACCCAGCCCTATTCCAACAATGAACCTCCCAAGTAGCATCCCAGTCAAACTATTGGTTGTTGCACTGAAACAATTAATTATTAATATCTCTCATAAATGCATTTATTGATAAAAAAATCACCGTTGAGTAAGTTTTTATACATAATAGAGAAACTTTCATTATGGTCCACAAGCTTTCTCTATTTTTGTCTTATTAAGAAGTATTATTATTATTATTATTATTATTATTATTATATATAACAAAGTTCATTCTTGTGAATAGTTAGGTGGTGCTAAAACGCACCATCTCCTTTTGCTAATATAAGCCGCCTCATCTACGTTAAAATGAGCCGCTTTTTGTGGTTTTTGTCTTTTTGGGTGTTTTTCTTGACTTTCAATCGCACCCCTGTACTTTAAATAGTTAGGTGGTGGCGTGGTGCTAAAATTCAGCCGCCCTATCACGTTAAAATGAGCCACTTTTTGTGGTTTTTGTCTTTTTGGGTGTTTTTCTTAACTTTCAATCGCACCCGTATACTTCAAATAACTTGTGTTTGTTAATTATACCGATTGTTGGTATTGTACTTTTTGAGTTTTTCCTTTCGGTTGCTATACTGAGTGTCGGTACTGTATCGATACCGTAACGAATTGACACTGACACTGACTGGATTCCCGCTGCAACACGCAGGGGAAATTTACTAGTTTTAGACATTGAAAGCACAGTCAGACATATTATTTATACCATGTGTCAAGAGTCAAGACAATACATTATTGTTGTTGCAAATATAATTACCTACAAGCAGCACCAATGACCATAGGCAAAGCACATAACTGAAACGCCCTGCGGCGCCCAAACTCATCAGCAATCCAACCACTGAACAGGGACCCAACAAAGGCACCACCAAGACATGTACTAACTATCAGACCTTCATTTACATTGGACAAAAGCTCACAAAACTTAGTTTGTACGCAATAACAAGATACAAGATCGACGTTTTAGAAAATGTAAAACAGATACCTTCAGCCAAGCTATTCCCGTTGAAACCAAGATCATGGGATATACTTTCAAGTGGTTCATTTACTACCCTGCACGTATAGGAACACAATTTACACAAACTTTTTGAGTTTCTTGCTACATGGTTTACCACTTTACAGAAATTATTGATATTTGCGTCAAACTTCAACAAACTATGCGAATTAATCAAAACTAGGATTTCCCCACCGCGTGTTGCAGCGGGGAATCCGTGTACGAACCAAACCATAAAGAGCGTTCTTTAAGCTACTATATTACATTACATGATTACAATATATATTAAAAACCAACTTGTTATAGTTAATAATGACCGGTTTTAAAACATCAATTTTAGATAACGTAAAGGTCATCATCATCATCATCATCATCATCATCATCATCATCATCATCATCATCATCATCATCATCATCATCATCATTACTCAGTATATCCCACCAATAGCAAAGCTAAGGTAGGGCCTGAGGAGGGTGAGATGTAGACAGCCTTACCTCTACCCCGTAGGAATAGAGAGGTTGCTTCCAATGAGACCCACATCAAGCCTTGGACATAAGGCACATAACACTCGGCAATTGAGACAAACGCCGATTAGTGCATGTACCCCCTTGTCTTTCGGCTATCAACGCCACCACATGATGCATGATTAACCATCCCCCTCTTTTAACGTTATTTTCACGAAATTAGTAAAATAACGTTAAAATTAGTGCACTTTCACTTTTGCCCCCCGAGCGCCCACACAGATATACATTATATGAGCATACCGCAAGCGGGGCGTAAGATAACGCAAAGGTAAATTAATAAATTTTTTTCGGTGGATACCGGATTGGTCCGTTTTCTAAAAAATTTATCGCGAATTTAGTTGTAAAAAAACTAACGAACGAAAGTTATAAAAGGAAAATAAAACTATTGGGTTAAAGGCCTATATTATTTAAAGTGTAAGGGATTAATTTGAAACTTAAAAAAAAAATATTGTAGCATTTTACCAGTGTAAAACGTTTTGATAGGGGTAATGATAACTTTATTAGAGTTTAGGGGACGCTTAATAAATTTATTATAATTCAAGGAGTAAGAATGTAAGTTGTTTAAAAAAACTAACAAAAGTTGAGGGGGGCGAAATGGTAAGAACCAAAACCTTAGTGGTCAAAACATAAAAAAAAAAAGAATTCTTGTGAGATGGTTACATATGCCACTCAAAAAAGAGTAAATTACAAAAATGCCATAAAGAAGAAGTATGTGAGTGAATGGCACTTTTGTAATTAAAAGGAAAATAAAGGGGATAATGGGTACTGTTGCACCATGATGTGTTTTAATATGTATATATCAAGATATGAAGAGGGTGTGAATACAAAATTCAAAAAAATGGGTTAAAAATTAACAAGAACATAATGTTGTGCCTATTTGGCAATTGGCGTCCTCCAAACCGAATAAGAAAATTAAAAAAAAAGGTTGAAATTCATATTTCCCTCTCCTAAACTCAATAAAACCATATTTGGTCAACAATGCATTAGTCAATGTGTACAAGTTATTCAACCAGTAAGTTGGATACATACGATATTACTGACTTTTTGAGAGGGGAAGTTGAGATTCACCCTAAAAAAACTCACATTTTTTTGCAAAATAACCTCAAATCAGATCCAATTTATAAACTATTCCATTCTTCAAGGGGGTTCTAGTTTGGATTCAATATAGAAGCATGCTCATATATATGTTTGTAAGGAGTGGAGGAAAAATAAAAACAAGAGATGTTTAGGTTGAGAACTAACCCAAGATGGTAACCAAATAAAAAAGAGACTATAGATGCCACAAGCACATGAGGCAAAGAATGTCTTAAAGGTGGATCTGTATACTCTTGGACCATATCATCCTGCAAATATTCTACACAAAACAAACAAAACTTTTAGCACTATGTCCCCCAAACTATTGCGATTGTAAAGATCAATTAGAAAGCAAATTGACACAATAAGGTATTATTGTAGTGGCATAAATTCAATGGCAACCCCTAGCTTCTTTAGATTCAAAGTTTTTTTTGTCAAATCGCCAGACGCACAAGAATATTGTGCTATAATGACACAACTCGCTTAAAAGTCCAAGTGGGGTGTGCATGGGTCGGTTTGGCGATTTCGCTCAAAATCATAACCATAACCGTGATGTAATGGATAATCATAACCAGAACCAAACAGTTATGGCGGTTTTGGTTAATCGGTTTTGAAGATTATAGCGGTCGGTTGTGATTACACATTTCTATATATTAGTATATTACATAGTATTAAAAATTACATATAACATATAATATTAATGTCGAATATTCAAACAAAATGATATGACAGAATCCATAAATTCAAACAAACGATATAATATAACTTATAAATTCTAACAAATGTTCAACCAAAAACATCAAATATTGGAAAAATGGTGACAAGTCCAAAATCCGACAAGGATTTTACTACATGTCGATTCGGTTCGGTTATGGCGGGTATGGAAACGTTGATAACAACAACCAACCCACTACTTTCGGTTTTCAGAAAAACAATTAACCGACCCACTGGTTTTTGAGTCGGCTAGGTTTTTCCTGTTCGGTTAATTCGTTTTTTTGCACATCCCTAAGTCCAACCATATGAAGAAACCTTTTTTTATTTCCAAAGTCAATTTATAATTATAGTGCTTCTCAAATTGGATCTCCGACATGTAATAAGAATAAATGAACAGTAAACCTAAAGCATCCTATAACTATCTTATGGTAATTACTTAAGCATACAAGTAGAAATGACTTAAGAATAGAGATGGTGGTGGCATGTTAATGATGGTGGAATACTTGCTTTAAATTTGAAACCCAATAAATTCTATATGTTTGCCTTTAAGGTATATACAATTTATACAAAATCAAAATGCAAAACATGTATTTTGTAACGTTTATATCCACAAAAGTTTTGCATTAGTTAACTTCATATTCATAATGATGACCTTTCCAACAGCAGAAAACATATCCATAAGGCATAGAAAAATGATATAAAATCAGATATTTACCAGAATCATCTTCTAGGTCAACTGAATTTGTACCGTCCCTAGACGGCATTCTCTTGTACATAGAGGCACCAACGTTTGGGAGTGCCGGCATAGCACACAAAATCCAAAACTGATGACAAATTGCACAACTTGGATGACTCTTAAGACAGCTACTACTGAACCCACAGAAACAAAATGTCATTTGTCAATCTAGCCATCAAAATTAAGCTTCAAATGCAAAATTAAGCGTCATAACACTAATCTTATGAGCACATTAACCTATAGGAAATTCCAGAAACTTATACACTACTCAAGAGGCTTCAAGAACTGTAGAGAACTCTAGAAGCCTCCCATAATTCTAGCCCTTCAGTTTGTAGAATATTAAACAGTAACTATCTAGATATTCTAGACATCTTGTTCATGTTTAAAGATAATGATTGCCCCACATAACACAAGTTCTGTCGGCTTAAAGTTTAACCTAGCTGATAGCTGATATAATACTGTTCAAAATCGAAGTCGCCAAGGTACAAGTTCTAACACAACATTATCCACGAAAATTAATAGTAGCAACACGCAGGGGTTAGAATGTTAGATCTACCATACTAGAACGTCAAATTTACAATCATACCACACATCCCGATCTCAACAATTTAGCAAAAAATTGACAAAATCGTGCAAATTCAAAGCAAGTAACAACAATCAGATATCAGCCACTAAGTTCTTGCATCAAGTGTGTATCGTAAAATCCAGATAACTTGGAGAAAACGATCGGATAAATTCAAAGTTGAAGAAAGTTACAAAATCAGATATCAATCACTACGTCGTTGCATCAAGTGTGTGTTGTAAGTAAAATCCAGATAAGTTGTAGAAAAACGATCGAATGTACAAATTGAAGCAAGTTACAAAATCCAAGTCTCCATAACACAACATTATCCATGACACTCAATCATATCAACACACAGGGGTTAGAATGTGATATTTACCACACTAGAACATTAAACTTGCATTCATACTACACATACCGATTTCAACAATTTAACAAAAAATCGACCAAATACGTGCAAATCCGAAGCAAGTAACAAACTAACAACAATCAGATACCAATCACTACATCATTGCATCAAGTGTGTGTCGTAAAATTCAGATAACTTGTAAAAAAGAAAATCAAATAATTTCAAATTTCAAATAACTTACAAAATTAAAGCCTCCATAACACAACATTATCCACGAAATTCAATCATATCAACACAGGTTTAAATGTTAGATCTACCACACTAAAACATCAACTTACACTCATATTACACATCACAGTTTCAACAATTCAACAAAAAAATAGATCAAATACGTGCAAATCCGAAGGAAGTAACCACAATCAGAAATCAATCACTACGTCGTTGTATCAATCGTGCGTCGTAAAATCTATACAACTTATAAAAACCGATCTAATAAGTTCAAATCTGAAGCAAGTTACAAAGTCGAAACTACACATTCCAATTACAACAATTTAACAAAAAACCAATCAAATACGTACAAGCTCAAAGCAAGTAACAACAATCAGACATCAATCACTATGTCGTTGCATTGTAAAACCTATACAAGTAAAAACAGATCTAATTAGTTCAAAACTTCAAATCTGAAGCAAGTTACAAAATCGAAACTACACATTCCTATTTCAACAATTCAACATAAAATCATTCCTATTTCAACAATTCAACATAAAATCATTCCTATTTCAACAATTCAACATAAAATCAATCAGATATGTGCAAATTCAAAGCAAGTAACAACAATCAGATATCAATCACTACGCCATCGCATCAACCGTGTATCGTAAAATCCAGATAACTTATCACTAGGCCATCGCATCAATCGTGTATCGTAAAATCCAGATAACTTGTAAAATCCAAATAGCTTCTAATATTCGATCTAATAAGTTCAAATCTGAAGCAAGTCACACAATCGAAACTACACATTCCGATTTCAACGATCAGATATCAATCACTAGTCGTTGCATCAATTGCGCGTCGTCAATCCAGAAACTCGTAAAAATTGATCTAACAAGTTCAAATCCGAAGCAAGTAACAAAAAAACAAAAAAGTGAGATATCAATTTGCATCAACCGTGTGTCATAAGATCCAAATAACTTGTAAAAAATCTATCAAATAAGTTCAAAACTGAAGCAAGTTACAAATTCTAACACAACATTATCCACGAAATTCAATCATATCAACACGAAGAGGTTAGAATGTTAGATCTACCACACTAGAATCTCAAACTACACATTTCGATTTCAACAGCTAACCAAAAAACCGATCAAATACTTACAAACCTAAAGCAAGTAACAACAATCAGATATCAATTGGCATCAATTGTGCGCCGTAAAATCAAGATAACTTGTAAAACATGATCGAACGAGTTCAAATCTGAAACAAGTTACAAAATCGAAACTACACATTCAGATTTCAACAATTCACAGCAAATCTATCAAGTACGTTCAAATTCAAAGCAAAAACAACAATCAGATGTCAATTACTACGCCGTTAATAAGTTCAAATCTGAAGCAAGTTACAAATAAAACTACACATTCCGATTTCAACAATCAGATATCAATTACTACATCGTTTCATCAATCGTGCGTCGTAAAATCCAGATAACTCGTAAAAACCGATCTAATAAGTTGAAATCCGAAGCAAGTAACAACAATCAGATATCAATTTGCATCAAACGTGTGTCGTAAGATCCAGATAACTTGTAAAAACCGATCGAATTTGAAGCAGTTACAGAATCGAAGCTGCTTACCTAATGTGATTATTGGAAGAATCGGACGGAGAATGAGATGCGAAGAGCTGAATCGCAGGTGTCAGTTGTCACTGTAATCACAAGTTCGAGAAGATTCATTCACCAGGCATTAATTGCTTTAGATGTACGCGGAGGAAGTCGGTGTTTGCTTTAATGCGCCGGACACGTGTCAAGCTATGGTGCGCCGAATGCTACTTTGTGTTGTTTTCTACACCATTCGATATGGCAACAAGAACTATTAGAATTGTTTTTAAATTATTAGATTTGTTTTTTTTTTTTTTTTTAAAGTCCAACCAAATTTTTTATTTCTTTACTTTGGGCAACCAAATGTTACCCAAAAGATACACCCATTACAACCATCTGCAAATATAACATTCATACACCAAAGTTTAACAAATCGAAATTGCACCAATTTTCCCAAGAAATACTATCCGCCTTCACTCGACTCTTTAGCCACATATAGCCAAACATCTTAATGTCTTCTTTCATCCTGCTTAAATTATGACGCTTACCATTGAATACCGCTTCGTTTCGACTTCTCCAAATGACCCATATAGTTGCATGTGCCACCAAAGAAACCACTTTTCTCCATCTCCTTGATCCTCTGTTCCTCTTTTGAAAGTGAGCCAAGTCTTTTAGTTCCAAAACAAAAATAGGGTGTAATCTACACCATTTCGACACAAAATCCCAAAGTTGGTCCGCTACCCGGCAGGAAGCGAAGAGATGCATAGCTGTTTATCCTCTTCTTCACATAATTTGCACCGACTATTATGCACTGTCACATTTCTTCTAGCTAGAGCCATAGTAGTAGGAAGTTTATCTTGAATCAATCGCCACATCAAGAAATTAACTTTTATTGGGGACCAATTATTCCATTCAAACTCCAATCCACTATCTGAAAACACCATGTGCTGAAGCTTATTCCGGATGCTTTTTACCGAAAAAACACCCGAGCCCTCCAAAGCCCAAAACCACTTGTCCGCCCTCAGCCCGAAACTAAATCCCTGAATTGCAGCCGAGAGGCTGCTGAGATCAGCCATTTCATCGGTTGAAGACGGTAGTCTGATCCATTGGAATATTAGTTCCAAACCACCGATCACATCCACGACCCGATCTTTTATAAGAGCATTTTTCTTGACCTCTAGCTGGAAGAGGTTTGGAAATTTTTCGCATAACGGTACGTCGAATAGCCATCTCTCTTTCCAGAAATAAAATCCTTTTTCGGAACCCGGAGAGCCCAAAAACAAAGACTCCAGTTTTATCCCCACCGCTTCAAATTCACCAGATAAATTGTGAATTTGCTTCCACGGACCCGCAATAGACATCTTTGCAGGAATAAAGCTCCACGATCTCGAGTTATTATGTATATCCCACACCACTCTTCTCCATAGGCTACCTTTATCTTCCTTGAACCTCCACCACCACTTTGATAACATAGCCAAATTCGCCATCCGAAGAGATCCAAAACCCCCGCCCCCAAAGTCTTTCGGTGTCATCATGTTATTCCACGCAACCTACTTCATTTTTTCCTTTTCCGGATCCGATCCCCAAAGAAAATCTCTACACAATTTTTCTAGTTTCTTTATGACCCCCATTGGGGCCTTATAAAGGGAAAAATAATACGTAGGAAGTGCATTGAGAACGGATCGAATTAGTGTAATACGACCTCTGAAAGAAAGAGTGTTTGCCTTCCAAAGCGATAATCTTTTTTTGAATGTTTCCACTACCGGGTCCCAATTTTTAATCAAATTCATGTTTGCCCCAACTTGGAGCCCCAAATATTTGAACGAAAACGATCCTCTTGTGCAACCCATCATATTTGCCATAAGTTGAACATTCGTATCTTCCACCCCGACCCCATAGAGGCTACTTTTTTTCAAATTTACTTTAAGACCCGTAGTGAGAAAAAAACATCTAAGGAGCCTTTTTAAATTCACCAAATTGTCAAAAGACCACTCACCAGTAAAAATTACGTCATCGGCATAAAGGAAGTGTGAAAAAGGATTACCATTGGAGGAAAGAGACAAACCTCAAAAAGCCCCGATTTCACATGCCTTCTTCATGATTCCGGTCAACGCTTCCATGACAAGTACAAATAGAAATGGCGACAATGGGTCACCTTGTCTCAAACCCCTCGAACAAGCGAATTCTTGGGTCGGGGAGCCATTGACTAGGACCGAAGCCCTCGCCGACGTCACTATTGTCATCACCCAATTCCGCCACTTTTGAGGGAAGCTCATTTGACAAAGCATAGAGTTTAAAAAGTACCAACTTAATGAATCATACGCCTTCTCAATATCGACTTTGAGAATCATCCCCTCCTTTTATTTCTTTTTAACCACGGAATAACCTTTGACCCGCTGCAACGCGCGAGCGTTGCGCCTGTGTCGAAAATTAGAGTAATTTGAATTTTTACCGTCAAATATCTGATTTGACTCGTTTCCGAGTAAAACTTACATTAAATGTAGATTAACTGAAAACATACATAAAATAATCACGAAAACGTATTATATTTCACCTCACTTATTACCAAGAAAAAAATACGTCAAAACACCGTAAACCATCTTGTATTTATAACGAAATGTACTTAAATAAAACACGTAAAAAATAGTATTGCTTTTAAGTTAAAAAATGGTATCTCATGTTGCGGTAGCGTTGAAACGTAAAGTAACTTGAACCGTTTAATGAAAATGTATTATATATGACAAAACATAGATCAACAAAAAACATACATAAAAATAAATACATAAAATAATCACGAAAACGTATTATATTTCACCTCACTTATTACCAAGAAAAAAATACGTCAAAACACCGTAAACCATCTTGTATTTATAACGAAATGTACTTAAATAAAACACGTAAAAAATAGTATTGCTTTTAAGTTAAAAAATGGTATCTCATGTTGCGGTAGCGTTGAAACGTAAAGTAACTTGAACCGTTTAATGAAAATGTATTATATATGACAAAACATAGATCAACAAAAAACATACATAAAAATAAGCACGGAAACGTATTGCCAAAATGTAGATCATCCGAAGAACGTAAACGTTTTATATTTGACCCATGTACATAAAAATAAGCATGTACAACTCGAGGGGGTCAAAATGACATTTTACAAAGTTTTTATAAAGCTAAAGGGTGTAAGTACAATACTAAAAGTTAAGGATAGTCAAAAAATCAAAAAGAAAAAAACATAAAAGAAAAAAACCAAATGTTCGCTATAGTAATTTGGTAAAAGAGAAATGAGTTATAATATAACAAGAATTAACACATGATTAGTGCTAACACTTTAAGAACTTTAGAAATGTTATAAGAGTAAGAATAAAAGAATTGTATAGCTTATGAAAGTGTATACATGATGTGCATTTTCTTTTCTACCTTGAGCTAGTATTTATACTACAAAAAGTTTAACTATTTGGCAGACAAGGTTAACTATTTGATGGACAAGTAGTATGGTACATTATCCATAAGTTTGACAAAGAGTTCATCCACTTGCTTGGTAGATCTAGAAGTAAATCTTGATTTGCATGGTAAACTTTATATAATATTCATAACACTCCCCCTTGAATGACACTTTGCAAACTTCAGGGTCTTTAAGTACTGCCTCATTAAAAACCTTGCTAAAGAAAAACCCAGTGGGAAAAAAACCTTAGCTAAGTGAAGAAACACTGTATATATGACCAGAATCAAATCATCCAGGGGGTTAGGTTCTGCATAAAAAGGGTTGGTTCTCTCTCGTTCGATTCAAAGGGACAAATCTTCTCTTCTTCTCGATAGCTGCAAAACAAACACCGTCAGCCTCGTCACGGGGAGAATGGGGGTTCTCTCCATGACCACCCTCCGGCGTGAGAATAAGTATCGATATTTAAAGAAGAAGAAGAAGTATAAGTGAAGTGAATGTAAGTTGGAGATTATACCTGAATTACTTTTCTATTTATAGCCGGGAGTTTGGGCGGGAAAACCTGTTATTGAAATATTGACGGAATGTGCTAACTCCGTAAGCGGTTATTTTTCCCTCCGTTAATTCTCTTAATCCAATGTGAGAGCACACGGATCGCTATTTAGATCAACGGCTGGGGCATTGCCACGTGGAAAGTGGGCAAGGGGAGATTTCTCTCTAATTCCATGCCATCACCGTGTCTTCAAGAGAGCCTGGGATGATGACACGTGGCCAGACGGTTACAACCGCCTGGTGGTGCAAGATTAAGCCTTCTAGAAGATTACTGCCATAATCAGTGTGACTCCTTATCGTGTGGTATCAATTGAAGTAAATAATATCCAAGTCTGGGTATTATTTAAGCGAGAGTGCTAACTGGGATTTTCCTCTCTGATTATGGAGAAAGGCGCAAGGATTCATAAGTTTCCCTTAGGTGCGCATGTGTTATTTGCTGTTTTTGCTCTCTTTATTGGACCAGTGCGCGGCCGCTCAGGGTCTAAAGAGAGTAAAAAAGCGAGGTGGTGGTACGGTCCCAGGTGCTTAACACGAGGTTTTTGGGACCTTACCCCTTCAAGTCCCCCCAGTCTAGTGTTGCTCTTATGCAAATAAGTGGAGCACTGGACTGTGAGAGAGAGGTGCTTTTTTGCTTTTGGAGGTTTTTTGGCACGAAAATGGAGAGTCTTCCGGAGGAAGAGACTTCTGTTTATTATTTTGATTTTTGGGTTTGTTGACCTATGGTCTGCAAAAAAGGTGCAGCAGCAACTGTTGACGTGTGACAGCTGTCTTTGTCAGCTTGTACGTTACTGACCGTGTTTCACACGCACACGTGAACTCGAGTTTGTGCTATTCCCCACTCGTCCCTGACGCTTGGGTAACTGTGCCATCCAGAAAAAGTTGTTGTTGCAGTTACCTAGGCCATTTATGGCGGTGAGTATATAAGTGTTTTGATGTGTGCAAAATGCAACATATAAATTACATCAATTGTGGCATAAAACTAACCCTTTTTTTAGTACTAATGTTGGAAAAAGTATGTTTTTGTCTTCCTTTTGTATTTTCAGGATTAAATGAGCTCAAATGAACAAAGAAGCAAAAAGGCAGCTAAATCTAACATAAATACAAGAAAAGGAACAAACGTGGCATGCCCAGCCTCCCCGACAGCATCTTCCAACAAGAGAACAGAAGACTGAACACGCCCCGTGCTCAATGAGCACGGGGGCGTGCCCAAGTGTCAGCAGAAAAGACAAAGTTGTAGAAGCTTCTATCAACCACCACCGGGTCGTGCTCAGCGGACACGGGGCCGTGGTCAACTCTAATATTCGCATAATCTGAGGAAATCTTGATAATACAGATACGCTTCTGCACACGGGGGCGCCCAGCGGACACGGGGGCGTGGTGAACTAATGCAGACAAACTGTAGTTAATGAAGAAAGAGAAGGAAGGTGGACACGGGGCCGTGCCCGAGTCTCTGTTCAGCCTATAAATAGGGGTGCTTAGCTCATTTGCAAACCATCCCTTGGCACACCACCTCTCTCACACTTCACCCACCACCCACCACCATCACAACACCATCATCCACCACCATCATCCATTGTCCATCATAGAGTGTGTGAGTCGTCTCGGGATCTAAGATTGATCGTAAGAGTTCTTGACAATCAAAGGCCATGTTTGCCTAAGTCTCTTACATCACTTGGTGAAGATAAGTGTCTAGTGTAATACTTTTTATTTTTAATCTTTTCGCACTTTTTACTTGGTTATGTATTAATGACTTTAATAACTAGTTTCTTATGTTGAAGGTGATTCTTCCTTATCGTTTGTCCGTGGTGTCTTGGCATTATTTTACTGGCTATATAAAATAAAAGATTTTCACCATTCATATCTCCACGGTCTATATAGAGATATGTTGGCTACCTGGTCGGGGGTTAAGGGAACGGTTTGATAAGAGTTTTGCCTTGTTCAGTGTATAGATCCTGCAAAGACCTGGGTCAAATTTAGTAGGACCTCCTTCAATACCCACCGGTATTGGATGGCGGGGGTCCAAACTCTTTGATCCCCTCATATGTAAACTACTATTAATACTTTAACCCGGCTATTTAGGACTGTATCCCTGCTGACTCAGACTACTTAGCCGAGGGTAACGTCACCTTCAAAAGAGGGGCCTACCATAATATGCATTAATAACTTAATTAATTATCTTTCAATAATCCGACCCTTTAGGATTGTATCCTTGCTGACTCAAACTACTGGGTTGAGGGTAACGTCACATTCAAAAGAGGGGCCTACTACAATAACTAAGATAATCTCTTAAAAAGTGCAAAAGTGCGGAAATAATCAAAGGTTACACTAAACACGAGTCGGAGCCAAGTGATTCATCTTGTCTATCTGTTTTTACTTTTATTTTATTTTTCAGCATTTTAGTTAGTTTTATTTTTCTTATTTAAAAACATATTTCTAACTTTTTGATTTGATTAGACGTTGAGGATAAACCGGTACTAAAAGCTCTTGTGTCCTTGGACGACCTCGGTATCTTGCCAACACTATACTACGCTCACGATGGGTGCACTTGCCCATATGTGTGTTTGGTGTTAGTAAAATATCGTGTTTTATAAATTTAAAACTTGACTAACGTGTAAAAAGGACTTAAAATATACATTAAAACATATAACACACTGCACGTACATCAAGTTTTTTGGCGCCGCTGCCGGGGACACAAGGATTTTAAGAAAGTTAGGAATCAACGGCCTAATCGTTTTTCTGATTTTTCTGTTTTTTTTAGGATTTTCTTAATTTTCCAGCTTCTGCAGAACTCAGCACGGGTCGTGCCTGCTGAACACGCCCCGTGCCCAATCATTGGAACTGGCAATCCTGTTTTAAGTCAGACAGTAAGCTGAACACGGGGCCGTGCCCACTCAACACGCCTCGTGCCCAAGATTCAGTTACTGAAAACAGAACCGTAAGATCCCGACGGTTGGTAATTTTTGACACAAACATGAGTGATAATGATAATTTTTACTTTCGGCACTCTTATGGTACGTGGTGTCAATTATGTGGTGGCTCTCATAAGGAATTAAAATGTTATTTTCTAAATTATAAGCCCCACTATATAGACCCATTGTTTTCCTGTAGCCTTAAGAGGGGTGAAAGTAAAAATAATCCCTATCTCTCCCTCGAATGCTCTCAACCGGATCTTCTAGGAGAAATGCTTCTTGATGAACTATTTCGAATGGAAGATCTAATTCTTAATTGGTTAAAAGAACTTAGGATAGATTTCAATAATTTATCTCAAGACGATAACCAAGAAGAATTGTTAGGATCGCATTCAAATAAAAACAACTTCGTTGTTCCCGATGTTACCTCTAACTCTAGCGAGGACTTGAGCGATAGTCGTCCCTGTGTCGATTGTGCCGTGAAGGACTCCCCATAGACTTCGTTCGGTGCATACATAGACCTGAGCGATTCGGCATACACCTTCTTTAACGAGAGCCCGGGAAAGGGTTGGACTTGTCCACCTACATATAGCATAGGAATCACCCTCACCGATAACCTCTTGCGTTCGCGTCTTAATCTAGATCAATTGAGGTATCTTAGGCACTTTGGGGTTGTTCCATCCAGTAAGGAACCGCCCGATCTGGATAAATTCCTTAGAAATAAGAAAACTCCATAAGACAGCTTCTAGACACGGGGCCATGTCCAGGTCAACACGCCCCCGTGTCCACCAAAAGATTCCTTTCTGATTTTTATCAGAATACGAACAAAATGTGTCAGGATTCTGTCTGCACACGGGGCCGTGTCCAGCCGACACGGGGCCGTGTGCAGCGTGCTGTCGTTTTCTATAAATACAACAAGATTCCTGCTCATTTGGACCACTCCAAAGACAAAGATTTGCTGGGATCTTCATTCATACCATCCTAGGTATATTCTAAAAGAAGGTTCTCAACAACCATCTTGTCTTTTCCACTTTTGTTCATTGCCTCCTTCTTCAATTTTCACTCAATACCTCCATTAAAGCTTGGAATCTCCATGATCCCAAGCTTTATTGTAATGTTTGTAAGGTTATTATTCAAGGAATCTTGTTTAAAATAAGTGATACAACTTTGTTTCAAATTATTCATGCTTAAAAGTGCCTTATAAATTGAAAAAAAATAATAATTTAAAACTCCAAGATTCCTTGCTCTAAAAACCTGCAGACGGCTGAACACGGGGCCGTGTTCATTGAACATGGGGTCGTGTCCGAGGTACTGTTCCATAAAATTTGAACTCTTTTCGGTCTGTTTTCTCAGAATGGCGAGCAGAACTAGCGGAACATCTTCGTCGCAATCAAGGAACAACCGGCAAGGGAGGAGGTCATCAACGGTAGAGGACTCTCTTGTAAACTATGTTTACACTTTAAGAGAGGCTATTGATGAAATGACGGGGGTTGAAGAAGCATTGGTCGGCCGTATCAATCACTTAACGGTGGGACTAGAAGGGTGTCTTCGAGAGGTCAACCTTTTGCACCAAAGGTTGAACACTCTCGCATCTCCTCCTTTGGTACCAATCATCACCTAAAGGGCATGGAACGTGGTGCCTGAAGTCATCATACCAGCCGAGTGGTACACCATACACCCGGGACCTCCCCGCGATATACTACAAGGGGTTCCGGTTGGTGTCACTCCCCCTCCACAAGATGTTAAGGAAAATGAAGCCGCCTTCTTCCTCCCAAGAGAGATAGAAGAATGGCTTTAACAACATCTAGGGAGCATCCATCGGCCTGGAGTTCTACAAAGATATCGGAGAACTATTTCCGGAATTTTGATTCTTAATGTAAAAGTAGAGCTCCTTAGAATGATTCCATGTATCACTTGACCTATCTAGTTTAGGATTTTTAACTTTTATTTTTCTACTTTGTTTTTACTTTTTAGGATTATTATGTAATTCTCTCTAAGTTTTAATTAATGATGGTTTTAGCTAATTTGGTGTTTGGATGATGTTGTAATGGATAAAACACACTCGGGATGGTGAAGGATAACAAGAGAAACTTGAACTAGCACCCCATGCACAAAAACAGGGCCATCCGGCAAAATTTTCTTCATTATAGCAAGTTCAGCACGGGCCGTGCCCGCCCAACACGGCCCCGTGCTGCACAATCTGCAGAAAATGCCCAGTTCAGGTAACTGGACACGGGGCGTGCTCGCTGAACACGCCCCCATGCCCAGGCTTCTGTTTCTTTTTGACAATTTCTGTTACTGGCGATCTGAACACGGGGCCGTGCCCGGACACCACGGGGCCGTGTCCAGACGCCCAGTAACCTAAAATTTTGCTTTTTCACACCTTTTTACACATTCAATCAACCTAAAAACTTATTTTTGGGACACATTGAGGACAATGTGTAATTTAAGTGTGGGGGGGGGGGGGGGGATGCTAAAACCTTGAATCTTGCAAGTCCTAAATACAAGCCTTACACAAAACTCTATTGGAACCGCTAATCACCCCAAAATTTTTTTACAAAAATTTTCATTTTTTTTTACTTGTCTAGGTTTAATTTGGGAATTTCAAGTTCTAAAAAGGTTATATTTTTACAAATTTACAACCGATAGCGTCGTGATAAAAAGAACCAACATAAGAAAATTATGAAACGACATGACAAGTTTAGTTAGAATTTGATTATATATACTTGATCACATAAAAACCCATTCCCGCAAAAAGTGAGTTTTGAGCCTTTATTGAGCATACAAATATATATCTTTAAACTAAATGCTTATTTTTTGTTTCTTGTGTGAATAGCCGCTTGGTTCTTACGACTCTAGAACTTGCCACGACGATACATTCCCGGTCCTTACCAACTTAAACCCGAGTAAGTAAATGACGGAGGCATTAGGACTAACCCTTTTTATTTCTACACCATTATTTTTCCTTTTTTTTTACCACCTACCCAAAATCCCCCTAGTTAACCCCTTTGAGCCTAAACCTTTTCATTTCATAACCCAAACACCCTTTCACCCACCAAAACCTTTTTATTTTTTAACTCTTTGTTTTAGTAACAAGCTCGGTTTTTCTTATGACTTTCAAAAAAAATGATGATGATGATGAAGCAAAAGAGAAATAAACAAACAAGTTTATCAAAAATAACTTTGTTTGAATAATAGCTTCATCAAAATAAAAACTTCAAAAATAAAAAGTCTTACGAAAACCGACGTTTTTTACGCCTTTCGCCCTTTTACTAACCACTAACCCAACCACCTACCTTTAACCCAAGCCTAACCCTTCACCCCAAAAGTCCTCTTGATATTTACAAATGTGTATAGTTAAAAAGGAGGAGGATTGATTGCTTGGCAAGCTTATGGTAGGAGTAAGTTCCATGCCGCTCTCGAGTGATCCACTAAAATACATCTTCGGCCGAGTGTTGAGTGATCCCCCGTGAGGTATGTGAACTTGTATATAAGTGGAATTTTAAAAAGGCATGTTATGCCCTAATAAGTAATTTATCTTATGTAATGTTTTAAATAAATCATGACGAATAGGATTGTAAATAAATAAAAATAAAACTTAACAAAGAATCTTGGAAATCCCGATACTCTACGACAAGCCCAAAAACCTTCTCTTCTACCCATTCCATTTGGGAGTGTAAAGCCACATTATAAAGAGTTTTGCTTGAGGACAAGCAAAGATTCAAGTGTGGGGGTATTTGATGTGTGCAAAATGCAACATATAAATTACATCAATTGTGGCATAAAACTAACCATTTTTTTAGTACTAATGTTGGAAAAAGTGTGTTTTTATCTTCCTTTTTTATTTTCAGGATTAAATGAGCTCAAATGAACAAAAGAAGCAAAAAGGCAGCTAAATCTAACATAAATACAAGAAAAGGAACAAACGTGGCATGCCCAGCCTTCCCGACAGCATCTTTCCAAGCAAAACAAGAGAACAGAAGACTGAACACGCCCCGTGCTCAATGAGCACGGGGCCGTGCCCAAGTGTCAGCAGAAAAGACAAAGTTGTAGAAGCTTCTATCAACCACCACGGGGTCGTGCTCAGTGGACACGGGGCCGTGGTCAACTCTAAGATTCGCATAATCTGAGGAAATCTTGATAGTACAAATACGCTTCTGCACACGGGGGCGTGCCCAGCGGACACGGGGGCATGGTCAACTAATGCAGACAAACTGCAGTTAATGAAGAAAGAGAAGGAAGGTGGACACGGGGCCGTGCCCAATGGACACGGGGCCGTGCCCGAGTCTCTGTTCAGCCTATAAATAGGGGTGCTTGGCTCATTTGCAAACCATCCCTTGGCACACCACCTCTCTCACACTTCACCCAGCACCCACCACCATCACAACACCATCATCCACCACCATCATCCATTGTACATCATAGAGTGTGTGAGTCGTCTCAGGATCCAAGATTGATCGTAAGAGTTCTTGACAATCAAAGGCCATGTTTGCCTAAGTCTCTTACATCACTTGGTGAAGACAAGTGTCTAGTGTAATACTTTTTATTTTTAATCTTTTCGCACTTTTTACTTGGTTATGTATTAATGACTTTAATAACTAGTTTCTTATGTTGAAGGTGATTCTTCCTTATCGTTTATCCGTGGTGTCTTGGCATTATTTTACTGGCTATATAAAATAAAATATTTTCACCATTCATATCTCCACGGTCTATATGGAGATATGTTGGCTACCTGGTCGGGGGTTAAGGGAACGGTTTGGTAAGAGTCTTGCCTTGTTCAGTGTATAGATCCTGCAAGGACCTGGGTCAAATTTAGTAGGACATCCTTCAATACCTACCGGTATTGGATGGCGGGGGTCCAAACTCTTTGATCCCCTCATATGTAAGCTACTATTAATACTTTAACCCGGCTATTTAGGATTGTATCCCTGCTGACTCAGACTACTTAGCCGAGGGTAACGTCACCTTCAAAAGAGGGACCTACTATAATATGCATTAATAACTTAATTAATTATCTTTCAATAATCCGACCCTTTTGGATTGTAACCTTGCTGACTCAAACTACTGGGTTGAGGGTAACGTCACCTTCAAAAGAGGGGCCTACTACAATAACTAAGATAATCTCTTAAAAAGTGCAAAAGTGCGGAAATAATCAAAGGTTACACTAAACACGAGTCGGAGCCAAGTGATTCATCTTGTTTATCTGTTTTTACTTTTATTTTATTTTTCAGCATTTTAGTTAGTTTTATTTTTCTTATTTAAAAACATTTTTCTAACTTTTTGATTTGATTAGACGTTGAGGATAAACCGGTACTAAAAGCTCTTGTGTCCTTGGACGACCTCGGTATCTTGCCAACACTATACTACGTGATGGATGGGTGTAGGAATGTGATTTATATGTGTTTAATGTCTAATCTTATGCATATTTGGTTGTTTATATGTGTGGAATTGGATAACTATGAGAAAATGATGTTTTGTAGGTTAAATACGAAGATTGGATGAGTTTTTGGGAATGTTAATGGATTGATAATGAAGATATTAGAAGATGGCATGATAGAGGGTTGAATTACGAAGACGTGGGCGAAAACGGTGCGTAAAACGGAGCTAAAACGAAGAAGTTATAAAGAAAACAATGTTGGAAGAATATGCCGACCGTAAGCTACGGTTCAGCAACCGTAGCCTACGGTTGGGTCTGAATGTTTGGACAGAATTTGTGAACCATAAGCTACGGTCCTTAAACCGTAGCCTACGGTTTGGGTTACGGAAAAACGCAAATTTGAGGGTTTTTATGATATATTAGGGTTGGCTAATGTGGGCAATCATTATTCTATCATCCAAGATCGAACCAAGACATCCAAGCACTCAAGATTCGAGGCCTTTTCAGCTCCAATTCATCACAATCTTCCTTCCAATCATCGAATCAACCATGAACTCTTCATCAATTCAAGCTTTTGAAGAATCTTCGTATGAGATGAGCGGCTAATTCTCTTTAGTTTCCTCCGGATGGAGGGTTTTGTAAGTTGGATAATTTTATGTGTTTGTGACAATCGTATAACTCGGTGATCTAAGCATTCGATGCTTTTCACCTTGATTTGATTTATTGGTTCTAAACAATTGCATTTATTTAAACCTTAATTTCTAAGCATTCAGTTCCCGAGAGTTCTAGTAATTGGGATATATTTGACATGGGGTTAGGGTTTGTAATTGTAATTGATAATCATTCGATAAC
This sequence comes from Helianthus tuberosus, assembly GCA_030545235.1. Lineage (NCBI taxonomy): Eukaryota > Viridiplantae > Streptophyta > Magnoliopsida > Asterales > Asteraceae > Helianthus > Helianthus tuberosus. Next base: position 196,241,053 of record CM060364.1, on the reverse strand, counting down.
CTCCCGTTATGTATTGACCGGAGTACTTAGTCGTTGGTTATCACAATTGATGAATTAGGTTAAACACTTATGTCTATGTGAGTGTTTCGATTAAACACATAATTGAATCTAGCTGTAAAACCTGAAATCTGGAGGAACCATCTTTTCTCTCTATTGATTTAAAACACAACTTTTATTCGTTAATTTAGCTATTTCTCACAATCAAACAAACCGATTTTCTTATTCAGTAATAGTTAATCAATTCTTTTCATTATGACACTTTCCACAATCCTCCCTTGGTTCGATATCCGACTTATCCTATCTACATAGTTTAGTTGGTTTTTGCATGTCCATAACGACAGACATCAAAATGGCGCCGCTGCCGGGGAGGCCTGCGCAAAGTGCTTAGTGTTAAGTTCTAGTTTAGTTAAATATACAAAAATCTAAAAATAGTGTCTTTTTATTTTGTTCTGTTTTGTTCGGATTTACGCGAGGTTTTCTTGTTTGTGTTTGTGCAGGTGATCTAGGAATTATATGCATCACACTCGGAATTCCGGGAAGTCATCACCGTTAGTGTTCGACCCAGAGATCGTGAGAACAGTAAAGCATACAAAGCGAGTACTACATCGTGAGAACAAGATCCTACAATCACATATACCAACGTCTAAGACAATGGAAAACTCAGCAACCCCGGAGAAACAACCGCAAGACCCGCTCCCACAGCAACAATTCTCACTATCACCTACCCACCCTTCACCAAATACTACCATACCAATTTCATCACCACCATCACAGTCTACACAACCTACTTCTACATCTCCAGTACCATCATTCTCAACCTTTTTCCCAAACTTTGACAACACTCAACCAACTTCCACCCAAGCAACATCCCTTCAATACCCAACTGCAACCCAAACGGTAAATTTACAACATGCGTCTCCTTATGTCAGAATCATTCCCGATGAAGCTGCAACACCAAGTCAGACTCAAGCACCTAATGCAACATCAATTCCGCCAGCTACCTGACCGGTTATTTCACAGCAAAGTCAGCCAATGCCACATCTTTATAGATCGGCCATTTATGATCAAGGAAATAATTCGGGGGATTTCTACGATGGCTTTGAGGAATATGATAACTACAACGAAAGACAAGTGGTTAATATGGGTACATACGAGAGGCAAACAGTTGGGGTAGGTGGATTCGAAAGAGTCAATCAAGGGAATTTGGGGTATCAACAATATGTACAACCAACGCAGATACCACAACAATATCATCAACCTGACCCACTCAATCAGTAGCCTGCTCCGAGGAGGCCGGTGGTGGATATTCCATTACCACCACCGGTACCTCAGATGCAGGGTCAGGCAAGACCGCTGCCACGAAACCTACACCGACCGGTGATTTTACCGGAAGGAATTCCACGACGAAATAATCAAGGTCCGGTTCGAGGTATAGAGAGCCACTTCAGGCCTGCTATAGTTAACAATCCATCACCGGTTGTGATCCCGCAACTACAAGGAGGGCGGTCATTCGAAGTACGAACACAATCAATATCCAGTCTGCCTAAGTTTCATGGTCACACACATGAAGAACCATATCTACACATTGCTGCATATGATGCACGTTGCAACACAATCAGCAGCCAAGGTTTTTCAGTAGATGATGTGAAATTGGTACTTTTCCAATTCACACTTGTAGACAAAGCACAGCAATGGTTTCATTCGCTACCGTCAGCTTCGATCTTCACATGGGGCGAAATGCAGCAACAATTTTTAGATGAGTTCTATACTCATTTGCGTACTAACAATGCAAGGAAGGATATTCAAGGGTTTCGACAACAGCCCGGTGAGTTATTTCACGAAGCGTTCAATCGTTTCAAAATGATGCTCAAGAACTGTCCACATCATGAGATATATTTGTGGGAGCTTATTAATACATTCCACGAAGGCCTAACAAATGAAGATGCCAGGGATGTAAATTCAATATCCAATGGTACTTTTGGAATGAATTACGAAGAAGATGATTGGGAATATTTAGAAAGAACCGCAAGGGCATCAAAACGCAAGGCTCAATCTTCTAGAAGTGCACGACAGTCAACAGTGAGAGCAGTAGAGAATCCACTGGAGGTAAGTGGTCAGTTTCCATTGTGTGGTCATTGTGGGGATATAGGGCACATTGCTGATCAGTGCCCTAACATTATCGGTAATCTAGATGAGGTGAATATGATGCAGGGAAGTGGGAACAGGTATTCGGGTTTCCAAGGAAACAACCAATATTACCAGCCCCGGAACCAAAATAATTATCAAGGGGGTAATAATTCGGGTTTCCAACGAAATTACCAGCATAGTAATGGTCAGGTGAATAATGATATGATGGAGGTGTTGAAATCAATTCAGCTCGAATTACAAAATCAAAGGCTTGAGCTGCAAAATCGTGCTCAAAAGGATGAGATGCGAGATAAAGTCGTCCAGTCATAAACCACACAAATGGCCCAACTTGCAACCGATGTGAAGGAGTTGAAACAGCAAAACGGGAAGCTTCCCAGTGACACTCAAACGAACCCCAAGCACGGGAAGAATATACCAGTCAGCGGGGTAAGTTTCGTTCCTAAAAACAATTTGAATGATAAATTTTTAACTTCTTCTATTTCCCATGTGATTGCAGGTTTAAGTGGCGCAAATGAGGATGGAGATGGGTGTGACTCAGGAGAGCCGGTCATCCCGATTCGAGTGGGAAAGTTCAAAATCCACAAGGCATTGTTGGATTATGGAGCTGGGATGAGTGTTCTTCCCGGTAGCCTTTATGACCAGTACGACTTTGGTCCGTTACACGCAATTGATCAAATGGCCATGTTTGCGGATGCGAGTTTAAAGCAACCTCGAGGGGTTGTAAAGGATGTGGTAATTCAGCTCGGCGAGTTCTACTACTCGGTCGATTTTATGGTGGTTGATTATGCATCCGCACCGACCTACGCACAACCGAAGGTAATTTTGGGTCGCCCGTTTCTGTATACAACAAATGCACAAATCGACTGCAGGAATGGGATGGTAATTTTAAGTTACAAGAATCGTAAGCTGTATTTCAATGTATTTTTAAAATCTATTGCTTATGATCTTCTGAATGATGTGAGCCCCACAGGTGTTACTAATGAGATTGGTTCGAGTGGAGGTAATTTTTGCAGGTCTGAGTTAATGAATGATGGAAGGCAGGTGAACAGGACAACTGTGAGAGGAAGAGCAATTGCAGGAAAACCGCCCGATGGTGGGATTGAGTGGAGCAACAAGGCTGAGGTTGAACTCAACTGGCGTGGAACTGCGAACCTTCCACAAGATTGGACAATGATGTATGGAGAGAAATGGGGAGGAAAACGTGCAGCTGAACCACCCTGAATGTCAGGTACGGTCTGGCTGAAGACCTAAAACTTAGCGCTCTCGGGAGGCAGCCCGAGGATATAGAGTATTGTACTTTGGTTTGGTTCGTTTTGGTGTGGTTGTGTTTTGACAGGTTCTTGATTCAATCATCACGGATGCAACAATTCAAGTGTGGGGATGTTTTGCAACATCCCCGATGAGATATCAAAGAATCTATGGAATACGTCTATTCCGGTTAAAGCACAACAGCCGCATCACTACAGACACATGATCAGGTGCATGTGTTTATCTATCTTACTTTGTTTTTGGTGTGTTTTGTTGTTTTTGGTGGTGTGAACCGTTGTTTTGTTTAATGGGATGTGTTCGTTTGTTTTGTTTTGTGATGAGTTAGCCGCTCATTTAGGATTGTTGGTTTGTTTTCCCGGGCTATATTTTAAAAGCACCATACATTGGGGACAATGTATCCCAAGTGTGTGGATGGGGGAGTCCGGGAAGGGATTTGTGGATAAAGTTTGTAGACATTGAAATGTGATTGAAATCGATGAAAATTGAAAAAATTGAAAAAATTGAAAATTTTAAAATTTTTCATCGCCTTAAGCAAGCTAATTGGATACGAAAACCTAAAGTTTCAATCACTAATAGGCTTCTTACCGGTAGTAGGCTAGATTAGTCCCTTGTCATGGTTGTCCCTTTAAGTTTCATGAGAGTAGGTTTGACAAGTGTTTTATAGGAAATGAGTTGAAAAGAGATGTCTATCTAGGGGTAACATGTTTTAATTGCATATGCTACATGTCGTCAACCTTTTTACCTTTTTCTTGGTGAGATCTTGAGCCTGTAGACGGATAGGATACATTATATGATGAATTCATTTGTTGAGTGCAGGCTACGTGTTATTCTGTGTTAGAACTTGTATGATTCGATGCATGCTAAGACTGTGGGTTTGACATGTGCACGTATATGATAAAGGCATTAGGATTTTCCTGTTACACCGTTTGTGTTTGTGTTTCGTTTGTGTTATTCACCAAATTTCCCTTAGTAGCCCTTTTGAGCCTATCTACATTTCGTTTGTTTACCCACTATTTGTTGTGAAAAACCGACCGTGATGATAGTGCTATGAAAAAGAAAGAAAAAAAAATTGAAAAAAAAATATAGAAAAATATGTAAAGGAAAATGAAAAAGAAAAGAACAAAAAATAGAAGTATTGTGAATATCATATATGTTCTTGGGTAGAAACTAACCTAATAGTATAAGTTGTGTTTGAATAAAGTATCATGGTTTGGTTATTGTTTGTGAGCCAATTAGAAAAGAAAAAGAACCTAAAAATAATTTCCTACCTTTACCCTAAGCCCAAAACCTGAAAGTCCTTTTGATGTGTGCCATGTTAGATGATACAGTGGAGGTGTGATTGTCATACAAGCCTATGATTACAGGATTTCATGTTTGCTTTTTGAGTGTTTTATATACTAGCACATTACACGCTAGTTCAGATATTAACCTGAGAGGAGAGTTCATTGTGAGGGGTGTGTAGCATGTGTCTAATTGTAAACATGTTAGTTTTAGATAGACAAGTCTTAAGTTTTCAATTTGCATCATTTACTTGTCAGACTGTCAATCTCGAATGTGTCAGTCTATGGGATGGGTATGACTTGGGACTTAACATGTTGAATCGGTTAAGGGATTTAGAAGTGTTGTTACTGTGGTGAGTAGTTCTAAGTTGGTTTGCTTGAGGACAATCAAATGTAAGTGTGGGGATGTGATGGATGGGTGTAGGAATGTGATTTATATGTGTTTAATGTCTAATCTTATGCATATTTGGTTGTTTATATGTGTGGAATTGGATAACTATGAGAAAATGATGTTTTGTAGGTTAAATACGAAGATTGGATGAGTTTTTGGGAATGTTAATGGATTGATAATGAAGATATTAGAAGATGGCATGATAGAGGGTTGAATTACGAAGACGTGGGCGAAAATGGTGCGTAAAACGGAGCTAAAACGAAGAAGTTATGAAGAAAACAATGTTGGAAGAATATGCCGACCGTAAGCTACGGTTCAGCAACCGTAGCCTACGGTTGGGTCTGAATGTTTGGACAGAATTTGTGAACTGTAAGCTACGGTCCTTAAACCGTAGCCTACGGTTTGGGTTACGGAAAAACGCAAATTTGAGGGTTTTTATGATAGATTAGGGTTGGCTAATGTGGCCAATCATTATTCTATCATCCAAGATCGAACCAAGACATCCAAGCACTCAAGATTCGAGGCCTTTTCACCTCCAATTCATCACAATCTTCCTTCCAATCATCGAATCAACCATGAACTCTTCATCAATTCAAGCTTTTGAAGAATCTTCGTATGAGATGAGCGGCTAATTCTCTTTGGTTTCCTCCGGATGGAGGGTTTTGTAAGTTGGATAATTTTATGTGTTTGTGACAATCGTATAACTCGGTGATCTAAGCATTCGATGCTTTTCACCTTGATTTATTGGTTGTAAACAATTGTATTTATTTAAACCTTAATTTCTAAGCATTCAGTTCCCGAGAGTTCTAGTAATTGGGATATATTTGACATGGGGTTAGGGTTTGTAATTGTAATTGATAATCATTCGATAACCTCCCGTTATGTATTGACCGGAGTACTTAGTCGTTGGTTATCACAATTGATGAATTAGGTTAAACACTTATGTCTATGTGAGTGTTTCGATTAAACACATAATTAAATCTAGCTGTAAAACCTGAAATCTGGAGGAACCATCTTTTCTCTCTATTGATTTAAAACACAACTTTTATTCGTTAATTTAGCTATTTCTCACAATCAAACAAACCGATTTTCTTATTCAGTAATAGTTAATCAATTCTTTTCATTACGACACTTTCCACAATCCTCCCTTGGTTCGATATCCGACTTATCCTATCTACATAGTTTAGTTGGTTTTTGCATGTCCATAACGACAGACATCACTACGCTCACGATGGGTGCACTTCCCCATATGTGTGTTTGGTGTTAGTAAAATATCATGTTTTATAATTTTAAAACTTGACTAACGTGTAAAAAGGGCTTAAAATATACATTAAAACATATAACACACCGCACGCACATCAGTTTTGAGTTTCCCATTTCCAGTAATCATTACTTCGTTGAAAACCCCTTTCCTCTTTGTCTTCTTTACCCATTATTTAGAAAGAATTTGCAATTTCTTTCTCTTATGTAAACCGGAGATCTCCACGAAGATTCTACTAAAGAGATGGCTGCCGAACTTCCACCGTTGAAGTGGTCTAGGGCAACTTTTGATGGTTTAATTCGGAATCTCAGGTTCCCTGAGAACTGGGGTGCCCGATACCCCGACGAGGGTCAGACGGCGGCGGATGCTCCGGCCGGGTATGCGACCCTATTTTGGGATTTCTTCTCTGCAGGCAACTTCCGTTTGCCTGTGACAAAATTTTTTCTTGAAATTCTTGAGTATTACAAGTTCCATATCTCCCAGATGCACCCTATTGGTATGGTTAGGGTTCGTCATTTTGAATTCGTGTGCCGGACGATGCGTATCGAACCAACGGTTCCTCAATTCCGTGTCTTCCACCAAATGCATTGTTCTCAGGGGTTTTATTCTTTTGTGCAAAGAGCGCCTGCAAAGAAAATCTTGCTGCAACCCCTGAAATTCTTCCATGATTGGAAACAAAAATTCTTTTTTATTAAAGCAGGAGTTATCCCGATGAGGATGGTTTTTAGGGGAAAGGAAGACGTTCCTACTGAGACCATTCAAACCCCTGTTGACGAAAATTGGTACCAGGACCTGAAAGATGTTCCGTCCATTGCTTTGCCAGAGAAAGCCCTTGTTGGTGCCGGTATGAGTCTGAATTGGAGGATGAATCGAGAAGAGAAGCCGGTGTATATGGAAGATGGCAAAAGTAAGATTTTTTCCCTGTTTCTTCTCTCCTTTTCTTTTTTCTCTCTTTTTTTTTTTTTTGAATTTGGCTTTGTTTTTCCTTTGCGCAGTTGTTTCTTTATACGTTGTTGCTTTTGAGAGGGAAGGTGGGAAAATGACTACCCTTCCCAAGAAACCTGATGAGGACCTGTGGTACCACCGCATTGTGAAGAACTTTGTTCTTCCGTTGGATAATGATCTATCTGCGCAACCTGCTGCTGGTGCTGGTAAGTTTTTATCGCAGTATTTTGTGTGTTGTCTTTGCTTGTTTGAAGAAGTTAATTCTTTGTTTTGCAGTAGGTGAACTATCTAATTTGGGCATAGGCCCTGAGAAGAAAAAACGTGCGCCGTCGACTACTGCCGCGCCAAAGAAAGGTGATGCTGAGAAAGCTCAACCTTCTAAGGCCAAAAGTGGCCAAAAGTGTTGGGGGAGAGAAGAAAGGTATTTGCCGTTCCTCTGACTCCTGGTATAATTATGTGGTGGTTTCTGATTCATTGGAGGGTCTTGCGCCTGTAGTTATAAGAAGACCGAAACCAGAACCAAATGATACTGCTGATATCCCTCCATCGAATCCTGATGATCCTATTGACTTGGAATCAAGTCCTGAGCGCTTGGTGCGGAAGAAAGCAGGAAAAAGAAAACACACTGACGCTGAAGCTGAAGGTCAGCCTGTGAAGAAGATTACGAGGAAGGGCAACCTGGATGCCTTTATTTCAGGATCTGTTCCTGGTAAGTTTTATTTTTTTACTCTCCTTCTTTTTCTTGAATAAGTGTGAGTTATATGTTTGTTTTTACAGAGAAAACGAACTCTCCTGTTTCCACAGAACCATTATCTGTGGTTAATGAAGAACTTCCACCCTCTCCCCGCGCGCCTCTACTACTGACCAGTTAAAGAATACTGAGATTTCTGAGCGTGAGGCGGGGAAGACTGCTGAGGTTGAGAATCTTGAGGCTGATAAGCCTGTTCATGATGTTGTGGATGCAGAGAAAGTTACTGGCCCAGAGGCTGTGGATGGTGCTGGGAACCCATAAACTCCTGAGCTTGCTGCTCATGATTTGGAGAAAGGGAAGACTGCTGAAGAGATCCCTGATACAACTTCTCCTTTCAAAGCTTCTGGTTCTATGCCTGAGAACATTGAGAAGGTCACTGTCGAAGACCAAGGCTCGTTTTCTGAAGATGGCAAAGATTCTCCAATCCGCCCAGATGAGACTCTGGGGGATTATTATTACAGAACTTATTCGGAAAAGAATGCTTCTGAAATTCATGTCCCTGTTTGGAATCTGAAGAAGGGCGACACCTTTTCGGATTGGCGCGTATGCCGAGACTGGCTACAGGGGGTCTTTCCACCTGGAGAAATTAAGTTTCAAGAGGGACGATTCCATGATCAAACTTACCATGCCTACCTTGAGGAGGTTGCTTCTTATACGTCTACCACGCAGCGCATAGTGTGTGAGTGGCACAGTATGCATAAGGAGTGGACCGCCTTCAAGGAATCCAAGAAGAAAGTTGCTGATGATGAAAGCCGTGTTGCCCAGTTGAGGGCTAAACTAGAAGCTGATCAGGCCAAATTCGAGACTGAGAAAACTGAAGAATGGTCCGTTGCGGGCTGGAAAAGAAAAGCGGAAGCCGAAGCTGCCCTTCTTTTCGAGGAGCGCAAGAACTGGAAAAACATTTGCGAGAAAGCCAATGCCGAGAAGATGGGTCTCCGCAATGTTATCAATAATCTCAAGGTTGAGGTTGAGAAATTGAAGAAACAAGATGCGGAGATCGAGAAGTTGAAGAAAGAAAAAGCTGACGCTGAGGCTGCACGAGACGAAGCGCGTTCCCATAGAGAACGGAGTGAACAACGAGAGGTACATACCTGCGCCACTCTTGCTCTTAGAGATAAAGAGGTAGAAGAACTTACTGCTTTGCTGTCTGATCAGGACCAACTCAAGAAAGACTTGGAACTTGCGCGGCCTGAGAAGGCTGAAACTTCCCGCTGTCTGGCTGAAACTGAAGAAAAGCTAGAGAATTCTGAAACGGCACGAGCGACGGCGGAGAGTGAACTTGAGCCTTTGAAAAGTGACATGCTATGGCTGAAAGAACGCGGGATCGCCAGTGTAAGTTGTCTTCTGCTTTGTAATTCTTGGGATTTTTTTGGGCTTTTTCCTTATCTGCCTTGTTTTTATAGGTTGCTGAATCAGTGCTGAATTCTGAAGAACTAGATAAAACGGTTGCGCGATTGACGGTTGCTGCGCGAAATGACGGATATACTCAAGGGTATGCAGAATGTTCGCACCATGTCGTTAATGCTTTGAAAGTTGATTGGGATACTAGCAAATCTGCTACTCACGGTGTTAATACTGGCGCCGCCCTTGCAGCTATGAAAACAGAATTCAACAACTTACAGCTTCCTGTCATGGATCTTATAAATGTTGCTTTGCAGTCCGAAGATCCTGTGGCGCAACTGAAGGAAATCTTCCCGGATGGAGATGAAGATGAAGATTTAGCGTAGGTTTCCTTTTGTGGTTGTATGAACAATTATTTGTTGTAGCTTTTTTGGGATGTGCGTCCCCTTTTTGTTAATGCGCTGCCGCGCAAGTAACCGTTGACGATACACTGCCGTGTAATTTAATAATTTTTTAGGCGTGTTTGTGCGCCAGGAGTAGTATGATATGTGTTTTAGTTTACAATATTTTGCATGGGTACAATTACTTTGATTAGGTAAGGAGAATAAAGGTGGTATGATGCTCATGTGTGAACGTATGGTCTTTGCGCGATGTGGATAATCGCTGACCGTTCATGAGACTTGTATTGTATTTACCATAATGTTTTTGCGCTTACCAAAAGAAATTGCATGCACTTTGTAAAAAAAACACAAGAATAATAGAAACTTTGTTGTTTATTCATGGATAAGGCGCAGAGGCCGTACAAAGTCTATTAAAATAATTACATGGGACTTAACTTACTATAGTCCTTGCTGAGGATTGATAAACTGTAGAGCTTGTTTAATCTGCAAGGAGGCTATAGAACTGCTACTTAATTCTTCGCTTTTTTACTCGGGCCTTCGTCGCCACTAGTGATTTGTTTAATCTCTCTGCGCACATTTTGTAAGAGGTGAGTGAGTTCACCGCTTTTAAGCGCTTTCTTGATTTCTGTGCGCAAAGAGATACAGTTATTAGTGGTATGCCCGTTGTCTTTGTGATAATCACAATATTGACTTGGGTCTTGGCCGCGCTTGTTCTTCATAGGCGGAGGTGCTTTAAATTGGTAGTCCTCCGTACTCAACACCTCCGCTGGAGTTTTGGTTAAAGGAGTCCATTGTCTCTCCCTGTTCTCTTGTTTGGCTTCCCTTTGTGCAGCGAGCTTGTTGATTGTAGCTCTGGCATCCTCAGATGAATAATTGCCTGAGCTTGAATCGCGCCAACTTTTCTTGAACTTCTTCCCGCTGCTCGGGCCTAAGTCTGCTGGGCGGCTGTGAGGTGGTGGCGGTCTATTGGTGCTGAGATTCTTCTCCGTCTGAGCATAGACCTTAGCCGCTGCCATTAATTTCCAGTGTTTTGGGAGTCCCTCAGTTCCGGACAGGACTTTTATCATGTCGTCACATCTGACGGCATATTTAAATTGAGCTCGGATCAGGTGCTCGTGTACGTCTCCAATCTCAAGTACTTCTTTGTTATAACGAGTAATGAAGTCTTCTAAACTTTCATCATCGCAGCGCCATATATTCATTACGTCCGCCGTATCGTGGATGGATCGCCTCTGCTGACTGAAGTGTACCAAAAAATTCTCGCGCAAGTCTACCCATGACGTGATTTTCCCTACAGGCAGGTTGTCGAACCAAAGCCTTGCGGCGCCTGTGAGGGTTTGAATAAAGAGGTGACACCCCATTGGTAGCGTCCAGCCCCCCACCACCCCTGCGCTTGTGAAGACCCAAAGATGGTCATCCGGGTCCGTCATGCCGTTAAATTTGCCTACGTTGGACGGTAGCTTCGCCTTTTCTAGTGGAGCTAGAGCAATTTCGCTGATGAATTTTGAGTTTTTCGCTGCTTCCACTGGGCGATATATAAGATTATAATCGTGCTCAGCCTCGGGGTTGTAAATCGCGCGGGGTTTACCTCTGTTGTAATTTGGCTGTAGCCGACTAAACACACTTGTACTTTCACCTTCACGGTACGTTCTATCATACTCCCTGGTATGGGTGTCCCGAGACAGGCCCAACCTGGTATGAACTGACTGACGGCGATGAGATTGAGACTTATCCCGATATTCTCTTCGACGATTTTCTGATTGAGTATACTCGTATCTCGATGGAGATCTAGAGTAGACCTTGGTGTCTTCGATCTGGACTCGGGATGGCCCATCATGCTGAGAAACATGAGGTACCGATGGTGCCCTAGCACGGGATACAGGCCTTCGTGATTGAGTTTGGGGAACATTTTGTGCACAAAGCTGTGCATACACAACATTCAATGCCCCCTGAGATCTGACATACCAGGATATTGGGGTTTCTCCTGGGGGTAGTATTGAGCTTACAGGGATCTCAGGATGTACCCCTGGGGTGACAGGTTCGTTTGGATGATTATTAGTGAATTGCATTTCATTGTCATCCGAGGCTTCTTCTACAATACCCTCGACCTGGGTATTGTTGACGAAATTTGGCCGAGGGCCATTTTGACGATGAGTCGAAGTTTCTTCCATTTTCAAATGGAAACAACAAAGTGAATCGGAAACGAGAAAAAACGGGTGAAACAGAGAAATCGGTGGGCGCCAATGAAGAAACACTGGATATATGACCGGAATCAAATAATCCAGGGGTTAGGTTCTGCATAAAAAAGGTTGGTTCTCTCTCGTTCGATTCAAAGGGACAAATCTTCTCTTCTTCTCGATAGCTGCAAAACAAACACCGTCAGCCTCGTCACAGGAAGAATGGGGGTTCTACTCTTGGGATGACAGGTTCGTTTGGATGATTATTAGTGAATTGCATTTCATTGTCATCCGAGGCTTCTTCTACAATACCCTCAACCTGGGTATTGTTGACGAAATTTGGCTGAGGGCCATTTTGATGATGAGTTGAAGTTTCTTCCATTTTCAAATGGAAACAACAAAGTGAATCGGAAACGAGAAAAAACGGGTGAAACAGAGAAATCGGTGGGCGCCAAGGAAGAAACACTGGATATATGACCGGAATCAAATAATCCAGGGGGTTAGGTTCTGCATAAAAAGGGTTGGTTCTCTCTCGTTCGATTCAAAGGGACAAATCTTCTCTTCTTCTCAATAGCTGCAAAACAAACACTGTCAGCCTCGTCACGGGGAGAATGGGGGTTCTCTCCTTGACCACTCTCCGGCGTGAGAATAAGTATCGGTATTTGAAGAAGAAGAAGAAGTATAAGTGAAGTGAATGTAAGTTGGAGATTATACCTGAATTACTTTTCTATTTATAGCCGGGAGTTTGGGCGGGAAAACCTATTATTGAAATATTGACGGAATGTGCTAACTCCGTAAGCGGTTATTTTTCCCTCCGTTAATTCTCTTAATCCAACGTGAGAGCACACGGATCGCTATTTAGATCAACGGCTGGGGCATTGCCACGTGGAAAGTGGGCAAGTGGAGATTTCTCTCTAATTCCATGCCATCACCGTGTCTTCAAGAGAGCCTGGGATGATGACACGTGGCCAGACGGTTACAACCGCCTGGTGGTGCACGATTGAGCCTTCTAGAAGATTACTGCCATAATCCAGTGTGACTCCTTATCGTGTGGTATCAATTGAAGTAAATAATATCCAAGTCTGGGTATTATTTAAGCGAGAGTGCTAACTGGGATTTTCCTCTCTGATTATGGAGAAAGGCGCAAGGATTCATAAGCTTCCCTTAGGCGCGCATGTGTTATTTGCTGTTTTTGTCCAAAGCTCTCTTTGTTGGACCAGTGCGCGGCTGCGCAGGGTCTAAAGAGAGTAAAAAAGCGAGGTGGTGGTACGGTCCCAGGTGCTTAACACGAGGTTTTTGGGACCTTACCCCTTCACTAAGGGAAAAAGAGTACAGTTTATAGCTCCCCCTCAAGTTGCAAGTTGTAAGGAATCACATTCTCCGTACGTGACGCATGCCAATGTCATTAACGTGTTTCCTGAAAGTTGTTGTAGGTAGTGCTTTTGTGAAAAGATCGGTTGAACTGTTGCTGGATTGAACATATCTCATCTCGACCTGATTTTCTTTAATAAGGTCCCGAGTATATGCAAAGAATCTTGGTGGTATATGTTTTGTTCTGTCACTTTTGATATACCCTTCTTTCATTTGAGAGACACAAGCAGCATTATCTTCGTGGATAGGAGTTGGACTTTGATATTTCTCTAGCCCACAAGAAGTCACTATGTGTTGTGAGATAGATCTTAGCCATACACATTCTCTTGAAGATTCATGTAGTACAATGACTTCAGCATGATTTGAGGATGCTGCGATAAGTGTTTGTTTCTGAGAACGCCATGAAAGCGCAGTTCCTCCATTCATAAATACATATCCAGTTTGAGATTTTGCTTTATGAGGATCAGATAAATAACCTGCATATGCATAACCAACTAACCCTTCTTTTGAATCGTTGGGATAAAACAAGCCTAAATCAACAGTACCGCGAAGATATCAAAAAATCTGTTTAATTCCATTCCAGTGCCTTTTAGTAGGAGCTGAACTAAATATTGCTAACAAGTTCACTGCAAAAGAAATCTCAGGTCTCGTACAATTCATAAGATACATAAGTGCTCCAATCGTACTGAGGTATGGTACCTGGACCAAGAACTTCTTCGTTGTCCTCACAAGGACGAAATGGATCATTTTCGACATTAAGTGATCTAACGACCATTGGAGTGCTCAAAGGATTTGCCTTGTCCATATTGAAGCGTTTCAATAACTTTTCAGTATAATTTGTTTGATGCACAAGTATTCCATTGCTCATATGTTCAATCTATAAACCAAGACAATATTTATTTTTTCCAAGGTCTTTCATTTCAAATTCTTTCTTTAAAAGAATAATTACTTCATGAATTTCTTTTTGCGTCCCAAATATATTTAGATCATCAACATATACAGATATGATCACATATCTTAACGTTGTCTTCTTAATAAAGACACATGGACATATAAGATTATTTGTATAACCTTTACTAATCAAATACTCACTCAAACGATTGTACCACATCCTTCCAGATTGTTTCAACCCATATAAATATCTTTGTAATTTGATTGAGTACATTTCTTTAAGTTTTGAACTTAATGTTTCGGGGAGTTTAAATCCTTCAGGAATTTTCATATAGATGTCACTATCAAGTGATCCATACAAGTAATTGACGTGTCTGCGAGTGTGTACGAATTTTCAATATATTTTTTTTGTACTTTTTACTCTTTTATCAAGCTTTAAATTTATAAAAACACGATATAAAACTATCACTCTCTACAACACGCAAGGGCAAGTGTACCCATCGTTGGCGGTAGTATAGTGATGGTAAAATACTGAGGTCGTCCAAGGAAACAAGAACTTTTAATACCGGAATATTGTCGACGTCTAATCTAACCAAATTTTTGAGAAAAGATTTTTAATTAAGTAAAATGAAGAAAATAAATAAATAAAAGAACAGATAGACAAGATAGAATCACTTGGTTCCGACTCGTTATTTATGTATCCTTTGATGATTTCCACACTTTGGGTTTTTTAAGAGATTATCTTAGTTATAGTGGCATGTCCCTCTTTTGAAGGCAATGCTACCCTCAACTATATTGGTCTAAGTCAGCAGGGATACAGTCCCGCTGTTAGGATCTGAGTTTACTTGTTTGTGTTGTTTTTATAAGATGATGAATGGAAGAAGATAAACAGATGGTAATTTGCAGCGGAATGAATGAAAAACTTTATAACACAAACAAGGAAAGAAAAGCTTTCATCATATATACTTTGTGTCGAATGATTTCATTACAAAATATTCAATGTATGCATGAATTGCTATCTCCCCCTCAACATGAGCTCACAAGTGTAAGTTCGTAGAAGATGTGCAAGTGTGTGAAAGAGCTAATAGAACAGTACATGCATTGTCTATTTATAGTACTATCCTAAACACTGTGGCATCTTTGCTGACATCACCTAGACAATGACAGCTAACAATCTTAATAACCTCTAAACACTGATGATTACAGACAGTGTTACATTAAACACTGATTATCTATCTACTGATGATGCTATCCGCTGATGGGATCAACCACTGATGAAGCTTGAGCAGTGCTTTCCATAAAGGTTGATCAGGCCTTTGACTTCCAGTAGTTCTTTGACTTCAACAGATGATAGATCTTCAATAGACTTTAAACTTCAGCATACCTTTGTACATAACAGCCTTTGTAGATCAGCAGACTTTAGAGATCATCAAATGTTGGATGCCACTGCCATTGGATGAAAATAGAATTCAAACATTGTTATTTGGATCAGTTGTTGCCGAACCAGTTTTGGCTTTGTATCATCTGTTCTTCAGGAAGGATCACATGAGCCAACAATCTCCCCCTAGAATAGATGATGCCAAAACACTTCATTATTCTCTGATCTTTATTTCCTCATCAACGTTTCCCTGATTTGCCCTTTGAATTGGAGCTCAAAATCCAAGGAATCTGTGTCTTATTTATCCCTAATTAGTTGAAGATTCAATATATCTTGAAGGTCTCCTGCATTCAGACCATATGCAACCTTCCTTGACAGCTTTTCAACATTGTCATTAGACCTAAGCAGAGTCAATACGCGGGTATCTTTGTCAGACTTCCACTTTAGTATTTTTTGGTCTGATAGCTTTCTAGGGATAAGATTTATCTGAGATGAGCTTGGTGATTGAGGTCTACTTGTCAACTGTTTGATTGTATCAGCAATTTGAGCAACAAGTTGGTGAGAAGCATCATCAACTCCAAATTGAAGTTGATTTCTGATAGCCTCTTTTCTGTGTTCAGCATACCTCTTCTCATCCATCTACTTTTGCCTTTTTAGTTGATTCAAGGCACTGATGGGTAAAGCAGATGATGAGAACAACTTTTTAAGGGCATGGGTCTGTTGAGGCTTATCGGCAGTGGTTTCAGTATATACTGGCTTATGAGAAACATTTGGGTCTTTCTTTCTCAACTCTTCCAATTTTCTATAAGTCTCATCAATATTCTGCTTTGACCATCTTGCAATTGATCTTGCAGACCCATACCCATCAGTGATAAGCTCTGCTCTCTTTCTCTTGTACCTCAATGCATCATCTACTTCAAACTTCTTGAATTTATTCTAGTTGGGTGCATATTTCTTCATTTGTGGATCTTTGTTCATCATTTCAATTCTATTAATTTCTTCTTTGAGAGCATCAAGAGACCAATCTTTGAATATAGACTTGTTTGCTTTGTAGGGATTGGTTTTCATGATGAGATCCAAATAATCAACCCTTAATTCCTTTTGAAGACCAACATCTGGTGGCAACTCTGACATGGATTTACTTAGGTCTCTAGCAAAGTCTTCAAGTTTCCTGACTTTGCTAAGCCCATGTCGCATCAGACCTTGGTATCTCCTGTCTCCTAACCCTTTACTATATTTTTTTGCTATAAGCTCTACTTATTTGGCTTTCAACATCAGATATTCATCTATATTCTGAGGTGTTCTGAAGCCATATAGAGATGGGAAGGCTCTTTTGGATGGATCCTCTTCTTTGTAAAATTGTATCATTTCATATTGGACTACAGACAGTTCCAGAGGATATTGAGTTGCCAATCGAATGACGTGGTATGTGACCAGAGGGTGGATGATCAAGTGGGTTTGTTTGTGGAGATGAGGATGGAATGAATGTAACAGGAGCAGATGATAAAGGAATTGGTGATGGAATTTCTTTTTCTTCATCAAGCACCACAAATTTCCTTTTTCTGGCATAGGCAAACTTTGGAGGAGGAGGAGTTTTTGATGAGATGGTGGTTTAGGTGAAAAGGTTGATTGTGAGGGGAATCTTTGAGGTGTTGGTGGTTGTGTTGATGGTGGAGGATCAAAATGTATTGAGGCAGTGGTTTGGCTAACAATTGCTGAAACCATTGGTGTCTCAACAGTTGTTGCCTTAACATCTATTGATGCTTTTGATGCATCAACATCTGTTGATTTTATGGAGGATGGTAGTGGTGATGAAGTTGTTTTCTGCTTCTTTTGAGGTGGCTTTTGTGGTGATGATTTTTGAGGTGAACGTTTGGGTTTGGTTGCAGCAGTGGTTGGCTTTTTAAAAGCAGTAGTGTTTTTGGGGAATGTAGCAATTGGAGGTTTGTTGTTTCTGAATGATTTTCTTCTATTAGAAGTGCCAATGTTTTGTATTTGGTTTTCTCTTTTCATTTTTTTCTCCTGTTCCTGCTTCCAAACATCTGCCTTGCTTTCTGCTGTATCTTTTCTCTTATGCTTTTCTAAAATCTCTGCATCTGTCTGTTTATTAAGGGTCTCATCAACTCCCTTTTTCTTTCCAGCATCAGATTTTTCAGAAGATTTTGCAGAAGTGTCTTTGGCAGATTCTAGCTTTTGTTTTGGTTGACCTTTTGGTTTTGCTTTGGGGTCAACATCAAGTTTTCTCAAGGAATCTTTCTTCCCCTTTTTGGCATCATCTTGATCATCTTTTTCAAAGATATGTGCAGGGGAAGTGCCAGTGAGTTTTGCAAGGGATTCTTTAATACCCCTTATATCTGCCCGAGTATCCTTATATCTTGCATCAACCATAACTCTGATCAGTTCCATGTGTGAGTTGTGGTTGATTTCAGCTAATTCCCTTTGAGGTGCTAAGATTGGTTGCACAAATTTCCAAAGCTCTTGGGTAATGTTCTCGTGAGTAGGCTGACTTTTAGAAGCATTAACCAGCTGTTTCATTAGATCTTTCATTTCATCAACAGTGGTTTCAATAAATGACATTCTTCTGTCATATCCTTGTATGTTAATTCATCACCTAACTTAATAGGATCACCTGAATTCCCACCAGAGGTGGTTGTATCTTCCTTGGTGATAGGAGTAGACTCCAAATCATCAGTGGCAGATGCCCCTTTGTCTTGGTACTGGGGACTTCCATCTGCATTAGTGGTTACCTTCAAGGGAGTCTTAGAAATGAAACTAATGTCCAAATGTAAATCAGTGGATTTAACACTTGTAGTAGCTGCTCCACTTGAAATACCAACAAGAATTTCGTGAAATTCAAGTGGTGTAACCTCCTCAACTGTTTGTGGGTTAGCTAATTGAACAGGTTCAAACACAGCTATTGTTGAAGTTATACTTTCAGTAATGTTTTGGTGAGAGGGGTTGTTTTGAGTCTTAATGTCAATAGTCTCAAACAGTGGTATAATGGTAGGTGGAATAGGAGATGAAGGGAGTGGTTTGGAAAACGACATTGCCCCGGGAGAAGGGCTTTTGAGCATACTCTCAAATGAGGGTATGACATCATATTGTAGGGTCCCTGTGAATACAACATGTTCTTTTTGTGAGAAATCATGAGGAGGTAGGTTTTCAGGTTGAGATCTTTCCATCTGTTGTGAGGAAGTAGCAACAGTGGTATCTAGTGACATTTGTGTTGTCACAGGGTTAACCTATGGGATCTCATCTTCTAGAGGACCCTTATTTGTGGGTTTGGTGGGCTTTTTGGATTTGGTCTTTTTAGGTTTTGATGGTGGGGGTTTCACAGCAGTGGTTGTGGTGTTGTGATCACCATGAGCAGTGGGCTCAGCAACAGAGGTTTGCGGAGCAGATGTGGACTCATCTAAAATTTGCTCAGACCTCTTTACTTTTGTTTTGGAAACATTTGACTCTTTGGCCGCTAGGCGTATAAAATTTTCTGATGACAAACTGTTCATATTAAAAGTTGTACCTTTTTCTAAGGCTTTTTGTGGAAGCTTCTTTTGCAGGTAATAGCTTAAAAATCTTGGAAACATAAGAATAGCAGCATTCTTCCCATTTTTAATGATTTTCAAATTATTAACCATATCAGTAAACAGTGCTTGGGAGTAGTTAAAATCATTTTTAGTCAAAATTGCATACCCTAAGTACTGAATTTTCAGAGGTATTTCATTAAAAGCAGTGGTTTTGAAAGACATATTAAAAGGGTATGGAACAGGAATTTCATGGGAGGTGGAAAATTTAGTTTAAACATGGTGGCTTTATTCACTGTCCATCATAACCCATTTCAATCAAGTCTGTTTGAAACTCATTTTTTGGCAAAGAAGTTTTACCTACCAAGTCATTCATATGGGATGTTTCAGATATGATAGTGGGGGTTATGGCAACCAATACACCTCCGACTGTTGAAGTTATACCAAATGGCTCATTGCCTTGTTCCTCAATGTTGGCATTTGCCCAGAAGTCGCGGAGTGTGTCTTGGTAGATTGGTGCATCGGCGGTGAGAAGTGTTTTGTATTTGGAGGTTGAAAAGATGTCAATTATTGAGTGAAATTTTGTATTTTTGTTGGTTTTCTCAAAGGTGCGAAGGTAGTTATGTGGGTGTTTGATGATCAGAACTAGAAATTACGAGAGGTTGAAAAAGAAGTGAAGAAGAAGATGGAAACCGTTTTGGAGAATTTTGAATTCGATATGGCAAGTAAAAGCTCTGTTTGAGATTTAATCAGGGTTTTATAAAAGGGAAAAAATGAATGCTGATGTGGCAGTGGTTTCAAAGATCGGACGGTTAACATCTGCCCACGTGGCAACCTCTGGTGAAAAAGTGGCTGACAGTGTTTGGTAACCACTGTTGGGCAATAACAGTGGTTGGGAATAGTGTATATGAGAACAGTGGCTGATTTTAGTCTATCAGTGGATAGACATCAGAGGTTGAAACCACAGTTGTTTGGTCAAATAGTGGTCAACAAAGGATATGGAAAGCATAGGTTGTCTTTCAGCAGTGGGTGAATTTTCAATCAATCAGAGATTTAAAACATTAGTGGATATGGACAAACTTTTAAGGATTTATGGAAAATTTTCATTTTAAGCTATTTTTAAGGATGGGTTTTTGATTTTCTGAAAACATTTTAATGTTTTTTATGCAAGGAAAAGAAGTTTTTGCCTTCTAATCCACGTTAAACATGCCAATTCTAGAGATCAAACTTTCAAAGGTAGTTGTGTCTAATGCTTTTGTTAGCACATCTGCCAGTTGATCTTTAGTTAGAATATGATGCAGAGAAATCAAACTTTTTTCAGAGCAATCCCTAACAAAGTGATGTCTGATGTCAATGTGTTTGGTGGTTGAATGGGATACTGGATTTTTGATGATATTTTTAGCTGCTTGACTATCCAACATGAGAGGAGTCTTTAGAGCAATTATACCAAAATCCAGTAACTGGTTTTGAAGCCAAAACAGTTGGGCTGTACAACTTGCAGCAGCAATATATTCCGCTTCAGCAGTGGATATGGAAACAGTTGCTTGTTTTTTGCTTGGCCAAGACACTAAACAATTGCCTAGGAATTGACACCCTCCTGATGTAGACTTCCTTGTGGTGTTGCATCCAGATAAATCACTGTCTAAATAACCTGAAAGCTTGACATTCCTATTAGCA
Source organism: Helianthus tuberosus (assembly GCA_030545235.1). NCBI lineage: Eukaryota > Viridiplantae > Streptophyta > Magnoliopsida > Asterales > Asteraceae > Helianthus > Helianthus tuberosus. Next base: position 196,220,251 of record CM060364.1, on the reverse strand, counting down.
GGATACCAAATACCAAGTGTGGGAGCACCTTTTATGTATCTAAATATTCTTTTTACAACAATGAGATTAGACTTCCTAGGTGCTGATTGGGATCTGGCACAGACACATGTTGCAAACATGATGTCTGGCCTTGATGTAGTTAGGTACAATAAAGACCTAATCATGCTTCTATATAAGGTCTGATCAACCAAGTCATCTTTTTCATCAGACATGACAAGCTTTGTGGTTGCCATGGGTGTACAGCATGGTTTACAATCATTCATGTCAATTTTGTTTAAAGATCTTTTACATATTTGCGTTGATGAATGAAAGTACCATTTTGTAATTGCTTAACTTGGAGACCAAGAAAACATTGGAGCTCACCCATGGCACTCATTTCAAACTCTGTTGTCATGAGTTGTCAAAACTCTTCACACATGGAATTACATGTGCTTCCAAAAATGATGTCATCAACATAAATTTGGACAATCATCAAGTCTTTTCCTCTCCATTTTTAAAACAATGTTTTATCAATTTTACCTCTTGTAAAGCCTTTGGAGATTCGAAAAGTGGAAAGAGTTTCATACTAGGCCCTTGGTAGACTTCCTTGTGGTGTTGCATCCAGCAAAATCACCGTCTGAATAACCTGAAAGCTTGACATTCCTATTAGCAGGACACCAAATACCAAGTGTGGGAGCACCTTTTATGTATCTGAATATTCTTTTTACAACAATGAGATTAGACTTCCTAGGTGTTGACTGGGATCTTGCACAAACACATGTTGCAAACATGATATCTGGCTTTGATGTAGTTAGGTACAATAAAGACCTAATCATGCTTTTATATAAGGTCTGATCAACCAATTCATCTTTTTCATCAGACATGACAAGCTTTGTGGTTGCCTTGGGTTTACTGCATGGTTTACAATCATTCATGTCAAATTTGTTTAAAAGATCTTTTACATATTTGCGTTGATGAATGAAAGTACCATTTTGCAATTTCTTAACTTGGAGACCAAGAAAGCATTGGAGCTTACCCATGGCACTCATTTCAAACTCTTTTGTCATGAGTTGTCAAAACTCTTCACACATGGAATTACATGTGCTTCTAAAGATGATGTCATCAACATAAATTTGGACAATCATCAAGTCTTTTCCTCTCCATTTTAAAAACAGTGTTTTATCAATTTTACCTCTTGTAAAGCCTTTGGAGATTCGAAAAGTGGAAAGAGTTTCATACTAGGCCCTTGGTAGACTTCCTTGTGGTGTTGCATCCAACAAAATCACTGTCTGAATAACCTGAAAGCTTGACATTCCTATTAGCAGGATACCAAATACCAAGTGTGGGAGCACCTTTTATGTATTTGAATATTCTTTTTACAACAATGAGATTAGACTTCCTAGGTGCTGACTGGGATCTTGCACAAACACATGTTGCAAACATGATGTCTGGCCTTGATGTAGTTAGGTACAATAAAGACCTAATCATGCTTCTATATAAGGTTTGATCAACCAATTCATCTTTTTCATCAGACATGACAAGCTTTGTGGTTTCCATAGGTGTACTGCATGGTTTACAATCATTCATGTCAAATTTGTTTAAAAGATCTTTTACATATTTGCGTTGATGAATGAAAGTACCATTTTGCAATTGCTTAACTTGGAGACCAAGAAAGCATTGGAGCTCACCCATGGCACTCATTTCAAACTCTGTTGTCATGAGTTGTCAAAACTCTTTACACATGGAATTACATGTGCTTCCAAAGATGATGTCATCAACATAAATTTGGACAATCATCAAGTCTCTTCCTCTCCATTTTAAAAATAGTGTTTCATCAATTTTACCTCTTGTAAAGCCTTTGGAGATTCGAAAAGTGGAAAGAGTTTCATACTAGGCCCTTGGTAGACTTCCTTGTGGTGTTGCATCCAGCAAAATCACTGTCTGAATAACCTGAAAGCTTGACATTCCTATTAGCAGGATACCAAATACCAAGTGTGGGAGCACCTTTTATGTATCTGAATATTCTTTTTACAACAATGAGATTAGACTTCCTAGGTGCTGACTGGGATCTTGCACAAACACATGTTGCAAACATGATGTCTGGCCTTGATGTAGTTAGGTACAATAAAGACCTAATCATGCTTCTATATAAGGTCTGATCAACCAATTCATCTTTTTCATCAGACATGACAAGCTTTGTGGTTTCCATGGGTGTACTGCATGGTTTACAATCATTCATGTCAAATTTGTTTAAAAGATCTTTTACATATTTGCGTTGATGAATGAAAGTACCATTTTGAAATTGCTTAACTTGGAGACCAAGAAAGCATTGGAGCTCACCCATGGCACTCATTTCAAACTCTGTTGTCATGAGTTGTCAAAACTCTTCACACATGGAATTACATGTGCTTCCAAAGATGATGTCATCAACATAAATTTGGACAATCATCAAGTCTTTTCCTCTCCATTTTAAAAACAATGTTTTATCAATTTTACCTCTTGTAAAGCCTTTGGAGATTCGAAAAGTGGAAATAGTTTCATACTAGGTCCTTGGTGCTTGTTTCAAGCCATACAAAGTTTATTGAGCTTGTAGACATGATCAGGATAAAAAGGATCTTCAAAACCAAGAGGTTGGCAGACATATACCTCTTCCTGCATTTTGCCATAAAGGAAAGCACACTTTATATCCATTTGATACACCTTGATGTTGTGGTTGACAGCAAAGGCTAAGAACAATCTGATGGCTTCAAGTCTTGCTACAGGAGCAAATGTCTCATGATAGTCAATGCCCTCTTCTTGTCTATAACCTTGAACCACAAGCCTGGCTTTGTTCTTGACAACAATGCCCCTTTCATCAGTTTTGTTCTTGAAGACCCACTTTGTGCCAATTGGACTAACTTCCTCTGGCAGTGGTACAAGTTCCTATACTTGTTGTCTTTTGAACTGTTGGAGCTCTTCTTGCATGGCTTCTACCCAACTATTGTCTTTCAGTGCCTTTTGGTACTTGACTAGTTAATGGAGTGATAGAAAGCCTGTAAAAAGACAAATGTTTTGGGATTGACTTCTTGTGATAACCCCTTCATTGTTGTTGCCAATAACTTAATCAGGTGGATGAGATTTAAGGAAGATTAGATCCCCCTTGTATGGAACAATGGCATTGAGTGGTGAAGGCTGCAAATGTGAATCATTTGAGCTAACATCTGTTGGTAATTTTTAAGAACCAACATCTGTTTGAAATGGAGGTGGAGGAATGGGAGGAATGAGTCTGTCACAACGTTGATTTGTATCCACTGTTGATGGATTTTTATCAACAGAGGTTGGAGATGAACAACTGTTGATTCAGCAGTGGCAGAGTTTTGATCAACAACTGTTGATTCAGCAGTGGCAGAGTTTTGACAGTTGTTTTGAACATCTGCTACTCTGGTGGTGGTAGTGATTTTGTATTGTGGGATCACAATATCACATCCATAGTCTTGTGAGAAGGATTGTGGGGTACCTGCAGGGTTAGTCTTGACAGACACATCATCAAATGTAAATTTATCAAGGTCAAACAGTTCAGCAGGGTTTGCTAGGATTTTCAGTGATGAAAGTTCATTGAACTTTACATTCAAAGTCTCTTCCACACACCTAGTCCTTGTGTTAAACACTTTATAGGCCTTGGCAGTGGTTGAGTATCCCAGATGATAACCACACTCCACTTTGGCTGCAAGTTTTGAAATTGAATCTTTTAAGTTTAGGATAAAACATGGGCAGCCAAAGATTTTGAAATATGTTAACAGTCAACTTTGATTATTGATTTAGACTTGAGTTTCTGTATGAATTGACCCTAACCCTGACACCATCACCTTTTGATTCATTATCAAGGAATATATTACCCCTTAAAATGAATAGGGCTGAATATTCTATTAGTGCATTGAACCTCCACTATTCAAAATAAGCAAAAGCTCAAAATGTATCACTCTCTTCATAAAAAAAATCTGAAAAGAGTAACACATGTCTTGATATGTACATGAAACCTTTACTATTTAAAAACAAGTAAAAGCTTCTTGATAAATGAATCAATTAGATCTGGTGAATTTCCAAAGCAAAATAGCTTTGGATGGGGTCAAAGTCATTCCAACCTCAAGTTTAGGAGAATGGTCAGTGGCTTGAGCAAATTTTTATAACCACTGTTGGGAACCATTTCCTGTCAGATGATTGTAAACATGAGGATGCTTGTTCACAATGATTTTGAAAGTCTTTTGTAGACCATTATACCATGTGTTATCTTTTGAAAAATGTTTGCATATGTCCTCTTGAAAATTTATTTACTAGTGATGCATCTGTTACCTGGTCCTCTCTGGAAGCAGAGGTTGCACTCAGCTGTTTGGTAACAGATGTTTGAGCAAGGATGAAAGTTTGTTTGGCTTTCCTTTTGTAGTACTAACCTGTGGACTCTCAAGTATCATTGGATTTATACTCTTTTCTTTTGACTTCAAAAGTTATGAGATAAACACACTTTTGAGTTTTCTGATTTTTCTTCTTTCCCTTTTTAACCCTTCCATAGGCAGATGTTGTAGCATTTACTGGAAGGTCTTTTTAAGGAAAGAATGATCAATCCAGGATCATTTACAGTAATATTTTGAGTGACTTGGTCATTTTTGCACATGCTTATGCCAAATTTCACATTACTTTTGATCTGGTTTTCTAAACATCAACTCATAACCTCTGCAGGATTCTACCCTTTTTCTCACAAGTGATTTGGGTAAGTTCAAGCTCTTTTTTTACAACACTGGTATTTATCTACCATAGTTTGGAGTTGATCATTGGTTATGTTTGATGTATGTTTTGAGACTACTGATTTTCTTTTCTATTTTAAACAATATTGATTTTAATTTTTAAAGATTTTTCAAAACTGTTGTTCAACATATATGATCTTGTTCCTAAGGTTTTTGTTCACCTCTATTATGTTAGCAAAAGCATTAACGCATTTGTCTGAACATAAGTCTTTGATGACTTGAGGTGAAACCTTAGTAACAGTCAATCATGGAACCATCACAATCTCCCTCATAAGAACTGCACTTTTCATTCCATTCTCAACGATAACAAGATTAGCAACGTGTACCCTTAAACATATTGAAAACCCATAACTTTACATAAACACATTCTATTAATCTACATTCATTAGATTACATCACATGCGTACACGTTCATATATCCAAGCACATACTTATGTTTACCATACACACGTATACACCTATAAGTTCGTACTACATACACTCACTATGAATTCTTATTTATAAACACACATACAATCACATTCACTTAATTTCTTTCAAGCACATTACTTTGTTAGGCACACCATTTTCCGTATATAAACATGCTTATTGTTGGTGCATACATCTGTCGACTTCGTCTTATATCGAGTCTTGGTTGCGTTACGGATCTGATCAAGCATGATGTCATCTTATTAAATGATGACATCATATAGATGACATCATCTTTGGAATTGCAAATATATACAAGGGACTTTCGCTTGAAACAGAATGATATTTTATTTGTGTTTCGCTTGAACATGTATTTCATGAAGGTTTCACTTGAAATTAATTAGGTAGGTTTCGCTTGAGTTGTCTTATGTGTCTTCAAGCGAAAGTTGGAAGGTTATAAATAGGGGAGTGTTCTTGTCATTTGTAACAGAGTTCTCAGAGTGATACCGAGGTGCTGCCGGTTTATCCTTTGATTGTAAACATTGTAAAATCAATATACAAGAGGATTAAAGTGTGAATCAAGCTGTTTTTACATCCGTTTCTTAGTTTCCGCCTCTGAAACAGACTAGAGCTCTTCCGAACGACTCATTCAGGTCGCAAACCGATCCTACAAGTGGTATCAGAGCTTAGGAGGAGGAGTTCTATACGATTCAGCTTGAAAATTTCTGTTTTTCTACACCTTCTTTCAAAATTTCAAGATTTCACGGTTAAAATCAGACAAATTTTTTCTCAGTGTGTGTAAAAGTGTGTTTTAACCAACCCTTGAGAATATCAACTTAAAATTCGAAGTAAATCTAGTAAAAATGGACTGAAAACCACCTTTCGCTTGAACAAATAGTTGACGTTTCGCTTGAAAAAGTGTGTAGTTTGAAGCGAAACAAGGTCTTTCGCTTGAAAAGTTAAGGTTTCGCTTGAATTTGTGTTGAGTCCGCTTGAATCTGGCCTCTCGCTTGAAAACAATGACCGCTTGAAAAGTGCTTCGTGTATTGTGTAAATCATTAAACGAGGATGTCAGAAATTTTGAAAAGATACCACATGCTTGTGTCGGTTGCATGTGATTTGATTAAGTGTTCGGCCCAATCAATAAGTCTTGAAACTTGGTAATGGTATAATATGTGCATGTAATCATCGGCCCAAGAAAGTGTTTGTCAGAATACATGTGATTGAATTAATTTTGTTTTTGGTATTCGATATAAGTGTGGAAATCAAGACATTTGATCATGTGATGTTGTCAGCACATTGAATGTGATTATCGATCCAATCAATTTGCATGTGATTGATATTATTGATAATTTTTTTAAAGATAATATCAGCTAGTGATAAGGGAGGTTCAAGCAGATTGCATTCTTTTGTTAGTTGAGGTTTGGTAAATATAGGTCAGGCCCATGTGAACAAAATAGAATATCGGCCCAATGAGATTTAGTCAAATATTCAAGTTTTGAAGGTCCAAACAGGTTTTTCACTTCACGCGTACTGTTCACAAGGCCGCATCAAATTTGTTATACGTCGCATGATATAGTCGTTTAGTGTGGTCAGGTTGCGTGAAAAAGTCCAATTCGCTTGAAAGTTAGTTTCAGTTCGTACGGTTTGGAGTTCAAAGGTTTCAAAGGGTCTGGTTGTTTGAATTTGATCTGGGTCATATCAGTTCGCACAGTGTGTCAACATTCAGTCCACACAAAATATTCACCAGTCCGAGTATCAGTATTATTCTGTTAATTGATAAGTCTTTAAACTGATTGTATTTTGTTTGTGTGTTGTCAGGTGATACAGGTGTTTTACAAAGTGAACCAGTTAGTTTGAAAGCTTGTTTGAGAAATTCTTCGATACCGAAACATGGATTCTGAATTCTACAACGCATTTGCTTCAACCCCGATTACTCCGACTACCATTGTTCAAAATATGAACACAGAAAACGAAACTGGAACGTTGCAAAAACCCCCGAAACTTATGGGAATTGAAGAGTATCATGGATGGAAAAATCGTTTTGAGAATTGGGTTCAGGCAAACCATCTAAGAGCTTGGGAAAGTATTGAAACAGCATACATCAGACCACAGACTGCTATGAATGTTGATAAAATTATCTCTGAGTTTTCAGACCAAGAGAGAGAGAGTTATAAAGGAGAGAAAATGATTATAAGTCTGTTGCAGCAAGCTATCAAAGAGGATATATTTGTTTTGCTCCAGCATGATGGAAATGCATATTCGATCTGGAAAGCTCTTGAGAAGAAATTTGAAGGAAGTACAGAGATGTTACAGAGTAAAGCAGCGTTACTAAAAAGGAGTTTGAGTTGTTTACTAGCATGCCTGGTGAAACTACAAAGACTCTCATTGAGAGATACTGCCATCTTGTGCGCACCATGTCTCAATTGAAGATTACTAAAACTCCAGCAGAATGGGTGAAAAAGCTAGCTGAAGCTTTACCGCAGAAAGAATGGGGTACATATCTCATGATTCTGAAGAATTCTGGACAGTTTAGCAAATTGTCGATTGGTCAGTTTATTGAAAAACTGGAGGCACAGGATCTTGAACAGTAGAAAATTGCAAGAATGAACAGTTCAAGCCATCAACAAGACATCAAACTGTACTACAAGGGAAATGTTCAAACTGTTGAAGCAAGTCCAAAGATTCAAACCGCATTTAGTGCAGGAAATCAATCTGGAACAGTCATTCAAAGTTCAGTTAACACTAGTGGGTTTTCAAGTGTTAATCCTCCAAGTGTTCAAAGTGCGAGTGTTGGTAATGGGCATATGATTCAGTGCAATGTGGCATTGCATCTTCAAAATGGTCAAAACTTTTCTGAAGAAGTTGTGAAAAATCATATGGGCCTATTAGTTACTGCATTGGAATCTTATGAAGGGTTGATTGCTGGAAAGATTGGTAATCCGATGTTAACAAAGGAAGATTACGATCAGGTTGATGCAGAAGAATTGGAGCTTATGGATATCAAATGGTCTTTGGCGAGTGTTCTGAGAAGAGCTGAAAAGTTTAAAATGATTACAGGACGAAATGACTTTTTGGATGCTCATCTTTCAGCTTTAGGTTTTGATAAATCTAAAGTTACTTGTTTTAAATGCAGGGAGAAAGGTCATTTCAAGAGAGAGTGCAAGAACCAAGAAGCAAGTGGAGCAAAGAATCCTTTTGGAAAAGATGATTACTATAGAAAGTCTATATATCAACAAATCATTGTTCAACCACATCAACAAAAGGATTCACAAACAGCTCATGGAAAAATGATCGAAGATGCAAACAGGAAAGCTTACTATGGCATCATTGATCAAGATGACGAGAAAGTGGCTGAAGGTTTTAGCTGGGACAAGTACATTCCAGCCGATCCAAATGTTAAAGCTTTTATTGCTCAGATTATTAAAAAACCAGAATTGGTGAAAGAATGGATGGCTGTGTTATCTGATGATGAAGAAAAAGATGAAGAATCTGTTTCCTCTGAAAACAGTTCAACAGATAACAGTGATGATGAAGAAATTGAACAGATAAACCTTGGAAAAACACATTTATCTTCTGACAGATTTGAATTTTATTTTGCAGATAAATTGAAGAAACTCAAAAAGAGAAAAGCTGCAAAAGAATTGAAGGAAGTTAAAGTGATTGAGAGGATAGTGGAAGTGGAAAAGGTAGTTGAAGTTGAGAAGATTGTGGAGGTAGAGAAGATTGTTGAAGTCACAAAACCATGTCTTACATGTTCAGTGTCTTGCAAACAATGTGAGGAAAAACACAAGAGTTTTAGTGAATCAGAGAAGATGAAAGAAAAGTTGTTGTTTGATGTGAAAAATTTGAAAGAATCATACGATGTATTAAACAGAACAGTGAATAGTTTGCAAAAAACTAATTCAGAAAGAGAAGCTGCTTTGAAGATGTTGAATGCAACAATGATGTCGAAGCAGAAAGAGATAAATTTTTACATCGAAGAATGTGCTAAATGGAAGCAAGAGTTGGATGGTGAAAAAGTTGAAAATGAAAGAATCAGAAGATTATTAAGAAGTTATACAAGTTGTGATTACATAATTGATAGAATTTATCCTACTGTTGCAGGTTTTGAGGCATTTAAAGGCGAAGACAAGAAGTCAAAGAAGAAAACGGATACTGGTAAGAAACAGAGTGTCTGTTATAATAAGTGTCCGCCTCCAATTTGGGAAGGGTATTCGCCTAGAAAACCGAATGAGGAACAAGTCCAAAAGGCAGTTAATCTAAAGTTAGAGTCCGAGTTAACCGATGTATTACCAGACAACATTGACGTCACGTTCACAGCGTCCGACACAGATCATGAGTCCGAATTAATAAAAAGAATGGTAGATCAGGTGTTGGATAAGGATGAGGAGTCAGAGTTAAAATCCGAGTCCGAAAGTTCATGTCAGTCTGTCGGAAGTTCGAGTTCGTCCGAAAAGAGTTCAAAATCATCAGGAAAACGGGTTTATAGTAAAGAATTTTTGTTGTCAAAATCTAATTTGTATGACGAAACATTTGAAGTTGCATATACTTTGAATGATTCTGACAAATTATATTTTGATAAAGAATTTCCAATAAGAAGTGTTCGTTTTGACATGATCAAAAAGGTTTTCAAAATGACAGAAATTAATATTTCTGAAATAAAAGATTTAAATCTTACTGGAAAACCTAAGAAATACACTTCAAGAATTCAACAACGTTTAAACAAGAAAAAGAGTTACAATTCTGGTTCCGGTTTTCAAAAGAAACCAAACCATAATGGTAGCTACAAAAAGAAAGGATTAGGTTTTATTCCACCTAAAAACTATAAAAATGAAAAATATATTAAAGATTTTAATTCCAGAGTTAAATTTGTTTCAGGGACAACTGCAGAGGAAGAACAGAAGAGCTCATTTTGGAGACAAACAAATCAAGAATTTCTTGCTGAGAAGAAGAATAGTGAAGCTCATCAGAGAAGAGAGACTAGAACCTGTTATAGGTGTCAGGAAGTTGGACACATCGCTTGGAATTATCCCAAAGCATCTAATACAAAATAGGGAGTTTCAGAAAAATTAAAAGAAGTAGTTGTTGATAAAACAGAACCACCAACTGAAAAATTTAAAGTGTTTAAAAACTCTACATACGAAGTTGGTGAATGTTCGAAAAGGTTTTACAGGAGAAGTGTAAAGCTTGACAACCAGAAGTGGGTTGTTAAGAAATCAGAGGCAAAATCTGGCGATGAATCTGATTCCACAAAGTCAGATGAGCCACAGTCTGAGATTAAAATTGATGAAAACTCAGTTTCTCCAATGGATGATGAAAACTTTCCATCATTGAGGACTGAAAATTTTAAAAAGAAAATCGGGAAAGTAGAAATCTCTAATCAATTTTATTCTGAAAAGAATGAATTTGATGTTGAGAAAGCTTTTAATGGGAATGTTAAGAAATTTTTTGGAAAAATGATCGATGGAAAGGTTAAAGGGGTAAAGGAATTTTATGCTACAAAGAAAGCAACATACACCCCAACTAAAGAGGAGTTGGTATCACCCAAGACTGGTCAGGCTTGGGTGGACATTTTCTTTCATTGAAAAACCTGACTTTCCGGAGATCCCAAGTTTGTAATCGTGGATCAGGAATCGGCATCCTTCTTGATAATTGATTTTGTAAATGAATTTTATAATGGTTAAATTTTTACAGGTTAAGTGTGACTTGCCGGAGCTCCCAGGTTGGTAAGAGTGGAGCAGGAATCGGCATCATTCTTGATATGTTTGATTGGTAAATATACAGGTGATATCTTTATATTGTTATATTTTGATTTACATGAGGTTATAGTTGGTGAGTAGTGGTTGAAGAAGGTTTTCGACTTACAAGTCGTAAATCAGGGACATTAAGTTGTACTTGATTTTCTACAAATGATTGAGGAACGATATGATGAACCCCTAATTTTACAAGTGGTAAAATCAACAAAATTTATTTTCCGGAAAAATCATTTTGGTTAAAACAAACTTAAGTGTTTTGAAATCATAATGAGAAAATAGTTTTGTGTAAGGGGGAGTTCTAATTGTTTATGCCAAGTGGATGGCGGAGTGAAGTGATTCGATATCGGTTGTCAATTTGATTGTATAGTTTGATTTCAAATTTCCTAAAATGTGTTTGCATTTTAGGGGGAGTAAAAATTTCAGAAAATCCAAAAACATTTGAAAATTTGAAAAATTACAAAAACATGATAAAATCAAAAATGAGTTTTGTTGTAAATAGAGGAAATGATAGTACATCAGTAGACTGTCACAACATGCTAAAGAAATGTAAAGTTAAATTTTGATAAACAATCTCACTGCGGATATGCCAGTAGGTTTTAGCACATTTAGTAGATTGTGACGAGATATAAACCTAAATTCAAACTTGCTTATATCGTGGGGAACAACTTCTTGGATAGATGGGTAACCCCCAAATCTTGTTTGAAAGGTCCCTCTTTCTGAGACACTAGGTCTTTATGCTCAGTGATATCTGGGGTATTATCCCGGGACTTCTGATTTTGCGGAAGCAATGGCCTAGTCCCCGGAGAATACTTTCCGCTTGCTTGAAACATAGCGCCGCCCTCAGCAAATTGATGAAACAATAAAATTGATAGTCATTGCTGTTGTAATACAAAAGATCCTCTAAAGGGGACACACCAAAAGTTGAGCCGTCATCTCTCTGCTGAACGGAAGTTCTGACCTGAGCTCTCACGGTTTCGTACTATAATTTATTCCCTTACAGATATCATCTGTGGTATACTCACCTGTAAGACTGAATATTGGGATCTGGATACGGGAGTATATTCAAGAGGTGGGACACATGAATAAGTTTAAGTTCCTAAGACATTAATATCGTATCTCGGAACAGTTGAACTTTGTGTGAGAATTTAAGTGGACCAATATACTGACAATCTAGGTGAATTGTTTAGAACTTAAAATGAAATAAAGCTTAATGGTGTTGGTGATTTGTCTCAGAAACTGATTTGATCCTCTTACACAAATTCACAAAAAAATATTGTCTGTAAATATTTCTTTACTGCATTTCTTAATATCTCAAAATCCAAAAAGATTTTCAGTGTGTTTTAGCATAAAATTTTGAAAAAATTCAAAAAGATTTTCGACAACTGGTGTTGGAGAGCTGATTTTCAAAATTCCAAGTGCTAGACATGATGACCATGTTGTGAGGGGGAGTTTATGTTTTTAATCAAATGTGTTTTAAACTAATTTTCAAGTGGTTCATCAGAAATTGACATGATAAATCATTTTGTTTGATACTTGAAAATGATGTATTCAGGGTTGTGTCTTCAAATGATTAGCAAAGTTTCTAAATTTGTTATATCTTATCTTTTATGAAACTTATGTTTTGGGTAGAGAATATGCAGGTAAGTTAGGTTACAATACCTGAACCTGTGAAAGCCAGATTTCGATACCAGCACAAGTTGAGGGGGAGTCTGTTAGAGAAAGAGAGTCTGAAGATGCAAGAGCTAGGAGTTTGATCCTGAAAGATTTAGTTGAAGAAAGTTAGAGTGAAGGAAGCCCAAAGACTGATAAAGACTGAAGATTGTAAAGACTCGACACTTAAGACTCGTCAACATCTGAGGGGGAGTCTGTTGGTGCATACATCTGTCGACTTCGTCTTATATCGAGTCTTGGTTGCGTTATGGATCTGATCAAGCATGATGTCATCTTATTAAATGATGACATCATATAGATGACATCATCTTTGGAATTGCAAATATATACAAGGGACTTTCGCTTGAAACAGAATGATATTTTATTTGTGTTCCGCTTGAACATGTATTTCATGAAGGTTTCGCTTGAAATTAATTAGGTAGGTTTCGCTTGAGTTGTCTTATGTGTCTTCAAGCGAAAGTAGGAAGGTTATAAATAGGGGAGTGTTCTTGTCATTTGTAACAGAGTTCTCAGAGTGATACCGAGGTGCTGCCGGTTTATCCTTTGATTGTAAACATTGTAAAATCAATATACAAGAGGATTAAAGTGTGAATCAAGCTGTTTTTACATCCGTTTCTTAGTTTCCGCCTCTGAAATGGACTAGAGCTCTTCCGAACGACTCATTCAGGTCGTAAACCGATCCTACACTTATGTACTAGTTATGTCCATTCACACATGTTATACATCCAAGTACAATCATTCCTACGAGAATCAGTCACATACATAATAAAATCCACATTTACACGCACCAACATACATGCTACATCTTCGTGCAAGCTCCCGTACGGGTTCCGCCCTTACTTTTGTACCCCACAAAACTCAATAGTAGGCTTGGGATACCTTTAGGAAGCTTAACGGGACCTTGGGTACCAAGAAAAAATGCGAGAAACTAATTTTCGACGTCGAACCCGCGTAGGTAGCAATTTCGTTATTTTGAGCGTTTCGACCCCTTTTCGCTCACCCCGAGGGTCCCAAAAGATGAATTGACATTTTTCCCAAGCCCACAAATCATTCATGTTCTAATTCTCATTTCCTAACATCCAATTCTCACAACTTGGTTAATTACTTTCGTATTTGTGACCCGATTACTTATTCCATATGGTTTCAAACATAATCAACTACATATAATCAATTTCCATCATACTTACCTTGATACTACCATTACATACCCATCTTTGTATGGTTCCCAATAATCGAGCATACATAATTTCATTTAAACAACAAAAAGTGAGCTCGGGAACACTTACCTTAAGAGTTCGTACTCGTGCTTGCTTCCTTGCCTCCTCTTGACCCATTAGCCTTCTGTGCTTCAGCCCATGCTAATGTGGTTCATCCTTTCATGCCGTCATGTTTATAACATTGTTAGTATGATGCTCATTCATATCAACATCCATTTCAACTCTTAATTACATCGACTTTTATTAATAGTTCATGAACATGCATAAGACATGAATTGACAAGCACATTGTTCAACATCCACCAAACCGAATTTCATCATCATACATAATACATATTTGGTCTAACACATATCTCATGATCTCTCTAATCTTACATTTTGTTTAACATGCCTAACCATGTTATTTGTACATTGTTGATTTTCAAACTTTCTAGCATATATCTTCTAACTTATGAATACACACTTATCTTGATATGGTAGACCATTGTAATGATGTCACACGCATTTCATATTCATGTTGTGTGGCACATACAACTACACGATCACTTGATTCCATACACGATATACACAAAAATCATTTTACACATACTAATGCTTTCATGATTCTAAATTTGACAACCACATACCAAGTGTAACACCTCGAAAATTCACGTCCTATAATGTATTGACACGTGTCATAAGCTTGAACGTGTGAAAGAATACTCTAGAGGGACTAAAGTTGACAAACATGAAAAGTATGTGAATATACGAGTTCTAAATGTCAACAGTGAATAAATATATGGTACATTAACCCTACAAGATGCTCATACCTTCAAACAAATAAATCACGGATCATACGAAGCTAAATATGAAAGAAAGTGAGAGATTACAAACTACAGGGGTTAAATGTGTCAACATGTTTAAGTTATACCTCTGAGTGACCTTTTGACAAACCCGAAGCTTTGTAACAGTTAATTATGCTCACTAGAATGCACGATATAAATTTCATAAAGTTTCGTAATCGTATGAGAAAGTTATGATCAAATTCGTGTGCGAGGGGTTAAAGCGTCAACGTTGAAAGTTAGGACTTTTCGGGTAACAATAAAGTTAACCGGGGACTTAACAAAGTGGGTATATGTTTTAAGGCCCTTGTAAATCAATCTGGAGGGTTCAAGATGCAAGAAACAAGTGTCTAAACGAAGTTTGAAGAGCCAAGGATCAATACGCAAAAAATCTAAAATTCTGATTTGCTGCAAGAGGGCCTCGCGCCACGCGAGGGTCCCAGAGGGGGGGGGGGGGGCTACGCGTCGCGCTAGGGCCTATCTGATGCAAATTTTTGTTCCTTGTCTGCCCTTGTGCTTTCTACTCGACTTTTATCCGATTTTCCACATAATGGGCGACCCCTAAATGCCTCCTAGAACCTTAGGGACATGTGTTGATGAGTTGTGGTCAGTTGTAGCTTGAGTTGTCAACATTTTGTGGTGGATTAAACACTATATAAAGGACCAAAGTTGCAACCAAGTTCCTCACACCTTCTCTTGCATTCCTGATCATTTCTGGAGCTCAAGTCTGCTCTCAAGTGATCACATTTCGTGCATAGGACCTTGGTTAGTTTGCTAATCCTTCCTTAGTTAAGTTTTAGCTTAAAAGTCAAACCGTCGTAATTAACGGTTGACTTTAAGATTAATCACTAATGGTCCAGTGATTAGTCGAATCAAGAGTAGTTATAAGTTGGTAATTATGTGGGTAATAAACCCTCAAAAGGGTTCCCCCTGATTCCCACTCTAACTAAGTCAAATGTCGGGTCAAACTTGTATTTAAAAAGTCAACAGAATGTGTAAATTACAATTTATGCATAATTAGCAATGTAGAACACATACAACCTGTTTGATCATTAATATAACTTGGTAATTAGTGTAAGGACATGTCTAAACATGTTCAACCCGACAATTTCCTGTTTAAACCCGGTTCGGAACCGAAAGTCGCAAAGCTTTGACTTTTGCTTTGACTTCAGTTCTGACCCGTTATGGTATGTTTTAGAAATACCTAAGAGCTTCATTTGGACCAGGTTACATGCTAGTATAACCCTCTGTGATTATACACCATGGTTCATTAGTTAACCGATTAATACGCATGATTCCGTTAATTGCCCATATGTTGACCATTATGCCCTTTTCACCTTAAAATGTGATTTTTGAAAATTTAAAAGAATAGAAACCTTAATTACTGATATATAGACTTGTACCCAAAGTTTGACATCAGTTTGAGGTGTAGATTAAGAGTTATGCTCGTTAGCGTAAAATGAAAGCTTTATGTTAATTAAACGACATAATTACCGTATAGCCTATTTAAAACTACTTTTTAGTACCAAACTTATTACCCACTGATGTAATATATTATTTTGGGATTTTTGAAGATTTTTAATTAATTTTAGGCTGAGCATAACTTATAGTCGTAAGCTTAATCCGGTAATTGTCGGTTTTCCCTTACGGGCTATAAAATGAGTTTTACATATCTAATCGACTCCAAACCTTTTGCTACTGATCTTAAATGATAAATAAATTATTTTAAGCCTTCTGGAATAATAAAAATATCAGCTTTATGTATCGAACCCGTAAATGGCTTCTAATCGCCTTATTAAGCGCTTTTAGCGCATAGTATGTACTAAAACTATTTTTAAACATACAAGGGTCATACCTACTGATATTTAAGGCAAATTATAATATTTTAATAGTAAGCAAAAGTGGTTAAACTCAGACTTCAGTTTTGAGCTTTTCGGCTTATGTGAAATTACCAAAATGCCCCTACGGTGCATAGTTTGGTTATAATTGATAAATTTCACATATATACTTTAACCTACTGATATAACTTAGAAAATTGAGTATATTTGCTGATTACATCAGACCTGTAACTCAGGTTATCACTTAAACTCTTTTACAACCTTTAAAATGACCAAACTACCCCTACGGGGCATAGTTTGTGTTTAAATTCGTTTCGGGCTTAATAAAGGACATCCTACTGATGTCACAACATATTTGAAGCATATTAACTTAGGAAACCTGTATATGGCTCTTACGGATACCCGTTACGCTTATTACGCGTTCGGTTCGGTTTATGTAACAAGTTTACATAAATTAGCCGAAACGGGTCAAACCTTATCGGTTTTACCTCAAAATCCAGAATGTGCATGAAGGACCCATATTAAGCAAGTCTCTGAACTTGTTGGGTCTAAATCACATTCTATCCGGTCTTCGCCTGATCGTGCGTTTGAACCGTATATTTCTCTAAGACTAACCGGTCTAAGCTTAGGCTTAATTAAAGACCCGTTAGCATTCTAATTGGTTATTTATACCATCATTCCAGACTAGAGCCTTCCGGTAAATTGTACCTACGCTTACTTAAGTGAATACGGCTGAGTTATTAATTCTTGCTAATTAAGACAGGAGCTAGCTCAGGTAAATACTCTTAACTTATTTTCCCTATACGGGCTTGGGATACGGTATAATGATACCGCTTGGTCGGGTATTGAATGTTTAATCGGATTGTGATTAAATTATTGAGGTAACCCGGTTTAATCTGTATTTTTTGAAATAAAAGCCTTTAGGGGTTAATGACCATGTCCCGGATATCCCTGACATCATTGTATTATAAAATGGCCACGTCTTAAGCACGGGGTGTAGGCATACACCTGACAGTTGCTTAAGTAATAACGGTATCTCACTCTCTTGTGGGCCTATACTTGTGGCGTGTCTGTTAATCTGACTCGGTTTCTACATCGGGCCCTGAACGTACAACGAACATGTAAATCTGTATACAAGATTATAAATATGATTGTACCAAGTTATAAAAGATTAAATTTTGCCTCTGTGCATTTTAATCAAAGTGTCAAAATGTGTTGTGCCTGGTGCATCTAAATCAATTTTCTTAAACTCTTTTCAAATGAGTCAGTCGAGTGTATTTACCAGTGAAAACTGACGTATTTTCAAAAGTCTAAGTGACAGGTACAAGTACGTAATAGGCTGGAAGCTGCTCAGGACGTTAATAAGGAATCTTGCAAGTTCTAGGTGTCTAAAGTCTGTTGAACAATATTTATGTTTAAGATCCGCCTGTGGATCCTTTACTTCCGTTGTAATACTTGATATTACTTTATATTCGGATTGTAATATATTTATCTTTTGCTTCCGCTGTGCATTTATATATTGTGTTGTTTGACTATAATGTTGCCAACTACGTCACGATACTCCCCACCGGGCCCACCGGTGACACGTGGAAAGTCGGGGTGTGACAGGTTGGTATCAGAGCCAACATTGAGTGAATTGAACACTAGTCTCTCGTGTTTAATCTCAATGACACAGTAGCACATTCCTTGATCTTCTGAGTCTATACTTAACTTAGGAATATTCTCAATCCTAACCTGGAAATTTTTGCTTCCAAATTTTTATATATACGTCGCCAAGCGAAGAAACTGTAATAAAACTTCTCCACATCTGGAGCCTTGAAATGCTGAGCTTCGTACCGCGGCTAGAATGAAACGAGCATCCAAGGAGAGGACGCTCAGAAATAAAATAAAGAAGAAACTCCTCTTGCTGAAGATCGTTTCCTTAATAAGTCCTTATAAGGACACAATTATCTTTCAGTCCCTACGAGGACAACATTATTCCTTTCAAGTCCCGCTTAGGGCAACTTTATACTTTTATTTTTATATAGTGGAATGATTAAGTTTAAACTTTCATTCTAAACAAGAAATATTAAATAAATGGAAAATAACATTTCCTTTTGCAAGATCTACCATTATAATAAAATGGCAAAATCTAAAAAGGACAAGACCTAGCTTCGGGTCATATTAAGACCGGCCAAGATGGCAGTTCCTCAATTTAGATTCAGATCCTTATTAACATTTCAATTTAGAAATTGTTCTGCGATAAATATTAAAAGAATCTTAAGAGTGAAACCTAGCCTGAGTGTCATTATAAAGACCTGGCCAAGATGGTAAGACCTGTTTAAAAGATTCGTATCCCAGTTAACATCTGAAAACATGTTAACACTCCCGGCAGATGTGATTCGTTGGAAATCACACACGTTATTAAGGATTCTTCAAAAGATTCCTAACCCAGTTTAATGATCTCTGAATCCTGGGTTTACATCATCAATTAAGATGATCATGTTTTAACCATACGTGGTAATATAGTGCCTACGGGCCTTGCTCATTTCTACATGAGCCAAAATACAGTGGTAGCTATGACTCCCTGTCAGAAAAAGGTAATGAACTAGGTTCAAACCTCAAGGCTTTGATTCTCTGAAATCCTAGCTTATAATTTATAAATGTCCTTGTGACTAGGCCTATTGTGCCAGAATACCTTCATGCTTTGATTCTCTGAAATCATAGCTTATAATTTAAAAGTGTCTATGTGACTAGGCTTTTGTGCCACCTTAATATCCGTAATGTTTTATAACTAGGATAAATTATAATGCCTCGATTCTCTGAAATCATGGCTTATAAATTAAACTTGTCTACGTAACTAGGCCATTTGTGCTATTATCAAAACCTTAATGCCTCGATTCTCTGAAATCATGGCTTATAAATTAAACTTGTCTACGCGACTAGGCCATTTGTGCTATTATTAAAACCTTAATGCCTCGATTCTCTGAAATCATGGCTTATAAATTAAACTTGTCTACGCGACTAGGCCATTTGTGCTATTACTAACTTATAAATTAGGATTTATGATAAAAATCCTGAATAAAATAAACATCCTTCCTTCCCTGCCAGTATGCATTTTTAAAAGAATCTTAAAGGTGAAACCTAGCCTACGCGGCCAAGATGGTGAAACCTACTCAAGGGATTTAGATCCTTGTTAACACCTAAGAACGTGTTAGCACTCCTGACAAATGTGATTCAATAAAATCATAACAGTCATCCCTATATTGGAAAATTTTTAATTTCCTAATTTGCCTTATGATCTAGAAATCATGGCTTATATCATCTTATAAGATGATCATATTATGAACATCCGTGAGTGATGAAGTGCCTATGGGCTAAATTTGTTGTCCGATAAGACAATGACAGTGGTGGTCCTTGACCCTGTCTAAAGATATTGGAATACGTCCAAGCATAATAGTTGGTAGAGACCATACGATCTCGACTAATATCATCTGAAGAGATGATCATACCATAAATATCCCTTAGAAAGGAAATGCCTACGGACTATAATTAACGTCCTCCGAGACTAAAGACAGTGGTAGCCTACAACTCCCTGTCAAGAAAAGATGTTTTGCCTACGGGCTATAATAAATTGTCCATCTGAGACATTGACATTGTGATCTTTATGATTCCTTGTCTAAGGTGGTGAGCTATGCTCAAGCCAAATAGTCAATATGATTAATGCAATCCTGACTTATATCATCTAAAATGATGAATCCATTATAAACATCCATTAGTGATGTTTCGCCTACGGGCCATATTATATTGTCCATTTGTGACACAAACATTACGATCTCTATGATCCCCTGTTTAAGGTTGTGAGCTGCACTCAAGCCTAATAGTCTATATGATCATTGCGATCCTGACTAGTATCATCAGTATGATGATCATAAATTCATAATATTGACATCCCTAGTGATGAATTGCCTACGGGCTATGCTTTATTCTACTGTCGATAAGACAAAATAGTGGTGATCTTTATGATCCCCTATTCAAAATGGTGGGATTATACCCAAAACCCAATAGTCAATATGATCGATGTGATCATGACTAATATCATTAGATACGAAAAATTATAGATAGACATCCATTAGTGATGTTAATTGGTTTACCTTTCTGTCAAAAGAATCGCCTGTCAAGACGATGACAGTTGTAGTCTATGACTCCCTGTCCAAAGGTGAAGAACTATGTTCAAGCCTTAAGACTCCTGATCTAATAAGATTGCAGCCTATGAATTGATGTCCTTGTGACAAATCCACAAGTTATATTTCAAGTCACCCATAACAAGCCTCCGTGCTATAATTCGTCGTTCGTGACACGTTAACATACTAAATGTTAACATTGCTGGTGACAGGCCTTAGTGCCATATCCTATAACGTCCTAGAGACAAGGCCATTTGTGCCGCATCTAAATGTCATTACGACAAGGCCTTCGCTCCATATGGTTACTTATGTCCTTCATGACTGGGCTTATTGCCATATCTTTCTACGTCCCTCGCGACAGGCTTCTGTGCCATTTATGTATATATATATATAGCCAAAGTCATGTAAGGCTAGCCTTTGAACTATTTATAATCGTCCTTGTGACAAAGACAGATGTGACATTTTGATCCTCTGTCAAAAAGATGATGGATTAGGACCAAACTTTAAATGCCATAAATGGTCTTTTGTGACCTAGGCTAAGTAAAATTGATATATATTAAATAACGCTCATTAAGAATGTTAATGCTATATTGGCCTGTATGGTTTAATGAAACCATAGTTAGTATATAAAGCCATGAGGATGATGAATAGCAGTTGTCGAATCACAACCAAGAAATTGATTCATTCAGTAATAGGAGCTAATTTTTCTGTTCCTAAATCTGTAAAAATTCTAATATACCCTCTCTATAGATAAAGGACATTCACATGTAATTGATATCTCTTTAACCCTTATTGATTGCGAATACCAAACAGTATGATAAAAAGCGTCATATGAGGATTGGTATATCTTAATATGTTCCATAGATTGCTTCCATGCCTGATCAGTATGGAGGTTTAATGCATGGGACCACAAAGATATTCCGATGGTCATATGATACTAAAGTCAACTAATGGTATTCAAAGGAGATATCCATCATGGAATTGTCCAAGTAAATGTTCCCAATTAAGGAATTCGTGGACTAGTAACATAAATGTGTCTTTTTTTTTTTTTTGACACAAGCAATAATGGGTGAACTAGGGCCTGAGATTGGGAAAATCTCTGTAACCTCCTTGTATCTTGATTATCTTCTCCTAAGACTGCCCTGTTTACCTCCCAAGAGGCAAGTAGAGTTAAGACTAACATCCCGCTTTGGGTTGAAGTGTTGTAAGAACTCATGTTGATTATAGAATAACCGAAGCCCTGATTAAGTAAATTTTAAGATATAAATTCATTGACTCAATATCCGGAGAATTCGGTATAGTTAAATTTAAAAGACGGTGCATTTTGCTTATGCATTGTTACCGCTACCCTACTTAGGCAACGATTAAGAATTGCCATCAGCTGCCCAGGATTGTCGATTTGTTCGACTAACGGCAAGGATTAGCTATTCCTTAAAATTTGTTAAGCAGTGATTGGAATAACCATCTCACCTTAAGATAAGTTTTTCCATAATAGTTGCCATATAAGTATCAAGGTGGCTCCTTTGGAGACCTTGTATAAATGAAATATCAAAACATCCGTTGGATGGACGAGACTTTGGGGAGTCCAATTATCAGGATCTGAAAGTTGACTTGGAAACAACGAATAAGATCAAACAAATCCCTAATTATCTATAAGTTGCCCTTATTCGGCAGAAAATCAAGGATTAATGGAAAGTAGTAACCTTCCTAAATCCTTGTTAAGAAATAAGGCTCAACAAAAGATATCACCCAGGCAGGGTGTGCCAAATTTTTTAAATTATCAGGCTAGTCAGGCTCTGATTATATAGAATCATTCGAAGGATTCGAATGTATCAAGATTAAATAGCTTACGAGCTAAGACCTAATTAAGGACTTGGTGGAACGCGCAATGTGACCCACACTAATGATTTAGCGACGTGTCACCAATAAGTCGAAAAGCACTATCACATAATAATATGCAGAACTATGATAGTATGAGCAACCTGTGTCGATTGAGGATCGACAGGATTAGAAGCTCCAAAAAGATACATGTGCCTATTATAAAGGTCAATTGGAGTGCCTTAGAGGCTCAAAGGTACTGGGGAAGATTAAGCCCAATATAAGGTAGAAAATACTTCCCTTACCTTAACAAATCTCGAGGTCGAGATTTCTTTTAAGGGGGTGAGGATGTAACACCTCGAAAATTCACGTCCTATAATGTATTGACACGTGTCATAAGCTTGAACGTGTGAAAGAATACTCTAGAGGGACTAAAGTTGACAAACATGAAAAGTATGTGAATATACGAGTTCTAAATGTCAACAGTGAATAAATATATGGTACATTAACCCTAAAATATGCTCATACCTTCAAACGAATAAATCACGGATCATACGAAGCTAAATATGAAAGAAAGTGAGAGATTACAAACTACAGGGGTTAAATGTGTCAACATGTTTAAGTTATACCTCTGAGTGACCTTTTGACAAACCCGAAGCTTTGTAACAGTTAATTATGCTCACTAGAATGGACGATATAAATTTCATAAAGTTTCGTAATCGTATGAGAAAGTTATGATCAAATTCGTGTGCGAGGGGTTAAAGCGTCAACGTTGAAAGTTAGGACTTTTTGGGTAACAATAAAGTTAACCAGGGACTTAACAAAGTGGGTATATGTTTTAAGGCCCTTGTAAATCAATTTGGAGGGTTCAAGATGCAAGAAACAAGTGTCTAAATGAAGTTTGAAGAGCCAAGGATCAATACGCAAAAAATCTAAAATTCTGATTTGCTGCAGGAGGGCCTCGCGCCACGCGAGGGTCCCAGGGGGGGGGCTACGCGTCGCGCTAGGGCCTATCTGATGCAAATTTTTGTTCCTTGTCTGCCCTTGTGCTTTCTACTCGACTTTTATCCGATTTTCCACATAATGGGCGACCCCTAAATGCCTCCTAGAACCTTAGGGACATGTGTTGATGAGTTGTGGTCAGTTGTAGCTTGAGTTGTCAACATTTTGTGGTGGATTAAACACTATATAAAGGACTAAAGTTGCAACCAAGTTCCTCACACCTTCTCTTGCATTCCTGATCATTTCTGGAGCTCAAGTCTGCTCTCAAGTGATCACATTTCGTGCATAGGACCTTGGTAAGTTTGCTAATCCTTCCTTAGTTAAGTTTTAGCTTAAAAGTCAAACCGTCGTAATTAACGGTTGACTTTAAGATTAATCACTAATGGTCCAGTGATTAGTCGAATCAAGAGTAGTTATAAGTTGGTAATTATGTGGGTAATAAACCCTCAAAAGGGTTCCCTCTGATTCCCACTCTAACTAAGTCAAATGTCGGGTCAAACTTGTATTTAAAAAGTCAACAGAATGTGTAAATTACAATTTATCTAATCGGTTTTGCCCTTACGGGCTATAAAATGAGTTTTACATATCTAATCGACTCCAAACCTTTTGCTACTGATCTTAAATGATAAATAAATTATTTTAAGCCTTCTGGAATAATAAAATATCAGCTTTATGTATCGAACCCGTAAATGGCTTCTAATCGCCTTATTAAGCGCTTTTAGCGCATTGTATGTACTAAAACTATTTTTAAACATACAAGGGTGATACCTACTGATATTTAAGGCAAATTATAATATTTTAACAGTAAGCAAAAGTGGTTAAACTCAGACTTCAGTTTTGAGCTTTTCGACTTATGTGAAATTACCAAAATGCCCCTACGGTGCATAGTTTGGTTATAATTGATAAATTTCACATATATACTTTAACCTACTGATATAACATAGAAAATTGAGTATATTTTCTGATTACATCAGACCTGTAACTCAGGTCATCACTTAAACTCTTTTACAACCTTTAAAATGACCAAACTACCCCTACGGGGCATAGTTTGTGTTTAAATTCGTTTCGAGCTTAATAAAGGACATCCTACTGATGTCACAACATATTTGAAGCATATTAACTTAGGAAACCTGTATATGGCTCTTACGGATACCCGTTACGCTTATTACGCGTTCGGTTCGGTTTATGTAACAAGTTTACATAAATTAGCCGAAACGGGTCAAACCTTATCGGTTTTACCTCAAAATCCAGAATGTGCATGAAGGACCCATATTAAGCAAGTCTATGAACTTGTTGGGTCTAAATCACATTCTATCCGGTCTTCGCCTGATCATGCGTTTGAACCGTATATTTCTCTAAGACTAACCGGTCTAAGCTTAGGCTTAATTAAAGACCCGTTAGCATTCTAATTGGTTATTTATACCATCATTCCAGACTAGAGCCTTCCGGTAAATTGTACATATGCTTACTTAAGTGAATACGGCAGAGTTATTAATTCTTGCTAATTAAGACAGGAGCTAGCTCAGGTAAATACTCTTAACTTATTTTCCCTATACGGGATTGGGATACGGTATAATGATACCGCTTGGTCGGGTATTGAATGTTTAATCGGATTGTGATTAAATTATTGAGGTAACCCGGTTTAATCTGTATTGTTTGAAATAAAAGCCTTTAGGGGTTAATGACCATGTCCCGGATATCCCTGACATCATTGTATTATAAAATGGCCACGTCTTAAGCACGGGGTGTAGGCATACACCTGACAGTTGCTTAAGTAATAACGGTATCTCACTCTCTTGTGGGCCTATACTTGTGGCGTCTCTGTTAATCTGACTCGGTTTCTACATCGGGCCCTGAACGTACAACGAACATGTAAATCTGTATACAAGATTATAAATATGATTGTCCCAAGTTATAAAAGATTAAATTTTGCCTCTGTGCATTTTAATCAAAGTGTCAAAATGTGTTGTGCCTGGTGCATCTAAATCAATTTTCTTAAACTCTTTTCAAATGAGTCAGTTGAGTGTATTTACCAGTGAAAACTGACGTATTTTCAAAAGTCTAAGTGACAGGTACAAGTACGTAATAGGCTGGAAGCTGCTCAGGACGTTAATAAGGAATCTTGCAAGTTCTAGGCGTCTAAAGTCTGTTGAACAATATTTATGTTTAAGATCCGCCTGTGGATCCTTTACTTCCGTTGTAATACTTGATATTACTTTATATTTGGATTGTAATATATTTATCTTTTGCTTCCGCTGTGCATTTATATATTGTGTTGTTTGACTATAATGTTGCCAACTACGTCACGATACTCCCCACCAGGCCCACCGGTGACACGTGGAAAGTCAGGGTGTGACACCAAGTTAGCCAATTTAACGTAATCATAACATCATCCTTTACTAGTAAGTCTAAAAGCTATACATTTAGTACACATTCCTTTCTAAATCACCATTAAGCAAGTTGTCTTACACATGATGTGCACCACCCATTGAAACATAGAGTACAATCTCATATAGCATACTTCTTACTAAAATCATTTCAGCAAACTAGATAACCACATGAAATCCATCCAAAGCACATTTCTCATGCTAACCTATCATTAATTACTTCATTGGTACATTCTATACATATTCACCCACTACTTGCATATGTTTTCACATAATATTGTCATTTAGACCTTTCATTAAACACTTGGCGTGCGTACCACTATCTAAGCATAATGTACAAGTATTTCATGCCTATCTTCCTACTTATTGCTTTCATTCATCAAATATAATCAAAACATTAACAATTTCATATCACATTCAATCTACCTACAAGAATCCATTACATACAACATGACACATAAAGATTGAACAAGGATTGGACATGGGTGATACACCTATGTCACCATCTTCACCACTTCTAGTGGGTTTCACATTCAAACATCAAATTACTTAAAAATCATTCATAACACAAGTTCTATTTGCTGATTCCAACACATACTCATGCTTAATTTCATACTAATTCATGGATTAATCATAAACCCACTTCTTGCAAAATCATCAAATAAAAAATTACAACTTACTTCATGATTGTTAAAGCTAGATGGTGAGGAATCTTCATTCATTCAAGGTTTATAATTCAATTTAACCTTGATTTGGGAAAGATCTTGCATTCTTGTTTTGAGAGGATTTCTCCTCTTTCTCCATCTCTATACACGACGTACACAAACACTACACACAACAAATTTTGAACTTTCTATTTAATCCAAACTTCATCTCAAATCTCTAAGTTTAGCCCTCATGTTTGTCACTTGATCAAAATTGTCCCAAATTTCATCCCTTACTTGTTTAACTAAGTAAATAACTAGTTTAAAGAGCCTAGTTAATTTATTTCATGTTATATCATATGGAAACATATTAGCGAATATAAACATTTGAATTTTGGGGCGTTACATATTCTGATGATCTTTATTCACGCTCATAATCAAATATATACATGTACAATGGAGAAACAATCTAACTAACCAAACCGAGTTTCCTAGTTTACTAGAGGACTATTTCTATCGACTATTCTAGAGGATTAATAATAATACAACAATATAATACACTAAAAGAATATAATACAACAATATAATACACTAAAATAATGACATCATACAATTGACGGTTGGTATGTTGAGAAGGGTGTACAAATTTGAGAGTGTTGTCTTTTTAGCATCACTCTATAAATATTTAATATAATATAGTATTTCCATGTCATGAACGTATAAGTGCCAAGAAGCATGAATAACGACCGGAAATTTAAAGAAAATAGTACTTAAAATATTAAGAATACAACTCCAGTTTCCATTTTGCTAAAGCAATAAGATCGAAATATGTACAATTCAATAACACGGAAGGTGGAATTATTATCAAAAGAGAAGTCACCTTGAACAGAGAAGAGCCACTCCCCTTGGTGACTGCACGGATCCTTGTCAAAATTCCATTTCTTCTTCCCCGTTATCCCTAACTTTCCCCAAATTTGTGTCAGTACCTTCACTGCAACAATCAAATTGATGTCACACGCACAACAATTATCATTAGATATGGAAAAAAATGAAAATAGAAGACCTTCTTGCGCATCGAGTTTTGCTGAATGCGTGAATGTGAAATTTGAGTACAAAATCAAGAAAAATGCGAAGAAGAACAACTTATTCATGATATTGTTTGTGGGATTGTCGAACTCCGATTGTTCATCTTATAGCCTCCGATACAGAGATAATTGTAGCCGTGAAGCATGTCATGTGGTATTTAAATAAAATTAAAATGATCCTTCATATAGCAGGTGTAGGGCTAGGGTTTGGTGGGAACATAACATATGGGTACGATTATTGTATTTGACCTTTTTCTTTTGTATATTTTTTCTTTTTCTTTCGTTAGGTATCGTTTATCAAAACTATAATTTGAGTAGAAAAGAAGTCTTCAATGTCTTGATCATGTTGAATGTCTCAGATATAATTTGAGTAGAAATGATGAAAATAAGAAGAAAATGAGTAGAAAAGAAGTCTTCAATGTCTTGCTCTTGTTGAATGTCTCAAATATTAGCCTCCAAGCTCTTATACCACTTGTGAGGACCGTTTATCCATCTGATAACTTAGGTAAATCGGTTAACCTAGTTCAAATCGTGCGGAATCCAATTTTAGTTAGGCGACAATAACAAGTTACTTCATTTTCTGTTTTCATTAACTGTTTGAACGTTTACAAGATCCTGAAAACACACGGACAGAGCTTCGTCGTCTGATCCGCAAACACACATCTAACACTAAGTCCACACGTCTATTTATACTAAACAAGACTACCTTCATGCGAACTAGTATTACCTCCGTACAGACTAACACCTCCGTGAGGACTAACTTACCTCCACACGGACGTGTTCCTCCATATGAAGGTAGCATTACAATACAAATATCATAATCTAACAATCATCCCTATTACATGACTTGTCACAACTCGTAGACGTAGGCAACAGAAATAGTGCATCAACAGATGATCCGAATAACCTGCGGTCACCATAAACAACCGACATATTAGTAAATGGTGACATCATACTTATATTGTAAACATATAGCTAAAGGACCATATTGCATTCTAACTACGCAAGATATCTTGTCGTAAGTTTTACAATTAAATGTATTGCAGTGCTAAACCTTTTTGCCATTCCTTGGCTTTAAAGAGTCCATTTTCAATTGAAAACTCTCGTAGTTGTCAAAGTATTGCAATACTAAACTTTTTGCCATTTATTTGGCTAAACAAAACCTATGTACTCGCCAGCATAAAAGCTGACTCTCATTTTCACATATGTTTCAGGATTTGATTATTCAAGCATGCTACACATAGGGACGCATCCGGGCCTTAGACTTCTTTAATCAAAAGACAATTACATGTATTCTTTGTATTGTAAAACAATGTTAACAATAATGAAACAATTTAGTACCAGTGGTTGTGAGCAATTTGTAACGTGACTCCCTGATATTTCCGCCGCGTGTTGTTGTATTACGCGATTGTGGTGTTATAGATTGGTATCAGAGCACTGGTTATAGGGAATTAGGTTATTAGATCTGCAATGACATCATACTTATATTGTAAACTTTTTACAAGATTCTTCACGAATCTTCACTTGGTTTATCAGATCTGCAATGGCAACTGGTATAAACTCTCAAATCAGTTGAGGACAAAGCTGAAGGTGAAGTTAATCCTTCAAAACAATTTAAACAATCTTTTTAACTTCGAACTCAGTCGGATCTGAGGTTCTCTGAGCTCACAAGCTAAGTCAATAGCGGTGGATTCAAGTTTGAACCAATTCCAACCGAGTAGGTAATCAGTTTAAACAAAATCGAACTGATTTCACCTAGAAACAGTCCCATTCGTCCGAGGTGCAGGCCCACTCGTCGGAGAGGATAACCCTCTCGTACGAGAGGGGACTCCTAGTCGTCCGAATGCATCTGTTTCACTAAGTTCCGACGATTTCAAGTGTTGAATGACTATCCAGATCACTATTATCAATATAGATGATTCTAGAATGTCAGTGTGTGTGTTCTGTGGGAACTTTTGTTTCCAATCTAGATCTACCACCTCACTTAAACTCGTGAAACGAACACCCAAACAATCTCCTAGACCCAGAACAAGTGAACCCCGTCCAGCCTCCGACACTTAGTTAATTCTTTCTATGTCATGTTGGCACACCTGGGTTGTACATTGTTCAGTTGTTTGGTAAATTTTACATTCTGTCTTTTCCATTCCGTATTCATGACCAACCGGTCAGTTAACTAAGTTAACTGATTTGTGCTTTGGTGAACAATAACGAGGTTAAACCTCCATGCATGACTTCTATGAACCTTATGAATATTCTGGACTATTAATATACTGATATAATAACTAATAAACTTAATAGAAATCACGAACATAACTGTTTGATAGTTAAAATGTTCAAACGAGACTCAGTTCACCAGACAGTCCCTTTCGCGCGACAGGCCCTTTGGGCGAATGGCCCTTTCATCCCAGACAGTCTCTCGTCCGAACAATTCGTATTTCGATTTTCCCGTTATTCTGTTTTCCGCATTCCTTGTTGCTGATTCTGTCGGGCAAACTAGGACCCGTAAAACCACAGAAAATCAGTTTCAGGACAAGTGCACGGACAAAATACAATTTTTGTTTTATTATACTTTAGTATCATACTAAGTACTTTAAATTCTGTAACATAATCCTGCAACTCCAACTCACGCCTTCGTTTGCCCTGTAGGGTAACCTTGGTGTTCCTGTACTGTCACTACCATCCCTTTGCTCATCGGGTAGAATAACCTTGGCGTTCCTGTACTACGTCAACCAACTCTACGCTCGCGGGATTACTAAAGAAGATTTAGCAAAACCGTGAGTATACTCGAACACCCTTTTTCCGTTTTACACTTTGGGTGCAATATGTTTACCTAATAACCTACACAGTTACACTTAGACTTTTATACGAAATGCACAAACGATCCAATACATGCATGCTAAATTCGTTATACTTGATTCGTTATTCTGGATGATTCTTTTGTGTGATAACTTGTCATTAACTTCGTACAAGCCTCCCGTTAACATGTATAGCGCTATAGGAGTAACGCACCGCCCGTAAACTTGTGGTCATGTTAAATGCTTATTATTGCGATAATCAGAG
This sequence comes from Helianthus tuberosus, assembly GCA_030545235.1. NCBI lineage: Eukaryota > Viridiplantae > Streptophyta > Magnoliopsida > Asterales > Asteraceae > Helianthus > Helianthus tuberosus. The sequence goes on along the minus strand of CM060364.1, from coordinate 196,189,622 downwards.
GGTTGACTCGAACAATCACATGCCAGTTTTAATGTTAATCTTGATAACTAGTTTGCCATGTGGATTCGTTAAACTTTTATGCTATGCTACGTATTAAACTTGTATACTCGCCAATATGTTTGTATTGAACCATGTATTTTTAACATATTGCAGGATGATGATGATGATACTAAAATGGGCGTAGCGACGATGCTTTAGATACACACCTAGAAATATTTAGATTATGTTGTATCAAATTTTGTACTATGTTGTATTTTGTTTCGTTGTTGTATTTGAATTTCCAAGTATTGTAATGTGATAAATTGTTATGAAATGAAATCAGTTTATTTAAATTAATGTCGCCATTAGTGTTATGTTGCAATGAGCAATCTCATTCGTCTTACTATGATGTTTCCGCCATTGGTTGGGGTGTGACATCTATTACACCTTATCTTAGTTATTGGAAATAGTTACATTAAACTTCGTCGTTTGACATTTGTCTTATTCCAATGGATGGTATGGCATGAGCCATGCTATAATTCCCTCATTGCATTCTATTCGACATCTATGGAGATTCTAATGATCTTGTTGGAGCTCGTGAAGCTCAAGCGTTATTACTATATTCGCCACATGGACAAGTGCGGGCGAAAGATTTTTCCTACTTTAGACGATCGAGGTCCATGGAGTATGGAATACATACTGTAAGGATGGAGACGACCGTTTGGTTTCTCATCCTCAACAAATTGTTGTTTTGCCTAGACATACAGACAACACATGCAAGGGGTACTACGCATTTTGGTTGCAGATATTCATGTTATCATTGTTTCAAACATGTATAAACGATGTGATCTTGAGGTTTCCATGACCGATTGCATTCTTAATTCTTAGGCGCATGGTAGACTATATCTGTCCAAATATAGGTCTAGATTCGTTTATATTATGTATTAAAAAGAACATGGTGCCGAAAGGAATGTCTAAACCCAACGGGGTTAGTTAATCAACTCCCTACTATTAAAGCCGAACTAGAGTTCTTATGAAAAATGGGGTTGCCGAAATCGCACAACATGAGCTCTTTATAAAGCCGAATTGAAGCATCGTTTACGTCGTTTTAAGCACCGTTTCAAAGTAAGTTTTACATCAACCGAATCGTTTCCTCGTTCTGATCAAGTGTTTTTTGCAATGAGAAAAATACTTAAAATGTGAGACTGCCAATGGCTAGCTACCTCTATAGGTGAGATTATTAAAATCCAATTTCCCTTTTAATAATAATAAATTAATAAGAATAGGTTCTTTATCATATTTGATATATGAGCTCTTTATAAAGCTTGAGAAAGATAAATAAAAAGAATGCATTGCTAACCTCACCCGGTTTGAATAATATACAGTTTTTTTTTTTGTTAAAAAAGTTACTCAACAAATAGTTTTTTAACCCAAATTATTTAAAGATAAAACAAGACTCTTCAAACATATAATACTGTTTAAATCTTATGGATTAAATTAAAAGATCAGTTTATTCAATATCAGCTATACGTAACTCAATTTAAGCGTATATACTCGTGTTCTTGTACTTGCTTAGAGGCGAGCCCTAGAACCTGTAGGAGATGACACAGGTGCACTCTGCAAAAAAAAAAAAAAAAACAACAGATTGATATGTTACACACATGAAAAGAAACTTGTTTTCATTTTCTTTTCTAAAGAAAAAAACTCTTTTACTGTTTTTTATAGGGAATTGGCCTGTAATAATCCCAACTAGACGTCATTGACCATTGCCAGTCCCACCTTTGAATATTCCCCATGGCAGTCTCACCTTTCACTTATTTTTCCTCCACCGGTCCTCAGTTAAAAAAAACTTAACGGAGTTAAGTTTTTTACTGAATTACAAGTTGACGCTTTAGGGCTTTTGATCAGAATACGAGTTGAATGATATAAAACTTACCTTGAAATTGTGCTCCAAACGATGAAAACGGTGCTTCAATTCGGGTGTTTAAACTTCCAATTAACAAAAATCAAGTCGTTTGAAGCGCCGTTTCGAGGTAAGTTCTACATCAATAGACTCGTATCCTCGTTATGATCAAAAGCCCTAATACGTCAGTTTGTAATTCGGAAAAAAAACTTCACTCCGTAAAGTTTTTTTAACTGAGGACCGGTGGATAAAAAATAGGTGAAAGGTGGGACTGGCATGGGGAATATTCAAAGGTGAGACTGGCAGTGGCCAATGACGTCTAGTTGGGATTATTACAGGCCAATTCCCCTTTTTTTATAAATAGTACATTTTCCAGAACGAATGGTGGGATCGGCTGGTCGGATGGGTTGGGTAATGGATCAAAACAATTCGTGTTTTTGTATCAGAGACCCTTTCTATTTGCCAACTTTTATTTTTAGAAATAATTAACATGTTAAATACTTAAATTCAACTAGAAAAAAAAATAATGCAGTATATTTTTTTATTTTTAAAATATAAAACCCAAATCGACCCAGTCAAAAGTAAATGGCTCGAAATTGCGAACTGTAGGAAGATTAAGATTTCTCACCAGTGGTACACCATTCATCGCTCGTTCTTCCAAGATTCTTGACGGTTTATAGAAATTGCTATATTTTTCGGACCATTTTTTTAAACTTGCATAAATGTGTTTACTTCCAACCAAATCTGCCCAAAAGATGATGCCACCACTGCAGCCAAAGAAAAGAAGAAACATATTTTCAAATCATCATATTCCTTTCGTTGATGGTGTAATATATAATAAAGCACAATAACGTCATGGACTCATGGCGGCTTAGTCTAGGTTATCAATGGGACAATTACAAAATCTCGAATATGTTAAACGCGTAAGATAAAAAAATATAGCTGAACAGAAAACGGGTTTAAAGTTACAATGTTGGACATACCGGTATCTAGGGAAACTCATTCCAAGAACCGATGCAATATCAAGATCTGACGCTCGAACAACAATTTGTTCTTCTAGAACACGACATGCCTCATTCACTATGGGAAACAATACCATTTCTACTATTTCTTGATCGGTTATAGATACAGGCTGCAAAAAGAAGAAAAAAATAGTTGAAACGACTTTATTTCATAGTATTCTCAACATAAAAAATGGAAATCATCTTTTTTGATGGATGGATATGATTAAATGGCTGAGCTCACAAAAAAAAAAATCAACGAACTTGATTTCGATCTGTGGAAATGGGCTTGTATTGCAATGTGTCATTTTTCATACGGGTATAAGCTGAATATCTGAATAAAACGCTTTAGGAAGTTGCATGCGTTGAAAATAGACGTTGGGTGACTTCCAACCCGTTTGACCCATTACGCTTCTAACTGGTTCATTTTAATTAACTAGAATTTAGACCTATGACACACGTTGCGGCGGCAAAGTTGCGTTTGTGACTTCGTTACACGTGTAACGAACGTGACATTACGCGTTTTTTACTTTGTTACACATGTTACGTTCGTGACATTAACGTCGTTAGACATAGATAAAAAAGAGTATGTCTTGCACATTGTGGTGTAAAGTTGTAAAAGTAATTTAGATAGTGGTGTAAAGTCGTAAAAGAAATTTAGACACTAACGTGGTCAGGTATAGATAAAAAAAGTATAATAACGTGTCGCACGTTGCCGCGTAAAGTCGTAAAAGTAATTTAAACATAAGGAGGTGCCAAGTTATTAAGTAGAAAAGGTTGGAGGGTCAAAGTTGTTGATTACCAAACGTTAGAAGTGAACGTGTAACTTACTTATAGATGACGGTTAATAGTGTTTCATGTCAAACGCTTGAGGGTTAATAGTGAATGTTGTCAAAAGCTTGAGGGTTAACGAATGTTGTCCAAAGTTAAGGGTTGATACGTGAATGTTGTCAAAAGTTGAGGGTTAATATATGTGAATGTGCCAAAAGTTAAGGGTTACCGTTTGAAATAGAAAACAACCCAAAAAGACCATTCGAATTTCTTTTATGATTGATTTTTTTTTTTTTAATTTTGTTTAACAAAAAATATGTTACCTGCCCTCGTGGCATAAGCTTAGCGAGCTTTCTAGACTCTTCTATAATCGGTAGCACCAAGGGATCGGGTTTCGGTTTACTACCTTTTTCATAGATGTAATAACCCTTTCCATTGTTTTTACCTAAAAAACATAATCATGTGAACAGGTGACTCGGTTTTAAATATAATAGAAATGAAAAATAAACAAATGTAATAAGCAATTTACCGTTACGCCCATTTTTAATTAGAAGGTCAACTACAGGAGAGTTGAATGTTCTGTCGGGAAAAGCCGTAGCAAATTCTTTACCTACAGCTTTAGCCACATCATATCCTGTTAAGTCTTCAAGCCTACAATTACAAGTTCAGAAATAAAAATAAATAAGTTAATAAAAGCTTCTCATAGTTTGACCCAATTATCTATGAATGGGTCATGCGGGCTATGCTTGTTTAAACGAAATAAATTAGCTTAATAAAGAAATGAGTTAAATGGGTCAAACGAGTCGAAAGTCGCACAATGTGTCTTAATGCATAAACCCAATTAAATCAATTTATTAAGAAAAATATATTTTTAGTGAAACAATATATATTTTGTTATCATATATTTGTAACACTTATCGTCTATAAAAGTTCAAAAAACTTTAGACAAACTGTAAAATCTCTACTAGTCAAAGGTCAATTTCAAATAAAATGGCTTACAGAAAATGAGTCAAAGGGAAGGGTTCTACGTAGAAGATAGTTTTTTTGTTTTGCTAGAACAAAAAGAACAAAATAAATCATTCGTTTTTTCAGTTTTGAAAAACTTTAAAATACAGGAAAATGGTTATAATGCAATGTTTATTCATCTCTACTTATATTCTAAAAATATATAAATAAACAAAACTCGTTTTTTTTATATTAAATAGAACTTACATATGTGTAAATCTTGTGTAGGTATATTTCCCACACAAAACCTACACATGTGTAAATAAACATTTAAAAATGAAAAAAAAAAAACATAAGAACAGATTAGTTTAATGGTTTAATAGACATTTGTATGTAAGAAGTAAAAGTTTTTAAAAATACTAACCATTGATTGAAAAAATTAAACGAGTTAGCTTTGTTCTTTTTGTTCTCACAATAATTTAGTCTTTTGTAACGAACCTCTCCCATGAGTCAAATTGGTCAAATGTGTTGAAGGTCACCAATGTGTATCTTTAATGCATACACCCTCAAATAATTTTTATCAAAATAATTATATTATACTATTACTGAAATAGTATAACTTTGGTCATCATATTTACATGTATTTGTTTAAAAAGAATCCAAAACTTTAGACAAATAGTGTTTCGGTCAACCCAATTTATAGTACAGAAACTTACTGGAACGGGCCCATTGGGAGCCCGAAGCTGCTGATCACTTTGTCAATTCTAAACAAGTCCACACCTAAATGAAGCAGAATGTGTGCACTCTGTTTGTACGGAAAAAAAGTACGATTAACAGCAAAACCCGTACAATTTCCCACAATAACCGGAACTTTCTTTATAACTTTTCCAACTGTCATGAGATCAAGAATCGCTTGAGCGGAAGTCTTTTCGGTTCTAACAATCTCCAGAAGTGGCATCATATGAGCAGGACTACAATCATTAACAAAATAAAAATAAATAAATAAATAAATGCATACCGTATACAGTATACACTTTGTGAATAAAATCTTGCACTAGTCAATAAATGATATCAACGATGGCAGTTTTGACCCCTTTACTAAGGAATGAGTCGATTCGGATTATGTCATCTTTAACGGGTCAAATGGGTATTATTATAATTTTAGCTAAAAATGAAATGAGTTAAATGAGTTGAACGAATACACAGGGCAAATGTTACCTAAAGTAATATGTATTTTCGGGTCAACCCAACCCGACCTGACCCATTTCAGTAGGGCTGACAATAGGTCACCTATATAAGACACGATTAGACCTTTTAAACACGATAAAAAAAAACGTGATTTTTTTACTACGTGTATTCATGTTTAATACTTGTGTTATTCGCATCGCCAAAGACCTTTTAAACACGATAAAACACGATTTGCCAGCCCTACGTTTTAGTCCGCATAAAAATTACATGTTTTAATCCTAACATGTTTGACTAGTTACCTAACCCATATTACCCGCTCATTTTGCCACATGTAGTGTTTAGAATTATGAACTCTAATATGTCATCTTTGCATATACTTCCTTTCGTGTACTTCAATGATGAGTGTATAACGAATATTATAATTCATAAGATACGGGTTATGCCACTTAACCTGAAGAAATGTGCGCCTACAACTCGATCTTGAGATCTTAGTTTCTCTCCAACCAAATTGAGATCAATGGTAGACGTATTGGTCGCCAAAATGCAATGAGGGGGGCATACTTTCTCAATCTCACTAAAGATTTTTTGTTTTAGTTGCACGTTTTCAATAACCGCCTGTTAATGTAAGTAACCAATCAAACAACTATGTTTCGATAAATGAATAACCTCACATAGCGTCTTTCCAAAAATAAACACTGTCTTTTCTCACAATTTCCCATGTACTCACGTCTCACATTTTAATTCCGTGCAAGTTTTTTTTTTGTTTCCATAAAGTATACGGATGGTCCCTGTGGTTTACTATAGTTTTGGATTTGGTCCCTAGCTTTCCAAAAGTACACGGATGGTCCCTGTGGTTTGCACTTTGTAATGCATTTAGTCCCCAGCCAACAAATATAAAGGTTTTAGTATGTCTAAGTTAAGGACTAAATGCGTTACTAAATGCAAATCACAGGGCCATCCATGTACTTTTGGAAAAAGCTGGGGACTAAATGCGTTACAAAGTACGAACCACAAGGACCATCTGTGTACTTTTGGAAAGCTAGGGACCAAATCCAAAGTTCTGGTAAACCGTAGGGACCATCCGTGTACTTTACTCTTTTCCTTAACTAAAGAGACATTTAGTCATTTACTCCTTGAATTATGATGTTCGTTAGAACGTAAAGACGATAATGGTGAAAACCATTAAAAAATACCTCAATGACCATATCTACATCCTTGAATTCCGAGTAGTTTAAAACACCTTTAACCTTCGACAACGCTTTGTCAGCTGCTGACTGTGCCAACGGTTTTCTTGCAACCAAACCTCGAACGTTTGCTACAAACAAATAACATTGTGAAGTTTCAAACCGAACCCGCTTTAACAATATGATGAATAAGTACCGTTAACTAAATCTATTAAAATGGAGATCTTACCTTCTATCATTTTTATCCCTTTTGTAAGATACTCAGAATTGACTTCTTTAAGAACAACGTTTATATTACTAATTATAAGGGCGGTAGCTATTCCAGAACCCATTAAACCTCCACCAATCACAGCAACTTTCTTGATGAGCCTGGGCTTGAGCCCAATATCGGTAACGTTAGGCACCTGTAGATGATAAAAACTAAGTTGAGCATGAAAAATTATTCAAAAAAGATATAGTAAAATGCCATTTTCGTCCCTGAGGTTTGGCCAGTATTGCGACTTTCGTCCAAAGGTTTGTTTTTTCGCAACCGGATCCAAAAGGTTTGAAATCTTGCCATTTTCATCCAGCTCGTTAACTCCATCCATTTTTCTCCGTTAAGGAATGGGTATTTTTCGCAATCATGCAAAAAGACCAAAGACCCATGAAAAAGACCGAATTGCCCTTTAAGTTAACAAAAAAGACGGAAATATCACCGACATAACGGAGAAAAATGGATGGAGTTAACGAGCTGGATGAAAATGGCAAGATTTCAAACCTTTAGGATCCAGATGCGAAAAAACAAACCTTTGGACGAAAGTCGCAAAACTGGCCAAACCTCGGGGAAAAAATGGCATCTTACTCAATAAGAAAAAAAAGTATTTAAAAACACACAGTAGATCAAGTATATTACCTTTGAGGTTGCACGTTGTGAAAAGAACACATGGCAAAGACCTTTTGATGTGTCTGAAACAACGAGCTCATTGAAAACTTTGCCCTCCTGAAAACAAAAATTTTGTGTAATTTCATGAAAAAATATTTTCGACAAAAAGCGTTTCAAGTCTACCCAACACGACCCGCTTTGACAGTTTACACATCCAACCTACCCATTTTGACACTTCTAAAACATACCTTTAAAACACCATGGTATCCTCCAAGCACAACACCTTCTTGAATAACATCAAGGCATGCTAGGAGCTGTGGCATATTAGATGCGGATCGTTTGACTTGTTGACGCACAACCTTAATTATCTCAAGTGCTTCTGACAAAGAACCAATTTTGTCTGTGCGGTGAAGGGACCGGGTCCACGGTTTACGTTTTTCCGCAATGTCTAACGCCCATTGTCTAGAAACTTTTAGCAGTTCTTGAGGAGGCACAATAGCGTCAATTAGACCTAGCTTTTTCCCTTCTTCGGAGAGTATTGGTTTAGATGTCTACAAAATAAGTGATTAAATCAATAATGGATAAGTTAAAATTGACAAATTTTCGTATTTATGCCCTTAACTACCCATATCATAAGATATTGCAAGTTTTAGAGTCAATTGGTATCGTAAATGCATTAAGGGTGAAGGGTAAATTTGGCATTCTGCAAATTGATCAGGAGATAATGTTGATCGGAGTTAAGAGGTGGTAATATGGTCAGGTTGGGACACGGTTAAAATGGGTTCAGACTGAAACGGGTCAATTGTTTAGCATGGGTTTTGTCATGTTTAAACATGTTGGAAGATAGAGGAACTCACCAACATCATATCGATCGCCTTTGGCAATCCCACAAGCCTGGGAAGTCGTTGGGTACCTTAAAAAGTAATTTTAACTTTTTAACAACAAATATTCATAAAAACCACATATTTAATAAAAATTCAAAAAGTAGCAGAGATGAGTGTGGTACCCGTACCGGTACCAATACCCAAAGTACCGGTACCGAAAATCGCTAAAATTGGGTACCGAAAATGCTCGGTACGGGACCGGTGCAGCGTGAGTATTTGAATATAAATATCGGTATTTTACCGGTACCGAAGAAGTCAAAAAGTGGGTACCCAATCGGTACCGAAAAAAATTATGTAGCGGAAACCAGTACCCAGTACAAAATGCTCATCCCTAAGTATACAGATTACGATGTTACCTCCAGCTCCTGGGATGATTCCAAGAGACAATTCTGGCAAGCCAAGTTGTGACTTCGGTGCTGCAATGCGCGCATGGCATCCCTATTTGAAACAAACATATGTGATCCCGTTTATATAACTTATATTTTCAAACAAAAAAAATAGATGCCCAAAAATTACGAACCATTGAAACTTCTAATCCAGCCCCAAGGGCAAGTCCTTCTATTGCGACAACTATAGGTTTCTTTGCATCTAGGTTTACAAAAAACAAATTTAATACAGATATAAAATAAAAGCGAGCTTCGGTAACATATATTGATTAGGAGTTATGTGATGAACGGGAACCTTCGATTCTGTTGACCACAAGGTCAATGGATAAATCGGGTAGAAGTGATAAGTTGCCTGCCAGTCAAATGACAATGCTTAACTGTCAGCATATACATTCAAACAATAAAATGAACTACTTATTATATGATACTAAATCATTAAAATATGACAATCAGCAGTTCATAGACTTCTTTTGAGTAATCAAACATCTGAAATTTCAAAAATATATATTTTCATAGTATTAACTAAGAGAATAGATAAATGTAACAAATAAAGTTGTACCAGTCTGTTGAACTTTTTGGAACACGTTGATGTCGAATCCACCAGAAAACTTGCCATTCTTGCCTAAATAGAAATAAGAGAAACTGATTTTAGCAGGCATGCAAATTACAAAAAAAAATAATAATAATAATAAAAAAAAAATTAAACTACATTTGTATAGTGGCTTAATAAAGTGCCACAATCATGTTTATATGTTTAAATATAACAATTACACCACTGTATTCAATCTAATTCTTTATGAGTGGGTCAATTCGGGTTATGTATCTCCATAGTTGTTAAAAGCCATTGCCTCTTGCGCCTAGGCCCAATTTCCTAGCGAGGCGAGGCAATTGCGCCTTAAGTCAAGGCAATTGCGCTTTAATTCTCCAAGTGATGGTTCATGCGCAGGTTCCGGCGAGATTCCTAGATTCTTGAGAGTTTTCGGCCAAATTCTCTACATTCTTGCAAGATTCTAGCTAGATTTCTACTTTTATCTAACGAAACTACTTTTCTACACTATTAAACTAGCATTTTATAACTTCTGGTACTAAATAGACGATATTAAATGTTATATAATAGCTTTAGTTTATTTTATTTGAAGATTAGTATTAATTTTCTATTATATAAAAATAATTTATGTTTTTTTTGTTGTACGCTTTTTTTTTCTCAGGCCTGCGCTTTTTTTGCGCCTTGCGCCTAGGCCCCAGGCGAGGCCTATGCGCCTTGAGTGTGCTTAATGCTTTTAATAACTATGATTATCTCTAACACGTCAAACGGTAAATTCAAAATTAGCTAAGATGGGTCAATTGGGTTTATACGAGATGTATTATTGATGCTTAAAACCGCTTAAATCAGTTTATTTAAATAATCATATTGCTATGAGACATGAGAGTAAATATAATTTAGTAATACTTCACTCCCCTAACATGAAACAAATGAGACATTTTACTAGATGCATAGTCAACTCAATGTGTTTGACACCTGGTCAATAAATAGCAATAATTAATTAATTAAGTATAAGGGTTAGTTGCAGCAAAATAAAAAATAAAAAAAAATACTTTATGCCAACATATGCCCAAGGCCTTGTAATTCCAAAATCTACAAATATTCTAAGAAGCAAAACATCAAACAGTTGGTGGTCATTAAACTTCACATCTAACAACAACAAAACAAACAGTCTAAATTCAGTAAAATACACTAGCTTGTTCGACGAATTACCCGTCAAAACGATAGCTTTTACATCATCTCTGCTCATAGCCTCACTGATCTTCTCTTTCAGCCAAGCAATAACTACACAGAAAAACCATAAACCAAACAAAAAAGTTTAATACTTTTTACAACATTTAAATCATAAAAAAAATTTAACTTTTATAAAACCCAATTCCCCAAACCAATAAAACCCGGCCACAAGCAAAACAGATAATCAACAGTTTTCATCACAGTTTCTTGATTAAAAAAATTGATTTGCGAAAAAAAAAACAGTTTTTACAACATTTAAGTGAGAAAAAACTAAACTTGCAGAAAACCCAATTTCCCAAACCAATAAAACTAACAAGAAAAACAATTAGTCAATAGATTTCATCACAGTTTCTTAATCAAAAACTTGATTTACATAAAAATAAATAAATAAAAATAAGTAAATAAAAAAGCACTAAATTGAAAAACATAAGGGCTATAACAACAAAGGATTGATCAATTTGTTTAGAATTTGAGAGTTGAATGTCCAAATTTAAACGATTTTTTATTGAAAAAAAAAAGCTTACTTGAGACAGCAAAGGCATTAACAGCTGGATTGGAGATGGTGATTACAGCAACACCATCGGAACCCACCTCCATTTTCATTTCAAGCTCCGCCATTTTTGGTCAATTTCTTGTGTAATTTATTAGTCAAACGAAGAAGAAGATGAAAGAATGAACGATTTGTAACATGTATTGTGGGAAGGGGACAATTTGCGGTTGTTAGCAAGCAGCTACAAGTGCGGTGGTTTAGTGTTTGGAGATATTAACTACCTTGCACTTGTTTGCAACTCAATTTTGGCCCCTTACTTTTTATATGCATCGTTTTACTAAAGGTTCGAGAACTCGCTAGCGCTAATCAGCCGGTGAGGTAGGGACTAGCGACTACTCGGGATTATTCAGGATTAATCGGGATTAATCGGATCAGATTTTTTATACGTAAATAAAAAAATTACTCAGTTACTGGCCGACTAGCGATTAATGGACTGATTAACGAAAATTACTCAGTTACTGACCGACTAGCGATTAATCACCGACTAGTCGCGATTTTTATAACACTGATTTTACTACACAATTTGGTTTTAAAAACATGTTTAATAAGTCACATGTTGGATTATTATTATTATTATTTGTTTAAAACAAAAACCATTAATAAGACTATGTATTGTCGGCATATAGGGAATGTCACCTGTTATGTTCTTGAGCACGGGCACTAAAACGGTAAAAACTGCAATGGGTGGACGCAAGCAGGAGGTGTGGGGCTAGTAGTTGGCGTAGGGCAAAGAAGTTGAATGTTGGTTCATTGGAAAATGAACAACTACAAGGGGGCCCAACGGGTTGGGGGTTGGGGGGGGGGGGGGGGTGGTTCAGCACAACATGGGTTTAGAGATGTGAAATATGAATGCTCTTGTGTCTATGTGGCACACTTTTTTTCACATAAACCACAACATATAGTATAAGATATAATTGGATGATGAAACCAATTAAATATTTATATATGAGTTAAAATGTTAAATATAAACAACTCAAACAACATTACATCCGATGTATATAAAATGGCACTTTCACAAGGCTTTCAAGGATAAGTTCAACGAACCAGTGAGATCGAGACCTCGTATCGGGCCTGAGGGTTTTCATAAATTGAGTCAAACTCAAGCGGCAGGTTTAGTATTACCGTTTTCATATGAAGAAGTCCGTACAGCAGTCTGGGATTGTGGCAGTTCTAAAGCCCCTGGCCCGGATGGTATAACTTTCAAACTTATTAAGTCATACTGGGAGGTATTCAAAGAGATGATAGTGGATATGTTGAAGCAATTCCACACACATGGATCGATACATCATACTTGCAGTGCGTCATTCATTGCATTAATCCCCAAGGTAAGAGACCCGATGACTCTATCCGAATTTAGACCTATATCGCTAATAGGTGTGGTGAATAAGATTATTTCTAAGATACTTGCAAATAGAATTAAAGGGGTTATTAAAAGTGTAGTTTCAAACGTACAATCTGCTTTCGTTTCGGAAAGAAACATTGTAGATGGACCCTTGGTTATTAATGAAATAGTGACATGGGCAAAAAGGACCAAGAAAAGTATTTTCGTGTTCAAAGCTGACATCAAAAAGGCGTATGATACATTAAATTGGAAGTTTTTGATTTCTATTCTAACACACATGGGCTTTCCATCGAGGTGGAGGAATTGGATCATGGGGATTCTCTTTGCAGGGAGGGGCTCGATACTCGTCAATGGATCCCCAACCGGGGAGTTCCAATACAAAAGGGGTTTACGTCAAGGCGACCCACTATCACCTTTCCTATTCATAATAGCTATGGAAGGTTTGCATGTAATGATGGAAAGGGCAAAAAGTGCAAATATATTTTCAGGAGTAAAACTACCGGGTGACGGACCGTACATAACACACATGCTATTCGCAGACGATTCGATCTTTGTAGGCGAATGGGAAGAAGAAAACATAAAGAATCTAAAAAGAATTCTTAGAATTTTCAATATGGCGTCGGGCTTGAAAGTTAACCCACGAAAGAGTCAACTATTTGGAGTGTGCCGATCAGAGTCGGAAGTGGAGAATTTGGCCTCAATCTTTAAGTGTAAGGCAAGTAAATTTCCGTTCATTTATCTCGGTCTAAAAGTTGGTGCAAACATGAATAGGAAAGCGAATTGGAAAGACGTGATTGATTCATTTAACAAAAGGCTATCTAATTGGAAAGCAAAAAATTTATCCTTTGCCGGTAGGGTAATACTTATCAAGTCAGTATTAGGGAGCCTACCAAATTACTACATGTCACTATACAAATGCCCAAAAGCCGTGGTTAAGGTTTTGGAAGGGATTAGAAGGAAGTTCCTATGGGGTGGGAATAATACGAATAATAAAATCAGATGGGTTAGATGGGAAAGAATAGTCGCATCAAAAGATTTTGGAGGGTTGGGAATTGGGAATATAAAGGATCTAAACTTAGCTTTGCTACTAAAGTGGTGGTGGCGTCTGAAAATGGAACCGGATTAAATTTGGGTAAGAGTTGTTAAAGCTATCCATGGTATGAAAAGAAAGACTAGATCAGTGCCGGTAAACAAAAAATTTACAGGTGTATGGAAAAATATAGGAGAAATTGATTCTGAGTTTACAAAAAACAATATCAACACATCATTATGCTTGATAAGTAAAGTCGGTATTGGGGATAAAACTCTATTTTGGGAAAATACTTGGCTGGGTAACGAACCATTGAAGAATCGATATAAAGAATTGTATCAGATAGCTGTGAAAAAAGGTGCACGTGTACAGGAATGCTATAAGGAAAATAATGGGGCCCGAATATGGGATTGGGAGTGGTCGAGAACGCCAGAAGCGGTAACGGAAAAACTAGAGATGACGGAATTAAAAAACCAACTGTTACAACATCCAATCTCGGAGGATAGCGATGTATGGTATTGGAAAGAAGATGACAATCTAAGCTTTACGGTGAAATCAGTCAGACTATCATTGTCAAAACAGATAGATTTGAATTCACAAATGGGTGATTTTGTTTGGAATAAATGGGCGTCTGGAAAGAGCAATATGTTTGTGTGGCGTGCTGTGGAGAACAAAATACCGTCTGCAACAGCCTTGAGAGAAAGGGGCCTTATACTACCGAACTACATCTGCAAAGTATGCGAAAACGAGGAAGAATCAGCAGATCACGTTCTGATGCACTGCAGATTTGCATCGCAGGTGTGGAAAATTATACTCGACTGGGTTAAATGCCAGCAACTCAGTACCGAAGGATCCATAAAACAACTATTACAGGAGGTAAATGATATACATATGAATCGGAACAGGAGAAAGATCATTCATGCAATTGTCCTACAAACATTTTGGAGCATATGGAAGGTCAGAAACGAGAAGGTTTTTAAAGGCAAACGGTGCGTAATACATAAAACAATGGAAGATATAAAGGAAGAATCATACCAATACGTGAAGCAAAGATCAAGGTTTAGAGAAATTTCGAGGCAACAATGGTGGGATTTTAATTTGATTGTATAACAATAATGATGTAACTGTTTCGTTTGTTTCCTTTTATTTCTGTTTTGTACTCTCAATCGGTGGTTCTCAGTTCCTGGCTGGGAATCAGCGATTTGGTTTTGGAATAAAGTCCCGTTTGCTATTCAAAAAAAAAAAATATAAAATGGCACTTCCACTATTAAGGTTTTTTTCCTCGTAAAAGATGAAGGAATGTATGAGGTGGCAACATGTGTACACGTGTGAGTTTTAAGGATACGAGTAATTGTGTCGCTTCATATAGACAAGTTTTTAGCAAACACATTCACAAAATTGAAGGTAATGAATTATGCACAAACATACATGTAATTAAGACCTAATACAGAACTTGAACTACAAGACCTGCTTACTTTTCTTTAAATAATTATATAAAACTATTATATTTTTAAAATTTTGATATAAAAAATCGTTATGGGGGTATTGTTGCTAAACCGTCATAATTCATAGGTTTGTTGAGTAAGTTCCATCTGAAATTTAAAGTTGGTATAGTTATCCATTTATCCACTCAACAAATATCTCCTATAATCTCTCCAAATCAAACAATATTAGTTTT
Organism: Helianthus tuberosus; assembly: GCA_030545235.1. Lineage (NCBI taxonomy): Eukaryota > Viridiplantae > Streptophyta > Magnoliopsida > Asterales > Asteraceae > Helianthus > Helianthus tuberosus. The sequence goes on along the minus strand of CM060364.1, from coordinate 196,174,142 downwards.
TGTGTCGAGTTGCCCATTGCTAACTATGACTCGGGCCGGCTCAACTATTTTGGTGGTCCAAAGCTTGTTACAAACACGAGGCCTTTCTCTGAAAAAAAAAAAAAACACACAAGCCTGTTGTAGACTTGCAGTCGAATATAATGTTACACTTTCTCTGAATTAATCAACTAGCAAATTAATTTCAACTAGAATTACGACCCGCCGCAATGCGGCGGGGATTCTTTAGTTATAACTAAGTCGATTTAAGACGCGCACGTTATGTTGAACCTGTCAAACGGGAAAAAAATAGACGATGTAAAAACGTTCACCCACACACGCACGTTGCGTCGTGTTAACTCGTAAAATTTAGAACGAAACGTAAAAACGTTAAACCAAAGACGCACGTTCCGCTGTGTTAAGTCACAAAATTTAGAACGAAGTATAAAGCGAAAAATTTGCGGAAAACAAAAACTATAAAGGACCAAAGCTGAAAATAAAAAAAAGTTGTGAGAATAGATTGAAAAAGTTAAAAATTTTTGTGTTAAAAGTAAAAAAAACAAATAGTTTTAGGTTAAAAGTAATTTATGAAATACTTTTGGGTGAAAAGTAAAAATATTAATTCTTTTTAAAAACCCCCCAAAGCCAAGGTTTTAACAACCATATGCATAACCATTTTTTGTTTAAAAAACCCCAAATCCAAGATTACCAGTTTACCACACATAAGTAAAAAAAAAAAATCAAAGTGGTTAAATTGCAAAAGATGGAAACTTTTGAATTAGAAGTGAAAAATCAAATTAATCAAAGTGGTTAAATCGTATAAGATAGAATCTTTTGAATTAGAAATGAAAAATCAAATTAATCAAAAGGGTTAAATTACCAAAGATTAAAACTTTAAACTTAAATATTAAAACTTTAGGGTTAAAAGGAAACAAAGATTAAAGTTTAAACTTAAATTGTTAAAGATAAAAACTTTAGAGTTACAAAGGAAAATTTTAGTTTTTTTTTTGAAAAACCCCCTAAGCACATGTTACAACACATCTATACATATTCAAGTTGCTTATTTATATGTTAATAATTAATCTCTTTTAGCTTGCTATATCACAAGTAGTAAAGTATATTACAATTCACAAACCTCACTTAGGCAAAGGGCTTACATCACAGACCTCAAGTAGAAAATTACAGCAGCCCAATGTTACACTTATAACCTTTTTTTTTAGAAAATTGAGGCCCTATGGATTTTGGGGCCTAAAGCCCTAGCCTCATTTGGCTTGGGCTTGGGCCGGCCCTGCTGTGACTCTAGTTTCATTGATGTCTTCATATACATAGGGATGGTATCGCCGTATCGCTAACGCGTTTTGATCGTGGATTTTTGGTTGAGTTTAGGGTATCTTTTACACGTTTTGATCACGTAAAATAAATCATGTATGCAAGTAGTTTTAGGTAAAATAATTGCATGAGGCTTTGGTATATACTTGATTAGGTGTTTCTTACTTGACCTATGCATGCGATGAGAACGAGAAAAGGATGGAACTCATAATTATAATTAATTATTTTTATCAACCAATCAAAAAACATGATTGTTTTCGTTAGTGAATTAGTTATCTTTCTATTCTAAATTAGCAAAAATGTTTTGATTAAATTCGATTAACTTTTTTTAACGGTATTTGAAATACCCTTGTTACCTGAGTGAGTCTTCATGAGAAGTGATGTGAAACATGCTTGTGACGCTCCAGACATGACTTACCCAAGAACACCATCAAGGAGGAAACCCACCACTCTGAGAAAATGTAACACCTCGTAAAATCATGTCCAATATAGTAATGACACGTGTCAAGAACCATAAAAGTGTAATGAATTGATTTCGAAGGACCAAAGTTGACAAACAAATAACAGATGTGTGTATAAAGGTCCAAAGTGTCAACATTTGAAAACTATGCCTTTCAACAACCCTACACGATGTTTATACTCTTAAACGAATAAATTCTGAAATGTATGAAGCCGTTTGTGAAAGAAAGTGAAAGTTTACAAGACACGAGGGTTAAACGTGTCAACATGTTAATTTACTACCTCTGAGTGACCTTTTAACGAACCCGGGGCTTTGTAACGATTGATTATACTTTCAAGAATAAGTGACGAAAAATTCACGAGGTTTCGATATCGTTTGGTATTAAATACGTTAACTTTCGTAAATAAGGGTTAAAAGCGTCAACAAGGTGAAACTAGTGTTTTCGGTTATCGTTTAATGAAACCGGACCTAACGGTGTTTGATTATATACTAAAGATCATCCACATTCTAACTTAATGGGTTAAAAGTGCTTAAAATAGAAGTTATTACGTTTTAAAAGGTTAAGGGGCCATTCTTGCCAAGTTTGAAACTTAAAAAGCTGGTACCCCTAGGGCTCGCGCTGCGCAACCTCAATTCAGGTGTGCCGTCGCGCTACGCGACGGCCTGTTGTTGACAGAAAACACAGGTGCAGGTTCTGCATGTTTCTTCCCCATTTCTGCCTTATACTCTCATAAACTCAACAAGGGACTGTTTGATGGTTTCTAAAACCACTAGGGACACTTGTTCTCATCTGGATACATCATAAAATAGCTGGGATGATCTGGTGAAGTCCTCATTAGTATAAATAGGTGCATTTGGGCAGCTTCTTCACTTGCACACTTCAATTTTTCTCTCATTCTCAATTTGTTCAAGCTTTGGAGCATTCTCTGGAGCATCCTAATCATTAAGGAAGCTCTCTTAAGTTTAATCTTCATGCTAAGGACCTTTGTAAGTGTTCTTAGCTCATGTAGTTAAGTTTTTATTAGCTTAATGGCCGAAAGTCAAAGATATCGTAATTACACTTTGACTTTGTGATTAATAACTAACGGTCCAGCCATTATTCGAATTGAAAGTGGCTATGTGTTGGTAATTAAGTAGGTGATAATCCCTCAAAAGGGCACCTCCTAATTATCACGTTTACTTAGTCAATTGTCGGGTCAAAGTAATGAACAGAAAAGTCAAACAAGTCAGTTTTTATAAAATAATTCATAACTGATAATGTAGAAGCTACAAAATACGTTTTATCACTTAAATAACTTGGTAAATAATATAAGAACATGTTTAGACATGTTCAACCAGACAATTCTGAGTATTAGGCTCGGTTCGGAACCGAAAGTCACAAAAGTAGACTTTTGCTTTGACTTTCAATTCCGACCCGATTTAGCTTAGTTTCTTTGTGCCTTAGAGTTCCTTTGTGAGCATATTATATGTTAGTATAACCCTCTGAGATCATGCTACATGGTCCCTTAGAAATCTGAGATCATTTGTATGTTTCCGTTAAATGCTTAAAAATTGACTATTATGCCCTTATGTCATAAAAACGAGATTTTTGAAAATGTGAGAGGACAAAAAGTTTTATTACTGATATATAAGTATGTCAAATAAATTTGACATTAATTTCTGGTCTCAAACTAAAGTTATGCACAATATCGTAAAACTGAACTTTTTATTAATTAAATTATGATTTTTAGCATAAATCATGTTTAAACCCAAATTTTGATACCAAACCTGTTAGGGGAGGATTTTCCAATCCTAAGGATCACGGATCCTCAAGTGCTGCCAGGATCATGAATTCTGTTTGAATTAAGGATCCTCAGTAGGTGTTGCAGGATCAGGATCCAGGATCAGGATCCAGGATCCTTATTGTTATCCTTATACTAACGATTGTCTTTATTATGCGTGAGCTTGTTTTGTAGGAGTATGTGCATGGACTTAGTCTTGCCGATATTCGTGGAGCATATTCCCTCAATATTCCGCACGTGCTTGGCTCTTGTGAACGTTATGGAGATCGTGTGAAGCTAGCACAATTAGCGGACAGTTAGTTAGCTTAGTTATTTCTAATTTTAAATAGGGGATAACAAGCTTGAGTTAGAACACTTGGCTAATTTAGCAAAAACACACACTCTCGAACAGCTCTCGGCAGTTTACTTGGCGATTTCATACACTTTTACACTTTTGCACACTAGTGATCCTTGTAACAAGCTTGTTATCATCCCGAGTTGTAACAACCTTTTGATTAATCTTAGTTGGTGATCGGTAGTTTCCATCACCCGAGGTTTTTTGTGCCGGAGATCAACTCTTGATCAAGGGCTTTTTCCTCGTATAAATCCTTGTGTCATCTCTTTATTTGATTTGCAAGTTATTCAAACAATTGTTCATAGATTCAAGCATCAGACCTCACAACAAAAGATTTGGTTGCATTATCCTTGCTTGATTTTTGACCAAAACAGTTTGGCGCCCACCGTGGGGCAATTGGTGCTTCATTCCTAAGAAATTCTTGTTTTTGTGATCATCTCGGTTCATTACAACCAAGCAGATGGCTTCTTCAACAAAGAACACTTCAAGTTCAATGCCGGGAATGAGTTCTTCACAAGGGCATTCCACCTTTGCCTCCACCACCTTCTGGATCCCAGAAGAATGCTGAAAATGCTGCAAAGAGACAAAGCCCCATTTTTCCAAAACCACCAACTTCTTCTGTTTCTTCTAATCCTACTGTTATGGGTCATTTTCTGAGCGTATATATCCTGACTAATATCCTACTTTTGATTGTTTGCTTATGATCAGGATACTGGACCGGGATATTGGTAACATCCTGGGCGATATCCTGGTGTTAACTAAATTGACCACGTGCAGGTAAGAAGCTGTAGGTCACTAACGGTCAGATGGACTTCTTCTCCTAGAGACTCGGGCAAACTAGTTATTTGAGAGACGTTGGACCCGAAAGACCAGGTCTACAACGTTCAAGTGGGGAATATCCGCCGGATCCCGGTTTAACAGGGTAGTTTGTTATGTTTCTTTTACTATAAATAGATGGGGCGGATCAGATTAAGGCACGCAACTTTACACACACACTCTTTCGCACACTTTACTCTCTAGCTGCTAGCAAACACTATACACCAACACTTGTACTCGAATTACATTGTAACGCCTAGTTGATCCGCATCGCATCCTGCATTGTATCCTGATATTTGAAGTAATAGAAGAACAAGGCAGCTGCGATTGTCAGCTCCCGAGGTTTTGTGCCGGCGATCTAGATTGATCAAGGGCTTTCCTCGTACATCACGTGTCAACCTTTACTTTTTTGCTTATTGTTTGATCACAGATACAGCTCTATATCCTGAGTCGTATCCTGAAACTGTTTTTGCAGTTAATTTGATTAACATATTTTCGACACTCATTTCTAGCACACTACCTCACTTAACTAATTTGATCACTTAATTGCTTCGGTAATTTTTTTACCAAAACAATTTGGCGCCCACCGTGGGGTAAGTGGTGCTATTTTTGCTAAAAACTTTAGTAAAATCATTACTCGGTTTTCTATTGTCAAAACTTTTTGCTACATCGTTTTCAATGGCCTCGAGATCAAACATGAGCTCTTCCACCATGTCTGCTATAACCTCTGCAACAATTGGTTCGGTGCTTCCACCTCCCCCTCCACGAATGCAAACTTCTTCACACGGAACTGAAAGTCATGTGGCTCGGGATGTTATTCCCGCTCCCAGTACCCAGGGATCTGGTCCTGTTTTGGCTTCTAATGATGAAATTCTGAATTTGTTTGGTAGTGTACAAGAACAGATGAGGCAGCAGCAGGAAACTAATCGGATGCTGATGAGAGAGATACAACTCTTGAAATCCGGCCCAAGTAGACCAGCTGAAGAAACTGTCACTCCTTTGCAGCCTAGAGCTTTGAACTTCAGTTCTGCAGTTTACACTGAAGATAACCGGGGGAATATCGTGCCAAGCCATTCTCAGAATCATACTCCTGAGGTACCCTCCTCGGTCAGGATGTCAACTGTGAGGAGCTCAGGATATGCTTCAGGATATGGCCAGAATCCTCAGACCGGTAACATGTCATATAATAATACTCTTGCTACTAACAATAATGGGTCTTTGCAGGATGCAGGTATGACATCAACATTTACTAGGGAGCTTCAGAAATTGAAGGACATGATATCCAGTGTACCTGGAGTGGTCCAGCAAATTCCAGAAGTATCCCAAGACAGCCACAGGATATCCCGCTTTGCATATCCTATCTGTGATGCTGAAATCCCAAAGAGATTTCAAACCCCCAACATGAAGCTGTATGATGGGACTACGGATCCTGAAGAGCATATTGCTCAGTATAGGGAAAGAATGGAGATTAACCCTATCCCTCCGGAGCTCAAGGAAGCATGCTTGTGCAAGGGTTTCAGATCTACCCTGACAGGATCAACCTTAAAATGGTTGTTAAATGTTCCTCCTCACTCAATTACTTCGTTTGCTCATTTGGTTAATTTATTTAATAGTCAGTTTTCTTGCAGCCGGAGTTTTGAGAAACTAACCAGTGATCTTTATAGGATAACTCAAGGACCTCAGGAATCCTTGAGGGATTATGTGAACAAGTTTAGTCAGGAATCCTTGGATATCCCACATCTTGATGTTGCAACAGCTGTGCAGGCTTTTAAGATGGGGTTACAAAAGGATTCTCAATTTTATCAGGATCTTGAATGAACCCCTGCAGGAATCTCGACGAAGCTCGTAACAGGGCCTTGAGATATATTCGCTTGGAAGATGACAAAAAGATGCAAGAGAGAATGAATTCTACCTCAACCTATGAATCAACCAACAGGAAATCAGAATCCTCGTATAAACCATATCGCTCTAAGCCATATGGCAGAAATGACAACAAGAAAGTGAATGCTGTTGAAGATGAGGATCCTGAAGAATATCCTGAATTATCTGAATACTGCTTTTCTGTTAACATACCTGAGTTAATGTATGCTATGCAGGGTTTAGGAGACAAAGCTAGGTGGCCTAGAAAGAATCAACAAAAAGCTGATTGGAAGGATAAATCCAAATGGTGTGCCTTCCATGAAGATTTCGGACATGTTACCGAGGATTGCATTGCTCTAAGGAAAGAAATAAGCTACCTATTGAGCAAGGGGTATCTGAAGGATTTGCTGGGAAGAAAGAAGAATAAAGCTCAGGATCCTGAGAAGGATCCTGAACGAGCAACATCACCCCCAGCAGATGCCAAAATAATTAACTTTATTTCAGGAGGATCCGACATTTGTGGGACTTCGTATTCTGCGGCTAAGAGACATGCAAAGGAGGCTAAGACTAAAAGGGGAGACAAACCAGCCAGGATGACCACCCTTACAACTGATAAAGTGATCACTTTCGACAGTGATGACAGGGATACTGTGCAGGATCCTCACCCTGATGCTCTCGTAATAACATTATATGTTGCTAACCATTTTGTACGCAGGATATTAGTGGATAATGGCAGCTCTGTCAACATAATTCAGCTGGAAACATTGAAGAGGATGAACGTATCTCCGATGGACATTACTTCAAAATCCACCGTGCTCGTTGGCTTCAGTGGGGAAGCTAGGAATACCGTAGGGGAGATAAAGTTACCAATATATGTTGAAGGGGTCAACTCGATACAACGTTTCTGTGTGATGGACTCCCTATCCTGCTATAACATCATACTAGGCAGGCCATGGATCCATGATATGAAGGCTGTCCCATCGGCTTAACATCAGTGCATCAAGATCCCTACCCCTTGGGGGGTTGTCAAGGTTGATAGTTGTTTTGGTCAAAAATTACCGAAGCAATTTAGTGATCAAATTAGTAATGTGAGGTAGCGTGCTAGAAAGTTTATAGAAAATATGCTTGTTGAGTTATTTAGAAAATCAGTATTCAGGATACGGCTCAGGATATTGAGCTGTATCTGCGATCAAACAATGAGCAAACAATGAGCAAAAAGTAAAGGAAATGACACGAGATGTACGAGGAAAGCCCTTGATCAATCTAGATCGCCGGCATAAAACCTCGGGAGCTGACAATCGCAGCTGCCTTGTTCTTCTTATTGCTTTAAACTTCAGGATACAGTGCAGGATATGGGCCAGATCGCTAAGTGTTACAATGCTTTTGTATGAAAGTAAGAATTGCTCGAGAGCAAGTGTTAGAGTGTAGCGAGTGTGATTGTGATGTCCTAGTTGATCTGGTATACCACCTATTTATAGTAATCAATTACAAACAATAATCCCTACAAATATGGGCTACTCCGAATATTCCATTACGAACGTTATGGACCGAGTAATACGACTTCAACGTCTTCATTTGAACGACTTGGACCGAGTCTTCCGCGGAATAAGTCTTGTGAACGTTGCTAGCTTCTAACCCACGTACCTGCACATAATCCATTAGTAATCCCGAGGATACCATTCAGGATGTTACCAATATCCTGAACCAGCATCCCGGATGTAAACAGATACTACATAAATAAGATATAGATCAAGATATTTTCCAGCATATGGGCTCAGAATTGCACCCATAACAATTGTCCCCAAAAATGTTACCGTTTGATATCCTAACGGTTACATTTTTTCACGGTGGCCAAGGCAATTAAGAGATAAGACTATTGATGTGACAGCTTTCAACCACCCAGCCAATATTTACTCATCATACCCTATATCTTCTCATCCTCATCTCCTTTTTTACCCACAATCGTCAAGAAAAAGGTAATATTCTCTCTCTCTCATCTTTATAACCATCTTTTATCTTTCTCCGGCAAGAATTCAGGCGACCAAATGCCCAGGCAAACGAGGTCCAGTTCAGGCGATTCTGCTCCCACATTCATCCAACAGAATCTTCTCCAAGAACCGGAGAATGAAACATGCACCTTTGACAGTGCTCATCTGTCGGCCTTAAAATCCTCCGGTATCTTTCCGGAAGGAACTATTTTCCGACCTTTTGATAGAGAAATCCGGTCAGACATGGTTTCCAACGAGTGGATTTGTTTCAATGCTTTCCCCTTTACCTTAGGGTTACGATTCCCCTTTCCGGACTTCATCACCGAGTTTTTTAATATCACCAAAATTTCTTTCAGCCAAACCATGCCAATGCTTTGGCGTGTTTTGTCTGTTCTGGACCAAATCAAGAGAAACCACATACCTGACCTTTCCGTCCATGATCTCCCTTTAGCCTACAAGCTTAGATGCCATGGCTCATCTAGGTTTCTGTTTTATTCTAGTTCCGGTCCCCCATTGATACTTCGTGCCACCAGGAACGAGGATGGTTGGCAATCCAAGTTTTTCTTCGTAAAAAGGGATTCAATCCCTGGTGGAACGGATTATCCGATGAGATGGTTAAGAAAGGGTAGGACTTAGGGTTTAAGAATGATCATGTCTCTTATCCTGTCTCATATTCTGAACTAACAAATTTTCATTTTTGTGCAGCTGATTTCAGGAAGATTGCACATCCTCTTGCTAATTCTCAAGAAAGAATAGACGCCATCAGACTCCTTCCAGAGGCAGAGAGAAGTTTCAATCCATCTCCACCGACTCCAAGCCCTCTTTCCAGTGCCAACATGTCTGGTAAGGATCCTGCAAGATATCCTACACATATGTTTTTTATCTGTTATTCATAGGAGGGATTTAGAATTAACTCCCTGTGTGCAGATTCCAGCAAAGTCCCAATCTATCTAGACTTTGATGAACTTGACAGCTATCCAACTCCAGCCACAGTCAAGAAGGAGACTCCTGCTGCTACTAGCTCCAAGCCACTCCCGGCTCCCAAGGCCAATCCAAGAACCCGTGCTTCCACAGGGAAAAAGAGGAAGGGTCTTGAAGTCAGTGCTCCGAGCTCAGAAGGGTTCTCCTATGATGAACTCAGCTTCCCTGATTCCTTAGAGCCAATGACATCCTTCCTTAACAAGGTAATATCCTGACGCATATCCTTTATGTATATCCTGCACATATATCCTGCACATATATCCTAACAGGATATCCTGGTAGGATATCTTGGTCAACATACATTCTAACTTTATACCTGTAATTGATGTGCAGGGCCTCCAGCATTTGCTCCACTTGTATAATGACGCTTGCGGTACTGTGGCACTTCATGAAGCCAGAATCAAACAACTCGAAAGCACCGTTGTTGACCAAGGTGCCATTGCTGAAGCGAAGAGCCGGCATTACGAAAGCTTGCTGAAGAAGGTCACCCAAGACGCTGAGGTCAAACTTGCCACCGTTCAAATGGATCATGATCAGGCCCTGATCAACTTCCGAGAGGGAATCAAGGCTTCTGCTATCGTCTCCCTGCTACAAGCACGCATCAAGATGGCCTACGAGTCCAAGGAGACGGGCCTTGTTTGTCCATCTTGGCCAGTTGAATCCTGGGTGGCCAAGTTAAAGGAGCTCGGAGGCAAAGCTGTGCCATTTCCTTCTGAAGCCGGTGAGTCTTCTAAGTCAGCAGAGGTGGTGGTCCAAGCTGGAGACAAGAAGGATGCTGGAGCTGATGCTGGGATGGACATAGGTCAGGATGCTGCACAGGATGCTGGTCAGGATGCTGGAGCGGAGAAGTCTGAGAAGGTTGGAGGTGATGCCGCTGTGTGAGGGCATTTAGGTGGGCGATGACGGATATACGTGCCAAGGCCAGAGCCCACCTTTTTGAATTTGAATGTTGGTTTGTAGTCCCAAAAACAATTTACTTTTCCGCACTTTACTTTCCTGCACCTGAACAATTTACACTTCCTGCATGCTTTTTGAACAATACAACAGTTGAAGGTGGATGGGTCTCGGTTTGAGATGAATCCTTCAACTGTTGGGTAAATATGGTAATGAACTATAGTGCTCTTAGTGGATGGGCCCTGTTTTGAGGTGAAACTAAGAGCACACCTTTTGGCATGTTAATAATATGACTACCCTTTTGACTTTATTATTGTTGTCATTAACATACAAATTTTACTTGTGAAAATTGTTTGGTTTGAACATTCTTAGGAACATATATCATAAATGTATCCTGGGAGATATCCTGAAAGATATCTTGAAAAGGATATTGAAATATAACCCATAAATTGTCCAAACAAAAAAGGAGAGATCATACCAGAGATTCTTAGAGAATCAATTCCAATCCTTTATCATAAGTTTGTCCCCAGTGCATACTTATAAACTTGGATCCATAACGTATGTCCCCTGTGTTTGCCAAAAACACCAATGTATTTATATTTTGATTCAAATGAATACCGAATACCCCAGGGCAAAACCCATGATATCCTGAAATGAATCCTTAGCATATTTGGGATAAACCCTTAATATCCTGGGGATAAACCCTGATATCTGGGGATAAACCCTAAATTTCATGCGCTACAGGCGAGAGTGTATAAACTCCAATTCTTAGAAAGGTGAAAACCTTTAAACCTTTGAGAGTATGAAAATACTCTTTCGTGAGGGAGGGTGATCAATCCTCATATACCTTTAGGATCCAGGATATAGCCAACAGTAACGAAATTGTCAGCCACTTTTACATGAACTGGTCCCGCTACCTTGAACTATACCTAGATAACTTGCGCTCCAGGCGAGGTGTTTAAACCCGATTCGAAAGAAAGGTGAATACCTTTAAACCTTTGAAGGGACCAGGATCCCTTAAACGTGAGAGAGGGGGCCAATCCTCTAATCTTTTGACTTATCCTGAGTATATATCCTAGAGCTGTATCCTGAAACATATCCTTCAAAACAATTGTAAACTAAGGTGGGTGTTAGCTTGGCTAACACCCCTCCGATGCTTAAGTCAGTAGTGGGTTCAAAACAATAAACAAAAATATATTTAAAAATAGAATACATACCATTCCGAGATAGAAAATAAATTCTACTCTTACTTGAAATAGAGCTTCAAATGTATTGCATTCCAGGATCTTGTTAGCATATCCCCTTCCATATTTCTGAGTCGATATGCTCCTTTCCCTGCTTCAGACTCGACTTCATAAGGTCCTTCCCATTTAGGAGCTAGCTTGCCATCGGCAGGATTAGTGGTATTTTGAAAAGCTTTTCTTAGCACCCAATCACCAACTCGAAATCTTCTAGTCCTTATGTTCTTGTTATATGCTCTGGATATTCTTTGCTGATATGCTGCCATCCTTAGTCTTGCTGCGTCTCTTTTTTCGTCTATAGTATCCAAATCTTGACATAAGGCTTCAGGATTCTGTTCAGGATCCTGCAAGATAGATCTTGCAGTAGGTATCGCCATTTCCGTTGGAATCATCGCCTCCGCTCCGAATACTAAGGAGAATGGGGTTTGGCCGGTTGCATTTTTTACCGTTGTCCTGTCAGCCCATAAAACAAAGGGTAATTCCTCTGCCCATCTTCCTTTTTTGGCTCCAAGTCTTTTCTTTAAGTTATTCACTATTATCTTGTTTGAAGATTCAGCTTGTCCATTCGCTTGAGGATGTACCGGAGTAGATGTGATCATTTTGATTCCCCAACTCTTGCAAAAGTCGGTAGTCCTTTTGCTTATAAACTGGGACCCATTATCACAAATGATCTCTGCTGGCACTCCAAACCTAGTCAGGATATTCCTCTTTATGAAGGATACTACTTCTTGGTCTCTAACTTGGACAAACGCTTCAGCCTCAACCCCCTTGGAGAAATAATCTGTCATAGCCAACATAAAAACTTTTCCTCCCGGAGCTTTTGGTAACTTCCCTACTATATCCATCCCCCACTTCATGAATGGCCAAGGGGAAACTACAGGATATAATGGTTCAGCTGGTTGATGTAGTATGTTACTATGTCTTTGACATGCATCACATCTTCGAGCATATTCCGCAGCATCTTTCCTCATCGTTGGCCAATAATATCCTGTCCTTAATACTTTCGAGAACAATGATCTGCCCCCGGTGTGATTACCACAATCCCCTTCATGTATATCCTGAATTACTTCTTTGGCCTCAGGATCCTCCAAGCACCTCAAATATGGTCCTGCAAGAGATTTCTTATATAAAATATTATTTATAATAGTGAATCGTGATAGCTTCATCCTAAATGCCTTAGGATTTTGATTTCCGGGGATGTGTCCTTCCTTAAGATATTTTATGATTGGAGCCGTCCAGGATTCAGGATCCTCTTCAGGATATTCTGCTCCAGGATCCTGGATGCCCGCTACTTCCTTATCCTGAGGATTCGTCGCAGGATACAAGATATGTAATATTGGTATTCGGGTCCCTTTAGGTATCCTGATTGATGATCCCAAATTTGCTAAGGCATCCGCTTCAGCATTATCCTCCCTTGGTACCTGTTCAAGTGTAAAAACATCGAAATAACCTGCTAATTTTTTGAGAATATGGAGGTATTCGATTAACTTCTCACCCTTAACTGCATAGGAGCCATTGAAATGGTTAGTAATTAACAAAGAGTCAATGTATACTTGCAAATTCTTGATATTCATACTCTTAGCCAATTCTAATCCTGCAATTAAAGCTTCATATTCTGCCTCATTATTAGTAGCAGGAAATTCACACCTAATAGCCTGGGGTAATATGTCCCCCTGTGGCGATTTTAGTAGTATTCCTAATCCTATTCCTCTTACATTAGATGCACCATCAGTATATAATGTCCAGGATCCTGAGGATTCTCCTAAGTGTTGAACTTCTAGGTCTACCTCATCCTGAATGTCACTACTGAAATCAGCCACAAAGTCAGCTAAAGCTTGAGACTTTATGGCATTTCTAGGTTCATATACTAAATCATAAGCACTCAATTTTACTGACCACTTGGCCATCCTGCCTGACATTTCTGGCTTTCTAAGCACATTTTTTACAGGATAATTGGTTTTAACATGTATCCTATGTGTCTCAAAGTAGTGTCTAAGTTTCGTTGATGCCATAACTAATGCTAGTATTAATTTTTCTAAATGAGAGTACCTAGTTTCAGCATCTAACAAACTTTTACTAACATAATAAACAGGATATTGCTGACCTTCATGGTCTTTTATGAGAACGGCACTTACAGCATTCCCTGATACAGCAAAGTACAGGGATAGTGGTTCACCATTTTCAGGTTTCATCAACAGAGGTGCGGTTGAGAGATATCGTTTCAAATCCTGTAGGGCTGCTTCATGCTTCTCTCCCCACTCGAATTTTTTGTTCTTCTTCAGGATATCATAAAAATCTTTGCATTTTTCTGAAGATCTTGAGATAAATCTATTCAATGCTGCCACTCGCCCTGTTAGTCGTTGAACATCCTTCATATTTGAGGGTGATTTAATATCCAAGATGGCTTTAATCTGCTCCGGGCTTGCTTCTATTCCTCTTTTGGTCACCATATATCCTAGGATTTTTCCTGCTCCTACTCCAAAATGGCACTTAGCAGGATTCAGCTTCATGTTATACTGATCCAGGATATCGAATGCTCCTTTGATATCCTGGAGATGATCCGGAGTTTTCTTTGATTTTACCACCATATCGTCGATGTACACCTCCATGGTGTCCCCCATTTTGTCTTTGAACATCATGTTTACCAATCTTTGGTATGTTGCACCTGCATTTTTCAAACCGAAAGGCATAGCAGTATAACAATAAATACCTGTTGGTGTCATGAAGGCAGTATCCTCCTGGTCAGAAGGCTCCATTTGGATCTGTTGAAATCCTGAGGACGCATCCATGAAGGTCAGCATTTCATGCCCGGCAGTGGCATCTACCATCGCATCAATGTGGGGAAGAGGAAATGGGTCTTTAGGACAAGCTTTGTTCAAGTCTGTGTAATCTACACAGACTCTCCATTTCCCATTTTTCTTCTGTACCACAACCACGTTTGCTAGCCACCTCGGGAACTTAACCTCTCTGATCATCCTGGACTTCAATAATCTCTCAACTTCCTCTTGAATAATCGCATTCCGCTCAGGAGCAAACTTCCTTCTTTTTTGTTGCACAGGCTTGAATGATTTATCAATTCCAAGCTTGTGAGTGATAATATCTTTGGATATGCCTGTCATATCCTCATGCTTCCATGCAAACGTTGACATCCTGCATTTTAAAAAGTTAATTAATTGCTCTTCAATATCCTGAGAGATATTGGTCCCCACGAGCACCGAAATATCGGGATTATCCTGGTCTAGGACAATTTTCTTCACATCCTGCTCCGGATCCTCCACGATATCCTAGGCCCGCGTCTTTAATTGCTATGCTGCACTAGGCTTGGTTGAGGATTTCATCGAGGATGAGTAGCATTCTTTCGCCTCCTGCTGATCACTATCAACTTTGACAACTCCCCAAGGGGTAGGTATCTTGATGCATTGGTGATATGTTGATGGCACGGCCTTCATATCGTGAATCCACGGTCTTCCCAGTATAATTTTATAGCAGGATAGAGAGTCCATTACACAGAAACGTTGTATCGAGTTGACTCCTTCAACGTACACCGACAACTTTATCTCTCCCACTGTGTTTCTAGCCTCTCCACTGAACCCAACAAGCACAGTAGACTTTGAAGTGATATCCATTGGAGATACATTCATTCTTTTAAGCGTCTCTAGTTGGATTATGTTGACGGAGCTGCCATTATCTACCAATATCCTGCGTACAAAATGGTTAGCCACATATAACGTTATTACCAGAGCATCATGGTGAGGATCCTGGACAGTATCCCTGTCATCGGCATCAAATGTGATCACTTTATCAGTTGTAAGTGTAGTCATCCTGACAGGTTTGTCTCCCCTTTCAGCCTTAGCTTCTTTTGCATGTCTCTTCGCTGCCGAATACGAAGTCCCACAAATGTCGGATCCTCCCGAAATGAAGTTGATTATCTTGGCATCCGCGGGAGGTGATGCTGCTCGCTTAGGATCCTTCTCAGTATCCTGACCCTTATTCTTCTTTCTCCCTAAGAGATCTTTCAAATATCCCTTGCTTAGAAGATAGCTTATTTCTTTCCTTAGAGCGATGCAATCCTCAGTCATATGTCCGAAATCTTCGTGGAAAGCACACCATTTTGATTTGTCTTTCCAATCTGCTTTTTGTTGATTCTTTCGAGGCCATCTTGCCTTGTCCCCTAGACCCTGCATGGCATACATCAATTCAGGAATGTTAACAGAAAAGCAATATTCAGATAATTCAGGATACTCTTCAGGATCCTCGTCTTCGACAACATTCACTTTCTTGTTCTCATTTCTGCCATATGGCTTAGGCCGATATGACTTGAATGGGGATTCTGACTTCTTGTTAGTTGACTCATAAGTGTTGGATGAGTTCATCCTTTCTTGCATCTTTCTGTCATCTTCCAACCGAATATATCTTAGGGCCCTGTTTCGAGCTTCATCCAAGTTCCTGCATGGGTTCATTACAAGGTCTTGATAAAATTGAGAATCTTTTTGCAGCCCCATCTTGAAAGCTTGCACAGCTGTTGCAACATCAAGATGAGGAATGTCTAGTGATTCCCGGCTGAACTTGTTCACATAATCCCTAAGGGATTCCTGAGGCCCCTGTGTTATCCTGTAGAGATCACTTGTTAATTTTTCAAAGCTTCTACTACAAGAAAACTGACTATTAAATAAATTTACTAAGTGAGCAAAAGATGTAATCGAATGCGGAGGAACATTCAAAAGCCATTTCAGGGCTGATCCTGTCAAGGTTGAACCAAAACCCTTGCACAAGCATGCTTCCTTGAGATCCGGAGGGATAGGGTTAATCTCCATCCTTTCCCTATACTGAGCAATATGCTCCTCAGGATCCGTTGTTCCGTCGTAAAGCTTCATGTTGGGGGTCTGGAATCTCTTTGGAATCTCAGCATCACAGATAGGATATGCAAAACGAGATATCTTGTGGCTGTCTTGAGACACTTCCGGGATCGGCTGGACCACCCCGGGTACACTTGATATCATGTCCTTCAACTTCTGAAGTTCCCTAGTAAGTGCTGATGTCACACCTGTATCCTGCAAGGATCCACTATTGTTAGTAGTATAAGTATTATTATTATTTGACATGTTACCCGTTGGAGGATTTTGCCCATATCCTGAAGCATATCCTGAGCTCCTTATGGTCGATATCCTGACCGAGGAGGGTATTTCAGGGGTATGATTCTGAGGAAGGCTGGGCACAATATTCCCCCTGTTATCCTCAGTATAGACAGCTGAACTAAAGTTCAAAGTTCTGGGTTGTAATGGAGTGACAATATCCTCAGCAGATCTGCTCGAGCCAGACTTCAGGAGTTGTATTTCCCTTAAAAGCATTTGGTTTGTTTCCTGCTGCTGCCTCATTTGTTCCTGCACACTTCCAAATAAGGTTAAAATTTCGTCGTTAGAAGCTAAAACAGGGGCAGATTCCTGAACACTGCGGGTAGGGATAATATCCTGAGGTCGTGTAGAGGCTGGCATTCTTGGAGGAGGTGGTGGAAGCACCGAACCAGTAGTAGCAGAAGTCGTAGCAGACACAGTAGAGGAACTCATGTTTGATCTTGAGGCCATTATGGACAATGTGGCAAAGAGTTTTGAAAATAGATAACCGATTAGCGATTTACCAAAAATTTTTAGTAGAGAGAGCACCACTTGCCCCACGGTGGGCGCCAAATTGTTTTGGTCAAAAATTACCGAAGCAATTTAGTGATCAAATTAGTAATGTGAGGTAGCGTGCTAGAAAGTTTATAGAAAATATGCTTGTTGAGTTATTTAGAAAATCAGTATTCAGGATACGGCTCAGGATATTGAGCTGTATCTGCGATCAAACAATGAGCAAACAATGAGCAAAAAGTAAAGGAAATGACACGAGATGTACGAGGAAAGCCCTTGATCAATCTAGATCGCCGGCATAAAACCTCGGGAGCTGACAATCGCAGCTGCCTTGTTCTTCTTATTGCTTTAAACTTCAGGATACAGTGCAGGATATGGACCAGATCGCTAAGTGTTACAATGCTTTTGTATGAAAGTAAGAATTGCTCGAGAGCAAGTGTTAGAGTGTAGCGAGTGTGATTGTGATGTCCTAGTTGATCTGGTATACCACCTATTTATAGTAATGAATTACAAACAATAATCCCTACAAATATGGGCTACTCCGAATGTAACACCCGAAAATTTTAAAACAAAAATATAACAACCCTCATTAAAAACTATTATTTCTTATAAGTTATAGCTCAATAGGAAACCCTAATTAAGACACCCAAGTTATTCTGCACAAACCCTAAGATTTCCAGAATAATCAGAATCAGGATTAGGGCCCCTAAAACTCAGGGGGGGTATTTCCTACTTGACGATTATCTTCATAAACTTGCGGAGGAAGCTGAATTTATTCGTTTTGTCGACTCAGCAGGCCTAGTCCCACGCGTGGCAACCCTATAGTGCATTGGTGTACCTTACGGACCGCAACACTACCAAGCTTACGGTCCGTAAGCTGTCATACGGACCGCAACATCAGGAAGCTTACGGTCCGTAAGCTAGTCCAATTTCGTGTATAAATAGCAGGCCTTGGCACTCGATTCTGGGCACAAAAACTTCGATCAAACTCCAAAATTAGGCTGAGATATTGTCCGATTACTCAATTAACACACACGAAACACAAATTAAGCATAGCGGGGTGCTGCAGAACAGGGTATTAACTCAATCGCTGCTACGATTCATTGTCCGATTGATTCAAATATCTAATGAATGTTTAAGTGCCGCCCACATTAGGGTTATACTTTATCGTTCGTCATTAATTTGACGGATTGTCGTTAATTCGATAGGTAAAGTATTATACTTTATCGTTCGTTGTTAATTCAACGGATCATCGTTAATTCGATGGGTAAAGTATTATACCTTGTCATTCATTGTTAATTCAATGGATCATCGTTAATTCGATGGACAAAGTATTGCATTTTGTCATTCATTGTGAGAATTTGATCTCGTGAGTTATCGTAAATGCTGTATTAAGTTAAATACCTAGTTTTTGAGCAAATTAGGTTAAGAAAATAATCAGTAGGCTAAACTCTGCCCGTATAAATCTACAATTGGAAACAAGGTAGCATCACTTGGAAATTTTAAGGTACGGATAGACTCTTGTCTTTTGATTTGTGTCATTTGATATAAGTATATCATTTCTGATTTTTCTGATTTTAAAGTCCGTATTAAGATCTAAGTTATAAGTTATAAGTTCAGTACGGATAGGTTCATTTCTTTCGATTTCTGTCAATTCTGATATATTGTACGGATAGGTTCATTTCTTTCGATTTCTGTCAATTCTGATATATTGTACGGATAGGTTCATTTCTTTCGATTTCTATCAATTCTGATATATTGTACGGATAGTTTCATTTCTTTCGATTTACGTTGTTATTCCTGATTTTAAGTTCCGTATTAAGATTAAGTATAAGTTATAAATTCCGTACGGATAGACTCCTGTATTTCGATTTACGTCAATTGGATATAAGTATATCACTTCTGAGTTTAAATTCCGTATTAAGATTAAGTTATAAGTTATATATTCCGTATGGATAAGAATCCTTTCTTTCGATTTCTGTCAATTCTGATATATCGTACGGATAGACTCTTGTCTTTTGATTTGTGTCATTTGATATAAGTATATCATTTCTGATTTTAAAGTCCGTATTAAGATCTAAGTATAAGTTATAAGTTCCGTACGGGTAGATTCCTTTCTTTCGATTTAGATCGTTTTGATACAAGTATATCATTCCTGATTATAGATTCCATAATAAGATTAAGTTATAAGTTTCATACGAATAGATTCGTATTAAGATTTAGTTATAAGTTTCGTACGAATAGATCCGTATTAAGATTTAAGTTATGAAATAAGTTATAAGTTCTGTACGGATAGACTCCTTTCCTTAGATTTATGTCCGTTGGATACGGATAGAATTCCTTTCTTTCGATTTATGTCCGTTAGGTACGGATAGAATCCTTTCTTTTGATATTGAATACAAGTTCCGGATTAAAATTAAGTTAGGAAATACATGTTGGAAAACGTTTTGAAAAGGTTTAAGAAATTGGTTTTCATTTCATACTCTCGTGGTTCCTTGTTAACGAGTCAAGGTTTTATCTTGTTCGTTTAATAAACCACAATTTGGGGACGAAATTGTCAAGATAGGAGTGATATCCATACCTTGGTGACTGGTTCCACTCTTTGATTATAAAACTCCTCACATCTTTAATTATAGATCCCTTTGACAGTCCGTTCGATTCCTGTTTTAAACATTGATTTTAGCTCTCATGTCATGCGATAGTTCTGTTAAGTTATACTCATTATCGCATGTTCCAATATATGTTCCGTTCTGTTCTGAAAATAAGTTTTATAAGTTATGTGAATAAGACCATTTGTACTCTGATACCCTGAGTATCGCTTCTCGTGGAGTGTCCCACGAGCATGTTGTTGTGGCATCAACCTCATGTGCTCCACCCGTGACGGAGAGATCAGTTCACGGCGTCTCTTAAGTACAAGTGTGGTACATATATTAGGAGGCGTATGGATCAGATCCTAGGATTTAAGTTTTCAGGAAATGGATAACGGGTATGCCAACTTGCCATTTCGTGTGATAAGTATGCAGGAGTAGCTACCTGTGTATTGTCACGTTTTAAGTTTGCTCATGGGTACATCCGTAAGATATGATTATGAAATTAAGTTATTTGCATCGTAAAGTTTTCACATAAAGTTAAACTTGTTATTAAAATAAAATAAGCTTTTGTTTTCCTCTATCCGCACACTGGGCAAAACTTTTCAAAATTTTGCTCAGACGTACGTTTTTTGTTGTTGTTGTTTTCTTCTTTACGTCAGGTTATCAAGACAAGCTGGGACGGAATATGGAAGAGTGCTCGAGTGTTTAGAAAAGACGGTAGAAATAATTGTAATGGATTAGATATCCTTCATTAAGCTGTAAAGCCTTGTAATACATTTAAGTATAAATGGAATTATGTTTTTGATCTGACCACCGTTATTGTGACACTTCGGCCCGCCTTCCGGGTCGGGGTGTTACAGCTATGGTATCAGAGCAAAGGCTCTTTCCTGTAGAAAACTTAAACATAAGATAAGACCTGTGAGGTAATGGGTAGACATTGGGTTAGGATTTCGATGTCCAATCAGTCGTTACATCGGTTAGTAACTTTTCTTTTCACTTCATGATAGTCTCGAACATAAGTATTTCGTCATCTTCATTGTTTTTACTCTAGCTTTATTACAAGTATGACCATTGATCATAGTGGGTCACGTTCAAGTATGATTATTAATATATATATAGGTATGCAATAATTTCGAGGACGAATTTTTTTTTAAGAGGGGTAGATTTGTAACACCCGAAAATTTTAAAACAAAAATATAACAACCCTCATTAAAAACTATTATTTCTTATAAGTTATAGCTCAATAGGAAACCCTAATTAAGACACCCAAGTTATTCTGCACAAACCCTAAGATTTCCAGAATAATCAGAATCAGGATTAGGGCCCCTAAAACTCAGGGGGGGTATTTCCTACTTGACGATTATCTTCATAAACTTGCGGAGGAAGCTGAATTTATTCGTTTTGTCGACTCAGCAGGCCTAGTCCCACGCGTGGCAACCCTATAGTGCATTGGTGTACCTTACGGACCGCAACACTACCAAGCTTACGGTCCGTAAGCTGTCATACGGACCGCAACATCAGGAAGCTTACGGTCCGTAAGCTAGTCCAATTTCGTGTATAAATAGCAGGCCTTGGCACTCGATTCTGGGCACAAAAACTTCGATCAAACTCCAAAATTAGGCTGAGATATTGTCCGATTACTCAATTAACACACACGAAACACAAATTAAGCATAGCGGGGTGCTGCAGAACAGGGTATTAACTCAATCGCTGCTACGATTCATTGTCCGATTGATTCAAATATCTAATGAATGTTTAAGTGCCGCCCACATTAGGGTTATACTTTATCGTTCGTCATTAATTTGACGGATTGTCGTTAATTCGATAGGTAAAGTATTATACTTTATCGTTCGTTGTTAATTCAACGGATCATCGTTAATTCGATGGGTAAAGTATTATACCTTGTCATTCATTGTTAATTCAATGGATCATCGTTAATTCGATGGACAAAGTATTGCATTTTGTCATTCATTGTGAGAATTTGATCTCGTGAGTTATCGTAAATGCTGTATTAAGTTAAATACCTAGTTTTTGAGCAAATTAGGTTAAGAAAATAATCAGTAGGCTAAACTCTGCCCGTATAAATCTACAATTGGAAACAAGGTAGCATCACTTGGAAATTTTAAGGTACGGATAGACTCTTGTCTTTTGATTTGTGTCATTTGATATAAGTATATCATTTCTGATTTTAAAGTCCGTATTAAGATCTAAGTTATAAGTTATAAGTTCAGTACGGATAGGTTCATTTCTTTCGATTTTTGTCAATTCTGATATATTGTACGGATAGGTTCATTTCTTTCGATTTCTGTCAATTCTGATATATTGTACGGATAGGTTCATTTCTTTCGATTTCTATCAATTCTGATATATTGTACGGATAGTTTCATTTCTTTCGATTTACGTTGTTATTCCTGATTTTAAGTTCCGTATTAAGATTAAGTATAAGTTATAAATTCCGTACGGATAGACTCCTGTATTTCGATTTACGTCAATTGGATATAAGTATATCACTTCTGAGTTTAAATTCCGTATTAAGATTAAGTTATAAGTTATATATTCCGTATGGATAAGAATCCTTTCTTTCGATTTCTGTCAATTCTGATATATCGTACGGATAGACTCTTGTCTTTTGATTTGTGTCATTTGATATAAGTATATCATTTCTGATTTTAAAGTCCGTATTAAGATCTAAGTATAAGTTATAAGTTCCGTACGGGTAGATTCCTTTCTTTCGATTTAGATCGTTTTGATACAAGTATATCATTCCTGATTATAGATTCCATAATAAGATTAAGTTATAAGTTTCATACGAATAGATTCGTATTAAGATTTAGTTATAAGTTTCGTACGAATAGATCCGTATTAAGATTTAAGTTATGAAATAAGTTATAAGTTCTGTACGGATAGACTCCTTTCCTTAGATTTATGTCCGTTGGATACGGATAGAATTCCTTTCTTTCGATTTATGTCCGTTAGGTACGGATAGAATCCTTTCTTTTGATATTGAATACAAGTTCCGGATTAAAATTAAGTTAGGAAATACATGTTGGAAAACGTTTTGAAAAGGTTTAAGAAATTGGTTTTCATTTCATACTCTCGTGGTTCCTTGTTAACGAGTCAAGGTTTTATCTTGTTCGTTTAATAAACCACAATTTGGGGACGAAATTGTCAAGATAGGAGTGATATCCATACCTTGGTGACTGGTTCCACTCTTTGATTATAAAACTCCTCACATCTTTAATTATAGATCCCTTTGACAGTCCGTTCGATTCCTGTTTTAAACATTGATTTTAGCTCTCATGTCATGCGATAGTTCTGTTAAGTTATACTCATTATCGCATGTTCCAATATATGTTCCGTTCTGTTCTGAAAATAAGTTTTATAAGTTATGTGAATAAGACCATTTGTACTCTGATACCCTGAGTATCGCTTCTCGTGGAGTGTCCCACGAGCATGTTGTTGTGGCATCAACCTCATGTGCTCCACCCGTGACGGAGAGATCAGTTCACGGCGTCTCTTAAGTACAAGTGTGGTACATATATTAGGAGGCGTATGGATCAGATCCTAGGATTTAAGTTTTCAGGAAATGGATAACGGGTATGCCAACTTGCCATTTCGTGTGATAAGTATGCAGGAGTAGCTACCTGTGTATTGTCACGTTTTAAGTTTGCTCATGGGTACATCCGTAAGATATGATTATGAAATTAAGTTATTTGCATCGTAAAGTTTTCACATAAAGTTAAACTTGTTATTAAAATAAAATAAGCTTTTGTTTTCCTCTATCCGCACACTGGGCAAAACTTTTCAAAATTTTGCTCAGACGTACGTTTTTTGTTGTTGTTGTTTTCTTCTTTACGTCAGGTTATCAAGACAAGCTGGGACGGAATATGGAAGAGTGCTCGAGTGTTTAGAAAAGACGGTAGAAATAATTGTAATGGATTAGATATCCTTCATTAAGCTGTAAAGCCTTGTAATACATTTAAGTATAAATGGAATTATGTTTTTGATCTGACCACCGTTATTGTGACACTTCGGCCCGCCTTCCGGGTCGGGGTGTTACAGCTATGGTATCAGAGCAAAGGCTCTTTCCTGTAGAAAACTTAAACATAAGATAAGACCTGTGAGGTAATGGGTAGACATTGGGTTAGGATTTCGATGTCCAATCAGTCGTTACATCGGTTAGTAACTTTTCTTTTCACTTCATGATAGTCTCGAACATAAGTATTTCGTCATCTTCATTGTTTTTACTCTAGCTTTATTACAAGTATGACCATTGATCATAGTGGGTCACGTTCAAGTATGATTATTAATATATATATAGGTATGCAATAATTTCGAGGACGAATTTTTTTTTAAGAGGGGTAGATTTGTAACACCCGAAAATTTTAAAACAAAAATATAACAACCCTCATTAAAAACTATTATTTCTTATAAGTTATAGCTCAATAGGAAACCCTAATTAAGACACCCAAGTTATTCTGCACAAACCCTAAGATTTCCAGAATAATCAGAATCAGGATTAGGGCCCCTAAAACTCAGGGGGGGTATTTCCTACTTGACGATTATCTTCATAAACTTGCGGAGGAAGCTGAATTTATTCGTTTTGTCGACTCAGCAGGCCTAGTCCCACGCGTGGCAACCCTATAGTGCATTGGTGTACCTTACGGACCGCAACACTACCAAGCTTACGGTCCGTAAGCTGTCATACGGACCGCAACATCAGGAAGCTTACGGTCCGTAAGCTAGTCCAATTTCGTGTATAAATAGCAGGCCTTGGCACTCGATTCTGGGCACAAAAACTTCGATCAAACTCCAAAATTAGGCTGAGATATTGTCCGATTACTCAATTAACACACACGAAACACAAATTAAGCATAGCGGGGTGCTGCAGAACAGGGTATTAACTCAATCGCTGCTACGATTCATTGTCCGATTGATTCAAATATCTAATGAATGTTTAAGTGCCGCCCACATTAGGGTTATACTTTATCGTTCGTCATTAATTTGACGGATTGTCGTTAATTCGATAGGTAAAGTATTATACTTTATCGTTCGTTGTTAATTCAACGGATCATCGTTAATTCGATGGGTAAAGTATTATACCTTGTCATTCATTGTTAATTCAATGGATCATCGTTAATTCGATGGACAAAGTATTGCATTTTGTCATTCATTGTGAGAATTTGATCTCGTGAGTTATCGTAAATGCTGTATTAAGTTAAATACCTAGTTTTTGAGCAAATTAGGTTAAGAAAATAATCAGTAGGCTAAACTCTGCCCGTATAAATCTACAATTGGAAACAAGGTAGCATCACTTGGAAATTTTAAGGTACGGATAGACTCTTGTCTTTTGATTTGTGTCATTTGATATAAGTATATCATTTCTGATTTTAAAGTCCGTATTAAGATCTAAGTTATAAGTTATAAGTTCAGTACGGATAGGTTCATTTCTTTCGATTTTTGTCAATTCTGATATATTGTACGGATAGGTTCATTTCTTTCGATTTCTGTCAATTCTGATATATTGTACGGATAGGTTCATTTCTTTCGATTTCTATCAATTCTGATATATTGTACGGATAGTTTCATTTCTTTCGATTTACGTTGTTATTCCTGATTTTAAGTTCCGTATTAAGATTAAGTATAAGTTATAAATTCCGTACGGATAGACTCCTGTATTTCGATTTACGTCAATTGGATATAAGTATATCACTTCTGAGTTTAAATTCCGTATTAAGATTAAGTTATAAGTTATATATTCCGTATGGATAAGAATCCTTTCTTTCGATTTCTGTCAATTCTGATATATCGTACGGATAGACTCTTGTCTTTTGATTTGTGTCATTTGATATAAGTATATCATTTCTGATTTTAAAGTCCGTATTAAGATCTAAGTATAAGTTATAAGTTCCGTACGGGTAGATTCCTTTCTTTCGATTTAGATCGTTTTGATACAAGTATATCATTCCTGATTATAGATTCCATAATAAGATTAAGTTATAAGTTTCATACGAATAGATTCGTATTAAGATTTAGTTATAAGTTTCGTACGAATAGATCCGTATTAAGATTTAAGTTATGAAATAAGTTATAAGTTCTGTACGGATAGACTCCTTTCCTTAGATTTATGTCCGTTGGATACGGATAGAATTCCTTTCTTTCGATTTATGTCCGTTAGGTACGGATAGAATCCTTTCTTTTGATATTGAATACAAGTTCCGGATTAAAATTAAGTTAGGAAATACATGTTGGAAAACGTTTTGAAAAGGTTTAAGAAATTGGTTTTCATTTCATACTCTCGTGGTTCCTTGTTAACGAGTCAAGGTTTTATCTTGTTCGTTTAATAAACCACAATTTGGGGACGAAATTGTCAAGATAGGAGTGATATCCATACCTTGGTGACTGGTTCCACTCTTTGATTATAAAACTCCTCACATCTTTAATTATAGATCCCTTTGACAGTCCGTTCGATTCCTGTTTTAAACATTGATTTTAGCTCTCATGTCATGCGATAGTTCTGTTAAGTTATACTCATTATCGCATGTTCCAATATATGTTCCGTTCTGTTCTGAAAATAAGTTTTATAAGTTATGTGAATAAGACCATTTGTACTCTGATACCCTGAGTATCGCTTCTCGTGGAGTGTCCCACGAGCATGTTGTTGTGGCATCAACCTCATGTGCTCCACCCGTGACGGAGAGATCAGTTCACGGCGTCTCTTAAGTACAAGTGTGGTACATATATTAGGAGGCGTATGGATCAGATCCTAGGATTTAAGTTTTCAGGAAATGGATAACGGGTATGCCAACTTGCCATTTCGTGTGATAAGTATGCAGGAGTAGCTACCTGTGTATTGTCACGTTTTAAGTTTGCTCATGGGTACATCCGTAAGATATGATTATGAAATTAAGTTATTTGCATCGTAAAGTTTTCACATAAAGTTAAACTTGTTATTAAAATAAAATAAGCTTTTGTTTTCCTCTATCCGCACACTGGGCAAAACTTTTCAAAATTTTGCTCAGACGTACGTTTTTTGTTGTTGTTGTTTTCTTCTTTACGTCAGGTTATCAAGACAAGCTGGGACGGAATATGGAAGAGTGCTCGAGTGTTTAGAAAAGACGGTAGAAATAATTGTAATGGATTAGATATCCTTCATTAAGCTGTAAAGCCTTGTAATACATTTAAGTATAAATGGAATTATGTTTTTGATCTGACCACCGTTATTGTGAAACTTCGGCCCGCCTTCCGGGTCGGGGTGTTACAGCTATGGTATCAGAGCAAAGGCTCTTTCCTGTAGAAAACTTAAACATAAGATAAGACCTGTGAGGTAATGGGTAGACATTGGGTTAGGATTTCGATGTCCAATCAGTCGTTACATCGGTTAGTAACTTTTCTTTTCACTTCATGATAGTCTCGAACATAAGTATTTCGTCATCTTCATTGTTTTTACTCTAGCTTTATTACAAGTATGACCATTGATCATAGTGGGTCACGTTCAAGTATGATTATTAATATATATATAGGTATGCAATAATTTCGAGGACGAATTTTTTTTTAAGAGGGGTAGATTTGTAACACCCGAAAATTTTAAAACAAAAATATAACAACCCTCATTAAAAACTATTATTTCTTATAAGTTATAGCTCAATAGGAAACCCTAATTAAGACACCCAAGTTATTCTGCACAAACCCTAAGATTTCCAGAATAATCAGAATCAGGATTAGGGCCCCTAAAACTCAGGGGGGGTATTTCCTACTTGACGATTATCTTCATAAACTTGCGGAGGAAGCTGAATTTATTCGTTTTGTCGACTCAGCAGGCCTAGTCCCACGCGTGGCAACCCTATAGTGCATTGGTGTACCTTCGGCCCGCCTTCCGGGTCGGGGTGTTACACCGAATATTCCATTACGAACGTTATGGACCGAGTAATACGGCTTCAACGTCTTCATTTGAACGACTTGGACCGAGTCTTCTGCGGAATAAGTCTTGTGAACGTTGCTAGTTTCTAACCCACGTACCTGCACATAATCCATTAGTAATCCCGAGGATACCATTCAGGATGTTACCAATATCCTGAACCAGCATCCCGGATGTAAACAGATACTACATAAATAAGATATAGATCAATATATTTTCCAGGATATGGGCTCAGAATTTCACCCATAACAATAGTGATCAGCAGGAGGCGAAGGAATGCTACTCATCCTCAATGAAATCCTCAACCAAGCCTAATGCAGCATAGCAATTAAAGATACGGGCCAAGGATATCATGCAGGCTTCGGAGCAGGATGTAAAGAAAGTTATCCTGGATCAGGATAATCCGGATATTTCGGTGCTCGTGGGAACCAATATCCCTCAGGATATTGAAAATCAATTGACTAATTTTTTGAAATGCAGGATGTCAACATTCGCATGGAAGCACGAGGATATGACAGGTATTTCCAAGGGTATTATAACACATAAGCTCGGTATTGACAGGTCATTCAAGCCGGTCCAACAAAAGAGAAGGAAATTTGCTCCGGAGCGAAATGTGATCTTCCAAGAGGAAGTTGAAAGGCTGCTAAGGAGCAAGATGATTAGAGAAGTGAAGTTTCCTAAATGGCTTGCGAATGTAGTCGTGGTACAAAAGGAAAATGGGAAATGGAGAGTTTGTGTAGATTACACAGACTTAAACAAAGCCTGTCCCAAAGACCCGTTTCCTCTTTCTCATATTGATTCAATGGTAGATGCTACCGCCGGCCACGAGATGTTAACCTTCATGGATGACTCTTCAGGATTTCAGCAAATCCAAATGGAACCCTCTGATCAGGAGGATACTGCTTTTATGACACCCATAGGTATTTATTGTTATACTGCTATGCCCTTTGGTTTGAAAAATGCAGGTGCAACATACCAGAGGTTGGTAAACATGATGTTTAAAGACAAGCTGGGGGACACCATGGAGGTATATATTGACGATATGGTGGTGAAATATAAAAAGGCTGAGGATCACCTCCAGGATATTAAGGGAGCGTTTGATATCCTGGATCAGTATAACATGAAACTGAATCCTGCTAAGTGCCATTTCAGAGTGGGGGCAGGAAAGTTTCTGTTAGGGGAGGATTTTCTAACAATTAGTGATCCTTATTCGTTATCCTAATTAGTGATCCTTACTTCTGTGACAGGTGGTGATCCTCAGAAGAGCTTCAGGATCAGGATCATGGATCACTTTAAGGATCCTCGTACTAACGATTGTTTACTTATGTTTTGTACTATCTCGCAGGTATAACCAGCTTGACCAAGTCTTGGCGACATTCCTGGAGAATATTCCCAAACTATTCTGCACGTGCTTGGCCAAAAATGGACGTTATGGAGAACGTGGGGGCTTGGCACAAAAGTCGGATAGTTAGTTTGGTAGTTAAATTTCTATTTTAAAAGGAGTAACGAGCTAGTAGAAAAACACTTAGTCATTTTGACAGCTACACACACTCATATACTCGCACACTTGAAGCTCTCGACGAACATACATTCGTTTTCATTCACATTTACACATTTCACGATAGTGATCCTTGTACCTAGCTCGTTACTATCCGAAGTTGTAAACATTTATTCATTTATTTGAGCTTGGTGATCGGTAGTTTCCATCACCCGGGGTTTTTTGTGCCGGAGATCAACTCTTGATCAAGGGCTTTTTCCCCGTATAAACCCTTGTGTCATTTCGGCAATTTACATTGAAGTGATCCTTGTTATTGTTCTACATTGTTAGCATCATACCCCGTAACATAGAGTTTGGTTGCAATATCCTCAACAGATTTTTTGACCAAAACAGTTTGGCGCCCACCGTGGGGCAATTGGTGCTTCGTCCTTAGAAAAATTTGCATTTCTGTACTCATTTCAGTTCACTACAATCAAGCAAATGGCTTCTTCAGCGAAGAATGCTTCAAACTTGATGCCCGCATTCACTTCTTCACAAGGCGTTCCCCCTTTGCCTCCACCACCTTCTGGATCCCAGAAGAATGCTGAGAATGCTGCGAAGAAACCAACTCCCATTTTCTCAAAACCTCCAACTTCTTCTGCTTCTTATACTCCCACTACTAGTGACATGTTTACTTTGATTTTGCAGATGAAGGATCAGATACGGCAACATGATAAGACCAATGAGAGGATTCTGAAAGAAATCGGAGATCTCAGGAAACAAAAGACAACGACAGAGGATCATTCCCCACTGGTGCCAAAATCCTTGAATTTTGATACTCCAGTGATTACTTCTCAGCCATCAGTGGTTCCAGACATTCAATATGTGGGTGGACCAAAAGGAGTGCACTATGGAACAAAAACAATGACCCAGGCATCAGGTTCATATTTCCAGCCAGCGGGATCCTATCCTCAGCATATGGGATCCCTCACGAATTCAGGAGGATATTCAGGATTGCAGCAGGTTCAAGGATCCTCCTTTGTTCCAGGATCATCCCAGGTTCAAGGATCCTCCTTTGTTCCAGGATCATCCCAGGTTCAAGGATCCTCCTTTGTTCCAGGATCATCCCAGGTTCAAGGATCCTCCTTTGTTCCAGGATCATCCCTGGTTCAAGGATCCTCCTTTGTTCCAGGATCATCAAGGATCCTCCTTTTTTCCAGGATCATCCCAGGTTCAAGGATCCTCCTTCGTTCCAGGATCGTCTCAGTTTCAGGGATCCTTCCAGATGCCAGGATCCTTGAGGAGTTTGCAAACAGGAAGTTCAGATGTCCATCAGGGAGATTTTATTCCAATGCAGACCAATGCTTCTACTGGTCCCTCGATCATTCCAGAGCCTCAACAATATGGATTAACATCCAATCTTCCTAATCTGAATCCGATGGGAGGTAACACTTTTAATAATTCTTATACTACTAACCATGGACTTATGCAGGATCCAGGTATCAATCATGCCATGGCCAGAGAATTGAAAAAGTTAAAGGATATGATATCAAGTGTTCCAGGAGTGGTCAAACCTATCCCAGAGATTGCAGATGGGAGCCACAAGATATCTCGTTTTGCACCACCAATCTGTGATGCTGAGATACCCAAGAGATTCCATGTGCCAACAATGAAGCTGTATGATGGTTCGACAGATCCTGAGGAACACATAGCACAATACAGGGAGAGGATGGAGATCAATCCAATTCCAGAAAGGTTAAAGGAAGCATGCCTGTGCAAGGGATTCGGATCCACTCTTACAGGATCAGCTCTCAAATGGCTGCTAAGTCTTCCTCCCTATTCTATTACCTCATTTGCTAATCTAGTTAATCTATTTAATAATCAGTTTTCTTGTAGTAGGAAATTTGAACGATTAACTAGTGATTTATATAGGATAACCCAGGGTCATAATGAATCATTAAGGGATTACATTACCAAATTTAGTAAAGAATCCTTAGACATTCCCAACTTAGATATAGCCACGGCTGTTGAGGCCTTTAAAATGGGATTGCTTAGGGATTCGT
Organism: Helianthus tuberosus; assembly: GCA_030545235.1. Lineage (NCBI taxonomy): Eukaryota > Viridiplantae > Streptophyta > Magnoliopsida > Asterales > Asteraceae > Helianthus > Helianthus tuberosus. Next base: position 196,142,809 of record CM060364.1, on the reverse strand, counting down.
CTTTCTATGATGATCTTGTTATGACACCATGCAGGAACTTAGATGAGGTAAGAACCCGAGCACTTAGGTTCATTCGGCTAGAAGATGACAAGAGGATCCAGGAGAGGTTAGCAGGATCCTCAAAGCAGGATAAGCAAGGATCCTCATTCAGGAACAACAAGTTCAGATCCTACAACAGATCTGATAACCAGAACGTGCATTCTATTGATCAAGAAGAGGATGATGAGGATTATCCTCCAATTTCTGAATATTGTTTTTGTGTTGATAACAATGAATTAATCCTTGCTATGCAGAACCTAGGCGAGAAAGCTAGATGGCCGAGAAAAAATGATAGGCCAACTGCAACTAAGGATAAATCTAAGTGGTGTGCATATCATGAAGATTTTGGGCATCTCACAGAAGAATGCATTGCACTAAGAAAGGAAATTGGATACTTGTTGAGCAAAGGGCATTTAAAGGAATTGTTGGGAAGAAAAAATTCAAGGACTCAGGATCCTGAAAGGATCCCTGAGAAGGCTCCAGCCCCTCCAGCAGATGCACAAGTGATAAACTTTATTTCTGGAGGATCAGACATCTGTGGCACATCCTTCTCAGCAGCTAAAAGGCATGCAAAGGAAACTAAAATGGATAATGGAGAAAGACCTGTTCGAACATCAAGTGTCTCCGAAGGAAAAGTCATAACCTTTGATGAAGAGGATCGTATTGATATCCAGGATCCTCATCACGATGGTTTAGTTATTACTCTTTTCATTTCTAACCATTTTGTCCGCAGGATCCTTATAGACGGAGGAAGTTCAGTGAACATTATCCAGCTTGATGTTCTAAAGAAGATGGGTATCCCTGAATCAGATATCATACCAAGATCCTCCGTGCTCGTGGGATTTAGTGGCGAAACTAAGAATACCCTGGGGGACATTAAACTCCCAATATATATCGAAGGCTTACACTCTTATCAAAAATTTTGTGTTATTGACTGTTTATCTTGTTGTAATGTTATCCTTGGCAGGCCTTGGATACACGATATGAAAGCAGTCCCATCCACCTACCATCAATGTGTGAAGCTCCCTAGTCCTTGGGGAATAGTGAATATTGATAGTGATCAGCAGGAGGCTAAGAATTGCTACACTTCATCGATGAAACCAGCCTCGAAGTCAAGGGAGCAATAGCAATCAAGGTATCCTCCAAGGGATGTCTTGGAGGCAAGAGAGCAGGATGTGGTAGAAATCCTCGTGGATCCTGATGATCCTGAATCTAAAATCTATATCGGATCAGGGATCCTTGGCGAAATGAAAGAAGACCTCGTATCCTTCCTCAAAAGGAGAAAGACTACCTTTGCATGGAAACACGAAGATATGACTGGTATATCCAAAGATGTTATCACTCACAAACTCGGCATCGACAGATCCTTCAAACCAATCCATCAAAGGAGAAGGAAGTTTGCACCGGAAAGGAATGCCATTATCCAGGAAGAGGTAGAGAAATTGCTCCGGGCAGGTATGATTAGAGAGGTCAAGTATCCCAGATGGTTGGCCAATGTGGTTGTTGTTCAAAAGAAAAACGAAAAGTGGAGGGTATGTGTCGATTTTACCGATTTAAATAAGGCATGTCCCAAGGATCCTTTCCCATTACCCCACATTGACTCCATGGTGGATGCAACTGCGGGTCATGAACTGTTAACTTTTATGGATGCTTCATCTGGATTCCAACAAATCCAAATGGAACCATCCGACCAAGAGGATACAGCCTTCATGACTCCAACTGGTATATACTGCTATATTGCTATACCGTTCGGATTAAGAAATGCAGGTGCAACATACCAAAGGCTGGTGAATATGATGTTTAAGGATCAGATTGGACAAACTATGGAGGTTTACATAGATGATATGGTGGTAAAATCCTTAAAAGATGAGGATCACCTAAGGGACTTGGAGGAAGCATTCGATATCCTTGACAAATATAACATGAAACTTAATCCTTCAAAATGTGACTTTGGTGTTAAAGCAGGTAAATTCTTAGGATATATGGTGACAAAGAGAGGCATTGAAGCTAGCCCGGAACAAATTAAAGCAATAGTGAACATCAAATCCCCGGCCAATGCTAAGGATGTTCAAAGGCTAACAGGCAGGATAGCAGCTTTGAACAGATTTATATCCAAATCCTCAGAGAAGTGCAAAGAATTCTATGATGTCCTAAGGAAGAACAAGAAATTTGAGTGGACTGAGAAGCATGAAAATGCTTTAAGAGCCCTCAAAGATTACCTATCCTCAGCCCCAGCCTTGATGAAGCCAGAAAAAGGCGATGTGCTATCCTTGTATCTTGCAGTATCCTCAAAAGCAGTAAGTGCGGTCCTTGTTAAGGATCATGAAGGTACACAACATCCTGTCTATTATGTAAGTAAAAGTTTACTTGATGCCGAATCCAGGTATTCACACCTTGAAAAGCTTATTCTTGCATTGATTATGGCATCTACTAAGTTAAGACATTATTTTGAAACTCATGTTATCATTGTTAAAACTAATTTTCCAATTAAGAATGTCCTCAGGAAACCAGAGATGTCAGGTAGGATGGTTAAGTGGGCAGTGAAGCTGAGTGCATACGATATAAGATACGAGCCTAGGACAGCCATCAAATCCCAAGCATTAGCTGACTTTGTGGCTGATTTCAGTAGTGATTTACAAGAAGAAGCTGAGTTAGAAGTCCAGCAGCTAGAAGAGACCAAGGATCCTTGGATACTCTACACTGATGGATCCTCAAATGTCAAAGGCACAGGGCTTGGAATACTACTAAAATCGCCACAGGGGGACATAATACCCCACTCTATAGCTTGTGAGTTCCAAACCACTAACAATGAGGCTGAATATGAAGCCTTAATTGCTGGTTTGCAAATTGCAAATCATATGGGGATCAGGTATCTTGAGGTACATGTAGATTCATTGTTAATTACAAACCACTTTAATGGATCCTACGCAGTTAAAGGTGAAAAGCTAACCAAATATTTGGAGATAGTCAAAAGTTTGGCACTCTCTTTTGTTTCCTTTAGTTTGACACAGGTACCAAGGGAAGAAAATACAGAGGCTGATGCATTGGCTAACTTAGGATCATCCTTGAAGATCCCGGAGGATATCAAGATCCCTATTATCCATATCCTGACCCCGGCTATCGAGGATCACGAGGCTATGGAGATAGGAAATGATTCTGCAATTATCCCCTATGAGGATACTCAATCCCATTCAGGATCAGGATCATGGATTTCACCAATTATGAGATACTTACAACATGGAGAGATTCCTACAGGAGAAAACCCTAGGGCTTTCAAATCTAAGGTATCTCAATTCACAATTTTAAATAATATGTTGTATAGACGATCTCTTGCAGGACCATACTTGAGATGCATTCAGGATCCTGAAATCCAAGAGGTTTTAAAAGACTTCCATGAAGGAGATTGTGGAAACCACACTGGGGGCAGGGCATTATTCTCAAGGATCCTGAGAACAGGATACTACTGGCCAACCATGAAGAGAGATGCTGTGGAGTATGCTAAAAGATGTGATCCTTGTCAGAGACACAACAATATCCTTCATCAACCAGCTGAATTATTACATCCAATATCCTCCTCTTGGCCATTTATGAGATGGGGGATGGATATAGTTGGTAAGCTCCCTAAGGCACCTGGTGGAAAAGTATTCATGCTTGCTATGACTGATTACTTCTCCAAGTGGATAGAGGCTGAAGCTTTTGCCCAAGTCAGAGAAAAGGAAGTTATATCCTTCATTAAAAGAAATATTATAACTAGATTTGGAATTCCTTCTGAGATTATATGTGATAATGGTTCCCAATTTATTGGGGGCAGAACCACTAACTTTTGTGACAGCTGGGGGATTAAGATGATAACATCAACACCAGTCCACCCACAAGCTAATGGTCAGGCAGAATCATCCAACAAGATCATCATCAACAATTTGAAGAAGAAGCTTGGATCCAAGAAAGGGAAATGGGCAGAAGAACTACCCTATGTGCTTTGGGCTGATAGGACAACCCCCAAGAATGCTACTGGTCAAACACCATTCTCTTTGGTGTTTGGGGCAGAATCAGTGATCCCAACAGAAATGGTGGTTCCAACTGCAAGAACAAGTACCCGTGATCCTGAGAAGAATGATGAGAACTTGGCTCAAGACCTGGATACTATTGAAGAAATCAGGGATCTCGCTAGGATAAGGATGGCCAGTTATCAACAAAGAATGGCTGGTGCTTACAACAAAAATGTCAGGATTAGGAGGTTTCAAGTTGGAGATATGGTATTAAGGAAAGCATTCCAAAATACCACCAATCCTGCTGATGGAAAATTGGCTCCAAAATGGGAAGGCCCTTATTTGATTGAAGCTGAAGCAAGAAAGGGGGCATATAGATTGTTAACCATGGAAGGTGATTTGCTACCAAGAGCTTGGAATGCTGTCCACTTGAAGAAATATTTTATGTGAGCAGGATCCTCATGGCACAGATGATCCTCAGGATAGGGGTATCCTTAAAGGATCCTCAAAGTATCAGTGATCCTTACTTAGGTAATATCCTAAACTTGAACTATTTCATTTCTTTATTTTCTCATATAAGGATAAGGATCATGTATCCTTTATCCATCTCTCACGTGAGTTCAAGTTTTGAAAGTTCAGGTATCCTTAGCATAACGTTGGTTATCCGCAGAAGCAATCCGTCCTTTGGGTTTAACCCCAGTTATTCGGGCTTGACCTCAGTTCCGCCTGTAGCGCACGGTGATCCTGGTATAGTTCAAGGCATTGGGACCAGTACTCATTTTAGGGGCTGATAATTCCATTGTACTGGCTATGCTTAGGATCCTACGTATAATGGTAGACGTACCATACATCCGTTCCTAAGGTTTCTAACGTTTTCACGTTAGCTAAGGTTTCTAACGTTTTCACGTTAGCTAAGGTTTTGGCATTTTCATGTCACTAAGTTTGGATAGTCGCCAGTTAGGGCCATACTCCAGTTTACATACGATCCTTGGGCTTGTCCCCAGTTATCCTTGGGCTTGTCCCCAGTTATCCTTGGGCTTGTCCCCAGTTATATTTGGGCTTGTCCCCAGTTATCCTTGGGCTTGTCCCCAGTTATCCTTGGGCTTGTCCCCAGTTGCTAACTCTTTTCTTATGTTGGCTTAGTCCCAAGTTATGCTCTATTTCAGGTTCTTGAAGATAGGCAACTAGGGATCCTTGATCTTTACTTTATTCTAAGGTTTATTTTACTGTTATCCTTATTATGGTTAGGATCCTAACTTGGATCCTCAGGTATGATCCTTAACTATTTTTATTCTATTCATTATTTATTTGAATAACCCTTATACTTGACAACTGAACTTGTGATTCTTAAACCATACAACTTTTTAGAACTTATCGGTTGTGGGATATGTGATCCTTGATCATATCCTAAACTTTTTGGATATTTTTCAAGGCTTGATAAGTATAAACAGAATGAACATTACAACAGTTGGAAAGTAAGAATATTAAAGAGGATAACAACACGGCATAAGCGACAAAAGGTTAAGTTTTTATTTATAAACAAAAGACTAACCCTTAAAAGGTTGTCAAAATTACCTACCCGAGCTTCTACCAGCAAAACGTGGCCCGTCCGCTGGGGTAGGTAAAGGGTGTCCATGATAATAAGTTCAAAGATAGTGCAGGAATATAAAGGCGGCAGGATCACAATGGCTTCATCCCCCAAACAGAGGATCCCTCCACCAATTGCAATCCTGCCTATTGTCCAAAGGATCATACATGATCCTTAATCCTAAAAACTGCTGTTTAAGTACAACCCATCATTGTTCAACAAAAAACACCATCACCAAAATAAACTATCAAACTTAAAAAATGGGCTCCGGCTACGTCTAGAAATGTCCTTCATCGCCCATTTATGCAGCCTATGCCTTCGCTGCATCATCCTCCCCTCCAGCTGCGGTATCCTTCGTCAGATCCTTCCCACTGCCACTCGCTTCAATTGCCAAGACCTCAGTAGCCTCCTCCTCATCATCTTCAAGATCGGCCAACCTTGCTTTCCAGCCCTCAACATCCCAGCTGCCTTTGTCAAAGTTAGGATCTTGAGCTTCTTGGGCCATCTTCAGTTTTGTCTGGTACATTGTGATGGCAGCAGAGACCTTTGCACCTTCTAGGAGCTCATGCTTTTCGTAGTCAAGGTCGATCAGGAGTTTAGCCGTCTTAGTCTTCTCATCTTGGAGTTCCTTCCGAAGATCAGCAAGTGCAAGGTCTTTGAGCATGGCAACCTGTTGGAGGTCAGCAATCTTCTTGTCCTGCTCTTCAACATTTCCCACGTAATCTTCAATCTCAGCAAATTTCTGCAAAGAAAAGGATAAAGCAATTCAAGATCAGGTGATCCTCATACGAGTAGGATACCTAGGTATAGTTGGTGATCCTTACATCATTGAAGTATTCAAGGAACTGGTGGCGGATCAGTGGTAGGCCTTGAAGGTCTTCAGTGTCAGAAGTTTTCCTCTTCTTGCCACCCTTCCCTTTAGTGGGTGCCTTGGGGATGGAGATGCTAGGACTGGTGGTGGACCTCTTCTTCCTGGATCGAACAACATCAAGGTCAGCCGCGTTGAACTGGGATACAGGCTTAGCAGATTTTCCAGCACCACACATTCAAAGCAAGATAAGTATCCTTATCCTATTTCAATTTACTTATTTATTTTAATAATCAAACTATGCAAAAGGCAGGATACTTACTTGACATGGTAATGGAACCTGAGGATACTTCTTGTGAGTCTTGGGTGTCTATCTTGAATGTCCTTGTTTCAGGATCAAGCTTCCAAAAAGCAGCAAGCCTATCCTTGGTTTCAGGTGACGTGATGATGTGTGAGACAGAAATAGCTGCATAACACAAGACAAAAAAAGGGTCAGTAATCCTTATACAAAAACAAGACTACCTGGTGATCCTCCTCAGGATCCTCCGGCCTACCATGGGTGGACCATGTTCTTGGTAAATGCTTTCCGTCGGGAATGGTATCCCTCCTGACAAAGAAGAAGCGACGTTTCCAATCTTTGTCGTTCTTGGTGACTTTAAGAAGGGGATGTTCTCCGCCGGGTTTACGTTTAAACAGATAACGATGGGAACCAAAAGTAGTAAGATCATACAACTGTGTCAGCTCTGACATGCCTAAATCAATGCCTTCCTGTTCGATGATCCTCTCCAGGGTGTACAAAACCCTCCAAATCATTGGCATGGCTTGAATATAAGAGATGCCGGTTAGGGAAAAGAAGGATTGTGTAAATTCTGGGAAAGGATATGTGTATCCTATGGCAAATGGAGTAACTGGAAAGGCAACCCATGTTTCAGAAACATAGTCGCTAAGAACAGTGGGATCAAAGGGTTTGAAGAAGGCACTCGCCGGAAAACAGTGACGGATTTTATCTACTTGTGCGTCGTTAAAACAACACCTCTCATTTGATGAGTCTTTGATGATCTTTTGACTCTTCAAAGGGCTATCCTTCTTGTGATCCTTGCCCGGTGAGCTTCAGAGCATCATTCTCAAGGTAAAGGTGATAAAGAAAGAAAAACAGAGTAAGAAAGGAAGAAAGAGAAGAAAGAGATACCTGATTGATCTTTGACTGAGAATATAAAGGGAGTTTCTTTCGAATTTGAATGCATATTGATCCTATCTATATCTCTATTTATAATTATGATTCTGCAGGATTGTCACTTCCGTGACGTCATGATCGCAACGGCTAGTTCTATTTTAACGGCTATATATCCGTTAGTTTGTTGCGGATAAGATCAGTAAAATATAACTCACATATTTACAATTTAACTCCTTATATTTTGGGGGCAATTGTTAGGGGAGGATTTTCTAACAATTAGTGATCCTTATTCGTTATCCTAATTAGTGATCCTTACTTCTGTGACAGGTGGTGATCCTTAGAAGAGCTTCAGGATCAGGATCATGGATCACTTTAAGGATCCTCGTACTAACGATTGTTTACTTATGTTTTGTACTATCTCGCAGGTATAACCAGCTTGACCAAGTCTTGGCGACATTCCTGGAGAATATTCCCAAACTATTCTGCACGTGCTTGGCCAAAAATGGACGTTATGGAGAACGTGGGTGCTTGGCACAAAAGTCGGATAGTTAGTTTGGTAGTTAAATTTCTATTTTAAAAGGAGTAACAAGCTAGTAGAAAAACACTTAGTCATTTTGACAGCTACACACACTCATATACTCGCACACTTGAAGCTCTTGACGAACATACATTCGTTTTCATTCACATTTACACATTTCACGATAGTGATCCTTGTACCTAGCTCGTTACTATCCGAAGTTGTAAACATTTATTCATTTATTTAAGTTTGGTGATCGGTAGTTTCCATCACCCGGTGTTTTTTGTGCCGGAGATCAACTCTTGATCAAGGGCTTTTTCCCCGTATAAATCCTTGTGTCATTTCGGCAATTTACATTGAAGTGATCCTTGTTATTGTTCTACATTGTTAGCATCATACCCCGTAACATAGAGTTTGGTTGCAATATCCTCAACAGATTTTTTGACCAAAACAGTTTCTAAGATATATGGTGACCAAAAGGGGGATAGAGGCAAGCCCGGAGCAGATTAAAGCTATCCTGGATATAAAATTACCTTCGAATATGAAGGATGTTCAACGGTTAACAGGCCGAGTAGCAGCATTGAACAGATTTATTTCAAGATCCTCGGAAAAGTGCAAGGAATTTTATGATATCCTCAAGAAGAACAAGAAGTTCGAATGGAAAGAGAAGCATGAAGCAGCCCTCCAGGATTTGAAGCAATATCTCTCAACTGCACCTCTATTGATGAAGCCTGAAAATGGTGAACCACTATCCCTATACCTCGCTGTATCAGGGAATGATGTAAGTGCTGTTCTTATAAAGGACTATGAAGGTCAGCAGTATCCTGTCTATTATGTTAGTAAAAGTTTATTAGATGCTGAAACTAGATAATCTCATCTAGAAAAATTAATATTAGCCCTAGTTATGGCATCAACGAAACTTAGACATTATTTTGAGACACATAGGATTCATGTTAAAACCAATTATCCTGTTAAAAACGTGCTTACGAAACCCGAAATGTCGGGTAGGATGGCTAAGTGGTCAGTAAAATTAAGTGCTTATGACTTAGTGTATGAGCCTAGAAATGCCATAAAGTCTCAGGCTTTAGCTGACTTTGTGGCTGATTTCAGTAGTGACATTCAAAATGAAGTAGACCTAGAAGTACAGCAGCTAGGAGAAAACTTAGAATGCTGGACATTATACACTGATGGTGCATCTAATGTAAGAGGTGTAGGTCTAGGTATACTACTAAAATCGCCACAGGGGGACATATTACTCCAGGCTATTTGGTGTGAATTTCCTGCTACTAATAATGAGGCAGAATATGAAGCTTTGATTGCAGGATTAGAGTTGGCTAAAAATATAAGTATCAAGAATTTGCAAGTATATGTTGATTCTTTGTTAATCACTAATCATTTAAATGGAACCTATGCAGTTAAAGGAGAAAAGTTAATCGAGTATCTTGAAATTCTCAAAAACTTAGCAGGATACTTCGATGTTTTTACACTTGAACAGGTACCAAGAGCGGAAAATGCTGAAGCTGATGCCTTGGCAAATCTGGGATCATCGGTCAGGATACCGGAAGGAACCCGAATACCAATATTACATATCCTATATCCTGCGACGAATCCTCAGGATAAGGAAGTAATAAGTATTCAGGACCCTGATAATGAGTATCCCAAGGAGGATCTTAAGTCATGGACGGCTCCAATCCTGAGATATCTCAAGGAAGGACATATCCCAAAGAATGAGAATCCTAAGGCCTTTAGAATGAAGGTATCACGATTCACTATTATAAATGACGTTTTGTATAAGAAATCTCTTGCAGGACCTGTTAGGGGAGGATTTTCTAACAATTAGTGATCCTTATTCGTTATCCTAATTAGTGATCCTTACTTCTGTAACCGGTGGTGATCCTCAGAAGAGCTCCAGGATCAGGATCATGGATCACTTTAAGGATCCTCGTACTGACAATTGTTTGTTTATGTTTTGTACTACCTCGCAGGTATAACAAGCTTGACCAAGTCTTGGCGACATTCCTGGAGAATATTCCCAAACTATTCTGCACGTGCTTGACCAAAAATAGACGTTGTGGAGAACGTGGAGGCATGGCACGAAATTCGGATAGTTAGTTAGAGTAGATTATTTCTAATTTAAAAGGGGTAACGAGCTAGTGGAGAAACATTTAGTCAATTTTTCAGTTACACACACTCGTACAAACGCTCATACAAGCTCTCGTTCAAACACTTAGCAATTTCATACACTTTTTACACATTTCACGATAGTGATCCTTGTACCTAGCTCGTTACTATCCGAAGTTGTAAACATTTATTCATTTATTTGAGCTTGGTGATCGGTAGTTTCCATCACCAGGGGTTTTTTGTGCCGGAGATCAACTCTTGATCAAGGGCTTTTCCCCGTATAAATCCTTGTGTTGTTTGTGCAATTTACATTGAAGTGATCCTCATCGTTGTTACATATTTTAAGCATCATTCCCCGTAACAAAGAGTTTGGTTGCATTATCCTCGTCTGATTTTTGACCAAAACAGTTTGGCGCCCACCGTGGGGCAATTGGTGCTTCATCCTTAGAAAAATTCGCATTTCGGTGCTCATTTCGGTTCACTACGACCAAGCAAATGGCTTCCTCAGCGAAGAATGCTTCAAATTTGATGCCCTCGTTCACTTCTTCTCAAGGCGTTCCTCCTTTGCCTCCACCACCTTCTGGATCCCAGAAGAATACTGAGAATGCCGCGACGAAACCAACTCCCATTTTCTCAAAACCACCTACTGACTGTTTCAACTAATCCTACTACTAATGATCTCTATGCCTTGATTTTGCAGATGAGGAATCATGCACAAGATCAGGATAAGACCAACGAAAGGATCCTCCGGGAGATTGACGAAATTAAGAAACAGAAGAAAACAGCAGAGGATCGTTCCCCACTGATGCCCAGATCTTTGAATTTTGATACTCCGGTGATTACTTCTCAGCCATCAGTGGTTCCAGACATTCAATATGTGGGTGGACCAAAAGGAGTGCACTACGGAACAACAACAATGACCCAGGCATCAGGTTCATATTTCCAGCCAGCGGGATCCTATCCTCAGCATATGGGATCCCTCACGAGTTCAGGAGGATATTTAGGAATGCAGCAGGTTCAAGGATCCTCCTTCGTTCCAGGATCATCCCAGGTTCAAGGATCCTCCTTTGTTCCAGGATTATCCCAGGTTCAAGGATCCTCCTTTGTTCCAGGATCATCCCAGGTTCAAGGATCCTCCTTCGTTCCAGGATCATCCCAGGTTCAAGGATCCTCCTTCCTTCCAGGATCATCTCAGGTTCAAGGATCCTCCTTCGTTCCAGGATCATCCCAGGTTCAAGGATCCTCCTTCATTCCAGGATCATCCCAGGTTCAAGGATCCTCCTTTGTTCCAGGATCGTCCCAGTTTCAGGGATCCTTCCAGATGCCAGGATCCTTGAGGAGTTTGCAAACAGGAGGTTCGGATGTCCATCAGGGAGATTTTATTCCAATGCAGACCAATGCCTCTACTGGTCCCTCGATCATTCCAGAACCTCAACAATATGGATTAATATCCATTCTTCCTAACTCGAATCCAGTGGGAGGTAACACTTTTAATAATTCTTATACTACTAACCATGGTCTTATGCAGGATCCAGGTGTCAATCATGCCATGGCCAGAGAATTGCAAAAGCTAAAGGATATGATATCAAGTGTCCCGGGAGTAGTCAAACCTATCCCAGAGATTGCAGATGGGAGCCATAAGATATCTCGTTTTGCACCACCAATCTGTGATGCTGAGATACCCAAGAGGTTCCACGTGCCTACAATGAAACTGTATGATGGTTCAACGGATCCTGAAGAACACATAGCATAATACAGGGAGAGGATGGAGATCAATCCAATCCCAGAAAGGTTAAAGGAAGCATGCCTGTGCAAAGGATTCGGATCCACTCTTACTGGATCAGCTCTCAAATGGCTGCTAAGTCTTCCTCCCTATTCTATTACCTCATTTGCTAATCTAGTTAATCTATTTAATAATCAGTTTTCTTGTAGTAGGAAATTTGAACGATTAACTAGTGATTTATATAGGATAACCCAGGGTCATAATGAATCATTAAGGGATTACATTACCAAATTTAGTAAAGAATCCTTAGACATTCCTAACTTAGATATAGCCACGGCTGTTGAGGCCTTCAAAATGGGATTGCTTAGGGATTCGTTGTTTTATGATGACCTTGTTATGACACCGTGCAGGAACTTAGATGAGGTAAGAACCCGGGCCCTTAGGTACATCCGGCTAGAGGATGACAAGAGGATCCAGGAGAGGTTAGCAGGATCCTCAAAGCAGGATAAGCAAGGATCCTCATTCAGGAACAACAAGTTCAGATCCAACAACAGATCTGATAACCAGAACGTGCATTCTATTGATCAAGAAGAGGATGATGAGGATTATCCTCCAATTTCTGAATATTGTTTTAGTGTTGATAACAATGAACTAATCCTTGCGATGCAGAGTTTAGGTGATAAAGCTAGATGGCCCAGAAAGAATGATAGGCCAGCTGCAACTAAGGATAAATCAAAGTGGTGTGCATACCATGAAGATTTTTTGCACCTCACAGAAGAATGCATTGCACTAAGAAAGGAAATTGGATACTTGTTGAGCAAGGGGCATCTAAAAGAATTATTGGGAAGAAAGAAGTCAAAGACTCAGGATCCTGAAAGGATCCCTGAGAAGGCTCCAGCCCCTCCAGCGGATGCACAAGTGATAAACTTCATTTCTGGAGGATCAGACATTTGCGGCACATCCTTCTCAGCAGCCAAAAGGCATGCAAAGGAAACTAAAATGGATAACGGAGAAAGACCTGTTCGAACATCAAGTGTCTCGGAAGGAAAAGTCATAACCTTTGACGAAGAGGATCGTGTAGATATCCAAGATCCTCATCACGATGGTTTAGTTATTACTCTTTTTATATCTAATCATTTTGTCCGCAGGATCCTTATAGACGGAGGAAGTTCAGTGAACATTATCCAGCTTGATGTTCTAAAGAAGATGGGTATCCCTGAATCAGAGATCATACCAAGATCCTCCGTGCTCGTGGGATTTAGTGGTGAAACTAAGAATACCCTGGGGGACATTAAACTCCCAATATACATCGAAGGCCTACACTCTTATCAAAAATTTTGTGTTATTGACTGTTTATCTTGTTGTAATGTTATCCTTGGCAGGCCCTGGATACACGATATGAAAGCAGTCCCATCCACTTACCATCAATGTGTGAAGCTCCCTAGTCCTTGGGGAATAGTGAAGATTGATAGTGATCAGCAGGAGGCTAAGAATTGCTATACTTCATCGATGAAACCAGCTTCGAAATCCAGGGAGCAATAGCAATCAAAGTATCCTCCAAAGGATGTCTTGGAGGCGAGTGAACAGGATGTGGTAGAAATCCTCATGGATCCTGATGATCCTGAATCCAAAATCTATATCGGATCAGGGATCCTTGGCGAAATGAAAGAAGACCTCGTATCCTTCCTCAAAAGGAGAAAGACTACCTTTGCATGGAAACACGAAGATATGACTGGTATATCCAAGGATGTTATCACTCACAAACTCGGCATCGACAGATCCTTCAAACCAATCCATCAAAGGAGAAGGAGGTTTGCACCGGAAAGGAATGCCATTATCCAGGAAGAGGTAGAGAAATTGCTCCGGGCAGGTATGATTAGAGAGGTCAAGTATCCAAGATGGCTGGCCAATGTGGTTGTTGTTCAAAAGAAAAACGGAAAGTGGAGGGTATGTGTCGATTTTACCGATTTAAATAAGGCATGTCCCAAGGATCCTTTCCCATTACCCCACATTGACTCCATGGTGGATGCAACTGCGGGTCATGAACTGTTAACTTTTATGGATGCTTCATCTGGATTCCAACAAATCCAAATGGAACCATCCGACCAAGAGGATACAGCCTTCATGACTCCGACTGGTATATACTGCTATATTGCTATGCCCTTCGGACTAAGAAATGCAGGTGCAACATATCAAAGGCTGGTGAATATGATGTTCAAGGATCAGATTGGACAAACTATGGAGGTCTACATAGATGATATGGTGGTAAAATCCTTGAAGGCTGAGGATCACCTAAGAGACTTGGAGGAAGCATTTGATATCCTTGATCAATATAATATGAAGCTTAATCCTTCGAAATGTCACTTTGGTGTTAAAGCAGGTAAATTCTTAGGATATATGGTGACAAAGAGAGGCATTGAAGCTAGCCCGGAACAAATCAAAGCAATAATAAACATCAAGTCTCCGGCCAATGCTAAGGATGTTCAAAGGCTAACAGGCAGGATCGCAGCTTTGAACAGATTTATATCCAAATCCTCCGAGAAGTGCAAAGAATTCTACGATATCCTAAGGAAGAACAAGAAATTTGAGTGGACTGAGAAGCATGAAAATGCTTTAAGAGCCCTCAAAGATTACCTATCCTCAGCCCCGGCTTTGATGAAACCAGAAAAAGGTGATGTGTTATCCTTGTATCTTGCAATATCATCAAAAGCAGTAAGTGCGGTCCTTGTTAAGGATCATGAAGGTACACAACATCCTGTCTATTATGTAAGTAAAAGTTTACTTGATGCCGAATCCAGGTATTCACACCTTGAAAAACTTATTCTCGCATTAATTATGGCATCTACCAAGTTAAGACATTATTTTGAAACTCATGTTATCATTGTTAAAACTAATTTTCCAATTAAGAATGTCCTCAGGAAACCAGAGATGTCAGGAAGGATGGCTAAGTGGGCAGTGAAGCTGAGTGCATATGATATAAGATATGAGCCTAGGACAGCCATCAAATCCCAAGCATTAGCTGACTTTGTGGCTGATTTCAGTAGTGATTTACAAGAAGAAGCTGAGCTAGAAGTCCAGCAGCTAGAAGAGACCAAGGATCCTTGGATACTTTATACTGATGGATCCTCAAATGTCAAAGGCACAGGGCTTGGAATACTACTAAAATCGCCACAGGGGGACATAATACCCCATTTTATAGCTTGTGAGTTCCAAACCACTAACAATGAGGCTGAATATGAAGCCTTAATTGCTGGTTTGCAAATTGCAAAGCATATGGGGATCAGGTATCTTGAGGTACACGTAGATTCTTTGTTAATTACAAACCACTTTAATGGATCATATGCTGTTAAAGGTGAAAAGTTAACCAAATATTTGGAGATAGTCAAAAGTTTGGCACTCTCTTTTGTTTCCTTTAGTTTGTCACAGGTACCAAGGGAAGAAAATACAGAAGCTGATGCATTGGCTAATTTAGGATCATCCTTGAAGATCCCGGAAGATATCAAGATTCCTATTATCCATATCCTGACCCCGGCTATTGAGGATCATGTGGCTATGGAAATAGAGAATGATTCTGCAATAATCCCTAGTGAGGATACTCGATCCCATTCAGGATCAGGATCATGGATCTCACCAATTATGAGATACTTACAACATGGAGAGATTCCTACTGGAGAAAACCCTAGGGCTTTCAAATCTAAGGTATCTCAATTCACAATTATGAATAATATGTTGTATAGACGATCTCTTGCAGGACCATACTTGAGATGCATTGAGGATCCTGAAGTTCAAGAAGTTTTAAAAGACTTCCATGAAGGAGATTGTGGAAACCACACTGGGGGCAGGGCATTATTCTCAAGGATCCTGAGGACAGGATACTACTGGCCAACCATGAAGAAAGATGCTGTGGAGTATGCCAGAAGATGTGATCCTTGCCAGAGACACAACAATATCCTTCATCAACCAGCTGAATTATTGCATCCTATATCCTCCTCTTGGCCATTTATGAGATGGGGTATGGATATAGTTGGTAAGCTTCCTAAGGCACCTGGTGGAAAAGTATTTATGCTAGCTATGACTGATTACTTCTCCAAGTGGATAGAGGCTGAAGCTTTTGCCCAAGTCAGAGAAAAGGAAGTTATATCCTTCATTAAAAGAAATATTATAACTAGATTTGGAATTCCTTCTGAGATTATATGTGATAATGGTTCCCAATTTATTGGGGGCAGAACTACTAACTTTTGTGACAGCTGGGGGATTAAGATGATAACATCAACACCAGTCCACCCACAAGCTAATGGCCAAGCAGAATCATCTAACAAGATCATCATCAACAATTTGAAGAAGAAGCTTGGATCCAAGAAAGGGAAATGGGCAGAAGAACTACCCTATGTGCTCTGGGCTGATAGGACAACCCCTAAAAATGCTACTGGTCAAACACCATTTTCTTTGGTATTTGGGGCAGAATCAGTGATCCCAACAGAAATGGTGGTTCCAACTGCTAGAATAAGTACTCGTGATCCTGAGGAAAATAATGAAAACTTGGCTCAAGACCTGGATACTATTGAAGAAATCAGGGATATGGCTAGGATAAGGATGGCCAGTTATCAGCAAAGAATGGCTGGTTCTTACAACAAAAATGTCAGGATCAGGAGGTTTCAAATTGGAGATATGGTATTAAGGAAAGCATTTCAAAATACCACCAATCCTGCTGATGGAAAGTTAGCTCCAAAATGGGAAGGCCTTTATTTGATTGAAGCTGAAGCAGGAAAGGGGGCATATAGATTGCTAACCATGAAAGGTGATTTGCTACCAAGAGCTTGGAATGCTGTCCACTTGAAGAAATATTTCATGTGAGCAGGATCCTCATGGCAGAGATGATCCTCATGATAGGGATATCCTTAAAGGATCCTCAAAGTATTGGTGATCCTTACTTAGGTAATATCCTAAACTTGAACTATTTCGTTTCTTTATTTACTCATATAAGGATAAGGATCATGTATCCTTTATCCATCTCTCACGTGAGTTTGAGTTTTGAAAGTTCAGGTATCCTCAGCATAACATTGGTTATCCACTGAAGCAATCCGTCCTTTGGGTTTAACCCCAGTTATTCGGGCTTGACCCCAGTTCCGCCTGTAGCGCACGATGATCCTGGTATAGTTCAAGGCATTGGGACCAGTACTCGTTTTAGGGGCTGATAATTCCATTGTTCTGGGTATGCTTAGGATCCTACGTATAATGGTAGACATACCATACATCCGTTCCTAAGGTTTCTAACGTTTTCACGTTAGCTAAGGTTTCTAACGTTTTCACGTTAGCTAAGGTTTTGGCATTTTCATGCCACTAAGTTTGGATAGTCGCCAGTTAGGGCCATACTCCAGTTTACATACGATCCTTGGGCTTGTCCCCAGTTATCCTTGGGCTTGTCCCCAGTTATCCTTGGGCTTGTCCCCAGTTACTAACTCTTATCTTATATTGGCTTAGTCCCAAGTTATGCTCTATTTCAGGTTCTTGAAGATAGGCAATTAGGGATCCTCGATCCTTACTTTATTCTAAGGTTTATCTTGTAGTTATCCTTATAATGGTTAGGATCCTAACTTGGATCCTCAGGTATGATCCTTAACTATATTTAATTCTATTCATTATTTATTTGAATAACCCTTAAAGTTTGACAACCAGACTTGTGATCCTTGAAACATATTACTTTCTGAGATTCTTTGACTAAAGGATATTTGATCATGGATCATATCCCAAGTATTTTCAATTTGACTTATTCAAAATTATTTGTTTAATAAATATGCATCGAAATAAAGGAAAATCAAAGAAACACAAGGATAACAACACAAGATAGGCGACAAAAGGTTAAGATTTTATTTATTAACAAAAGACTAACCCTTTAAAGGTTGTCAAAATTACCTACCCGAGCATCTACCAGCAAAACGTGGCCCGTCCGCTGGGGTAGGTAAAGGGTGTCCATGATAACAAGTTCGAAAGTAGTGCAGGAATATAAAGGCGGCAGGATCACAATGGTTTCATCCCCCAAACAGAGGATCCCTCCACCATATGCAATCCTGCCTATTGTCCAAAGGATCATATATGATCCTTAATCCTAGAACCTATTGTTCAAGTACAACCCATCATTGTTTAGCAAAAAACACCACAACCAAAACAAACTATCAAACTTAAAAAATGGGCTCCGGCTACGTCTAGAAATGTCCTTCATCGCCCATTCATGCAACCTATGCCTTTGCTGCATCCTCTTCCCCTCCAGCTGCAGTATCCTTCATCAGATCCTTTCCACTGCCACTTGCTTCAATCGCCAAGACTTCAGTAGCCTCCTCCTCATCATCCTCAAGATCAGCCAACCTTGCCTTCCAACCCTCAACATCCCAGCTGTTTCTGTCAAAACTAGGATCTTGAGCTTCCTGGGCCATCTTCAATTTTGTCTGATACATCGTGATGGCGGCAGAGACCTTAGCATTTTCAATGAGGTCATGCTTCTCATAGTCAAGGTCGATTAGAAGTTTGGCTGTCTTAGTCTTCTCATCCAGGAGTTCCTTCCGAAGATCAGCAAGTGCAAGGTCCTTGAGCACGGTAACCTGTTGGAGGTCAGCAATTTTCTTGTCCTGTTCCTCAACATTCCCCACGTAATCCTCAATCTCAGCAAATTTCTGCAAAGAAAAGGATAAAGCAGTTCAAGATCAAGTGATCCTCATACGAGTAGGATACCTGGGCAGAATTAAAGATCCTTACATCATTGAAGTATTCAAGGAACTGGTGGCGGATCAGTGGTAGGCCTTGAAGATCCTCAGCATCAGAGGTTTTTCTCTTCTTGACACCCTTTCCTTTAGTGGGTGCCTTTAGAATGGAAATACTAGGACTGGTGGTGGATCTCTTCTTCCTGGATCGTACGACATCAAGGTCAGCCGTGTTGAACTGGGATACAGGCTTGGCAGATTTTCCAGCACCTACACAATCAAAACAAGATAAGTATCTTTTCTTAGTTCATGTTTCACTATTTATTTAAATTTTAAACAAGGATATTTACTTGACATTGTGACAGAGCCTGAGGATACCTCCTGTGAATCTTGGGTTGTTGTCTTGAAAGTTCTTGTCTCAGGATCAAGTCTCATGAAAGCGAGGAGCCTTTCCTTAGCAGCAGGGGACAGTTTGAGGTGCGAAACGGTGATAGCTGCATAATAAGAAAGCAAAAATATAAGTTATCCTTACATCAAAAGAAAGTTCCTGGTGATCCTTCTCAGGATCCTCCATCCTACCATGGGTAGCCCATTTTTTAGGAAGATCCTTTCCATCCTGGATGGAATCTCTCTTGATGAAAAAGAAACGCCGTTTCCAATTAGCATCATTCTTGGTGGCTTTGAAGATCGGGTGTTCCTCGCCGGGTTTACGTTTAAACAGATAACGATGAGAACCAAAGGTGGTAAGATCATACAGTTCTCCTAGCTCTGCCATTCCTAGATCTATTCCCTCCTGATCGATGATCCTTTCAAGGGTGTACAAAACCCTCCAAATCATCGGCATGGCTTGGATATAAGAGATGCCGGTTAGGGAAAAGAAAGATTGGATGAAGGCTGGAAAAGGATATGTATAGCCTATGGTGAAAGGAGTGACGGGGAAAGCAACCCATTTATCGGAGATATGATCGCTCAGGGCATTGGGGTCAAAAGGCCTAAATTCGGTGTTCGCCGGAAAGCAGTAGCGGATCCTATCTATCTGAGCATCATTGAAGCAGCAGCGTTCTTTAATAGAGTCTTCAATGATCCCCTGGCTTTTCGGAGGACTGTTCTTTGGGTGATCCTTGGCCGGTGAACTTCGGAGCAACATTTTCGAAGTGGCAGAGATAAAGAAAGAAAAACAGAGTAAGAGAGGAAGAAAGAGGAGAAAGAGGAGAAAGAAATACCTGGTTGATCGTCGACTGAGAATTTAAAGGGAGTTTCTTTCGAATTTGAATGCATGATGATCCTATCTATATCTCTATTTATAATTATGATTCTGTAGGATTGTCACTTCCGTGACGTCATGATCGTAACGGCTAGTTCGATATTAACGGCTATATATCCGTTAGTCAGTTGCGGATAAGATCAAGAAAATATAACTCGTTAATTTTACAAATTACTCCTTATATTTTGGGGGCAATTGTTAGGGGAGGATTTTCTAACAATTAGTGATCCTTATTCGTTATCCTAATTAGTGATCCTTACTTCTGTAACCGGTGGTGATCCTCAGAAGAGCTCCAGGATTAGGATCATGGATCACTTTAAGGATCCTCGTACTGACAATTGTTTGTTTATGTTTTGTACTACCTCGCAGGTATAACAAGCTTGACCAAGTCTTGGCGACATTCCTGGAGAATATTCCCAAACTATTCTGCACGTGCTTGACCAAAAATAGACGTTGTGGAGAACGTGGAGGCATGGCACGAAAGTCGGATAGTTAGTTAGAGTAGATTATTTCTAATTTAAAAGGGGTAACGAGCTAGTGGAGAAACATTTAGTCAATTTTTCAGTTACACACACTCGTACAAACGCTCATACAAGCTCTCGTTCAAACACTTAGCAATTTCATACACTTTTTACACATTTCACGATAGTGATCCTTGTACCTAGCTCGTTACTATCCGAAGTTGTAAACATTTATTCATTTATTTGAGCTTGGTGATCGGTAGTTTCCATCACCCGGGGTTTTTTGTGCCGGAGATCAACTCTTGATCAAGGGCTTTTTCCCCGTATAAATCCTTGTGTTGTTTGTGCAATTTACATTGAAGTGATCCTCATCGCTGTTACATATTTTAAGCATCATTCCCCGTAACAAAGAGTTTGGTTGCATTATCCTCGTCTGATTTTTGACCAAAACAGGACCGTATCTGAGGTGCTTAGAGGATCCCGAAACCAAAGAAGTGCTTCAGGATATACACGAAGGGGATTGTGGTAACCATACTGGGGGCAGGTCGTTATTTTCAAAAGTATTAAGGACAGGATATTATTGGCCGACGATGAGAAAAGATGCCACAGAATATGCTCGAAGATGTGATGCATGTCAAAGACATAGTAACATATTACATCAGCCTGCTGAACCGCTGTATCCTATTGTTTCCCCTTGGCCGTTCATGAAATGGGGTATGGATATAGTGGGAAAGCTTCCAAAGGCTCCAGGAGGAAAGGTTTTCATGTTGGCAATGACGGATTACTTCTCTAAGTGGGTTGAAGCAGAAGCATTTATTCAGGTTAGAGATCAAGAAGTGGTATCCTTCATAAAAAGGAATATCCTGACTAGGTTTGGAATACCAGCTGAGAT
This sequence comes from Helianthus tuberosus, assembly GCA_030545235.1. NCBI lineage: Eukaryota > Viridiplantae > Streptophyta > Magnoliopsida > Asterales > Asteraceae > Helianthus > Helianthus tuberosus. The sequence goes on along the minus strand of CM060364.1, from coordinate 196,121,538 downwards.
AATTTGTGATAATGGATCTCAATTTATAAGTAAAAGGACTACTGACTTTTGCAAGAGTTGGGGAATTAAAATGATCACGTCTACTCCGGTGCGTCCTCAAGCAAATGGACAAGCAGAATCCTCGAACAAGATAATTGTTAACAACTTAAAAAAGAGACTAGGGGCTAAGAAAGGAAGATGGGCAGAAGAATTACCCTTTGTTTTGTGGGCTGATAGAACAACGATAAAAAATGCAACTGGCCAAACCCTGTTTTCCTTGGTATTTGGAGCAGAAGCAGTGATCCCAACAGAAATGGTGATACCTACGGCAAGATCTATCCTCCGGGATCCTGAGCAGAATCCTGAAGCTTTGTGCCAAAATTTGGACACTGTAGATGAGACAAGAGACGCTGCAAGGCTAAGGATGGCAGCATATCAACAGAGGATATCTAAAGCATATAACAAGAATATCAGGACTAGAAGATTTCAGGTTGGAGATTGGGTATTAAGAAAAGCTTTTCAGAATACTACTAATCCTGCTGATGGAAAGTTGGCTCCGAAATGGGAAGCACCCTATGAGGTTGAATCAGAATCAGGAAAATAAGCATACCGACTCAAAAATATGGAGGGAGATATGCTACCGAGATCCTGGAATGCTGTACATCTAAAACCCTATTTCAAGTGAGTATGGAATTTAAATTCCAACTCAGGATGGTATGATTTTTGTCTCTTTTATCGAATTTTAATATTATTTACTGTTCTGAACCCATTGCTGACTTAAGCATCGGAGGGGTGTTAGCCAGGCTAACACCCACCTTAGCTTATAAGTGTTTTGCAAAATATGCTTCGGGATATAGCACCAGGATACACATTCAGGATACTTCGAAAGATTAGAGGATTGGCCCCCTCTCTCATGTCTAAGGGATCCTGATCCCTTCACAGGTTTAAAGGTATTCACCTTTCTTCTGAATTGGGTTTAAACACCCCGCCTGGAGCGCAAGTTATTCGGAAATAGTTCAAGGTGGTGGGACCAGTTTATGTAAAAGTGGCTGACAATTTCGTTACTATTGGCTATATCCTAAATCCTAAAGGTATATGAGGATTGATCACCCTCTCTCACGAAAGGGTATTTTCATACTCTCTAAGGTTTAAAGGTTTTCACCTTTCTAAGTCTTGGAGTTTGTACACTCCCGCCTGTAGCGCATGAAAATTTGGGATTTTCCCCAGGATACTAAGGATTTATCCCCAGTATATATTTGGGTTTTACCCCTGTAACACAAGAATTGTCTAAACAGTTGGAACTAATATTCTAAAATTTTCTAAGTATTTAAAGACTTCATGCACATGGGACATTTCTTCTAAAACAATTGTGCGAACCTCAAAAGATCAAAATTGGGCTAAGTGTCTCGGACTGGGGACATCTTAGTGGGAAAAGTCGCAAAAGGGGTTGGAGTTTGATACTAGGGTTGTACTCGATTCCTGGTATGATCTTTCCTTTGTGAACCTTACATGAATTGTTTAACTCTGATTAATGCTCAAAATATCCTGATAAGGATATATCTTTAGGATATGTTTTCAAAATGTGTTTTTGGGATACGTTTCGGGATAATTGACTAAAATATTTAGGAAGTGATACTTGGATTGAAAATGAAAACTCTGATCAAACAAGTATTATCAAAACAAGTTTAGAAAATGGACTATCTTTTGTTCTTTAGAAGTTTTGTCTAAAGTTGATTGAATTTTTAGAAATTCTATTCAATAAAAATTTCCACAATATATCACTGAGTATATTGATCAGGATATTTTGTAAAATCTGAACTAAGAAACGCATGACAGAAATTAGAAGACAACAACAAACAAGTCAAAAGGAAGTTATATTATTAACATGACAAAAGTTGTGCTTTTGGTTTCACCTCAAACCGAGGCCCATCCGCCAAAAGCACGATTAGTCTTTACCATACTTACATAACGGTTGAAGGTTTTGTCTCAAAACGGGACCTGTCCACCTTCAACCGTTACGACATTCAAAACAGGTTATACTAACCGATGACCAAGGGCTTCATCCTGAAACCCAGGACCCATCCACATTTGGTCATCGTATTGTTCTAGTGCAGGAAATATAAATTGTTCAACGACAGGAAAAGTAAATTGTTTGTACAAACCACAACCATGAAATTTAAAAACGTGGGCTCCGGCCTTGGCACGTATATCCATCATCGCCCACTTCGCCGCCTAAAGGGCAGCACCTTCTTGATCACAACTTCTTTCCCAACATCTGCACAAGCATCACCCTCAGGATTCTTCTCGGCATCATCACCAGCATTGGCCACTTCCTCTGCCGCCTTAGAAGGCTCTTCACCAGCATGCTTTGCGGGATGAGCGACAGGATGGCCTCCAAGATCCTGTAATTTCACTTCCCAAGCCTTTACATTCTAGGAGGGGCATTCGAAGCCCAAGGCTTTGGCCTCATAAGCCATCCTTAACCTGGCTTGGAGAAGGGAAATAACAACGGATGCTTTGAGACTATCCCGATAGGAACTCATATCCTGCTGGTATTGAAGAAGGGCGGCATCTAGTTTGGCTTGAGCATCCTCATTGGCTTTGTGGATGGCAGCTTGGTGCTCCTGGGTCATTGCCTTGTATTTATCTTCATAATGCTGGGACTTGGCGGCCGCAATCGTTCCTTGATCAGCTATACTGGCTTCAGCTTTTTTGAGCTTAATCTCCAGCATCTTATTAAGCCCACAGGCGTCTTCATACAAGTGCATGAGACGTTCCAAGCCCTGCAGTTAAAGACACAGGTATCAATATAAAATGAGCAGGATAATGGTTAACATGCATGTTGATGCGTTGTCGAGTGTTATATATATTAGGTGTATATTTTAAGCCCCTTTAACACTTTTTAGTCAAGTTTTAAATTTATAAAACACGATATTTTACTAACACTAAACACACATATGGGCAAGTGCACCCATCGTGGGCGTAGTATAGCGTTGGTAAGATACCGAGGTCGTCCAAGGACACAAGAGCTTTTAGTACCGGTTTATCCTCAACGTCTAATCAAAATAAAAAGTTTAGAAAAAATGTTTTGAACTAAGAAAAATAAAAACTAACTAAAATGCTGAAAATAAAAATAAAAAGAAAAACAGATAGACAAGATGAATCACTTGGTTCCGACTCGTGTCTAGTATAACCTTTGATTATTTCCGCACTTTTGCACATAATTAAGATATTATCTTAGTTATTGTAGTAGGCCCCTCTTTTGAAGGTGACGTTACCCTCACCCCAGTAGTTTGAGTCAGCAAGGATACAATCCTAAAAGGGTGGATTATTGGAAGATAATTAATTAAGTTATTAATGCAAATTATGGTAGGCCCCGCTTTTGGCGGTGACGTTACCCTCGGCTAAGTAGTCTGAGTCAGCAGGGATACAGTCCTAAATAGCCGGGTTATAGTATTAATAGTAGTTAACTTATGAGGGGATCAAAGAGTTTGGACCCCCGCCATCCAATACCGTGAAGCATTGAAGGAGGTCCTACTAAATTTGACCCAGGTCCATTGCAGGACCTCTAAACGCTGAACAATGGCAAGACCTTTACCAAACCGTTCCCTTAACCCCCGACCAGGTAGCCAACATACCTCCATATAGACCGTGGAGATATGAATGGTGAAAATCTTTTATTTTATATAGACAGTAAAATAATGCCAAGACATCACGGACAAACGATAAGGAAAGATCACCTTCAACATAAGTAACTAGTTATTAAAGTCATTAATACAAAACCAAATAAAAAGTGCAAAAGATTAGAAATAAAAAGTATTATACTAGACACTTTGTCTTCACCAAGTGATGTAAGAGACTTAGGCAAACATGGCCTTGATTGTCAAGAACTCTTACGATCAATCTTGGATCCCGAGAAGACTCACACACTCTACGATGGACAATGGATGATGGTGGTGGATGATGGTGTTGTGATGGTGGTGGGTGGTGGATGAAGTGTGAGAGAGGTGGTGTGCCAAGGGATGAGTTGAAATGAAACCAAGCACTCCTATTTATAGGCTGAACAGAAGGCTGGGCACGGCCCCGTGTCCGCTGGACACGCCCCCGTGCCTGTCTGACATTCTCTCTCTTCATTAATTGTAATTCGCAATTACAATTAATGCGCCTGCTGTACTTTCGCCACGCCCCCGTGTTCACTGGACACGGCCTCGTGGTGGGCAATAGAAGCTTCTATAGGTTTGTCTTTTCTGCTGCTTCTTGGGCACGGCCCCGTGCTGGCTGAGCACGGGGCGTGTTCAGTCTTCTGCCTTCTCTATTTTGCTTGGGAAGATGCCGTTGAGGGGTCGGGCAGTCCACTTATGTTCCTTTTCTTGTATTTATGTTAGATTTAGCTGTCTTTTTGCTTCTTTTGTGAATTTGAGCTCATTTAATCCTGAAAATACAAAAGGAAGACAAAAACACTCTTTTTCCAACATTAGTACTTAAAAAGGGTTAGTTTAATGCCTCATTTGATGTAATTTATATGTTGCATTTTACACACATCAAGTACCCCCACACTTAAACTTTTGCTTGTCCTCAAGCAAAACTCTTTAATATGTGGCTTACACTCCCAAATGGAATGGGTAGAAGAGAAGGTTTTGGGCTTGTCGTAGAGTGTCGGGATTTCCAAGATTCTTTATGTAGTTTTATGTTTATTTATTTACAATCCTATTCGTCATGATTTATTTAGAACGTTTCATAGGAGAAATTACTTATTTGGGCATAACATGCCTTTTTAAAATTCCACTTATACACAAGTTCACATACCCCACGGGAGAAATCACTCACACTCGGCCGAAGGTGTATTTTTAGTGAATCACTCGAGAGCGGCATGGAACTTATTCCTACCATAGGCTTGCCAAGCAATCAATCCTCCTCATTTTTAACTTTTGTACCTTTGTAAATATCAAGAGGACTTTGCGGGTGAAGGGTTAGGCTTGGGTTAAAGGTAGGTGGTTGGGTTAGTGGTTAGTAGAAAAAAAGGTGAAAAGCGTAACAAGTGTCGGTTTTCGTAGGACTTTCTATTTTTGTAACTTTTATTTTGATGAAGCTATTTATTCAAACAAAGTTATTTTGATGAACTTGTTTGTTTATTTTCTTTTTGCTTCATCATCAACACAATTTTTTTTTTTGAACGATCATACGAAAAACCGAACTTGTTACTAAAACAAAGGGTTAAAAATGAAAAAGGTTTTGGTGGGAAAAAGGGTGTTTGGTTTGGGTTATGAAATGAAAGGGTTTAGGCTCAAAGGGGCTAACTAGGGGGATTTTTGGGTGGGTGGTAAAAGAAAAAAAAAATAATGGTGTAGAAGAAAAAAGGGTTAGTCCTAATGCCTCTATCATTTACTTACTCGGGTTTAAGTTGATAAGGACCGGGAATGTATCGTCATGGCAAGTTCTAGAGTCGTAAGAACCAAACGGCTATTCACACAAGAAACGAAAAATGAGCATTTAGGTTAATGATATGTAATTGTATGCTCAATAAAGGCTCAAAACTCACTTTTGTGGGAATGGGTTTTTATGTGATCAAGTATATATAATCAAATTTTAACTAAGTTTGCCATGCCTTTTCATAATTTTCTTATGTTGGTTCTTTTTATCACGACGCTATCGGTTGTAAATTCGTAAAAATATAACCTTTTTGAGAACTTGAATTTCCCGAGTTAAACCTAGACAAGTAAAAAAAATTGAAATTTTTGAAAAAATTTTGGGGTGATTAGCGGTTCCACTAGAGTTTTGTGTAAGGCTTGTATTTAGGACTTGCAAAATTTCAAGGTTTTAGCATCCCCCCCCCCCCCACACTTAAATTACATATTGTCCTCAATGTGTCCGAAAAATAAATTTTTAGGTTGATTAGATGTGTAAAATGGTGTTTAAAAGCAAAGATTTATGTTACTGGCAGTCTGGACACGACCCCGTGGGGACCGGACACGGCCCCGTGTTCAGGTGCCAGTAACAAAAATTAAAGAAAAGAAACAGAAGCCTGGACACGGGGGTGTGTCTGGTGAACACGGCCCGTGTCCAGTTACCTGAACTGGGTATTTTTCTGCAGGGGGTTCAGCACGGGGCCGTGTTGGTTGGACACGGCCCGTGTTGAACCTTCTGTAAATGAAGAGATTGATGCCAGGTTGCCTTGTTCTTGTGCATGGGGTCATTTTTCTCGTTCCCCTTTTCATCCCTTACCACCATGAGTGTGTTTTATTTATTATGAACCATCCAAACTTTTAAAAACCATCATTTCATTGCACTCATAGAGAGACCTTACATAGTCCTACATTTATATTAAACTAGATATGAAAACAAAGAAATATTAAACCATGGAGTTCTAGCCTCTACTTTATTTTAATTAGCAAAATTTCCAAGAAGCTACTAATCTTGGTTAGACAAGGCCTTTTAGAACTCCTTCTTCCGGGTGCGGCTTTCCTCACATGTCGGCGGGCCACTCTTCCACCTCCCTTGGAAGGAGAAAAGAAGGCTCATTGGCATTAGTTTGAGGAGTTTCGATTTCCACCGGGATCTCTTGTTGGTGTTCCACGGGAGGTTCCGCCGGAAAGTCTTCCCACCCGGTAGGGTTGTTAATTCCGAGTGCCAGGTTCCAATCCTGTTGAGGGAGGACTGGTTCCATCGGGGGTGCTACAAGAATATTTAACCTCTTGTGCAAGAGGTTAATTTCTTGGAAGCTGCTTTCGAGTCCCACCGTAAGATCGTTAATACGGTCGATTAGGACCTCCTCTACTGATGTCATTTCGTCGAGAGCCTCCCTTAAAGCTATCGCATAGTGCACAAGTGTAGCTTCAACGGAGGGCCTCCTTCCTCTTCGGGTGTTTGATGAATGCACGGAAGATGTTTCACTGTTTTCATTCGACATTCTACGAAAAATAAACTGAAAAATAGTTTATTTGATGAAACAGTGACCGGACACGGCCCCGTGCTCATTGAGCACGGCCCCGTGTTCATCTTTCTGCAGAATTTTGGAGCAAGGAAACTTGAAATTTTAAGTTATTTTCTGAACTTGTGGGGTCTTTTTAGACATTAATAACTTAAAACAATGTTACATAACATATTTTTACCAAGATTCCTTGAACAAAACTCATTAATCCCTACCACAAAGTTGGAAGAATTCAAACTTTTAATGGTAGTTCTTGGAGAAAGATGGAGAAGAAGGAAATGGCTAAAAGAGGAAAGGACAAGATGGGTTGTTGGAACCTTCTTTTAGACTTACCTAGGATAGTTGAGAGAAGATTCCTTCAAATCTCTGTCCCAAGTTGGTCCAACTGTGCAGAATTCTTGGCTGCATTTATAGAAAACGACAGCATCCTGGACACGGCCCCGTGTCCATTGGACACGGCCTCGTGTGCAGGTGGAGTTCTGACATAGTTTGTTCGTATTCTAACGTACTTATCAGAAGGGAATCTTTTGGTGAACACGGGGGCGTGTTGGCTGGACACGGCCCCATGTCGAGGGACTGTTTTATGAAGTTGTCTAGTTTTTAAGGAACTCACTAGTATCGGCTGGCTCCTGATTGGTTGGAACAACCCCAAAGTGCCTAAGATACCTTAATTGTCCTAAACTAAGGCGAGAACGCAAGAGGTTGTCGGTGAGGGTAATTCCTATTTTCATTCTAGGTGGACAAGTCCAACCCTTTCCCGGGCTCTCGTTAAAGAAGGTGTATGCCGAATCGCTCAGGTCTATGTATGCACCGAACGAAGTCGATGGAGAGTCCTTCACGGCACAATCGGCACAGGGACGACTATCGTCCAAGTCTTTGCTAGGTATGAAGGTATTTTTGGGAGCAACGAGGTTGTCGGAATGCGGTTCCAACATTTCTTCATGGTCATCGTCTTGGGGCGGATCAATAAAGTCCTTCCTAATCTCTTTTAACCAATTTAGAATTAGCTTTTCTAGTTGAAATAACTCGTCAAGGAGCATTTCCCCTAGAATATCTGGCTGGGCGCATTCGAGGGAGAGATAGGGCTTATTTTTACTTTAGCCCCTCTTAAGGTTATAAGAAATCGGTGGGTCCATGTAGTGGGGCCTATAATTTAGAAAGTAACATTCTAATTCTTTATGTTCGCCTCCACATAATTGACACCACGTACCATAAGAGTGCCGAAAGTAAAAACAATTACTATCACTCATGTTTATGTCAGAAATTACCAACCGCCGGGATCTAACGGTTCTGTTTTCAGTAAGTGAATCTTCGGCACGGGGGCGTGTTGAGTGAGCACGGCCCCGTGTTCAGCTTACTGTCTGACTTAAAACAGGATTGCCAGTTCCAATGATTTAGCACGGGGGCGTGTTTAGCGGACACGGCCCGTGCTAAGCTCTGCAGAAGCTGAAAAACTAAGAAAATCCTAAAAAATTAAAAAGAAAAATAAAAATATGATTAGGCCGTTGATTCCTAACTTTCTTAAAATCCTTGTGTCCCTGGCAACGGCGCCAAAAACTTGATGCGTTGTCGAGTGTTATATATATTAGGTGTATATTTTAAGCCCCTTTAACACTTTTTAGTCAAGTTTTAAATTTATAAAACACGATATTTTACTAACACTAAACACACATATGGGCAAGTGCACCCATCGTGGGCGTAGTATAGCGTTGGTAAGATACCGAGGTCGTCCAAGGACACAAGAGCTTTTAGTACCGGTTTATCCTCAACGTCTAATCAAAATAAAAAGTTTAGAAAAAATGTTTTGAACTAAGAAAAATAAAAACTAACTAAAATGCTGAAAATAAAAATAAAAAGAAAAACAGATAGACAAGATGAATCACTTGGTTCCGGCTCGTATCTAGTATAACCTTTGATTATTTCCGCACTTTTGCACATAATTAAGAGATTATCTTAGTTATTGTAGTAGGCCCCTCTTTTCAAGGTGACGTTACCCTCACCCCAGTAGTTTGAGTCAGCAAGGATACAATCCTAAAAGGGTGGATTATTGGAAGATAATTAATTAAGTTATTAATGCAAATTATGGTAGGCCCCGCTTTTGGCGGTGACGTTACCCTCGGCTAAGTAGTCTGAGTCAGCAGGGATACAGTCCTAAATAGCCGGGTTATAGTATTAATAGTAGTTAACTTATGAGGGGATCAAAGAGTTTGGACCCCCGCCATCCAATACCGTGAAGCATTGAAGGAGGTCCTACTAAATTTGACCCAGGTCCATTGCAGGACCTCTAAACGCTGAACAATGGCAAGACCTTTACCAAACCATTCCCTTAACCCCCGACCAGGTAGCCAACATACCTCCATATAGACCGTGGAGATATGAACGGTGAAAATCTTTTATTTTATATAGACAGTAAAATAATGCCAAGACACCACGGATAAACGATAAGGAAAGATCACCTTCAACATAAGTAACTAGTTATTAAAGTCATTAATACAAAACCAAATAAAAAGTGCAAAAGATTAGAAATAAAAAGTATTATACTAGACACTTTGTCTTCACCAAGTGATGTAAGAGACTTAGGCAAACATGGCCTTGATTGTCAAGAACTCTTACGATCAATCTTGGATCCCGAGAAGACTCACACACTCTACGATGGACAATGGATGATGGTGGTGGATGATGGTGTTGTGATGGTGGTGGGTGGTGGATGAAGTGTGAGAGAGGTGGTGTGCCAAGGGATGAGTTGAAATGAAACCAAGCACTCCTATTTATAGGCTGAACAGAAGGCTGGGCACGGCCCCGTGTCCGCTGGACACTCCCCCGTGCCTGTCTGACATTCTCTCTCTTCATTAATTGTAATTCGCAATTACAATTAATGCGCCTGCTGTACTTTCGCCACGCCCCCGTATTCACTGGACACGGCCTCGTGGTGGGCAATAGAAGCTTCTATAGGTTTGTCTTTTCTGCTGCTTCTTGGGCACGGCCCCGTGCTGGCTGAGCACGGGGCGTGTTCAGTCTTCTGCCTTCTCTATTTTGCTTGGGAAGATGCCGTTGAGGGGTCGGGCAGTCCACTTATGTTCCTTTTCTTGTATTTATGTTAGATTTAGCTGTCTTTTTGCTTCTTTTGTGAATTTGAGCTCATTTAATCCTGAAAATACAAAAGGAAGACAAAAACACTCTTTTTCCAACATTAGTACTTAAAAAGGGTTAGTTTTATGCCTCATTTGATGTAATTTATATGTTGCATTTTACACACATCAAATACCCCCACACTTGAACTTTTGCTTGTCCTCAAGCAAAACTCTTTAATATGTGGCTTACACTCCCAAATGGAATGGGTAGAAGAGAAGGTTTTGGGCTTGTCGTAGAGTGTCGGGATTTCCAAGATTCTTTATGTAGTTTTATTTTTATTTATTTACAATCCTATTCGTCATGATTTATTTAGAACGTTTCATAGGAGAAATTACTTATTTGGGCATAACATGCCTTTTTAAAATTCCACTTATACACAAGTTCACATACCTCACGGGAGAAATCACTCACACTCGGCCGAAGGTGTATTTTTAGTGAATCACTTGAGAGCGGCATTGAACTTATTCCTACCATAGGCTTTCCAAGCAATCAATCCTCCTCCTTTTTAACTTTTGTACCTTTGTAAATATCAAGAGGACTTTGCGGGTGAAGGGTTAGGCTTGGGTTAAAGGTAGGTGGTTGGGTTAGTGGTTAGTAGAAAAAAGGTGAAAAGCGTAACAAGTGTCCGTTTTCATAGGACTTTCTATTTTTGTAACTTTTATTTTGATGAAGCTATTTATTCAAACAAAGTTATTTTGATGAACTTGTTTGTTTATTTTCTTTTTGCTTCATCATCAACACATTTTTTTTTTGAACGATCATACGAAAAACTGAACTTGTTACTAAAACAAAGGGTTAAAAATGAAAAAGGTTTTGGTGGGCAAAAGGGTGTTTGGTTTGGGTTATGAAATGAAAGGGTTTAGGCTCAAAGGGGCTAACTATGGGGATTTTTGGGTAGGTGGTAAAAGAAAAAAAAATAATGGTGTAGAAGAAAAAAGGGTTAGTCCTAATGCCTCTATCATTTACTTACTCGGGTTTAAGTTGATAAGGACCGGGAATGTATCGTCATGGCAAGTTCTAGAGTCGTAAGAACCAAACGGCTATTCACACAAGAAACGAAAAATGAGCATTTAGTTTAATGATATGTAATTGTATGCTCAATAAAGGCTCAAAACTCACTTTTGTGGGAATGGGTTTTTATGTGATCAAGTATATATAATCAAATTTTAACTAAGTTTGCCATGCCTTTTCATAATTTTCTTATGTTGGTTCTTTTTATCACGACGCTATCGGTTGTAAATTCGTAAAAATATAACCTTTTCAAAATGTAACATATAAATTTCATCAAATGAGGCATAAAACTAACCCTTTTTTACTACTAATGTTGCAAAAAGTGTGCTTTTGTCTTCCTTTTGTATTTTCAGGATTAAATGAGCTCAAATTAACAAAAGAAGCAAAAAGACACCAAAATCTAACATAAATACAAGAAAAGGAACAAGACGTGGCATGCCTGACCCCACAACAGCATCTTCCCAAGCAAAACAAGAGATCAGAAGCCTGAACACGCCCCGTGCTCAGCCAGCACGGGGGCGTGCCCAAGTGTTAGCAGAAAAGACAAAGTGGTAGAAGCTTCTATTGCCCACCACGGGGCCGTGCTCAGCGGACACGGGGCCGTGGTCAACTATAAGATTCGCACAATCCAGGCAAATCTTCATAGTACAAAGATTCTTCTGCACACGGGGTCGTGCTCAGCGGACACGGGGGCGTGGTCAACTAATAAGACAAAGCTGCATTTAATGAAGAAAGAGAGGATGTGGACACGGGGCCGTGCCCACTGGACACGGGGCCGTGCCCGAGCTTCTGTTCAGCCTATAAATAGGAGTGCTTGGCTCAAGCTCAAACCATCCCTTGGCACACCACCTCTCTCACACTTCACCCACCACCCACCACCACAATAACACCATCATCCACCACCATCATCCATTGTCCATCATAGAGTGTGTGAGTCGTCTCGGGATCCAAGATTGATCGTAAGAGTTCTTGACAATCAAGGCCATGTTTGCCTAAGTCTCTTACATCACTTGGTGAAGACAAAGTATCTAGTGTAATACTTTTTATTTCTAATCTTTTGCACTTTTTACTTGGTTTTGTATTAATGACTTTAATAACTAGTTGCTTATGTTGAAGGTGATCTTTCCTTATCGTTTGTCCGTGGTGTCTTGGCATTATTTTACTGTCTATATAAAATAAAAGATTTTCACCATTCATATCTCCACGGTCTATATGGAGGTATGTTGGCTACCTGGTCGGGGGTTAAGGGAACGGTTTGGTAAAGGTCTTGCCATTGTTCAGCGTTTAGAGGTCCTGCAATGGACCTGGGTCAAATTTAGTAGGACCTCCTTCAATGCTTCACGGTATTGGATGGCGGGGATCCAAACTCTTTGATCCCCTCATAAGTTAACTACTATTAATACTATAACCCGGCTATTTAGGACTGTATCCCTGCTGACTCAGACTACTTAGTCGAGGGTAACGTCACCTCCAAAAGAGGGGCCTACCATAATTCGCATTAATAACTTAATTAATTATCTTCCAATAATCCACCCTTTCAGGATTGTATCCTTGCTGACTCAAACTACTGGGGTGAGGGTAACGTCACCTTCAAAAGAGGGGCCTACTACAACAACTAAGATAATCTCTTAATTATGTGCAAAAGTGCGGAAATAATCAAAGGTTACACTAGATACGAGTCGGAACCAAGTGATTCATCTTGTCTATCTGTTTTTCTTTTTATTTTATTTTTCAGCATTTTAGTTAGTTTTTATTTTTCTTAGTTTAAAACCTTTTTCCTAAACTTTTTATTTTGATTAGACGTTGAGGATAAACCGGTACTAAAAGCTCTTGTGTCCTTGGACGACCTCGGTATCTTGCCAACACTATACTACGCTCACGATGGGTGCACTTGCCCATATGTGTGTTTAGTGTTAGTAAAATATCGTGTTTTATAAATTTAAAACTTGACTAAAAATAAGTGTTAAAGGGGCTTAAAATATACACCTAATATATATAACACTTTACACGCATCAAGTTATTGGCGCCGTTGCCGGGGACACAAGGATTTTAAGAAAGCTTAAAATCGATGGCCTACTCAGTTTTTCAAAACCTTTTTAAAACGCGCGCACACTTTTCTGCATTTTAGTTTAGTTTTGCATTTACAGTAACTTGTACACGGGGCCGTGTTCATTGAACACGGGGCCGTGCTGCAGATTTTTCAAAAACACCCAGTAACAGAAGCTTGAACACGGGCCGTGCTCACTGAACACGCCCCGTGCTCAACGAAATCAGTAAATTTAATTAAAACGTCCAGATACAGATCCTGAACACGGGGCCGTGCTCACTGAACACGGGGCCGTGTCCAGCCTCTGTTTCCGTTTTTGATTTTGTTTTCTGATCTCGAGACTTGGTTGTGGTCTGCTGAGTGATTCTTATGGATCAATACTCAGGAGGTTACAACTACACCTATGAGGAGGATGATTATAGGGGTAATTATTGCACTAATTGTCGTAACTCACGCTCGGTTCAAAATAGTCACTCATATCAACCATCCCATTCATACACCTACTATGAGGAGCCCAGGTATGAGCCATCGACTTCATACACATCCTATGAAGACCAAAGGTATGAACCTCCTCCCTCATACTCATATTTTGGTGAACCAAGGTATGAGCCTTCTTACTCATACTTTGAGGAACCAAGATATGAGCCACCACCTTCGTATGCTTACTATGAGGAACCATGGCGTGAACAATCCACCTCATATGAGTATTATGAAGAACAAAATTACGAACCTTATCCATCATATGCTTACAATGAAGAACAATGGTGCGAACCATCGACTTCATATGGGTATTATGAGGAACAAAGGGTCGAACAACCGGATTCAAGCTTAGAACATACCGATTCTTTTTCTATAACCGAAGTGACCAATAGGATATTAGAACACATAAGAGTTATCGATCGATGTATAAGAGAATCTCGCGCAAGGGAAGAGGAGTCCCGCGCAAGAGAAGAATTAAAAAAGGAAGAGATAACTGAAAGTGTAAAAATGGAAGAACAAGTAAGTGGAAAACCGACACATGAGTTAAACAACGAAAAAGGTGAGTCCGACAACGCTAAAATTCAAGAAGAGTCTAATTTTGAAGAAATTAATCTCTTGTCGCCTTCTTTTGAAAATCATTGTTTAGTACCCACTCATGCTAAGTTTTTAAAAGAGTTAAACACTAACACTAAAATTGACGAAACGGTAAGTGTTAAGTTAACTAACGATCAAACTTCGCTAATAAAGGAAGACCCATTTGAAATTAACATTACACCGGTTCCATGTTTCTTTCAAAATTTGTTTATTAGTAATGTCACAATTGATAAAGATCTTTGTGTTAACATAATGCCTAATTACATTTTCGAAAAATTAAGTATTAGTGATTTTTCTCCACTTCAAATACCCATTTTTCTATCCAATCGGAAAGTATTAAAATCAATCGGTATAGTTGAGGATGTCTTGGTTCAAACAAATCAAATGGTAATCCCAACCGACTTTGTCATCCTCGATGACGCTCCTCTACTGTTGGGACGACCATTTGTAAAAACTCACGAAGCTTTGAAAAACCGGAAGTTCAACAATCTACCTCTTCAATTAGGGGCATTTAAAAAGAGTGTCGATCTTGAGCGATCAATGAAATATCCATTCGGCAATGACGACCCCCTAATTGAAGATGAGCCAGAACCACCTGATAAAGTGGGTCTAGCCAAGGACCCTTATAAACGTGGCGCACCACGGAGGCATTCCGCAGAACTATCCGTAGTTTAGTTTAGATTAACCTTTATGTTTTCTAGTTTAGTTTTTAATTTTCAGGAATAAAACACACTCGGGATGGTGAAGGATGATAAGGGAAGCTTGAACCAACACCCCATACACAAAAACAGAGCCTCCCGAAGATTTTTCTTCATTACAGCAAGTTCAGCACGGGGCCGTGCTCACCCCAACACGCCCCGTGCCCAAGGTTCTGTAGAAAATGCCCAGTTCAGGTACCTGGACACGGGGCCGTGCTCACTAGACACGCCCCCGTGCCCAGCCATCTGTTTACTTTTGGTACTGGCAGTCTGGACACTGGGCCGTGCTCAGCCAACACCACCCCGTGTTCAGCTCCCTAGTACCATAAAATCTTGTTTTTAACCCACTTTTACACATTCAATCAACCTAAAAACTTATTTTTGGGACACATTGAGGACAATGTGTAATTTAAGTGTGGGGGGGATGCTAAAACCTTGAATCTTGCAAATCCTAATAACAAGCCTTACACAAAACTCTATTGGAACCGCTAATCACCCCAAATTTTTTCAAAAATTTCCAATTTTTTTTACTTGTCTAGGTTTAATTTGGGAATTTCAAAATTCTAAAAAAGTTATATTTTTACAAATTTACAACCGATAGCGTCGTGATAAAAAGAACCAACATAATAAAATTATGAAAAGGCATGACAAGCTTAGTTAAAATTTAATTATATATACTTGATCACATAAAAACCCATTCCCACAAAAGTGAGTTTTGAGCCTTTATTGAGCAAACACTTACATATCATTTTACTAAATGCTCATTTTCGTTTCTTGTGTGAATAGCCGCTTGGTTCTTACGACTCTAGAACTTGCCATGACGATACATTCCCGGTCCTTACCAACTTAAACCCGAGTAAGTAAATGATGGAGGCATTAGGACTAACCCTTTTTATTTCTACACCATTATTTTTTTTTATTTTTTTTTACCACCTACCCAAAATCCCCCTAGTTAACCCCTTTGAGCCTAAACCTTTTCATTTCATAACCCAAACCAAACACCCTTTTTTACCCACCAAAACCTTTTTCATTTTTAACCCTTTTTCAAAATATATATATATATATATATATATATATATATTTGTGTTGATGATGAAGCAAAAGAAAATAAACAAACAAGTTCATCAAAAATAACTTTGTTTGAATAAATAGCTTCATCAAAAGAAAAGTTACAAAAATAGAAAGTCATACGAAAACCGACACTTGTTACGCTTTTCGCCCTTTTTCTACTAACCACTAACCACCAACCCAACCACCTACCTTTAACCCAAGCCTAACCCTTAACCCACAAAGTCCTCTTGATATTTACAAAGGTATATAAGTTAAAAAGGAGGAGGATTGATTGCTTGGCAAGCCTATGGTAGGAGTAAGTTCCATGCCGCTCTCGAGTGATCCACAAAAATACATTTTCGGCCGAGTGTTGAGTGATCCCCGTGAGGTATGTGAACTTGTATATAAATAGAATTTTACAAGGGCATATTATGCCCTAATAAGTAATTTATCTTATGAAAAGTTTTAAATAAATCATGACGAATAGGATTGTAAATAAATAAAAATAAAACTAAATAAAGAATCTTGGAAATCCCGACACTCTATGACAAGCCCAAAACTTTCTTTTCTACCCATTCCATTTGGGAGTGTAAATAGCCACATATTAAAGAGTTTTGCTTGAGGACAAGCAAAGATTCAAGTGTGGGGGTATTTGATGTGTTCAAAATGTAACATATAAATTTCATCAAATGAGGCATAAAACTAACCCTTTTTTAGTACTAATGTTGGAAAAAGTGTGCTTTTGTCTTCCTTTTGTATTTTCAGGATTAAATGAGCTCAAATTAACAAAAGAAGCAAAAAGACACCAAAATCTAACATAAATACAAGAAAAGGAACAAGACGTGGCATGCCCGACCCCACAACAGCATCTTCCCAAGCAAAACAAGAGATCAGAAGCCTGAACACGCCCCGTGCTCAGCCAGCACGGGGGCGTGCTCAAGTGTTAGCAGAAAAGACAAAGTGGTAGAAGCTTCTATTGCCCACCACGGGGTCGTGCTCAGCGGACACGGGGCCGTGGTCAACTATAAGATTCGCACAATCCAGGCAAATCTTCATAGTACAAAGATTCTTCTGCACACGGGGTCGTGCTCAGCGGACACGGGGGCGTGGTCAACTAATAAGACAAAGCTGCATTTAATGAAGAAAGAGAGGATGTGGACACGGGGCCGTGCCCACTGGACACGGGGCCGTGCCCGAGCTTCTGTTCAGCCTATAAATAGGAGTGCTTGGCTCAAGCTCAAACCATCCCTTGGCACACCACCTCTCTCACACTTCACCCACCACCCTCCACCACCATAACACCATCATCCACCACCATCATCCATTGTCCATCATAGAGTGTGTGAGTCGTCTCGGGATCCAAGATTGATCGTAAGAGTTCTTGACAATCAAGGCCATGTTTGCCTAAGTCTCTTACATCACTTGGTGAAGACAAAGTGTCTAGTGTAATACTTTTTATTTCTAATCTTTTGCACTTTTTACTTGGTTTTGTATTAATGACTTTAATAACTAGTTGCTTATGTTGAAGGTGATCTTTCCTTATCGTTTGTCCGTGGTGTCTTGGCATTATTTTACTGTCTATATAAAATAAAAGATTTTCACCATTCATATCTCCACGGTCTATATGGAGGTATGTTGGCTACCTGGTCGGGGGTTAAGGGAACGGTTTGGTAAAGGTCTTGCCATTGTTCAGCGTTTAGAGGTCCTGCAATGGACCTGGGTCAAATTTAGTAGGACCTCCTTCAATGCTTCACGGTATTGGATGGCGGGGGTCCAAACTCTTTGATCCCCTCATAAGTTAACTACTATTAATACTATAACCCGGCTATTTAGGACTGTATCCCTGCTGACTCAGACTACTTAGTCGAGGGTAACGTCACCTCCAAAAGAGGGGCCTACCATAATTCGCATTAATAACTTAATTAATTATCTTCCAATAATCCACCCTTTTAGGATTGTATCCTTGCTGACTCAAACTACTGGGGTGAGGGTAACGTCACCTTCAAAAGAGGGGCCTACTACAATAACTAAGATAATCTCTTAATTATGTGCAAAAGTGCGGAAATAATCAAAGGTTACACTAGATACGAGTCGGAACCAAGTGATTCATCTTGTCTATCTGTTTTTCTTTTTATTTTATTTTTCAGCATTTTAGTTAGTTTTTATTTTTCTTAGTTTAAAACCTTTTTCCTAAACTTTTTATTTTGATTAGACGTTGAGGATAAACCGGTACTAAAAGCTCTTGTGTCCTTGGACGACCTCGGTATCTTGCCAACACTATACTACGCTCACGATGGGTGCACTTGCCCATATGTGTGTTTAGTGTTAGTAAAATATCGTGTTTTATAAATTTAAAACTTGGCTAAAAATAAGTGTTAAAGAGGCTTAAAATATACACCTAATATATATAACACTTCACACGCATCAAGTTTTTGGCGCCGTTGCCGGGGACACAAGGATTTTAAGAAAGCTTAAAATCGACGGCCTAATCAGTTTTTCAAAACCTTTTTAAAACGCGCGCACATTTTTCTGCATTTTAGTTTAGTTTTGCATTTACAGTAACTTGTACACGGGGCCGTGTTCACTGAACACGGGGCCGTGCTGCAGATTTTTCAAAAACACCCTGTAACAGAAGCTTGAACACGGGCCGTGCTCACTGAACACGCCCCGTGCTCAACGAAATCAGTAAATTTAATTAAAACGCCCAGATACAGATCCTGAACACGGGGCCGTGCTCACTGAACACGGGGCCGTGTCCAGCCTCTGTTTCCGTTTTTTATTTTGTTTTCTGATCTCGAGACTTGGTTGTGGTCTGCTGAGCGATTCTTATGGATCAATACTCAGGAGGTTACAACTACACCTATGAGGAGGATGATTATAGGGGTAATTATTGCACTAGTTGTCGTAACTCACGCTCGGTTCAAAATAGTCACTCATATCAACCATCCCATTCATACACCTACTATGAGGAGCCCAGGTACGAGCCATCGACTTCATACACATCCTATGAAGACCAAAGGTATGAACCTCCTCCCTCATACTCATATTTTGGTGAACCAAGGTATGAGCCTTCTTACTCATACTTTGAGGAACCAAGATATGAGCCACCACCTTCGTATGCTTACTATGAGGAACCATGGCGTGAACAATCCACCTCATATGAGTATTATGAAGAACAAAATTACGAACCTTATCCATCATATGCTTACAATGAAGAACAATGGTGCGAACCATCGACTTCATATGGGTATTATGAGGAACAAAGGGTCGAACAACCGGATTCAAGCTTAGAACATACCGATTCTTTTTCTATAACCGAAGTGACCAATAGGATATTAGAACACATAAGAGTTATCGATCGATGTATAAGAGAATCTCGCGCAAGGGAAGAGGAGTCCCGCGCAAGAGAAGAATTAAAAAAGGAAGAGATAACTGAAAGTGTAAAAATGGAAGAACAAGTAAGTGGAAAACCGACACATGAGTTAAACAACGAAAAAGGTGAGTCCGACAACGCTAAAATTCAAGAAGAGTCTAATTTTGAAGAAATTAATCTCTTGTCGCCTTCTTTTGAAAATCATTGTTTAGTACCCACTCATGCTAAGTTTTTAAAAGAGTTAAACACTAACACTAAAATTGACGAAACGGTAAGTGTTAAGTTAACTAATGATCAAACTTCGCTAATAAAAGAAGACCCATTTGAAATTAACATTACACCGGTTCCATGTTTCTTTCAAAATTTGTTTATTAGTAATGTCACAATTGATAAAGATCTTTGTGTTAACATAATGCCTAATTACATTTTCGAAAAATTAAGTATTAGTGATTTTTCTCCACTTCAAATACCCATTTTTCTATCCAATCGGAAAGTATTAAAATCAATCGGTATAGTTGAGGATGTCTTGGTTCAAACAAATCAAATGGTAATCCCAACCGACTTTGTCATCCTCGATGACGCTCCTCTACTGTTGGGACGACCATTTGTAAAAACTCACGAAGCTTTGAAAAACCGGAAGTTCAACAATCTACCTCTTCAATTAGGGGCATTTAAAAAGAGTGTCGATCTTGAGCGATCAATGAAATATCCATTCGGCAATGACGACCCCCTAATTGAAGATGAGCCAGAACCACCTGATAAAGTGGGTCTAGCCAAGGACCCTTATAAACGTGGCGCACCACGGAGGCATTCCGCGGAACTATCCGTAGTTTAGTTTAGATTAACCTTTATGTTTTCTAGTTTAGTTTTTAATTTTCAGGAATAAAACACACTCGGGATGGTGAAGGATGATAAGGGAAGCTTGAACCAACACCCCATACACAAAAACAGAGCCTCCCGAAGATTTTTCTTCATTACAGCAAGTTCAGCACGGGGCCGTGCTTACCCTAACACGCCCCGTGCCCAAGGAATGCCACTATCCAGGAGGAGGTAGATAAATTGCTCCGGGCATGTATGAAAAGAGAGGTCAAGTATCCAAGGTGGTTAGCCAATGTGGTAGTTGTTCAAAAGAAAAATGGAAAGTGGAGGGTATGTGTCGATTTTACTGATTTAAACAAGGCAAGTCCCAAGGATCCTTTCCCGATACCCCACATTGACTCCATGGTGGATGCTACTGTGGGTCATGAGTTGTTGACTTTTATGGATGCTTCATCTGGATTTCAACAAATTCAAATGGAACCATCTGATCAAGAGGATATTGTTATATTGCTATGCCATTTGGACTAAGGAATGCAGGTGCTACTTATCAAAGGCTAGTCAATATGATGTTCAAGGAACAAATTGGACACACCATGGAAGTCTATATAGATGACATGGTGGTTAAGTCTAAGAAAGCTGAGGATCACCTTAGAGACTTGGAGGAAGCATTCAATATCCTTGATAAGTTTAATATGAAACTAAATCATTCCAAGTGTCACTTTGGTGTTAAAGCAGGTAAATTCCTAGGATACATGGTAACAAAAAGAGGCATTGAAGCAAGTCCAGAGCAAATTAAGGCTATTGTGAATATCAAATCTCCTGCCAATGCCAAGGATGTGCAAAGGTTAACAGGGAGGATCGCGGCCTTGAATAGGTTCATATCCAAGTCATCTGAAAAGCATGAAAATGCTCTTAAAGCTCTTAAGGACTACCTATCCTCAGCTCCTGCCTTGATGAAACCAGAAAAAGGGGATATATTATCCTTATATTTGGCAGTATCCTCCAAAGCAGTAAGTGCGGTCCTTGTTAAGGATCATGAAGGTACACAACATCCTGTTTATTATGTAAGTAAGAGTTTGCTTGATGTTGAATCCAGGTATTCACATTTAGAAAAACTTATCCTTGCACTAATTATGGCATCCACTAAATTAAGACATTATTTTGAAACTCATGCCATTATTGTTAAGACTAATTTTCCAATTAAGAATGTTCTCAGGAAACCTGAAATGTCAGGAAGGATGGCTAAGTGGGCAGTGAAGCTCAGTGCTTATGATATAAGATATGAGCCTAGAACTGCAATTAAATCCCAAGCCTTAGCTGACTTTGTGGCAGATTTCAGTAGTGACTTGCAAAGGGAAGCTGAGTTAGAAGTCCAACAGCTTGAAGAAACTAAGGATCCTTTGATACTCTTCACTTCTAATGTTAAAGGAACAGGACTTGGAATACTACTAAAATCACCACAGGGGGACATAATACCCCACTCAATAGCTTGTGAATTTCAAACTACTAATAATGAGGCTAAATATGAAGCCTTGATAGCTGGTTTGCAGATTGCCAAGCATATGAGGATCAGGTATCTTGAGGTACATGTAGATTCATTGTTAATTACTAATCACTTTAATGGATCCTATGCTGTTAAAGGTGAAAAGTTAATCAAATACCTAGAGATAGTCAAGGAATTGGCACTCTCTTTTGTTTCTTTTAGTCTAACACAGGTACCCAGGGAAGAAAATGCAGAGGCTGATGCATTGGCCAATCTAGGATTATCCTTAAAGATCCCAGAGGATATCGAGATCCCTATTATCCATATCCTAACCCCTGCTATTGAGGATCATGTAGCTACGGAGATAGTAGAGGATTCTGCCATCATCCCTAGTGATGATACACAATCTCATTCAGGATCATGGATCCTTCCAATCATGAGATATATCCAACATGGAGAGATTCCTACAGGAGAAAACCCCAGGGCTTTCAAAATTAAGGTATCTCAGTTTACAATATTGAATAACATGTTATATAAACGATCTCTTGCAGGACCATATCTAAGATGCATTGAGGATCCTGAAATCCAAGAAGTCCTAAAGAATTTTCATGAAGGAGATTGTGGAAACCACACTGGGGGCAGGGCATTATTCTCAAGGATCCTGAGGAGAGGATACTATTGGCCTACTATGAAGAAGGATGTTGTGGATTAAGCCAAGAAGTGTGATCCTTGTCAGAGACATAGTAATATCCTTTATCGACCAGCAGAGCTCTTACATCCTATATCCTCTTCATGGCCATTCATGAGATGGGGAATGGATATAGTTGGTAAACTACCTAAGGCACCTGGTGGAAAAGTATTCATGCTTGCTACGACTGCTTACTTCTCCAAGTGGATAGAGGCTGAAGCCTTTGCTCAAGTCAGAGAAAAGGAAGTGATATCCTTTATTAAAAGAAATATTATTACTAGATTTGGTATCCCTTCTGAAATCGTTTGTGATAATGGATCCCAATTTATTGGAAGTAGAACTACTAACTTTTGTGACAGTTGGGGGATTAAGATGATAACATCAACACCAGTCCACCCACAAGCTAATGGTCAGGCAGAATCATCCAACAAGATCATCATCAACAACTTGAAGAAGAAGCTTGGATCCAAGAAAGGAAAATGGGCAGAAAAACTACCTTATGTATTATGGGCTGATAGGACAACTCCTAATACTGGTCAAACTCCATTTTCTTTGGTATTTGGAGCAGAATCAGTGATCCCTACCGAAATGGTGGTTCCTACTGCAAGAATAAGCATCCGTGATCCTGAAGAGAATGCTGAAAACTTGGTTCAAGACTTGGATACTATAGAAGAACTCAGGGATTTGGCAAGGATAAGGATGGCTAGTTATCAACAAAGGATGGCTGGAGCCTACAATAAGAATGTCAGGATCAGGAAGTTCCAAGTTGGTGATATGGTATTAAGGAAAACATTTCAGAATACCACAAATCCTGCTGATGGAAAATTGGCACCAAAGTAGGAAGGCCCCTACCTGATTGAAGCTGAGGCTGGAAAGGGGGCATATCGATTGCTAACAATAGAAGGTGATTTGCTACCAAGAGCATGGAATGCTATCCACCTGAAGAAATACTTCATGTGATAAGGATTTGTGATCCTTAGCAATATTCATGATCCACACCCTTGAGGGATCCTTAGAGGATGGATGATCCTCATTTTGGTAATGATCTAATCTCAAACTATTTCATTCTTTAATTATCCTATATACAAGGAAAAGGATCCTGGATCCTTTATCCTCCTTTCACTTGATTATGAGTTTTGCAGAAGGTTCATGTATCCTTAATGAAGGATTGAGTATCCACAGAAGTCTCCAGTTGTTTGGGCTTGACCCCAGTTTTTGGGCTTGACCGCAGTTGTTTGGGCTTGACCCCAGTTTTTGGGCTTGACCCCAGTTGTTTGGGCTTGACCGCAGTTTTTTGGGCCCGTCCCCAGTATCGCCAGTAGCGCACGATGATCCTGGTACAGTTCATGGCAGTGGGACCAGTACTCGCTTTAGGGGCTGACAATTTCATTGTACTGGCTGTATCCGGGATCCTACGTATAATGGTAGACGTACCATACATCCGTTCCTAAGGTTTCTAACGTTTTCACGTTAGCTAAGGTTTTGGCATCTTCATGTCACTAGGTTTGGATAGTCGCCAGTGAGGGCCATACTCCAGTTTACACAAGATCCTTTGGGCTTGTCCCCAGTTGCTAACTCTCTTCTTATAATGGCTTATGTTTTGGTCAAAAATCAAGCAAGGATAATGCAACCAAATCTTTTGTTGTGAGGTGTGATGCTTGAATAAATGAACAATGATAAGGATAATTCAGAAATGTAATGAACAAATGACACAAGGATTTATACGAGGAAAAATCCCTTGATCAAGAGTTGATCTCCGGCATAAAAAACCTCGGGTGATGGAAACTACCGATCACCAACTAAGATTAATCAAAAGGTTGTTACAAGTCGGGATGATAACAAGCTTGTTACAAGGATCACTAGTGTGCAAAAGTGTAAAAGTGTATGAAATCGCCAAGTAAACTGTTGAGAGCTGATTAAGAGCTGTTATGAGAGTGTGTGTGTGTGTTTGCTAAAATTAGCCAAGTGTTTTTACTCAAGCTTGGTATCCCCTTTTTAAATTAGAAATAACCAAACTAACTAACTATCCGCAAATCAAGCTAGCTTCCCACGATCTCCATAACGTTCACATGGCCAAGCACGTGCGGAATATTGAGGGAATATGCTCCAAGAATTTCGGTAAGACTTGGTCCATGCCTTTGCTCCTGCAAAACAAGCTTACGTACAATGAAGACAATCGTTAGTATAAGGATGACAATAAGGATCCTGAATCCTGATCCTGCAACACCTACTGAGGATCCTTAATTCAAACAAAATTGAGGATCCACGATCCTGGCAGCACATGAGGATTTGTGATCCTTAGGATTGGAAAATCCTCCCCTAACAATTGCCCCCAAAATATAAGGAGTAAAGTGTAAATTAACGAGTTATATTTTCTTGATCTTATCTGCAACTAACTAAAGGATATATAGCCGTTAGAATCCAACTAGCCGTTACCGATCATACGTCATTGAAGCGACATCCCTGCAAAATCATCATTATAAATTCAAGTTAGAGATAAGGATCTAGAGGCATTTAAATTCGTGCGTTACACCCTTTAAATCCTCATTCGAAGATCAAGCAGGTACTTCTCTCTCCTTTCTCACTTCTCCTTCTTACTCTGTTCCTTCTT
The DNA here is from genome assembly GCA_030545235.1 of Helianthus tuberosus. Lineage (NCBI taxonomy): Eukaryota > Viridiplantae > Streptophyta > Magnoliopsida > Asterales > Asteraceae > Helianthus > Helianthus tuberosus. Next base: position 196,096,645 of record CM060364.1, on the reverse strand, counting down.
TCTTTACCATCACCCATGACCAAGATGATGTTAAGATCTTCACCGGCTAAGGATCACCAAAAGGATAGTCCCCTAAAGAGCCAAGGAATCATCAAAGATTCTCCGAAGGAACGTTGCTGCTTTACTGATCCGGAGATAGACCGGATTCATCATTGCTTTCCGGCAGACCCTGTCTTTAAACCTTTCAACCCTACCGCCTTGAGTGACTTCGTTTCTGCAACTTGGGTTGCTTTTCCAGCCACTCCATTTCTGATAGGATACTCCTATCCTTTTCCTGCTTTTACCCAGTCTTTCTTCTCCCTTACAGGCATATCCTATGTTCAGGCAATGCCAATGATGTGGAGGGTTTTGTATACCCTAGAAAGGATCATTGAGCAGGAGGATATAGAGTTAGGAATGTCTGAACTCGCTGAACTGTACAACCTTGTGAGCCATGGTTCACACCGCTTTTTATTCAAACACAAACCCAGTGAACCTCATCCAATCCTCAAGACGACCAAAAACGACACCAACTGGAAGAAGCGTTTCTTCTTCGTTAGGAGGGATTCTATCCCGGATGGGAACGATCTCCCCAGAAAATGGGCAACCCACGGTAGGATAGAGGATCCTTTTAGAAGGATCATAGGGTAACCCAGTTCTTTTGAGGATAACTGACCCTTTTTGTTTCTATTTTGCAGCTATCTCTGTTTCCCATATCATTCCATCGCCCGCAACGAAAGAGAGGATCACCGCTTTCTGGAATCTTGATCTTGTAGTAAGATCATTTCAAGCAAACACCAAGGATTCTCAAGAAGTATCCTCAGGGTCAGTCACAATGTCAAGTAAGTATCCAAGTTTATATATGATTAAATGTTGAAATGAAAATAAAACAAGAATACTTATCTGTTGCTTTGGATTGATAGGCGCTGGAAAATCCTCAAGGTCGGCCTCCCGCTTTAGTATCAGTGATATCAGCACTGTGGCTCCCAGGTATGGGAAGAAGAAGACTGCTGCTAGCCCTAGTACTCTAGTCCCCAAGCCTGTCACCTCCAAGGGGGGAAAGAAAAGGAAGGCCACTGAAGCTGAAGATCTTGAAGGCCTGCCTCTTATCTGCCACAAGTTCCAAGAATACTTTGCTGATGTAAGGATCACTGATTCTGCTCGATTATCCTACCCACTTGAGGATCAAGGATCCTGAACTTTACCTTGTCTTTTTTGCAGAAATTCGCTGAGATCCAGATGCTCTTCGATGCATACGTTGAGGAGGCTGAGCAGAAGCATTTGGAATTCCAGAAATTCTTCCTGGCTAAGGATGAGACTATATCTCGCCTTGAGAAGGATCTTGCTCTGGCAAAGCAGCAGGTGGTCATGGCCCAGATAAATGCTGATCATGAGAAACATGATCTGCTAGAGGATGCTAAAGTCTCTGCAGCCATCACCATGTACAAAATCAAGCTGCAAATGGCCCAGGAGGCTGAGGATCCTGACTTCGACAGGACCACTTGGGACAAGGAGGGCTGGAAGGTGAAGCTGGCTGAGCTAGATGATGAGGAGGAGGCTACTGAGGTCTTGGAAATTGAGGCAAGTGGCAGCGGGAAGGATCAAGCTGGTGGTGATGATGCTGGTGGTGATGCAGCCAAGGTGTGAGCTGCAGAAATGGGCGATGATGGACATTTCTAGACGCGGCCGGAGCCCATTTTTTAGGATTTGCTAGTGGTTTTTTGGTTGTGATGTTTTTAAACAATGATGGTCTGTAATAACTAAACAATAGCTGTTAGGGTTGAGGATCATGGATCCTGTGAACAATAGGTAGGATAATAGGTGGTGGAGGGATCCTCTGTTTGGGGGATGAAACCACTTGTTATCCTGCCATCTTTTATTTCCTACACTTTCAAGACCTATTAACAATGGACACTCTTTGCCAACCCAAGTGGACGGGCCACATTTTGCTGGTAGAAACTTGGGTTGGTAATTTTGACAACCTTTAAGGGTTTAACATTTTGTGAATAAATAAAACTTTAATCTTTTGGCTATTTCTTGTGTTGTTATTCTTGTGAATTCTTCATTTTTCAACTGTTGTTATATACTTTCTATGAATTCATAAGTAAAGAATAAAGGTTTAATAAATAATGTCAAAAAGTTTTAGGATATGATCAAGGATCAAATGTCCTACAATCGATAAATTCAAAAAAAAAGGTAGTATAGTTCTCAAAGGATAAGGGTCACTTAGATAAATGAAGGATAAAATCAAAGTGATCAAGGATTATACCTGAGAATCCAAGTTAGGATCATAAACCTTTAACATTCACAATCAGGATAACCAAAAGACAAACCTTAGTAAAAGGTAAGGATCAAGGATCCTTGGCTGTTTGACTTCAAAAACCTGAAATGGAACATAACTTGGGACTAAGCCAATATAAGAGAAGAGTTAGCAACTAGGGACAAGCCCAACAATTCTGGGGACAAGCCCAATATACTGGGGACACGCCCAAAAAACTGGGGACAAGCCCAAAAAACTGGGGACAAGCCCAAAGGATCTTGTGTAAACTGGAGTATGGCCCTCACTGGCGACTATCCAAACTTAGTGACATGAAGATGCCAAAACCTTAGCTAACGTGAAAACGTTAGAAACCTTAGGAACAGATGTATGGTACGTCTACCATTATACGTAGGATCCCGAATACAGCCAGTACAATGAAATTGTCAGCCCCTAAAGCGAGTACTGGTCCCACTGCCATGAACTGTACCAGGATCATCGTGCGCTACTGGCGATACTGGGGACAGGCCCAAAAAACTGGGGACAAGCCCAAAAAACTGGGGTCAAGCCCAAAAACTGGGGTCAAGCCCAAAAAACTGGGGACAAGCCCAAAAAACTGGAGACTTCTGTGGATACTCAATCCTTCATTAAGGATACATGAACCTTCTGCAAAACTTAGAATCAAGTGAAAGGAGGATAAAGGATCCAGAATCCTTATCCTTGTATATAGGATAACTAAAGAATGAAATAGTTTGAGATTAGATCATTACCAAAATGAGGATCATCCATCCTCTAAGGATCCCTTAAGGGACGTGGATCATGAATATTGCTAAGGATCACAAATCCTTATCACATGAAGTACTTCTTCAGGTGGACAGCATTCCAAGCTCTTGGTAGCAAATCACCTTCCATTGTTAGCAATCGGTATGCCCCTTTCCTGCTTCAGCTTCAATCAAATAGGGGCATTCCCGCTTTGGTGCCAACTTTCCATCAGCAGGGTTGGTGGTATTCTAAAATGCTTTCCTCAATACCATATCACCAACTTGGAATTTCCTGATCCTGACATTCTTATTGTAGGCTCCAGCCATCCTTTGTTGATAACTGGCCATCCTTATCCTTGCCAAATCCCTGAGTTCTTCTATAGTATCCAAGTCTTGAACCAAGTTTTCAGCATTTTCATCAGGATCACGGATGCTTGTTCTTGCAGTAGGAACCACCATCTCAGTAGGGATCACTGATTCTGCTCCAAATACCAAAGAAAATGGAGTTTGACCAGTAGCATCTTTGGGAGTTGTCCTATCAGCCCATAGTACATAAGGTAGTTCTTCTGCCCACTTTCCTTTCTTAGATCCAAGCTTCTTCTTCAAATTGTTGATGATGATCTTGTTGGATGATTCTGCCTGACCATTAGCTTGTGGGTGGACTGGTGTTGATGTTATCATCTTAATCCCCCAGCTGTCACAAAAGTTATTAGTTCTATTCCCAATAATTTGGGATCCATTATCACAAACAATTTCAAAAGGGATACCAAATCTAGTAATAATATTTCTTTTGATAAAGGATATCACTTCTTTTTCTCTGACTTGAGCAAAGGCTTCAGCCTCTATCCACTTGGAGAAGTAATCAGTCATAGCAAGCATGAACACTTTTCCACCAGGTGCCTTAGGTAGTTTACCAACTATATCCATTCCCCATCTCATGAATGGCCAAGAAGAGGATATAGGATGCAAGAGCTCTGCTGCTTATTGAAGGATATTACTACGTCTCTGACAAGGATCACACTTCTTGGCATAATCCACAGTATCCTTCTTCATAGTAATGCCCTGCCCCTAGTGTGGTTTTCACAATCTCCTTCTGAAAATCCTTTAGGACTTCTTGGATTTCAGGATCCTCAATGCATCTTAGATATGGTCCTGCAAGAGATCGTTTATATAACATGTTATTCAATATTGTAAACTGAGATACCTTAATTTTGAAAGCCCTGGGGTTTTCTCCTGTAGGAATCTCTCCATGTTGGATATATCTCATGATTGGAAGGATCCATGATCCTGAATGAGATTGTGTATCATCACTAGGGATGATGGCAGAATCCTCTACTATCTCCGTAGCTACATGATCCTCAATAGCAGGGGTTAGGATATGGATAATAGGGATCTCGATATCCTCTGGGATCTTTAAGGATAATCCTAGATTGGCCAATGCATCAGCTTCTGCATTTTCTTCCCTGGGTACCTGTGTCAGGCTAAAAGAAAAAAAGAGAGTGCCAATTCCTTGACTATCTCTAGGTATTTGATTAGCTTTTCACCTTTAACAGCATAGGATCCATTAAAGTAATTAGTAATTAACAATGAATCTACAAGTACCTCAAGATACCTGATCCTCATTTGCTTAGCAATTTGCAAACCAGCTATCAAGGCTTCATATTCAGCCTCATTGTTAGTAGTTTGAAACTCACAAGCTATGGAGTGGGGTATTATGTCCCCCTGTGGTGATTTTAGTAGTATCCCAAGTCCTGTTCCTTTGACATTAGAGGCTTCATCAGTGAAGAGTATCCAAGGATCCTTAATTTCTTCAATCTGTTGGACTTCTAACTTAGCTTCCCTTTGCAAGTCACTACTGAAATCTGCCACAAAGTCAGCTAAGGCTTGGGATTTAATGGCAGTTCTAGGCTCATATTTTATATCATAAGCACTGAGCTTCACTGCCCACTTAGCCATCCTTCCTGACATTTCAGGTTTCCTAAGAACATTCTTAATTGGAAAATTAGTCTTAACAATGATGGCATGAGTTTCAAAATAATGTCTTAATTTAGTAGATGCCATAATCAAAGGAAGAATTAGTTTTTCTAAATGTGAATACCTGGATTCAGCATCAAGCAAACTCTTACTTACATAATAGACAGGATGTTGTGTACCTTCGTGATCCTTAACAAGGACCGCACTTACCGCTTTAGAGGATACCGCAAGATATAAGGATAATATATCCCCTTTTTCTGGTTTCATCAAGGCAGGAGCTGAGGATAGGTAATCCTTAAGGGCTTTGAGAGCACTTTCATGCTTTTCAGTCCATTCAAATTTCTTGTTCTTTCTCAAAATGTCATAGAATTCCTTGCATTTTTCTGATGACTTGGATATGAACCTGTTCAAGGCCGCGATCCTCCCTGTTAACCTTTGCACATCCTTGGCATTGGCAGGAGATTTGATATTCACAATAGCCTTAATTTGCTCTGGACTTGCTTCAATGCCTCTTTTTGTTACCATGTATCCTAGGAATTTACCTGCTTTAACACCAAAGTGACACTTGGAAGGATTTAGTTTCATATTAAACTTATCAAGGATATTGAATGCTTCCTCTAAGTCTCTAAGGTGATCCTCAACTTTCTTGGACTTAACCACCATGTCATCTATATAGACTTCCATAGTGTGTCCAATTTGTTCCTTGAACATCATATTGACTAGCCTTTGATAACTAGCACCTGCATTCCTTAGTCCAAATGGCATATCAATATAACAATATATACCAGTTGGGGTCATAAAAGCTGTATCCTCTTGATCAAATGGTTCCATTTGAATTTTTTGAAATCCAAATGAAGCATCCATAAAAGTCAACAACTCATGACCCGCGGTAGCATCCACCATGGAGTCAATCTGGGGTAATGGGAAAGGATCCTTGGGACATGCCTTGTTTAAATAAGTAAAATCGACACATACCCTCCACTTTCCATTTTTCTTTTGAACAGCTACCACATTGGCTAGCCACCTTGGATACTTGACCTCTCTTATCATACCTGCCCGGAGCAATTTATCTACCTCCTCCTGGATAATGGCATTCCTTTCAGGTGCAAACTTCCTCCTCTTCTGATGTATGGGCTTGAATGACCTGTCAATACCAAGTTTATGGGAGATTATATCTTTAGAGATACCTGTCATGTCTTCATGCTTCCAGGAAAAGGTAGTTTTTCTCCTTTTGAGGAAGGATACTAGTTCCTGTTCGATATTGCTGAGGATCCCTGATCCTATGAAGACTATGGATTCAGGATCATGAGGATCCATAAGGATTTCTTTCACATCCTGTTCTCTTGCCTCCAAGACATCTCTTGAAGGATACTTTAATTGCTATTGCTCCCTTGGTCTTGAGGCTGGCTTCATTGATGATGTGTAGCAATTCTTAGCTTCTTGTTGATCACTCTCAATTTTCACCACTCCCCATGGGCTAGGAAGCTTCATGCATTGATGATAGGTAGATGGAACTGCCTTCATGTCATGTATCCATGCCTGCCAAGGATAACATTACAACAGGATAAGCAATCTATAACACATAAATTTTGATAAGAATGAAGTCCTTCAATATAGATGGGGAGTTTGATGTCCCCCAATGTGTTCTTAGTTTCTCCACTGAATCCCACAAGAACCGAGGATCTTGGTACAATATCATCATAGAATAATGAACCACCCGAAATGAAGTTTATAACTTGTGCATCTGCTGGAGGGGCAGGAGCTCTTTCTGGAACCTTTTCAGGATCCTGGGTCCTTGATTTTTTTCTTCCCAAAAGTTCCTTCAAGTGCCCCTTGCTTAACAAGTAACCAATTTCTTTTCTAAGTGCAATACACTCTTCAGTGAGATGCCCAAAATCCTCATGATATGCACACCACTTGGACTTGTCCTTTGTTGCGGCTGGTTTATCACTTTTCCTTGGCCATCTTGCTTTCTCACCTAGATTCTGCATTACAAGAATTAGTTCATTGTTATCAATAGAAAAACAGTACTCAGAAATTGGAGGATAATCCTCATCCTCCTCTTCTTGTTCTACTGCATGCACATTCTGGTTATCAGACTTGTTGTAGGACTTGAACTTGTTATTCTTGAAGTAGGATCCTTGCTTTTCCTGTTTCGAGGATCCTGCCAATCTCTCCTGGATCCTTTTATCATCCTCTAATCGGATGAATCTAAGGGCCCTGGTTCTCACTCCATCAAGATTCCTGCATGGGGTCATGACAAGATCATCATAGAATAATGAATCCCTAAGCAAACCCATTTTAAAGGCTTCCACAGCCGTAGTTATATCCAGATTAGGGATATCTAAGGATTCTTTACTAAACTTAGTGATGTAATCTCTAAGTGATTCATTTTGACCTTGTGTTACCCTATATAGATCACTAGTTAAACGTTCAAATTTTCTACTACATGAGAATTGGCTATTAAACAGATTAACTAGATTAGCAAATGAAGTAATAGAGTAAGGGGAAGACTTAGAAGCCATTTAAGAGCAGATCCTGTGAGTGTGGATCCAAAACCCTTGCATATACATGCTTCTTTTAACCTCTCAGGAATTGGAATTGGATTGATCTCCATCCTCTCTCTGTATTGAGCTACATGCTCCTCTGGATCCGTCGAACCATCATATAGCTTCATAGTTGGTATCTGGAACCTTTTGGGTATCTTAGCATCACAAATAGGTGGTGCAAAACGAGATATCCTATGGCTCCCATCTGCAATTTCAGGGATGGGCTTAACCACTCCTGGAACGCTGGATATCATATCCTTCAGCTTCTGTAATTCCCTAGCCATAGCTTGATTGATACCTGTATCCTGCATAGAGCCATGGTTAGTGTTATAAGAATTATTAAAAGTGTTACCTCCTATAGGATTTGAGTTAGGAATTGCAGATGTGAATCCATATTGACAGGATTCTGGTATGATCGAAGGACCAGAGGAAGCAATGGTCTGCATTGGAATGAAATCTCCTTGATGAACATCTGAACTTGGGGATTGTACGCTTCTCAAGAATCCTTGATCCTGAAAGATGTTGGATCCTTGAACCTGGAAGGAGGATCCTTGAACCTGAGAGGATCCTTGGACCTGAGAGGATCCTTGGACCTGAAAGGATCCTTGAACCTGAGAGGATCCTTGAACCTGAGAGGATCCTTGAACTTGAGAGGATCCTTGGACTTGAGAGGATCCTTGGACTGTGTGCGTCCCCAAATGTCCTCCTGAGCTGACGAAGGATCCCTGATGCTGGAAAGAGGATCCCGAAGGCTGAAAAGAGGATCCTTGAGGCTGGAAGTGAGACCCTAAAGCCTGACTCATAGTTGTTGTTCCATATCACCTTCCCAATGGTCCACTCTGATATTGGATGTCCGGAGCTGCAGTTTGCAAGGCGGTTATCGCTGGAGTGTCGAAATCCAGTGACCTTGGTATCAGAGGAGAGTGATCCTCCCCTGATTTCTTCTGTTTCTTGATATCACTAATCTCCCAGAGGATCCTTTCGTTGGTTTTGTCCTGCTCCTGTATGTGATCCCTTATCTGCAAAATCAAAGTAAATAGATCATTAGTAGTAGGATTAGAAGAAACAGAAGAAGTTGGTGGTTTTGGAAAAATTGGGCTTGGTCTCTTTGCAGCATTCTCAACATTCTTCTGAGATCCAGAAGGTGGTGGAGGCAAAGGTGGAACGCCCTGTGAAGAACTCATTGCTGGCATTAAACTTGAAGTGTTCTTTGCTGAAGAAGCCATCTGCTTGGTGGTAATGAACCGAAATGAAAACAAAAACAAGAATTTCTTGGGAATGAAGCACCAATTGCCCCACGGTGGGCGCCAAACTGTTTTGGTCAAAAATCAAGCAAGGATAATGCAACCAAATCTTTTGTTGTGAGCTGTGATGCTTGAATCAATGAACAATGATAAGGATAATTCAGAAATGTAATGAACAAATGACACAAGGATTTATACGAGGAAAAAGCCCTTGATCAAGAGTTGATCTCCGGCATAAAAAACCTCGGGTGATGGAAACTACCGATTTCCAACTAAGATTAATCAAAAGGTTGTTACAAGTTGGGATGATAACAAGCTTGTTACAAGGATTACTAGTGTGCAAAAGTGTAAAAGTGTATGAAATCACCAAGTAAGCTGTTGAGAGCTGATTGAGAACTGTTACGAGAGTGTGTGTGTTTGCTAAAATTAGCCAAGTGTTCTCACTCAAGCTTGTTATCCCCTTTTTAAATTAGAAATAACCAAACTAACTAACTATCAGCAAATCAAGCTAGCTTCCCACGATCTCCATAACGTTCACAATGGCCAAGCACGTGCGGAATATTGAGGGAATATGCTCCAGGAATTTCGGTAAGACTTGGTCCATGCCTTTGCTCCTGCAAAACAAGCTTACGTACAATGAAGATAATCGTTAGTATAAGGATGACAATAAGGATCCCGAATCCTGATCCTGCAACACCTACTGAGGATCCTTAATTCAAACAGAATTGAGGATCCACGATCCTGGCAGCACATGAGGATCCGTGATCCTTAGGATTGGAAAATCCTCCCCTAACAGCTTAGTCCCAAGTTATGTTCTATTTCAGGTTTTTGAAGGTAAACAACCAAGGATCCTTGATCCTTACCTTTTATTAAGGTTTGTCTTTTGGTTATCCTGATTGTGAATGTTAAAGGTTTATAATCCTAACTTGGATTCTCAGGTATGATCCTTGATCACTTTGATTTTATCCTTTATTTATCTAAGTAACCCTTATCCTTTGACAACGGGATTTATGATCCTTAAACTATACTACTTTTTTGAATTTATCGATTGTAGGATATTTGATCCTTGATCATATCCTAAAACTTTTTGACATTATTTATTAAACCTTTATTCTTTACTTATGAATTCATAGAAAGTATATAACAACAGTTGAAAAATGAAGAATTCACAAGAAGAACAACACAAGAAATAGCCAAAAGATTAAAGTTTTATTTATTCACAAAATGTTAAACCCTTAAAGGTTGTCAAAATTACCAACCCAAGTTTCTACCAGCAAAACGTGGCCCGTCCACTTGGGTTGGCAAAGGGTGTCCATTGTTAACAGGTCTTAGGAGTGCAGGAAATAACAGATGACAGGATAACAAGTGGTTTCATCCCCCAAACAGAGGATCCCTCCACCACCTATTATCCTACCTATTGTTCAAAGGATCCATGATCCTCAACCCTAATAGCTATTGTTAGTTATTACAGACCATCATTGTTCGAAATAAAAACATCATAACCAAAAAACTACCAAATCCTAAAAATGGGCTCCGGCCGCGTCTAGAAATGTCCATCATCGCCCATTTCTGCAGCTCACACCTTGGCTGCATCACCACCAGCATCAGCACCACCAGCTTGATCCTTCCCGCTGCCACTTGCCTCAATCGCCAAGACCTCTGTAGCCTCCTCCTCATCATCTAGCTCAGCCAGCTTCGCCTTCCAGCCCTCCTTGTCCCAAGTGGTCCTGTCGAAGTCAGGATCCTCAGCCTCCTGGGTCATTTGCAGCTTGATTTTGTACATGGTGATAGCAGCAGAGACTTTAGCATCCTCCAGCAGATCATGCTTCTCGTGATCAGCGTTTATCTGGGCCATGACCACCTGCTGCTTTGCCAGAGCGAGATCTTTCTCAAGGCGAGAGATAGTCTCATCCTTAGCCAGGAAGAATTTCTAGAATTCCAAATGCTTCTGCTCAGCCTCCTCAACGTATGCATCAAAGAGCATCTGGATCTCAGCGAATTTCTGCAAAAAAGACAAGGTAAAGTTCAGGATCCTTGATCCTCAAGTGGGCAGGATAATCAAGCAGAATCAGTGATCCTTACATCAGCAAAGTATTCTTGGAACTGGTGGCGGATAAGAGGCAAGCCTTCAAGATTTTCAGCTTCAGTGGCCTTCCTCTTTTCCCCCCTTGGAGGTGACAGGCTTGGGGACTAGAGTACTTGGGCTAGCAGCAGTTTTCTTCTTCCCGGAACGGGGAGCCACAGTGCTGAGATCACTGACACTAAAGCGGGAGGCTGACTTCGAGGATTTTCCAGCGCCTATCAATCCAAAACAACAGATAAGTATTCTTGTTTTATTTTCATTTCAACATTTAATCATATATAAACTTGCATACTTACTTGACATTGTAACTGAGCCTGAGGATACTTCTTGAGAATCCTTGGTGTTTGCTTGAAATGATCTTACCGCAAGATCAAGATTCTAGAAAGCGGTGATCCTCTTTTTTGTTGCGGGCGATGGAATGATATGGGAAACAGAGATAGCTGTAAAATAGAAACAAAAAGGGTCAGTTATCCTCAAAAGAACTGGGTTATCCTTTGATCCTTCTATAAGGATCCTCTATCCTACCATGAGTGGTCCACTTTAAGGGGAGATCCTTCCCATCCGGGATAGAATCCCTCCTAACGAAGAAAAAACGCTTCTTCCAGTTGGTGTCATTTTTGGTGGTCTTGAGGATTGGGTGTTCTTCACCGGGTTTGTGTTTGAATAAAAAGCGGTGTGAACCATGGCTCACAAGGTTGTATAGTTCGGCCAATTCCGAGATTCCCAACTCTATATCCTCCTGCTCAATGATTCTCTCAAGGGTATATAAAACCCTCCACATCATTGGCATAGCCTGGATATAGGATATGCCGGTAAGGGAGAAGAAAGACTGGGTAAAAGCAGGGAAAGGATAGGAGTATCCAATCAGAAATGGAGTGGCTGGAAAAGCAACCCAATTTGCAGAAACGAAGTCACTCAAGGCGGTAGGGTTGAAAGGTTTAAAGACAGAGTCTGCCGGAAAGCAATGACGAATCCTGTCTATCTCCGGATCAGTAAAGCAGCAACGTTCCTTCGGAGAATCTTTGATGATTCCTTGGCTCTTTAGGGGACTATCCTTTTGATGATCCTTAGCCGGTGAAGATCTTAACATCATCTTGGTCATGGGTGATGGTAAAGAAAGAAGGAACAGAGTAAGAAGGAGAAGTGAGAAAGGAGAGAGAAGTACCTGCTTGATCTTCGAATGAGGATTTAAAGGGTGTAACGCACGAATTTAAATGCTTCTTGACCCTTATCTCTAACTTGAATTTATAATGATGATTCTGCAGGGATGTCGCTTCAATTACGTATGATCGGTAACGGCTGGTTCGATCCTAACGGCTACATATCCGTTAGTTAGTTGCGGATAAGATCAAAAAATATAACTCGTTAATTTACACTTTACTCCTTATATTTTGGGGGCAATTGTTAGGGGAGGATTTTCCAATCCTAAGGATCACGGATCCTCAAGTGCTGCCAGGATCATGAATTCTGTTTGAATTAAGGATCCTCAGTAGGTGTTACAGGATCAGGATCCAAGATCCTTATTGTTATCCTTATACTAACGATTGTCTTCATTATGTGTGTGCTTGTTTTGTAGGAGTATGTGCATGGACTTAGTCTTGCCGATATTCGTGGAGCATATTCCCTCAATATTCCGCACGTGCTTGGCTCTTGTGAACGTTATGGAGATCGTGGGAAGCTAGCACAATTAGCGGACAGTTAGTTAGCTTAGTTATTTCTAATTTTAAATAGGGGATAACAAGCTTGAGTTAGAACAATTGGCTAATTTAGCAAAAACACACACTCTCGAACAGCTCTCGGCAGTTTACTTGGCGATTTCATACACTTTTACACTTTTGCACACTAGTGATCCTTGTAACAAGCTTGTTATCATCCCGAGTTGTAACAACCTTTTGATTAATCTTAGTTGGTGATCGGTAGTTTCCATCACCCGAGGTTTTTTGTGCCGGAGATCAACTTTTGATCAAGGGCTTTTTCCTCGTATAAATCCTTGTGTCATCTCTTTATTTGATTTGCAAGTTATTCAAACAATTGTTCATAGATTCAAGCATCACACCTCACAACAAAAGATTTGGTTGCATTATCCTTGCTTGATTTTTGACCAAAACAAAACCCATTACCTACTGTTTTGATATTATTTTTAGGGATTTATGGAATTTTTGGTCAGATTATAAGCTGACCATATCATTGAGTTCTCGTATAAATCGGTAAATGACGATAATACCCTTTTTGTTAATAGAATGAGTTTAGCATATGATTTGCATACCAAACCTTTTCCTACTGATGTCATATGTTACATAAAATATTTTAAAACATTAAAGACTGATCAAAACTTCAGAATGTCATAAACGTCTTAAAAATCGTCAATTACCGACTTTACGATAATTAGGTGCATAGTATGGTTTAAAACCATATTTAACACCTAAGACTTGTTACCTACTGATTTTATAAATAAATTTTAATACTTTAACAGTAAGTATAAGTCTTGAACTCAGATTTCCAATTTTGTCCCTAAAAGCATATGTGAAATGACCAAAATGCCCCTACGATGCATAGTTTGGCCATAAATGATAAACCTCACATATGTATAATATCTTACTGATATAACTTGATAAAATAAATATTTTTACTAAATGTTTTAGACCAAAACCTCAGTTTACTATTAAATCTCTTTTATAAACTTTGAAATGACCAAAATACCCTTACGGGGCTTAAATTGGTTTTAAATTCATTTTGGGCATAATTGTAGATATCATACTGATATCACCACATATTTTAAGCATAATAACTTATGGAACTTGTACTTGACTTATCCGGTTACCCGTTATGCATATACGTGGTCGGTACGGTTTATGTAACTAGTTTGCATAAATTAACCGAAACGGGTCAAATCTTATCATTTTGCTTCAAAATCCAGAATGTATTTAGTTTACCCATTTTATACAAGTCTCCATACTTGTCGGGTCTAAATTACATTCCAATCCGGTCATCGCTTAATCTCGCGTTTCGTACCGTAAATTTTCTTTAAAACTAACCGGTCTAAGTTACAACTTAAATAAGACCCGTTAGGAATCTAATAGGTTATTAAAACCTTCGTTCCAGATTAGGAGCCCAGTAAAATCTACCTACACTTGTTGAGTAGGATATACGGCTGAGAATACAAATTTTACATTTTAAGCTCAGGTAAATACTTTTAACTTATTTTCCGTTATACGGGCTTGGAATACGGTATAATATTACCGCTTGGTCGGGTAGTGGTTAAATCATTGAGATAACCCTTTTAATCTGTTTTGTTTGATTTAAGCATTTGGGGGTTAATGACCGTGTCCTGGATATCCTCGGCTCATTCATTTGAAATGGCCACGACTTAAGCACGGGGTGTAGGCATACACCTGACAGTTGCGTGTGTAAAATGGTATCCCACTCGTGAGGATAACTTCTTGTGGGCTTATACTAGTGGTGTGTCTATTAATCTTGTCTCGGCTTCTATCCCGGGCCCTGAACGTACGACAAACATGTGAATCTGTATATAAGATTATTTTATATAATTGTCCCAAGTTATAAAAGAATATTTGTGCCTTGTGCATTCAAATCAATTTTCATAAATGTTTTCAAAAGAGTTAGTTAATTGTATTTACCAGTGTAAACTAACGTATTTTTCAAAAAGACTAAGTGGTAGGTACTACACGAAATTGGCTGGAATCTCCTGGGCACTAATTAAAGAATCTTGCAAGTTCTTAGTGTTTAAAGTCTATCGAACAATATTTTACTTTATGTTTTAGATCCGTCTGTGGATCCACTTACAACCGTTTGTATAATATTTTATTATACTTTGCATTTCGGTTTGTATTAATATTTTCTTCCAAGACTTCAGCTGTGCATTAAACTGTGATTATTTGACTATGATGATATCAACTACGTCACGATACTCCCCGCCGGGCCCACCGGTAGTACGTGGAAATATCGGGGTGTGAAAGAAAATACTCCTAAGTCTAGTTTAAACCTAAGAATTTAAAGATTTGAGACCTTAAAGATTCTAAGCTCTTACCATCACCCCATGCTAGTGGACAAAAAGATCAACTGTGATTAAATTGGATTAACTAATTTGTTAGTTTCTTACTCTTATCTAATCCATGTATTTTGATTTAAAGTTCTAAGAATAACCACATTAACTGATTCACATATCATTTTTGGATTTTACATTATACGCTAAAAGTTATATGTATTTGATCCCACCCCTTTATATATTTGACGCTTATTATAAAAATTAGATTTACATTGCCTTTAAGTGGACAGAAATATGTCAATGTAGGGCTAGTCCACTTAGTAGAGGTACATGCCTCTTTAGATTCAAACCTAAACAAATGAAGTAATTTGAAATAATTGATGTATAATAAAGTAGAACTGATAATTGAGGCTAACCTACCTAGTAGAGTAGAGATACATGTCTTTCTAGATTTAAATCTAAACAAATGAAGTAATTTAAAAAGATTAATGTAAAGTAGAGTAGAACTAATAATTATCCTTAAAAATAGGCAATAATAGCATTGTGTTATGAATGCATCATAATGTGGTGACTCTCCACATATGTAATCTCCATATATTTATTACCTTTGTATTAATGTTAAGCCTCTATAAATAGAGGTTTCATGTAATTGGTATTACACACTCAATGAATATAAGAATGAGTTATTATATTCTCTCTTTCTTACTTTCTATTCCTTATTCTTTATGTATATATATATATATATATATGTACGTTGATTGCTAGTAGGCCGTTGTTTCACAACACGTTATCAGCACGACAATGTTTTCTCCAAAACCCTAATTTCTTGTGTCGTTCATCAAATATCGTTTCCATTGCCGTTGTATTATGAACGGAGAAACAAGAGCAAAAGTGTTTAGGGTTTCTACCATCAGTTTATGAAAGAACCTACCGTCCTGTTGTGCTCCACCTCGTTCCTCATATGTCGGCCAAATGATTCATTTTCTCTCGTAAGTTTTTTTTTATTTATATATGCAAAGCTTTTTAATTCATATTTACCTGCAAAAGCTTTTAAGTTCTGCTTGTTGCGTTTAAAACCAAATAAGGTATTCTTACATGTGTACATTGCAACCCCTCTAATTTAGTTTGATTATAAATCTTGGTTAAAACTCATAGAGCATATATAGGAGAAACAACTGCACCATTAGCAGATATATCAAATAA
Source organism: Helianthus tuberosus (assembly GCA_030545235.1). Taxonomy (NCBI): domain Eukaryota; kingdom Viridiplantae; phylum Streptophyta; class Magnoliopsida; order Asterales; family Asteraceae; genus Helianthus; species Helianthus tuberosus. The sequence goes on along the minus strand of CM060364.1, from coordinate 196,080,589 downwards.
ACCTACATATTAACTGATTTCATAGTTCATACTCAACAAAAAAAAGTTACAACAGAAAAATATATTAAAAAGTTAACCATATCTGAAATATCCACAATATTGTACTATATGTCACTACATAAAAAAACCGGTGATGATAATAACTTGTAAAAGTACTGCTCGATTAAGCAATAAGCATTCTGAGATCATAGGGCTTGTATGTTGTACCACCACCTTTGTACCATATCATTCGTTTTATGTTGTGTCATACCATTCCATAGTGTATTACACGCTGTTTTTGAACTATTATATACTCTTTGTTTTGTTTAAAACTCTCATGTAACATGACATATCACACATAATAAAATATCCTATTTTTATACAGTTTAAAATATTGAAAAACTGTGATGTTCTTGAAAAAGGAAAAATAACAAATAACTAAATAAGTTATGACCCCAATTATTGTCAGTCAAATGGGCCCCAAATTCTTATAATTTACCCAGATGAATGTGAATTATAAATGACGTCCATTTAATTACTTTGTTAATCCACACGGCTTAACTGTATATGATCGGTTACATTAGGATTTAACCATATTTCTTATTTTTCATTATAATATATACTATATCCAAAATATGTGTCGCTTCTTTGATTTTTGAGTTCTTATGTACCGTATTTGTTTTCAGATTCTCTTTTGACTTTAGATGTAAAAAATTATTAAAGGTCACGTTTTTCAAACTATGAGTAAAAAAGGGCTTGTATTTAAGAAAGTTAGTGGTTCTAATTGAAATTCAAGAGTAAAAACATATCCATTTGATTATATCCATGAGACTGAAATTTATTACATAATTTTATGAGATGTTCTATGTTATTTAGTTAAATGGTATATTTAAATTTTATATTTGTTGTTTTATTTAGAATTTTAAATCATGATCCGTAATTATAAATAAATTCTTGATGTGAATATATAGAGAATGTTGATAATAAACCTACAAAAGAATCATCTGAATATTTTGATATACTTAACTCTTTTAATCCCTTTATAAATTATTTTTAGATATCTTTAATGCAAAGGTTATGCATCACTATATATGAGTATTTTGATTTCCTTAACTGCAGATATTCTCTTTGTGTTTCAAGATAGAGTGACAAATATTTGTATGTAAGATATATATGTGATTGGTTATACCATGATAGATTAAAGTATAAATTAATTTGTTTATTTATAAGTGATGAAAAAAAAAACTCTTATTTCATAGAGTCTTAATATAACTTGTTTTATACGACGACGTCTTATAATATCATGTATTATATTACTTTATGTACACCTTTTATTCTATATGTCGTGTTTAATATAAAGATAGTATTTAATAGAACGGTTAAATCAAAGTTGTGGTTTACTATCAATCTCATGAAAGAGTATAGATACGCTTAGACATGACACCATGTCATACTCTCCAAATCTCATTATCAAGTTATAAAAGATCGTAAGATGTTAGACCGATAAATGTTATTAGATTCGGACATTTATTTACTTCTTAATTGGTGTATTGTAAAGAGAAAGATTATTTATGAGGAAAATGTTGATAAAAAAAATTGTCATTTGTCACATTGTGATATGATCCTGAAGTAGCAGTATCATTAGAGAGTACATGAAAAGTTTAAAATGATTTTACATTTGTGTAACCAATGAATAAAAGCCATAAAGCTTGTTTCGGCTCAACTACATTCCCTAAAGCGAATGTGATTGTATATTGAATGGTGTAAAGGTAACGATCATGGAGAGAATATTATGACGATCGGCCATGAGAATTGTAATGATGTGAATAATGAGACTGACCACTAGAATTGGCAAATTAAGGGAGTGGTTATATGAGAACAAAATGTGAAAAGGATAAAAGTTATATAACATAATAGTTTGCAATGATAATGCGTTATTCTCTCGCATAATGCAACTACTACACATACGCTTGTAAACTAGAAGTTTATGTATCATGGTTAGTTACTTAATTGGCATGACTGGTTAGACCAGACCGAGTCAATGATGATGTGAAACATAATGAAGAAGTAGAAGATTCTTCAAGTTGATAATTTGCATGTAATGTTTGCTCTCAAAGGAAATTTTATATTTGCCAAATAAAGGAGGGTGTGTATCCCTAAATACTCTGGAAGTGATTAAAGGATATGCATATCCTAACATGATACCATTTATTGTTTTAAATCGATGCATCGTCTAGATGGTTATCAAATCCACAACCTGAAGTTTGTGTGACCGTGGCTTAGTTAGCTAATGTAATAGCAAGCATATTAATCCAGATTGGTATATTTATTTTGGTAATAACAGTGAATTCAATTCCCAAGTTATTAATGATTATTGTAATAAATGTTAAACTTCATATAGCTTATGTTTATACAAGAATTGCTTTGATGAGACGATCAAGAAACGTTCATAATTGATTGCAAAGCCAATGATCATAAGAGCAAGAGTTCATATTTGTATTTGGGTACATGTGATTTTACATGTACAAACATTAATTCACATCAAGCCTGTCACACCCCGATATTTCCACATATTACCGGTGGGCCCCGGGAGTATCGTGACGTAGTTGATATCATCATAGTCAATACACACAATATAATAGCACAGCGGAAGGCTTGGTGAATAAACTATTACAAACCATAATGTCTGAATGTCCGAGTGAAAGAATATACAGACTGGAATGTAATGAGATCCACAGGCGAATCATAATTAAATACAAAGAAACAAAATAACAGACTTCAGGTATCTATGGATTTGCAAGATCCTCTTATGACACCTAATAGCTTCAGCCTATTACGAGAGGTACCTGTCAAATCTGTCTTTAAGAAAATACGTCAGTTTACACTGGTAAATACAATTAACTGACTCTTTTGAAAACATTATGAAAATTGATTTAAGTGCACATGGCACAAATATTTTATAACCTGGGACAATTATTTAAATTTAATCTTCTATACAGATTTACATGTTTGTCTTATAATTGGGGCCGGTTGGAAGCCGGTCATGATTAACCGACTCACCACTTATAGAACCCACAAAGGAGTTATCCCTAACATGTGGGTATATATTTTTAGCATTTACATCTGTCAGGTGTATGCCTACACCCCGTGCATAGGTCGTGGCCATTCTCAAATGAAATGAGCCGAGGATATCCAGGACACGGTCGAATTAACCCCCAATGTTTACGTTATCAAACAAGACAGATTAAAACTTGTTATGTAAATTTATTAATCACAATCCAATTAAATGATTTCATACCCGACCAAGTGGTATTATTATAATACCATATCCTAAGCCCGTATAGGGAAAATAAGTTAAAAGTATTTACCTGATGCTAGCAGTATAATCCTAAAGCTTTTTGATGGCACCTTCTACCGGAAGCTATTTAATCTGTATAGAAGGTTTTTTACCTATTAGGATGCTAACGGGTCTTTAATTTAGTCAAGGACTTAGACCGGCTAGCTAGAAGGAAACCTTACGGTTCTAAACGCTAGATTAAGCGGAGACCGGAATAGAATGTGGTTTAGACCCAACAAGCTTGGATACTTGTATAATATGGGTAAACTAAACACATTCTAGAAATTGAGAATTTAATGATAAGGTTAAGCCCGTTTCGGCTATTTTACATAAACTAGTCACGTAAACCGATCCAAACGCATAAACGCGTAACAGGTAACCAAATAAATTATATACAGGTCTTAATCGGTATTATGCTCAAAATATGTTAATACATCAGTAAGATGTTAACATATATGCCCAAAAAGTAATTTAAACCAAATTAAGTCCCATAAGGACATTTTGGTAATTTTAATGTTCATAAAAGAGTTTAAATATTAAACTGAGTTTCAGGTCTGATCTAATCAGTAAAAATATGTATTTTTATAAGTTATAACAGTAGGGTATTTTATATATGTGAAATTTATCTTATATAACCAAACTATGCACCGTAGGGGCATTTTGGTAATTTCACATAAGCTTTAAAGGTCAAAATAGAATTCTGAGTTTAAAAACTTTGGCTTACTGTTTAATTATATGCCAAAAATAGTTTTAACTCATACTATGTGCTAAAAATGCTTAAAAGTCGGTTTTAAGGGATATTTGGGTTAAAATAGGAAATCTGAGTTTTTGATCAATTTATAAAGTTCAAAAAATTTTATTTATCATATAAAATCAGTAGCAAAAAGTTTGACATCAAAATTTTATGTAAAACTCATTTTATGCATGAAAAGGGTAAAACCGACAATTACCGAAATCAAGCTATAATCCTATGTTATGCTCAGCCTAAAAATAAATAAAAATCTTCAAAAATCCCAAAATATTATTTTACATCAGTAGGTAAAAAGTTTGGTATCAAAAATTGGGTTTAAATAGGCTTTATGTTAATTACGCCATTTAATTAATAAAAAGCTTTCTAATTACGCTATTGAGCATAACTCCTAATCTAGACCTCAAACTGATGTCAAATTTTCGGAACAAGTCTAAATATCAGTAGCAAAGGTGTTTGTCCATTCACATTGCTAAAAATCTCAATTGTGTGTCAAAAGGGCGTTTATGGCATTTTTAAGCATATTAACGATCATGTGCATATAATTCAAACCATTAGGCACCATGCAATATAACTTCAGAGGGTTATACTACTGAGTAATGTGGTCCTAATGGAAGCTTAAAACATGGGAGAATTAAGCTTGAATGGGTCAGAACTGAAAGTCAAAGCAAAAGTCAAGCTTTTGCGACTTTTGGTTATAAACTGACCTTAGACTATTAATTGCCGGGTTAGGACTAATAAAACATGCTCTAATATTAATTACCAAATCATTAGAATGTTTAAATATAATTTAGAACTTCTGTTTTATTAATTTAAATCATTTTCAAACATCCTGTCCAGTTTGACTTTTTGTCAAACTACTTTGACCCGACAATTAACTAGTCAAACGAGATAATTAGGAGGTGCCCTTTTAAGGGTTAATCACCTACCTTAATATGGTTCCATAACCACTTTCAATTTGATCAGTGGCTGGTCCATATGTGATTAAAAAGAAAGTCAAATCTAATTTACGACAAGTTTGACTTTTAGGTAATTAAGCTAATTAAAACGACTAAACAAGTAATTAGAAGCTTACTAATGGTCCAAGCTGTCTTTTCTACACTTGGTAATCTTCTCCTACTGATGCAAGCTCCAGAAGCAAGTGTTTGAGAGTTGTTTGCAAGAAGTGAGTTCATGAACTCAAGAACTAAGGCCTTTATATAATACTTTGCAAGATCATAGATCATTTACATCTGTTATGGGACATCCTAGGATCACCCCAGGTGTCCTAGTTGATGAAATAAACCGACATATAGCCCCTAGAGTCGATACAACTGAGGTTGAGGCGGTGTAACAGCTCAAACCCGCACCTGTCAAGCTTTTTCTGCGCTGGACGTTTTTAGGCGGCCCGCGTAAGATCATAAAGGATCTTACGCGGCCCGCGTGGAACCGGTAAACTGGCAAAACAAGTTTCATTTATGGCAGAATTAGTCCCTGGTTGTTTTAAACCCTATTTAACCCCCTTTTTGACATGTAAGGTCCTTGTAGTTACTTTATTTAGGCTCAAGGATGTATGAACAAACTTTGTTAGGCTCCGTTTCGTTAAATATCTCTATGAAAACAAGTTTCATCAAGTTGACACTTATAGCCCAAAGTCTTGAAACCACGTGAAATTTATACCACTTATTCTTGAGAGTATATTTGAATATTTCGAAGCCTCGGGTTCGTTAAAAGGTCACTCAGAAGTCAAAATTAACATGTTGACACGTTTAACCCTTGTAGTTTTATAATCTTCCGATTATTTTCACAAACGGCTTCTTATATCCAATCAATCTCTCGTTTAAGAATATATTCATCATGTATGGTCATTCAGAGGCTCAAGTTTGGCATGTTGACACTTTTAGTCCCTGTGGTTTCATAGTTTCACTGTTTGACAACTTTAGTCCTTCAAACTCAATCTTTCACATATTCAGAGTTTAGGACACGTGTCTATACATAATTGGACACGTTTTTACGTGGTGTTACAAAGCCAATATGTCATCATACTTCCCCCATTATAGTTGGTTTTTGGTCAGGAACCAAATACGTCCCTTCTAAGATTTTGGTTGTGCGGTATATATAATATTGATCCACCATTAGCACAATGCTGGGACCTCTAAAAGGGTTGAGAATATATGTTGGGTAAAAAATAATTATCTATGGTTAAATACTTAAAGCCATTGGGAGAGATTTGCTTACAACTCATTGGTTTTCACTTTAGTGAATGAATGTTCCCAACATTAGGGGGAGATAACAAGCAGTTGGAAAGTGAAAATTGGAATGAATTATCATGTCATGTTGATCCTCATAGTATAACGGTGAACTAGAAGTTCAAAGGATAATTCATTTACCAACATTAAAGAACAAATTACCAGACAAGTTCACTGACCTAAATAGAGTGACTAATTAAGTCATATAATCAACTGCTTATGCTCCAGTCATATTTGTGTCCTAAGAGGACAACTACATATTTTGTAATGAGTCTATTGCATGCCTAAAGCATGGTAGACTAGTTGATTCCAATAATAAAATTGCTAGAAAATTAGAGCAAGTAATTAAGATGGTCAAGTCGAGGTTATAGTAATAAGATCTCCTGAAGAGACAGTAGACATGATGGTTCAAGAAGAACCTCAGGTACCTGAAAATAAAGAGATCTCGATAAGCTGTATCATGTCTAAGATATGTATGGAATCGAAACAAAATCGACGTCGTTATACTTTCGTATATAATATAACGCTTGAAATGATGAAATGATGAGGATCAAGATTTAAGATCTGCCTATGAATGAAAATACATAAATGATTGGCCAAAATGGAAAGACTAAAGTATGGCAGATTCAAATTCTCTAATGAAATGGAAAGTTTTCGGACCAACAGTCCATACAACTGAATTTGTAAAGTATGTTGGATATTAATGGGGCTTTTATGTGAATCATGTGAAAATCAAATTAAATGAGATAAGGCAAATATGGTGCACAAGGATTTTCGCAAAAACCCATGATTGATTATAATGAGACACATTCTCTAGTGGTGGATGTAATGACTTTCCAATATTTTATTAGTCTGGTAATATAAGGAGAGAATTGATATGCGTCTTATGAATATTATGTACCACTTGATACTAAAAGTTTACATGAAAGTCCCTCAAGGATTTGAATTATCAAAAATCATGTAAAATGAGTTCTCGAGAACGATATGATCGTTGTATACAAATTCATATTTGAATACGTTGAATACAATTGGAACTCCTGATGAGTATCGTAAAGCATTTAAGTGATTAGAAGGTTAGTTGAAACATCTTAAGGATGTAATTATTGTGCACCAATAACTATACATAGAAAACTTGTGTCTGGTTATTATTGCATCTTAATGTACAATGTACAATGTATAAGCATGGTACAATATGGAGTAAATATTCAAGACATCCTTGCATATGATATAGAAATCAATGAGGAGGTATATGTAATAGAACTCCTAAAGAGTGAATGCACATACATTGTTTTTCAAATTTGAAAGAAGTATGTATATGATTGCAAATGCCTGAAGCATTGATTTGAAGTCCTCAAGAATGTATCTTTATAAAGTTAAAGATAGTATGAACTAAAATAGTCAAGTTGAGTGTTGTACAACTCATGATATATTCTGATAAAGAGCAATATAAGTTTGATAATATTATGTTGGATCGTTCGGTGACCCTAAACAGTCATTCTGAGCAGTTCATCATCTAGTACAAAGGCGGAATCAAAGTAAAAGATGTCAACACAGCTTGTTCCTTTCTAATCTTTATCTATTAGTGATTTCCTGAGCTTTTACAAGTTCAAATGACAAACGGACAGCACCTCGGCTCAGAACATATGACCTGATTCCGTTTCAAATGACACAACAACACAGGTATATATAGATGTGAGATTCCGCTTGAACTTGATATGTCTGTTTCAAGCGGAATAGGTAATTTTGCTTGAACATGTCAATGTTCATTTCAAGCGGAATTAACTAGTTGATTTCGCTTGAACTACACATTGACACTTTCAAGCGGAATCACCCACTTTTACATATAAAACCCTAATTTCAACCCTGTTGTGTGCTCGTTTATCCTATCTAGACATAAAACTCGATTAAGACGAAGTTAACAGACACTAGTGCACCAACAGACTCCCCCTTGGATGTTGACGAAGTCTTTGGCGTCGAGTCTTTAATATTTGTCTTTTTCCAAATTATCTAACAATGCAAGACTTGATACCAGACGAAGTTGACAGACAAACTGCACTAACAGACTCCCCCTTGGATGTCGACGAAGTCTACAGTGTCGAGTCTTCAAAGTCTTCAGTCTTCATCAGTCTTTGCGTTCAACCATTATATCTATCACTGTAAAGCTTCTTTAATCTCTATCATTCTCATTCTTCAAACTTCAATTTGATTGTTGATCCAGAATGTAAACTCCCCCTTTCGATAAGCTGGAATTTATTTTCTGGTTCAAGCTTTACACAATCTTTGCCATGAAGTTCTTTCTTTGCTTACAGACTCCCCCTTAAGATGTTCTGGGATCATAATCTGTATTTCATAAGTTCAAGATTGTCACCTGGCTCATATCCTGCTCAGGATTCAAAACTTGTCTAACCTGCACATCCTCTACCACAGCATAAGTTTCACAAATTTATAACACTTAGTTTTAAGAAACTTACTGTTAGAGATCATTCATTTATCAATCTGTTATAGTTACATCAAGTTCAAGTAAATGACCTTGATTAACTAACCATACAATCTTTCAAAAACATTTGTGTATAACATTCAAAGATTTTAACAAACTCTCCCAACCCAATGTAGTTCATCATGTTCAGCACTTGGAATTTTGAAAATCAGCTTTCTAACATCAGTTGTCGAAAAAAAAATTTAGATTTTTCAAAATTTAAAACTAAACACAATATTTTTGGATTTTTGATTTTATAGAAATGCAGTAAAGAAATATATACAAACAATATTTTTGTGGGTTTGTGTAAGAGGATCATATCAGTTCATGAGACAAATCACTAGCACCATTAAGCTTTAAACATTTTAAGTTCTAAACGATTCACGTAGATTGACGATATGGTTGTCCTCTCAAACTCAATCTAAAACTTTCGGAATGCTTACCGATATGTTAAGGTATATTAATTTTGCACTAAATTCTTATGGACCTCACGATCTCAACATATCCCCTCATCATGCAATACATTGACTCAAGTAATGCCTTTAAACTTTTATCAACTGTGATTTGTGCGAAAACAACTCAGAATGTTTAAACATTAACAATCAGGTCGATACTTCCGTATACGCAGAGAAAGTCCAATGTTTAAACAAAATAAGAAAATAAAAATAAGTTGATGTTTTTTAGGCTTTAACCACCAGGTCGATACTTCCGTATACGCATAGGAGGTCCAAAGCTTAAACGAAACACCAAAGAAAATAAAGCAGAACGTTTAGGCAATAACATCCAGGTCGATACTCACGTATACGCAGAGGATGTCCAATGCTTAAACAAAATAAAGAAATAAAACAAGTTTAAATCTTTGCAAAATGAAAACATAACATCACAGTGACTTTTTCAGCAAGTTGTGAAAGTTCACAGACTTAACCGGTTTTTATGCTCTTTTAGCATTTAGCGATTACTGAGTAGGTACACAATCACGAAGGACAAAACTAAGTACTATGCTTTCAACCATGTTTCCCACTAGAACTAGGCTTTTTCATTTAAGTTTGTATCGTTATCGCAAATCTACTAGTCTAGCTGAGCCTATCGTCACATCTTTAGTGAAACCGTTTATCACATTTGACATTTCATTTCTTTAGCATGCTGTGATAGTCCACTGATTTACTATCATTTCCTCTTATTCACAACAAAACTCATTTTTGCTTTTTCAATGTTTTTGGCATTTTCAAATTTTCTAATTTTTTTTTTTAATTTTTCTCCCCCTAAAATCAAAATATGTTTCAATTTTGATTTTCTGGGAAAATTTGAAAACAAACTGTACAAGGAAAGTGACAAACTGATATCAAATCGCTTCAAATCGCCATTCACTTGGCTTAAACAATCAGAACTCCCCTTGACAACAAACTATTTTCCCATTATGATTTCAAAACACTTAAGTTTGTTTTAATCAAATGGTTTTTCCGGAAAATTAGTTTTGTTGAAATTACAAATCACTTGTAGGTTAGGGGATTACTTCATCACTTTGTTCTCCTTTAACCATTTGTCGGAAAGATAAATCAAGTACAACCTAATGTCCTTGATGAATCTTTTGTAATTTGAAATATCAAAGTTACCAACCTGTGAATTTCTCAAGAAATATGCCGATTCCTACTCCACACTTACCAACCTGGGAGTTCCGGCAAGTCAGGTTTTTCATTTAAACAGATTCACCCAAGCCTGACCAGCCTTGGGTTTGACAGTTTTTACCTCAAAACTTGGCTCTTCTGACTTTGTCGAGTCAGTTTCATTGCCTGATTGTGGCTCTTCTGACTTTGTCAAATCAGAGTCATTGCCTGATCGTGGCTCCTCTGATTTTGATAAGTCAGATTTATTGCCAGAAAGTGATTCTTTTGCTTCCGTAGAAACAAAATCATTGCTAGAAGATGACCCTTTTGTTTTCCCAGAAACAAATTCATTGCCATTTTCTTTTGGAACCCAATCCCTGCAATGTTTAACTTTTCCAAATTTGTCAACCTGTGACACGCACAATTTTTCATTGTCATTTTTATACTTAAAATTTTTGATAAAGGCTTTATCTGAAAAATCAACTTTCTTTGTTTGTTCATCGGTTTGATTGGTTAATTTTTCTTTCTTTATCAACCCTTTTGTCCTCAGATTTGTATCTGATGAGTTCGTTTTACTTGACTTTACAGTCGAGTGGAGCAATTCATCAGAAATCTTATTGGACCCAACCGGTGTACCCGAGGACAAAATCTTTTCGAGATACTCTCTTGCTTTCTTTCTTTTCTTTCTCAGTCTGTCTTTCTGCCCTTTTGATAACTTCACCTTTTGTTTCTTTACTTCCTCTCTTTTGGGCTTTTCCTCGATTTTGACTGAGTTCATCATCATTTTCTGAGATTCAGTCCTCGATCTTCCCTTTGATCTCATTGGGCAATCTCTGGCAATATGACCTCTGATTTGACATTCATAGCATCTTCTTGTATCAAATCTCTGACTTTGGCAGTTAATAGCAATGTGTCCTTGGTAACCACATGTGTAACACACTTTGTTATCATACCATTCACCACCTTCATACCACACACTTAGATCATAACATTGATTTGCTTTGTGGTAATCATGTCTCCTCTTGTATCTTTGATTTGGCATTTGAGCACTGTGGTCAAACCTGCACCACTTATTACCAACTTTTTGTGAGTTTTGATTTTTAAATTTTTGTGGTTTTTCATAATGATTGGATGACTGAACTGATGATCTTTTATTTTCTTTTTGAAAATTTTCCGAATTTTTTACTTTTTGTTTTTGTTCTACATTCTTCTTAATAGGTTATTGCTTTGTGCTTTCACCTATTTCAGTAGAATGTAAAACAGTATCTTTAAATTTTTCTTTTAAATCTAAAAATATTTTTCTTTTCTCATTTTCATCATCAGTTTTATCATCACAATCTTCAATTATGACTTTGTCATAATTTGTGACATTGTCACTTATTGGAACTGCATTGATCGGTTTTGGACATACAAGATCTGGTATTGATGACGAAGTCTCAAAGCCGTTTAATTTATTTTCTAACTCTTCAATTTTATTTTTCGTACATTCAACTTCTCTTTCAAGTTGAATGATTTTCTCAAGATGAGAATTTATTTCCTTTTTTTCAATATTATTTATACCAAAAATAGATTTTTCATTTTCTAAAAATTTTATTTGATTCTCAAAATCTTTTTCACTTTTTAATTTTTCATTTTCAACAAATGTCATTTTATTTTGAAATTCTTTTTCATTTTCTTTTAAATTTTTGATTTCCAATGTCAAACTCTCTACATGCTTCAAGAGTTTAACATTGTCTGCTTCAGTTTTATCACATTTTGAGCACACCACTTCACATTTTGAAGTTTCGTTTTTCTCCGATTCTTCTTTCATTGCCATTTTCTCTGTCTCCTTCTTGTATGATCCTGCAAGGAAAATTTTAACCATATCAGCAGGATTCAAATCTTCATCTAAAAAACAACCTCTCTTGAAATCATATTTCATCTTATTTCTTGCACTAAGACCTATTCTGATTCTTCTGATTATTTCAAGAATCACATCCAAACTTATATATTCTGAGTTATTTTCTAACTCTTTCATCAACTTTTTCTTTTCCTTCTCAGTTTCACAATTGTGTGTTCTAAGCTCTCTGATGAAATCGTCTAGACTAAATTTTGAGAACCTAGAATCCTTTTTCAGTTTACACAAAAATTCATCCCATTCTGAAGGTAATGCATCTGCAAATTTAGATATCTTTTCAGCATCAGATATCTTTATCCCATACTCTCTCAAATTCTCAAGTAATCCATCATATCGCTTTTTCACACCATTAAACTTTTCATATTTCTTACTCGAAAAATATTCAAATCTTTCAACCAAAACTTCCTTTTTCACATCATAATAACAACTATACCAATTGTTTAATCTTTCAAGTTTAGCGTTTTCCTTTTCGTCAAACATTTTGACCAAACTTTCAAGAATCAGATTTGATGTGAAATAGTTCAAACAGAATTACGAACTCAAACAGAATTAACACCCTTCAAACGAAATCACCTCTTCAAACGAGATTAACCTGCACACAAAGTTCAAACGGAATTATCTCAAACGAAATCAGCTTTTCAAGCGGAATACTGCTTCAAACTGAATACTGTTTCAAGCGAAATCATTACTCAAACGAAATCAGGTACTTTGAAGCGAAATCACTTATTCCGCTTGAACTTTCAAGCGGAATCTGATTTCAAGCGGAATCAGACAATAACTTTCAAGCGGAATATGTAATTCCGTATGAAATCACAGCAGTTTCAAGCGGAATTAGCAAAAATAACTAATTCCGTTTGAAATTAGATGTGCAAGTTCAAGCGGAATCAAGATGATGTCAGCATGTTCGAACAAATTTTCAAGCGGAATTACAAGTTTTATCAGATTTAAGTCGAATTAAGGTCCAATTCTTTCAAGGATTAGATAAAACTATCTTTTGCTTGTTATATGTGAAAATCGGGCCATTTTGTCCGTTCAATCTTGTTCAAATTAGAAAAGAAGATGTAGAAGTGATGACATCAAGCTGAATTGGTATGAACTCCTTGTCATGTGCTCTGATACCACTTGTTGGATCGTTCGGTGACCCTAAACAGTCATTCTAAGCAGTTCATCATCTAGTACAAAGGCGGAATCAATGTAAAAGATGTCAACACAGCTTGTTCCTTTCTAATCATTATCTATTACTGATTTCCTGAGCTTTTACAAGTTCAAATGACAAACGGACAGCACCTCGGCTCAGAACATATGACCTGATTCCGTTTCAAATAACACAACAACACAGGTATATATAGATGCGAGATTCCGCTTGAACTTGATATGTCTGTTTCAAGCGGAATAGGTAATTTCGCTTGAACATGTCAATGTTCATTTCAAGCGGAATTAACTAGTTGATTTCGCTTGAACTGCACATTGACACTTTCAAGCGGAATCACCCACTTTTACATATAAAACCCTAATTTCAACCCTGTTGTGTGCTCGTTTATCCTATCTAGACATAAAACTCGATTAAGACGAAGTTAACAGACACTAGTGCACCAACATATTATCCATCTTTATCAAATGTTCTTTCTTAAAAGTTCACTATAATCGCAATTTACAGTGATGATGTCTAAGCATCATCAAGAGAAACTGGCGAGCTTTTAGAAGGGGATTTTTTTAATGACCCTAGCACAGTCTAATTATTACTTGACTTGCAGTTCGAATATATTTGTAATCATACTTTTATTCATCTATCAAACTACATCTAGAAGATGTTGGTGGGACATTTTAGTATGTAGAGAGCTCAACCTTATAGTATGTTAAAGGTTGTTCAGACACTTTTTATAAGAAATGATTATTATCATCTCCTACCAAAGTAGAGATTCTCATTTCAAAAGTACCATGGCTAAAGTGAAATTGTACATTAACTTAGTTGTCTAGCTATGCATGATAATATATATTTTTTATTTGAATTTATCAACATGATATAGCACGTGTCCAATAAGGAGACATTTGAATGGTAAAGCAGATATGTCAATACCCTAAAGGTAAGAATGATACGTGTCTATATTTTACTAACCCATGAAAGCTAGTTCTGTTAGTCTTGTAGGTATAAAGAATGTAACACAAATAGTCTTGGATCTTATTGTATTTGTTCGTAAGAGGAAACACTAGAAGTCTCACAAGCAGATTTTACAACATTACTCAATATAAAGGATTGCACTTCAAGGCATCAAACGACAAATCATTCTACAAAAGTTTTGAGCAACTTTCGAGGATGATGGATACACTTTACTTAAAGGATACATTTTATAATGAGGGGGATATTTATTCAAGTTGCACTCTTTTTCCCTTAACTAAGTTTTATCCCAATGGGTTTTCTTAGTAAGGTTTTTAATGAGGCAACACACCTGATCCAAAAGTATCAGGGGGAATACACGCTGCACTCTTTTTTCCTTATCTATGGTTTTCTCCCATTGGGTTTTCCTAGCAAGGTTTTTAACGAGGCAGCATCACCTAGCGTATTAAAAGAACAGTAGACTATTATATTTCAAGATGTGGATAGTCAAGGAGGAGTGTTATGAATGCATCATAATGTGGTGACTCTCCACATATGTAACCTCCATATATTTATTACTATTGCATTAATGTTAAGCCTCTATAAATAGAGGTTTCATGTAATTGGTATTACACACTCAATGAATATAAGAATGAGTTATTCTATTCTCTCTTTCTTACTTTCTATTCTTTGTTCTTTATGTATATAAATATATGTACGTTGATTGCTAGTAGGCCGTTGTTTCACAACACATTGTACTTTTAGCAAATCTCGAATTTCGTTTTACAAAAACAATGACCATAAGGTCCAGAGTGGTTGGAAAAACTTAGGTTTTCCTTGGAGACTCAAGTTCAATCCCCACTAGTGCCACATTTGGTGGATAAAGGCAATGCAGGCTAGTTCTCCCAGAACCTAGGTCAAGATTTCGAGCCCGAGCCACCCCGGGTTTTAGTCCACCGTGCGTTACGCTAGAGAGATATCCTCTTGTGGCGGCGCAAGCCCTGCCACTGGCAGTGGGTGATATGGTTTCCCGGGGAACGCCGTTAGCCAAACTCTAACGCCAGCGTGGGCCCGGTTAAGAGAAAATAGTCTGGCCAGAGTAGGGTTAAGGCCCTCTGTTTAGGAGAATGTGAGATCTCTCTTACAATAAGTTAAAAGATTCTCACCGTTTAGAAAATAAAAATAAAAATAAAGTGTGAACAAGATGTTGTTGATCTATGTTTGGGCCGTTAGTTATTAAAATATGGGCTAGTAATATTTGATGGACTTAATTTGTTACGTAAATAAATGGGTTTTAGCCTCATGGTGAAAAAGTTTTTGAGGATGTAACCAAAAAATTATACATGAAATGATGAGAATGTAACCAAAAAAATATACCAATTGGCTGGTGGTCAATTGACAAAGGCAAAGCCTTTAAAACCCCAAGGTTAGGAAGGGGGAGGTATTGGATTCAAGTCCCACAGACGAAAGTGGGTTAAAGAAATTAGCCGTTAAAAAAAAACCAAAAAATATACATGAAATGATGAAAGTATTAACAATACTTTTATCCATCTTACCTTATTATTTTAGTAAAAATCAGATAAAATAAGATTATAATTACTATAATTACAAACTCGGATATATGATGGAAATTAGATATAAACTAGGATTGAGATCCGCCGCAATGCGGCGGGGATTTTTTAGTTATAACTAAGTCGATCTAGGACCCGCACGTTATGTTAAACCTGTCAAACGGGGAAGAAATAGACGATGAAAAAACGTTCACCCACAGACGCACGTTGCGTCGTGTTAACTCACAAAATTTAGAACTACACGTAAAAACGTTAAACCAAATAGGCAGTCGATCTAGGACCCGCACATTATGTTAAACCTGTCAAACGAGGAAAAAATAGATGATGTAAAAACGTTCACCCACACACGCACGTTGCGTCGTGTTAAGTCGCAAAATTTAGAACGAAACGTAAAAACGTTAAACCAAAGACGCACGTTGCGATGTGTTAAGTCACAAAATTTAGAACCAAGCATAAAGCGAAAAATTTGCGGAAAATGAAAACTATAAAGGACCAATGTTGAAAGTAAAAAAAAAAGTTGTGAGGATAGATTGCAAAAGATAAAAAGTTTTGGTTTAAAAGTAAAAAAAACAAATAGTTTTGGGTTAAAAGTAATTTATGAAATACTTTTGGGTGAAAAGTAAAAAAAAATCATTTTTTTTGGAAAACCCCCAAAGCCAAGGTTACGACAACTATATGCATAACCATTTTTCTTTGGAAAACCCCCAAAGCACACCCCGTGTTGCGGCGGGGCGTAAAACAGTGTCAAATAGTACTAATGTCACACAACCGTTATCGACAACCAATACTGACTCGACCTAGGATCTGCGTGTTGCGACGAACCTGTCAAACATGAAAAATATAGGTAAAAAAGTTGAACCACACATGCACGTTGCGCCGTGTTAACTTGCAAAATTTGAAACAAAACATAAAAAAATTGAACCACACTCGTACGTTGCGTCGTATTAACTCGAAAAATTTAGAACTATACGTAAACCGAAAATTTGCCAAAGATGAAAAGTATAAGTGACAAAAGTTGTGAAGTTAAATTGCAAATAATGAAGAGTTTTGGGTTAAAGTTAAAAAAAACAAATTATGTAGGGTTAAAATTGCAAAAGGTAAAAACCTTTGGTTTAAAAGTAATGAAAAGTTTTGGGTTAAAGTTAAAAAAACAAATTATGTAGGGTTAAAATTACAAAAATTAAAAACCTTTGAGTTAAAAGTAAAAAATCAAGTTTTTTTTTTTTAAAAAAAAACCCCCAAAGCACAATGTGCAAGTTCCAATGCATATTTTTGTTGCTTATTTATAGTAAGTAGTATTAAGCACACCCCGCATTGCGGTGGGGGCGAGCACTGATGCCACACTACTGTCAACGACCACCGACAGTGAAGTTGCGGTGTTAATACGAAGAAATTAAACCGAAACGTAAAACATGGAATAAAATAACTAAGTTGATATAGGACTCGCGTGTTACGATGAACCCGCGTCTATTTTTTCCCGATTGAGAGGTTCATCGTAATCGATATATAATATATATCATTACCATTATACAAACTATAATGCATACATTACAACAACCATTGCATCAATATGTTGCAAATTATATTTATACAAGATTTTGGCTAAATTAATTAGATTATTATAAATAATAATTATTTGCAAATAAAACAACACAACTTTGAATGGATCAAACCGATTGAATATGGTAAGATAATGAAACCATTATTTGATTAGGGTACAACCACTTAAGCACGATTTGCAATCATACATGCATACAAAACATATTGAATTTGGTAAGGTAATGAAACCATTATTATTTAATTAAGGTACAACCACTTGAGCACAACTTACAACCTATATGCACAACTTACAACCAAACATGCACACAAATGTTTCAAATTATTCCATATATAACTTTGCAAGTTTTTTGTGCATCATTAGATGTACCTTATGCTTTGTGAGTTTTTTTTTTTTTTTAAACTTGATTTTTTACTTTTAACCCAAAGGTTTTTACCTTTTTCAATTTTAACCCTATATAATTTATTTTTTTAACTTTAACCAAAAACTTTTCATTATTTTCAATTTAGCTTCGCAACTTTTGTCACTTATGTTTTTCATTTTTTCGCAAATTTTCTTTTTACGTATAGTTCTCAATTTTCGAGTTAATACGACGCAACGTGCATGTGTGATTCAACATTTTTACCTCTATTTTTCCATGTTTGACAGGTTCGTCGTAACACGCATATCCTAGGTCGAGTCAGTGTTGGTGGTCGATGACGGTTGTGTGACATTAGTACTATTTGACATCGTTTTACGCCCCGACGCAACGCGGGGTGTGCTTTGGGAGTTTTCAAATAAAAAATGGTTATGCATATCGTTGTCGTAACGTTGCCTTTGGGGGTTTTCCAAAAAAATGTTTTTTTTTACTTTTCACCCAAAAGTATTTCATAAATTACTTTTAACCCAAATCTATTTGTTTTTTTACTTTTAACCCAAAACTTTTTATCTTTTGAAATTTATCCTCATAACTTTTTTTACTTTCAACTTTGGTCCTTTATAGTTTTCATTTTCCGCAAATTTTTCGCTTTATGCTTGGTTCTAAATTTTGTGACTTAACACATCGTAGCGTGCATCTTTGGTTTAACGTTTTTACGTTTCGTTCTAAATTTTGTGAGTTAACACGACGCAACGTGCGTGTGTGGGTGAACGTTTTTACGTCGTCTATTTTTTCCCCGTTTGTCAGGTTTAACATAACGTACGGGTCTTAGATCCACTTAGTTATAACCACTGTTGCAGAAATCGGCCTAGGCGGCCGATTAATCGGCGCCTAGGCGCTAGGCGGTTGGCTACTGATTAATTTTAAGCTAGTCGGTGGAATTAATCGGTTTTGGTCAAAGTCGGTCCTAGGCGGTCCTAGGCGGTGAAAATCGGTCCTAGGCGGTCAAAAATCGGATTAATCGGACTATATTAATCGGTAAAAATCGGTAAAAGTCGGTCCTAGGCGGTCAAAAATGGTCAAAATCGGTCAAAATCGAACCATACTATCTGAAACTTGAAGTATTTATGTGAATTTTGAAGTATTATTTTTATATTATTGGGTATATATATATAATTTTGAAAAAATACATATAAAAATCCCATTCCGATTAATCCCGATTAATCCCTATTAATCCCGATTAATCCCTAGGCGGTACCTCACCGCCCGACTAGCGCCTAGCGCCTTCTACAACATTGGTTATAACTAAAGAATCCCCGCCGCATTGCGGCGGGTCGCAATCCTAGTTAATAGTATATAAATAAAATGATATAATTCCTATTTAAACGTGACTTCAATTTTTTCAATGCTTTGAGAATTAGATAAGTTGCCGATGGTTCAACTAATTGGTCCGATTTTTAACAAAAGAATAATGACGTGATTAACAGTATAGAAAGCATGAGTGCATGAAAATAGCATCGTGGGGATGTAGCTCAAATGGTAGAGCGCTCGCTTTGCATGCGAGAGGCACGGGGTTCGATCCCCCGCATCTCCAATTAATACAAGTTTTTTTTTTTACTTTTGTTGAATGCATTTATTTTGACACTATGATAAATGTGTGATCTTGTAGAGATAAAAAAACATCATATTCACATGATTATGGTTAAATTAATCATGTGGTTAATTTTGATTGTGAGAAGATTAAATATGGCCATCTATAATCAGTAACTGCTTTCGATTACACGCGTTTCATTTATCATTATATAAAAAAGAACATATATAAATGTTGTGCATAACACTACTAGAACGTTTTGTATATGCTAAGTAGAGAATGATATATGAAATGTGATTCTTTGTACTAACCAACTCCTTTATGGACTGATGTTATTAAATTAGTCATCGAACCCTGATCTCGGCCATGGATGCTATTGTTGGTCTATTCCATGATGTTTGGTGTTTACGTTATCTTTTAGAGTCGTTATGGGGTTTGAATCTATCTACTATAATGAAAGAAACCAACTTTTGTACACGTGTCATTCATTGAAGATATCCTTAAATCTATACTTATCTTATATTAACTAAATAAATAAATAATAAATTAATGTTAAATCTTATCATACTTTAATAAAATATTATTCTCAAATCTAAATTGTTAATTTAATATATTTTCTAAATTCTCTTGATTTTATTTAAATATATCACAAATTCACACAAATATTTAGGTTAGTATTTTATAAATTCTCTTGATTTTATTTAAATGTATCACAAATTTACACAAATATTTAGGTTAAGATTGTCTCTTCTGCTTAGTCTACATGTGATGAAATCGATGGATCAAACAATTCTTGATTTTATTAAAATATATCACAAATTCACACAAATATTTAGGTTAAGATTGTCTCTTCAGCTTAGTCTATATGTGATGAAATCGATGGATCAAATAATTTACATGATCAAAGCATTAAGCATACGTTTGAATTGCAAAATGATGCAAACTGAAGGAGTCAACTTATAAATCCCTTGGAGATATTATTTGATAAAGAATAAAAAAGATATTTTTAAAATAAATACCTCTATTTCCTACTTATCTTATATTAAATATATAAATAATAAATTACTATTAAATGTTATCCTAATTTATTAAAAATATAACTTTTTTAGTATTTATTATACAAAATCATATTTATTCAACTCGTGTAAAACGCGGGGTTTTTAAAAATTTAACATTTTTTTATTATTTACTATACAAAGTTACATTTATATAACCTGTGTAATATATAAAGTTTTTAAAGATATAACTTTTTATCATCTGTTATGTAAAAATAGATTTATTCAACACGTGTAATACACGGGGTTTTTAAGGATATACTTTTTTTTATTTGGTAGATTTTTCAACCCGAGTATACACGGATTTTTTTAAAGATACGACATTTTTAGTATTTAATATACAAATTACATTTACTTAACACGTGTAATACACATGATTTTTAAAGATATAACTCTTTTTTAGATCTATTCAACACGTGTAATATACGGGGTTTTTAAGGATGTAATTTTTTTTATCATTTGTTATACACGAGTTTTTTAAAGATACGACGTTTTTAATATTTAGTATACAAAATTACATTTATTTAATCTGTGTAATCACATGGTTTTTAAAGATATAACTTTTTTTTATTATTTCATATAAAAAATACATTTATTTAACTCGTACAATATACGAGTTTCATAAAGATATAAGTTTTTATTCTTTATTATATAAAATTATATTTATTCAACCCGTGTAATACACGGGGTTCTAACCTAGTTTTTCTTTTAATATAAATCGATGCTTTGCATTGAAGATCTAAAAACTGGACCTTTTCCTCAAGAGGCCTTTTCCTCATGATTTGTTTTTGTTAGTTCACTTAAAACCGGTTGATTTACTTGTGTCGAATCCATTAATGCATAACTAAAACGGAAACACCTATGATTTTAAGTTGAGTAAAATACTTTTTGAGTCCCTGTGTTTTAGTAGTTTTAACCACTTGAGCCCAAAATCAAAAAGTTTAACACACTGAGTCCATAACCACTCATTTCATAACATTTTGAGTCCAACTTTTAAGACTTGTACTTTTGATTTTGGACTCAAGTGGTTAAAACCACGAAAACACTGAGACTCAAAATTTTATAAAATGAATGGTTAGGGACTCAAGACGTTAATTTTTTTGATTTTGGACTCAAGTGGTTAAAACCACTAAAACACATAGTAATTTACTCTTTTAAGTTTTATCAGATGGTCCAGTCTTTTTTTTTCTTTTAACAGAAGCACATAACTGATTAACTATTTTCGACCAATAGTTTGTCTTATAGTTTTTAAAACCAAGTGTTGATAAGCACCTTGAACGGCAAGGAACAACGTGCCAACCACTGTAACACCGGGCGTTGTGACCAAGGTCGACTACTCGACCGCCGCCAGCCCCTTGGCTCTCCCAGATGCCTGGAAACCCGACCTCCACCAGCCCGAAGACACGACAGTGGAATAATCGGTAAAACTTCGCTTCCCATCCAAAACGAACCGACGCCACCCGTATTCGCCCTTCACCAGGATGCCGCAGAAAATAATGGGAAGAGTAGGAGTCGAACTTGGGTCACAAATAACATCAAGTTTTTTCCCGACCACTCCACCACTACCTCATTATCGTTGATAAGCATCTAGATCGACATTTTGTAGGAATTCAATGGAGTCTTAATTACTTAAAGAACCCTCCATGTGCCCAACCTTCATGTTCACTCAATCTTGGCTTATAACCTAATACTAATATTGTGTAAAATTTAAAATAAACTAGTTGATTTGCTAGAAAAAAAAAATTTAACATAACATCTAATATATTCAACTATTGGTATTAGTAAATAGATAATGTTATATGAAAATAAATAGTAAATATAGCATGTGATTTGTGGGACCAATAGTCCTTTGATCCTATCACATGACAATATTAATATATCGCCTTTTTTTCCATCAATTATTCTCCAATTATTATTCATCTTTAAACGCTTTAAATTAGTGGTACTTATACCTTTACAAAAAATTAATTAAGACATTTATTAAAATAAAACATTCTCTAAAAAAAAACCAAACAATACTACTCCAAGCTGTCTGTTATGGACCTATGTCTAAAAAATTAATTTACATCAATTATTTTTAAAAGCATATGAATATTATATTTTCTATGATATAATGCAATTATAACTATAGATTTTTTTTTTCTAGAGAAAGGATAAGAAAAGCTGAAAGCACAAAAGTGTCACGAGATTGAACTGGCCAAAATATTGTCTTGTTGTTGGATGTTAATTATTGTGTGCCATGCCAGACAACACACCCTTATTTGGTCTCTTGAAATGGTTTGTTTTTTTTAATAATTACCATTTACCATTAAGATGATTAACAGAATGATTATAGATTGACAAAATCAAAGATAAAATGGGTCATAACGAGAATCATCAAATGTATTTTGTTTTTACATAAATACAATATATATAGTTTCTAATAAATTTAACTAGTGAGATTCCCCCGCGCTTCGCGACGGGAATCAGTCGGTATTAGTTCGGTTCATTACGGTACCGGCATTTGCTATAGTATTATTCCAAAGAGAACATTACATCAGTCGAAAACAATAAAAACGAATATCAATACCGGTACTGATCCTGTTCAGTTGATATCGGTTATGTTCGTTTGCATTCTTTGTTTATTTTATTTCAACATTGCAATATTTTTTTATTTGAAGACGGACGTTGTATCGTTATCGTACCAAACCGAGTTGAAATTGATTAAACAACATCTGTATCAATCGGTACCAATATTTAATTTTATTGTTAACATTTTCAATAAACTGACACCTTATCGTTACGATATCATACCGAAACAAACTGAACCGAACAACATACCGGCATGCATTCATTTTTATAGTGTTTTGTTTGATAATGGATACTTTGATCGTATCTTAATCTTAAAAGTATTATAAGAAAAATAATGATTAAAATGAATTAAAGTAATAAAACAATAAAATAACTAAAACTTAAAAAAATAATATTGAACAAAAATATACTTTCTAAGGGATAAGTTCACGTACAAAGTGCCTTATCGTACAAAACGTACGAAAGGCATGAAAAAGCCAAAAAAAAAAGCGATGGTATTTTAGTAATTACTTGCTCGTAGAGTAATTATCAAAATTACTCTGAAAATGATTTTGTAGAGTAATTTTGATCTTGTAGGGTAATTTTGATAATTACTCTACAAAATCGTTTGTAGAGTAATTATGATATTCTACAAGATCAAAATTACCCTACAAGATCATTTGTAGAGTAATTATGATACTCTACAAAATTACTTTACAAGATCAAAATTACTCTACAAGAACATATTACAAAATTACTCTACAAGATCAAAATTACCCTACAAGATCATTTGTAGAGTAATTTTGATAATTACTCTACGAGTAAATAATTACGAAAATGTCACCGCATTTTTTTTACATTTTCACCCTATTCGTACGTTTTGTATGATAAGAGTATTTGTATTTGATCTTTTGTCTACTTTCTAATATGCCACAAATACTTAGTACTACTCATATAATTTCACCATGTGTGTATGTATATATATATAGAAAGGGGTGGGGATTGTTCTTGTAACATATCTATAACAATAACACACATGACACAACTATGTATATAAATACGTACACTTATATATAATAACACATAACACATATATAGTTATGAACAATATATACATCAAGTTTTTCAAATAAATTTGCTTTTAATATATATGTAGAGACAGAGAGAGGGGATAAATTCATTAACTAGTGTATACACCTTAAAAAATAGTGTATATTCACATGATCACATATATAGTACAACTACATTCACATTCACATTCACATTCACTTTTAGTTCCTAACTATTTAGTGATTAAAATTTGAACACAATACAAATCTACCCATCTTATAATATATAATATGTGTGTGGGTGTGTGGGTGTGTGAGAGTGTCTATATATATATATATATATATATATATATATAGTTATAAAGAGACAGAGACGTGTGTAGAAGACAATAAGAGAGTTGTGAGAAAACAGCAAGCAGATGATGGAAGAGGATTCACAATCATCTGAAACTGAACACCAAGAAACCGAACCACATAACCATTCAAAATTCAGCAAATCTCTCCAAGTAAGCCTACTTCATTTCACCTTTTATTGATATAAATATAGTCTATTTATTTTTTATTTTTTTTTATAATTCAGATAAAACTTTTAGAGAGTGTTGAATCCTTCATAAGAAAGTTTTAAACATTTAGAACAGACAAAAAAAAAATGTGTTTTTATTTTTAATTTTGTATGTTACTTTTGTGGTGTATGCAGGAATTAAAGGATTTATGTTCACAGCTTCATGCAGCAGCAGGATACTGTGAATCCAATTTTTTAAGTTCTAATCACAAGAATTTGTCAGTCTTTCCTTTTTTTTTTTATGTTGTTATATATTTTTAGTTTATTTATCGTCCCTGAGGATTGGGTGTGGTTGCCAGTTTCATCTAAAACAATTTTTTTTACCAAACAATTCTTCACTTTTGAGATTTTTTGCCATTTTTATCCAAACGACTAATTTGCTTTATTTTTTTTGTCAAACATTTGGATGAAAATGATAAAAAATCCCAAATCTCAGGGACGATTTTAGCAAAAAAGTTGGACATTTGGTTGAAAATGACAAAAAATCCTAAAAGTGAAGGGCAATATGATACAAAAAAGTTGTTTTGGATAAAACTAGCAAACTTGTCCAAACCTTAGAGACGATTTTAGCAATTTACTCTTTATTTTTTTTATCGAAGTACCATACCATACAAGTTTTTACCTTTATAGTAATAAAAAAGAGAATATTTCAGGTATACATTTATATTGTTTGAATTTTCAAAATTGTCTTTGAATGTACATACACTTTACACTTTTAAAAAAGTGTTAATAGCCAAAATGGTCCCTGAGGTTTGCTCACTTTTGCCACTTTAGTCCAAAATCCAAAATTTTTAAATCTGGGTCCCTGAGGTTTGCATTTTGTTGCCATTTTAGTCTAAAACTGAAATCATATCAGATTTCACAAAAAAAATTGCTTTTTTG
Organism: Helianthus tuberosus; assembly: GCA_030545235.1. Taxonomy (NCBI): domain Eukaryota; kingdom Viridiplantae; phylum Streptophyta; class Magnoliopsida; order Asterales; family Asteraceae; genus Helianthus; species Helianthus tuberosus. The sequence continues at coordinate 196,055,049 of CM060364.1, read as the reverse complement.
TCCTTTTCTAAAGGGGTATTTTGGTCATTTTGTTTTTATTTTAACTCAATATTGATTAAAAATAATAGAGTAAACTAAATAAATCACCCTATTTAAAGGGTTCATCTTCCCCAACTTCACCTGTTCAAACCCTAATCAGACACATCTTCATCTTTCCCCTAATCAGACACAACTTCACCTGTCAAAACCGCACCTTCATCTTCATCTTTCCCCAATCCAAACCCTAATCAGACACATCCATCACCGTAATCAGCCACCACCTCCACCCTAATCAGCCACCTCCATCACCGTAATCAGCCGGATCTGTCGGTCTTTTTCCTGTTATAAGCTCACCGTAACGCACCCCTTCTCCTCCCGTGAAACCCTTCCCTCTTCTGGATCAATATGCACACATACACACACCCAAAATCTTTGTGAGAGAGGGAGATCGAATAGAGGAGATCAGAGAGGAAGTCGGAGAGAGAAAGATGGAAACGACAGAGATGGTGGCTAAGGTGGTTGCCGGCAGTGGCGGTGATTATTGTTGTTGTTCAGATTTGGTTCAGCTGGGCTTCGGTTCATGCTTGGTTCAGGTCCGGCAGCCGTGTAATCGGGTAAACTTTTCAACACCCTCTTCTTTCTTTCAATTTTTTCTCGAACCACCTTCTCCGGCGGATGTGGGTTGTTTTCAAGTGTTGATGGTGACGGTGGTGCTTGGTTGTTGATGACAGAATTGGCGGATGTGGGTTGTTTTCAGGTTTAGGTGATGGTGGAGGCGATGGCTTTTGATTTGGTGGAGGTGATGCGGTGGTGGCTGATGGTTTATGGCAGCGGTGGTGGCTGATGGTTATGGTGGATAACGGTGGGGAGGAGGTGGCGATGGTGGTGGTGGTGGTGATGATGCGGTGGTGGGGATGCTGTGTTTTAGTGGGAGAGAACTGAGAGAGAGAGAACCGGTGATTATTAACTCTTTATTAATAATTAATATGTTATAAAAAACCTGAGATGGACCAAACTACCCCTGCACAAAAAGACAAAACAAGCAGCTTTCAACAGTCAAAATAGGGGGTTTTTTGAAATTTGGACTAAAATGGCAACAAAATGCAAACCTCAGGGACCCAGATTTAAAAATTTTGAATTTTGGACTAAAGTGACAAAAGTGAGCAAACCTCAGGGAACATTTTTGCTATTAACTCTTTAAAAAATATCATATTCTCGAAAAAATTTCATGATTTTGAATATGTAACTGACCCACCTTATACTTTCAAAAGATTTCATACTTTCGAAAAAAACTCGTGATTTTGTGAAATTTGTTGGTGATTTTCATGAGTATAGAGATAAAAGCTTGTGTGACATACTGACATGTACCCTAAATGTTTAAATATTTCCAAAAAATGAACATATTTATGATTTTCTCTGTTTTATATTCTAGTCTCCCCATAGTTATTTCTACATACACATTTTGCTCAATATATATAAGATATCCTTAAAGTAAAACTTTTAGTTGGATCATTTTGATCCATTTATTTTACTACTAGAAAACACACTTTTACAGTGAAAAATTACTAATGGTAAAGTCTATACCCACACCCGGTTCTCGCTAAGGGACTGTTTGACAACTTCTGAATGGTTAAGTGCCTAACCAATAAGATGTCTGAACCAATAAGTGCTGAACCAGTAAGAGCTCTGAACCATTAAGAGCCTGTATAATGCTTAACCGTTCAGAGGCAAATGTCTGTTTGACCAATTCAGATTAGAGGTCTTAACCATTCAGACTCTGTATAAATTTTAACCATTCAGAGGCAAATGTCTGAAACATTTAGACATCTGCTCGTGAAACAGTCTTACCATTAAATGCTGAACCAGTAAGAGGTCTAAACCATTAAGAGCCTTATTAAGAGGTAAACAAACAGCCCCTTAATGGTTCAGGCCTCTTATTAGTTCAGCACTTAACTATTCAGAAGTTGTCAGACAACCCCTTAGTATAATGCTTAACCATTCAGAGGCAAATGTCTGAACCATTCAGACATCTGCTCGCGAAACAAACAGTCTGAACCATTAAGTGCTGAACCAGTAAGAGGTCTGAACCATTAAGAGCCTCATTAACAGGTAAACAAACAGCCCCTAACTTTCGCTAACTGGTTGATATCTTGACCGTCAGATTAGCGACAAATTTTTTCGTCCGTAAAAGAGAAAATTCAAAAGTGGGTATGATTTGAGGATCAAGATACAAGAAGGGACTAGGGATGTATATGTTCTTTCATTTTCCTTGACAGAAACCAAAAATATTGTTTGTTTCTTATATTGTTTTATAGAGGAAAAAGACTATGCTACCCTTTTGATCATACAGCTTAATTAATAAATAAATTTATTATATGCAGAGTTGTGGAGAACACCAAGGAGTATGTGTGTAGGGCAGTGGTTGCAGTTGTGGATCATCTTGGAAGTGTTTCAGCCAATCTTGACCACTATATTTCTGAAGCAGAAACAGACACAATCTCTCAAACAGAAGTCAGAATTGATTTGTTAAAACAGGTGTGTTGTTATTTTGACTTTTTTTACTACATAATTCTTGTAAATTATAAAAGCAATTAACCATTTATTAATATTGGGATTGCGCAATGAAATGTAATGAAAAACTAGTAAAGTTTTTTTCGCGGGGATTCGGTATATGCACAAACCGGTCATTATCGATAGTGCAAAAATACCATAACCGACTCGTATCGAAATCGGAAACCATAAAAAAGAATGTCGGTACGGTAATGCTATTGTCTAGTCAGTACCGGTTCGGTTTGGTTTGGTTTGGTATGGGTACTGGGTATCGTTCGCGATACATAAAGTTACTTTATTTTGAACACAACTATGTTTTCAATAAAATTTTTATTGATATACTGACCAAAGAATTAAACGTAATTGTGTATTTAAATTTTTTTTTTTTTCAAAAAATTAATGAACGCAAACTAGTGGAGAAAAATCAAATAAAAAATACATGAGTTATTATTAAAAAAATAAAACTAAAAATTTAAATGAAATATTTTCTTAAAAAAAAAAAAAACCATTAAATGGCCACCAACCTTGACACTTGAAAAATGTAACGGGGAATGCTACCCTTCATCCAAGTTGGTTTTAACAATAAGTAGTGGGATATTTTGCGTTTTGCGGCGAATGTTTGGTCGGTATTGATTCAGTTTATTATCGTACTAGTACGGTACAGACATTCGCTATAACAAATCAACATGTGATGTGTTTTACATCAATTGAAAACTATAAAAATGAATACCAATATCAATGTTGTTAGGACAATATCAGTTCAATTCATCATGGTATCGGTACTGGTATTCATTTATCGTCACAGATGGAGTGGTATAAATAAAACAATATCAAAATTGAATGCCATACAAATGAATACAGGTAACGTTACAAGTGTTGTTCAATTTAATACGATATGATAGCAACATGGTGTCAGACTATTGGAACCGGAAACCATAAAATGAATAGTACCGATGTTTGGTCGGTTTCAGTTCGGTACTATATCTATTTTTATAAAATTTATAACAGGTAACGTTAAAAAAATATAAGGATGGTTGCAGATACAAATAACGTTAAAAAAATATAAGGATGGTTGCAGATACAAATAACGTTAAAAAAATATAAGGATGGTTGCAGATTTGGTTTTAATTTCTAAAAGTTAACGAATGCAAAATCAAATGATAAATGTTAAAAAAATATAAGGATGGTTGCAGATTTGGTTTTAATTTCTAAAAGTTAACGAATGCAAAATCAAATGATAAATAAAATATTATTGAATAAACTTAAATAAGTATTTAGAAAAATCGTTTACAATCATCGTATTCCCTATTAAAAAATAATTTACTATCCATCGTATTTCCTTTTCAAAATAAGTATAGAGTTAAGCTCCGGTACAAATGTGTCTTAACATACAAATTTACTTAACTTAAGAAGTAAAGGAGGGAATTCTTTCTTTCTTTTCTTTTTTTGAAAATTTTATTTCTTATCTTATTAAACACGTATTTTAGTTCCAGGATCTATAATAATAATAATAATAATAATAATAATAATAATAATAATAATAATAATAATAATAATAATAATAATAATAACACTAGTAAAGTAATTACACATAATTACTCTACTAGAGTAAATACATGATTTTTTTTTATTATTTTGCAACTAAACATCATGTATAAATTGATGTGAAAAAAATCCCTCCTTTACTTCTCATGTTAAGGTTTGTATGTCAAGATCAATTTGTATTTGATCCTTACACTATATATAAAGGAATAATAATCCCAATTATTGCCTGTTGGCCGGCAATGGACCAAACTTCAAAAATTCACACTGGCGGTCCCACCTTTTCACATATTGGCTCTTCAATAGACCCTAACTAACAGAACTCTAATGCCGTTAGTCTTCGGTCGCCGGAAAAACGTTTTTGGTCAGAAAACTCAACCTTTTCATCTCAAACCTTTAAGAACCTTTTCTAGTAAAAAGACCCAATTATTAAAGTCGCCGGAAAACTTCTTTTGCCAGAAAACTCAACTTTTTAGCCAGAAAAACTCAAAGTTTTCGTCCCAAACCTGTTTGTAACCATAGATCGGACATTTAGGAACCTTTTTCCGACTAAAAACATTTTTCCGGTGACTGGAGACTAACGGCGTTAGGGTTCTGTTAGTCAGGGTCCATTGAAGGCCAATATGTGAAAAGATGGGACCGCCAATGGGAATTTTTAAAGTTGGGACCGTTGTCGGCCAACGATCAATAGTTGGGATTATTAAAATCCATTATTCCATATATAAACAATAAATAATAATCAAAATATTTTTTGTGTTGCGAAAATCGCCAAATGATCTTATAGCAACCAAATTGAGGATTAGCCTTTGGATACACAATTTTGTAAGATTAAAGCTTTTTTACTTGATTTTTATATTTTATGTGATTTAAGCTTTCTATGAGCAAAAAATAAATTAGAATCGCATTTTTATGCAATTTTTGCATTTTTTTTTTCTTTATGGTTCTAATCTTTTTAACGCTATTTAAGTTTTTCTGTGGATACAAATGCAACATGTCATATGTAGGAATCATGGTTCTTACCCGTTTTCATGATTTTACACTTCTTTATGTCAGGGTCTTCTTCGAAAATCAAAATATTTTTTTGGTTCTGTGCGAGATTAAAAAATTGGGTAATATTCGAAAATCTCTATTTAATATAAACTCATCAATCACTAAAATTTATGTGGATGTAATTAAAATAGTTATTTTTAGCTAAGTTTAGGAAGTATTTATTAATTAACGGGAAAGATGCAGTTGACAAAATTAAGCATTAAATGGCACTAAAAAAAACCAAAAAATCAGTTTAAGTAAAGAATTTGGAAACTCCGAGATTAGAACCCGCGTCTCATTGTTAGGCTGGAGGGTGTGGGGGCTCCATCCCCGCCACGTCACCATGTATAGCGCCCATATGGGCTCCATCACCACACCCTCCAAGTGAAGAGGGGGGCGCCATTGATGGGGCTCCATCATGGTAACACCCGGTAACGCCATGGCTTGGAGTTTGGACCAATCAAATGTTTTTTTTTAATTTTGTTTAATAGGGGCTCCATCCACACCATGTAAATTAAAGGGGGGCTCCATAGGTGAGGTGGATCCTAGGTGGACTTGATAAAGCCCCATAGAGCTCCATCCACACCTCATAGCCTTGTATAATCAAGGCAGTAACCACTAGTACAAGGGTTCATTTATGTTATTTCTTGATTCAGTGCATATATATTTCATCTTATACAACGTAAAATCTATATAAAATTAAAAAGATTTGGGCCCTCAGAAGGTTTGGCCCTTGTGCCGTCGTCCACCACCCCGCGTCCCCGCACCCCTACGGCCGGCCCTGTTTTATGTGATTTTGTTTTATTTACTTTTACATGATTCTAACACATGATGCGTTGTTTTCTTATTCCCTATATAGACACCCATTTAGTGTCTCTTGAGGCCTCCCATTACGTGGAGGTCACGGGTTCGAATCCTGGGTACTCCAGGCTCTTCAATCCAATCAAGTTGGCATGCGTATTTACCGTCAGGGACCGTTGTTGGGTCGTGAACTGGGAAGGGAGATCCCTTCGGCGGCTAAGGATACCGTGCACCTATATTTTTTAAATAGACATAAGTCACGTAAAAAAGAGACAAAGTCGAATAGAAAAAAACTAATATCTCATGTCGACAATGTTAATTTCTACCGGTTCACATTTACTAAAATCGTTTAATTTCAGTGTACCACATAAAGTGTAGGCATATGATCATTTTTTATTGGTTTCATATTTCTTAAAATTTATTGGTAAATATAGTCACTTAACTAACATTCTTATTTAAAATTTTTCTTTTTATTCAACCAGAAACTGTTTACCTGCCAAGAATATTCCGACAAGCTTGCTCTAGCTAAAATAGCTTGGAGGTCAGAGATCCCACGATATAATTCTCGTTATTTAAAACCGCGTAAGATCTTGTCTTTACTACTTTGGATCTTGTCTATGCCAAAGATAAGTTTGATATATATCTAGATGTTTTATGTCACTCGGTTTTCTTTGTCGGGCAGCTGTCTCGGATGTTTTGATTCAAAACTCGGGGAGTGAGATAGTCGCAAACACCGAAAACAATAAGCAAAGGTTTAAAATCGACGAGGAAGTTCCCCTTTTCTTTTACACTTGTATATACAAGTCGTCATCTCAATATAGCGAATCTAAAAACGATGACAATGCAAAAGCGTCCTTGTCGCTTTCAGGTAAAAATCTAGTATTATCAGTGGCATACCCAATATATTTTTTACTCATGGCACGCTTATTGTTGAGTAACTAACATGAAAAACTAGTATCAGATGTTATATAACATATAATCTGTCTTACTAGAACTTTGTGACACTAGTGTTTACAACTCGGGCCCACCCCTAAGCTTAATGTCGTTTGTATAATGATAGCTTTGCCAGTCCGCGATAACTTGTCAATCCAGGCAAAACCTCAATCCGTGTCGTTTCAATTACAGGTGACTGTCATGTGTTCAGATGATTAGCCAAAACCTTATAAGCCTTTGAATTCACAACTTATCGATCGTTTATTAAATGTTTAACAGGAGAAGCACAAGAGTAGACGTGGTGCATTGTTTAGGAAGTCGATGACAAGCAACGAGATCTTATCGATAATTCGAAGGAGAAAATGATGTCGGAGTAGTTTGTTATGTGAGATTCAATATTAGTGTGGGAGTGGATATTAGCTTTGTTTATTTCTTAACTAAATTGTATTTTTCCTCTTTGTGTTGTAAAAAAAAGTTGTAAATCCGTTCTTATTTATTGTCTGTCAGTATTTATAGAATCTAGATTAACCAAAAATATAATATAACATCTTGAATTGTTATGGACATTTTACTATAAAATGGATGTTTGTGTAAAAAATGACATTTAAAATTATCAGGCATGATTAAATGATAGTATAAACAATCATGCAAGATGGTGTTCGGACAAGCGCTAGCGTGCCAAGGAGGAAGCACGACCGTCCATGGGGAGCACGGTTGTGCCAATTGTAAGTCGTCATCATTGTCGCGTGTATCTTAGTGACTTGACACCAAAGGCAAGCATGACCGCATTTTTTTTGAACGACTGAATTTTATTAGACAAAAGCACAACTAGCGAGACCTAGGACAAGGAAACCAGGATACAAAGACAGATTACAGAACACTGAAATTACACCACTTCGACCATTCTAACGCATGCAACCTCGCTCTATGTTTAATCCAAAGGAAGCTTGATGTTTTGATATCTGCCCATAGTCTCGAGATGTCCACTCTTTAACTTGAAAAAACCACATCGTTGCGCAGTTTCCATAAGCTCCAGCAGGCTGTTAAGATGATTGCACCCACCATTTTCTTCATATGAGCCGGGCCATTGATGTGCTGATGAACCCGAAGAAGATCCGAAATACTGGATTGGCATGTATCCCTGAAGTGAATAAACTTAACTGAAAATTTTAATTTAGTTAGTTCTAAAGGACATAGAGTGTAACAGGTTTTGCAAATAAGGAATTGTGACTATAATTATTGAAGTTAAAGGCTATCAGTTGCAATTCGGTATAAATTGTGACAACTGGCACAAAACCGGTAATTTCAATACAGTTTAGTTATTATTTAATATATGCAATTATGTAATGTCAACATTGTCTGATTACATGCTATACATGTGAATTCATGCACGTTTTATACCTCAAATATTGCTTTATGCATTACTTTAAGCGTTGCGTCAGAAAGACTAGTAAACTCACTGGTAAGACACACTGTGTAAGCATTTCTGCAGAAAGCAGTCAGATAATAGAATTAGGGCCTAGGAATAGGTCCAACATCTAGAATACTAAAACCCAAGTGTGGGTACAAGGGTTAACATATAAACTTTCCGGAAGCCAAACTATGCTCTAAAAAGCACCCGAAACTCACTTTAAATGCAGAATTCTGCATAAATCAGCACAATTAAGCTATAATCAGCTTTTAAACACATTAATATCATGTAGAATTTATGTTTTATTGTCTAGTATAACTTACAAAGTGTCGAGAATTGAAACTGCCACAAAATGTGCTTCATACCTAGTGAAACTGCACAATTCAGCACTTTAACGAACCGTAACGAACCGAACAACCGGACAATACCCCGGGACATCAAAATTTGACTAGAAGTAATGTTTTTATGATATTAAACTAGTATTGATGCTAGAACACCTTAGAAATCATAAAAACACCTAAACACACTTAAACTAACTTAACCCCCCTCGTTTGCACTTTAAACCCCCAAGTACCAAAATTTTACACTTTGCCCCCCCCCCTTTTCACCATGGCCGGCCCCTATGGGCCCCACATGCCTTGGAATATTTTATTTAACTTAGTCCCCTAACTAGAGTGCAAATAATCTCTAAAGGTGATCATATGTTGGAGAATTCTTTATAAAAACCATAAGTAACTAAGCATTGCCCATTATCACATAAAAACTTCATCTTCTTCTCTTGTTCTTCTCCTTTGGTCTCGGCTTAACCCACACACAAATACACATCCATTTTCAAGCTTCAATCTTTCAATCCAAGGTGACCTAGAGGTGTAAGAAGCTCATCTAAGAAGGTGTAAGGTGCTAGAAGTGGAAGGACCTCACTTTGGAGCTTTTAACCACTTGATTTCTTCCTTGTTCATCATCTTCATTCTTGTGCCACTTCCCTAGCCATTAGAGCTAGTAGTAAGCTTCTTGATCACTAAAATAAGTCGTGTTTATGTTATGTACAAGTTTCACCATCTAAACAACTTAACTTTTAAAGAAGAAAATGAGAAGATCTAACATATTTATGAAGAAATCAAGTGATTACATGAATTTTTAGTGTATGTAATGAAGTTGTTGATGTTATATCTTGTGTTTATGTTTAGATCAAATATGTTAAAGCTTGGATCTAACAAGTTTAAGCATGGATCTTAAAGGATCCATGGTTAAACTTGAAGATGAACATATGAAGCATTATGTGAACATGAAAAATGAATTTTTATGCATAAACTTGTAATCTTCAAGTAATAAAGTGAGTGTAGAGCTAATTTTTGAAACTAAAACTCATGGAAAGTTTGTTAAAAATTTAACATAAAGCTTGTTTTTGAAAGATCTAAAGTTATTAAGCATGGATCTTGAAAGATCCATGGTGAAACATGATGTAAAAAATAAGGAATAATGGATTTTAATAATCCAAACTTTCACCCATTGGCCGGCAACGGACCAAACTTCAAAAATAACCGGTGGTGGTCCCAACTTTTCGTATATTGTAAACCAATGGACTTTTACTAAAAAAAACCTTAATTTCTTTTTGTCTCCTTATCCTTTTCGGTTTAGTAAAGGTCCATTGGTTTACATTATACGAAAAAGTTGCCGAAAAGAATAAGGAGACAAAAAGAAATTAAGGTTTTTTTAGTAAAAGTCCATTGGTTTACAATATACGAAAAGTTAGGACCACCACTGGTTATTTTTGAAGTTGGGTCCGTTGCCGGCCAATGGGTGAAAGTTTGGATTATTAAAATCCATTTTGCCTAAAAATAATGATCTTTCTAATGAAAATAAAAGTGGTTTTAGAACATGATTTACAAACTTTAAAGACCATTAAACTCATGGATGAGTTGGTTAATAAAATAAAGTTTCATAAAATTTTGTTTAAAATGCTCAAGAACACTTATTTTTGGAAAGATCTATGTTAAGTGTAGATCTAAAAGACTACACATTTTTAACAAGAATCAAGTTCACCATGATGTTTCATATGGAAAAATTAGTGTATGTTGTTGGCGATTATTGTTGAAAATTGTTTTGGTGTTGAAAAGAAAATAAACACATGTTTTGAAAACATGGGAAACCTCCATTTTTAGGGGAAACTATGTCAAATTTTTTATAAAATTTTGACACTTAGAAAATATAAGTTGTGGTGAAACTTATTCTCAAAAAATTCACCTAAAAATGTTTACCAAGGTTTCCCTAATTTTTGTAAGAAATTACAAGTTAAGAAATGATGATTTCTTCAAGATAAAAGTAATATTAAGTATGTATATTTTTAGGGAAAAATATATATATTTAGTGATCACCAAATTTTGTGCTAAGTGTATATTATGTGTATCATATGTAGTAGTGTATTAGGGACTTGAAAAATACAGTAAATACTCTCAAGGAGTATGAATACAAAAATACACATACAAATACATGAGAATACTAAAGTATACAGGTATACAAAATTCCTCACAAAGGAGTACATGAACAAAGACAACAAAATATATTCATAAAAATATATTCTTTAACATATTGTTGAACTTGGACAAGTTATGGACTCGAATATATATTTTTGGACAACTATATATATAACTTATACCAAGTATTGGAATTTATACGAAAATCGGGCGGATAACAAGAATAACCATATATATTTTATAGCATGACAAAATATATATATTTCATACAAGTCTTAAAAATATATTATTTTTAAGAAATATAATTCCGGAAAGTAATAAAAATCAAAGTATTGATTTTTGGTGAAAAATACAAAATACACAAGTATTTACATAAAATACAAGTATACTTTCCTAAGAATACTTGTACAAAAATAATATTAAAAATATTATTTCACAAAATAGTTATATTTATTCTTGGAAAATAATATAAGTAACCTACATGGAAAGTTAAAAATATAAATTATTTTTAACCCTTATTACCTTGATAAAAGTCTTATATACAAATATATATTTTAAAGAGTGAAATATATATTTACAATACATACTCAAAAGTGCACGACACAACGTACGGGCAAGACCCGACAAACAAGGGCACGACCCTCACTAAGAATGAACATACAAAGAACATATACATAAACAAAAGATGGTGACTTGTACTTGTGTGATACAAGTCTAGTGACTAACATTAATAGAACACGTATAGGTCACGACGCTACGAAACCAGCCGGTGAAGTTTACGACACAATATACGCAAAGTTGTGAGTTCATGTCCCCACTTTTAATCTTTTACTTGTTTTCTAAACCTGGGGAAAATACATGTGCTATGGTATGATGATTACAAAAACTAAGGAATGATACTATAGATCATGTGACGTATAGGGTGCCATAAGCACCATTAATCAGTTACATACAAAGACCGTGGAACAAAAGGTTAGATCTAATGGGTTTCAAGCAACCACACTCTTGGCCACTCTTTTACCAAGAAGTGCATTTGTGTCTCTAGTCGTGAATCGAAAAATAAAAATGCCTATGGTTTGAATGCTTCCTATGTCGTTACACATGTTGATGGCCTAGCTAACCATTAGCGATCTCGTATTCCTAACATTTACAGAAGTACTTATTTTCAGTACAAATCACATACCATGTTTTCTACAGCGAATGCTTAAATGTTTACACAAAACTGCATGAATTCACACCAACATTATGTTGACGATTTTCCAAAACTTACATGTATTTCAGGTAACTAAAGTAGATGTGCGTGTGGTTTCACCCTTGCTCAAGAATGTCGTTTGTGTTTTTAGTTACTACGTGTCAAGACTCCTATGCCCGTTTTGCTGGGTTTGGTTGTTATGTCCCATCCTGTGTGGTGATATAAGGATCAAAACCTTTATGTTTGTCTTTGAATAATGCTGTAAACTTTTCAGACAATATTTTATGTCGTGATGTAAACTTAAAACTTAACTTATGTTTTTAGTTATGTAATGTTAATGGCATTTGGAGTTATTTTATGATCATGTAGTATGTTTACCATTCGTATGCAATGGGAACCTTTCAAGATCACACCTCGTGCTTCCGCCTTAGAAAGATGTGTGACAGATTGGTATCGGAGCTACGATTGTAGTGAACCAGGATTCCTTCTCGAGTCTAGACTACAATCTTTAGGATCCTCTCACGAAAACAATTTTTCAAAAGTTTTCATTACATAAAACTTTCCGCGACATCCAATACCTGAAATAGTTTTCAAAGAGTCAAGTAAGGACACTACGAGACTTAGGGTGCACTGGAGTAGAACATGTCTTTGACTGAGAATTACTTGCAACAATGTGTATAATTATTTGTATATTAATTAAGTAATAATTAATATATACATATACTATGAATAAAATATTACAGGTACACATGTCTTCGTCTGAAAGCAGTGGCCTATCTAAAGGAAGTGACCCGGTGATGATTGTCTTTGACGAAGAGATTTCCTCAGCACAGGAGACGTTCACGTCAGACTTCGAGGCCGACCCCGAGATGGAAACCGACGATGATGACATCGACGATGTCTTAGCTTTACCTTTACCCCTCCATGGCCAGCTTATCATCGGACATCCTAATGGAGAGCACCTCGTTGAGCCTATTCCCATCCATGCTATTCCTTTTGCCGCGATCCCTAATGTAAGTCCCGTTGAACCGGATCTTTCAGTGATATCAAACAGCCTATTGATTGTGTGGAATCCAATCAATAGGTGATTCAAGAAAAACCGAAAAATATGAAATATGAAGAACACAATACCGAAAATCACTTTAAACACTTGCACACGATTCTATTACTATCAACTAGCAAAACCGTCTAGTACAAGTGCTCACACCTTCAATCGCCTCTCTCTCTAGATCTATATGAAATTCTGTAACAATGAGGTTCAAAACACTAAAACAAGTTAGAAACTTGTTTATATACTCAACTAAGCCCACTTCCCTACATGGGCTTCCCTTGGGCCTGCTTGGCCCACATGGCCTAAAGCTTGGCCCAAGTGACCTATAAAGGTCCACAACCTAATATAAACTAACCCGGTAAGGCCCAGCTCATAACCATAGCTCGTTGTATTAATTTGATGCGTCAGTCTCACACTTTAGGGCCTAACAATCTCCCCCTAGACTGATGCCATCAAATTGTCTTCATAGCATGAATTCAGCAACGTCTTCAACGAAGTCTATGGTTGTTTCTATGCTGCAGATGTTGTGGAAGTTCTTGACTTCTGAACTCTCAGCACTGGGTCTCTTTCTTCAGCTTTTGTGGTTAGCTTCATATCAGGATCTCGATCAGCTTTTCTTGAAAATCTTGTTAAAAAAAATGTGAGAGGAGGATTCTCAGCAGCTCTTTTCTTCTTCAATCTTTGTCTTTCAAGCAGATTCATGGTACTTCTTCAAATGTACTTTCACTGTCAGACGGCGTTTCGTATCCGGTTCTTCTGACTCAGGTACATCTTGTTATTGTGCTGCTTCAGGCTTCTTCAGCAATGAACAGCATCTCAGTCTTCATCAACCCCTGTTCTTGATTGAAATCAAGTTCTGCACATGCTCACAAACTCATAAGCAAACATTTCTTATGCAACAGGGAGAGTACCATATGAACACTAGGTAAATCCAAGTATTTATACTCGGATTTCACAATTTAAATTCTTTAAACTTTTGATGATCAATCAAATCTTCAAGAACGGTTACATTTTTAATTTTTAAGAAAACAAATAAACACTCTATTTTTGGATTTTTGGTTTTATAGAAAAGCAAGACACTATTTTTGTATTTTTCTATTTTTTTTATTTTTTTTTAATTTTAAGAACTAGAAACAGATCAAAATTCAAAATATAAACAACTACCATAATATACAATTACAATTGCAATGGGATCAAAATTCGTTCTCAAGCAGACTAAGGAACACTTTTCAGTACGAGCCTAATCAAACTGGTCTATGCGATTGCCAATATGTTTGTCCACTTAAACTTTAACGCTCAACTTTCAATTTTTCAACTTCGTGATATACTTTAGGTAATATTATACTATTATACCCGTGTGTCCCATTCCAAGGCATACCCCCGCGATCAAGGTAAGCACAACGATTCATCGTAGCAGGTGAGTATACTGATGTCATCCATTAAGATATCCTGAATGTGTCTAGGTCTGCATATAATCTGTTTTATCATGTTTTGATTTCTTAACAATGAACACCCAAATAAATACTAATCAAATCCTGGAAATATAAACAGCACACTCTATCATGCAAGTATCTTCCCTACCACATATTTCACAAATCCAATCCAGATTTCTGAAATCTTAACTGGGAATAGGTTGAGAAGAGAACATAATAGATCTTTTGCAGAGATGGTATAATATACAGATCAAATGAGTTTTTCTCAGTTTGATATAGGTTTCTTGGGTTTCTTTTGGGCACTTGAGGGCCTCTTTCAGGTGTATAATTGATCTACAGCGCGACAACGTACAGCTAGGTCAGCATGTATCTGGATGCAGCAGAAGCTGACGTTGCCTAGCACCTCCAGGTCAGCATATATCTGGATGCAGCAGAGGAGGTACACGACTTTTTTCAGAGAAGATTTCAGAATCAGATCAAAATTGTGTGTATCGGGACAACATACAGACATTCAAATAGAAATGAGCTAATTCCAAGTGACTTTCTTTCCTGGGTTCATGTATAATTTTAGTTCTGAACAGAAAGACAGCCAAGATATCCCCGGATGATTCAACAATATAAAGACCCGAAACCTCAGATGTTGGCTATCTATCAACGCAAGATTTAAGACCATAAAATCATACGCCGTTGGTATGTTACCCACATGGTACATAGTTCGTTATGTTTATATCACTTAGTATCTTTTATCATTTGAGCGTCAAGCCTATCGACATATCGCAGTAGATCCTAGTCTTTTCAGCTATGGCACCTTACATGTGTTAGTCAAACCCTTTAACACAAACATTTATTTCACTTCCCATATCATGCAATCTTTCTTTTTGGCTTTTTCATTTTTCTAATGTTTTTGTATTTTTCTCATTTTCTCCCCCTAAAACAATACATATTTACAACAAACTCTTTTTGTATTTTCTGAGTTTTCTCCCCCTAAACTCTATATCTATCTATATGTTCATCTCCCCCCTAAATTTGTGCATAAATCTTGTATTTTTGCGCAAATTTACCATTTACTAGAGAAAGGACACTTTATATACAAAATAATGAACTAAGAAAGGGAAAAAAAATATTTTTGGGTAACCGTTCTGTCATCAGATTGAAGACTAATCAAATGCAAATCAAAGTACTGAATTTAAACGGTACCTTTTGCTGATCTTATCTTACTTCTCTAATCTCCTCCAAAGGAAACATATCATCTGTAAAAAAAAATTGAACTTTTTGCAACAGTGAAATGTTACCCGTTTTTATCTCTGGAACAACCGCTATCAACATTCCAGAGATTGTCAACAGCTCCTCCTTAGTTGTTCCTGAAAGGTAAGGAGATTAGTAAGACATGGGTACCCAGGCCATCGTGGTCCTGGGATTTCCTGAAGCATCAAAATAAGACACTTCCTTTAAACATAAGTCCCCTTTTGTCTCAAGGATTGGAGACGTTGCTGCTTTGGATTTGGGTTTCCAAATCTGTTTTGGTTTAACAAACGTATTTGTTGCCTTCGGTTGAGCAACTTTAGCTGATTCAGATTTAGAAAGACGTTTTTGTTCTTGAACAGCCTTGCGTTTGTTTTTAGCAGCGTTCCAATCCCCATCAGAAGGTTTAACCTTGGGATTCACATTCTTCATTGCCTTAGGTGATGATTCCTTCATCGGCTTAGAATGGGATTTATCCTTTCGTGTAACCCTCTGATTTTGCACATGATAGGGTACATGGGGACGCCGTGTACAATTTCTAGCAATATGACCCACAATGCCACAGTTGTAGCAAGTTTGTCTTTTCATCGGAAAGACGTTTTGAGCAGCTTGATTTGCTCTAGCAGGTCCTGAAGGACAAACCGGTCCTTTTTGCGCTGGATGCTCTTGCACATTTCTCTTAGACGAAGACGAATTTGGGTGCTTGTATGTGCTGGTTGCAGAAGTCTTGTTGCTTTGAGCACCATTCTTCGTCTTTTCTCTCTGATTGGAGCTTTCAATCACCTTGTCATGAGCCTTATGGGATCGTGATTGTCTTTGATGAGCAGACTTCTTATATCCTCGACTTTGATCTGCTCGTTTTGGCTCCTTTTGTGTGTTGTGAACTGGCTCACAAACACCAACACAAGAGTGAGTGTTGACTTTTTGTTGCACTTTTGGGCGATGAACACAATTTCTAGCTATGTGTCTAGGAATTCCACTGTTGAAACATGTCTGTCGTTTCAGTGTATGGAGATTCGATGAGCTAGCAGCATTAACTGATCCGACTGGTCTAGATGAATGAGCTTGTTTTGGTTGCTTTGCTTGTGTTCCATGTGCCTTTTCTGACCTCTTAAGTACCTGTTGATCAGAACTAGCACAAGCATGAGATTCATACGGATGATGTTTTTCGTCTTTTACAAGTTTATCAGGATTATATTGAAAAGATGATTCAGTTTCCGTTTTAACTTCCTTTTCAGAAACATTTTCTTGTGACTGTTCATTTGTTGTGACCACTTCTTCTTTTACAAAATCAGATTCAGTTTTAATTTCTGAAGATGCAGAAGTTTCATCAACACATGTTTCATCAACACATGTATCATGTGAGTGTAATTGTGGTTTACTTTCAACTTTGGTTTCCAATGTGGTCCCACTAGATTCAACATTAGGGACGTCCACTGTCACACTATCATTAGCTGTAGGGTTAGAAGCATCATCAACTACTGAAAAACAACCATCATCAGACGCATTATTCAAAGGTTCATGACAAGCATCAACTGTTTTACCCGACACATAACTACGAAACGAGTTAAGAAAAGCTTGTCCAAACACACAACCAGAATCAGTTTTATCAAAAGTAGGTTTAGAAACATCATAATCTAAAGGTGGTTCATCCCCAAACATATCACCCCATCTTACTTCAGGTACTTCATCTGCACATGATGAAGAAACGTTAGGATCAAAAGTACCCTTGGACACAAAACAAACTGGTTTAACCACCTGTTTTTCAACAGGTCTGACATTTACTGATGGCTTACAGTTTTTGGGACCATAAGTCATTTTGCTTTCATTCATCATCTCCTCCTCAGTCATAGGTAAGTAAGTGTAATTTTCATTATAAGGAGGAGGAGCCTGATTAAATCCCAATCCCAACCCTTTTCTTTTCTGGTATGCTAACTGTTGATCACACAGGTTTTTGACTAATTTGCTGGAAGAATCAAATTTTTTAATATTTAGCTCATTTATTTGATATCTATCTCTGATATCCTCCAGTTCTTTAGTCACATTGCATAGTTTTTCTTTAACCATGAAGAGTTGGGCTGTCGTTACACTAACATCATCCTTGAGTTGGATGATGTCCTTTCGTTGAGCTTCGATTTTCTCCTTAAAAAGTTTTTCATTATTAGCCAAAGTGAAATTTTTCCTTTTAATGTCATTATAGTCTTCGATTAGCTCAGCGTTGTGTAAATGATATGCCTCAACCCTTTCTCTACATTCAGGAGTGCAAAAGACAGAAAATATCTCTTCTTTGGTAATTTCTTGAGCCACTGGTTTGTGAAACATGAATGCCATAATTTCAGCGGGTGGCTGTTACTTTTGTTCTTCTCCTCAAAACACAAACCAAACGAGAACCTGTGTACTCGCTAACTCAAACCTTTGCACGTGAATGAACCCGCTTTCTGAACCGCGCCTCAAAAATCTGTCAAAACTTATCACACCAAACAAACCTTCCCCTTTTTTTATTATTTTTATTTAACCCCTTTTTTATTGTAAAAGAAAACTTATTATTATTATTAATATATTAATATATTATAAATAATGATTATGTAATGATGATCTAATGATTATCAATATTATAATAATTATTATTAATAATAAAACCTAATAACAAAATCACAGACGTCTTCTTCGTTTAACGTTGCCGAACCGAAACCTTAATTAATTTCAGGCGCCACCACCGATGTTGAACGGAGATGAGGATGGTGGCGGTTTGGTCGGAAGAGGACGGCTGTCGACGATGATGAATGTCGGAGGTCGAGATGCAGGTTGATCGGAGAAGACAACTGTGGTGATGAAGTCGGTGAAGACGATGGTGATGGCAACCGAAGATGGTTGACGGTGAAGATACGGTCGCCGGAGATGACAATGAAGATGGAGGAACGATGATGATACTCCGGTGGTCGGTGACAATTATGAAGGTGACGATGATGGAAGTAATGATGGACGGAGTGGTAGAGATGAAAGATGCTCACAAGTAACCCGAAATCCACTTGAAATCTCAATTCGAAAACTCGTTGCGAGTCGAATGTGCGAGTCGAAACCTCTGATATGTTGGAGGAACTCTAAATCGTTGGACGTGGTTGCGAGTCAGAACCGAACCGAGATTGCGACTCGAGACTGCTAGAGATATTGAAGTCAGTCGAGACCTTGGTAGCAGATGATGATTGATGAGTCGAGACCGTGACGAAGTTGAAGAGTCGAGACCAAGAGTGATGACTCGAGACCAGGAAGACTCGAGACCTTGAGACCTTGAAAGCTTTGTGAATCGAGACTATGATGATGAAGAGATTGCGACTCAGATGATGATATGTTGGTTGCGACTCGGAACCGTGGTTGCGAGTCGGACGAGTCGGAACGGTGGAGATGACTCGAGACCAAGGTTGCAGATGACGTGAGTCGAAACCAGAAATCGTGGAGGTTAATGTGAGCCGAGACCAGTTGATGATGATATTGAAACTTGATGAGTCGAGACTTCAAGAGATGAGATTGAAACTTGATGAGTCGAGACCTCACTCCTGATTGCAAACTTTTCTATATTTCGAAGACTTTTTGGAAATTGTAACTTGAACAGAATTTCCAATATTTTTGGAATTTGAAATCCTTTTAAAACAGAAAGAATATTTCTTTTAAAAATAAAAAATCGTCCAATATCTTTAACACTTTCAAAACAGATTGACACACCAAAATATAATGATTTTGATAAAATCCGGATGAACAATTACCAAGAACACGAAGAACACCAACCAAAAAATAACGAAAATCTTGAATCCTTGATATCACACCGAGCCTAGAAACAGGTTCTAAAGGCTCTGATACCACTTGTAAGTCCCGTTGAACCGGATCTTTCAGTGATATCAAACAGCCTATTGATTGTGCGGAATCCAATCAATAGGTGATTCAAGAAAAACCGAAAAATATGAAATATGAAGAACACAATACCGAAAATCACTTTAAACACTTGCACACGATTCTATTACTATCAACTAGCAAAACCGTCTAGTACAAGTGCTCACACCTTCAATCGCCTCTCTCTCTAGATCTATATGAAATTCTGTAACAATGAGGTTCAAAACACTAAAACAAGTTAGAAACTTGTTTATATACTCAACTAAGCCCACTTCCCTACATGGGCTTCCCTTGGGCCTGCTTGGCCCACATGGCCTAAAGTTTGGCCCAAGTGACCTATAAAGGTCCACAACCTAATATAAACTAACCCGGTAAGGCCCAGCTCGTAACTATAGCTCGTTGTATTAATTTGATGCGTCAGTCTCACACTTTAGGGCCTAACACCTAAAGAGGACTGGCCTTTCGTTGATGACCTGGATCATGGTGTGACCCCTCCTATTGTGTTCGTTATCGACGTTCTTTCCGATTCTGACCTTGAGTCTGATGCCGATTCCTTTGATTCAGTGATATCTTCGGCCCTTTTAGCTGCTGGACTGAGAGTTTACCCGACTGCTGATGATGATGACACTATGCCTGTCGTGCCATCCACTCCCACCGGTGTCTACACCTCCCCACACTCCTACTCAGATTAGCTCCCTCATCCGTTGAATTCATGAGCTTGAGGCTGAAGTGACTCATCTTTATAGTTTGATATTTCCTACACCCCCACCCTCTCCCCCATCCTATTAGATTTTCTTTGCAGGTACTCTGTTGGAGTAGTATTTTTGGGTATGAAGACTTCGACCGAGCTTGGGTGCAACTTGAAGACAAGAACCACTAATGTGAAGAAAGATATATTGTCTTTTATATGTATTAAACTTGTACTATGGGGTGATGTAACCCTTATGCATTTTGTTTCTTCACAAACAATGATGTAACAAGTTGTCCCAATATGTATAAAGACTCGGTGAATATCTTGTGACACATCAGTATTTATCTGTTTATGCATGCTTATTGCTGTATGAATTGATTTATATGATTGGCAGATTGTTTGATGTTACTTATGTGGGTATATGCACGTGTATATATACTACTACCGTCTTGTATGATGATATCAAACAAATGTCTAACTCTGTTGTGTTGTGTTTTGGAAGAACATGGCACCCAGGAAAGCTATGAACGCTCGTGATCAACCCCCTCCTCCCCCGATGCCGAGGACTGCTGAAGAACTGAACTTCCTGCTGGAAGAAAGGATCTCCGAAGCTATCGCCCAGTATGAGGCGAACCGTACTGAACACAGTGGAGGACCAAGCGGTACTAGACGTAATGGACATGGAGATTCGTCTGGGGGAAACACAGCTCAAGGTAACCTTAAGATGATTTGCTAAACATGGTGAAATTTATGAACGGTCTTTGTTTCATTATTTCATTGATTGCTCACGTGTGAATTGGTTGGAACAATTCCAGGCTGCACCTTCAAGCAGTTTCTCGACTGCAAGCCACTGAACTACGACTGCACTTGTCACACCCCGAAATATCAGAGCTGGTGTGACTGGACCGGTATC
This sequence comes from Helianthus tuberosus, assembly GCA_030545235.1. NCBI lineage: Eukaryota > Viridiplantae > Streptophyta > Magnoliopsida > Asterales > Asteraceae > Helianthus > Helianthus tuberosus. The sequence continues at coordinate 196,033,923 of CM060364.1, read as the reverse complement.
TTCATTGCACAGCGGAAGCAAATAAGCTAAGACTTCTAGAAATTGAACGCCTGCTAAGTACTCGAATTCCCATGGGTTCTCCTATTCCAACCGTTCCATAGTTTTGAAAATGCAACCTGAGAAAGAAACATGCGAAAAATCAACATAAAGTTGAGCGAGTTCATAGTTTGTTTTGAAAAGATTTAAAATAAATCTTTATGATAACCGGTTTTAAAGTTGTTGAGAAAATATAGTAAAATTATTTTCTTGGCATAATATAAGAAAAACTGTGAGTCTAGCCCACAAGAGTCTTTGTGCGTTTCACGAGAGAGAATGGGCCGAGCCCAAACGAACCTTTGTAAGCAGGATCAGCGCGTCCTCTTACTTAGGTATAATTTGAAAAACGTTACCAAAGTTTGTAAATCCATGTATTTGTGAGTTTACATCAAATGAATCTTAAAACATTTGGAAATTCAGTTTGTAAGTAGGTATGTAATGCGTCTATGAACATGTTGATCATTAATGTTTTGCAAGGACATTAATATATGTGACGACATAGGAGGTACTCAACCCGCGTAGGCAATTTAAGTGTCGAACTCTCGACGATGGACACAACAGCACTCTAGTGGTCACCCCTGGACCGTGAGTGGGGCTCGCCCGTACCCATTAGATCTAACCTTTGTTCCTTGGTCCTCAAAAGGATTAATGGCACCTCAGTTACAGCCTATGCTCACATGATCTAAGAGTTCATTCCATAACTTAATCATACCCTAGTTAATACGTATTTAAAAATAAAAGGGGGACATAAACCCAATGGGTTGTCTCGTTGTTCGTACGCAGACCAACCCAGTCCCGTTGTAGTAACTAGGACATTCCCGTCACTAGTCATGAAAATCATGCACGTTTGCGAAATACGCGTTTGTTATGTAAAACCGGTATGTTTAGTATAAACCTTTCGTAAACCTTTCGAATTCGTTGAAATTCATTTGCAACATGGTTTATAAATATGTGTTTTCCTTCATTGAAATAGAGTTTCTTTTGCAAAAATTTGCATGCCTTTCCACCCCCGAAAACATTTATAAAAATGTAAAACCGTAAAAAGTGGGGGTTATGAACTTACCTTGGCATTCCTGTGCAAAGCTAGCCTAGCGTGATTCCGTAGTGCCTTTCCAAGAACGTGAATTAGCTAGCGTATAACTGTGACATTCCTACGAAGGAATACTTATAAGTTTCTAACTTAAACGTAGTTAAACTACGTGTCCGAGCTCTACCGAATCGTTAACTAAACGATTCTATTAAGGTGTTATCTTGATTTAGAATAACCATTCTATGGTTATTTGATCCCGTTTATAATCGGGATAAAACTAAGTCTTGAAAACGACTTAGTTTCGAATGGTTTAGAATATATATATATATTTACGTATTTAAATATAAATATACTTACGGCGTCGTGTTAGTTGTCGTGAATAGAAATACATACGTAAGTATATATGTAGCTCGTTGTTATCGTATCGAGTCGGTTAAAAAGGTCGTTTGTTATGAATCTTACTGCAAGGTGTCGTACTTCCAGTAAAGACGTTTAAAACAAATATAAATAATTATATTCACTTTACAAGAATTCGGATTCTAAACGTTTGGAAGAAATGTAAATAATTATATTAACAATATACGACTTCCGAACATTAAACGTTTGAAATAAATAGAAACTTCATACGTATTTTATGAAATTATTCCAAGTGATTCGAATTATCGGCGTTTTGAAATAGATATAAATAATTATATTTATCTCAAATGAAATATCGGTTTTTCGTTAACTTGTAACGTTGTAAAAATAAAATGTCTTTTAATTTATTCTAGTAGAGAGACTCGGATTTCAACAAGTGCCCTTTAACAGTATAATTATGTTTTGGTTTCGGATTTTTACAAAAATCGGACAGAGTTTCCTCTGTTTTTGGAATAACCCCGACAACTTGAGTTGTCGTCATTTTGTCAAAATTCAACAATGTCGCAAACAATATATTTAATCAAAATATACCAAAACTTTTTGTTAAGTATTGTAAATATATAAGAACCAATCGCTAAATATATTCGGTTCGAGCTCGGTTTCACGTAATCTAAACTGTAAAATCTATAACTAATCAACAAAATTTCGCGTCAATTAAATGTTACCGGGTCTCGTGAGTTGACCGGGTGTTGACTGCTGTTGACCAAGTGTTGACCCGTGTCGACTCGGTTTGACCGGGTTGACCCGAACAGAAACTGAGTTGACCCGTTGACCTCCTTGACTAGAACCCGAAACCCGGAACAAATCCACTTGAACCAATTTCTGACCCGATTTACTGCAAGCCCGAACCAAAATCGAACCGAAACCATAATTTGAACCGAATCTTCCTGTAACATAATCTGAATCCGCAACTTTGAAAGGAAACACCCGAACTCCAAACTAAACCTGAAGAAGCTGAATCATGTCTGACTCGTGGTTGACTGAACCAACACAGATCCCGAGCCCGGAATAACACCGCCACTACCCCCGCGTCGTCAGTCGGCTGGAACCACATCTGAAACCCGAACCGGAAACCTGACCCGAGTCCCCCACTCCGGTTGCCTGAAACACCGCCGTCGACACGAACGGTTCGTCGAAGAACCTCCACCACCGGAAAACATCAACAACATCATCATTTTTCTAGAAAAATTCAAAAGAAAAGAAAAGATTGGGAGGGGTTTACCGGGGATTTCGTCGGAAAAACATAGTACCGCCGCCGCTGAATAACCCCGACGTCGCCATCACCTCCACGACCACCCTACTCACCTCTCCTCCTCTTCTCGGCTCTCTGTCTCTCCCTGATCTCTTAATCTTTTTTACTCGAGTCGTCAACAGGCACCACCCACCACAGTGCCGCCGCCTGTGGTGGTGGTGGTGTTGTCGCTGGTGCAGTCCGCCGCCACCAAAATGGTGGTGGCCAGCCGACACTTGAGGGGGGTACTAGGTGGTTTTGGGTGTGGTTGTATAACATATGAGGATTAGGGTTTTCAAAGGATAGGGATGAAGAAGAGCGGGGGAGAAAATCAGTGGGGGCGTGTTTGGTTGTCTGTATTTTCAAAATGAGAGGATAAGGTATAAGCACTCCTTTATACCTAGGGTTTTATCAAGTGGGTTGGGCCCAAGGCCCATTAGCGCGTTTTAAGCGGCCCAATAAAAATCCAAAGCCCGTTTTCGAACCCAATCGTTGTAACATATCGTAAGATAACATTTTAGAGTCAAAACACTCAAAATTTCTTCGGAAACTATTGTTTGACGCGTTCATGCGATTAGTCGCGTTAAATCGCATAAAAGCCTCGTCCGTCGTTTTTCTTTCGTTTTTTGATATGATTTCAACTACGAGTATTAAAATTCGAAAACATAGCCAAATATAACATAATATATTAATATCGAGACATAATTCGAGTCTGGTGCTTCCGTTTCGTCGTTGACTGTCGGTGCGTTACTGTTTCCGCGTTTTTCGTTCACGTTTGCGTTTTATATCGTTCGAAAGCATGAAAATTTCACAAAACGAAATCCTTATATATGTGTACAAAATTTGTATTTTTTGTCACTTTCAGTATTTTGTACGGTGTCAGTTCGTATTTGTTTAACGCTCAGCAGGTTTCCCGAAATCCTCATACGCGCACTGTAACGTCCGATAAGCATTCCTAGGCATACCAAGAGCCTAATTAAGTTAATTCATGCCTTAACACTATTAATCATCACCTTAAATGTTTGTTAATCACGTAATTAAAAGGGCGTTAATTACCGATTGTCACAGCACTGGAGGTGCAGTGGCTTTTGTGCGCTGGACGGAGAAGACAGATTCCATTATCCGCATGAGCAAGTGTACCGCGGACCAGCAAGTCACTTTTGTTACTGGGCTGTTTGTTGATGAGGCTTTGACTTGGTGGAATTTGTAAGTCCAGACACTGAGTGATGATACTGCGTATGGTATGACTTGGGATGAGTTGAAGGAAAGAATGAGGGAAAAGTATTGTTCTCGTGCTGAACTCCAAAGGTTGGAGACTGAATTTGGAACCTGTCCATGGAAGGTGCGGACATTGTTGGTTATACTTGAAGGTTCCATGATCTGTCAAGAGTGATTTCCTATCTGGTGACTCCCGAATTTAAGCGCATTGAGCGCTACATCTGGGGATTGGCTCCGGAATTTCGCAGCATGGTGACTGCGGCAGAACCACAACGATCACTCAGGCTGTAACTTTGGCTGTCAGCCTTACTGAAGATGTTGTCCGTATGAAGAAGTTATCGCTGAACCCTACTAAAAAAACCGAGACGCATGCTGAGTCGTCTGGTGACAAGAAGAGGAAACATTCAAATCTGAGCCAAGCAACGCGTAACAACAACAAGGGCTCCAGCAATAAGAAACGTGAACCCAATCCACCCGAGGAAATGAAAACACTTGCAGCAGCAAATGACGCTACTACCAGAGGGTATCTGGGCACTCTGCCCAAATGCAATCAGTGCAAGCGTCACCACGAAGGAGTTTGTCGCATTCCAAAATGTGACAAGTGTGGAAAACTGGGTCACCGCACCAAGAACTGTTGGGGAAAAGGAAATGGGAATGGTAATAGGAACGGGAATGGAAACCGAAACGGTGCTGGTAATGGGAATGGTAATGGCAATGGTAATGGTAATGGTAACCGGAATGGTAATGGAACTGGGCAGAACCAAGGATGCTTTGGATGTGGTAGCAAAGACCATTTCAAGAAAGATTGTCCAAGGGAAAACAACGCTCAGGCTCGAGCATTCGTGATTGGAGCAAGGAACGCACGCGAGGACCCTAATGTGGTCACCGGTACGTTTCTCATTAACAATCACTTTGCATCCATACTATTTGACACTGGTGCCGATTATAGTTTCATGTCTGTGGAATTTAAACGTATGCTTGGAATAGAATCTAGTAGATTAGACATTCCTTATTCCATAGAACTAGCCGATGGTAAACTTGTTGAGTCGGGCGAAGTTGTTTGGGGTTGTACATTAGAACTTGGTGAGCGAAGATTTAGTATCGACCTCTTACCTGTTCAATTGGGTAGCTTCGATGTGGTGGTTGGAATGGACTGGTCGTCCAAGAATAAGGCTGAAGTTGTTTGCCACGAGAAAATTATTCGCATCCCTCTTGCGAATGACGAAACTCTCATCGTGCATGGAGAGAAAAGAGACACACCTCTGCGAATCATCAATTGTATCAAGGCGCATAAGTGCTTAAGGAAAGGATGTGTTGCATTCCTGGCGCACGTTGTAGATAAGAAGGATGAGGAGCCGAAACTCGAAGACATTCCTGTGGTGAAGGAATTCCCTGATGTTTTTCCCGAAGAGCTGCCAGGACTACCTCCGCAAAGACAAGTCGAATTCCATATTGACTTGGTTCCAGGAGCCGCTCCTGTAGCCAAGGCACCCTATCGACTTGCGCCATCCGAGATGCAATAATTATCTACAGAACTCCAGGAGTTGTTGGATAAAGGATTCATAAGGCCGAGCTTCTCGCCTTGGGGAGCTCCAGTTTTGTTCGTGAAGAAGAAGGATGGAACACTGCGGATGTGTATCGATTATAGAGAACTGAATAAGCTCACTGTCAAGAATCGGTATCCACTACCGAGGATTGACGACTTATTCTATCAGTTGCAAGGATCGAGCTACTACTCAAAGATTGACCTTTGATCTGGATATCATCAGTTAAGGATCCAAGAAGAGAGCATACCGAAGACTGCTTTTAGGACTCGTTATGGACATTACGAGTTCCTTGTGATGCCATTTGGATTGACGAACGCACCAACCGTGTTTATGGATCTGATGAATCATGCCTGCAAACCGTATCTCGATAAATTCGTGATTGTATTTATCGATGATATCCTGATTTATTCCCGAACGAAAGAAAAGCACGAGCAACACCTCAGGACCATTCTGGAGCTATTGAAGAAAGAGAAACTTTATGCAAAGTTCTCATAATGCGAATTCTGGATTTGCGAAGTACAGTTCCTTGGACATGTTGTGAACGAGAAGGGTATTCATGTTGACCCAGCCAAGATAGAAGCGATAAAGAATTGTGAAGCCCCCAAAACACCAACCAAAGTTCGACAATTTTTGGGATTAGCGGGCTATTACCGCAGATTCATCGAGAATTTTTCCAAGATAGTTCAACCGCTAACTTCCCTTACGCAAAAGGACAAGAAGTACGACTGGGGTGATAAACAAAAAGAAGCCTTCCAACTTCTCAAAAGCAAACTATGCGATGAACCAATACTATCTTTACCCGAAGGCACTGAGGACTTCGTGGTGTACTGCGACGCTTCGCGTCAAGGATTGGGTTGCGTGCTCATGCAGCGCCAAAAGGTCATTGCTTACGCTTCAAGACAGTTGAAAGTTCATGAAAGGAATTACACCACCCATGATCTGGAGCTAGGCGCGGTGGTATTTGCCTTGAAGATCTGGCGACATTATTTGTATGGTACGCGATGTACTATCTTCATTGATCATAAAAGCCTACAGCACATATTTGATCAGAAGGAATTGAATATGCGTCAGCGCCGGTGGGTCGAGCTGCTAAACGATTATGATTGAGATTAAGTACCATCCGGGAAAAGTAAACATAGTAGCAGACACGTTAAGTCGAAAAGAAAGGGTTAAGACCCTAAGGGTTCGAGCATTGGAAATGACCATTCGAACAAATCTCACTGCACGCATTCATGACGCACAACAAGAAGCCCTTAAGAGGGAGAATCTTAGAGCTGAATATCTCCATGGTATGGAGAAGAAACTGGTGCCAAACGAAGAGGGAACCTTATACTTTATGGGACGCATTTGGGTTCCGCTCTATGTCGGTATTCGAGAAGTCGTCTTTGATGAATCTCACAAGTCAAGATACTCGATCCACCCAGGATCGGACAAGATGTATCAATACTTGAAAGAATACTACTGGTGGTCGAAGCTTAAAAGCGATGTCGCTGTCTATGTTGGGAAATGCCTAACCTGTGCTAAGGTTAAGGCCGAATATCAGAAACCATCTGGTCTACTGCAACAACCTGAGATACCCATGTGGAAGTGGGAGCAAATCTCAATGGACTTCATAACCAAATTACCTAGGACCCCTAGAGGTCATGACATGATATGGGTGATAGTTGATCTATTGACGAAGTCTGCGTATTTTCTACCAATCCGAGAGAAGGATAACACCGGAAAGCTTGCTGAGTTGTATCTTAAAGAGATTGTGGCACGTCATGGAGTGCCTATTTCGATTATTTTAGACAGAGATGGTCGTTTTGTCTCAAGGATCTGGCAATCCTTCCAGGAGGCCTTTGGATCTCAGCTAGATCTAAGCACGACCTTCCATCCGCAAACAGACGGTCAGAGCGAACGAACCATACAAACACTGGAAGATATGCTTCGCGCATGTGTTATGGACCAAGGCGGCAGCTGGGATACTCATCTACCTTTAGTTGAGTTTTCCTATAATAACAGCTACCATACGAGCATAAAAGCCGCACCGTTCGAAGCTCTATATGGCCGCAAGTGCCGTTCACCTTTGTGTTGGGCAGACGCTGGAGACAAGAAGTTGATTGGTCCTGAACTTGTTTAAGAGACGACCGACAAGATTATGCAGATCCGAGAACGCATTAAGGCGTCTCGTAATCGACAAAAGAGCTACGCTGATCAAAGACAAAAACCTTTAGAATTCGAGGTGGGAGACAAAGTTCTGTTGAAAGTCTCACCTTGGAAAGGTGTAGCAAGATTCGGAAAACGTGGAAAGCTGAATCCACGATACATTGGACCATTCAAGATCTTAGAAAGAATTGGTATCGTGGCGTACAAATTAGAGTTACCGGAAGAACTTAGTGGTGTACATGATACGTTCCATGTGTCCAACCTCAAAAAGAGTCTAACCCAAGAAACACTTATCATCCCCGCGGATGAGGTGCATATCGACGACACGCTCCGATTTACAGAACAACCTGGTGAGGTAACGGATTGGAAGATCCATAAAACAAGGAGGAGTCGCATTAAAATTGTCAAAGTACGTTGGAACTCTAAGCACGGACCCAAGTATACATGGGAATGCGAAGACCGGTTCAAAGCCAAGTACCCCCATCTGTTCGAGAAAGCTCCTGCGGGAGATAACTCGGCCTGAATTTCAGGACGAAATTCTTTTAACGGGGGGAGACTGTGACAGCTGGCACAAAACCGGTAATTTCTGTACAGTTTAATTATTATTTAATATCTGCAATTATGTGCTTAAATGTCAACATTGTCTGATTACATGCTATACATGTGAATTCATGCACGTTTTATACCTCAAATATCGCTTTATGCATTACTTTAAGCGTTGCGTCAGAAAGACTAGTAAACTCACCGGTAAGACACACTGTGTCAGCAATTCTGCAGAAAGCAGTCATATAATAGAATTAGGGCCTAGGAATAGGACCAACATCTAAAATACATTAAAACCCAAGTGTGGATACAAGGGTTAACATATAAACTTTCCGGAAGCCAAACTATGCACTAAAAAGCACCCGAAACTCACTTTCAATGCAGAATTCTGCATAAATCAGCACAATTCAGCTATAATCAGCTTTTAAACACATTAATATCATGTAGAATTTATGTTTTATTGTCTAGTATAACTTACAAAGTGTCGGGAATTGAAACTGCCACAAAAGGTGCTTCATACCTAGTGAAACTGCGCAATTCAGCACTTTAACGAACCGTAACGAACCGAACAACCGGACAATACCCGGGACATCAAAATTTGACTAGAAGTAATGTTTTTATGATATTAAACTAGTATTGATGCTAGAACACCTTAAAATAATAAAAACACCTAATCACACTTAAACTAACTTAACCCCCCTCGTTTGCACTTTAAACCCCCAAGTACCAAAATTTAACACTTTAACCCCCCCCCCCCTTTTCACCATGGTCGGCCACTATGGGCCCCACATGCCTTGGAATATTTTATTTAACTTGGTCCCCTAACTAGAGTGCAAATAATCTCTAAAGGTGATCATATGTTGGAGAATTCTTTATAAAAACCATAAGTAACTAAGCATTGCCCATTATCACATAAAAACTTCATCTTCTTCCCTTGTTCTTCTCCTTTGGTCTCGGCTCAACCCACACACAAACACACATCCATTTTCAAGCATCAATCTTTCAATCCAAGGTGACCTAGAGGTGTAAGAAGCTCATCTAAGAAAGTGTAAGGTGCTAGAAGTGGAAGGACCTCACTTTGGAGCATTTAACCACTTGATTTCTTCCTTGTTCATCATCTTCATTCTTGTGCCACTTCCCTAGCAATTAGAGCTAGTAGTAAGCTTCTTGATCACTAAAATAAGCCGTGTTTATGTTATGTACAAGTTTCACCATCTAAACAACTTAACTTTTAAAGAAGAAAATAAGAAGATCTAACATATTTATGAAGAAATCAAGTGATTACATGAATTTTTAGTGTATGTAATGAAGTTGTTGATGTTATATCTTGTGTTTATGTTTAGATCAAGTATGTTAAAGCTTGGATCTAACAAGTTTATGCATGGATCTTGAAGGATCCATGGTTAAACTTGAAGATGAACATATGAAGCATTATGTGAACATGAAAAATGAATTTTTATGCATAAACTTGTAATCTTCAAGTAATAAAGTGTGTGTCGGGCTAATTTTTGAAACTAAAACTCATGGAAAGTTTGTTAAAAATTTAACATAAAGCTTGTTTTTGAAAGCTCTAAAGTTATTAAGCATGGATCTTGAAAGATCCATGGTGAAACATGAAGTTAAAAATAATGATCTTTCTAATGAACATAAAAGTGGTTTTAGAACATGATTTAGAAACTTTAACGACAATTAAACTCATGGATGAGTTGGTTAATAAAATAAAGTTTCATAAAAGTTTGTTTAAAATGCTTAAGAACACTTATTTTTGGAAAGATTATAATATGTTAAGTGTAGATCTAAAAGACTACACATTTTTAACAAGAATCAAGTTCACCGTGATGTTTCATATGGAAAAATTAGTGTATGTTGTTGATGATTATTGTTGAAAATTGTTTTGATATTGAAAAGAAAATAAACACATGTTTTGGAAACATAGGAAACCTCCATTTTTAGGGGAAACTATGTCAAAATTTTTATAAAATTTTGACACTTAGAAAATATAAGTTGTGGTGAAACTTATTCCCCAAAAATCACCTAAAAATGTTTACCAAGGTTTCCCTAATTTTTGTAAGAAATTACAATTTAAGAAATGATGATTTCTTCAAGATAAAAGTAATATTAAGTATGTATATTTTAGGGAAAAATATATATATTTAGTGATCACCAAATTTTGTGCTAAGTGTATATTATGTGTATTATATGTAGTAGTGTATTAGGGACTTGAAAATACACTAAATACTCTCAAGGAGTACGAATACAAAAATACACATACAAATACATGACAATACTAAAGTATACAAGTATACAAAATTCCTCACAAAGGAGTACATGAACAAAGACAAGAAAATATATTCATAAAAGTATATTCTTTAACATATTGTTGAACTTGGACAAGTTATGGACTCGAATATATATTTTTGGACAGCTATATATAACCTATAGCAAGTATTGGAATTTATACGAAAATCGGGCGGATAACAAGAATAACCATATATATATTTCATACAAGTCTTAAAAATATATTATTTTTAAGAAATATAATTCCGGAAAGTAATAAAAATCAAAGTATTGATTTTTGGTGAAAAATACAAAATACACAAGTATTTACATAAAATACAAGTATACTTTCATAAGAATACTTGTACAAAAATAATATTGAAAATATTATTTCACAAAATACTTATATTTATTCTTGGAAAATAATATAAGTAACCTACATGGAAAGTTAAAAATTTAAATTATTTTTAACCCTTATTACCTTGGCAAAAAGTCTTATAAACAAATATATATATATATTTTAAAGAGTGAAATATATATTTATAATACATACTCAAAAGTGCACGACACAACGTACGGGGAAGACCCGACAAACAAGGGCGACCCTCACTAAGAATGAACATACAAAGAACATATACATAAACAAAAGATGGTGACTTGTACTTGTGTGATACAAGTCTAGTGACTAACATTAATAGAACACGTGTAGGTCACGACGCTACGAAACCAACCGGTGAAGTTTACGGCGCAGGATACGCAAAGTTGTGAGTTCATGTCCCCACTTTTAAACTTTTACTTGTTTTCTAAACCTGGGGAAAATACATGTGCTATGGTATGCTGATTACAAAAACTAAGGAATGATACTATAGATCATGTGACGTATAGGGTGCCATAAGCACCATTAATCAGTTACATACCAAGACCGCGGAACAAAAGGTTAGATCTAATGGGTTTCAGGCAACCACACTCTTGGCCACTCTTTTACCAAGAAGTGCTTTTGTGTCTCTAGTCGTGAATCGACAAGTAAAAATGCCTATGGTTTGGATGCTTCCTATGCCGTTACACATGTTGATGGCCTAGCTAACCATTAGCGATCTCGTATTCCTTACATTTACAGAAGTACTTATTTTCAGTACAAATTACATACCATGTTTTCTACAGTGAATGCTTAAATGTTTACACAAAACTGCATGAATTCACACCAACATTATGTTGACGATTTTCCAAAACTTACATGTATTTCAGGTAACTAATGTGGATGTGCGTGTGGTTTCACCCTTGCTCAAGAATGTCGTTTGTGTTTTTAGTTACTATGTGTCAAGACTCCTATGCCCGTTTTGTTGGGTTTGGTTGTTATGTCCCATCCTGTGCGGTGATATAAGGATTAAAACCTTTAGGTTTGTCTTTGAATAATGTTGTAAACTTTTCAGACAATATTTTATGCTGTGATGCAAACTCAAAACTTAACTTATGTTTTTAGTTATGTAATGTTAATGGCATTTGGAGTTATTTTACGATCATGTAGTATGTTTACCATTCGTATGCAATGAGAACCTTTCAAGATCACACCTCATGCTTCTGCCTTAGAAAGGGGTGTGACATAAATAAAAGAAGAAAAGTGTAATTTACCGTAAAAAAATCATTTTATATATATACTTGACGTCTAAATAGATATTAAAACAAGTTTATAAAAGAATCATTTTATAATTAGTGAAACATAAAGCGTTAATCCTAATTGGGGTTCAATTGGGTTGAAGATAATTAAGAGAGTGTTTGGGATTACGTTTTGAAGTGATTATTTGATTATTGCGTTTGTAAAACATAAATAATCTAAAAAAGTGTTTGGATGAAAAATGTAACACCTCGCAAAAAAAATCATGTCCAATATAGTATCGGCACGTGTCATGAACTTTAAACGTGTAGCGAATTGATTACGAGGGACTAAAGTTGACAAACGAAGAAAGTATGTGTTTAAGAGAATCCAAAGTGTCAACATTTGAAAATTTTGCCTTTCAACAACCCTACACGATGTTTATGCCCTTAAACGAATAAATCATGAAAACGTATGAAACCGTCGGTGGAAGAAAGTGAAAGTTTACAAGATGCGAGGGTTAAATGTGTCAACATGTTAAAGTAATACCTCTGAGTGACCTTTTAACGAACCCGGAGCCTTGTAACGATTAATTATACTCCCAAGAATAAGTGACAAAAATTTCACAAGGTTTCGATATCGTTTGAGATAAATACGTTAACCTTCGTAATTAAGGGGTTTAAAGCGTCAACGAGGCAAAACTTGTGTTTTCGGTTATCGTTTAACTAAACCGGCCCTTACGATGTTTGGATATATCTCATGGATCATAAAAATATAAAATATATGGGTTAAATGTGCCTAAAATGAAAGATATTGCGTTTTAAAAGGTTCAGGGGGTGAATATGGCAAGTTTGAAACTTGTAGAGCTGGTAAACCAGGTGGTGGCGTCATGCCACAGGTCCCCTCCACTGCCGTCACGCGACGCGATGGCGTTATCTGGGCAGAAACATGCACAGGTGCAGGTCACTGCACCTCTCTTCACCTTTGCATGGTTTTGATCGAATCTAGGGACTGTTTGATGGTTTTAAAAACCATTTTGGACACATGTGATGATCAAGGAAGAGCCATAACACCTGTATTGATCTGGTGGCACCCTCAATTAGTATAAATAGGTGGAGAATTGGCAACACATTCACTTGCAAGTTCAAATTTACATAACTCTCAAGCATCTCCTCAAGTTCTAAGCTTTTAAATCATTCTCTGGAGCATCCTACCATGTAAGGAAGCTCTCTTAGTCTTAATCTTCATGCTAAGGACTCTTGTAAGTGTATTTAGCCTCTGTAATTAAGATTTCATTAGTGTAATGACCGAAAGTCAAAGTTGACGTAATTCTGCTTTGACTTTGTGATTAATCATAAACGGTCCAGCCATTATTCGAATTGAAAGTGGCTATGTGTTGGTAATTATGTAGGTGTTAAACCCGTAAAAGGGTACCTCCTAATTATCACATTATCTCAGTCAATTGTCGGGTCAAACTACTTAACAGAAAAGTCAAACGGGACTGTTTTTGCAAATTAACTCATAACTGATAACGCTGAAGTTATGAAACATGTTTTAACACTTAAATAACTTGGTAAATAATATAAGAACATGTTTAGGCATGTTCAACCCTACAATTCTGAGTTTAGGCTCGGTTCGCAACCGAAAGTCACAAAAGTAGACTTTTGCTTTGACTTTCAGTTCTGACCCGAATTAGCTTAGTTTTAGTCATGCCTTAGGGTTCCTTTAGGACCATATTACTTGTTAGTATAACCCTATGATATTATACTATATGGTTCCTTTGAAATCTGATTCATTTGCATATTTTCGTTAAATGCTTAAAAGTTGACGAAATTGCCCTTTTCATTGATTAAATGAGTTTTATGTATCATTTTGATACCAAACCTTTTCCTATTGATTTCATATGATAAATAAAACATTTTAAGCTGGAAGAACTGATCAGGACTTCAAAATTTTATAAACATTTCAAATATCGTCAAAATACTGACTTTTACGCCTATTAAGCACATTGTATGGTTTAAAACCATATCTAATGCCAAAAAATTGTTACCTACTGATGTTATAAATTAATTTATAAATTTTAACAGTAAGCTTAAGTCTCGAACTCAGATTTCCCAATTTGACCCTTAAAGCATATGTGAAATGACCAAAATGCCCCTACGGTGCATAGTTTGGCCATAAACAATTAAGTACACATATGTATGATATCTTACTGTTATAACCACATAAAATAAATATTTTCACAGAAGGTTTTGGACCAGATCTTCAGTTTATATTTAAACCTCTTTTATAAACTTTAAAATGACCAAAATACCCCTACGGGGCTTAAATTGATTTTAAATTCATTTTGGGCATAATGGAAGATATCCTACTGATATCACAACATATTAAAAGCATATTAACTTGTGGAACTTGTTCATGACTCATTTGGTTACCCATTATGCTTTTTTCGCATTCGGTACGGTTTATGTAACTAGTTTGCATAAATTAACCGAAACGGGTTAAACCTTATCATTTTTACTTCAAAATCCAGAATGTATTTAGTTTACCCATTTTATACAAGTCCTCATACTTGTTGGGTCTAAATCACATTCTAATCCGTTCTTCGCTTAATCTTGCGTTTTGAACCGTATACCTCTCTTTAAAACTAACCGGTCTAAGTTATAACTTAAATAAGACCCGTTAGGAATCTAATAGGTTATTAAAACCTTCTTTCCAGATTAGGAGCCCGGTAAAATCTACTTACACTTGCTAATTTGACATACGGCTGGGATTAAAATTTTATTTTAGCTCAGGTAAATACTTTTAACTTCCCGTTATACGAGCTTGGGATACGGTATTATAAAAAAATACCGCTTGGTCGGGTATGTAGTTATTTAAATCGGATTGTGATTAATACATTTACATAACCCGTTTTAATATGTTTTGTTTGATGCAATGCCTTTGGGGGGTTAATGACCATGTCCTGGATATCATCGGCTCATTTATTAAATGGCCACGACTTAAGCACGGGGTGTAGGCATACACCTGACAGTTGCGTTTGTATAAACGGTATCTCACATCTCTTGTGGGCATATACTTGTGGTGTGTCAATTAATCTAATCCAGCTCTTCTAACCGGGTCCCGAATGGACGAGAAACATGTAAAATTGTATACAAGATTATTTTAAATAATTGTCCCAAGTTATAAAAGAATTTTGTGCCTTGTGCATTTAAATCAATTTTATAAACACTTTTCAGAAAGAGTCAGTTAATTGTATTTACTAGTGTAAACGGACGTATTTTCCAAAAAGGTTAAGTGCAGGTACTACGCGAAATGGGTTGGCTACTCCTAGTATCAAATAAAGAGTCCTGCAAGCTTTTGATGCTTAAATCTGTTGAACAATATTTATTTTTATTTTAGATCCGCCTGTGGATCCATCTACAATTCGTTGTGTAATATTTTATGTTACTTTCAACTCGGTTTGTATAAATTACTTTTAGACTTCCGATGTGTATTTAAACTGTGATTATTGACTATGATGATATCAACTATGTCACGATACTCCCCACCGGGCCCACCGGTAATATGTGGAAATATCGGGGTGTGGCAGGTTCGTATCAGAGCCAACATTGAGTGAATTAAACACTAGCCTTTCATGTTTAATCTCAATGACACAGTTTGCACATTCCTTGACTTCTGAGTCTAGTTAAATGACTTAGGACTAATCCTAATCTTATTGCTTTCTTTTGTTGGTTTCTTTTGTTTGTTTTGGCAGGATCAAAGAACAATGCCGCCACGATTCAGAGGAAGAGGTGGAAGAGGCAAGGCGCTGATAACTGCTCCAAATGATCACGAGGCCGGACAGCAACTTTCTGCTCAAGTCCCCGGGAGGATTGGAGGACTTATCTAGAGCCAGCGAGACGTTCAGTCTCCCCCAGTTCCTCCCCGTCTTATCATCACTCTTTTGGACCACATCAAGGCGAGGAGCACAGTGACTCTCACCACTCCTTCATTCCGCTGCAGCAGTCGAGTTCACACCGGACTTTTCAGGACCCGACCTCGTACTTTCAAAGCAGGTTCAATCCGATGAACCAAATTCAAGAACTCGAGGGTCCAAACCCTTTGGGGCCAGATGACCACTATCCTGAGATGCAGGATATGGAAATGGATGAAGATCCGGATCCGGAGATGCCAACTGGGACGCCCACGCATCCCATCGAGATTTCTGACAGATCATCTTTTCATGGTTCGCCATATCGGGGCTCAGACAGTTTTGCAGAAAGGTGGCCCACATACCACTGGGAGTTCACTCCCCCTTTCAACCCACCTCAGCAGCAGCAGCAGGATCCCTTTGAGGATTCGCGTTTCTAGGCGGTTACGCCACCGCCACCACCACCGCCAGAGCAGCAACCGCCTCCAGAACCACCGAGGCGAAGAAGATCAGGTGCACGGATGTCCGTGCGAGGGGGTTTCCACTTCAGCACCCCCCAACACAGCAGCAACAGCCACTACCCGCCGTTGTACGAAGACCCGCAAATGGGTGGGCCTTCAAACCCAGTTTCCGAGGTCGACTCTCAGCCAGTCGCACCACCACCATCACACATGGGTTATGATAACCCAATTCCTTCTTACGCCGGTGCAGCGGCGTATAACCCTTTTGAGCAGCCAGCTTATCCTGGCTACAACTACTACAATGCCCCTGCCGTCGACCCGTACCTCGAGGCGGCCAACTACAATGCACTCCACCCTGAAGGACCCTTCGCTTCATACAAAACTGGGTACCCAGCTTATGGGTATCAATACCCACCACCTTCTCAACCTCCGTAGCAGCAGCCGCCGCAGCCACCACTGATCCAACCACCGCAGCAACAGAAAATCCTTCAGAGGTTGAACCAGGTGGAACGAGAGGTACAGGAGGAGCGTAGAAGCCGCCGGGGTCTACTTAAGGGCTTGGGAGATCTAATAAAAGGGAAGAAGAAGAGGGATTATTGAAATTCCTTATTTATTTTGTTTTGTAATTTTAATTTTCAGTTAAGTCATGTGTGGACATCTATTTATGTATCCAGTCCCTGCGAGGACTTGTATTTCTTTTTAGTCCCTATGTGGACAATGTTATTTCTTTAAAGTCCCGTTTAGGGCAATTATGTACTTCTCTTTAGTTAATGGAATGTTTTAATTTAAAATTTCATTTGTCATTTTATGTATGAATATATTATATGAAATAAATCAAAATATCATTCCTTTTTAATTAATCTGCCAATATATATATTGAAAGAAAATCTTGAAGGTATAACCTAGCCTATATGTCATTTTAGACATGGCCCTGATGGTAAAACCTTTTTAAAGATTCAAATCCCTGTTAACATCTGAAAACATGTTAGCACTCCTGACAAATGTGATTCGATAAAATCATACAAGTCATCCTTATACTGGATTTTTCCAATTCTTTATTCTTATTTAATATAAACATCCATTAATGATGAAATGCCTACGGGCCATACTTAGTGTCCTTTGAGGCAAAAGACGGTTATAGTCTATGACTCCCTGTCAAGAAAAGGTGATGAACTATGTTCAAGCCTTAATGCCTCGATCCTATAAGATCATGGCATACAATTTAAAACTGTCCTTGTGACTTGGCCTTTTGTGCCACTCTAATATTTTAATGAATTACAACTAAGGATAAATTATAATAAAAATCCTAAATAAATATGACTAACAAATTAACCGATATGGTTCATTGTTACCATGGTTGATGAATCGTCAAAAATGACAATTCCATAATAAGATCTCTGAATGAATTATTGTCATCATTTTATTTGTAGCAATCAAGCTACATGGCTGAATCAGATGAGGTTAACAGTCACCTCAGGGAAAGGAATGATACCACCAAGATTAATGTGGTCGGTGCAGATTTGCAAGCAATGATAGATAATGCTGTCACTCGAGCCATGGACAGACAGTTTAAAGAATCTAGTGGTACTCGTAGCAGGACCCTATCTGTAGCTCATACAAAACCACCATCCAAGTCGCACGCATCACACAGAGACGATTCCCATCACTCATCAAACCAAAGGAGTGTCCCGTCTAAGAAGATTGTGCTCAATCAAGAGCCACGTGTTAAGACCTGTTCTTATAAATATTTTGTCTCCTGCAAGCCCAGAGACTTCACAGGGGAGAAAGGAGCCATCGATTGTATGACTTGGCTCGACGAGATGGATACTGTGGTTGATATTAGTGGATGTGCAGAGCAAGACATTGTGAAGTTTGTTTCACAATCTTTTAAAGGAGAAGCTCTAGCTTGGTAGAGGTCACTAATCCAAGCTACAAGGAAGATCCCGTTGTACAACTTGACTTGGGATCAGTTTGTTGCTCTAATCAAGGAAAATTTATGTCCTCAACATGAAGTTGAGAAAATTGAGACTGACTTCTTGACCTTGGTCATGAAGAACTTAGATTGTCAGGCGTATCTTACAAGCTTCAACACTATGTCTCGATTGGTTCCTTATTTGGTTACACCAGAATCGAAATGGATAGCTCGTTTTATTGGAGGTTTGGCTCCAGAGATCAAGGGAAACGTAAAAGCATCCAGACCTACCACGTTCAGGTCAGTGGCAGATCTGTCTCTATCTCTCACACTTGATGCTATCAGAAATAAGTCTGTTAAAGCTTCTGAGGAAGGAAAACAGAAACGGGAGGATGAGAGTTCTCATCGCTCCGAAAAGAAGAAAAAGTGGAACTCAGATCACAAGAAGAGTTCGGGATTTAAGAAGGATAACCAACAGTCGGGTGAGAAACCCAAACGTAAAACATGTCAAAAGCATCACTTTGGGAAGTGTAGGTTGGAATCGAAGTCGCAGTCACAATCAAAGACTTTTGGATGTGGGATCAGCAAGTCCAAGGAACATAAGACTTTGGATTGCAAGAAGCTGAAAGACGCAACCTGTTATGGTTGCAACAAAAAAGGGCACATTAAGACCAACTACCCAAAGTTTGCAAAGAAGCCTGAAGAGGCTAAGAAGACCAATGCTCGGGTCTTCCAGATGAATGCACAGGAAGCGGTCCAGAACGACAATGTGATAACAGGTACCTTTCTTATCAGTGATGTTTATGCTAGGGTGTTGTTTGATTCAGGTGCAGACAGGTCTTTTATAGACAATAAGTTTTGTAAATTGTTAAATCTGCCTGTTAAAACTCTAAGCATAAAATATGAAGTAGAATTGGCCGACGGTACCATAGAGACTGCCTCAACCGTATTAGATGGATGTTTTATATCCATTAGGAATCACTCTTTTCCGCTTTCCTTGCTTCCATTGAAACTAGCAGGATTCGACACAGTGATAGGCATGGATTGGTTATCTCATAACCAAGCCCAAATTGTATGTGATAAGAAGCAAGTGGTTATTAAGACTCCTTATGGTGAACCACTTATAATACAAGGAGATACCCAGTACGGTTTGCCTAAGCAAGTATCTATGCTTAAGGCATCAAGGTGTTTGAAGAAAGGGTGTGTCATTTACATGGCACAGGTAACTATTGATGAACCAAAGCCCAAGATCAAAGACATCCCTATTATTTCTGAATATCCAGATGTATTCCCTGAAGAACTACCTAGTTTACCTCCAGATAGGCAAGTGGAGGTTAGAATCGATATCATTCCTGGAGAAGCACCAGTTGCAAGAGCACCATATCAGTTGGCACCGACTGAGATGAAAGAGTTAAGGACTCAGTTAGATGATTTGTTGGCAAAGGGTTTTATTCGATCTAGCTCGTCCCCTTGGGGAGCACCGATTCTGTTTGTGAAGAAAAAGGATGGGTCAATGCGTCTATGCATTGATTATCGTGAGCTAAATAAGGTTACAATCAAGAACATATATCCATTGCCCAGGATCAACGATCTGTTCGATCAACTGCAAGGGGCAAGTTATTTCTCCAAGATTGATTTGAGGTCAGGTTACCATCAGCTGAAGGTCAAGAACGAAGATGTGCATAAGACTGCAATCAGGACTCGTTACGGTCACTACGAGTTCTTGGTGATGCCTTTTGGGCTCACTAATGCACCTGCAGCATTCATGGATCTCATGAATCGTGTTTGCAAGCCGTATTTAGACAAGTTTGTCATCGTCTTCATTGATGACATTCTTATTTATTCAAAGAATCAAGCCGATCATGAAAGACATCTCAGGAGTATCCTTAAGCTACTACAACAAGAAAAGCTCTACGCCAAGTTTTCAAAATGCGAGTTTTGGCTTCGTGAAGTCCAATTCCTTGGACATGTGGTAAGTGAGCGTGGCATCCAGGTGGATCCCGCTAAGATTGAAGCGATTATGAATTGGCAAGAGCCTAAGACTCC
This sequence comes from Helianthus tuberosus, assembly GCA_030545235.1. Lineage (NCBI taxonomy): Eukaryota > Viridiplantae > Streptophyta > Magnoliopsida > Asterales > Asteraceae > Helianthus > Helianthus tuberosus. The sequence goes on along the minus strand of CM060364.1, from coordinate 196,013,553 downwards.
TACAGAGATACACAGCTTCTTGGGTCTAGCAGGGTATTATAGACGTTTCATTGAAAACTTTTCAAGGATTGCAGCACCTCTAACATCATTAACTCGCAAGAATGTCAAGTTTAACTGGGGTCCCAAGCAGCAAAAATCCTTCGATATTCTTAAACAGAAGTTAAGCAATTCACCCGCGTAGACATTGCTAGAAGGAATTGAAGAATTTGTGGTTTATTGTGACGCATCACACACCGGCATGGGTTGTGTGCTTATGCAGAAGGGCAAGGTTATTGCATATGCTTCACGTCAATTAAAGGTGCACGAGAAGAATTACACCACCCACAATTTGGAATTGGGTGTCGTTGTATTTGCACTAAAGCTTTGGAGGCATTACCTTTATGGGACAAAGTGCGTGATCTATTGTGATCATAAGAGCCTTCAGCATCTATTCAATCAAAAAGATCTTAATATGAGGCAACGCCGATGGATGGAGACATTAAATGATTATGATTGTGAAATCCGATATCACCCAGGCAAAGCGAATGTAGTCGCTAATGCTTTGAGCAGAAAAGAAAGGGTTAAGCCTATTAGAATCAATGCCAAGAGCATTGAATTAAAGAACAGCTTGAATGAAAGGTTATTAGCCGCTCAAAAGGAAGCCGTATTAGAAGCTAACTATCTGAGTGAGAAGTTAGGCGTAACTGCTGAACAGTTATCATATGGCAAGGATGGAATCCTAAGATTGAATGGCCGAATATGGGTTCCAATCCATGGAGGACTTCGAGATGTGATTCTTCAAGAAGCTCATAGCTCCAAATATTCAGTTCATCCTGGCAATGATAAGATGTACCAGGATTTAAAGGCAAATTATTGGTAGATAGGTTTGAAGAAATCTATAGCCACTTATGTGGAAAAAAGTTTGACGTGCGCGCAAGTCAAAGCAGAGCATCAAAAGCCATCAGGTTTGCTTCAACAGCCTGAACTTCCCACATGGAAATGGGAAATGGTAACCATGGATTTTATCACTAAGTTACCAAAGACAAAGCGAGGAAATGATACTATTTGGGTTATAGTCGACAGGTTGACTAAGTCAGCCCACTTCTTGCCGATTAAAGAAACTCACAGCTCCGACAAGTTAGCTCAGTTGTACGTGGAAGAGATTGTATCTCTTCACGGAGTGCCAGTATCTATTATCTCTGATAGGGATACGAGATACACATCGCATTTTTGGAAAAGCTTTCAGCAATCTTTAGGCACTCGACTAAATTTCAGCACTGCTATCATCCTCAAACGGATGGTCAAAGCGAGCGTACAATCCAAACGCTTGGGGATATGTTACGGGCTTGTGTTATAGATTTGGGTGGAAGTTGGGATGACCATCTTCCTTTATTTGAATTCTCGTACAATAATAGTTATCATTCGAGTATTCAAGCAGCACCTTTCGAAGCTTTGTACGGAAGAAAGTGTAGAACGCCAGTTTGTTAGGCAGAAGTTGGAGATGTCCAACTATCAGGACCTGATATAGTCCTGGAAACGACAGATAAGATTGTTCAGATCTGTGATCGTCTCAAGGCTGCCAGGGATAGGCAGAAAAGTTATGCGGATATGAGGCGCAAACCTTTAAAGTTTGAAGTAGGTGACAAAGTGCTACTTAAAGTATCACCCTGGAAAGGGGTGATGCGTTTTGGCAAAAAGGGCAAGCTTAGCCCAAGATACATAGGACCATTCGAGATCATCTAATGTGTCGGAACTGTGGCTTACAAGTTAAATCTGCCAGAAGAGCTCAGTGGAATACGTAATGTGTTCCACATCTGCAACTTAAAGAAATGTCTAGCCGATGAGTCGCTAGCAATGTCGCACAAGGACGTGCAGATTGATGAAAGCTTGAAGTTCGTTGAAAAATCTTTGTCGATTGAGGATCGACAGGTTAAGAAGCTTCGAAGAAAGCATGTGCCGATTGTGAAGGTAAAATGGGATGCCCGTAGAGGCCCCGAATACACGTGGGAGGTTGAATCCACAATGAAACAGAAGTACCCTCATTTATTTCAGTAAATCTCGAGGTCGATATTTCTTTTAAGGGGGTGAGGATGTAACACCTCGCAAGAAAAAATCATGTCCAATATAGTATCGGCACGTGTCATGAACTTTAAACGTGTAGCGAATTGATTACGAGGGACTAAAGTTGACAAACAAAGAAAGTATGTGTGTAAGAGGATCCAAAGTGGCAACATTTGAAAATTTTGCCTTTCAACGACCCTACACGATGTTTATGCCCTTAAACGAATAAATCATGAAAACGTATGAAACCGTCGGTGGAAGAAAGTGAAAGTTTACAAGACGCGAGGGTTAAATGTGTCAACATGTTAAAGTAATACCTCTGAGTGACCTTTTAACGAACCCAAAGCCTTGTAATGATTAATTATACTCCTAAGAATAAGTGACAAAAATTTCACAAGGTTTCGATATCGTTTAAGATAAATACGTTAACCTTCGTAATTAGGGGTTTAAAGCGTCAACGAGGCAAAACTTGTGTTTTCGGTTATCGTTTAACGAAACCAGACCTAACGATGTTTGGCTATATCTCATGGATCATAAAAATATAAAATATATGGGTTAAATGTGCCTAAAATGAAAGATATTGCGTTTTAAAAGGTTCAGGGGATGAATATGGCAAGTTTGAAACTTGTAGAGCTGGTAAACCAGGTGGTGGGGTCGCGCCACAGGTCCCCTCCTCTGCCGTCACGTGACGCGGCGGCGTTATCTGGGCAGAAACATGCACAGGTGCAGGTCACTGCACCTCTCTTCGCCTTTGCATGGTTTTGATCGAATCTAGGGACTGTTTGATGGTTTTAAAAACCATTTTGGACACATTTGATGATCAAGGAAGAGCCATAACACCTGTATTGATCTAGTGGCACCCTCAATTAGTATAAATAGGTGGAGAATTGGCAGCACATTCACTTGCAAGTTCAAATTTACATAACTCTCAAGCATCTACTCAAGTTCTAAGCTTTTAAATCATTCTCTGGAGAATCCTACCTTGGAAGGAAGCTCTCTTAGTCTTAATCTTCGTGCTAAGGACTCTTGTAAGTGTACTTAGCCTCTGTAATTAAGTTTTCATTAGTGTAATGACCGAAAGTCAAAGTTGACGCAATTCTGCTTTGACTTTGTGATTAATCACAAACGGTCCCGCCATTATTCGAATTGAAAGTGACTATGTGTTGGTAATTATGTAGGTGATAAACCCTTAAAAGGGCACCTCGTAATTATCACATTATCTCAGTCAATTGTCGGGTCAAACTACTTAACAGAAAAGTCAAACTGGACTGTTTTTGCAAATTAACTCATAACTGATAATGCTGAAGTTATGAAACATGTTTTAACACTTAAATAACTTGGTAAATAATATAAGAACATGTTTAGGCATGTTCAACCCGACAATTCTGAGTTTAGACTCGGTTCGCAACCGAAAGTCGCAAAAGTAGACTTTTGCTTTAACTTTCAGTTCTGACCCGAATTAGCTTAGTTTTAGTCATGCCTTAGGGTTCATTTAGGACCATATTACTTGTTAGTATAACCCTCTGAGATTATACTATACGGTTCCTTTGAAATCTGATTCATTTGCATATTTCCGTTAAATGCTTAAAAGTTGACGAAATTGCCCTTTTCATTGATTAAATGAGTTTTATGTATCATTTTGATACCAAACCTTTTCCTACTGATTTCATATGATAAATAAAATATTTTAAGCTGTAAGAACTGATCAGGACTTCAAAATTTTATAAACATTCAAATATCGTCAAAATACCGACTTTTACGCCTATTAAGCGCATAGTATGGTTTAAAACCATATCTAATGCCAAAAACTTGTTACCTACTGATGTTATAAATAAATTTATAAATTTTAACAGTAAGCGTAAGTCTCGAACTCAGATTTCCAAATTTGACCCTTAAAGCATATGTGAAATGACCAAAATGCCCCTATGGTGCATAGTTTGGCCATAAACAATTAAGTACACATATTTACGATATCTAGCTGTTATAACCACATAAAATAAATATTTTCCAAGAAGGTTTTGGACTAGATCTTCAGTTTATATTTAAACCTCTTTTATAAACTTTAAAATGACCAAAATACCCCTACGGGGCTTAAATTGATTTTAAATTCATTTTGGGCATAATGGAAGATATCCTACTGATATCACAACATATTAAAAGCATATTAACTTGTGAAACTTGTTCATGACTCATTTGGTTACCCATTATGCATTTTTCGCGTTCGGTACGGTTTATGTAACTAGTTTGCATAAATTAACCGAAACGGGTTAAACCTTATTATTTTTACTTCAAAATCTAGAATGTATTTAGTTTACCCATTTTATACAAGTCCTCATACTTGTTGGGTCTAAATCACATTCTAATCCGGTCTTCACTTTATCTTGCGTTTTGAACCGTATACCTCTCTTTAAAACTAACCAGTCTAAGTTATAACTTAAATAAGACCCGTTAGGAATCTAATAGGTTATTAAAACCTTCTTTCCAGATTAGGACCCGGTAAAAGCTACTTGCACTTGCTAATTTGACATACGGCTGGGATTAAAATTTTATTTTAGCTCAGGTAAATACTTTTAACTTATTTTCCGTTATACGGGCTTGGGATATGGTATTATAAAAAAAATACCGCTTGGTTGGGTATGTAGTTATTTAAATCGGATTGTGATTAATACATTTACATAACCCGTTTTAATCTGTTTTGTTTGATGCAATGCCTTTGGGGGGGGGGGGGTTAATGACCATGTCCTGGATATACTCGGCTCATTTATTAAATAGCCACGGCTTAAGCACGGGGTGTAGGCGTACACCTGACAGTTGCGTATGTATAAACGGTATCTCACATCTCTTGTGGGCGTATACTTGTGGTGTGTCAATTAATCTAATCCGGCTCTTCTAACCGGGTCCCGAATGGACGAGAAATATGTAAAATTGTATACAAGATTATTTTAAATAATTGTCCCAAGTTAAAAAAGAATTTTGTGCCTTGTGCATTTAAATCAATTTTATAAACACTTTTCAAAAAGAGTTAGTTAATTGTATTTACCAGTGTAAACTGACGTATTTTCCAAAAAGGTTAAGTGCAGGTACTACACGAAATGGGCTGGCTACTCCTAGTATCAAATAAAGAGTCTTGCAAGATTTTGATGCTTAAATCTGTTGAACAATATTTCTTTTTATTTTGGATCCGCCTGTGGATCCATCTACAATCCGTTGTGTAATATTTTATGTTACTTTCAACTCGATTTGTATAAATTACTTTTAGACTTCCGCTGTGCATTTAAACTGTGATTATTGACTATGATGATATCAACTATGTCACGATACTCCTCACCGGGCCCACCGGTAATATGTGGAAATATCGGGGTGTGACAAAAAAGTGATTATCTGCCTCCAAAATGCAGTTGTGGAGAAGCATGTACCTACATGGTTTTTCAAAACGCAGTTTTGAAAATGCAAAATCTATTTTGAAAACGAATAATCTATTTTGAAAACGCAACACCAAACACCCCCTAAAAATGTTGAAGATAATTGTTGGTTTATTAGATTGGGGTTGAATTGGGTTCAAGATAATTAAAAGGGTTGAAGATATATTGGTTTATTAGATAAGTTTATCTAGTTGGTTTTAATGTTTTAATTAAATATTTAATTAGTGTTTGAGTCAAAGTAAGTTAGGGTTTAGTTTAGTATAAATATATGGCTAGGTTTATTGCAATTGGTGTGCTTTGGTTTAACAATAAAAATAGTCGAGCAAAATTCATTCAATCTCTTGTTTTAGTGTTCGACTAGGGGCCTGATTTCCAACAATTGGTATCAGAGCTTGATGTTTTGAGAGTCGCTTCAAGAAGGGGGAGTAGCCCCTCAGAGGGCTGCGTTGCAAAAAGTGGTGAAAACGGCAGTTGTAAAGAAATAAAAAAAAGAAAACAAAAGAGTGGAACTTGACGGCGGATGAGAGTGCCTTGTATCAACGGAAAAAGGGAGTCTTGTTTCTGTGGAGTTCTTTTTTCCTTGTTGTTGGGTATATCAAGGTACTATTGTACTATTATGTCTTTTGGGTCAACGCAAAAAGAAGAGTAAAATGCTCGGATAGTTCATGTGGTTTTGTAAAATAAAACGGGTTATTAGATTTTAATAATCCTAAGTTTCACCAGTTGGTCGATGATAATCCCAACTTTAAAAATTCCCTCCAATAATCCCAACTTGTAAAAGTTTGGCCGCCATTGATCCTTTTCAAACATATAAGAATTTGGCATCCTCAATAGATTCAATTACACCTAGAGACTCCTTAATTGATTTAAGTGTACCTATGTTAGAAAAGGATCAATGGCAGCCAAACTTTTACAAGTTGGGATTATTGGAAGGAATTTTTAAAGTTGGGATTATTATCGGCCAACTGGTGAAACTTAGGATTATTAAAATCCAATAACTCAAATAAAACCTATAGTCCCTAACTTTTAGAAATTACACTAATTGTCTTTATTGTTTGACTATTTGTTACTTAGATAGTCTTGAAGTGTATGTCCGTTAGTTTCTCCTTTAAGTCCATCTGAAATTACTTATTTACTCCTCCCCATAAAAAATAGAAAACCAATATGGATTATTAAACGTGTGGGGCCCACCCAATTCACCCCCCCCTTATAAACAACCGGCCACCATCACCATAGTCACCCATCTCCACCTCCACCATAGCTACCCACTTCTACTTCCACCTCCACCCTGAACCCACCACCGTCGTACTACCTCTAATGTCACAACTCCCGACCCTACCCTAGACGGGAGCTGTGAACAGATTCCAGTGGTACCAGTGTTTATTAAAATTATCGAAGCGGGCATTTCATCCGGACCGGGTGTCAGGAAAAATATCAGAGTTTTCAAACACCGTAGTTTTCATTTCATAAACTGTGGGACAAAAACCATATTTACATAAAGGATTTTCACGGGGATAAACCCTTAATTACAAAACACGTTTTATTCAGGTTACATAGCCACTTATTTAAGCTTTAGTGCCTCGTAGCACTTTTTTCCTTCTTTTCACAGTAAATCACCTGAAACGCGTTTTAAAAACATTTGATCAGCGAAAAATACTTGTGAGTTCATTCAATTGTATAAAAAGACACTTTCTTATAATTACAACATTAACAGTTTTTACATTTTTTTATATCTTACAACTACCCAAAAGTATTTGTCACTCGGCCGTTCCTGTGACTGTGGTCATATTACTATTGGTCCTTCTTCTAGTCAGTAACGCATTACAAGTAATGTATACAAAACCCCACATACTGACAGTAGTTTTCCAGTAAGAATACAAAGATTTAATCACTGTAATATAAGTTATAGCTGGATACATTTAGGGTTTTGAAAGCATTTTATAAAAGAGAATCACCTACATTGCAGAATTTAAGGTTTTTAAGCCTCCTAGGTTTAAGTCTTGATTCCTAGATAAACGCACAATCTAACACATATTAGTGTAAGAAACCAAATCAAACTTCAACGATAATCACGAGATCAAAACTAGGGATGGACTTTTTTTCCCAAATACCCGTACTCGTACCCGTACCCGTACCTGTACCGATTTTAGGTATTTGGTACATGTATCGGTACCCAGTTTTATTGATTTTGGTATTCGTTACTTTTTATACTAATTGGTAGCATTGTGTACTTTTTATACTAATTGGTAGCATTGTGTTGCCTTAGGTAAAGCTCACGAATGGATTTACATGGTTCAAGATCAAGAGCTCGCGAGAGAATGCTAAATGATCGCATGTTATTTTTTAAATTAATAGTTAGAATATAGAAACCTATATTTTATGATTAACTTGGTTGTCGTTATGGTTATGGCTCGAAACAGAATCGAATCAGATCACCATGTACAACCCCTAAAATCATCAATCTACCTATCTAAGACCCACTGTTATTGGGTGGTATGTGGCTTGATAGCGCCACATAGCACTGGAAAACACGAGGACGAAGGGCGCTATCGGCCCAAAAAAAGAACAAGCGCTATATGCATCGCGGCGCCATGTGTTGATGATTTTGAAATTATGACCGTTGGTAAACGGTCAAATGTAAAAAAAAATTCAATTAATTTTCAATCTTTCCTTTAAATAATTACCCCTTCTCCTATATTTTTATAAATCCACACACTCTCAAACACTCTCTCTCTCTCTACCCTTTTTTTTAAATCCACAAATTTTATACAATGCATCCATTCAACCGTGGTTTCATTCCTCCCCGATCAAGTGCGGACCCAAACCAAAGTGGTAATCCTACTCGCCCCGTGTCGCCGGTTCCCACTCGACCCACCCCTTTCGGCTCCGGTTTTGTCGATTACAATCAACAAAATGTCGGGTTCATGAATCTTTTGAACCAACCGCTCTCATGGGAGACCCGAATCTCTACGGGTGGAACCCGAATCAAAACACCGACGGAATGGGGTCGTCTCAAGCGTTCGGGTCGGCTCAAGCTTTTGGCTCCCCACTACACGAACCCGATGTTGTTCCGGAAACATAACCCGAAGTAGCGGAGACGCAAAAAGGAAAAGGAAACGGGCACATAAAAAGAAAGCGGAAACCACCACCCGAGCGAAAAAAAAGTGATATCGTGGGACTCCGAGGAGGAGTATACGCTAACCCGCGATTGGATCGATGTGTCGGAGGACCCCGTGATAGGTATATTTACTTGTTTATTTTATTTTTCTAAGTTTTTTTTAATTTTCTGTTTTTTTACTGTTTTATTTTCGTTTTTTATTTACTTTCTGTTTTTTATTTATTTTTTGTTTTTTATTTACTTTTCAGTTTTTATTTATTTTCGGTTTATAATTTCTGTTTTTTAAATTTCGGTACTTTTTCTGTTTTTTTTTCCTGTAATTTTACAGTTTTATATCTCTGTTTTTTTTAATTTTGGACTAATTATTGATATCTTTTTTTGTAGCAAACAATCAAAGTAAATCCGTTTTTTGGAGCCGAATACGAGATCTTTTTTTCGATCTCATGGGTAAAGGAGACGAATACCAGCCACCGGACTCGATATCGGGCAAGTGGACCGATATCAACAAAAAATGCACGAACTTTCAAACAGTGTACCAACGCAATTTTACCGGATGGAAAAGTGGAAGCAAGGACGAGGACATTACGCAAGCGGCGTTGGTCGAGTATACAAATGCTAATGGCCATTTCCCATACCTAAGGTGTTGGCAAATCCTTCGTCATAGCCCCAAATGGGCCAACATCTCTACTCCTGGCGGTCTGTCGGAAAATAAAAGGCCGTCAAAGAGGTCCAAAACAAACGAGTCGGGTGAACCCAAAACGCCAACCTCCGACGCTCGAAACACCGAGTTGAACAAGGATATTCCGGATGAAGAGCCGGTGAAAGAGCTACCAAGATCGGCCGGAAGAAGAAGCCGAGCGAAATGGCCTGAGTCATCATCGATGTCGACGTCCATGGGAACGGAAATGAGTAACGCATTTTCGAAGATAAACAAACGACTTCAAGACATACACGAACTCGGTACTAAAAGTATGGAGGAGAACCTCGAAGTGACCGAGATTATGCGGGACAGACAATGGGATCACGACTTTGAGTTCTACTCGAAACCGCACGACCACTTAACAGGAAAAGCGTTGAAGATGACGTTGACACAAAATGAGGGGTAGAAAAAAAATATATAACCTTTGATTGTGTAATGTTTTTTTAATTTATTCTAATTTAATGTTTTTTTTTATTTTATTGTACTCTTTTTTTTATTTAATGAAATGATTTTTAATTTTAAAAAACTTAGAAATTAATTAAAAAAAATAAAAATTAAATAATTGAGTAACGATGACGAAGGGGCTTTATGACTACGGCCTCAATTGGCATAACGCCCCATAAAGCCCCTATGTTACGTGGCACGACACATGTCGCATAACGCCCACAAAGGGGCCTTATAACTACGGAAGGCCTAAGTGTTGTGTTCCCGTCGTATCGCGTGGCCACCACACCAGTAATATATAATACAACTACTTTTTGATCTTTTAATATCTTAATATAATCCAGTACTCTTTAATGTGATAATTATATCTATTTTGAAACGAAGAATTAAATTCATCTCGTAGATAAAAAAAAACAATAATCAAATCTAAAAGGCTTTTAACGAATTCCGTTTCCACTATCTTCATCAAATACTTTACTTTTAATTTATTAAATTTAAATCTTCTCAAATTTAAGTGCCAAAAAGCAGTAGCTTTATTATTTCAATACACGTTAAGGGGGACGGGGCGCCCCGTTGTGAAACCCCCATCACTCGTCAAACTATAACGCACACCGCCGCCACTAGTTTGATCATGCGTGGACTTTATAACGCGTGATATTTATCACGTGTGGTAACTTGAAAATTGATGGGCATTTCCACTAAAATCCACCACTAGTGATGGAGTAAAGCTCGGTGACATAGCGGAAATCGATTGGATGTTGTGAGTAATGAGTGGGTGGTGAATGATGGGCGCCCCTACCCCCCCTTAGTACGTACGTTACAGCGTACATAACATTCATTCAGGCATTAGTTTAGAACAAACATGACCAAGTTAAGTTAACAAAGATCCAAGACAATCAAAGTGGAAAAATCTTATGAAAAATTGACATACATATAGCAGCACACGACAGATCGAATATAACAGCATGTGAAATCAACCCTTGCAACTTGATGTTTAGCGTTTGCGTTTGATAGGCAGCATGCGATTGTCGCTTATTAATTCCAAACTTATTCCTGCCTTCATTACATCAGCACCATATTCATGAGCATGCCTACTCATTTCTTCAATAGTCTTTGACAACTTCTCTAATGCAATCATCTTATCATCTATACCAGCAAAAGTAAAATATTTTATAACAAATCGTCCATGCTTATTTAGAGGATTCTTCCATGAAAAGTTTCTGATTAAATGTAACCAAACATCAGTCAAAGGTTCCTCTTCCATCCACTCAAAGGGTATGGGACCAACCATAAAAGCAGCCATCACAGTTAAAACGCCTGCAATAAGTCCGCTTGATACATTGGCCAATACCTTCACTGATTTCAACTCTAGGATCTCTCCTTCGAACCGTCTTATGAAAGCAACTGTTTGTTCACATATACATGCTAATGATTTCATAAAATCACCAGAAAGCTGAATCTCTTCTTCTTTCATTATATCACCAGAAAGCTGAATCTCTTCTTCTTTCATTATATCACTAAAAAGCAAAAATCTTCCATCATCCTTAGGACCCGATATCATCTCTTCTTCATAATCCTGGTGATCCAATCTTGAGCTTACACTCAACCGGCTGTCATGATGGTCTTTCAGCAACCTTACAAAATCATTGTAAAGTTTAGATGTTTGAAGGCAGATATTATGGTAGTCCTCCACTAAATGAAACAACTGAGGATCATGCCTCCATCCTTCCTTGCATTCACTTAAGGCCTTGAAAGCTGTTTGGTTGATTGCATGTAGACATGTAATTGCTTTATGGATATCATTGAGGGACTTTCTTCTTCCTGTGGGTCCAGGGTCAAGGATCATTTTGATTAATATACCTTTGGTGTTGTAACGTTTGTAGAGATAACCGGAGAAGAGGCTATCAGCTTCTTCACAAGCATGTATATATTTATGTAAACCAGTGTGAATTATGGATAAAGTGGCTCTATACATAATGGTCAACGCTTCACTCACAGAGTTTTCCTTTTTTTGATCTTCATTGGGTAGCATAAATGGTAAATTAGTATGTACAATAAACTTCTTGTTTTGTTGTTCTTCATTGGGCGGCATAAACTGCACTCCCGTTACAGACAAGTGTAATTTACTATCTACAATAAACTGATTCAATGTATTCCCTGCACTCCTTATATCAAGGCTATAGAGATGAGCATGCCTACGCATATCTTCAATGATCACTGAGATGTTATCCATCATCTTCTCAAGCTTATTTATTACTATCATCATCTCCGTCTCACTCTGACAAGTAGAAGAAGCAAACTGACCCATCCTCATCTTTAATTCTTCCACAACAACTGCAGTCCCTAAAAAATCCCCGATATGCAACTCCCTTTGAGTATCGTGTCTATATCTCTCCGCAGAAATACTACTGATCATATTCAACCACATAGAATATGAACTTGCACCTTGCATCAATTGCAATTCCTTGTCATGACACACATATGTAGACAGAATACTGAGAAGGCATGTGATTGTTATACTTGATGCTTTCGCCAATGTTATCATTAACTTGCAATTTTTGATGTCTTGGATCTTGTCATTGAAGTTTTTTGAAAAAGCAACAATGCGAATGGAGATAAATGCAAATGGTTTAAAAAAATAATCACAAAATCTGATACCTTTTGCAGCTTCAAGATCATCAAGCTGCTCAAGCATTTCTTTATAACTGTAATCATTTTCTGTTCTACTTCTTGCCACAATTTGCTCCAGTGCCAACTTTACACTCAACCAGTTGTCGGCTGCATCTTTAAGTAACCTTAAAAACTCGTTGTAAAGTCTGGAAGTTTCATGGATGATTCCATAGTAGTCATAAACCAAAGAAAATAAGTCTGTATGGCTCCATACTTCTTTGCATTCACTTAAAACTTCTTGGTTGATTTTGATTAAGCGTTCGACGATTTCATGCATGTGAACCAAGGTGTGCTGTTTTTTTCTGTAGCCATAAATGAATGCTATACTCCTGGAGAGATCATCGTTGATAGAAGAGTGACAGGAACGGAGGAATGTAACAGCTTCATAAGTTTCTTTAAACACAACCTTCATCAAGTTAGTTGTAGATCGATTAAGGTATTTCAGAAGCCTAATGTCACTCTCTTGGATAAAACGACCTCCAACCTTGGTCACCTGCAAATTACAATCTGCAATAAATTTATTCAGTCCTTATGTTTAGATATCATGTACACCTTATTCAGTAATTCTAACTTTCTACCAAGAAATTATTTTTTCAATTGTGTTGCGTAGACTCAAAGTGACCAAAGGCCAACCATTCGTCGAGTCAAAGTCATTACCATAAATATGTAGGATAGGTTTTTCATGGGCTTAATGTTAGCCCAAAATCACCATTGATATTGAATAATTAAGATGAAACAAAATAAGATTCAACAGTAACTTCACTACAATTGAATAGAATGTGTGTGTGATTACAATCTTTAAAACCCTAGAACTATATATACATACGGATCAACATATTGAAGAGTCGTGACCCTCCTCAGCGCCTGTTCTAATCGATCCCAGACCACACAAATAGATCGACATGTCAATCAATCAATCAATCGTACTCATTAAATCCCACAAATAGCAAAGCTACTGATAGGGTATGGGGAGGGCGAGATGTAGGCACACCTTACCTCTATCCCTAGGGATAGAGAGGTTGCTTCTAGAGAGAACCCCAATACCAAAGGCATATAGTAGAAAAGCGAGAAACCAAACAAATCTATAAAGAGAGCACTACTAAATAGCAAAGAAGTGGTGGCTAGGTAACATAGTGAAATAGAACAAATATTTCAAATTACAAGATCCCACTTTTTATGAAAAAAAAAGGAAAAAAAACAATCAATGCAAAATCCGCCCAGACCATAAAGAAAGAAACGCTAAGCAACTACCCCAATGCTCAAACCTAATGAATCTACTCCTAAAAGTCCTTAGCCTTGTATTCATATTCTATTAATCAATAATAATCGTATTCAATACCAAGATTCAACTTATACTCATGTGTCAAAAGGCACATGTGATACGCTAATACCCATATTCACTCGTTAAAAAAAGGTAATCCTCTTCTCTATAATTGCATCAACTTCGGCCTTATGTAATATTATTGTGGCCTTTAAAAAAAAACAGATAATACTATTGTGATAAATACAGTTAAAGCTGTTACTAACCTCGCGGCTCCACGCTAAATGAAAACTTAAATTTGGTCTTTTGCAGTGAACCTGCACTTCTTTGACAGTCATCAGCTCCCGTCCAATAGAAAACCAAATGGTTATGCAAACCAGCTGCCAAGAAGTTAATGGGGACTTGAATACTCCAATGTTTTTCACCAGCATGAACATGAGCTGTTACCACGTATTTAGTTTCCATAGCCGCATCAATTTGGTGTAAAGTTACAACAGCACATATAACAACTCCAATCCATGGGCCTATTGGGGTCAAACTTTCATTAGATTTTAGCGGCTAGAAACCTAATGGAATTATACTTCCAGCCCCAACTATCTCAAATACAGCTTCTGGCATGGTCAGATGCGTTGTTCGTAACTGAAAATATTTACAAATGAGATGAGGGCAAATGGTGATTCCACACTACACTGCTATGTCATCTTGTAGTTCAAGATACGAGAACTAAAGATGACCCAAGGTGATTATATGTGTGTGTATATATATATATATATGTATATGAGTTAAGTGGGGGGTTCAAATGAGAAGAATTTTTTTATAAGAATAAAAAAGAACAAACTTCAACCAATAAGAATGTTTTATTTTACTTCATTTAATTTTTGTATTTAATATGAGTGTAAGGGTATATTGGTAAACTTAGATAGTTCATTAATTGTTAGTCTTCCTTTTTAACAGCTAACTAAATTAAATTTGTAACTTATTTAAAAAAAATATAGATATATATCTTTTCAAAGAAGAAAAAAAAATCAATTTAAAGTGTAGAATAAATTATGAGGTGTGTAGGATGAATTACGAGCTATGTAGGATAAATTTCAATATGCGTAGGATAAATTTAAAAAACGTGTAGGATAAATTTTGATGTGTCTAGGCAAAAATTTTAGTGTGGAGGATGATAGTCTTTATGACTAATTAATTAGTCAAAGATAATAATAAATGAGATGAGGAAAAACTATTTAATGTTTTACAATTGTACCCTTTGTTCTTTTTCTTCTCAATTTAATTTTCTTCTCAAATGAACCTCTCCCTATAAGTTAATATTGGAAACAAAGCACCACATTAAATGTAGTCAGAGTAGTTAATATTTTCCTTGTGTATTTCCTAGATTTGTGCTTGGTTGAGAAAAAAGTGTTGTCACGTGGCTGACACGTAGACACTTTTTTTTCTCACCAAGAATTACCTAAAATGGTTGTAAGGCCGGAGGGTGTGGGGGCGCCACCCCTACCAACTCAGCCGCGATCCTATATGGCGCTGACGTGTCCTGATAAAGCCCCTAGGGGCTCCATCCCACACCCTCCAGCCTAATGAGAGGGATTTGGTTGGGGGTTTGGTTGATAATTAGGTAATCATTATTTAATTATTATTATTTTGTATTTATATATAAATTATGTAAAAACAATTAATTTAAAACAACAAAAAATAATTAATATTTGTAAATCTAGTTAGTTAAATAAAAAAGTTAACTAAAATAATATGTTTAATATGTAAAGTAAATATTGAATTTTGAATTTATAAAATTGTTTACTAAAATTTTAGTTCAGTAATAAATAAAAGAATTTACAAAAATTGCAATGTTAAAATTTAATTGTTTTGTAAATGTAAATGTATCACCCTTTTATCCCTTCCCCCAACGCCTTCTTTCCCCAAACACCAAAACGCAAGAAATTACACCTAGATCTGAAACCCTAAATTGTAAAGCTCCTCATGAAGAAAATCAATCTAAATCTCTTGAAAGCTGCCGGAAACTGCTCAATCTCTTCCCCTCAAGCTCCTCATCATTCTCATTGGTCTACACATGGTCAAAGAGAGCCCACCTGCGCAATCTCTTCCCCTCAACACCGTGGTTCGCCCCAGAGCTTGTGCTCCGCGTGGTCAGCAGGAATCACATAGGTAGCGTTTGGTATGCAGGAATCAAAGGTAGAATGGAATGGACCATTACGAAGGAATGAAGAAAAGGGTGTTTGGTTGTCGAGGGAATGGAATCGTCCATTATATATTTCATTCCCTCGAAATCATTCCATCTGTCCCCCTTGTTTTTTTTTCCATTCCATCCATCTTTCACCATTCATTAACAAAACCACAACCCACCACCGTCGCCACCACCCAGCACCGTGGCTGCCAGCCACCTCCGTCGCCATCCATATAACAACCCTCCAAAATATTTTTTTTCGACACCCTAATATATTTAACATGTCCCAATATGTCCTAAAATATACCCCATACGCGAAAACGGACCCCGAATACCTTTATTTTATTAAAATTAAAATAAAAACAAATTTTAATGGTCTCTCGCAGAGCGCGTAAACCACCCCCTTGACCAACGCGGGCCGCGACAGCTCGGAGTCAGGGCTGCACCCGGTGCCGCCACGTGTCAAACGCGTGTTGAAGCTAGTCCGATGACTGGCCAGGCTAGGGCCTACCCAGTCTACTACGCCGCGTAGCCCTTGGCTACATCTTACGCGGGGCGCGACAAAACCAAAATCAGCTCCTATAAATTGGGAGCTCAGGTTTTCAGTTTCAATTCGCTCACGATCTTTCCCTCTCTCGAAATTCTGCATAATTGAAGTAATATTTGGGTAGTATACCTCCTAAATAACGAAGTTCTGCACCGTTGTAAGTATCATAACCCCGGTTACGTATTAGATACGCTGCCCGATTGATCCAGGGTTCCGTAACGGCTGTCGTGGTTCTGCTCGACGTAGTCGTTGGAATGCCGTCTCGGGAAGGGTATCATTAATATAAATAATGGGTTATTATACTAACACGTGTGCCTTTATGTAAATTATAGATAATCATCAGGAAATCCTTAAAGAAAATCTAAGACAGCAATGTGAGTAATCTCCTTTTTGTATAAACTGTTTGAGTTAATTACTGTTTCCGTCCCTGTGGTTTGTCAAAAATCACTATTTCAGTTCATTAGTTTAAAAATCGTGATTTCAGTCCCTGTGGTTTCATTTTCGTAACCATTTCAGTCCCTGTGGTTTCACTTTCGTAACTATTTTAATCCATTTATTCTGTTAGTACAGGGACTGAAATGGTTACGAGGTGGACTGAAATGGTTATGAAAGTGAAACCACAGGGACCGAAATCATAATTTTTAAACTAATTGACTAAAATAATAATTTTTGACAAACCACAGGGACGAAAACAGTAATTAACTAAAACTGTTTTTACAAAACCTCAATTGTTTTACATTATATTACCAGTGATTGAGTATTTGTAATTCTACAATTATCGTCGGTATATTTGGGGTTTTGTATACAAAATTTGTTACTACACTGTGAGTAGTAACATGACCATAAGTCAAGGTTGACAGTACCGTGGGTGGTAATTAAAGTAAGAATTGGAAACAAATATAATTGCGAGATCGCCCTCAATACTGCGAATGATAAAATCTGTCTTTATTAAATTGGGATTCACTCACCAGTATTTCCCACTGACCAAATGTTTTTAAACGCGTTTCAGGTAACAAAATGTGAAAGCCAACATAGAAGCTAGCTGGACAGCACTGAAGGCTTGGAAAAGTGACTATAAAAGTTACCTAAATAAAAGAAGATGTTTTATTCAATAAAATAGGGATGATCCCTACAAAAATGTTTGTAATGAAAACTTGGGTTTTATCCCAATATGTTTAACATTATAAAAGTGTGGTATTTACTCTGATAAAATATTTCCTAACTACGGTCCTGATGTAATTTCCGCTGCCAAATAATGACAAGTACAGATACCACCAAAACTGGCCGCGGCCGCCTGTTCCCGGGACAGATAGGGGGCGGGGGTTGCGACAGAAGGTGGTATCAGAGCTAAGCCACTGATTCAGCCACAGACGTGTTCTGCTGACACCAAAATGTTAATTGTTAGGAAATAAATTACGGAACTACGTGCATATTTGTATTTTATTGTTGTGTGTTATTTGACTATTTGTTAGTTTACAGTATGAGCGACCAAGGACCTTCCGACGCGTATCGTCAGTTGTCCAGCTCACCTAGGAGCGAAGGCACCTCTTCACAGCCTGCCCTCTCAGGGTATTCGGCTAATAATGAAGACGGGATATTCGTGTTTAAGGCTCAGTCTGAAGAGTCATTCCCTCCTAAAAAGAGAGGATGATTTAGTAGAGGAGCGCATGAACGTAGGAAACGAATGAAAATGTTGCAAGAACAGCGGGCTTTAGCAGCCATTAAAAGAGAGACAGATGCCCACGCCCAGGATATGCTGAATAGGGGTTTAGCAAACTTCCATATCTTAGCAACCACAGCTGTCGACCCTAACCTGGAGCAACTCATAGCACCTCAGCCATTACCACTATTTCCCGCTCAGCCAATGGAAATAGAAAATAACCCAGAAAACCAAGTAGAAATGCATTATTACAACCCAGAGGAGATGCCTAGGGTACCAGCACCCAATCCCTTAGACCCAGATTACGACCCGTGGTGGGATGACAATAGGGATTATGTGCAACGTTACCCAATACCAGAAGACATGCCCATGCCGAATCTAGGAGCCTACCCAGGTTTGGACCCTTTAGATCCCTACTATCATAGTGATCAATACATTAGTGAAATTTTAGAGAATCCTTACCCGTACCAGGAACCCGCACCCAGTTTCCAAACCCAGTCCCAACACCTGCACCCCCAATGAGTGCAGAAAATATGCAAGAGTTCCGAACTTTCGAAGAAGAGATTTTAGAAAGTAGTGAGAGAATGAGGCAGGTAGGAGAGCGACTCGTCTGGAAGTATGACGAGCGCAATATGGATTTCTGGATGAATCCATATCCGTGAAGGTGGAGGTAGTAATAGTAATAGTAATAGTAATAATATATAATATGTGTGTTTGAAAAAAAAAAACTATGGATGCCTACTAGTAGTATAATTATTATTTATGTTGTATTGTAATTTTAAATTTCCAGTTCTAGTTTGTATTAGATGCATACTATATAAAAATAGAGTAAGTCGCAATGATCGACGCTTTTGACCAAAATGCGTATTATGTGATTGGTTATATTAAATATTATCTTGTGATATTAATAATAATACGTGGTAATTGTTTAAAATTCAGATGGCCGACCAAGTGAATCAAGAGAACCCGGAAAACCAGAATGACAATATCTGAATAACGATAACTCGAACAATGATAATAATAGAAACCAAGTGGATAACAGTGCTATCCAACATATTATGGCACAAGGAATCATAAATGCTATGCCCAATATCATCCAAGCTGTGAGAGACACCGAAATTAATAAAATTAACCATAGCAGTAAACGACTCACTGAACCTGAACACAGCGTAAACAATGGACCCATACTTCAAGTGCTCATTCCCAAAAGAAGAAGAACCATATCTTATGGTTGTTCTTATAAAGAATTTTGGTCCTGTAAATCAATGGAATTCTCGGGCAATGAAGGGGCTGCTGCAGCCTTACGCTGGATAGAAAAGACTGAGGCAGTCTTAAAAATAAGCAAGTGTGCGGAAGAGGATAAGATAATGTTTGCTTCCAATCTGTTTAAGAACTCAGCCTTAGAATGTGGAATACTATCCTCCAGTCTAGGGGAAGTGACAAGGTTTATAATATGGAATGGGAGGAATTTAAGAACATGGTAGAAAAGAAATTCTGCCCTCCAAATAAAAAAGAACAGATAGCAAATAAATTCATAAACCTTAGGATGACTGGAGTAGATAATAAGGGATACACTACGTTATTCTTTGAATATGTTAGAATAATGCCAACCCTTGAATCACCAGAACCTGTATTAATCTCTCGTTACATCTGAGGATTAATCAGTGAGATAAGGCATGTAGTCAAGGCAGCTAGACCACCGACCATAGAAGAAGCTGTAGAACTAGCAAATGCCTTGACAGATGAGTTAGTGCGTACACGAGAGGAGGACCAGAGAAGGAACCTAGCTCAAAGGCTTACCCAGGAATTTCGCTCTGGAAATTCCAACCGTGGGAAAAATGTAGGTTCTACATCTGCACTTTATTGTAAGGCCTGTAAGAAGAAGCATTCAGGAAGATGCTCCACTTACTGTAATTTCTGCAAAATACCAGGACACAAGGAAGAAGATTACAGGAAGAAACCTAGTAATGAAGTGTGCTTCAACTGTGGAGAAAAAGGTCACATCATGCCAAACTGTCCAAAACTAGCTCCAGCCACAACCAACAAGAATACAAAAAATGCTAGAGCATTTGTTCTAACTGCAGAAGAAGCAAAGATGATTCCAGACGTGATAGCCGGTACGTTTTTAGTTAATTATGTTTTTGCTAAAGTATTATTTGACTCTGGTGCGAACCAAAGTTTTATTAATACTTCATTTTGCAAATTACTCAATCAACCATTAACTAAACTCCCACAAGAATGTTTAGTAGAAACAGCGAATGGAGAAACCGTTAGGATTTCTGAAATCTTGCAGGGAGCAAGAATAGAATTTTTAAATCAAAAGTTTATTGCAAACTTTTATCCAATGAAACTGGTAGGATTTGATGTTGTATTAGGAATGGATTGGTTAATAGCCAATAAAGCCATTATTTTATGTGATCAAAAGTCAATTCAAGTAAATTCACCAAATGGTGAAAAGATCACAATTAAATGAGATAAACCATCTAGATCCACAAAATTCATCTCTGTGATGAAAACGGCAAGTTGTATAAGAAAAGAATCTATAGTGTATTTGATTTCTATAATCACTAACACTAAAGGAAAATAACTAAAAGATATTATTCCCGTAGTATCTCAGTTTTCAGATGTGTTTACAGAAGAATTACCAGGATTACCGCCGGACAGGGAAGTTGAATTCAGAATTCATCTACTACTGGGAACAGCACCAATTGCCAAAACACCCTACCGTTTGGCACCCGCAGAAATGCAGAAACTAAAGAAACAATTAGACGAATTGTTGGAGAAAGGATTTATACAGCCAAGTTCATCGCCATGGGGAGCACCAATTTTATTCGTTAAAAAGAAAGACAGATCCATGCGTATGTGCATTGACTACCGTGAATTGAACAAAGTCACGATTAAGAATCGGTACTCATTACCGAGGAAAGACGATCTGTTTGATCAATTGCAAGGAGCTCGATTTTTCTCAAAAATCGATTTACGCTCAGGATATCATCAATTAAAGGTACAGGAAGAGGACATTCCTAAAACCGCATTTAGAATGAGGTATGGTCATTATGAATTTACTGTCATGCCATTTGGTTTAACCAATGTCCCAGCTGCATTTATGGACATGATGAACCGAATATGTAAGTCATATTTGGATAAATTCATAATTGTCTTTATAGATGATAGAGTAAATTACAAGTTTTGTCCTTTATGTATGTCCCAAATTGCAGGCCAGGCTAATATATTTAACAAACAAGTTTTGTCCAAAATATTTTTTTTCGACACCCTAATATATTTAATATGTCCCAATATGTCCTAAAATATACCCCATACGCGAAAACGGACCCCGAATACCTTTATTTTATTAAAATTAAAATAAAAACACATTTTAATGGTCTCTCGCGGAGCGCGTAAACCACCCCCTTGACCTACGCGGGCCGCGACAGCTCGGAGTCAGGGCTGCACCCGGTGCCGCCATGTGTCAAACGTGTGTTGAAGCTAGTCCGGTGACTAGGCCAGGCTAGGGCCTACCCAGTCTACTACGCGGGCCGCGTAGCCCTTGGCTACATCTTACGCGGGGCGCGACAAAACCAAAATCAGCTCCTATAAATTGGGAGCTCAGGCTTTCAGTTTCAATTCGCTCACGATCTTTCCCTCCCTCGAAATTTTGCATAATTGAAGTAATATTTGGGTAGTATACCCCCTAAATAACGAAGTTCTGCCCCGTTGTAAGCATAATAACCCCGGTTACGTATTAGATACGTTGTCCGATTGATTTAGGGTTCCGTAACGGTTGTCGTGGTTCTGCCTGACGTAGTCGTTGAAATGCCGTCTCGGGGAGGGTATCATTAATATAAATAATGAGACGTGTGCCTTTATGTACATTATAGATAATCATCAGGAAATCCTTAAAGAAAATCTAAGACAGCAATGTGAGTAATCTCCTTTTTGTATAAACTGTTTTTACAAAACCTCAATTGTTTTACATTAGATTACCAGTGATTGAGTATTTGTAATTCTACAATTATCGTCGGTATATTTGGGGTTTTGTATACAAAATTTGTTACTACACTGTGAGTAGTAACATGACCATAAGTCAAGGTTGACAGTACTGTGGGTGGTAATTAAAGTAAGAATTGGAAACAAATATAATTGCGAGATCGCCCTCAATATTGCGAATGATAAAATCTGTCTTGATTAAATTAGGATTCACTCACCAGTGTTTCCCACTGACAAAATGTTTTTAAACGCGTTTCAGGTAACAAAATGTGAAAGCCAACATAGAAGCCAGTTGGACAGCACTGAAGGCTTGGAAAAGTGACTATAAAAGTTACCTAAATAAAAGAAGATGTTTTATTCAATAAAATAGGGATGATCCCTACAAAAATGTTTGTAATGAAAACTTGGGTTTTATCCCAATATGTTTAATATTATAAAAGTGTTGTATTTACTCTAATAAAATATTTCCTAACTACGGTCCTGATGTAATTTCCGCTGCCAGATAATGACAAGTACAGATACCACCAAAACTGGCCGCGGCCGCCCGTTCCCGGGACAGAGAGGGGGCGGGGGTTGCGACAATCCATCACCGCCACCCACCTTGGCCGCCTACCACTACCGCTACCATCCACTTTCGCCCTTACCGTCACCCTCCGCCACCCATCCCCGTTGTCACCCGCCACCCAGCGTTGTTGTCACCCGCCTCCCATTGTTGTCATCACCCACCACCACGCCTTCGCCACCCACCGTCGTCACCCACCTCCGCTGCCACCAGCCACCACCTCCACCACCACCCACCACCGACACCGCCGCGGCCACACACATCTGACCTCGCCGTCACCCCCGCCATCATCGTTGCTGCCGCCACCCGCCACCATTGTTGCCGCCGCCACCCGACCACCGTCACCTCCGACCACACCACCACCTATCACCACCGCCCCTCACCACTGATTTGATTCCTTCGTCTTTTCTTTGCCTACCAAACAAAACAAAGTAATGATTATTTTCATTCTCACATGATAACCAAACAAGACATAAAATGGTAATGATCTATTCCGTTACCTCGTTCATTCCATTACCTCATCAATTTCGTTCCCCCGTCCATTCCATTACGCCATACCAAACAGACCCATAGTCTGAGGCTATAAGGGGTGCTTCACTCAAGGGGAGTAGTCCTCTCTCCACCTCAGCCAATCACACTCGTCCATGTCAACTCCACACTCCACTCCACATTTTGCACTCAAACATAAGGGGTGCTCCACCCAAACATATTTCTTAAAAAAAGAATAAAAGTGTGATTGGTTGAAAAAGAGGGGCCCACCATTAACCCCCTCTCTCTCATCTTCCCTTGCACAGTGACTACTCCCCGAATGATTGAGTTTACAGCGTGGTGAAGGGGGTTGGCGGCAGTGTTCCCACGAGGGGAGTAGTCCCCTCTTCCCCTTCGCCGATGTTGGCCCGTACACCGTAAATTATTTGTTATATACTCGATGAATATACAAGAACATCCATGGTGAAATATTATCTCAGCCTAATCTCATTCCATCTCCATTCCTCTTTGGTTAACCTTGATTCTTCCACAGCCGCAAGTCAGCCTTCTTCATGGCTGCCTCCATCGATTCTTCCCTTCCCATGACTACCCTATTTCATATGATTACCATCAAACTAAGCTCCTCCAACTATCTCCTATGGCGAAATCACGTCTTTCCTTTGTTGTTGCATCTGAATTGGTTGCGTTTATTGATGGATCATATCTGACTCCACCCAAAACCCTCACAATCCACAAAAAGGAATCCTTAAATCCAGAATACACATCCTGGTTCGAGAAGGATCAAAGAGGACTTCTACTTCTTCAATCGTCTCTATCAGAAGAAGCTATGGTAGAAGCTTTGGGCCTCTCCTCTTCTCGTGAAGTCTAGAAAGCATTGGAATCAGCTAATAGCCTTTTTGTCTCTGATTATGCTAAACAGTTTAAAGCTATTTGTGACAAACTTGTAGCAATTGGACAACCGGTGCCCGACACAGACAAAAGCCAATGGTTCCTGTGTGGTTTAAGTCCGACGTTTGAAACATTCTCTACTGTTCAAAGTATTTTGAGATCTGCTTCCTTAGCTGAGGGCCACGAGTTATTTTTCTCCTCCCTTCATGGCTGCATGCCTTCACCCATGGCTTTCAGCACTTGTCACCACACTTCATCTCAGCAGTCCTCTTATAGCAGAGGTAGACCCGACCAAATCAATAATTGCAACACCTCGTCTCAAGGATTGGAGCTAATATTGAAAACAAAGCGCCACCTTAAATGTTGTCAAAGTAGTTACCTTGTATATTTTCTTGATTCGTGTTTCCATTGTAAATTATCTATACTATATAATAAAAGAAATCATTTACGGGACACATGTCACTCATTGGAGCAATCTATTTTTTCTCACCTAATTATCAATAATTAATTTAATTAAAAGATAATTATACAATTGAATTTAATATAAATTTTATTATTAATTTTACACTCATATCTTAACTTCATAAAAATAATTCATATATGAAGAAGAAAAATATGCGGATAAATGTATTTAATCAAGGCCTATTCAAATTTGATTTCTTTAAATATTTTTTAGTGTTAATGGATAGAATCTTTAAAATTTGATTTCTTTAAATATATTTTTTAGTGTTAATAAATACGATTTCAATATATAAATTTTTTTTACCCTTTTTCCTTCTACATTTTATCTCAAATATATTCAAATCACGTAAAAACGTTTTTTAAGTGTGTTCTGAAAACCAATTAAAAAATGCAAGTTTTATTTTATTTTTTACTTTATTATTACTAGGGTAAAACCTAGATATTAAATTTATTTTTGGAAGTTATGTATTATTTTCAACTACGAGATAAACTTGCGTATATATAAATTTTTTTTACCCTTTTACCTTCTACATTTTCTCTCAAATATATTCAAATCACGTAAAAACGTTTTTTTAATTGTGTTCTGAAAACCGATAAAAAAATGCAAGTTTTTTTTATTTTATTTTTTACTTTATTATTACTAGGGTAAAACCTAGATATTAAATTTATTTTGGAAGTTATGTATTATTTTCAACTAAGAGATAAACTTTCTTAAATAGTTTACTGACTGAAATTAAAAATAACGCCTAATCTATACTATATAATAAAAGATACCATTTATGGGACACATGTCATTGGAGCCATCTATTTTTTAGTTTTCTCACCTATCTATTCTACCTAATTATCAATAATTAATTTAATTAAAAGATAATTATACAATTGAATTTAATATAAATTTAATTATTAATTTTACACTCATATCTTAACTTCATAAAAACAATTCATATAGGAGATAATATAATATTTTGAAATTTTCATCAGATTTAATTATTTATCCTTAAAATCTAATATTATGTTATTCAATTAATATAAACATAATATAATCACAAATTTCAAATCACCGTTTAGTAATCCTTCGATATTATTATTATTATTATTATTATTATTATTATCTAATCAAATATTTTGTTAAAATAATATACATATAAATATAATATTCAAGCATAGATCATTGTGTAATTTTATCATCATACATGTGAATATGAACCATAAACTATAAAAAAAAAAAAAATTAATACTATAGTCCCATGTTAACATAAACATTGTGTATCCTCATTATTATTAATTTAGTTTTGAGAGTGTAATGACATATAAATATAAAAAAAATTCAAGAACTATCCTCGCAATCACTCTATCTATCGTGTATTGAGTGTATCCGTTAGTTCTTTTAAAGATATAACTTTTTTATTATCTTATCTGGTATATAAAATTAGATTTATTCAACACGTGTAATGCATAAGGTTTTTTTTAAAGATATAATTTCTTTTATTATTTATGATACAAAATTACAGATATTCAACCCGTGTAATACATGGGGGTTTTAAAAATAAAACTTTTTATAATTATTATTTGGTGTATAGAATTAGTTTTATTCAACTTGTGAAATGTACGGAGTTTTTAATTATTTAATATATAAAATTATATTTATTCAACCCGTGTAATACACGGGGTTCTAACCTAGTTCGTTATATATACTCAAGGAATACAAAAGAACATTCATGGTGAAATATTATCTCAACCTAATATTTATATCTATATATATATATATATATATATATATATAGAGAGAGAGAGAGAGAGAGAGAGACCTGAAGGTAACCATTTAATATTCTTTCTGTCAATTGACCGCCTGTATCATTCTCTCCTAGTTTAGGGCAGTTCAAACAGGACACCATTGGACTTGTATTATTGTTTGTGGCATTAAATTTAGACGCATCTACAGTGTTTTGTGATATAATGTAATTGAATCTCATCTTTAGTCCATAAAGAGTGTCTTCATTTACTATCGAAAGTTTTGGTAGTGACTGAAGCCTCTTGCAATTATTCAAACAAAGCAATCTCAGATTTGAGAGGAGGCTGATGTTTGCAGGAAGGGAAGCAAAATCATTTCCGGATAGATCCAAATTTACCAATCGGTGTAATAAACCAATACCATCAGGAACCACAGTTAGATTGCAATAACTTAGATCAAGTTCCCTTAAACCAGATAACACATCCATCTTTGTAAAAAGAAAACCTCTGTTAAGGGATGAAAGCCGACATCTATGAACACGTAGGAGTCTTAATCTGTTCAAGTAATGAACGGACAAAGGAATCTCTTGTATAGAAGTATCACTTGCATCAAGCTTCCTCAAATTACACAATTCCCCCAAGCTCTCTGGTAACTTCTTGATGTTAGTTCCATCTACATATAGATGCTCTAAGCACTTCATGTTGTGTCCAAACTCAGGAACATATTCAAGGTTTGAGCAACCGGAAAGAAGAAGTGTCACAAGAGCTTCCATTTCCATGTTGCTTCTGCCAAGGCTCTGAAGATGTGCACACCCACTAAGATTTATGTATCGTAGATTTTTGTGTGAAAGAACTGATGGGTGTAGCTCAGTCAATTTTGTGCAGCCTTCAAGTTTTACTTTCACAAGATTCGGTGTTGATGTCAAGTCAGGGATTTTGGTTAAATCCTTTGAGAAACTGAGATCAACAGATCTCAAATTAGGCAGATCCTGTTAAGTGAGAGGGAAATTTTCAGATTTCAAGAGTGCATTTACTTCACATAATGACTAAGTAGACAATACTTACAAGATTTTTTTCCCAGAGTGTTTCAAGTTGGCTATGACACATTTCAAGTTGATAAATATGTTTAGGTTCAAACATTGAAGGCAAAGACTTTAATGAGCAACCATACCATTCCAGAATTCGAAGATCATTGGAAAGAGAATTAAGACCTTGAGGAAAGTGTATATTACTGATTCTAAGAAATTTTAGCTTCTTCATCTCTGAAAAACATGATGGATCATTAATGCAGTCATCCACTTCAGCTTTATACGGCTCCTGGTTGATGATTTCAATTGTTCTTGATTCCTGGTATAAAAAAAACACAGCAACAGAATGAATCATCTAATGCTTTCAAACTCCGTCCTGAAAAATATGTTTTGGTAACTTAAGGCATGTTTTATGTTGTGGTGAATCCTGGTAACTTCAATTTGAAAAAAAAAACTGTAGGCATATTATGAAAGTATTACTATACTTAATGGTGTGTTGAATCCTAATTGTCAGATGAGTTACTCATAAGGGGATGGATTATGAAAAAACTAGTTTAAATGAGAACCAAAAAACTAACTAAAAAAGCCTAAAAAACATACCATTTTTTGTTTGAATTTTTTAATTAAAATTCGCTATATTTAATATATGAAGAAAAACTTTTTTTCAAAAAAAAAAAAAAAATTGTACTGCACATGTGCAATAATAATACGAAAAAACCTAACCCACCCCCCAAAAACCTAAACCCACCATCCCACCAAAAGCCTAAACCACCCCCCCCCCCCCCCCCCCAAAAAAAAAACCTAAAACTAAACCCTAAATATAAACCCCCCACCCGCACCCCTCAAAAAACCTAAATATAATGCACATGTGCAGTACAAGTTTTTTTTTTATTAAAAAAGATTTTTTATACATAAAAAGTAGCAATTTTTTATAAAAAAATTTGTAAAAAAAATTCGCCATGTTTTTTAGGCTTTTTAGTTAGTTTTTTAGTTTTCTCATTTATATGCAGTTTTCTCATGATCCTCACCCTTACAATAACCATTAAAAAAGTATTACAACATAAGTATTTTAGAGCGAATATCAAATACAGAGCCATGCCAACTTTAAAATTAAAAACACTATAGGCTTCCGTTTGCAAGATCCAAATTCCTTCAATATTCTAGAAGCGGGTATAAAATTGTAGAGAGTTCACTTTATGGTATAAAGTTTCTTACTGAAATGACAACAGTTTTATGGATTTTGTGGAAAGCCATTAAGCAAACCTTTGGTTTGGATGAGAGGATATCCAAAACATCTTGACGATTCTTTATTGCAATCAGTTTTCCCTTGTATTGTTGTGCTTCCTTACGAAGAATTTCCCAGCACATTTGCTGGAGCAGGTCATGCATCCACACACAATCATCATAATTGATAGTTACGAGAAACTTGCTTACCAGATCAGTAATTCCACATTCAGGGAACAAACCAATATGGGTTAGTATATCTTTTACCAAATCTATGTCCATCCCTTTCAAGAAACATGCAATGTACATGAAGATGTGCTGCTGATGGTTATCTAGTCTATGATAACCTACTTCAAGTCTTTCAATAACTTCTTTATGAGGATACTTTTTAGCTTTCTTTAATATCTCTTTCCAATATTTTTCTTCTTTTCCGTATAAAAGAGAACCATAAACAGTAAGAGCTATTGGAAGACCACCAGCAAACTCCACAATATCATCAGACAACTTTTCAAAACCATGTGTAGGATGTCCATCTCCAAATGCTGACTGACAAAAGAGTCTAAGAGCTTCTTTACCTTTCAATTCTTCACACATAAACATTTCATTTACTTTATATGCACTCAGCAAGTCTACATTTGTTGTTGTTACTATGATTCTGGTACCAGGTCCAAACCATTCACGCCCACCAGCCAAATACATCAACTGGTCTGCATGATTCACATCATCCAAAACGATTATAATCTTCAAATCACGTAGCTTTGTCATCAACAGAGTTTGTCCATGTTTAACACTTGTTACGCGTATGCTTTCATCTTTTAAAACATCATCAAGTATTTTTTGTTGTAGCTTGCATAAATCACTATCATGTTCCCTGGAGATGTCCTTGATGTTCCCAATAAAGCTACTTTCTTGGAATGTATATCGAATGCCTTCAAAGACAACTTCAGCCAAAGTAGTCTTTCCAATCCCACTCATCCCACAGATCCCTATGAAGCGAACTTCACTTGACTCTATTTTTAAAAGTCTAATCACTTCATTTACTTGAGATTCAATTCCCACTAGACCTTTGGTAAGATGACTAAGATCCACTGGTGATGCAACTTGGATGTCCTGCAAGATTCTCCTTAAGATTTCACTAACAATATCTGATTCATTCCTGCAGGTGGATGGAAGAATCATGTCAACTGCATTGGATACTTTACTTCTATCCACTTTCAGAATAATAATAATAGACCAACAATATATAATAAATAACATACTTGTCTGGTGTCACGTGTGATCCTTTGATAGCCCCGACTTTTGCAAAAGCAGATCTCCATGTTGCTACCTTCTTTGGTGTGATTCCAGGATCTACTTCATGACAGGCAAAGCCTTGTTCGAAACAGTTGCTTTGATGGCGTACATCAGAGGGAGACACATGGTAAAAAATCATCATCATCATACTCAGTATATCCCACCAATAGCAAAGCTAAGGTAGGGTCTGAGGAGGGTGAGATGTAGACAGCCTTACCTCTACCCCGTAGGAATAGAGAGGCTGCTTCCAATGAGACATCATCATACACATGGTAAAAAATAGGAATAACAATTAGCTTGCCTCGCTCCATGCAATCCACAACCTTTGTGATTTCCTCCAAACACCATTTCGATGTTGCAAAATTGCTCGATAAAACTACTATGGCATATCTTGATGCTTCTATGGCGTCTAGGAGCGCGGGAGCGATAAAATTCCCAATCTCAAGTGACCTATCATCTTTGTAGGTTCTGATGCGTTTTCGAATTAAGGCTTCATATAAGTGGCTGATGAAACCAGTGCGAGTGTCCTCCCCTCGGAAGCTCAAGAAAACATCATAACCCTGTGATACTCTTGTTGTTGTTGATGATGTTGATGATGCTGCATGTGACATCATCACTACCGCTCACTGTAATTAAGATAGTAGGGTTTTGTAACTGGATCAAATAGTTTGCAGATTACAAGAGAGACTACAGAGGTTTTAATATTGAAGTTTAAACTAAATATAGTGGTCTTGGTGTCATTAGTAGAAAGTATATTCTAAATCTAGTATGTATATATGTACAGTCAAGGGTTTGTAAAGTTTCATCGGGTATATATTGGGTCAACGTATGTATTCAACATAATGAACAAAATCTCTATATGTAAGCAACTTCACTATCGAAATCTCTACAAGTTTATCATCTTGTTGATCCAATTTTGTATGGCAAGAAAGCAAGCAAGACTTCTGTGGCAAATAAGACATGTGTAGCAAATCAAGCAAGAAAGACCTGTGTGGCAAACAAAACTTGTGTAATACGAGAAAGAAGCAAGAATTATGCGGTACAATCAAGAAGAAGAAAAAATCCTATGTGGTACAAGCATATAGATGAAAATGCAAATGGAGGAGAATGGGAAACTTCAAATTAAGAAGTTTGATGAAAAAGACTTTGGTTGGTAGAAAATGTAAATGGAGGATTTGCTTGTTTAGAAGGACATGAATGCTGTTTTGGGTGACAAACCGGAAAATTTAACATCAGCTGAGTGGGAAACTTTGGATAAAAAGCCCAGGGCAGTTAGTAGATTGTTGCTAATGAAGGATGTTGTGTTCAACATTCTGAAGGAAACCACAATACGTGGGATTATAATGCACTGTCTAATATGTAAGAAAAGCCTTTGGCATCTAATAGGTTTTCCTGATACTTGAACCGGTGAACACGAAGATGAAAGAAGAAAATTCAGTTACAGTATACATCAACAGCTTGAACTTGATTTTGACAAGACTTGGGTCAGTTGGTATCAAAATCGGGTATGAGGTATTGAGGTTCAGGCTCTATACTGTGTTATTGTTAATGCCTCATAACTAGTCTGGATCCGGGATTTTATTCTTGGCGAAGACGTCAGACGAAGAAATTCATCGAGTGATTAATGCATGTTGGCAGAGGAAGGAAGAATAAGAGAGGTAGTAGGAGTAGGAACCAAAGAAGGAGTCAGCATAGGGCTCAGAATGATGTAACCTTTGGACCATCAAAGAGGTTGGACATTTTAGGAATCAATGTCCATACGATAGGAAATAAGTTAACACTATATATAGCAGACCATTCAAAATTATATATATAGCGGCGGGCTTTTCGTACCCAAGGCGCAAGCTAATATTATATATATTTTTATATATATCCCAAAGGTTTCTAGTATCATTTACCTAAAATTGTGACACAAGTAACCTCTATATATGCTTTAATACTTAAATAACCCATATGTACAACCTAAGAAGCACAAAATCTATACTATACACTCAAAGTACAACTAACGAAGTTATAGGTACAATCAATAAAACTCCATAAAAAGCAAAAAAAAGGAAAAAAAACTAAGTTAGAAAAAGTTTTGGGTTAGAATTTTAAAATAGTATAACATTAAGGATCAAAATTGTAATTTTGTGAAAACAAAAGATAAAAAGTAAAAAGGATGTAGACCCTAAAAAAATTCAGCCGTCACTCTCTATTTCATGTCTAGCTATCACTCTTACATCTCCTTCTCTCAAAAGCACTTAAAATTGTTAATTCTGGCAATATTTCATCTCCATTTTTATGAATAGCAGGTGTTTCATCTTCATAAGTATGGTTGTTTCTACATAGAATGTGTAATTTTCATATAAGGTCCTTAAAGAGCACACTTCAGTGCCTCATCGCCTTACAAAAAAGCGCTCAAGCGCACCGCTTCTTGGGTTTCCTCTAGGCGCTAAGCAAAAAAGCGAGGGACCCTGAGCCTTGATGAGCCTCGCGCCTAAGGCGCGCTTTTTAAAACCAAGTAATTATGACTTTGATTTTATCAGTTACAAATCGATTTTTTAGACTTTCTGATGTTCAAAAACGCACTCCGGATTCCTGTTTTGTTAATCAAACACTACCTTCACCGAATTCGATCTTTGTTTCTGAATTTCAATTTCAAAAATTCAAAGCCATTCAAATTTGTTATCAATTTGATTGTTTGAAATTGAAATCTAGAAAAAACGACGGAATTCGGTGAAGGTAGTGTTCGTTCAAGAAAACAGCAAACAGGAATCAAGTGTGTGTTTTTTAACAGCAGAAAGTCCAGAAAATCGGCTTGCAACCAAGAAAGTTAAATTTATAAAGTAGTAAGAAGGGCTGTGATTTCCACAAAAAATCATAAACACCAATTGAAAGAAGCAATCTCTAGTTTTTATTATAAAGTAGTAAGTTTAAACCCCAAAATCGATAAAGGGGTAGGAAAGATTAGTGTTTTGTATGTTTTCTATTGAGTAAGAAGGCAAGAACATGCCCTAGAAAAGTAAAAAACAAGTAAAGGAAGAAAGCAAGTCAAAGTCAAACCTGTGACCTATGTGGTTCGTATAGAAAGCAAACAAGCAAGAAAGAACCTGTGTGGTGAAAGAAAAACCTGTATGGTGTAAAGAAGACCTGTGTGGCATAACCACGACACCTATGGCAAGAAAGCAAGCAAGACCTGTATGCTGTAACCACGACATGTGTGGCAAGAATGCAAGCAAGACCTGTGTAGCAAATCAAGGTCTATACGGCAAGAAAGCAAGCAAGACTTCTGTGGCAAATAAGACATGGGTAGCAAATCAAGCAAGAAAGACCTGTGTGGCAAACAAAACTTGTGTAATACGAGAAAGAAGCAAGAATTATGCGGTACAATCAAGAAGAAGAAAAAATCCCATGTGGTACAAGCAAATAGAAGAAAATGCAAATGGAGGAGAATGGGAAACTTCAAATTAAGAAGTTTGATGAAAAAGACTTTGGTTGGTGGAAAATGTAAATGGAGGATTTGCTTGTTTAGAAGGACATGAATGCTGTTTTGGGTGACAAACCGGAAAATTTAACATCAGATGAGTGGGAAACTTTGGATAAAAAGCCTAGGGCAGTTAGTAGATTGTTGCTAATGAAGGATGTTGTGTTCAACATTCTGAAGGAAACCACAACATGTGGGATTAGAATGCACTGTCTAATATGTAAGAAAAGCCTTTGGCATCTAATAGGTTTTCCTGATACTTGAACCGGTGAACACGAAGATGAAAGAAGAAAATTCAGTTACAGTATACGTCAACAGCTTGAACTTGATTTTCACAAGACTTGGGTCAGTTGGTATCAAAATCGGGTATGAGGTTTCAGGCTCTAATACTGTGTTATTGTTATTGCCTCATAACTAGTCTGGATCCAGGATTTTATTCTTGGCGAAGACGTCAGACGAAGAAATTCATCGAGTGATTAATGCATGTTGGCAGAGGAAGGAAGAATAAGAGACGTAGTAGGAGTAGGAACCAAAGAAGGAGTCAGCATAGGGCTCAGAATGATGTAACCTTTGGACCATCAAAGAGGTTGGACATTTTAGGAATCAATGTCCATACGATAGGAAATAAGTTAACACTATATATAGCAGACCATTCAAAAGATGGTGCCTTGATCTGTAGCGTGCAGAATAGTGTGGGTTCCTAGGTAATGGATTTTGGTGCTTCATTCGAGCTACCCACAGTTGTGAAGCATTGCAGAACTTAAAGGAGGGTGATTTTGGTAAGGTAAGAGTAGCGAACAATGATGTTCTTAATGTTACAGGCATGGGTGACAAGATTTAGTTACTTTAGCCGGTTAATAGACTTTAAAGGATATTAGGGTGATTCCTAGCTTAAAGAAACAGTTAATTCCCGTTGGTCTGTCGGATAAACAGGGACATGAGATTAAATTCGGGAACAAGCAATGGAAAGTTTTAAGGGAAATCTTGTCATAGCTCGAGAAAACAGAGGTTCACTTTACATGGTTAGTTTACTGTCTAACGGAAAGACCATATCACTTCAAAAGAAGTCCAAAGTCCGATTTAATGAGTCTAGTGGCCAGAAGAAGGTTCCAGTGGTGAAAATATCTCTAGAGAATTACGCAGTGAACATGGATCTAGCATTCTTGGGATTCGGCAATTTGTGTCAGTGGGAGCAGAAGAGAACATGTCAAAGGTAGATTTAGCCATTACTAACGTGTTGCAGCTTGGGGGAGCTTCAACGAACCTTCAACTGAAGATTTTCAAGCCTCCAAGTGGAAGATTGTTGGGTTTATGGAGGCTTGATAGTTGGGCCCGAATTAGAAGAGAACAAACGAGGCAGTGAATTGAAGACATGGGTTGGTCTCTTTGTTTTTTTTTTATTATTTTTATTTTGACAACACATAGTTTTCTTAGGGATTAAGTTGTAAACCTAGTATTATAATAATAATATCTTGTACTTGTAATTCCTCACAAGTGACGGATGAAGCAATAAAGTAATTACCTTTGTTTAATTATCTCTTGCAGTATTGTTTGTGCTTGGATGTATTGTTTGAGAGATCGAACCCTAACATCGGTGCTATTGTTAAAAACTATATTTTAAGTCTAGTGTATGTATATATGTAAAGTCAAAGGTCTTTGTGTAAATTTGTTTAGTGGAGGTCGATTAGTATTAGGGTTATGAAACGCCTTGTTGTTGGGCGGACCTTAGCATGTTGCTAGGGGTAGCCCCTGCTACCCCTTGACGCTCCGACGGTAGTGTAAATTTTGGAAAAATTTGACGTTTTTTCGATTTCGTTACCCTTTTTACATGAAACGTTACCCCTATAAAGATTTACTAGATCCGCCTAATATACATTAGGCATACATGGGGTGGATATATGTATCTAACAAAATATACAAAAACTCTATATATGCAAGCAACTTTACCATCAAAATCTCTACAATCTTGTTCATCCAATTTTGTCTTTGATTGCCAACAAACATTTAAAAGTATATAACAGAAACTTATGTTGTTTGAATAGAACAAACATGGAGGCTTAATTCAGTCATATTACCAACATAAAACCCTAATATCGACCACTAACTAAAACGATTGATCTATTAGTATTAATTAAATGTAAAGAGATAAACCCTAACATAATCTGTTAAATATGAACCAGTTATTCGAAATACCTTAGCATTAATGATGCGTACAAGAATAGCAAAAAACTGAGAATTGAGGCTGCTGCAGCTGTAGTCGTTGGTGTAAATCAATCGCTTTGGTAAGAAGGGTTTTAGGCTTCGAACTACGAGCAACTCCCGTTGACGTTGACCTTCATTGTTTACTTTGATCAAACCCCTAAAAACCCCTATCAACCCGGGGATATTCCCGAGATGGGAAGACGGCTGGAACAAAGGTACAAAAAAGGTGATAAAAGGTCTTCTAAGAAGATGGGCCTAGGAAAGGGTAGGGCCAGTTTGAACAAGAAAGCCCAAAATGTTTTCATTGGTGAACCGGCCCAACAAAGGTCCAAAAAAAGAGTGAGAGTGGACCCGATTGTGGTCCTTGAAAGGAGTGAAGGTAATGTTTTTTCTACAGTGGGTGGGGAAGGCAACGAGGAGAGATTTACAACATCAGGTTCTATCGACCTAAATGTCAATTTAGATCCAGCTTCTGCAAGGGTTTTCAATGAAGGGAGTAATGATAACCAAAAAGGAGCTTCACAGGAAGAAGGTACAGAGGAGGAACAACCGGAAACAAACTGAGGGGAGACTGAGAACATGGAGATGGGGGAGAGTGAATCCACCATGGAATTAGCGGCGAAACTTGGAATCAATCTAAACGGTCACCTTGATCTGGTGAAGGATGCTATCAGGAAGGAAGGAATCCAAGATGGTAAGTCATGAATTTTTTATCGTTAAATATTAAAGGTATGGGGGTGGTTTCGAAGGCTAGTTGGGTCAGAGATATCAAAAGGGTCCATGGGATTTCGTTTATTTCTCTTCAGGAAACTCAGGTTCAAGACTATAGAGATATTGATTTAGCTAAATTTTGGGGGGGAGGTGATTTTGAAACAGATTGGGTAGCGGCTTCAGGTAGATCTGGGGGTTGTGTCTGTCTATGGGATCCTAAAATCTTTAAGGAGGCTACGCTGAAACACAACAATTTTATTCAGATTAAAGGTTCCATTATTGGGTCTGGCAAGGAGCTGAACGTAATTAATGTCTACGCGCCTCAAAAAACAACTGAAAAGAGGTCCCTCTGGTCAGAATTAAAGGGGATCATTGTCAATTCTTCTGGTCAATGGATCATTATGGGTGACTTTAACGCGGTTAGGGGTCCGGACGAGAGAAAAAATTCGAAGTTTAATGTGGCTAGCTCAAGGGATTTCAACGACTTCATTGTTGATATCGGCTTTTTGGAATATAGTATGAAAGGTTATAAATATACATATCTGGGGGAAAGTGGTTCGAAACTAAGTAAAATTGACAGGTATCTGGTCTGTAATAACTTCTTCAACGATTGGCCCGAAGCTTGTCTCCGTGCTCTTCTGAGACATTTGTCGGATCATAATCCTCTTATTCTTACAACGGTGAATAAGAATTTTGGAAGGAAGCCTTTTAGAGTCTTTAACTCGTGGTTAGATAAAGAAGGGTTTGAAGAGGTCATTGTTAAAGCGGTTGGTGATTTCGATATGTTGGATGGCTGCCTGGATGTTAGATTGAGCAAAAAATTTAAGTTTTTGAGAGGTCGAATCAAGGATTGGAGGGACAAAATGATTGAAAAAGAAACACAAGAAGAAGCGAGCCTCAGGGAAGATCTGGAGAGAATGGAGCGAATCTTGGAAGTTAGGGAGCTTAACGAAGAAGAAGAGTGGATAAAAATGGAATGTTTTAAAAGTTTGGAGGAGATTGGTCACAAAAAAGCTAAAGACCTTAAGCAAAGGTCCAGGATACGTTGGGCTATCGACGGTGATGATAATACAGCTTTTTTTCACGGAACCATAAACAGAAGGAAGGCGTCTAATGCCATTCAAGGTCTTACTGTGGATGGTACATGGACTCAAGAGCCTAAGAAGATTAAAAAAGAAGTTCTGGCTTTCTTTAGGAGTTTGTTTAGCGAACAGACGCCAATTAGACCTTTTATTCGGTGTCATGGGGTTAAAAGAATTTCAGAGGAGGAAGCCCATGAGATTATTGGGCATTTCACGGATAAGGAGATAAAGGAGGCGGTTTTCGCTTGTGGTTCGGATAGGGCTCCGGGTCCAGACGGTGTTAATTTCAGGTTCATAAAGAAATTCTGGCATCTTTTTGAGCTTGATTTTAGGGAGATTATGAAATATTTTTTCGAGTCCGGTAAGATCAATCAAGGGAGTGGGTCATCTTTTATTACTTTGATCCCGAAGACGAGGGACCCCACGAATCTTAAGAATTACCGCCCTATTAACCTTATTGGGGTAATTAGCAAGACGATTTCAAAAATTACTGCCACCAGATTCAAAAAGGTTAATGGTAGGGTTATTTCTCCCTCTCAGTCAGCTTTTGTTAAAGACAGGTACATCCTCGATAGCCCTTTTATGCTAAACGAGGTGATGGCATGGTTAAAGCAAAGAAAGAAAAAAGCGTTTCTATTCAAAATTGATTTTGAGAAAGCATACGACAACGTCAACTGGAAGTTTTTACAACATTTAAATCATAAAATAAAAATTAACTTTTAGAAAACCCAATTCCCAAAACCAATAAAACCCACAAGCAAAACAGATAATCAACAGTTTTCATCACAGTTTCTTGATTAATTTTTTTTTTTTTTTTTTTTTTGCGAAAAAAAAAACAGTTTTTACAACATTTAAGTGAGAAAAAACTAAACTTGCAGAAAACCCAATTTCCCAAACTGTTGATGCAGATTTTGTGTCCGATGCTTGTCGAATAGATTAGTTTTATTTTACGCTGAATTTGTAATAGTTAGTTAAACGGTCTATCGAACGTGTATAGACCCGCTCGTTTGAAGTGGTCAAACGAGAGGGTTATTCGGTTGACCGTGTGTGTTTGCAAGACAAGGGGTGTGACTATAAATAGAAAACCCTTGCCATTTGCAACACTAGGAGTTTTTAGGAGGTTTGAGACCTCACCAGGAGAGATCACCACTTGGTCTCTCCCCGGATGTATACTTCTTTGGTATTAGTTCGGTTATCATGTAATCGGGCCGATTTGTAATGTTTTACTACCGGATTAATACAAAGTTGTTTGTTTATCATCTCTAATCTCTCCCGTCTTGAACCGATCTCACACGAATCACGGTTTCGGTCACGAAACTCGGTCCTACAATTGGTATCAGAGCCATGGTGCCCGATTTAGTAAATCTAACCGTTTACTAAGTCACATGTGCTCTAAATCTGTGATTTTAGTGATTTTTGTTCAAGAAGAAAGGTTGGGTGAAAATGAGAAAAACTCAGATCTGGACCCGAATATTCAGATCTGTGCTGAAACAAGTGTTCGGTTTTATGTTTTTCACCTATATAATCAAGTTATCATCATCAAAAAAATCAAAAATACAATGTTTTCGTCAAGATCTGCATAAGAACAGTCGATGTGTTCTTGAGATGTTCTTGGCGGCTGCTTAAAGAAACTAGGGTTTCTTCATACCCACTCCCGAAAGATGAAAAAGGTGCTCGATAGATGAGACTTTGGGTCGAAGGATCCAGATCTGGATCGAAAGATACCAGATATTTGTGGGAACCCTCAACAACTTCGAAAGATGATCCTCGAAGGATATCTTTCGACCTGATCCATCTTTCGAAAAGTCTGATCAGCTCGAAGGATATCTTTCGACCTGATCCATCTTCCGATTGTTGCTGGGCATCGCAGAGGCTGAAATGGTTTTGGTTGTTATGTATCGAAGAGGGAAAAGGAGATAGATGTTGGTTGTTGGTTCTTGGTTCTTGGGGTTTGGATGAACTTCATCGCAGGAGAGAGAAAGAAGAGTAGATGGCTTCACAAATTTTGATTCTTTGAAGGTGGATTGCTAGATGTTCTTATGTATCGAACAGACACACACAAAGGAAAAGGAGAAATTGGGGAAACTGGCTATTGATGAGAGAGAATGGTCTTGAAAGATGGGGTTTTTGTCTGTTCTTGATAAGTGGGTATAGCACAAAGAGGGAGAAGAATGGGTTTGTCTTAAAAAAAAAATAGTAATAATAATAAAAAAAATAAGGTTTGGTGGATGACAACAATTGTACAAGGAAATGTCGGCAGACTTCATTTGTTTTGGTTATCCAAATTGGGCCCACTTGACTTAAATTATATTAGTGGACTTCATTTAAGTGGGCAAGTCACATGGGCTAAGTGTTACTTGTTGGGCTCTAATTGATTGTAGATTAATTATTTGCATCAAAATTTTATTTAGAGCCATTGCCATTCACGTATAACTATTTGGAATATTTTTTTGGGTTTATCAACTGAAAGTGTGGGACACCTTTGACCAGTCTTCGTGGTATTACAATTGCTTTTTGAGTGGGGTCGGGTATTCGCGGAGTTGATTTGAATTGCGCTTCTAAATATCAAGGTCAAAATTCGTACGGGTTTAGGGAGCGCGCGGGATGATGCGGCATGATGAAAACAAGAGATGATGAAAACTTGATTTTTGAAAAATGTGGGGTAGTCACGGTTACCGACGCAAACGTCAAATTTTGGTGACTTGACTACTATGGGCCAAGTTGATGCACTTATACGAATATCCAGGATGGATTGACAGATTTCATACATACGTCCTTGGACAAAATACAGAATTGTGATTGCGGTTCATCACAGATTTCGATCAAACAATAGAGGTTGCCGCATCATCTGCTGCTACGTTTGCAGATCTTACGGAAGATCAGAAGAAGGTCTATGATTTGGAAAAGAAGGCATATGCCATTCTTACTCAGGCGTTAAGTAAAGATATTTATCATCAATTTGTCAGTTACAAGACAACGAAGAGGTTGTGGGACGCATTGAAGACAAGGGGCGTAGGAAATGAAGCGACACGTCAATTGAGACGTGAGTTGTTAAAGAAAGAGTTTGATGGTTTTACTTGTATGGAGAATGAATCTTTAGGAGATTTGACAAGTCGATTTAATCATTTGCTGACTGAATTGGCAAATTTTGAGGTTGTTACAACTTCAGCAGAGATTGTGAAAAAGTTTGCAGATGCGTTGCCACCTCAATGGAATACTTTCTTGGAAATCATGAAGTACAATGGCACTTTAGCTACAACAACCTTCAATGACTTTGTTCAACTCCTGGAAAACAAGAATCAGGAAGAAACTCTCAAGGCAAAAAGAGTTCCCGTGCCACAAAATCCTGAAATGTATTATGGAACTTCTAGCACTTCTACAAAACCTTCTTCACACGCTCCAATTCAAACAGCGTTTGTGTCTAGCACTGATATGTATGGCA
This sequence comes from Helianthus tuberosus, assembly GCA_030545235.1. Classification (NCBI taxonomy): domain Eukaryota; kingdom Viridiplantae; phylum Streptophyta; class Magnoliopsida; order Asterales; family Asteraceae; genus Helianthus; species Helianthus tuberosus. The sequence continues at coordinate 195,972,939 of CM060364.1, read as the reverse complement.
ATACTATCCAAGTTCCGGTCAAGCCTCCTCCAGCAGACATGTATGGAAATCCGCTTGATCCAGTTCCTCAACCAGTACCACAACAGCAAAGCCAACGACCTATCAGAGCAACTGATATGTTCGGAAATCCATTACCTGTTCGATCTACCGGACCAACAGACATGTATGGAAATCCACTTCCTCCTCAATCTACCGGACCAACAGACATGTATGGGAATCCACTTCCTCCTCAACAGCAAGCGTGTTATGGAAGCACATCATCTGCTGGTCAACAATCAAAGCCAAATACAGTACGGCTCGACACCTCAAGCTTTTCTAAAGTCAGTGTGGAAGTAGCAAAGGAACACATGGAGCTGCTAAACACCTTGGTGAGCGCATACTGTGGATTAGTGGAAGGTCAGATTGGTAACATTAATCTGACACAAGAAGACTATCAGCAGATCGATAAAGAGGAGATGGAGATGATGGACATCAAGTGGGCCTTTGCCAGTGCTGTTAGGCGAGCAAAGGATTTCATGGAGAGAACTGGCAGAACCAGCTTGGAAAGCAATAAAGACACCAAGTATGGGTTTGATAAGCAGGCTGTTAAGTGCTTCAATTGTGGTGAACGTGGTCATTTCAAACGTGAATGTACAAGGCCATCTCAACATGGAAACCAAAATCCTTTCAGAGGTCAAGGCAACAGGGCAAATCAGAACCAAGTAAGGAACAATGAGCGCACATTGGTGCCTGTCAACAACCAGAGTCAAGCAGGACCATCTAATGCCAACCAGGCACTTGTGGTTCAAGTAGATGAAGGTTGTGATTGGTCAATTCAGTTGGGTAATGATGCTCCAGATGGAACAGCTTGTTTTGCTGAAGTGGTTAATGATCTTAAACACGCCAGTGGTGGAGAATCTTCCACCAATGGTTGTGAATCTTCTGAAGATGAAGACAGTTCTGGTTATAGTGGAAGCTCAGATGAAGAATCCTCCACTTCAGGCAATGATCATGTGGATGAGACATCAAGTGCGTCAGTCGATGCAGATATTGATGAGCTTTTGGAAGAAGCTACAGCAGGAATTGAAAGAAGATCTATTTTGGTGGATCAAGCTGCTTATTCTTCGTCTTCTCTCCATTCAGCCTTTATGGCTAATGTCGACAGTTCATCAAGTCAGGTATGTGTCAATGAACTCACTTCTGTTAGTTGTGATAACTGTGATAGTTTGAGTGTTAAATGTGCTGATTTGGATACAAACATGTTTGAGTTGCAAGGCAAACATGATGCTTTACAAGCTAGTTTGTTTGACTTGCAAGACAAACATGTTTCGTTGAATGATAAGTGGTGTGAATTGCAAAGCAAACATGAGGCTTTGCAAGAGAAATATGATGTGACATTCATCCACAATCAGAAATTGACCGTGGATCTCTCGAAGTGCACTGAAGCCAACATGTTTTATGAAAACCATGAAAAGGAGTTTAAATCGGTAATTGAGAAATTAAAGAAAGATAAAACCGAGCTAACAAAAATGGTTTCCAGAAAACAAACTGACATTAATTTGTATATAACTCGCCTTGAGGTAATGCAAAAGGAAATGGCTTGTGTCAAAACTGAAAGTGAGGCGATCCAACTTAAGCTAGACAGTTATTTGAGCTCTAGCTATGTGTTGGATCACATCATTGACGTACAGAAAGAGAAACGGGATGTCACATGCATTGGATACAAGCAATGTCCACCACCTGTGAGACACAATTATGATGCCATGCCTGACGAGGAGAATAGAACTTTCTTTGAACCATCTGTTCCTCTAGATGTTAATGAATTTGCAACAGGACTCGGATACAAGAAAGAAGTATCATCAGATTCGGATGTGTCAGCAGATACATGTGTGTCTTCTGCCGAACCGAATCAGGATCCTCCAGTTGTGATTGAGGATGCTGATTCTTCTGATGATGAATCCGATGATACTGTTTCAGCAAAGTCTGATGCGGTGATAAAAGAAGAGGACATACCTCTTGAGAATCATATTCTGTGTGATCCTCCTGCAAAACCCGCTAAGACTGTTGCAATTGAGTCCTTGTCTGCACAAGAGTCGGAGAGTGTGGATTTGCTGTACACTCTTGTTGGTGATAATAAAATTTATTCTGACAAAGATTTTCCGATTAAGAATGTAAATAAATCCTTAATCAGTAAAGTTTTTGAAAATTCGACAAGTAAATTTCTGGGTAAGAAAGGATCACACGTTGTGGTAACACAGTGCCCTCCTATCCCAAAAGCTGAAGTTAGAAAACAATTTGGCAATCAGAAATTACCAACAGAGAAAAGGCAGCAAAATCATAACAAACAAAAAGGAAAATTGCCGGCTCAAAGTCAAAAGAAGCCAAATCAAAAGAAGAACAAGAATGTGAACTTTGTGAAATCTAAGGGAACGGACAAAATTGAAAAGTTTGAAAATCAATCTAACTTAGATTTTGTCAAGAAAGCAACAGTGATGAAAAGGAATGAACCAAATAGTTCAAAACCTAGTACCTCGGGATCACAAAGTTCATCATTATCGGCAAGACGATCACATGATACTTCGGGGTTTGTTGAACGAAGATCATGTTTTGAATGTGGTACAATTGGACACATAATTCGAAATTGTCCGTATCTTCATAAATTAAAAGCCAAAGAAGATGATCCCCGTGAACACAATCACCAAAAGCGATCTGTTTCTATAAAACAAGATCCCCGACTTGTAAGAGAAAGGGAAAAGAAACAGAAACGCCAACAAGTCAAGGTGATTGAAAAGGCACTTAAAACTGATGTGGTTCAAAAACAATCTGTTTCAGTTAAGCCAGAAAACTCAAAACTTTCAAAAACTTCAAACAATCACGAAGTTAAATTGTTAAACAATCAAACTGGTAAAACTCAACAGACATGGAAACCTAAATTGACCACAAATTCAGGGGGACCATCACAATTCTTGAATCATCAAAGAATAGAAGTTATTGTTGTTGATGAAAATGGAAGACCCAAGACCACAATGGCTTGGGTCCCCATCTCCAACTAATTATGTGAGTTCATGTGCAGGGTGTTCCAGGAGGAACTATCAGTAGTCATTGGATTGTTGATAGTGGGGCATCCAGGCACATGACAGGCGACATGAAGCTTCTCTACGATGTCAAATCTATTAGAGGAGGTTATGTTGCTTTTGCTGGAGATAAAGGCGGATATATTACGGGTGAAGGAATGATTTCCAACGGGGTTGTTAGCTTTGATAAGATCAACTTCGTACAACAACTTGATCACAATCTTCTTAGTGTTTCTCAAATTTGTGATAAGCAGTTCTCAGTACACTTTGATGCAAATGGATGTTATGTGCTGAAACCCGGCTTCAAAATTCCAAAAGAATGGATTCTCTTGTCGGCTCCAAGGATAAATGACTTGTACGTCCTTGATATGAGCCAAGCTATCACTACGTCTGCACAAGCAACTTGTTTCGTTTCCAAAGCCACAGAAAAAGACACAATCTCTTGGCACAGACGAATGGGTCACATTCACTTACGCAAAATGAATCATTTGGTGTCAAATGAATTGGTGAATGGTGTTCCTCTTAAAAACTTTCATCTTCAAGACGTCTGTGTTTCGTGCCAAAAAGGAAAACAAACGAAGAAGCGACACCCTACAAAGAAAATCAACACGGTGGCTGTTCCTCTTGAACGTTTGCACATGGATTTGTTCGGTCCTGTCAAGCACAAAAGTATTAGGAATGATCAATATTGCCTCGTGATAACTGATGATTATTCAAGATTTTCTTGGGTGGCGTTCATGGCACATAAGAGTGAAACCTTCGGTATTATCAAAAACTTGATCATTCAGATTGAGAATCTATATAAGTTGAAGGTTAGGCGGATACGTAGCGACAATGGTACTGAATTCAAAAATCATGCCATGGCGGAGTTTTGCACTTCAAAAGGTATTCTTCACGAATTTAGTGCAGCTTATACTCCTCAACAGAATGGCGTCGCTGAACGTAAGAACCGCACATTGATCGAGACTACTAGGACTATGTTGGTAGAGTCGCAGTTGCCCATTCCATTCTGGACTGAAGCTGTGTCCTCTGCATGCTACACGTTGAACCGAGTCCTTACAGTCAAAAGGCACAACAAGACCTGCTTTGAGCTTATTAACAAACGGAAACCAGATTTGTCATATCTTGAACCGTTTGGAGCTCCATGCACAATCATTGATCCTAATGGAAAGTTTGGGGCTAAAGCAATTGAAGGATACTTTCTTGGGTATTCCACCCCGAACTTAAGAGTCTGGAATCTAGAGACTAAAAGGGTCGAGGAATGGTCTGAAGTCAGAGTACAAAGGCACACTTTACCAGTCAAATGTCCTGGTCAGCCTTGGATGTTTGAGTACGATGACTTTTTCAATTCGATCAATGTTGAAGCAGTTGAAGAAAATGTTGCGGCAAGGATGTTTTTCGAGAGTGACAATGCAACAGATTCACCGTTGGTTCGTCCCATTATTGTCAATCAAGAACCATCTTCTGTGAACAATAATGCTCTCGACAATGAGGATTTTCACGATGCTACCGAATTGAACGAATCTTCAGAGGATGATGAATTTCTAGATGCAGATCAAGAGGCTCCAACAACAGCAGTACATGGTACTTCAGAAGGTACACCTCCAGTGGATGTCCCTAGAACAGCTGAAGCTACTGCATCATCCTCTTCGTCAATTCCGGGTATTGAATTGGTTGTTGATCTCAATCTCAACAATCTGGGTACAAATATTCCAGTTCAAGATAATCCAGAAACAAGGATTCACAATACCCATCCTCAACAAAACATCATCGGAAATGTACAAAGTGGCATTCAAACAAGAAACATGTTGCGAAACAACAACAATGCATGCTTGTATGCAACTATCCGAGAATCTGGTCAACAAAATGATTGGTCTTTCGCGTGTTATGTCTCACAGGAAGAGCCAAGAACTTGGAAAGAAGCTTTGAAAGATAGCTCTTGGGTTGAAGCAATGCAGGAAGAACTACAACAATTCCAGAAGCTTGGTGTCTGGAAACTCGTAGAGAAACCTGCTGGTTACAAGAAGATTGGTACCCGTTGGGTGTTTAAATGCAAAAAGGATGACCGTGGAGTCGTTATTCGAAACAAAGCAAGATTAGTCATTCAAGGTTTTCGTCAGATTGAAGGGATCGACTACAACGAAGTGTATGCACCTGTTGCACGTCTAGAAGCAATTCGGATCTTTCTGGCTTATGTCTCATTCAAAGGTTTCAAGGTATACCAGATGGACGTCAAAAGTGCATTCTTACATGGTGTGGTGGAAGAAGAGGTGTACGTCGAACAGCCTCCTGGATTTGAAGATCCTATCCATCCCGATCGGGTTTGGTTGCTCAACAAAGCTCTATATGGTCTACATCAAGCACCGCGAGCTTGGTATGCAACCTTATCTAATTATTTGCTGGAGAATGGATTTCGCAGAGGTCTTATCGATTGTACTCTTTTCATCAAAGAACAAGATGGAGATCTTCTACTGGTACAGGTATACGTTGATGATATTATTTTTGGTTCTACTAATGATGTTTTGTGTAGGAATTTCGAGCGCGTCATGCAGGATAAATTCGAGATGAGTGCTATGGGGGAAATGACTTTCTTTTTGGGCCTACAAGTACAACAAACCGAGTCTGGGATATTCATCCATCAGACTAAATATGTTGGTGACATCTTGAGCCGGTTTCAGATGTCTGATGCAACGCCCATCGGTACCCCATTGCCGCAAAATCACGGAATTACTCCAGACTTGAAGGGTGAAGCGGTTAGCCCCTCATACTACCGCGCGATGATCGGATCTCTTATTTACCTCACAGCATCAAGACCAGATATAATGTACCCAACGTGCCTGTGACAACTCGAAATTTAGAACCTTTCGTTGTATGCTTAAACGTGTGAATAGTTAAACTTATGTGATTAATGATAAGCTACAACCTTTTATATGATTATGTGTTATATTACATGTGTGCTTATGTGTATGTATTCGAGTATGTTAGGAGCCGAAAGCCATGAACCCGACTCGAGACCATGTGGTCTCGAGTGAACTAGTGTGACATATGGGCCGGTTGGGCCGTGCACCTCATCCGAGTCCATTAGGGTGCACTACTTAGAACTAGTATATAATCCTCATGTTAGCCATACTTGTCATTTTGGGCAACAACACTTATACTCTCCAACACACACACTCTCCACTCTCTCACACTAAAACCCTAAACACTAAACATCACCTCTTCTCCTTCTTCTCGGATCCAACCAACCGACCACCAAAGGGATTCTCGGATTTTTGCTTGTTCACACCAAACGAAGCTTCATCTTTCACCACCTCACAACCGGTTAGTGTTTATGATGTTGGTTAGTGATTTTATGATGTTGGTTGTGTTAAATGATAGCATGAATGGTAGGATTTAACTAGTATAGTTGTATGTTTGATGATGGGTGTGAACCGAATGTGTATGATGTATATGATGATGCTTGGTTAACATACTTTGATTTCGGATATGTTGCTTAATGAACACACAATATTTTATGTCTAAGTATGATTCAAAACCATGGAGTTTTGATGTTCATAGAAACCGGCTTGCATAGGTGTAGTACCATGTTAATGAGATTAGGGTAGAGTTGATTTTTGATATGTTATGTGATGATTTGAAAATATGAGATGAATATGTTCAAGAATTGATTGTTGTTCATGACTTTGTTAGACTTAGGTTCATATGAATGATGATGAACATGATGAATGTATGAAGAACTTGATGAATATCATAAGAACATGGTTGAATATTTGAAATCTGATTTGTTTGATCCATTTTAGGAAATTACTAGACAAATAAACATGTTTGTGAGAGTAGTACAGACTGTTTCATGAAATCAAAGTCTCATTGGATAGTACACTGTTCCGTATCAGCTTATGTCCACTCGTAACCATCAGTTGCGACTCGAAACCAAGCACAACGAGTCGAAATCTCCCGGTTGCGACATCAGTTGCGAGTCGCAAACACCCGGTTGCGACTCGGAACCACACCGGATCAGCACACCAACCTTGTGACTCGAAACCACGGTTGCGAGTCCGGTTGCGACTCGTAGCCAAAACAGCACGGACCGAAACCATGATTTCGACCCAGGTTGCGAGTCGCAAACGCCTAGTTGCGACTCGGGATCATATGCGGGTACACACTGTTGGACTTGTTTAATTATGGGCTTATTTGATTGGGCCGGACTCTTGGGCCTAGTGTACAGACCTGATATATTGCTGTTGAATGTGAATGTCGATGAACTGCATGCAACGTGCTAGCATACGTGTAGAACATACGTGCACTACTTGAATACGAACCTGATTGCATGATACAACTATGATAGGACGTGAGTAGCCACAACATTGCTTGTTTGACCTTTCTGTGTTTCTACCGAGCAAACCAAGGTGAGTTCACACCCTCTACAAAGCATGGGATTCCCAGGGGTCGGGAATTGGGGTTAAGGAACAGGGTTCCTCGTCCTCCTTGGGTAGGACAGCAAAGGTTCAGGAATGTAATTCCTCGTCCTCACGGACAGATATCTCGTACTAGACCAAAACTCTATCACGAAGTCCCTCATTTTTATATCGACTTAATCGCCGAGCCAATGGCGAGCGGGTCATTAGTTAGATAGCGCTATTTAGGTCTGACAAACCTCACACCGTGCCGCAGAGGACGGGCGTGAACTAATGGATCTGGGGCACGTCAATGATGATAGACATTGACAGTTTCAGGGCACATAAACATGACTACAGTCAGCAGTCGATATGGTAACGAGTCTAGTGTATACATGGGGTAGCCCCCACGGCCGAAATGCCAGATAACTAACACGGGGTAGCCCCCCACGGCTGGATTGCCAGAGTAACCGGAAATGATCAAGTCACGTTTTTAACTATGGGGTAACCCCCACGGCAGGATGCCAACTAAAGGAAACTGTTTTCGAAACAACTTAAAACGAACACCCAACCGTGAACTCACTCAACTAGTTGTTGACTCGTTACTACATGCTTTGCAGGTCCTTAGGTTCTTAAGCTGGAGCTTGCATGGAGGAGGATCGTTGTGGGACATGGACGACTGTGTGCCATGTTAAACTATGAAACAATTAAACTTATGTTTTGTTTTAAGACTTATGCTTCCGCTTGCAACTTAACTATGTGTTTGTTTGGACACCAATTGTATTGGTTAAACTTTTATATCTTTTAACTCGCATGTTCAATATGATTGGTGGCTGGATCCTGGTCAGTCACGCCTCCAAGCGGTAGTACTCCGCGGGTGGATTTTTGGGGGTGTGACAGATTGGTATCAGAGCCATTGGTTATAGAGAACTTGGTTTTAATAAAAAGGGGGAAAACGTTTTTGTTAAAACCAGACTATAACCTGTACAGTGCTCAACGGTCCACAACGATGCTTCACTCCACATGCAAGGCTCGACATTCTAGGTGATATGATCTGTGTATATATTGCCTACTTGTTAGTTACATAGTACATTGCTCATGGTATGCTTGGTTAGTATAACTATTGTTGCTTGAACACGTGTGCACTTGCTCACTTCTGACATCGTACTTTCGCGAACCCCTCTCACTCACGTTCTTCTTGATGTGAAGATCATGTCTGGACGCGTTAACATGACACAAGCCCAGTTGACGGCTCTGATTAACGAACGAGTTGCCGCAGCACTTGCAGCTGCACACGCAGGAGGTATATCCTGCAGTCCGAACTCATTCTAGGATCTTTAGGATCCTACTCTCGTGAACCAACCTTTGTGTTAAACTCTGTCTTTTCTTTCACCTACGATAGGTCAGCATGTTCAGCCACCCGTGTGCACTTTTAAGACTTTCATGGACTGCCGACCAACTACTTTTAGCGGCACTGAAGGAGCAGTAGGTCTCCTGCATTGGTTTGAGAAGCTGGAATCTGTGTTCGAAATGTGCGAATGCCCTGAGGCGCGCAGGGTGAAGTACGCTACTGGTACTCTCGAGGGTTTAGCCCTCACATGGTGGAACGCTCAAGTTCAAATGCTAGGGTTGGTTGCTGCCAACGCCACCCCATGGGAAACTTTTAAGGAAATGATCAAAGAGGAATACTGTAGTCGTGATGAGATTCACAAACTGGAAGTGGAGTTCTTCAACCTCAAGATGACGGGGTCGGAAATTGAAGCTTATGTGAAAAGGTCGAACGAATTGGCAATTCTGTGCCCTACTATGGTGGATCCTCCCATCAAACGCATCGAACTATTTCTTCAGGGCTTAGTGCCAGAAATCCAAAGTCATGTGACTTCAGCGAACCTCGCCACCTACCAGCAAACTGTCCAGTTGGCTCACCGTCTCACGGATCAAGCGGTGGAGCAGAACAAGTTACCAAAACGCATAGGTGCTGCTACTACTACTGGTACCTCTAGTGACAACAAACGGAAATGGGATGGAACTTCGAGTAAGGGTTCGACTTCTGTTCAGTCCCAGTCTCAGCAGAGAAAGACTGAGGACTACAAGAGCCCTAATCAGCAATCGTCTGGTGGTGGATACAAAGGAAATCATCCCAAATGCAATCGCTGCAGCCTGCACCACAGCGGGCCATGCACCAGGGGCAACTGTCATCAGTGCAACAAGCCTGGTCACGCTGCAAAGGATTGCAGGAGCTTATACCCCGCCAATCAGAATCGTCAGCAAGCTCAACAGAACCAGCGCCAGCAGCAGCAGCAAGGTGACAACAAAGGGTGCTTTCAGTGTGGAGCTGAGGGCCACTTCAAGAGGGACTGTCCCCAGCTGAACAGGAACCAGAACAACAACAACAACAATAACAACAATCAGGGGAATGGTAACAATGGGAACAACAACAACAATGGCGCCAGGGGGCGGATGTTTGTGATCGGCCAAGGTGAAGCAAGGAATGACCCCAATGTTGTGGCGGGTAAGTTCCTTCTCGATGACTTTTATGTTTCAGTTTTATTTGATTCGGGTGCCGATACTAGCTACGTGTCGCTAGAAGTTAGTCGAATGCTTAAGCGTATTCCAACACCTTTGAACAACAAGCACACCGTAGAGCTAGCAAATGGTAAGAGTTTAGAAGCCACACACGTAGTCAAGGGTTGTAAACTTCTTCTCGCTGACCAGACCTTCTCTATCGACCTCATTCCTATTGTCTTGGGTAGTTTCGACGTTGTCATTGGGATGGATTGGTTATCCCAACACCGAGCAGAGATTCATTGCAACGAGAAGGTTGTCCGTATTCCAGGTCCCGGTGGTGAACCTCTCATGATTCATGGCGACAAGAGGAGTGCTGTTGAGAACGTCATTTCTCTCCTTAAGGCCCAAAAGTGCTTGCGAAAGGGCCACACTGCCATTTTGGCTCTCATTACTGACACCACGGAGAAAGAGAAGAAGATAGAAGATTTTCCAGTTGTACGCGATTACCCAGAGGTATTTCCTGAGGAATTACCTGGTCTTCCGCCTCATCGCCAAGTCGAGTTTCAGATCGAACTAGCTCCTGGAGCTGCGCCTATAGCTCGTGCACCTTATCGTTTAGCCCCATCAGAGTTGAAAGAACTCTCCACGCAACTACAAGAGCTTCTGGATAAAGGTTTTATTCGTCCTAGCTCATCGCCCTGGGGAGCTCCAGTATTATTTGTGAAGAAGAAAGACGGTACTTTCAGAATGTGCATCGATTACCGGGAACTCAACAAGGTGACGGTGAAGAATCGTTATCCTCTACCGCGTATCGACGACTTATTCGACCAGCTGCAAGGATCGAGCTACTATTCGAAGATCGATTTAAGATCGGGTTATCACCAGCTGAGAGTCCGGGAAGAGGACGTCTCCAAGACAGCTTTTAGAACACGATACGGGCACTATGAGTTTTTGGTCATGCCTTTTGGGATGACAAACGCACCTGCGGTTTTCATGGACTTGATGAACCGAGTGTGCAAGCCTTACCTGGACAAGTTCGTTATAGTCTTCATCGACGACATCCTGATCTATTCCAAGAGTCGAGAAGAACACGAGCAGCATCTACGACTTATTCTGGAACTCCTTCGAACAGAACAGCTTTATGCAAAGTTCTCGAAATGCGACTTCTGGCTTCGAGAAGTCCATTTCCTAGGCCACGTGGTAAACAAGGATGGGATTCACGTTGATCCATCCAAGATAGACTCGATTAAGAACTGGCCTGCACCTCGTACACCAAAGGAAATTCGCCAATTCTTGGGTTTGGCGGGATACTACCGGAGATTCATAAAGGATTTTTCTAAGATTGCACAGCCTCTCACGTCACTAACGCAGAAGGGCGTTGTTTATCGCTGGGGAAACGCACAGGAGTTGGCATTTCAGCACCTAAAGGATAGACTTTGTAGCGCACCTATCCTTTCCTTGCCGGAAGGCACAGACGACTTTGTGGTCTACTGCGACGCATCAATTCAAGGTCTTGGTTGCGTGTTGATGCAACGAGATAAAGTTATAGCCTACGCCTCACGTCAACTCAAGGTTCATGAAAAGAACTACACGACGCACGATTTAGAGCTGGGAGCTGTTGTTTTTGCACTTAAGTTATGGCGGCATTACCTGTATGGTACCAAGTGCGCCATCTACACCGACCACAGGAGCCTCGAGCATATCTTCAAGCAGAAGGAACTGAATATGCGGCAACGACGATGGGTCGAGTTGCTAAGTGACTACGAGTGCGCAATCAGATATCACCCGGGCAAGGCCAATGTTGTGGCTGACGCCCTCAGTCGGAAGGACACTGCACCTAAGCGCGTGCGAGCTTTACAGCTCACGATCCATTCTAGTCTTCCCTCCCAGATACGAGCCGCTCAGATAGAAGCACTAAAACCAGAAAACGTCAGGGCTGAAGCCCTACGCGGATCAAGGCAACGATTAGAACAGAAGGAAGACGGTGCTTACTACGTAACGGGACGCGTTTGGGTCCCACTCTATGGCAACCTACGAGGGCTTGTGATGGATGAGGCACACAAGTCTCGCTACTCAGTACACCCTGGATCAGATAAGATGTATCATGATATCAAAACTACGTACTGGTGGCCTAGCATGAAGGCCCACATAGCGACCTACGTCAGCAAGTGTTTGACTTGTGCAAGAGTCAAGTCTGAATACCAGAAACCATCAGGCCTACTCCAACAGCCAGAGATACCTCAATGGAAATGGGAGCAAATTTCCATGGATTTTGTTACTGGCCTACCTAGATCCCAGCGCGGGAACGATACTATTTGGGTGATCGTGGATCGACTCACGAAATCTGCACACTTCTTGGCTATCAAGGAGACGGATAAGTTCTCCACTCTTGCAGAAATATACATCAAGGAAATTGTTTCGAGGCACGGGGTGCCCACCTCCATTATCTCAGATCGAGATGCACGTTTTACTTCTGAGCTGTGGCAGGCAATGCACAAATCCTTCGGCTCACGACTAGACATGAGCACAGCGTACCATCCTCAGACGGACGGGCAGTCCGAGCGCACTATTCAAACCTTAGAAGACATGCTTCGTGCATGTGTAATCGACTTTGGCAACCGCTGGGAAAAGCACCTGCCACTTGTGGAATTCTCGTACAATAACAGCTACCACACCAGCATTGGAGCTGCTCCGTTTGAGGCATTGTACGGACGTAAATGCCGGTCTCCCCTTTGCTGGGCAGAGGTGGGAGAAAGTCAGATCACTGGCCCAGAATATGTGGTAGATACAACCGAGCAAATCGCTCAGATACGAAAACGCATGACGGCCGCTCGTGAACGTCAGAAAGTTTACGCCGACATGGGCAGGAAACCACTTGAGCTCCAGGTTGGGGAGCGGGTACTACTCAAAGTTTCACCCTGGAAGGGTGTGGTTCGTTTTGGCAAACGCGGTAAACTTAACCCACGATACGTTGGACCTTTCGAGGTCATTGAGAAAATAGGCAGGGTGGCCTACAGACTAAACTTACCAGCAGAACTCGGTGCAGTTCACAACGTTTTTCACGTGTCGAATCTGAAGAAGTGTCCGTCAGATGAGACCCACGTAGTTCCTTTGAAGGAACTCACGATCGACGAGCAGTTACGATTCGTCGAGGAACCAGTCGAGATCACGGACCGGGATGTTAAGGTCCTCAAGAGCACTAGAATACCTCTCGTTCGAGTTCGTTGGAACTCACGTCGCGGCCCAGAGTTCACCTGGGAGCGCGAAGATCAGATGAAACAAAAGTATCCCCAACTGTTCGCAAACAGTACACCCACTACCGAGGCCGAAGCTACGGAATTTCGGGACGAAATTCCAGATCAACGGGGGGTGGATGTGACACCCCAGGAAAACCGGGAAAACCAAACAACTTAACTAGCTTCCTCAGTGAGTGCCTACCAAATTTCGGGACGAAATTTCTTTCAACTTGGGGATGATGTGACAACTCGAAATTTAGAACCTTTCGTTGTATGCTTAAACGTGTGAATAGTTAAACTTATGTGATTAATGATAAGCTACAACCTTTTATATGATTATGTGTTATATTACATGTGTGCTTATGTGTATGTATTCGATTATGTTAGGAGCCGAAAGCCATGAACCCGACTCGAGACCATGTGGTCTCGAGTGAACTAGTGTGACATATGGGCCGGTTGGGCCGTGCACCTCATCCGAGTCCATTAGGGTGCACTACTTAGAACTAGTATATAATCCTCATGTTAGCCATACTTGTCATTTTGGGCAACAACACTTATACTCTCCAACACACACACTCTCCACTCTCTCACACTAAAACCCTAAACACTAAACATCACCTCTTCTCCTTCTTCTCGGATCCAACCAACCGACCACCAAAGGGATTCTCGGATTTTTGCTTGTTCACACCAAACGAAGCTTCATCTTTCACCACCTCACAACCGGTTAGTGTTTATGATGTTGGTTAGTGATTTTATGATGTTGGTTGTGTTAAATGATAGCATGAATGGTAGGATTTAACTAGTATAGTTGTATGTTTGATGATGGGTGTGAACCGAATGTGTATGATGTATATGATGATGCTTGGTTAACATACTTTGATTTCGGATATGTTGCTTAATGAACACACAATATTTTATGTCTAAGTATGATTCAAAACCATGGAGTGTTGATGTTCATAGAAACCGGCTTGCATAGGTGTAGTACCATGTTAATGAGATTAGGGTAGAGTTGATTTTTGATATGTTATGTGATGATTTGAAAATATGAGATGAATATGTTCAAGAATTGATTGTTGTTCATGACTTTGTTAGACTTAGGTTCATATGAATGATGATGAACATGATGAATGTATGAAGAACTTGATGAATATCATAAGAACATGGTTGAATATTTGAAATCTGATTTGTTTGATCCATTTTAGGAAATTACTAGACAAATAAACATGTTTGTGAGAGTAGTACAGACTGTTTCATGAAATCAAAGTCTCATTGGATAGTACACTGTTCCGAATCAGCTTATGTCCACTCGTAACCATCAGTTGCGACTCGAAACCAAGCACAACGAGTCGAAATCTCCCGGTTGCGACATCAGTTGCGAGTCGCAAACACCCGGTTGCGACTCGGAACCACACCGGATCAGCACACCAACCTTGTGACTCGAAACCACGGTTGCGAGTCCGGTTGCGACTCGTAGCCAAAACAGCACGGACCGAAACCATGATTTCGACCCAGGTTGCGAGTCGCAAACGCCTAGTTGCGACTCGGGATCATATGCGGGTACACACTGTTGGACTTGTTTAATTATGGGCTTATTTGATTGGGCCGGACTCTTGGGCCTAGTGTACAGACCTGATATATTGCTGTTGAATGTGAATGTCGATGAACTGCATGCAACGTGCTAGCATACGTGTAGAACATACGTGCACTACTTGAATACGAACCTGATTGCATGATACAACTATGATAGGACGTGAGTAGCCACAACATTGCTTGTTTGACCTTTCTGTGTTTCTACCGAGCAAACCAAGGTGAGTTCACACCCTCTACAAAGCATGGGATTCCCAGGGGTTGGGAATTGGGGTTAAGGAACAGGGTTCCTCGTCCTCCTTGGGTAGGACAGCAAAGGTTCAGGAATGTAATTCCTCGTCCTCACGGACAGATATCTCGTACTAGACCAAAACTCTATCACGAAGTCCCTCATTTTTATATCGACTTAATCGCCGGGCCAATGGCGAGCGGGTCATTAGTTAGATAGCGCTATTTAGGTCTGACAAACCTCACACCGTGCCGCAGAGGACGGGCGTGAACTAATGGATCTGGGGCACGTCAATGATGATAGACATTGACAGTTTCAGGGCACATAAACATGACTACAGTCAGCAGTCGATATGGTAACGAGTCTAGTGTATACATGGGGTAGCCCCCACGGCCGAAATGCCAGATAACTAACACGGGGTAGCCCCCCACGGCTGGATTGCCAGAGTAACCGGAAATGATCAAGTCACGTTTTTAACTATGGGGTAACCCCCACGGCAGGATGCCAGCTAAAGGAAACTGTTTTCGAAACAACTTAAAACGAACACCCAACCGTGAACTCACTCAACTAGTTGTTGACTCGTTACTACATGCTTTGCAGGTCCTTAGGTTCTTAAGCTGGAGCTTGCATGGAGGAGGATCGTTGTGGGACATGGACGACTGTGTGCCATGTTAAACTATGAAACAATTAAACTTATGTTTTGTTTTAAGACTTATGCTTCCGCTTGCAACTTAACTATGTGTTTGTTTGGACACCAATTGTATTGGTTAAACTTTTATATCTTTTAACTCGCATGTTCAATATGATTGGTGGCTGGATCCTGGTCAGTCACGCCTCCAAGCGGTAGTACTCCGCGGGTGGATTTTTGGGGGTGTGACAGTGCCTGCTTGCCAGATATCAAGTGAACCCGAAGGCCTCACATCTTGAAGCTGTAAAATGGATTTTTCGTTATTTGAAGGGTTACCCTGACACCGGTCTATGGTACCCTAGGGATAATAACTTTGACTTGATCGCATTCAGCGATTCTGATTTTGGCGGATGCAAAATCGACGGCAAATCCACAACGGCTGGATGTCAGTTTTTGGGAAATCGCCTAGTCACATGGCAGTGCAAGAAGCAGACGTGCGTCGCTACATCAACATGCGAAGCTGAATACATTGCCGCCTCAAGTTGTTGCTCCCAAGTCCTATGGATCCAACAACAAATGCGCGACTACGGTTTTGAATTCCTAACTACTCCTATTTACGTTGATAATTCTGCTGCCTTACAGATCACTAGAAATCCTGTGCAGCATTCAAAGACTAAGCACATCGAAATTAAGTTTCACTTCATACGTGATTGCTTTGAGAAAAGGCTAATCGATGTTGCTTACGTCCACACCGATGACCAACGTGCCGACCTTTTTACCAAAGCATTTGACAAATCAAGATTTGACTATTTATTATTGGTAAACGGCATTAAGGTCAAGCAAGAGTAAAACCAACATCGGAAAATCATTTTTGTAAATATCTTTGTGTTTTAAATTTTATCTTAGTTTGTTGATTTTAGGGGGAGTAAATCCAAAATTTGAAAATCCAAAAACATCGAAAAATTTCAAAAACACAAAAACAATAGAAAAACAAAAATGAGTTTCCTGGCGAGCAAAAGAGAAAATGATAGTACATCAGTGGTCTATCCAAGCCTCTTTAAACCTTAAATGCAAATATGTTAAGCAGCTCTATATAAGATGTATCGGTAGGCTCACAATCATTTTAAAGTGTGCAGGGTGATATAAACTTAAATCGACTGAAGACCAGGTGGGAACCATTCATTGGCATATGGTCTTAGTACCGAAATTTCGTTTGAGAGATTGCCGAGGTTCTAAGATATTCGGTCTTTATGCTGCTTATCATCTGGGTATCATGGTTGTATCTTTTACCGAAAAATAACGGAGACGCAAGTCTAGATCTTCCATGATACCATACATACGTGTACATACTGCATTCGACCTCAATAAGTGATCAACAATCACATGTCCAAACAAATAAGTGATAATATATCACAGTTATCTGGGAGTCAAGTTCGTCTCTCTGCTGTACGAAAGTACTGACCTGTTCACGGACTTGCTCCTGTGCCCTCATGCATCGAAAATCAAGTTCCTCATCAATAAGTGATTCTATCACATAGGGCTTGTTTTCAATCAAAATAAGTGAGTTTCTCACATCATATACGGTCAAACAGATGATAATCGGTATACTCACCGGTAAGATGAACCCTCGTGCATACCTTGATACGGGAATGTGTCGTGATGTGGATGAACACCGGTCGGTAAGTATAAATCATACCTTAACGTATCCCCTCGCCATGATTACATCTGATAAGTTGAGCTTATGTGGATAACAATACCGATAATTGTTATAGGATGCTTATCTTAATGTTAACTAATTGAACAACAAGAGCGTTTTGGCATGACCGTACACTGATATGATTCTCTTACCCTCGAAACTCGCAAAAAGAATGTCTGTAAATATTTATTTATTGCTTTCAGTTTCTGCAACTCTGTATATATCTATTTACTGCTTTCAGTCTTTACATTTGAAATAGTCAAAAATACCAAAAAGATTTTAGGTGTGTTTTAATATAAACTTTATAAAAGCCAAAAAGATTTTATTTCTACTTTATTTTCGATCGTACGATGTTGGATCTCGAGTCTTCGTTACCTGAAACCTGAACGAAAACCGAAAATGACTAAATCTTCATAAACGGTCGAAATTTGCAAGTTTTGAAAGTTAAAAACTAAAACTGAACAATTTGTTAAACTTTCAAACTGTCGGACGGTGTTTGATTAAACAATGGTCACATGTGTGTCGTTTGCTTATGATATTCCAGGCAGTTGTTCTCATTACGCATTTAGATTTCTTGCATGTGCAGATTCTAAAGGCAAGGAGAACATGGTCGATGACAAGCTTCGGAATGAAGACACGACGTGAAGGCACTCAAATGATGAAGATGATCGAGTTGCCGCTGGCCATCATCAACACCACAAGGATCTCAAGTTGTAAAGATCAAGATATTCACGAGCATAACTCAAGGGGGAGCTTATGTTAAGGGGGAGTTTGTCAACACACTTCCTACATGAAACGGGGAGTTTGTTGGTACACTTTCTGCTTTCAAGACGTGAAGACTTTAAAGATTCTCCGACATTGAAGACTTGAAAGGACGTCAAAGACTTGAAGACACGAGGGACCTACAAGAATGAAGATCGAGACAAAGCTACAGCCAAGGGGGAGTTTGTTGGTGCACTTGTGTCTGTACTTTGTCATGATACCAAACGATGTCTTTGTTAGTCTTGTAAGTTTGACCAAGTCAACCATCCTCCTGGTTTGACTTGGCCAAACAGTAAACACATGGTTTGTAAGTGTTTGTGTCGAAGGATGAGTCATCGAAGGATTGTTTATATCCTTCGATGAGCTCGAAAGATGAACCTTCGATGGATGTTGATAGACCACGAAGGATATCATCCTTCGAGGTATATGTGATCCTTCGGTAGGTTTCAGATCGATAGATGATCCTTCGATCAGTCTATCTGATCCTTCGACCAGACGAGCTGTGTTGGGTATAAATACCCATGTATTGTGTTCACTTCATTTTAGACAAAAAAGAGAGGTGAAAGGTGTGTGAGAAGAGAGTCTTGCAGAGAGCATTCTGTTGAGAGCACACACACACGAGTGTTTTAGAGAGTTTGCAAAACACATTTGTAAACATAGCTTTGTAACCGAACCTTTCTTCGTATTAATACAAGTGGTGTTAATCGGTGAAGATTGTGTGTTGTGCTTGTGCTTGTTCTATCTCGGTTTGCATGCTAGCTTGGATTCCGCACTTGCTAGTGTGTTAGACATAACAAGGAATAGGTTTAACCTCAACCTCCGAGGGACCTACAAGTGGTATCAGAGCCATGATGCCCGATTTAGTAAATCTAACCGTTTACTAAGTCACATGTGCTCTAGATCTGTGATTTTAGTGATTTTTGTTCAAGAAGAAAGGTTGGGTGAAAATGAGAAAAACTCAGATCTGGACCCGAATATTCAGATCTGTGCTGAAACAAGTGTTCGGTTTTATGTTTTTCACCTATATAATCAAGTTATCATCATCAAAAAAATCAAAAATACAATGTTTTCGTCAAGATCTGCATAAGAACAGTCGCTGTGTTCTTGAGATGTTCTTGGCGGCTGCTTAAAGAAACTAGGGTTTCTTCACACCCACTCCCGAAAGATGAAAAAGGTGCTCGATAGATGAGACTTTGGGTCGAAGGATCCAGATCTGGATCGAAAGATACCAGATATTTGTGGGAACCCTCAACAACTTCGAAAGATGATCCTTGAAGGATATCTTTCGACCTGATCCATCTTTCGAAAAGTCTGATCAGCTCGAAGGATATCTTTCGACCTGATCCATCTTCCAATTGTTGCTGGGTATCGTCCGATTGTTGCTGGGCATCGCAGAGGCTGAAATGGTTTTGGTTGTTATGTATCGAAGAGGGAAAAGGAGATAGATGTTGGTTGTTGGTTCTTGGTTCTTGGGGTTTGGATGAACTTCATCGCAGGAGAGAGAAAGAAGAGTAGATGGCTTCACAAATTTAGATTCTTTGAAGGTGGATTGCTAGATGTTCTTATGTATCGAACAGACACACACAAAGGAAAAAGGAGAAATTGGGGAAACTGGCTATTGATGAGAGAGAATGGTCTTGAAAGATGGGGTTTTTGTCTGTTCTTGATAAGTGGGTATGGCACAAAGAGGGAGAAGAATGGGTTTGTCTTAAAAAAAAAAAATAGTAATAATAATAAAAAAAAAATAAGGTTTGGTGGATGACAACAATTGTACAAGGAAATGTCGGCAGACTTCATTTGTTTTGGTTATCCAAATTGGGCCCACTTGACTTAAATTATATTAGTGGACTTCATTTAAGTGGGCAAGTCACATGGGCTAAGTGTTACTTGTTGGGCTCTAATTGATTGTAGATTAATTATTTGCATCAAAATTTTATTTAGAGCCATTGCCATTCACGTATAACTATTTGGAATATTTTTTTGGGTTTATCAACTGAAAGTGTGGGACACCTTTGACCAGTCTTCGTGGTATTACAATTGCTTTTTGAGTGGGGTCGGGTATTCGCGGAGTTGATTTGAATTGCGCTTCTAAATATCAAGGTCAAAATTCGTACGGGTTTAGAGAGCGCGCGGGATGATGCGGCATGATGAAAACAAGAGATGATGAAAACTTGATTTTTGAAAAATGTGGGGTAGTCACGGTTACCGACGCAAACGTCAAATTTTGGTGACTTGACTACTATGGGCCAAAAACAAAACGGTATGTTCACTTCCGCACGTCAATGTTTATGATTGTTATCGGTTATTCGTAAATGTTCGAAAGCATTTTGTTTATTGTCATATTTTCGCATTTGAAAACGAACGTATGAACCTGGAACGTCAATACCGGTCCTAATGAGTTCACAAAGTCTTTGGAGGGATACAAGTCGGATCCTACGGGGTACTAGGCGAAATTTCTTTATCAACTAGAATATGCAACGAAGAAATCCTTTTTGTTTATTGTCATATTCTCGCATTTGGTAACGAATGAATGAACCTAGAATGTCAATACCGGTCCTAACGAGTTCACAAAGTCTTTGGAGGGATACAAGTCGGATCCTACGGGGTACTAGGGGACGTTCTTATTCAACTAGAATATGCAAAGAAGAAAGTCGTTTTCGTGATTTTTCGGAACCGAGAACATTCAATGAAGATTGACGACAGTTCCGCTTAGTGGAGGGAATTGGTGAACATTTGACGACAGTTTCTTTGAAGTGGAGAGAATCTGTTAAGGTTTAGAGATTTTACCAAAGAAATGGGGGGATAAAAAAAAAATTTTCAAATGTTGAATTTCTTCGGTAAATTTCTAAACGCAATCACAGGTGGTAGAGTTTGTGATTTTCTGGTGATACCAACGGTTCGGCGTGGAATGTTTTGCACAGACACATATTTGAGGATTTTAATTAATTCTCCAGCCAGCATGAAGGGTTTTGCACGGAAACATACAGGTATCTAAAGTCGACAGTAGTTTCAAAGCGCTGTTTACTGAAGACCTGGGGGAATCTTTTTGAAAGCTGATAGTTCAAGACTGAAGACCTGCAGGATTCGGTTTTGGGTTTGATGTTTCTTTGGGATTTTACAGGGATCTGGGGGTAACTCAATTCGTTGAGTTTGCAAACGATGTACTTGGTCTAGCTGACTTCCTGAGTACTGATGCTGAAGATCCGTAGTGCATTACGTGGTCAACTTCACAAAGGCGAGACAATGAGATCTGGATGTAGTTCAACTAAGCATGCTGGTTGAGCTTGCAAGGGATACACTTGGTCTAGCTGACTTTCCTGAGTGTTGATGCTGAAGATTAAAGTGCATTACTTGGTCGATTCCACAAAGACGGTTTACAGAAGACAGTTCACCAGAAATCTCTATCAATGTAGTATGCTTGTATGAAATAGAGTTCTTATGACAAGATCAAGACTTGATGCAGTTCTTAAAGATTGGAACCCTTATCAAATGCCGGTTGGAGTATTGGAAGATCAACGGAAGATCGGTCAATTGAGGAAATTGCACAACACCCAACACGGATACGCGTACTTTAAGGGGGAAATATTATACAAGGAGCATCAAGATACTACTTACCTGGATCATCGGTCAAGGGGGAATTTGTTAACACAGAGAATATGAATACTTGACTGAAGATCGATTGCAGTTGCATTTTCAGCATTCGACAGCAACGGACAAGGGGGAATTTGTTGATGCAGATTTTGTGTCCGATGCTTGTCGAATAGATTAGTTTTATTTTACGCTGAATTTGTAATAGTTAGTTAAACGGTCTATCGAACGTGTATAGACCCGCTCGTTTGAAGTGGTCAAACGAGAGGGTTATTCGGTTGACCGTGTGTGTTTGCAAGACAAGGGGTGTGACTATAAATAGAAAACCCTTGCCATTTGCAACACTAGGAGTTTTTAGGAGGTTTGAGACCTCACCGGGAGAGATCACCACTTGGTCTCTCCCCGGATGTATACTTCTTTGGTATTAGTTCGGTTATCATGTAATCGGGCCGATTTGTAATGTTTTACTACCGGATTAATACAAAGTTGTTTGTTTATCATCTCTAATCTCTCCCGTCTTGAACCGATCTCACACGAATCACGGTTTCGGTCACGAAACTCGGTCCTACACAAACCAATAAAACTCACAAGAAAAACAAATAATCAATAGATTTCATCACAGTTTCTTAATCAAAAACTTGATTTACATACAAATAAAAATAAATAAATAAAAAAGCACTAAATTGAAAAACATAAGGTCTATAACAACAAAGAATTGATCAATTTGTTTAGGATTTTTTATTGAAAAAAAAAAGCTTACTTGAGACAGCAAAGGCATTAACAGGTGGATTGGAGATGGTGATTACAGCAACACCATCAGAACCCACCTCCATTTTCACTTCAAGCTCCGCCATTTTCGGTCAATTTCTTGTGTAATTTATTAGTCAAACGAAGAAGAAGATGAAAGAAAGAATGAATGATTTGTAACATGTATTGTGGGAAAGGGACAATTTGTGGTTGTTAGCAGCTACAAGTGCGGTGGTTTGGTGTTTGGAGATATTAAACTACCTTGCACTTGTTTGCAACTCAATTTTGGCCCCTTACACCATGTGTAGTGGAAGGGAAGATAATGCCCCATCCTACGGTATTTTACGTCATGTGGCGGTCCAGTCAGCAAAGTGGCATAATTTGGCGTTTTCTAAAACGGGTGTAGTGGAGATGGGGCATTAAATAAAATAAAGAAAAACCACCTAAAAATCTTATTGGATAACAAAAAAGGGAGATGAAAGATGATTGGACAAGGAGAAGGGGGCAAGGCGTGCTTCAAACCACGCCAAGGGGGCTTCTTTTGAATGTTTAAAAAAAAACGCCGGGTGTAATGGTTATTGGTCGTTAGTCGCTAGTCGGCCAGTGAGGTGGGGACTAGCGACTACTCGGGATTACTAGGAATTAATCGGGATTAATCAGATTGGGTTTTTTATATGTAATTTTCACTTTTATGTATACATATACACATATTTATAGGTAAATATTTTAAGTAGCTAGGTTTTAACTCTTACTCAATTCATTTTTTTAAGTATACAAGATTAATTGTTGGAATTTACATGGTTTGGTTGAAAACTGGCCGGAATTTAGAGGTTTTGGCCGGAATATACAGGCTTTTTGCCGTAATCTGGCCGGAATCACCGATTTTTGGCTGGCCGACTAGGTCCGACTAGCGATTAATGGACTGATTAACGAAAAATTACTCAGTTACTGACCGACTAGCGATTAATCGCTGACTAGTCGCCGCCTAGTCGCGATTTTTACAACAATGGTTTATACGAGATGCATTATTGATGCATAAAACCGCTTAAATCACTTTATTTAAATAATCATATTGCTATGAGAGTAATATATTTAGTAATACTTCACTCCCCTAAAATGAAACAAATGAGACATTTTACTAGATGCATAGTCAACTCAATGTGTTTGACACCTGGTCAATAAATATCAATAATTAATTAATTATAAGGGGTAGTTGCAGCAAAATAAAAAATAAAAAAAATACTTTATGCCAACATATGCCCAAGGCCTTGTAATTCCAAAATCTACAAATACTCTAAGAAGCAAAACATCAAACAGTTGGTGGTCATTAAACTTCACATCTAATCTAACAAGTAACAACAACAAAACAAACAGAAATTCACTAAAATACACTAGCTTGTTCGACAAATTACCCGTCAAAACGATAGCTTTTACATCATCTCTGCTCATAGCCTCACTGATCTTCTCTTTCAGCCATGCAATAACTACACAGAAAAGTTAACAGTTTTTACAACATTTAAATCATAAAAAAAAAAATTAACTTTTAGAAAACCCAATTCCCAAAACCAATAAAACCCACAAGCAAAACAGATAATCAACAGTTTTCATCACAGTTTCTTGATTAAAAAAAATTGATTTACAAAAAAAAAAAACAAAAAAAAAAAAAACCACAGTTTTTACAACATTTAAGTGAGAAAAAACTAAACTTGCAGAAAACCCAATTTCCCAAACCAATAAAACTCACAAGAGAAACAAATAATCAATAGATTTCATCACAGTTTCTTAATCAAAAACTTGATTTACATAAAAATAAATAAATAAATAAATAAGCACTAAATTGAAAAACATAAGGGCTATAACAACAAAGAATTGATCAATTTGTTTAGGATTTTTTTATTAAAAGAAAAAGCTTACTCGAGACAGCAAAGGCATTAACAGGTGGATTGGAGATGGTGATTACAGCAACGCCATCGGAACCCACCTCCATTTTCACTTCAAGCTCCGCCATTTTCGGTCAATTTCTTGTGTAATTTATTAGTCAAACGAATATTTGTAACATGTATTGAGGGAAAGGGACAATTTGCGGTTGTTAGCAAGAAGTGCGGTGGTTTAGTGTTTGGAGATATTAAACTACCTTGCACTTGTTTGCAACTCAATTTTGGCCCCTTACTTTTTATATGCTTAATTTTACTCGAGGTTGGAGAACTTATTAGTCGCTAGTCGGTCGGTGAAGTAGGGACTAGTGACTACTCGGGATTAATTGGATCAGATTTTTTATATGTAAATAAAAAAAGTTACTCAGTTACTGGCCGACTAGCGATTAATGGACTGATTAACGAAAAATTACTCAGTTACTGGCCGACTAGCGATTAATCGTCGACTAGTCGCCGCCTAGTCACCATTTTTACAACACTGATTTTGCTACACAATTTGGTTTTAAAAACATGTTTAATAAGTCACATGTTGGATTATTATTATTATTATTATTATTATTATTATTATTATTATTATTATTATTATTATTATTTGTTTAAAACATAAAGTATTAATAAGGCTATGTATTGTGGGCATATAGGGAATGTCATCTGTTATGTTATTGAGCACGGGCACTAAAACTGTAAAAACTGCAATGGGTGGACGCAAGCAGGGGGTGTGGGGCTAGTAGTTGGCGCAGGGCAAAGAAGTTGAATGTTGGTTCATTGGAAAATGAACAACTACAAGGGGGCCCTACAGGTTTGGGGGGGGGGGGGGGGGGAGTTGGTTCAGCACAACATGGGTTTAGAGAAGTGAAATATGAAAGCTCTTGTGTTTACGTGACGCCTATGTGACACACTTTTTTTACATAAGCCGTAACACATAGTATAATATATAACTAGATGATGAAACCAAGTAAATATTTCTATACGAGTTAAATGTAAACAACTTGGTATAGTTATCCATTTATCCACTACTTACTTTTCTTTAAATTATTATAAAATTATTATATTTTTAAAATTTTGATATAAAAAATCGTTATGGGGTATTGTTGCTAAACCGTCATAATTCATAGGTTTATTGAGTAAGTTTCATCTGAAATTTAAAAATTGAAAACATGGTTACTTGGTATAGTTATCCATTTATCCACTCAACAAATATCTCCTATAATCTCTCCAAATCAAACAATACAATTTTTTTTTTTTGTGTCTTGCTAACTAACTCTAGTTTCGTTGATGTCTTCATATACATAGCCGTCTCCGAGAATAATAAAAACCTTTTGGGCCTTGTGCGAGACAAAAAAGTTGGGCCCCTTTCTAAAATATAAACTTATCATTTTATATATTCAAAAATCACCATGGAACGATAATTGACTAATTGTTATAAAATAAACAAAATAATATTAGTGTAGCTAAATGATCGAACTAACTTACTTAAGTAAATCGTGAGGCTCTCCTAGCGTTTTTGGAAGCAAAGCTCTCGATCGAGTCTTTATATTCCATACCTTCTAATATTTCGTTTTCAAGAGATATCAACGCCAATCCATTAAGTCTTTCTTGGGACATTGACGATCGCAAATAAGACTTCAACAACTTCAATTTAGAAAAGTTTCTCTCTGCCGATGCCACCGTTACCGGAAGTGTCAAAAGCACATGATATGCATTTATAGCATTAGGACAATGACCTAGCCGCATGATATCGTTTAAAGCATCAATAGGGCTAACAATGTGACTCGGTAAAAAGGTCCTAATCAACTTCAACTCCAAAAAAAGTTCTTTAGCATCAACGTCTGATTCTTCTTTATATTTTAATGCATCTTGAAGACGATAACAACGAGCCTTAAGATCTTGTTCTTCAAGTGTCTTCAATTTTTTAGGAAACAAAAACCCAAATATTTTTTCGAATTTTTGGTATTGATCGAATCTTGTTTCAAGAGAACTTATAGCTTGATCAACAATACATAGAAAGTAGTTGACTTTAAAATCATCATCGAGTGAAAATATAACTTCTTCTGCACTTGAATTCTCATCAAACTGTTTTTTCCTACGTATCACACGTTTTTGAGGGAATTCCGCATTAATACCTAATTCATTGGCAATTTCTATAGCTTCATCAATCGCCTTAGAAAACCCCACTTCTCTATAATTTTTGAAGTATTTAATCAATTTGTCCACTTCATCAATAGCAACATCAAGAACCAAATTAACACCCGTATTATCTTCACCCACATTAACATCTACATTATCTTCATCAACATTAGAACTAGAACTTTGAGGTAGTTTTGAAAAAAACTTGAGTATACGCCCTTTGTCGGCCTTTGCTTTTTCTTCCTCTAGCTTCTTTTTACGTTTTTGACTACCGGATAGGTATTTTGTATTTAGGAATGGGTGGCATAATTTCTAGAAAAAAAAAATCAAAGTTGAAAACTAGTAAGTTTTATCTAACTCTAAACCTAAACAATAAACAATTATACATCAAAGTCTCAAAGATTCAATCATTCAATTTCAAACATCAAAGATTCATGGTTTCATCTAGTTCTAAATCAATAAATCTAAACAACAAACATTCAAGGTTTCATGTAATAAACTGAATATATAAATCTAAAAAAAAAAAAAAAAAATTACATTCTTTTAATCGATTATACAATTGAAAACACATACCTCAAGGATGATGAAAAAAGCTTAAACCTAATTTTTTTTATGATCGCACAGCAAGTTTAGTTTTTGAAAGTTTGGTTTTTTTTTAAGCATAGGCCTATAGGGTAAATAATAAATTAGAATTTGGGCCTTTTGACTTTTATGCTTTAATGTTCAGAATATTTGGATTTTGGGCCTATTATATACAAACAGCACACTTTAGCGGTTAGCTTATTACCTACACATACATTTTAACTTTTTCGGGCCCCTAAGACTTTTGGGCCTTGTGCGCCTGCCCAGTTTGGCCGGCCCAAGAGCCGGGTCTGTTCATATACATAGGGATTGTATCGCCGTATCGATAAAGCGTTTGATCGTCGATTTTTGGTTGAGATAGGGTATCGTTTACGCGTTTTGATCACGTAAAATAAAGCATGCATGCAAGTAGTTTTATGTAAAATAATTGCATGAGGCTTTGCTATATACTTGATTAAGTGTTTCTTAATTACTTGGCCTTAGGGTAAATGAGCCGGGCCGAGCCCGAGCTTGACCAGTGTAACATCCCGAAAATACAAATTTCTTAAATTGCAATTAGTTTGCAAATAAATTAGTAAGATAAACTAACTAGGAATGACACTAACCTAGTTAGATAAAGACTTAAGAGTAGTCAAGGGTTAAAACAAATAAAGAATGAAGTTGGAGGGCCAAAAGTGTTAAAATGAAAACTAATATTTATAAAATAAAACAAATAAAACACAAACACCCTTGTCTGTGTTCTGTGGAGATCGACCAGGAGACAGGGCGACCCAAGCTCCTCCTAAAAACCCTAGACTCTCTTAAATCCTACAAATTGAAAGTCAAGATCTGTTTCAAAACAAAAATCGAGCATAGATTACTGATCCTCATCACAAGAGGGTTACAAGGTATGTAAAATCTGATGAAAATTCTCTACTCGAAATTCTCATGAATTTGGGAAATCTGAAATTTGATGATGCATGTTTGTTATTTGTCACACCCCTTTCTGCGGCGGAAGCACGAGGTGTGATCATGAAAGGTTCTCATTGCATACGAAGAGTAAACATACTACATGCTCAAAAATACCTTCAAATATTACATTACTGAGAACATATGTCAAGTGTTTACAACACGAGATAACATATTGTCTTAAAAGTCACAACTTTATTTAAAGATAAACAAAGCGACATCCACGAGCATGAGTAAGACCACGCGCACATCCATCCTAGTTACCTGAAATACATGTGAGTTTTGGAAAAACGTCAACATAAAGTTGGTGTGAATTCATGCAATTTTTGTATTTCACGTTTGTATACTTTGTATGAAAACATAATTTGTATTTTGTATAAACCGAGTCTTTTGTGTACACCACGTACTCATGTATAAATCAAATATTTCTGTATGTATCAAGTGTTAATGGGTTGCAAAGCCATTAACATGTGACACGACATAGGAAGTCACCAAACCATAGGCATTTCTCTGTAGTCGATTCACGACTGAGACACAAAAACACTGCTTGGTAAAAGAGTGGCCAAGAGTGGGGCTGCCCTGAAACCCATTA
This sequence comes from Helianthus tuberosus, assembly GCA_030545235.1. Taxonomy (NCBI): domain Eukaryota; kingdom Viridiplantae; phylum Streptophyta; class Magnoliopsida; order Asterales; family Asteraceae; genus Helianthus; species Helianthus tuberosus. Next base: position 195,944,328 of record CM060364.1, on the reverse strand, counting down.
GATCTAACCTTTTGTTATGCGGTCTAAGTATGTACACGATTAATGGTGCTTATGGTACCCTATTCGTGACACGATTTCTCGTATCATTCTTGTATCCATCATACCATTTGTAAACATTGTAATATTTGTAACATGTATTTCACCCCCGAAGTTATAAAACTGAAAACAGTTAAAAGAAAAGGGGGAGCATGAACTCACAACTTTGCGTTCCTGTGCGTCGTAAACTTCACCAGATTTGCTTAATTAACGTCGTAACCTATACGCGTTTTCTTAATGTTAGTCACTAGACTTGTATCGCACAAGTACAGTCACTCTCTTTTGTATTTGTATTGTTGTGTTAAAAATATTTCATATTTTTAACTACGTATCTTACTTATATTATTTCCTCTAAAATAAATATAAGTCTTTTGTGTTTTGCACTTCGCACCCGAATTATGTATCTTGTATTTTGTATGTGTATTTTTATGTTTATACTCCTCACGAGTATTTAGTGTATTTTTAAGTCTTAACACGCTAGCACGTATAACACATATTTTATACACTTAGCACAAAAGTTGGTGATAAAATAATATATATATTTTTCTCAAAAAAATATATACATACTTAATATCCATTTTTATTTTGAAGAAATCCTCATTTCTTATCACCAAAAATTAGGGAAACCTTGGTAATACTTTTAAACACGTTTTTAGGGAATAAGTTTCTCAAAAACTTATATTTTTTTCTAAGTGTCAAAATTTATAAAAATTTTGACAGAGTTTCCCCTAAAAATGGAGGTTTCCCATGTTTTCAAAACATGTGTTTATTTTCTTTTAAATCGTCAACAATCTCCTCATTCAACAATAAACAATATGCAACTAGTTAAAATAGATATAATCGCAGAAATACATGAACTTGTGGTTTTTCCAAAATAGGTAGTATCCTTCCATTATTTTTAGTGGATCTTTGTATAGATCAACTTTGTTTCTTGAAAGTCTCGCTTTTAAAGAAGTTACATCTTTACAACTTCCGGTCAACATTTACAAAAATAGTTATTTTGTCGAAACTTTGTGTTACACAAGTGTTTACATACTCGTGTGTTTGCTAAAATCATTCTTTTTCATGTAAGACTCGGCTTTAGAAAATATGATTTCTTGGACACTTGGTCCTTTGAAAGTACCGCTTGTAGATCCGTAGATCTACTAGTTTTGAACACCATTTCACAAACAAAATCGCTTTTACACAAGTTCATGATTCGTGTGTGGTAGAGTTTCATCCTTTAACCCTTGTTACTTCCAAAACAACCTTATGTCATGATCCATGATCATGACCAACTCGGGTTAAATGACGATCCGAGCTACCACAACATAGATCGGGTCCAAATAATCACACAAATCAATTACTACATGATTTACACAACATATGAGCTTTTAACCAACATTTTTAGTGTTTTTAGTAGACTTTTATGCTTCATCTTGTAAGATTACGCGTTTTAACCGTTACAAATCGTATTAACCACTTTAAAATAGTTCGAGAAGGTGATTTAAGTAACATACCACTAGCTCGAGGCTAGGGAAGAATCTAAGCGCAAATAGGGTGGATAAAAGCAATGTAGTGAGGTCCTTCGCCTTCCGTTTGCTCCAAGGCTCCTTATATGCGATCCTTGATACTAGAATGATCTTGGAATGTGATGATGGAAGCCGAAAATATGGTGGATGTACAAGGGGATGTTCGGCCGAAGCCTTGAGAGAGAGGGGAGGGTGTGTTTGAGTTGAGAAATGTGATGAATGATTATGATGTGTAATCTCTAGATTTTATAGACAATTACAAGCTTAATACCCAAAGGATTTCATGTTCTCTAGATATGAGACAAAAGGAAATAAAATATTCAAATGATGTACCATGGGGGTCACAATGTGACCGAGTTCGGTCAAGGGGGGGGGGGGTAATCTAGTTTAAATCCAACCATTAGTTAGTTATAGTTAGGTTAATCTAGGTTAGTTAGGTGATTAACCCGGTTACTAATGTATTGTGTTTTATGGCGGGTGTTAGGGTATTCAGGGACCCTAACTGGCTCAGAAACAGGGAAATAATGTTAATGGCAATATTTTCATGTTCCGGGTATAGTCCGGTTGTTCGGTTGCATACCGATTCGTTAAAGTGCTAAATTGCACCTTTTAGTGTTTAATAAGTATCTTTTTGTAATACTATCGATTCCCAACACCTAGGGAAATATTCTGGATAATAAAACGACATTTCTGCAAAATATTCATGTGTCTAAATGCTGAATTATTGCTGAATTATATAAATTCTGCACTTAAAGTGCGTTTCGGGTGCTTTGTAGTGCTTAATTTCGCTTTCGCATTGCACATGTATTAAACCCTTGTATGTACTCTTGGGTTTTAACGCATTCTTGTTGTCGGACCTACACCTAGGCTCCAATTTTATTGTCTGACTGCTTTCTGCAGTTCTGTTGACACAGTGTGTCTTACCGGTGAGTTTACTAGTATTTTTGACGCAACGCTCTCGTTTATGCATAAAGCAATATTTTGTAGTATACAACGTGCATGAATTCACTTGTTTAGTAGGAAATCAGACATTGCTGACAATTAAGCACATAATTGCAGTCATTAAGCAATAATTAATGTGTACGGAAATTACCGGTTTGGTGCCAGTTGTCACAGTCTCCCCCCGTTAAAAGAATTTCGTCCCGAAATTCAGGCTAAACTCACTCTCGCTGGAGTCTTCTTGAATAGGTGGGGATACTTTTTCTTGAACTGGTCTTCACGTTCCCATGTGTACTCGGGTCCGTGCTTAGAGCTCCAACGTACTTTGACAAGCTTCACACTGCTCCTCCTAGTCTTGTTGACTTTCCAGTCGGTAACCTCAACGGGTTGCTCTGTAAATCGGAGGGCTTCATCAATATGCACTTCATCCATCGGGATGATCACGTTTTCTTGTGTTGGACTCTTCTTCAGGTTGGATACATGAAACGTATCATGTACTCCATTAAGTTCTTCCGGTAACTCCAACTTGTATGCCACGGTACCAATTCTCTTCAATATTCTGAATGGTCCGATGTATCGTGGATTCAGCTTTCCACGCTTTCCAAACCTGACTACTCCCTTCCATGGTGAGACTTTTAACAACACTTTGTCTCCCACCTTGAATTCTACCGATTTTCTATTCGGATCAGCGTAGTTCTTTTGTCGCTCTCGAGCCGCCTTAATGCGCTCTCGGATCTGCGCAATCTTGTCGGTTGTCTCTTGTACAAGTTCAGGACCAACCATACGTTTATCTCCGGCATCTGCCCAACATAAGGGCGATCGGCATTTGCGGCCATACAGAGCTTCGAACGGTGCGGCTTTTATGCTCGTATGATAGCTGTTATTGTAGGAAAACTCAACTAAAGGTAGATGAGTATCCCAGCTGCCGCCTAGGTCCATGACGCATGCGCGAAGCATATCTTCTAACGTTTGTATAGTCCGTTCGCTCTGGCCGTCTGTTTGCGGATGGAATGCCGTGCTTAGATCTAACTGAGATCCAAAGGCTTCCTGAAATGATTGCCAGATTCTTGAGACAAAGCGTCCATCTCTGTCTGAAATGATTGAGATTGGCACTCCATGTCGTGCCACAATTTCTCTTAAGTATATTTCAGCAAGCTTTCCAGTGCTATCCTTCTCTCGGATTGGTAGGAAATGCGCAGACTTCGTCAATCGATCAACTATTACCCATATCATATCGTGCCCTCTCGGGGTCCTGGGTAATTTCGTTATGAAGTCCATCGAGATTTGTTCCCACTTCCACACGGGAATCTCTGGTTGTTGTAGTAGGCCGGATGGTTTCTGATATTCTGCCTTAACCTTAGCACAGGTTAGGCATTTTCCAACATAGACAGCAACGTCGCTCTTGAGTCTCGGCCACCAATAATATTCTTTCAAGTCTTGATACATCTTGTCCGACCCTGGGTGGATCGAGTATCTTGACTTGTGCGCTTCATCAAGGATGACTTATCGCAGGCCACCATAGAGTGGAACCCAAATACGTTTTTTTTTAAAGTATAAGGCTCCCTCTTCATTTGGCGCCATGTATTTAAGCATACCCCGTAGGTATTCAGCTTTACGGTTCTCTCCTTTAAGAGCTTCTTGTTGTGCATCACGAATGCGTGCAGTGAGGTTCGTTCGAATCGTCATTTCCAGTGCTCGAACCCTTAGGGTCTTAACCCTTTCTTTTCGGCTCAACGCGTCCGCTACAACGTTTGCCTTTCCAGGATGGTACTTAATCTCACAGTCATAATCGTTCAGCAGCTCAACCCAACGTCGCTGGCGCATATTCAATTCCTTCTGATCAAATATGTGTTGTAAGCTTTTGTGATCTGTGAAGATTGTACATCGAGTACCATATAAATAATGTCGCCAAATCTTCAAGGCGAATACCACTGCGCCCAGCTCCAGGTCGTGAGTGGTATAATTTCTCTCGTGAACCTTCAGTTGTCTTGAAGCATAAGCGATGACTTTTTGGCGTTGCATGAGCACGCAACCCAAGCCTTGTCGTGAGGCGTCGCAGTATACCACGAAGTCTTCAGTGCCTTCGGGTAATGATAGTATCGGTGCATCGCAGAGCTTGTTCTTAAGTAGCTGAAAGGCTTCTTCTTGTTTGTAACCCCAGTCGTATTTCCTGTCCTTCTGTGTAAGGGTCGTTAGCGGTTGAGCTATCTTTGAGAAATTCTCGATGAATCGTCGGTAATAGCCCGCTAAACCCAAAAATTGTCGAACTTCAGTTGGGGTCTTGGGAGCTTCCCAATTCTTTATTGCTTCTATCTTGGACGGGTCTACATGAATGCCCTTCTCATTCACCACGTGGCCAAGAAATTGTACTTCGCGAATCCAGAATTCGCATTTCGAGAACTTTGCATAAAGTTTCTCTTTCTTCAGTAGTTCCAAGATGGTTCTGAGATGTTGCTCATGTTCTTCTTTTGTTCGCGAGTAAATCAGGATATCATCGATAAATACAATCACGAATTTATCGAGATATGGTTTACATACGCGGTTCATCAGATCCATAAAGACCGCTGGCGCGTTCGTCAATCCAAACGGCATCACAAGGAATTCGTAGTGCCCATAGCGCGTTCTGAATGCAGTCTTTGGCACGCTTTCATCTTGGATTCTCAGCTGATGGTATCCAGATCGAAGGTCGATCTTGGAATAGTAGCTTGATCCTTGCAGTTGATCAAACAAGTCATCAATCCTCGGTAGCGGATACCGATTCTTGATTGTGAGCTTGTTCAGTTCCCTGTAATCGATACACATCCGTAGTGATCCATCCTTCTTCTTCACAAACAATACTGGAGCTCCCCAGGGTGAGAAGCTTGGCCTTATGAATCCTTTATCCAACAACTCCTGGAGTTGTGTGGATAATTCTTGCATTTCGGATGGTGCAAGTCGATATGGAGCCTTGGCTACAGGGGCGGCTCCTGGAACCAAGTCTATATGGAATTCGACTTGTCGTTGCGGAGGTAGTCCTGGCAGATCTTCAGGGAATACATCAGGAAATTCCTTTACCACAGGAATGTCTTCGAGTTTTGGCTCCACAGCCTTCTTATCTACAACGTGTGCTAGGAAAGCAACACATCCTTTCCTTAAGCACTTCTGTGCCTTCATGCAATTGATGATTCGTAGAGGCGCGTTTCGTCTTTCTCCATGAACGATGAGAGTTTCATCATTCGTCAGAGGGATGCGAATGATTTTCTCATGACAAATGACTTCAGCTTTGTTCTTGGACAACCAGTCCATCCCGACCACTACATCGAAGCTACCTAATTGAATAGGTAAGAGGTCGATGCTAAATCTTCGTTCACCAAGTTCTAGCGTGCAGCCTCTAACAACTTCGCCCGATTCAACAATTTTACCATTGGCTAGTTCTATGGAATAAGGAATTTCTAATCTACTAGATTCTATTCCAAGTATGCGTTTAAATTCCACAGACATGAAGCTATAATCGGCGCCAGTGTCGAATAATATGGATGCAAAGTGATTGTTAATGAGGAACGTACCGTTGACCACATTAGGGTCCTCGCGTGCGTCCCTTGCTCCAATCACAAATGCTCGGGCCTGAGCATTGTTTCTCTCTGGGCAGTCCTTCATGAAATGATCTTTGCTTCCACATCTGAAGCATCCTTGGTTTCGCCCATTCTCGTTGCCAGCACCGTTTCCATTTCCACCATTGTTCCTATCATCAGCCCCATTACGATTTCCATTCCCGTTCCTCTTACTCCAGCAGTCTTCAGTGCGGTGACCCAACTTTCCACACTTGTCACACTTTGGGATGCGACAAGCTCCCTCGTGATGGTGTTTACACCGATGGCATTTGGGCAAGGTGCCCCGGTATCCCCTTGCTGGTGCGTCGTTCATAGCTGCAAGAGATTTCGCCCCTTGAGGCGGGTTAGGGTCACGCTTCTTGTTGGAACCTTTGTTGTTACGAGTTGCTTGATTCAAGTTTGCATATTTCCTTTTCTTGTCGCCAGACGACTCAGCATGCGTCTCGACATTTTCTGTTGGGTTCAGTGATAGCTTCTTCATTCGAACACAATCTTCAGTAAGGCTGACAGCCAGAGTTACAGCCTCGGTGATTGTTTGAGGTTTGGCCGACGTCACCATGCCACGAAACTCTGAGGCCAGTCCCCAAATGTAACATTCAACACGCTTAAATTCGGGAGTCACCATGTAATGAAGCACTCTGGACAGATCGTGGAACCTTCGAGTATAACCATTAATGTCAGCACCTTCCATGGTCAAGTGCCAGAACTCCGTCTCCAGCCTTTGGAGTTCAGCACGAGAGCAGTACTTCTCTCTCATTCTTTCCTTCAGTTCCTCCCAAGTTAAGCCATAAGCGGCATCATCGCCCAAGGTTTGGACTTGCAGGTTCCACCAAGTCAGAGCTTCATCGACAAACAACCCAGTAGCAAAGGTGACTTGTTGATCCGCGGTACACTTGCTCATGCGGATAGTAGCTTCAGTCTTCTCCGTCCAGCGCACAAATGCTACTGCACCTCCTGTGCCATCATAGTTCATCGGCTTGCAGTCGAGGAACTGCTTGAAAGTGCAGCCTGGAATTAACCCAACCAATTCACTTATGAGCAATCGAAGAAATAATGAAACAAAGACCGTTCATAAATTTCCTCATGCTTAGCACAGTGTCTTAAGGTTACCTTGAGCTGCATTGCCTCCAGACGAATCTCCATTCCCATTATGCCTAGCGTTGCTTGGTCCTCCACTGTCTTGAGTTCGGTTCGCCTCGTACTGGGCGATAGCAGCGGAGATCCTTTCCTCCAGTAGGGCGTTCAGCTCATCAGCAGTTCTGGGCAGTGGGGGAGGAGGAGGTTGGTCGTCATTGCAAGCATTCACAGCTTTCCTGGGTGCCATGTTCTGACAGAACATAACACAACAGGGTTAGGCATTTGTTTGATATCGTCACACTAGACAGTAGTATCATATATATTCACAGGTATATATACCACATAAGTGACATCAAACAATTATTACTCTAGCAGAGTACTTAGTAGGCTTGCACTGAGGGAATCTATACGTGACAAGACTTGCTGTGGTTTCTGTGCACTGAATTCCATAATTATGTATGCATCCATAATTACGTAACTCCTTGCACAGTCCGCACAGTTCGTTTCATCCTCGTATTTCTTCCTTCAGGTAGGCCATTGCTTTCAGGTAAAGTCACATATACTTGTGACATTCTACTTCTAGTACATGCTAATTATCACACATAATTGCAAGTAATTTCTAGTCAACGACAAGTGCTACTCAAGTGCACTCTAAGTCTCGTAGTGTCTTTTCTAGACTCATGTAGACAGTTTCAGGCAGTGGATGTCGTGGGACGTTTCATGCAATGAAAACTCTTTGAAAATTATTTTCGTGAAAGGATCCTAGAGATTGTAGACTAGACTCGAGAAGGAATCCTGGTTCACTACAATCGCAGCTCTGATACCAATCTGTCACACCCTTTTCTGCGGCGGAAGCACGAGGTGTGATCATGAAAGGTTCTCATTGCATACGAAGAGTAAACATACTACATGCTCAAAAATACCTTCAAATATTACATTACTGAGAACATATGTCAAGTGTTTACAACACGAGATAACATATTGTCTTAAAAGTCACAACTTTATTTAAAGATAAACAAAGCGACATCCACGAGCATGAGTAAGACCACGCGCACATCCATCCTAGTTACCTGAAATACATGTGAGTTTTGGAAAAACGTCAACATAAAGTTGGTGTGAATTCATGCAATTTTTGTATTTCACGTTTGTATACTTTGTATGAAAACATAATTTGTATTTTGTATAAACCGAGTCTTTTGTGTACACCACGTACTCATGTATAAATCAAATATTTCTGTATGTATCAAGTGTTAATGGGTTGCAAAGCCATTAACATGTGACACGACATAGGAAGTCACCAAACCATAGGCATTTCTCTGTAGTCGATTCACGACTGAGACACAAAAACACTGCTTGGTAAAAGAGTGGCCAAGAGTGGGGCTGCCCTGAAACCCATTAGATCTAACCTTTTGTTCTGCGGTCTAAGTATGTACACGATTAATGGTGCTTATGGTACCCTATTCGTGACACGATTTCTCGTATCATTCTTGTATCCATCATACCATTTGTAAACATTGTAATATTTGTAACATGTATTTCACCCCCGAAGTTATAAAACTGAAAACAGTTAAAAGAAAAGGGGGAGCATGAACTCACAACTTTGCGTTCCTGTGCGTCGTAAACTTCACCGGATTTGCTTAATTAACGTCGTAACATATACGCGTTTTCTTAATGTTAGTCACTAGACTTGTATCGCACAAGTACAGTCACTCTCTTTTGTATTTGTATTGTTGTGTTAAAAATATTTCATATTTTTAACTACGTATCTTACTTATATTATTTCCTCTAAAATAAATATAAGTCTTTTGTGTTTTGCACTTCGCACCCGAATTATGTATCTTGTATTTTGTATGTGTATTTTTATGTTTATACTCCTCACGAGTATTTAGTGTATTTTTAAGTCTTAACACGCTAGCACGTATAACACATATTTTATACACTTAGCACAAAAGTTGGTGATAAAATAATATATATATTTTTCTCAAAAAAATATATACATACTTAATATCCATTTTTATTTTGAAGAAATCCTCATTTCTTATCACCAAAAATTAGGGAAACCTTGGTAATACTTTTAAACACATTTTTAGGGAATAAGTTTCTCAAAAACTTATATTTTTTTCTAAGTGTCAAAATTTATAAAAATTTTGACAGAGTTTCCCCTAAAAATGGAGGTTTCCCATGTTTTCAAAACATGTGTTTATTTTCTTTTAAATCGTCAACAATCTCCTCATTCAACAATAAACAATATGCAACTAGTTAAAATAGATATAATCGCAGAAATACATGAACTTGTGGTTTTTCCAAAATAGGTAGTATCCTTCCATTATTTTTAGTGGATCTTTGTATAGATCAACTTTGTTTCTTGAAAGTCTCGCTTTTAAAGAAGTTACATCTTTACAACTTCCGATCAACATTTACAAAAATAGTTATTTTGTCAAAACTTTGTGTTACACAAGTGTTTACATACTCGTGTGTTTGCTAAAATCATTCTTTTTCATGTAAGACTCGGCTTTAGAAAATATGATTTCTTGGACACTTGGTCCTTTGAAAGTACCGCTTGTAGATCCGTAGATCTACTAGTTTTGAACACCATTTCACAAACAAAATCGCTTTTACACAAGTTCATGATTCGTGTGTGGTAGAGTTTCATCCTTTAACCCTTGTTACTTCCAAAACAACCTTATGTCATGATCCATGATCATGACCAACTCGGGTTAAATGACGATCCGAGCTACCACAACATAGATCGGGTCCAAATAATCACACAAATCAATTACTACATGATTTACACAACATATGAGCTTTTAACCAACATTTTTAGTGTTTTTAGTAGACTTTTATGCTTCATCTTGTAAGATTACGAGTTTTAACCGTTACAAATCGTATTAACCACTTTAAAATAGTTCGAGAAGGTGATTTAAGTAACATACCACTAGCTCGAGGCTAGGGAAGAATCTAAGCGCAAATAGGGTGGATAAAAGCAATGTAGTGAGGTCCTTCGCCTTCCGTTTGCTCCAAGGCTCCTTATATGCGATCCTTGATACTAGAATGATCTTGGAATGTGATGATGGAAGCCGAAAATATGGTGGATGTACAAGGGGATGTTCGGCCGAAGCCTTGAGAGAGAGGGGAGGGTGTGTTTGAGTTGAGAAATGTGATGAATGATTATGATGTGTAATCTCTAGATTTTATAGACAATTACAAGCTTAATACCCAAAGGATTTCATGTTCTCTAGATATGAGACAAAAGGAAATAAAATATTCAAATGATGTACCATGGGGGTCACAATGTGACCGAGTTCGGTCAAGGGGGGGGGGGTAATCTAGTTCAAATCCAACCATTAGTTAGTTATAGTTAGGTTAATCTAGGTTAGTTAGGTGATTAACCCGGTTACTAATGTATTGTGTTTTATGGCGGGTGTTAGGGTATTCAGGGACCCTAACTGGCTCAGAAACAGGGAAATAATGTTAATGGCAATATTTTCATGTTCCGGGTATAGTCCGGTTGTTCGGTTGCATACCGATTCGTTAAAGTGCTAAATTGCACCTTTTAGTGTTTAATAAGTATCTTTTTGTAATACTATCGATTCCCAACACCTAGGGAAATATTCTTGATAATAAAACGACATTTCTGCAAAATATTCATGTGTCTAAATGCTGAATTATTGCTGAATTATATAAATTCTGCACTTAAAGTGCGTTTCGGGTGCTTTTTAGTGCTTAATTTCGCTTTCGCATTGCACATGTATTAAACCCTTGTATGTACTCTTGGGTTTTAACGCATTCTTGTTGTCGGACCTACACCTAGGCTCCAATTTTATTGTCTGACTGCTTTCTGCAGTTCTGTTGACACAGTGTGTCTTACCGGTGAGTTTACTAGTATTTTTGACGCAACGCTCTCGTTTATGCATAAAGCAATATTTTGTAGTATACAACGTGCATGAATTCACTTGTTTAGTAGGAAATCAGACATTGCTGACAATTAAGCACATAATTGCAGTCATTAAGCAATAATTAATGTGTACGGAAATTACCGGTTTGGTGCCAGTTGTCACATTATTTGGGTAGAATATGATTGATATAGTGTCTAGGAGTAAAACCTAGACAACAATATGAGAAATCATGCCTAAATTCTGAAAATTTCATGAACACATTGAAGGTGATTCATGGGTTTCGTGAGATTATGATAAACACTAGGATTATAGTGGTTGTTCTAGTAATATTTGATATATGTGAAGTGATTACAGAATTTTAGAGGTCAAAGTTCATGTATGGTAGTTGATTGATGAAAATTTAGGGCTACATGACAAGTCGTAAACTTGATAATATATAGTGTAAATTTCTGCCCGTAAAGTGTTCGTAAAAATGCCTCAATGAAGGCTTAAATCTGAAAAATTGAGTTAAACCGAATAATTGTGATGTTTCGGCAAAATATGCGAACTATGAATTGAAAAGAGTTCTAAACATGTCTTGGTTGAACTCTATAGGAAAAGATACCGGAGCTCCAAGCGGACAAGCCGGTAGCGACTTGCGTTTGAAGGGCGTGCACTAAAGGTATGTAACTAGACCCGTTACATTAAGTGAATTGCTATTTAATTATGTATGGTTACATTGTAGAATAAAAGTTGTATTGATTGTAGCGACCATGTTCGTTACTTAAATCCGTAGGTTAAGAATTGGTTTGTAGTCGTTTGGTAGTCATCAAAATGGAGGATTCCGTAGATGAGCCAAACGGATCGAATAATGGTAGTAACTTACTTGTAGATACTGAGCCCGAGCGACGGGTAGCAAAATATTAAACACGCAAACCGGTGATGGGAACGTGGGCGATAAAATGAGAAATCCAAGATTTGGGTTTTGGGTGAAATAAACAAAATCGGACAAAACATAAACTTCCAGGAACTACCGTAACTTGCGGTAGATATTAAAAGGGTTACGGGAGTTCTATTCTGCCTTACGGCAGACCAAGGTTTTCCAGTATCTAACATAACTTACGGTAGATACCGTAAGTTACGGTAGAGCCTTGACACTTATGATAAATTTAGCATATCCTTGTTAATCGAATCCGTTTTTGAGCGTAGTTTCGATTATGTATTATTTCTAAGATCTCTAATATTAGTTTTTGTTAAAAACATTTCAGTTTCTAGGTATTGCAAGTCTACGGATGGCGATCAAGCAAGTTTTTGAAGAACCGAACACAATTTTTGAAGCTTCCGCGTTATCTAACTCTAATAGACATTGTTTTGGAAATGTAAACTAATTGCTAAACAACTTATGAATGTTTGAATTAGTCGTTAGTTGACTAATGTTTTGCTACTTATGAACTTTATCTATGGAACTTATGTTTTATGTTGGACATCTGTTATAAAAAAAATTGTATGAATTATTATTAAATTCAAGTAGTAATTAGACGGGTCTTACAACCAGGCTCGAGCTCGGCTCGTTAGGTTTTTATGAAGCTCGGGCTCGGCTCGGTTCGAGCCTATTTCTTTGAGCTCGAGCTCGGTTCGCGAGTAAAACCCAAAGCTCGACTCGGCTCAAACCATTTTGAGAACAACCTTAAACGAGCTAAAAGCTTGGCTCGAACTCACTTCAACATCGCTTAAACGAGCCAAAGCTCGGCTCGAGCTCGGCTCATCAATGTTATCATCATTATTAATATATTATATATAAAAAAATTAAAATTTTGTATGGGCTCGTTTAGGCTCGCGAGCCTAAACAAGCTTTGTATTTCAGGCTCGAGCTTGGGCTCGATAGCAAAACGAGCTCTATTTCAGGCTTGAGCTCGGGCTCGTTAAGGCTCGGCTCGTTCGAGCTTTTAACCGAGCCGATCACGAGTAGCTCTCGAGCCTCTGGGCTTGTTTACACCCCTTCTTGGTCTATGCATGCAATGAGAACGAGAAAAGGATGGAACTCATAATTATAACTAATTATTTTTATCAACCAATCAAAAAACATTATTGTTTTCGTTAGTGAATTAGTTATCTTTCTATTCAAAATTAACAAAAATGTTTTGATTAAATTCGACGGAATTTGAAATACCCCTATGGCCCTATTACCCGAGTGAGTCTTCATGAGAAGTGATGTGAACCAAAACACCATCAAGGAGGAAACTCACCACTATAAAAAAAACCCCTCTTGAGTCAGATGAGACCTTAAAAAATTGAGACCTTAAAGATTCTAAACTCTTACCATCACCCCATGCTAGTGGACCAAAAGATCAAGTGTGATTAATTGGATTAACTAATTGGAGTAGGATCAAATATAAACAAAACATTTAGCATACAAACTGTAAGAATCATTTAAAAAGTGTCACGTGGCATCCAATCAATTATAAAGAAATGATAAAATAATATCATAAATAATATCAGTTATATTGAATTCCCTTTAAACATGCTAACAAGCAATTAATTCTTATTTTGGATTTTTATTTTGTTTTCAATGTGCTGATTAAGAAAAGTGCTGATATCATTCAAATATGTGCTAAAATCAATTATCTTGATCAATTTTCATGTGTTAATATAATTCAAAAGTGCTACTTTTATGTATGTATTGTTTTGGTATGTGCTAATTTAACTTTTTTTTAAGTGCTAGGATCTGTTCTTACGGTTTGTAGGATAAATATGGTTTGTACCGGAACCAACCCCTTAACTAATTTGTTAGTTTCTTCCTTATCTAATCCTTGTATTTTGATTTAAAGTTCTAAAAATAACCACAATAACTGATTCACATGTCATTTTTGGATTTTACATTATATGATAAAAGTTATCTATATATGATCCCACCCCTGTATATATTTGACGCTTATCATAAAAATTAGATTTACATTGCCTTAAAGTGGACATAAATATGCCAATGTGAGGCTAGCCTACTAAGGTGCTGTTTGTTTTTTCTTCTTGAAAACCTCTTCTGCTGCAGGCCACATCTGCAGGCATCTGCAGGAGAAGAGGTGGACCAAATGTCTTCAGTCTGCAAGGAGAAGAGGGTTTGTTTTTTCTTTTATATAAAACCTCTTCTTCTTCTAGGTTTAACACACACCACACAGACAATCTGCACCTCCACTCTCTCTCTACTCTCTCTCTACAATCTGCACCACCGCCATCATCACCACCGCCACCACTTCACCACCGCCATCATCACAACCACCGTCACCACCTCCACCGCCATCATCACAACCACCGAGCCTGCAACGAATCGAACAAAACGACCGTCACCACCTCCGCCTTCACACCTGGCCGGAGTCGCTGAACATGAGGTCGACCGGACTCGCTGAACTTTGATCGATTTGGGGTGTTCGTTTCCGATCGATTTAGGGTTTTCGATTTTAGGGTTTTCGATTTTAGGGTTTTCGTTTTGGGGGTTTTGATTTGGGGGTTTTGTTTGTGATGTTGATGATGATGTCGGAGGTGGTGGCGGAGTGGAGGTGGAGCAGAGGTGATGGCGGAGTGGAGGCTGGAGCAGCGGAGGTGGTGATGATGATGATGATGGCGGAGCAGTGGTGGTGGTGGCGGAGCAGCGGAGGTGGTGGCGGAGTGGAGGTGGTGGTGGCGGAGCAGGGGTGGTGATGATGATGATGATGGTGGCGGAGCAGTGGTGGTGGTGGCGGAGCAGGGGCGGAGCATGGGTGGAGGTGGAGGTGGTGCCAAGAAGAGGTAAAGCTCTTCTTGGAGAAGCTTTGGTTTTATCACTTCCTCATGAAGAGGCTGGGGAGAGACAGGAAGCACTTCTCAAAAAAAAAAAAAAAAAACAAACACTCTTTTGAGGCTAAACATCTTCCCGCGTCTGCACGGTGCAGACAGAAGAGGCAGGAAGCTCTTTTTGAAAAAAAACAAACACCACCTAAGTAAAGGTACATGTCTCTCTAGATTCAAACCTAAACAAATGAAGTAATTAAAAATAATTGATGTATAAAAAAGTAGAAATTATAACTGTCATGGGGCTAACTTACTTAGGGTGTAAAGGGCACTCCTCTAAGTGGGAAGTGACCTCTCTTACCTACAGGCAATCAGCACGCGCCACGTCAACTCCCCACTTAACTCCCTCCACACCCTCAATTTGATGGCGGCACTCCTCTCTTGGGGGACTTGCTTTTTTTTTGTTTTTTTTATTTGTTGTAATTATGCATGTATTATAAATTAAACAAATATTAATAAAAATTAAATAAAATTTAAGAAAAGACATTTCATTAAATTAAAAATAAAAATTACATTCAAACTAGAAAAATAAAAAAACAAACTACTCGCCGTCGGAATTCGCTTCAAGGTGAGGTAGATCTAAACGTCCGAGATGCTCAGCCATATTTAAATACTCGCCGTTTTCGTCTGGTGGGTTACCGGTTGCAAGTTGTTTAATCGCAGAAGTAACCTTTTGCAACGGCGTGAAACTTTTCTTCATTCTCCCGTCCAAGCCCTCTTGAAACCACTCGTTATTCGCTTCCACGCCACTAACAATTTTTAGGAACAAAGACTTGGACATACGAAACCTCTGACGAAAATATCGGCATTAAATTTTGGATTATCGACAAAATAATCGGCCATGAGTGTTTCGTGGCCTCCCACACGATCTCGACGGACAACTTTTTTTTTTACTAGACGATGCCGTGTCCAGTAGCTTCACTTGTTGGATGAGATTTTGGAAGAAAATTAAACTACTATCGCTTGACGATGAATCTTAATCGTCGGGAAAGTCAGGCAGGAGAGAAAAAAAGGGGAACTCGGAATCCATTTTTTTTAAAGATTGGGTAAAAAATTAGATGAGTTGAAGGGTTTAGGAGAGTAATGTAGAGGGAGTTGTTTTGGGTTTGAAAAATAAAAAGATTGAAATGGGTTAGTATTTATAGGGTTTAGGATAAAAATTTTTTAATATATAACGGCTATATAGCCGTTTTAATATAAAAAAACGGTAAAAAAAAATACAAATCTCATCGGTGAACACAACCCGCTCCCCACTCCCCGATTTGGGTCACCGAGGGGTCGGCGGCGGTGTTCTCGATCGGGGAGTACACTCACCGCACCCCTCCCCTCAGGCGCCCCGGACACCCTTAGTAGAGTAGAGGTACATGTATTTTTAGATTTAAATCTAAACAAATGAAGTAATTTAAAATAATTAAGAGTAAATTACTGTTTTGGCCCATGTGGTTTAACCAGTTTAACCATTTCACTACAAAAATGAATCTTTTAACATATCAGACCCTGAGGTTGCATTTTATAACGGTTTTGCCCCCTGGCACTAACTTCGTTACTTTTTTGCAGTTAAGTGTAAGGGTAATTAGGTCATTCTATATCTTAGGGGTTGTTTTTGATAATTACAAAGTTCTTTTAATATTTAAGAGATTATTAATTCAATTACTCAAGTTTTTTATTATTTCGTTATTTTCACGATTATTATTTAACAAAATACGTTTTAAATATAAAAATAAATATGTATTTCATTAACCGTTTATTTTTATAAAAGTCGTTTTAAAAAATAATTTCTTATTTTACATTTTGTTTAAACCATCTATCGTTTTTAAAATTTTTCCTTTTCAAACCATTTGTTTTTTTTAAATCGTTCTTCTTAAAGTCATTTGTATTTTAAAGTTTTTTTTTTAAACACTTCATTTTATACCATTTTTTAAATCATTTATTTTTTGAACACTTACAAACTACTCACTTTTTAGGTCGTTCATTATTTAAATTTTACAAAACGACGTGTATAAAAACCAAAAGACGTCCATTTTTATTATTTCGTTATTTTCAAACTTTTTTTTAGAATTGTATATTTCTTTTTCAAATCTTCCATTTCTTTGGATCGTTTATTTATTCAAAATTCGTTATTTTTTTTCACCTTTCGTTTATTAAATTCATGCATTTTCTAGTTGCTTACACTTGTAAACTTATTTTCTTAAGGTTTTGTTTTTTTTATAAACATCATTTTCTAATCTTCGTTTTTAAACCACGCCTTCATTTAAAATCGAGCGTTTTTAAATTCCGTCGATTTTTGAAATCGTTCATTTTCTGAAGTTATTTTTCCCTAACGGCTATAAGTAACTGAATACAAAGGTTCAAAACTGAATGATATAAAAAACGGTTCTAAAAGGAACGGTTTAAAAAGAAACACTTTTAAAAATTAATGACTAAAAAAGAATTGTTTAAAAAAGTTAAAAATGATTTTAAAAAGAACGATATAAAATGAATCGTTTGAGAAAAACATTAAAAGACAAACAACTTTAAAAAAAGCGATTTTAATAAACAAGCGGTTTAAAAATGAATAATTTTAAAAATGACAGACGGTTTAAAAAAAGGTTAAAAATGAATGATTTTAAAAACTATGTTTATAAAAAAACAAACGCTTAATGAAAATACATATTTCTTTGTACATATAAAGCATATTTTGTTAAATAATAATCGTGAAAATAACAAAATAATAAAAAAAACTTAAGTAATTGCTTTAATAATCTCTTAAATATTAAAAAAAACTTTGTAATTATAAAAAACAACCCCTAAGGTAAAGTGGCCAAAACATTAATTTACTCAATAATTAATGTAAAGTAGAGTAGAACTAAAAATTGTCCTTAACAAAATAGGCAGTAATAGCATTGTACTTTTAGCAAATCTCGAATTTCGTTTTACAAAGACAATGACCAGAAGGTCCAGAGTGGTTGGAAAAACTTGGGTTTCCCTTGGAGATTCAAGTTCAATCCTCACTAGTGCCTCCTTTGGTGGATAAAGGCAATGAAGGCTCCCAGACCCTAAGTCAAGATTTCAAGCGCGAGCCACCCCGGGTTTTAGTCCACCGTGCATTACGCTAGAGAAATTTTCTCTTGTGGCAGCGCAAGCCCCTGTGAACAAAAGCATGAAACAGTAATCTCACATAGAACTCAGAATCAATCAATCTTTACAACATAAACCTCACCGCTATATATAACAAACTAGAGGTGTAACTAACTAACCACCCTACCAGAAACTAACTAACTCACTGAACCAACTCTATGCTATATATATACAATCTAATATGCCCCCTCAAGCTGAACGGGGAGCATCCACGTGAAGCTTGGACCGCAGAGTGTCAAAACGAACTGAAGACAACCCTTTGGTCAAAATGTATGCAATCTGAAATATAGTATAAACATACCGAACATACAAAACACCTGCCAATACCATGTCACGAATAAAATGTAAGTCAATCTCCAAGTGTTTCGTACGCTGATGAAACACCGGGTTGACTGCAAGATATGTAGCTCCAATATTGTCACACCAAAGAGATGGTGGACAAGTCATCGTAATATGTAGCTCATGCAATATAGATGTAATCCAGCGTAACTCAGCAGCGGTATGAGCAAGAGCACGATACTCAGCCTCTGTGCTCGATCTAGCAACCGTATGTTGTTTCTTGGAGCTCCAACTAATGAGGTTGGGCCCAAGAAAAACACAATAACCTGTGGTGGAATGTCGATCATCAGGACATCCAGCCCAATCAGCATCACTATACGCATGTAAATCAACACAAGTAGACCGACGTATACATAATCCATGAGAGATGGTACCCTTAAGATACCGCAAAATCCGCTTGACAGCGACCCAGTGTCGATCAGTAGGTGTCTGAAGAAACTGCGACACCTTACTGACCGCATACGCAATCTCTGGTCGTGTCAACACAAGATACTGTAATGCACCAACAGTGCTCTGATACATAGTAGGATCAAACGAAGGATCACCAGTGTGTCAAGAAAGCTGTCTACCAGAAGAGTCAGGTGTAGATAATGGACGACAATCGGCAAGACCCGTGCGCTGTAACAAATCAAGTAAGTAGCGCTGCTGTGATAAATGTAAGACATCCTCAGAAAATGTAGCCTGAATACCCAGAAAATATGATAACTGTCCCAAATCCTTGAGCGCAAAATGAGAGTGCATGCGCCCAATCAAACCAGTAACAAAATCAGATGAGCTCCCAGTAATAATGATGTCATCAACATAGATCAAGACATAACAGAGTATCGAATCTCGACTATAAACAAAGAGAGATACATCTAAAAGACACTGGGTAAAACCATCAGCAAGCAGAGAGGTGGATAGCTTGGAAAACCAAGCTCTAGGAGCCTGCTTTAGGCCATAAAGAGCCTTCTGCAGGCGACAAACATAATGTGGTCTAGATGAGTCAACAAATCCTGGGGGCTGGGTCATATACACAGTCTCAGAAAGATCCCCATGTAAGAACGCATTGTTGACATCAACCTGACGAATAGACCACCCTCGAGAGAAAGCGACTGAAAGAACAAGACGAATAGTAGTAGGTTTGACCACAGGACTAAAAGTCTCAGTGTAGTCAATACCCTCAGTCTGATGAAAGCCCTTGGCAACAAGCCGGGCTTTATAACGACTCACTGATCCATCAGGATTATGTTTAATCCTGTAAACCCACTTACAACCAACAATGTTGGCGTCAGTGGGAGCCTGAACCAGACGCCAAGTCTGGTTGGCATGAAGAGCATCAATCTTAGCACGCATCGCATCCCACCAAACAGAATACTGCTGAGCCTGCCGAAATGTGGAAGGCTCAGCGGTAGGAGTAGTAGAGACATGAAAAAGAACATGATCAGGAAACTGACGCGGCTGCCGTGTATGATCACGAGATCGTGTAACCATCGGGTGAGTCGGAACAAGAGTAGTAGTAGTAGGAGGAGGAGGAGGAGGAGGACGAGGACAAGGAGGAAAAGAAGGTGAAGTAATATCAGGAGAGGGAATAGCATGAGAAGATGAGGAAGGAATAATAGGAGAAGACGAGGAAGGAATAATAGGAGAGGATGAAGAAGAAAGAGAAGAAACAGAAGTAGAAAGCGAAGGAGGAGAAATGGAGAAAGGAATAGAATCTGAAGAAGCTGTGGGAGTAGTAGAACTCCCCGGAATGTCAAAATCGACTCATGGAACAGAACATGTCGAGAAGTATACGTACGAGACGTATGAGGATCATAACAAAGATAACCAAGATGAGATGGGGCATAGCCAACAAAGATACAAGAAGTAGACTTGGGTGAGAGTTTATCCGCTCGAGTATCACCTAGAAACGGATAACACAAACACCCAAAAGTACGAAGAAGAGAGTAATCGGGACGAGATCCAAAAAGAACCTCATAAGGAGATGAGTGATGAAGAACCAGTGATGGTAACCGGTTAATAAGGAAGGCAGCAGTGGCATATGCATCATACCAGAATTTCTTTGGTAACTGAGCATGAAACAATAAAGCTCGAGCTACCTCAGAAAGATGGCGGTTTTTCCGCTCAGCAACCCTATTTTGTTGGGGAGTATAGGGACATGAAATGCGATAAGCGATGCCAGAATCTGAAAGAAAACGAGCCATAGATCCACGAATGAGCTCAGGAGCACCATCACACTGAAGATGCTTGATGGTGCAGGAGAAAAGGTTCTCAACAAGCGGTTTGAAGTGCCGAAAGCAATCAACCGCTTGAGAACGACAAGTCAAAGGATACATCCATGTAAATCGACTGAAATCATCAATGAAAGTAATGAAATATCTGTATCCATCTCTAGACATAACAGGCGAGGCACCCCAAATGTCACAATGTATAATATGTAAAGGTGAAGTAGAATGAGATACAACTGATGTAAAAGGCAATCTAGTTGATTTTGAAATACTACAAGCGGTACAATGTGTGTGTTGGGTTTTGTTTGTCAGATGTAAAAACGAACATCTAGACAAAACATCATCAGACGGATGACCCAACCGAGAATGCCAAGTCTCACGAGAAACAGAAGTGAAAGCAGCAAGTGAATATAGCTGATGTGGACTACCACGTGCGTGATGGAGGAGCTGTCCATCAAGAGTCTGAATGGACAGACCTAGATGTGAAAAAATAACAGCTATAGGATGATCAATCACTAACTGCGTAATCGATAAAAGGTTCTTGGCTAAGCCAGGAACCACAAGAACATGTCTAAGAGTGAGAGTACGATCAGATAAATGAAGCAAGGCAGTGCCAATGTGAGAAATAGTAAGAGCCATACCATTGCCTACAACGACTCGCTCAGAGCCGGTGTAAGGAGCCGCATCAAAGACAATAGAAAAATCAGCAGTCATATGCGCAGTGGCACCAGAGTCGGGTATCCAAGAATCAACCTTTTCACAAATGTTGGAAAATCTGCTATAAGCCCAAAATGAGAGACACCCGGGTCAAATGCAGGCTGGACAGTTTGTGTATAGGCTTGTGGTGACACATGAGATTGTTGCAGTTGTGAAGTAAACACATTTTGTGATAAGTTTGGGCCTGAGCCCAGTAAAGATGAAAACTGCCCAAAAATTCGTTGATCCACTTTACATGCTGATCCACCCAAATTATCATTTTCACTGAACAAATGCAATCCACATAAATCACCAGTAACATCATCATCTTCAATAGGCGAAACCATAGATCCAGAAGTATTCGATTCACACAAATCACCAGTAACATCATCATCTTCAATAGGCGAAACCCTAGAATCAGAAGTATTCGATTCACACAAATCACCAGTAACATCATCATCTTCAATAGGCGAAACCCTAGAATCAGAAGTATTCGATTCACACAGAAGGTTGCGTGTTCGATTCACGTCAGGTTCACCAGTAACATCATCATCTTCAATAGGCGAAACCCCAGAATCAGAAGTATTCGATTCACACAAATAACCAATAACATCATCATCTTCAATAGGCGAAACCCTAGAATCAGAAGTATGTGATCTACTGCCGTAAACCATTCCTTTATCGTTACAAAGCGCGTTTGGCATCAACGGAATCTGAACCGTTTCGTCAATCTGGATCTGAAGCAGCATTGTTTTTATTTTTTGTTGTTTGCTGGTAGTTAGCTTGAGGGATCAACGGAAAGTTAGAGAAGATGACCGGAGAAGATAAGGTGTAGCCGGAAAAAGTCACCGGAATCTCAATCAAACAGTAAGAAGAGAATGAAACAGAGTTGGGAATGAATGATGATAATGGAATAGGAAGATGATGACCAGAGAACACAAATTTGCCGGAAAAACAGAAAAGAAGAGAAAGAGTGGCCGGAAAATAACAACTCGCCGGAAGTGTAACAAACTCAGGTAAGAGCCATTGTAGCTCTGATACCATGAACAAAAGCATGAAACAGTAATCTCACATAGAACTCAAAATCAATCAATCTTTACAACATAAACCTCACCTCTATATATAACAAACTAGAGGTGTAACTAACTAACCACCCTACCAGAAACTAACTAACTCACTGAACCAACTCTATGCTATATATACAATCTAATACCCTGCCACCGGCAGTGGGGGGTATGATTTCCCAGGGAACGTCATTAGCCAAACTCTAATGGCAGCGTGAGCCTGTTTAAGACAACATAGTCTGGCCAGAGTAGGATTTGGGACTTCTGTTTAGGAGGGTGTGAGATCTCTCTCACAACAAGCACGGTTCAAGAAAAAAAAGAAGTGTGTACGAGATGTGTTGATCTAAGTTTGGGCCGTTAGTTATAAACACATGGGCTAGTAATATTTGATGGACTTAATTTGTTACGTAAATAAATGGGTTTTAGCCTTTTGGTGAAAAAGTTTTTCAGAATGTAACCAAAAAAAAAAAAAATACATGAACTGATGAAAGTATTAACAATACTTTAATCCATCTTACCTTATTATTTTAGTAAAAATCAGATAAAATAAGATTACAATTACTATAATTACAAATTCGGATATATGATGGAAATTTATATAATATAAATTTGTAATATTTTTAGGCATAAAGTTTTGTATATTTTGCTTAGTTGGTGTTTCATGCTTTAGTTAGTTGTACCCTTAATTTAGAAGGTTGTAGATTTTGGTTTATTATTATATAATAAGAATTGATGTATTACTAATTTGGTTTTTTTTATGGTTTTTATATTTTTTTTTAGTTAAAATGGTTTATATGATCTTCAAGTTTTGTGTTTTTTTCTAGTTATGTTAAAGCTTTTTCGGTATAAATTCGAGTTTATCTATATTTTATGCCAACTCGCAGTATAACTTTGTGTTTTTATTTGTCTACGTTTTACGTCACATGACGGTATAAAGTCACATTTTTTGTTTTACAATTTATACCCTACGTTTTACGTCACGTGGCAGTATAGATTAATGTTTTTTTTTACAATTTTTTAATGTCGTTTGCTTACTACTTAGCACAGTTTTACGACTTACGTGCCTACAACGCGGGTGTTAAACACTAGTTAGATATAAATGATATAATTCCTATTTAAACGTGACTTCAATTTTTTCAATGCTTTGAGAATTAGATAAGTTTCCGAACCGGTAGTTCCAATGGTTCAACTAGTTGGTCTGATTTTTAACAAAATAATAATGATGTACTTTAACAGTATAGAAAACATGAGTGCATGAAAAGAGCAACATGGGGATGTAGCTCAAATGGTAGAGCGCTCGCTTTGCATGCGAGAGGCACGGGGTTCGATCCCCCGCATCTCCAATTAATATGTGTTTTTCGATTTTTGTTGAATGTATTTATTTTGACAATATCTAACTCGATTGTAATCATACATTCATATACAATGACATTCACATGATTATGGTTAAATTAATCATGTGGTTAATTTTGATTGTGAGAAGCTTAAATATGGCTATCTATAATCAGTAATTGCTTTCGATTACACGCGTTTTCATTTATCATTTTATAAAAAAAAAACATATATGTGTGGGCCATTGGGGGGCAAAAGTGAAAGTGCACTAATTTTAACGTTATTTTACTGATTTCGTGAAAATAACGTTAAAAATTGATAACGGTTAATCATGCATCATGTGGTGGCGTTGATAGCTGAAAGACAAAAGGGTACATGCACTAATCGGTCTTTGTCCCGATTGCTGAGTGTTATGTGCCTTATGTCCAAGGCTTGATGCAAAACTACTATAGAGCCGGGGGTCTCACTGGAAGCAGCCTCTTTATTCCTACGGGGTAAAGGTAAGACTGTCTATATATTACCCTCCTCAGACCCTACCTTTACTATTGGTGGGATTTACTGTGTATGATGATGATCATAAAAAAAAACATATATAAATGTTATGCATAACACTACTAGAACATTTTGTATATGCTAAGTAGAGAAGGATATATGAAATGTGACTCTTTGTGCTAACCAACTCCTTTATTGACCCAGGTTATTATATTAGTCATCGAACCCTGATGTCGGCCATGGATGGTATTGTTGGTCTATTCCATGATGTTTGGTGTTTACGCTATCTTTTAGAGTCGTTATGGGGTTTAAATTGTTCTTTTAATATAGTCGTTGCTTTGCAATTGAAGATCCATAAACTGGACCTTTTCCTCAGGAGACCTTTTCCTCATGTTTTGTTTTTGTTAGTTCACTTAAAACTGGTTGATTTACTTGTGTCGAATCCATTAATGCATAACTGAAACGGAAACACCTATGATTTTAAGTTTTATCAGCTGGTCCAGGCTTCTTTTTTTTCTTTTAACAGAAGCACATAATTGATTAACTGTTTTCGACCAATAGTTTGTCTATTAGACCACCCGTAGTTGGGGGGGGGGGGGGGGGGGGGGGGTGTTTGGCATTTTTTCCCCAAAAAAGGCCCAAACATGCCCTTCAATCGCCCCCATGGGTGTTTTTCTTGAAAAAACTGGTTGGGGCGTTCCAAATAAAACGCCGGGTTAAGATATGTTAGGTCAATCAGATGGTTCCAAATCAAATATCATTAGTTTTAAATTAAAAAAAACAAAAAAAATGATAATTGGGTAATCATTGATCCCCATCATTGGGCATTATCCCACTACACTCATTTATGAAAAACGTCCCATAATACCCCATTGCTGACTGGACTGCCATATGACGTAAATCGTCCACGGAATGGGACATTATTTGAGTCTTCCACTACAGATGTTGTTATAGTTTTTAAAACCAAGTGTTGATAAGCATCTTGATTGACATTAATGGAGTCTTAATTACTTAAAGAACCCTCCATGTGCCCAACCTTCATGTTCACTCAATCTTGGCTTACTACTAATATTGTTTAAAATAAACTGGTTGATTTACTAGAAAAAAATTAACATAACATCTAATATATTCAACTATTAGTAAATAAATAATGTTATATGAAAATAAATAGTAGAATAACATGTGATTTGTGGGACCAATAGTCCTTTGATCCTATCACATGACAATATTAATATATCGCCTTTTTTCCATCTATTATTCTCCAATTATTATTCATCTTTAAACGCTTTAAATTAGTGTACTTATACCTTTACAAAAAATTAATTAAGACATTTATTAAAATAAAACATTCTCTAAAAAAAGCAAACAATACTACTCCAAGCTGTCTGTTATGGACCTATGTCTAAAAAATTAATTTATATAAATTATTTTTAAAAGCATATGAATATTATATTTTCTATGATATAAAGCAATTATAATTATAGATTTTTTTTTCTAGAGAAAGGATAAGAAAAGCTGAAAGCACAAAAGTGTCACGAGACTGAACTGGCCAAAATATTGGCTTCTTGTTGGATGTGAATTATTGTGTGCCATGCCAGACAACACACCCTTATTTGGTCTCTTGAAATGGTTTGGTTTTTTTAATAATTACCATTAAGATGATTAACAGAATGATTATAGATTGATAAAATCAAATATAAAAAGGGTCATAACGAGAATCATCAAATGTATTTTGTTTTTACATAAATACAATTAGTTTCTAATAAATTTAACTAGTGGACGGTATTGGTTCGGTTCGTTACGGTACCTGCATTTGCTATAGCATTATTCCAAAGAGAATATTACATCAGTCGAAAACAATAAAAACGAATATCAATACCAGTACTGATCCTGTTCAGTTGATATCGGTTATGTTCGTTTGCATTTTTTGTTTATTTTATTTCAACATTGCAATATTTTTTATTTGAAAATGGACGTTGTATCGTTGTCGTACCAAACCGAATTGAAACCGATTAAACAACATCTGTATCAATCGGTACCACTATTTAATTTTATTGTGAACGTTTTCAATAAACTGACACCCTATCGTTACGATATCATACCAAATTGAACCGAAAAAACAAATCGGTGTGCGTTCATTTGTATAGTGTTTTGTTTGATAACGGATACTTTGATCGTATCTTAATCTTAAAAGTATTATAAGAAAAATAATGATTAAAATGAATTAAAGTAATAAAACAATAAAATAACTAAAACTTAAAAAAAAAATATTGAACAAAAATATACTTTCAAAGGGTTAATTTCACGTACAAAGTGCCTTATCGTACGAAAGGCATGAAAAAGCCAAAAAAAAAAAAAAACGCGATGGCATTTTCGTAATTATTTGCTCGTAGAGTAATTATCAAAATTACTCTGAAAATGATCTTGTAGAGTAATTTTGATCTTGTAGGGTAATTTTGATAATTACTCTATAAAATCATTTGTAGAGTAATTATGATACTCTACAAAATTACCTTACAAGATCAAAATTACCATACAAGATCATTTGTAGAGTAATTATGATACTCTACAAAATTACTTTACAAGATCAAAATTACTCTACAAGAATATTTTACAAAATTACTCTATAAGATCAAAATTACCCTACAAGATCATTTGTAGAGAAATTTTGATAATTACTCCACGAGTAAATAATTACGAAAATGCCACCGTATTTTTTTACATTTTCAAACTATTCGTATGTTTTGTATGATAAGGGTATTTATATTTGATATTTGTGTACTTTCTAATATGCCACAAATACTTAGTACTACTCATATAATTTCACCATGTGTGTATGTATATATATAGAAAGGGGTGGGGGTTGTTCATGTAACATATCTAGGGGTGTTCAAAAAACTCGTGGCTCGCAGCTCGCTCGAAACTCGCTCGAAAAAAGCTCGAAGAAAGCTCGGCTCGAAATTGGCTCGGTTGTAAACGAGCCAGCTCGGCTCGGCTCGGTTTGTAAACGAGCCGAGCTCGAGCTTGGCCTGGCTTGGCTCGTGAGCTGGCTCGATAAGGTTTACATCCTTTATTTTTGTGTCCCACATCGCTTAGAAAACAAAAACTAAGGGAGTATCCCCCCTATAAAAGAAGGTAAAGATAATGGAGAAAGTGAATTAACTATTTATACTTGCATATTTAGTCATATGGTTAAATTAAATGGCAATTATGGCCCTTAGGCTATGAAGAAATTATTTTTTAAGGATTTTTTAAGTCATAAATTTTGCGGTTTTTTATTAGTTCGAGCTAGCTCGAGTCTCAAATCTCAGCTCGATTTAAAATTCGAGCTCGAGCTGGGTCTAGCTTGGCTCAGCTCGTTTACAGCCCTAAACATATCTATAACAATAACACATATGACACAACTATGTATATAAATACGTACACACATGAACAATATATACATCAAGTTTTTCAAATAAATTTGTTTTTAATATATATGTAGAGACAGAGAGAGGGGATAAATTTATTAACTACTGTCATCATCATCATACTCAGTAAATCCCACCAATAGCAAAGCTAAGGTAGGGTCTGAAGAGGGTAAAATATAGACAGTCTTATCTCTACCCCTAGGAATAGAGAGACTGCTTACAGTAAAATCCTGACTTGATAATATACACCTTAAAAAGTAGTGTATTCACATGATCACATATAGTACATTCACATTCACTTTTAGTTCCTAATTATCTAGTGATTAAAATTTGAACACAATACACATCTCAGACATCTTATAATATATAATATGTGTGTGGGTGTGTGAGAGTGTCTATATATATATATATATATATATATATATATAGTTATAAATAGACAGAGACGTGTAGAAGACAATAAGAGAGTTGTGAGAAAACAGCAAGCAGATGATGGAAGAGGATTCACAATCATCTGAAACTGAACACCAAGAAACTGAACCACATAACCACTCAAAATTCACCAAATCTCTCCAAGTAAGCCTACTTCATTTCACCTTTTTTTGATATATATAGTCTATTTATTATTATTTTTTCGATAATTTAGATTCCACAGGTTTAAATTCTGTTTCTAATAAGTTTCATGAATCTAGACCGACGTTTGTGTGAGCGCGTTTCATGTTTTTTTTTAAATCATGTTAGAAAGATAAAACTTTTAGAGTGTGTTGAATCTTTCATAAGAAATTTTTAAAAATTTAAAACAGACAAAAAAATGTGTTTTTATTTTTAATTTTGTATGTTACTTTTGTGGTGTATGCAGGAATTGAAGGATTTATGTTCACAGCTTCATGCAGCAGCAGGATACTGTGAATCCAATTTTTTAAGTTCTAATCACAAGAATTTGTCAGTCTTTCCTTCTTTTTCTGTATTTTTTTTATTTTGCTATAATATTTTTAGTTTTTTTTTACCGAAGTATCTATACCATACAAGTTTTTACCTTTATAGTAATAAAAAAGAGAATATTTCAGGTATACATTTATATTGTTTGAATTTTCAAAATTGTCTTTGAATGTACATACAATTTACACTTTTAAAAAATATCATATTCTCGAGAAAAATTCATGATTTTGTGTAGTCTGTCTTCGAATGTACATACCTCACCTCACCCACTTTATACTTTCAAAAGATTTCATATTCTCGAAAAAAAGTGATTTTGTGAAATTTGTTGGTGATTTTCATGAGTATAACGCTTAACCATTCAGAGGCAAATGTCTGAACCATTCAGACATCTGCTCGCGAAACAAAAAGTCTGAACCATTAAGTGCTGAATTGTCTGAACCATAAAGAGTCTCAATAAGAGGTAAACAAACAACCCTAACTTTCGCAAACGGTTGATATCTTGACCGTCAGATTAGCGACAAATATTTTCGTCCATAAAAGGGAAAATTCAAAAGTGGGTATGATTTGAGGATCAAGATACAAGAAGAAAATAGGGATGTATATGTTCTTTCATTTTCCTTGACAGAAACAAATAAAGTTGTTTGTTTCTTATATTGTTTTATAAAGGAAAAAGACGATACTACCCTTTTGATCATATAGCTTAATAAATAAATTTATTATATGCAGAGTTGTGGAGAACACCAAGGAGTATGTGTGTAGGGCAGTGGTTGCAGTTGTGGATCATCTTGGAAGTGTTTCAGCCAATCTAGACCGCTATATTTCTGAAGCAGAAACAGACACAATCTCTCAAACAGAAGTCAGAATTGATTTGTTAAAACAGGTGTGTTGTTATTTTGACTTTTTTTTATTCATAATTTTTGTAAATTATAAAAGCAATTAACCATTTATTAATATTGAGAATTCGCAATGAAATGTAATGAAAAACTAGTAAAGTTTTTTTTTTCGCGTGGTGCGGCGGGGATTCAGTATATTGCACCAACCGGTCATTATCGGTAGTGCAAAAATACCATAACCGACTCGTATCGAAATCGGAAACCATAAAAAAGAATGTCGGTACAGTAATGCTATTGTCTAGTCAGTACTGGTTCCAGTTCGGTTTGGTTTGGTTTGGTATGGGTCCTTGGTATCGTTTGCGATACATAAAATTATTTTATTTTGAACACAACTTCGTTTTCAATAAAATTTATATTGATATATTGACAAAAGAATTAAACGTAATTGCGTATTTAGAATTTGTTTTCAAAAAATTAAAATTAATGAATGCAAACTAATGGAGAAAAATCAAATAAAAAATACATGAGTTATATTAAAAAAAAACTAAAATTTTAAATGAAATATTTTCTTAAGAAAGAACCATTGAATGGCCACCAACCTTGACACTTGAAAAAATGTAATGGGGAATGCTACCATTCATCCAAGTAGGTTTTAATAGTAAGTAGTGGAATTTTTTGTGCTTTTTGCGAATGATTGGTCGATATTGGTTCAGTTGGTTATCGTACTAGTACTGTACATGTGTTCGTTATAACAAATTAACATTTGTTTTACATCAATCGAAGACTAAAAAAACGAATACTGGTATCGATATTGTTAGGACGATATCAGTTTAATTCATCATGGTATCGGTACAGGTATTCATTTATCGTCACAGATGGAGCGGTATAAATAAAACAATATGGAAACCGAATGCCATACAAATGAATATAGGTAACGTTACCAATGTTCAATTTAATACGATATGATAGCAACATGGTGTCAGACTATTGGAACCGGAAACCATAAAAATGAATACTACCGATGTTTGGTCGGTTTCAGTTCGGTACTAAATTCGTTTTTTATAAAATTTATATCATAATCTTAAAAAAAAATAAGGATGGTTGCAGATTTAGTTTTTATTTCTAAAAGTTAACGAGCAAAATCAAATCATAAATAATATATTATTGAATAAACTTAAATAGGTATTTAGAAAAATCGTTTACATTCATCATATTCCCTATTAAAAAATTATTTACTATCCATCGTATCTTCTTTTCAAAATATGTATAGAGTTAGCCTTTGCTACAAATAGGTCTTAACATACAAATTTACTTAACATAAGAAGTAAAGGAGTGAATTCTTTCTTTCTTTTTTTTTTTTTTTTGAAAATTTTGTTTCTTATCTTATTAAACACGTATTTTATTCCCAGAATTAATAATAATAATAATAATAATTGTGTAAATAACACTAGTAATGTAATTACACATAATTACTCTACTAGAGTAAATACATGAATTTTTTTTAACATTTTGCAACTAAACATCATGTTTGAGTAGACGGAAAAAAAATCTCTCCTTTACTTCTCATGTTAAGGTCATTTTGTATATTAAGATCAATTTGTATTTGATCCTTACACTATATATAAACAATAAATAATAATCAAAATACTTTTTTTGTTGCGAAAATCACCAAATGATCTTATAGCAACCAAATTTAAGGATTAGCCTTTGGATACACAAAATTTTGTGAGGTTAAAGCTTTTTTACTTGATTTTTATATTTTTATGTGATTTAAGCTTTCTTTGAGCAAATAATAAGTTAGAATCGCATTTTTATGCAATTTTGCTTTTTTTTTTCTTTATGATTTTAATCTTTTTAACGCTATTTAAGTTTTTCTGTGGATACAAATGCAACATGTCATAATTCTCGTTATTTGAATATTTTCTTTTTATTCAACAAGAAACTGTTTACCTGCCAAGAATATTCCGACAAGCTTGCTCTAGCTAAAATAGCTTGGAGATCGGAGATCCCACGATATAATTCTCGTTATTTAAAACCGCGTAAGCTCTTGTTTTTACTACTTTGGATCTTGTCTATGCCAAACATAAGTTTGATATCTATCTAGATGTTTTATGTAACTCGGTTTTCTTCGTCGGACAGCTGTCTCGGATTTTTTGATTCAAAACTCGGGGAGTGAGATTGTTGCAAACACCGAAAACAATAAGCAAAGGTTTAAAATCGACGAGGAAGTTCCCCTTTTCTTTTACACTTGTATATACAAGGCGTCATCTCAATATAGCGAACCTAAAAATGATGACAATGCAAAAGTGTCCTTGTCGCTTTCAGGTAAGAATATAGTAATATTAGTGGCATACCCAATATATTTTTTACTTATGGCACGCTTCAAAAATGTTTGACGAATTAGTGTTTGTTGATTGTTGAGTAACTAACATGAAAAACTAGTATCGGATGTTATATAACACATAATCTGTTTTACTAGTACTTTGTGACACTAGTGTTTACCACTCGGGCCCACCCCTAAGCTTAATGCCGTTTGTATAATGATAACTTTGCCAGTCCGCGATAACTTGTCAATCCAGGCAAAACCTCAAGCCGTGTCGTTTCAATTACAGGTGACTATCATGTGTTCATATGATTAGCCAAAACCTTATAAGCCTTTGAATTCACAACTTATCGATCGTTTATTAAATGTTTAACAGGAGAAGCAAAAGAGTAGACGTGGTGCGCTGTTCAGGAAGTCGATGACAAGCAACGAGATCTTATCGATAATTCGAAGGAGAAAATGATGTCGGAGTAGTTTGTTATGTGAGATTCAATATTAGTATGGGATTGGATATTAGCTTTGTTTATTTCTTAACTAAATTGTATTTTTCCTCTTTGTGTTGTAAAAAAAAAAGTTGTAAATCTGTTCTTATTTATTGCCCGTTAGTATTTATAGAATCTAGATTAACCAAAAATATAATATAACATCTTGAATTGTTATGGAAATTTTATTATAAAATGGATGTTTGTGTTAAAAATGACATTTAAAATTATTTGGCATGATTAAATGATAGGATAAACAGTCATGCACGATGGTGTTCGGACAAGCGCTAGCGTGCCAAGGAGGAAGCACGACCGTCCATGGGGAGCACGGTTTTGCCAATTGTGAGTCGTCATCATTGTCGCCTGTATCTCAGTGACTTGACACGTGTGTCAGGCACGAGCCTGCAGTGGCAAGCACTACTGCATTTTTTTTTTTGAACGGCTGAATTTTATTAGACAAAAGCACAACTAGCGAGATGCTAGGACAAGGAAACCAGGATACAAAGACAGATTACAGAACATTGAAATTACACCACTTCGACCATTCTAACGCATGCAACTTTGCTCTATGTTTAATCTAAAGGAAGCTTGATGTTTTGATATCTGCCCATAGTTTCGAGATGTCCACTCTTTAAATTGAAAAAACCACATCGTTGTGCAGTTTCCATAAGCTCCAGCAGGCTGTTAAGATGATGGCATGCACTATTTCTTCATATGAGCCGGGCCGTTGATGTGCTGATGAACCTGAAGAAGATCCGAAATACTGAATTGGCATGTATCCCTTAAGTGAATAAACTTAACTGAAATTTTTAATTTAGTTAGTGTTAAAGGACATAGAGTGTAACGGGTTTTGCAAATAAATAATTGTGACTATAATTATTGAAGTTAAAGGCTATCCGTTGCAATCCGGTACAAACATAAAGAACGAAAAGTGTAATTTACCCTAACAAATCACTTTATATATATACTTGACATCTAAATAGATATTAAAACAAGTTTATAAAAGAATCATTTTATAGTTAGTGAAACATAAAGCGTTAATCCTAATTGGGGTTGAATTGGGTTCAAGATAATTAAAAGGGTTAAAGATAATTGTTGGTTTATTAGATAAGTTTATCTAGTTGGTTTTAATGTTTTAGAGGGTGTTTGGGGTTGAGTTTTGAAGGAGATTTTTAGATTATTGAGTTTTGAAATCGTAAATAATCAGTTTTGAGTGTTTGGGTAAAAAAATTAAAAAATTGATTATTTGCGTTTAGAAAGTTACAAAACGCAGTTTTCCAAAAGCAGCTCCCCCCTACTGCAACAAAACACAGTTTTCCAAAAATCGATTATTTGCGTTTAGAAAAGGATTTTCACTTGTTTATTTTTTTAAATATATATTTGCCAAACACTCAAATAGTTGATTATCTGATTATTGTGATATCAAGCAACATAATCAAATCCAAACACTATCTTTCAACATTACGTTTTGTTACAGTTAATTATCTAATGCTGATTATTCAAAACGCATAATCTATTTCAAAACTCAACCCCAAACACCCTCTTAATTGAATATCTAATTAGTGTTTGAGTCATAGTAAGTTTGGGTTTACTTTAGCATAAATAGATGGTTAGGTTTATTGTAATTGGTGTGCTTTGGTTTAACAATAAAAAGAGTTGAGCAGAATTCGTTCAATCTCGTGTTTTAGTGTTCGATCAGGGGCCTGATTTCCAAAAATTGGTATCAGAGCTTGACGTTTTGAGAGTCGCTTCAAGAAGGGGGAGTAGCCCCTCAGAGGGTTGCGTTGCAAAACTGGTGAAACGGCAGCGGTAAAGAAAGAAAAAAAGAAAACAAAAGAGTGGAACTTGACGGCGGATGAGAGTGCCTTGTATCAACGGAAAAAAAGGAGTCTTGTTTCCGTGGAGTTCTTTTTTCCTTGTTAAACGTGTGGGGCCCACCCAATTTACCCCTCCCTTGTAAACAACTGGCCACCATCACCATAGCCACCCACCTCCACCTCCACCATAGCTACCCACTTCAACTTCCACTTCCACCTCCACCCTGAACCCACCACCGCCGTACTACCTCCAATGTCACAACTCCCGACCCTACCCTAGAGCTATGAACAGATTCCAGTGGTACCAGTGTTTATTAAAATTATCGCAGCGGACATTTCATCAGGACCGGGTGTCAGGAAAAATATCAGAGTTTTCAATTCAAACACCGTAGTTTTCATTTCATAAATTGTGGGATAAAAACCATATTTACATAAAGGATTTTCACGGGGATAAACCCTTAATTACAAAACACGTTTTATTCAGGTTACGTAGCCACTTATTTAAGCTTTAGTGCCTCGTGGCACTTTTTCCTTCTTTTCACAGTAAATCAACTGAAACGCGTTTTAAAAACATTTGATCAGCGAAAAATACTGGTGAGTTTATTCAATTGTATAAAAAGACACTTTCTTATAATTACAACATTAAGAGTTTTTACATTTGTTTATATCTTACAAGTACCCAAAAGTATTTGTCACTCGGCCGTTCCTATGACTGTGGTTATATTATTATTGGTCCTTCTTCCAATCAGTAACGCATTACAAGTAATGTATACAAAACCCCACATACTGACAGTAGTTTTCCAGTAAGAATACAAAGACTTAATCACTGTAATATAAGTTATAGTTGGATACATTTAGGGTTTTGAAAACATTTAATAAAAGAGAATGACCCACATTGCAGAATTTAGGGTTTTTAAGCCTCTTGGGTTTAAGTCCTGGTTCTTAGATAAACACACAATCTAACACATATTAGTGTAAGAAACCAAATCAAACTTCAACGATAATCACGAGATAAAAAACGCAACGTATAAAGTATCACCTTATTCAGGCATAACTTTAGCTTTTCCTTGCTAGGGTTTCGAATCAATCGGACAGGGTATCGTTTCAGCGATTAGGGTTTCGTACACGTAGATTGTGACATAGATTCGGGAATTGAGAAACAAAGGCCAGAGAGATCGATTTTACGAAATCGAATGATGCAGTTTGAAAGCTCAACTTCTGGTCTATTTATACCTGAAGAGTGACGCCGTCGTGCAACGCGACGAGACATGGTTTCCCCGTTGCGTCACGCGAGGAAGCTATGTTTATCCAGATGGAATCTGGTACTCGTCGCGCCACGCGACGAATTAAAACAGCCTGGTCACGCCACGCGAAGAGGCAACCTAGGCCTTGGTCAACCTAGTCAGCCACGAAGGCTTGCCACGTGGCGACACATGGCAACACATCAGCACGTGTTCGGGGTTTTGATTACTTTTGGGATCTTTTTGAGAGTTGTTACATCCAATCTGAACCCACCACCGCCGCACCACCACCACCACCGTTTTGATTAATTTCGTTTTTTTATATATGTAATCATAAAAATACATATAATAATCCTTAAATAATGTTAAATATAAAAATATATAAACAAAATAATTGTTTATTAGTGGTTCTGAAAGTTCTGTAATATTCAGAGTTCTAAAATGAACCCAATATATATATATATATATATACACACACATATATATATATATATATATGGTAGGGTTCCAGCGTGAACAACCTCTCAAGCGTGAACTGCATGAACTGATCTGGACCATTGATTTCCTTTTTAGTTGTTAAGGGTATGATTGTAATTATATAAAAAATTAGATTTAAATCATTATTTTAATAATTGAATTAAGTAACATCTTTCCTATTTTAAATTCATTATCCACAATATCTTTTATTTCATTTTTATTTTTCAAATTTCACCACCAGAATTCGGATTATGATTTTTAAGATCCACGTAACCTTCATATTTCAACGGTGTACACATGTGCACTTGGATATGAATTGAACAGTACACATGTGTACTCAGCATGGTACGTATGTGTAATTAACTACATAATACATACATATAAACGAAACCTGTAAAACTAGTTTATATTAAGCAAATAACAAGTCACATAATGTTTGCCAAACCAAAAAAAAACATACAATTACAAGTTCCAGTTTCGTGAAAACAATAAACGTAACATAATCGGAAAAATAAAAAAGACATAGTCTGTTACAACTATTCGCCGCGTTGTATGCTGAATCATCCTTATCAACCAAGCAAACAAACATACGTGAATCATCCTTATCGACCTCATACGTGAATCATCCTTATCGACCTTCCATCTGCTCGTTTACGACGTCTCCTATAATAACACAAAAAACACAGCAATTGGTACTTTGCATAATTCACAAGGGTGCATCAACAACTTTACACATTCAATACACAAAAAAAAATATGAGATATCACAAAAACAGACGCTATACACATGTGTACATCGCATTAAAAACAGAGCAAAATCAGAATACACATGTGTACATCGCATTAAAAACAGAGCAAAATCAGAATACACATGTGTACAGCGCCTTAAAACCAGAGCAAAATCAGAATACACATGTGTACAGCGCCTTAAAAACAAGCAAAATCAGAATACACATGTGTACAGCCCTTAAGAACAGAGCAAAATAAAAAAAATACACGTGTGTACACTGCATTAACAACAACCTTCAGAACCTCATAACAATCTTCAAATTCTCAATCAAACAATAATAATTTTCAACATCATATTCTTTAGCGGGTATGCAGGTATGTAACAGTTTGCCTAAAAAAACATTATGCTACAGTTACAAGAAAATCCCAAAAGTGATAACAAACTTGATCATCAAAACTCTAATCCCTTAAATCAAGGACACAACTTTATTAACTGAAATAACTAAATAAAAAATGAACTTTATTTTTATACCATTTAAAAAATATATTAAAACAAAACCTGCTTCTTATACCCGGTTACATACTCAGCCCTACCGGTTGGGTTTTACACTTAAAAAACAGTGGTTCCTATTTGACCATACCGGGTATTTGTTTGACCATATCTGAAACAGGTTCTAAAAATAATTTGGTTTTCCATGAGAAAATATACCCGCATATATAGTACAGTCGTGTACTACTGTACTGGAAGCTTCGCCGCCGCTGACGTCACCGGCGGTAGATCTGTTTAGCTTGAATCTTGAATCTTCAAAATAAACACCCTAATTCACTTGAATCTTCAAAATAAACACCCTAATCGACTTGAATCTTCAAAATAAAACACCCAGTAAGTGGTGTGTTTCCTATTTGTATCGTCGGTGGTAGATCTGTTCAGCTTCGCCGCCTCTGACGTCACCGGAAACGCGACGACGAGAGGTCTCCTCCGCTTTTAGGTGGTGGTAGCGGTGGGAGGCGGACGGCGAGGATGGATTTAGGGTTCGTTTATTGTTTAGGGATCGATGGTCTAGTTTTTTGGGGTAGAGCAGGGGAAAAGGAGGGACGCTGTTTCGCCGGCGTTGCTGTGGTTGCCGGAGAAGAGAACGAGGGAGAGAGCAGGGGTTCTTTGAAACGATCCGGCGAAGGTGAGAGAGAAAATTGGATCTTCAAGAAAGTTTGAATATTGATTTATGAGATTGAACGTGATTTATGGAATAATTTAAAATGGAAATTACAGTTATACCCTTTTTCCTTTAATTAAATGAAAACAATTAACCACGTATTTACTATCATGCCCTTCACTTTAATCTAAAGATGATAAAAACCAATGGCCAAGACCAGTTCACGCAGTTCACGCATGGGATTTTGTTCACGTTTGAACCTAATCCTATATATATATATATATATGTGAGGCCCGGCTTGAGCGTTGAGATGGAGACGAAGAGGACGGGGACGCCCCGAGGGGCACGGTGTGCAGGCGCGGCACCGCACCGGGGACGTCCCCCACACCGATCAGTCTTATAGTTAAATGTTGCCAACAACCAGGTTTGGGTAATATGAACTGATATGCTTGTTGATTGTTGGTAATGAGTTAAATTAAAATAGTATGCTTTGATGTGTTAGATAAAAATCTTGCAACTAGGCAGTAACTAGAATTTTAACCCGTTAGCATGGTTAAAATACAAACGTTTACTAATGGGATTCATGAGATTTAATCGTTTCTGTGGCGAGTTGAGTTTGTGAATTAGATTATTGCTTTAAATTCATGTGTTGCGATTATGTTGATTAGAAGCAGGTATAGAAAACCCATGATTGTATGATTGTACGGACGGATTTCAAAGCTGAAAAAGAAAAGGGAATTTTGGAGTGTAGACCTGTAGTTTGTACATTGAACGCCACTGTTGTACGTTGGCAAGTACGTTGGTCGAGCGTAGACTACGTTGACCACGGCTAGTCTACGTCAGGTTGGTAAAATGCTAGGATTTTTCATGTTTTGACGTTGGGTCTCGTATGTTACGTCATTATAAGATATTATGTACTGTTTATACTAATTGGTAGCATTGTGTTGCCTTAGGTAAAGCTCACGAATGGATTTACATGGTTCAAGATCAAGAGCTCGGGAGAGAATGCTAAATGATCACATGTTATTTTATAAATTAATAGTTAGAATATAGAAACCTATATTTTATAATTAACTTGGTTGTCGTTATGGTTATGGCTCAAAACAGAATCGAATCAGATCACCCTGTGCAACCCCTAAAATCATCAATCTACCTATCTAAGTGTTGTGTTCCCATCGTATCGCATGGGCACCACACCAGACACCAGTAATATATAATACAACTTTTTGAACTTTTAGTATCTTAATATAATCCAGTACTATTTAATGTGATAATTAAATCTATTTTGAAACGAAGAATTAAATTCATCTCGTAGATTAAAAAAAACAATAATCAATCTAAAAGGCTTTTAAGGAATTCCGTTTCCACTATCTTCATCAAATACTTTACTTTAATTTAGGAAAAATTACAAGTTTTGTCCTTTATCTTAATACTGAAAGCTTGGAAAAAAGGCTCTGCGATTTTTATTATCTTCAACAATAATACAATGTGCCCTTTATATAGGGATCAATTACCAAGAAACCCTAAAATCTATTTTTGGAGATGCCACATAATTAATTTAAATAAATATACATAATACTTTAATATTATCGGCTAAGACTCCCCCGCAGTTCGAGCGGGCGTAGGACAGACGCTCAAACTGGACCGAAAAGATTGAAACAGCTGCCGTGAAATCCCTTTAGTAAAAATATCAGCATATTGCAATGAGGACGGGACATGAAGAACCCGTATATGGCCAACCCGCACTTTTTCCCGTACAAAATGTATTTCGATCTCAATATGCTTTGTTCGTTGATGTTGGACGGGGTTATCTGAAAGATAGACAGCGGACACATTGTCGCAGTAAACAACCGAAGCATGCCGAAGTGGAAGATGCAACTCCAGAAGTAAATTGCGAATCCAAGTGGCTTCAGCCACAGCATTTGCAACACCACGGTACTCAGCCTCGGCACTAGAACGTGAAATAGTGGGTTGCCGTTTAGACGACCAAGAAATTAAATTATCACCAAGGAACACACAGTACCCACTTGTAGACCGTCGTGAGTCAGGACACCCGCCCCAATCTGCATCAGAATAGGCGACCAAAGAATGCGATGTAGACTTGGTTAGTCGAATCCCATAAGTAACCGTCCCCTGTAAGTATCGGAGGATGCGTTTCAAGAAAGCATAATGGGGATCCCGTGGTTCGTGCATAAAAAGACAAACTTGTTGAACCGCATATGAGATATCTGGGCGAGTAAAAGTAAGATACTGAAGAGCACCGGCAAGGCTACGATACAACGTAGGATCGTGAAATATTGGACCATCAAACGCACTTAGTTTTGACGAAAGATCAACTGGTGTAGCGCATGGTTTACACTCCGTCATGTGAGCTCGCGAGATAATATCCTTGGCATACTGAGCCTGGTCTAAAAATAAACCTTTAGCATCCCGAGTAACCTTGATGCCCAGAAAATGATGGAGATGACCAAGGTCGGTCATTGCAAATTCCCGGGAAAGTGTGGAAATAATATGGTTGAGCAATGAAGTGGAGGATGCCGTAAGAACAATGTCGTCCACATACAAAAGCAAGTAGCATGTTTGATCCCCGTGTTTGTAAATGAATAGCGAATTATCGCATGTGCTACTACGAAACCCATGAGCAAGAAGAAAATTTGCAAACCGCATATACCATGCTCTCGGTGCCTGTTTAAGTCCATAAAGGGACTTCTTCAATCTGCAAACATAGTTAGGATACCGCCTATCAACAAACCCGGGCGGTTGATGCATAAAGACTGTCTCCTTCAAATGGCCGTGTAAAAAGGCGTTCTTGACATCCAACTGATGAATCGGCCAAGAACGAGAGAAAGCAATGGAAAGTACCGTCCTGATAGTTGCCGGTTTAACAACCGGGCTAAAAGTATCTTCACAATCTATACCAACCGTCTGTGATTTACCATTTACGACCAACCGTGCTTTGTAGCGTTCAAGGGAACCGTCCGATTTAAATTTATGTCGGAAAAGCCACATACACCTGATAACTGGACGATCATGAGGACGGGGAACGAGTTCCCATGTTTCGTTTTCCTGTAACGCACTAAATTCGGATTGCATGGCATGCAACCAATGAGGGTCGGCAAAGGCTTTTGCATAGGTAGTAGGAACTGGAGAGATGGTAGTAGAGGTGTGTAGGATTTTGGCTTTTGATCGGGTGGTCATGGGGTGGGTGTTAGTTGTGGGTTAGGCCGTAGCCGAGGGATGTGTGTGGGCTGGGGGGGCCGTGGGAACGTGTTGGGTATAGGCGGATGATGGAGGGGCTGTAGGTGGTGGTCTTGGGCGACGGGAATAGGTTAGGGGAAATGGTGTGACTGAATGGTGAGATGTGGTGGGATTAGTGGCAACGGGTGTGGGAAGTGTCAATGGTTGAGACGGACGAGTGAAAGAGAACCCCGGGGGGGGGGGGGGGGTGTCATCGAGAAAAGTATAGGCATTAGGTGTGGTGGGAATAGTATATGGAAAAGTATGTTCATCAAATGTAACATGACGTGAAATGTGAACCTTCCCGGTTGTCAGATCGAAACACCGATAACCGCGAAAATCTGGTGGATATCCAAGAAAAATGCATCGGACGGACCGGCTGTGTAGTTTATGAGGTTGGGTGGCGGAATGGTTTGGATAGCAAGCACATCCGAACACACGAAGGTGTTCGTATGTAGGGTGGCGAAGATAGAGGGCAAAGGTGGGAGTGAAGAAATTTAGGCGTTTCGTAGGAAGGATGTTGTGAAGGTAGGTGGCTGTGTGCAGAGCCTCAACCCAAAAGGTGGGTGGAAGTTGGGCATGGATAAGTAAAGCCCGAATGATATCGTTTAAGCGACGAATCATTCGTTCCGCACGACCATTTTGGGATGAAGTTTGTGGACAAGAAAAACGGAATAAGAGGCCCTGTTGGGTAGCGAAGGTTTTAAACGTATTATTGTCGAATTCACCACCCAGATCGCACTGAAAGGTTTTGATTTTGCGTTGAAATTGGGTAGTGATAAGGTTGTGAAATTTGACAAAAGTTGGGAAGGTTTCGGATTTGTATTTAAGGGGGTATACCCAAATAAAGTGTGAGAAGTTATCAATTAGGACCATGTAATATTTGTAACCGGTTTTACTAGTTATTGGGGATGTCCACAAATCACAGTGTATTATATCAAAAGGTGAAAAAGTAAACGAACTAGATTCATAAAAAGGAAGACGTTTACTATTAGATAAATGACAAGAATTGCAAAAACTAGAAGTATGTTTATTACATAAAAAACCAGAATTACGCCTAAGAATATCTAAGACTTGAGATCCAGGATGTCCAAGTCTATCATGCCAAGGAAGAGATGTTGAAAGTGAGCAAGCTTGAGGTGGTAGTGTTGGTGGGGTAATAGGATAGAGATCTCCCGTGCTATTGTGGCGCGATAGGAGGCGGCCCGTCTTGAGGTCCTTCAAAGAAAAACCAAAAGGGTCAAATTCAATTGAAACATGATTATCACGTGTGAAACGTCGAACAGATATTAAATTTTTAATAATTTGAGGGCTAAACAGGATATTAGGTAGGATATAGGTGCGGTTATGGATAGGGAGAAAGCCAGTGCCCGAGCCCTCGATTGGTAAAACATTGCCATTACCTACCAAAATTTTTGTGGAAACAGGAAAAGAATCATGGTGAGTTATCATACCTTTGTTATTGGAGACGGTCCGCTCAGCTCCTGTGTCAAAGTAAGATGATGGGTCCGTGTAGGCAAGCTGGGACGTGTTGTAGGCAGCACTTAAGTCAGATGGGTTGAGAGCATCAAACCCGTGCTGAATTGGGACGAATGGACCGTAGCCCATTGGGTACTGCGGCTGACTGTAACTAGCGAAGTGGGCCGCAGGCGGCGGTGGTGGTGCAGCAGTATTTGGCCTCCATTGTGACTGTGTCGGGTATGGACATGGTGGTGTGGTCCACCAAGCCCATTGCGGGTAAGAATTCGGTTGATAGGCCCAATGGTTACTATTGGGTCCGGGCGGTCGGTTCCCGCGGCCGCGACCACCGTGGCCTCTGCCATTACCTCGGCCACCGCGGCCACGATAAGATTGACCGCGATAGGGCTGTTGTTGAGATGTATCGGATGGTGGAGGGGTCGCCGTTGCGGAAGAGGTGGCGGCCGGAGCAGCAGGTGCAGCCAAGACTGAAGACGTCTTCTGAGTATGAGCTTCCTGACGGATAACTTCATCATGAAGCATGGAGAGAGCCAAATCCCAATCAGCCTTTTGATTATTAATCAAGGCTGCTGTAGTGTCAAATTCTGGTGATAAGCCACGGACCAAGTTAAGGACGAGTCGGGACTCGGTAACCTGCTGATCAACGTCTTGAAGTTGATCGGCTAAGCTTTTTAACTGCTGACAGTAATCATCGACGGAGCTGCACTGTTCAAGGGTGAGATTAACAAACCGTGATTCGAGGGCAGCGGCCTTAGCTTGCTTGTTGCTGAGGAATATTTTTTCTAACTTCAACCATGTGGTGCGAGCCGTAGCATCAATGTCAAGAACACGCGTGAGGAGGTCGTCCGAGATTGTGCTGTAGATCCATTGACAAACCAACGCGTCCAATTCTTTCCAAGTCGGATATTGCGAATCTGCAGAGTCAGGGGCTGGTGTGTCATCGATGTGGTCAAGAACCTTATATGCCATGGTGTGAAGTTTGAAAAGCTTCACCCACGACGTATAGGTGACCTTGGTTCCATCAAGAATACAAATCTTCGTTTGAATGTTGGTAACTGAGTACGCAGGGTGGAGGGTTTTGTTTTCAGAACTGTGTGATGGGGGCTGATCATTGTGGGTTTTGTTTTCAGAATTATTCTTCGTCATGGTGAACTGGGCAGACGAACAGATAGGGTGAACAGGTGTTATCGGCTAAGAAACAAACAGAGGTTAACGGAATAAAACAAGCAGGGTGAACAGGGGTTATCGGCTGTGAACAGGGGTTTGACCGGAAAAAAAAAGGAAGGGAAATAAAAGGGTAATCAGAAGAACCGTAGCTCTTGATACCATGAAAGCTTGGAAAAAAGGCTCTGCGATTTTTATTATCTTCAACAATAATACAATGTGCCCTTTATATAGGGATCAATTACCAAGAAACCCTAAAATCTATTTTTGGAGATGATACAAAATTAATTTAAATAAATATACATAATACTTTAATATTATCGGCTAAGAAATACCACTTATTAGGCGGTGTCATTTTTAACGAATTTTGACAAGTTTTGCCCTTTACAAGGAATTTTGTTGCACGTTTTGTTATTTATGCTTAACTCAGTTAGATTTTCTTGTTAAATCTCGTCACCCAAGAGTATTTTAGTCTTTTTACCCATTTATTTAACACTATTTAAAAGAATAAAACAAAATATTTTAGGGTTGACTCTTGAAATAAATGGGTAAAAAGACTAAAATACCCTTGGGTGACAAGATTTAACAAGAAAATCTAACTGGGTTGAGCCTAAAGGACAAAACGTGCAACAAAATTCCTTGTAAAGGGCAAAACTTATCAAAATTCGTTAAAAAGGACACCGCCTGATAAGTGGTATTAAGATAAAGGACAAAACTTGTAATTTTTCCTAATAATTATTAAATTTAAATCTTCTCATATTAAGTGCCAAAAAGCAGTAGCTGTATTATTTCAATACACGTTACAGCGTACATAC
Organism: Helianthus tuberosus; assembly: GCA_030545235.1. NCBI lineage: Eukaryota > Viridiplantae > Streptophyta > Magnoliopsida > Asterales > Asteraceae > Helianthus > Helianthus tuberosus. The sequence continues at coordinate 195,900,129 of CM060364.1, read as the reverse complement.
CATTCATTCAGGCATTAGTTTAGAACAAACAAACATGACCAAGTTAAGTTAACAAAGATCCAAGACAATCAAAGTGGAAAAATCTTATGAAAAATTGACATACATATAGCAGCACACGACAGATAGAATATAAAAGCATGTGAAATTTACCCTTGCAACTTATTCTGTCTGGCGCTTGCGTTTGATAGGCAGCATGTGATTGTCGCTTGGTAAAGGCACTCCAGGTAAAAACGACTGTAATTTACTATCTACAATAAACTGATTCAAAGTAAGCCCTGCACTCCTTATATCAAGGCTATAGAGATGAGCATGCCTAAGCATATCTTCAATGGTCACTGAGATGTTATCCATCATCTTCTCAAGCTTATTATTTACAATCATCATCTCCGTCTCACTCTGACAAGAAGCAAACCGATCCATCTTCATCTTCATCTTCATCTTTAATTCTTCCAGAACATCTGCAGTCCCTAAAAAATCCCAGATATGCAACTCCCTTCCATTATCAACATCTTCAGTCCCTAAAAAATCCCAGTTAAGCAACTCCCTTCCATTATCAACATCTGCAGTCCCTAAAAAATCCCAGATATGCAACTCCCTTCCATTATCGTGTCCATATCTCTTCGCAGAAATATTACTGATCATATTCAACCACATAGAATATGAACTTGCACCTTCCATCAATTGCAATTGCTCGTCAGGACACATATATGTAGACAGAATACTGAAAAGGCATGCAATTGTTATACTTGATGCTTTCGCCAATGTTATCATTAACTTGCAATTTTTTATGTCTTGGATCTTGTCGTTGAAGTTTTTTGAAAAAGCAACTATTCGCACGAAGATAAATGCAAATCGTTTAAAAAAATGATCACAAAATCTGATACCTTTTGCAGCTTCAAGATCATCAAGCTGCTCAAGCATTTCTTTATAACTGTAATCATTTTCTGTTCTACTTCTTGCCACAATTTGCTCCAGTGCCAACTTTACACTCAACCAGTTGTCGGCTGCATCTTTAAGTAACCTTAAAAACTCGTTGTAAAGTCTGGAAGTTTCATGGATGATTCCATAGTAGTCATAAACCAAAGGAAATAACTCTGTATGGCTCCATACTTCTTTGCATTCACTTAAAACTTCTTGGTTGATTTTGATTAAGCGTTCGACGATTTCATGCATGTGAACCAAGGTGTGCTGTTTTTTTCTGTAGCCATAAATGAATGCTATACTCCTGGAGAGATCATGGTTGATAGAAGAGTGACAGGAACGGAGGAATGTAACAGCTTCATAAGCACCCATGTACCTTAGCAGATCAGAGGGAGGAGCTAAAGTATCTTTAAACACAACCTTCATCAAGTAAGTTGTAGATCGATTAAGGTATTTCAGAAGCCTAATGTCAGTCTCTTGGATAAAACGACCTCCAACCTTGGTCACCTGCAAATTACAATCTGCAATAAATTTGTTCAGTCCTTGTGTATAGATATCATGTACACGTTATTCAGTAATTCTAACTTTCTACCAAGAAATTACTTTTTCAATTGTGTTGCGTAGACTCAAAGTGACCAAAGGCCAACCATTCTTCTTTGAGTCAAAGTCGTTACCATAAATATGTAGGATAGGTTTTTCATGGGCTTAATGTTAGCCCAAAATCACCATTGATATTGAATAATTAAGATGAAACAAGAATAAGATTCAACAGTAACTTCACTACAATTGAATAGAATGTGTGTGTGTGATTACAATCTTGGGTAAATTACAATTTTCGTCCTTTATGTTTGTACTGGATTGCGACGGATAGCCCTTAACTTAAATAATTACAATCACAGTCCTTTATTTGTAAAACTTATTACACCTTACGTCCTTAAGCACTAACCCAGTTAAAATTTTAAGTTAAGTCTGGGCATGTGCACCTCATGTGAGGGCATTTATGTCTTTTCACACACTGTTTCTTCACCATTTGAACACCCCCCCCCCACCCACACACACACACTCTCCCTCAACTCAACTCAACTCTCTCTCTCCCTCTTCGTTCCGGTGTTCCACCACCACTGCCTCTGTTTTCAAAAGCAAACAACAATGACTGAGAACAACCCCTGACGTCGTCATCAACAACGGTAGGTTTATTTATATCACATTTATGACAACAATTGAATCAAATCGAGTGGGCCAAGTAAGAATACAAACCGTCGTCTGAAACACAGCCCAATACCAGAGTCGCCTGAGCCTGAAACGACTTTTAAACCCCAACGTTTGATCTGATTGTTGCAGATCTCCAAATATGCCAAAATAGAGACCGATGTTTTGATCAGATTGTTGCAGATCTGTTGACTACACCCCTTCTCGTATCCTTCTCCATCAATAACACTCATGTTGAAAATAGGGTTCAAATCAAAACCCTAAGTTAGCTACGGTGCTGCGCAGTGGAAGAGATCGACAAGGAAGTAGTGGTGTTGGCCAGAGTGGTTGGCTCGCCGGAGCACGCAACTCGTCGGCCGGAGATATCAAAAGAGAATGTGTTATCACTGCTGGTTTATCACGAAAAGGGAAAAAGAGGGGGAAATGTATAAGCTTTAAAATGTTATGGTGGCTGTGTTTTGGGTTTTTGGGGTTGTGATAGACTGAATATGGAACTGGTGGTGGTGGTGGTGGTGGTGAGCTGCAGAGAGAGAGTGAGAGAGGGGATGGGTATTATATTTGGTTTTATAAGCTTTAAAATGTTATTTTCTTTTTTATATTAAATACATTAAATTATTAGTTAAAGGACTAAATTACCCTTATATAACCAAACTTAACTGAAAATTTTAATCAGGTTAGTGCTAAAGGACCTAGGGTGTAATGTTTTTATCAAAAAAAGGACTGTGATTGTAATTATTGAAGTTAAAGACTATCCGTTGCAATCCAGTACAAACATAAAGGATGAAAAGTGTAATTTACCCTACAATCTTTAAAACCCTAGAACTATATATACGGATCAACATATTGAAGAGTCGTGACCCTCCTCAGCGCCTGTTCTAATTCATCCCAGACTACACAAATAGATCGACATGTCTATTTGATAATTACCAATTAAGTTCTAGGTTGACACATCTAACCCCTAGACTTTACATAAGTTACAATGAGAATAACAAATAATATATAGACAAAGTCTAGGGCCGGCTAGAACTAAATAATAGGGCCACATATATATCTTAATATTTACTAAAGCTATAAACTAATATTCCCCCACAAGCTAAGGCCGGGTGACGACCTGTAGCTTGGATCTTAAAATATCAAAAACGATGTACTGGTAGTGGCTTTGTAAACACATCAGCAATCTGATCGGTGGTAGGTATGAATTGAACCGATAGCCTCTTTGCAGCGACCTTCTCTATGACAAAATGAAAATCAACTTCCACATGCTTTGTGCGGGCATGAAACAGGATTCACTGATAAGTATGTTGCTCCAAGATTATCACACCATAGAATAGGTGTTGTGGCCATACGAACACGCAATTCTTGTAAGAGAGCTTCAAGCCATGTGAGTTCAGCAATAGTGTCAGCTAGGGCTTTATATTCGGATTCTGTTGAGGACCGAGATACAGACTTTTGTTTCTTTCCTGACCACGAAACAAGGTTTGAACCAAGGTAGATTGCATAGCCCCCCGTGGATCGACGGTCATCGGGACATCCAGCCCAATCCGCATCAGAATAGGCATTAAGAACGGGAGAATACGCATCAGTGTAGGCGTGTAGAGTCGAGCTGGAATTCTGTTTTAGTAGAAGACCATAGTCAACAGTACCCTGTAAATATTGGAGAATTCGTTTGACGGCCGACCAGTGATCTTCAGTGGGAGAATGCATGAACTGGCACACTTTGTTAACCGCATAAGCGATGTCCGGACGTGAGAGTGGCATATTGAAGTGCACCAACAATCTGACGATATTTGACCGGATTCTCAAACGGAGGACTGTCACCAAGAGCCAAAGTGGCACTTGTAGCCATTGGTGTAGGCACCGGGCGAGCCTGTGAGAGACCCGCTTTGTGGATGGTCTCCAAAATATATTTCTTTTGAGAAAGGAGAAGATCAGAACCTCAAGGAGCCACCTCAATCCCAAGAAAGTAGGACAGAGTACCCATGTCTTGGAGAGCAAATGTTTTGCTCAAGCTGTGAATAATACTATCAATGGCTTGAGGATTATTACCTGTGAGAATGATGTCATCTACATAAACCAACATGTAGAGAAAAGTACCACCAGAGGCATATATGAACAAAGAAGGGTCAGTTTTGGACCCCTGAAAACCCAAGGAATGTAGGGTTGTAGAAAGCCTGTGAAACCAAGCTCGTGGTGCCTGCTTGAGCCCATAGAAGGACTTATGAAGGAGGCAGACATGGTCGGGCTTCTGTGGATCAGAGAAGCCAGGAGGTTGCCTCAAATAAACGGTTTCATTCAAATCCCCATGTAAAAAGGCATTTTGTATATCCAACTGTCGTAGAGGCCATCGTTGAGAGACGGCAAGAGAAAGCACAACCCTAACCGTTGTGAATTTGACAACAGGACTGAAAGTTTCATCATAGTCGATACCGGGTTGTTGATTGAACCCCTTGGCAACTAACCGAGCCTTGTATCGTGTGATAGCACCTGTTTTGTCTCGTTTGAGTCTGTAAACCCACTTACAATCAACCACGTTGGCATTCGGGACAGGTGGTACAAGAGACCAAGTTCCATTTCGAAGCAAGGCAGCATACTCCTCAGTCATGGCATTCTACCAACGAGGATCTTTGTTGGCAATGGCAAAGGAAGTGGGATCGGTTTCAGGTGAAGTAGAGGCATGAAAAGCAGATGGATTGTATGGCACCCGCTGTTTAGGATTAGGGCGAAGGTTAGAGGGTCGAGGGCGGGGTTGTGGAGTAGGGTCTGGTTGAGCCGGTTGTGTAGGTGAAAAGGGAGGTGCTTGGGCCGATTGTTGGAGTGGGCTGGGAACAAGAGACGGGGCGGGTATGGGATGGTCCGGTGAGGTGGGTGGTACCGGTGGGTGTAGGTGAAGTAGGCGGAGGTGTAGGTGTGGGTGTTGGAAGATCTGCTGTAGGGGAAGGTGATGGCTGATCACTAGCCAGCGGTTCTGTGACCGGATCAGTAGAAGGTGAAGGCGGGGTGGGGTAGGTGGATATATAAGGATCGGGCTGAGAAGTGGTAGGAGAATTGGGAGTGGATGGTGAGGTTTGACACGGAAAGTAGTGCTCATTGAAGCGCACATGGCGGGCAATGTAGATACGATCAGATGAGGGATCAGGCACATATAGCAATAATGTGATGGGCTATAGCCAAGAAAAATACAAGGTGAGGACCGAAAGTCCATTTTGTGCTTGTTGTATGGTCGGAGGTGGGGATAACATCGACACCCGAACACACGCAAAAAAGAGAAGTCAGGTTTGCGTTTAATGAGGTGTTCAAAAGGTGAGGCGATCATTGTTCCGAGAGGGCATGCGGTTAATAAGATAAACGGCGGTGTCAAATGCAAAGTGCCAAAAACGTGAGGGGACGCCGGATTGAGCAAGAAGAGTGAGGCCAGTTTCAACCACACATGTCGGTGTCGTCGTTCGACAAGGCTGTTCCGTTCACTCGTGTGTGGACACGAGAGGCGGTGTAAAATGCCAATGGAGGAAAAGAAATGAGATAGATTCCGAAATTCACCCCTCAATCAGTTTGAAAAGATTTAAGTTTGGTGTTAAATTGTCTCTCAGCTACAAGAACAAACTGTTTGAAAACTTCATATACATGAGATTTGTGTTTCAATGGAAAGAACCACATGTAACGGGAAAAATCATCAACACACAACAGAAAGTAATTGTAACCATCAGAAGAGGTAACAGGGGCAGGACCCTACACATCACAAAACAAAAGATCCAAGACATGAGTACTTTTAAAATTAGATGATGACAAATGAAGTTTGGATGATTTCCCAATGTGACAAGAATTAAAAAGGAATCAAAATGTTTATTTAAAACAGGAAGACAATAAGTAGATAGCATGGTCTTCAAAAAGTTGTGGATGAGGATGACCAAGCCGTTGATGCCATATGTTGGAGAAAGCACGAACAGCAGTAAAGGCAACTCTGGGAACTGATTGAATTTGAGGAAGACGGATGGAGTAGAGCCCATGTTCACTTGGACCCGTGAGGAGGGTAGTGCGTGTAACCGTGTCCTTCACAGCAAAAAAAGTAGAGTGAAATTCAAAGAAAACTTGATTATCATGGCAGAATTTTTTAACTGAAAGTAAATTTTGTTTGATTTGTGGGACATGAAGAATATTAGAAAGATTGAAAGATTTAGATGGTGAGTGAAATGTGGTGGAACCAATGTGTAAGACGGGTAAGCCTTTACCATTACCAACATGTAGAAAATCCTCACCATAGTAGGGTTCTTGATTGTTGAAGGTAGATGTGTCCTGAGCAACGTGACTATTAGAGCCGGTGTCGGGCAGCCACGTGGTGGATGTTGAAGGGCGAAAATCAGCATAGTTGGCAGATGGCTGTGATGATCTTGGCCAGATGGTGGCAGGGTCCCGGTTGGGGCATTAAGAGGGAAGATTCCCTATGCCACAACGATTACAAGTTCCGTACACTGTATTTTGGTTGGATGCCCAACTGAATTGGTTGCGAGTGCCCCCAGAAGATTGATTGTTGAAAGATCCTCGTCCACGGCGGTTGTTGTTGAACCCACGACCACGAGAATTTTGGGAACGAGAAGCAAAGAACGCCTGATTTGAAGGGGTATTTGGCTATAAATTGAAACCAAGCTGAGTGGCTAATTGTTGGAGAGCCTGAAGAGCATCTGGTTGCTGTCCAACAGTAACAGAAGTTGCGGAAAGTGCCGGTTGGGGGCTGGTCACAGATGTGAAAGCCTGAGCAGTTGGGACAGCAGGAAGAGACTTTTTGATCATGTACTCAAAATCATGAACAAGTCCAAGAATCTCATTGAATTGAACTGGAGGTATACGGCCAAGAAGGGAGGGCTTCAGTCCATTGTATTATTCACGAAGCCCGGAGATAACAACCATCACAACATCTTTAGGTTTCATTGTCTCATTGATATTGGCAAGTGCATCGGCATATTCTTGCGCCCTTGTGAGGTATGCAGATGGAGTTTCATCACCTTTCATCTCTATCTTGAGTAGTTGTGCCTTCAAAGTGCATTCTCTTGATGCAGAGTGGGGTGTGTATGCACGTTCAAGAGATAACCATAGATCTCAAGAGGTGGTAACCTGAACGTGAGAAAAGGCTGCCTCAGATATGGTTGATATAAGGATCATCCGGACGTATGCGTCATTGTTTATCCATATCGGATAGTTTGGATTAGCAGCAGGTTCAGCTGGGGTTGTACTTTTATCAAAGGAAGCATCAGCAGGAATGGTTGGCGATGGATAGGGGATTGTACCATCGATGTAGCCGATGAGATTGTTTGTAACCAAAAACAGTTGGATCATTGTTTTCCAGAACCGTAATTAGTAGGGGATAGGGTAAAGGCAAACTTGTGTGAGTTGTGTGATGTTTTCTCTACTGTAGTAAAGGCTGCGATCATGGCCATGATTGTCGAAGACAGAAACAGCAGAAAGGAGACTGATCGGAGAAAAAAAAAGAAGAAGGATCAGAACAAGGCTGTAGCCTGCTAGGGTTTGTGTCGGCAGAGATGAAGCTCTGATACCAAGTTAAACTTGGTAAAAGATTGTATTGCAATTGTATTATGTTCATGTTACAATGAGATTAACAAATAATATATAGACACTCTAGGGCAGGCTAGAACTAAATAATAGGGCCACATATATGTCTTAATATTTACAAAAGCTATCGACTAATACATAATAAAACATAATCTAAACTATTTACATTGTGACCCTTGGACTTAGATGTGAGGGATTAACATCACCATTCTCCCCCATAATCATGAACATCCTTAAGTTGTTCTAGGTCTTGAACACCGAGCACTTCTATCTTCTTGAGTCTTATCCATTGCTCCACATGGATATTCTTATGTATTTGCTTCACACAAATTGAGTCTTCACTTTGACTTGCTTCAGACGACACTTTGCTTCACATGAACTTTGAATGCATCCGGTTTGTATCACACAAACTTCTTCTTGTGTAGTTGTCTCAACATAAACTCAATCCGGTCTTCAATAAATGGTCCATCGTATCACATGACTTGAATCCATCTCGCATAGATTTTGTCTAATCGGAATCACTCAAATCTTTTTTGTGGTTGTAACGCACAACAATTCCTTTTTTGATCCAGTCACGAGACGATTCATATCCTTCATAGTTTGATCACCTCACATGATTTAATTTCCTCTTCATGGGTTGTCTTACACAGCAGGTTCCCCATCATTGATCGCTTCCCTTACAATCACTTTATTTGCTTTGCTTTGAACTGATCCACTCACTGGATTATTTGATTGCACCCCTCACGGGTTGTTTCCGCATCACACGGTTTCTTTGCTTTGGTCGTATCACAAGACTAAATTTTCTATTTCTACTTCTCTTTTGACGTCTAGGCACATCAGGATTAGGATTGTCGGTTCATCCTCTTTAGTTTCGACTAAGACTGACTCATATTCCTTGTGTTTCTTGGTCCAACATTCATATACATAGTGCCCAAGTTTCTCACATCTGTAGCAAGTAATTTTCAACTTATCTCTTATACCCGGTGTTTCTTGCATGTTGTTATCCCTTTGTGGTTTGTCGGTTCTTTCTGACTCACAAGAGGTGTGTCCTTCACCTCTATGATGATAATTGCTTCTGCCTTAGCCTCGTGACGGATGGAAACTCCCCCATCCACGATTTCCAACATATTGTCCATGATTCATGTTATTTTTTTCATGATATGTGTACAAGAGTTCTTCTTGATTGTTCATAAGGCTTCATCTTTTCAAAGGTTGTCAACCTACCAATAGCCTAGTCTAGAGTCATCGTGTCTAGTTGACAAGGAGTACATAATGTATTTGAAAACTTGTCAGTAATAGGTAAAGAACAATGAGAGATAATTGAACGAAAAACTTGAGCATGAGGATGTCCTAAGCGTTGATGCCAAATGCTGGAAGAAGCTTTGACAGCCGTGAAAGCGACTTTAGGAATAGACTTGAGCTGAGGAAGACGAATGGAGTACAGACCCTGTTCACTGGGACCCGTTAGGAGGGTTGTGCGTGTAGACTCGTCCTTCACAACAAAATAAGATGAGTGAAATTCAAAGAAAACATCATTATCCACAAAAAAATTTTGAACGGACAAAAGGTTTTGTTAAGGTCAGGAACATGAAGTATATTGGATAATTTAAAGGTTTTGTTAGGCGAGTAGATAGTTGAGGAGCCAATATGAAAAATAGGTAGTGGGTTACCATCACCAATAAGTAAAGAATCATTACCAAAGTAGGCTTCCGAGTTGTCAATGCTAGATAAGTCTGGAGTGGCATGTCCATTGCATCCAGTGTCGGGCTTCCAAGTGAATCCTGATTGGGAGGCAACATCAGAGTGAGCAACATAGTTGGCTTGTGGTGCTGCACGTGATTGGTTTGGTTGATTTGGACATTGGGATGGGAGATGACCAATGCCACAACGGTTACAGTGACCATAGACAGTGTTTTGTGTTGACGCCCAAGAGAATTGGCGAGTGCTAGTGTTGTCTTGATTGTGGTTATTTTGGCCACCACGAGAGTTACCACGGGAAGAACTACGAGAGCCACAGTTGCCTCTGTTGTTGTTAAAGAACCGAGACCCAAAGTAAGCTTGTGGTTGTGAAGAAGATGCATGATTGAGTTGATATCCCAACTGAGAAGCCATGAGTTGAAGACTATGAAGTTGTTGCCGCAGGGAATCAATATTTGGCTGGGGTGGAGTTGGAACAGCAGCCGTAAGGGGCTGCTGTGAAGTTGTGGCAGCCGCAAACAAGGCGTGTTGGACCTGCTGATTGGTGGCCAAGATCTTTGTGATCATGTAGTCATGGTTACTCGGTAACCCGTGTAGTTCGGTAAAGGTAACAGGAGAGGAACGAGCCAATAAGTTGGCCTTGAGGCCATTATATTCTTCACGAAGGCCGGTAACAGTTAACATGACCAGATCTTTGTCCTTCATCAGTTCTCCTATGTTGGCAAGGGCAGTAGCATACTCTTGAGCCCGGGCCAAATAGTTAGCAGGTTTTTCATCACCCTTCATGGTGATTCGCAGCAGTTGGCTTTTAGAGTGAATTCGTGAGAGGAGGAAACGGGTGTATAAGCGTGTTCAAGTGATAACCATACCTCACGAGAAGTGAGTCCCTGAACAATCTGAAAAGATTCTTCAGAAACTGTGTTGACAATAAGCATACGGACATGAGCATCATTGGCAATACATGGAGCATAACTCGGGTTATCAGTGGTAGTTGTTCCAGTTGTAACATTCTGTGGTGGGCAAGGGATAGTACCATCCACATAACCGAGTAGGTTATGAGAGGCAAGGAAGGGTTGGACTATTTGTTTCCAGTAGCCATAGTTTGTAGGTTTTAGGGTGAAAGCAAACTTGTGAGAGTTATGGATAGCTTTTTCCTGATTTGTAAAGGTTGTTATGGCAGCCATAATAATCGGCTTAGGTTTGTTAATCGATGCAGGAAGTTGGCAGAAGGTTTGGTGATCGGCTGTTAAGATAGCAGCCAGAGGATTGTTGATCGGCTGTTAGGTTGGTTAGGGTTGATAGCTGCAGCAAAGAAAAGAAAAAAAAAAGAAGATGGCGGCAGCTTTTAGGGTTTAGGGAATCCCAGAGCGTATAAGCTCTGATACCAAATTGAAACGTGTAATTGTAATTAGGTTAAAATTGATTAATAATGATGAATACAAGGCCCTATACATAGATAAACTAATTACAACTTGGTACCCTTAATAATAATAAACTTTAACATCGTGCCATTAGCGAAACCACCCGATCATATTCATCTCCACTAGGCAATAATGCATATACACCAATTCATGAGGAAACCTAATAAATCTGTGAAAAAGTGCCGAATAAATTATGTAATTTTTTTTTCTATTTAAAAATGGCTTTTTAATGATTTTTACATGTAAAATTAGTGGTTTTCCCATCTTTTTATGGTTCCCCATTAAGCTCACCCCCTGTTATGTATAACTCTATTATATAAATACATATACTCTTGTGTCAAAAGGCACATGTGACACGCTAATACCCATAGTCACTCGTTAAAAAAAAGGTAATCCTCTTCTCTATAATTGCATCAAAATTAGCCTTAGATAATATTATTGTGGCCTTTCAAAAAAAAAAAAACAGATAATACTATTGTGATAAATACGGTTAAGCTGTTACTAACCTCGCGGCTCCACGCTAAATGAAAACTTAAATGTGTTCTTTTGCAGTGAATCTGCACTTCTTTGACCATCATCAGCTCCCGTCCAAAAGAAAACCAAATGGTTATGCAAACCAGCTGCCAAGAAGTTAATGGGCACTGGAATCCTCCAATGTTTTTCACCAGCATGAACATGAGCTGTTACCACGTATTTAGTTTCCATAGCAGCATCAATTTGGTGTAAAGTTACGACAGCACATATAACAACTCCAATCCATGGGCCTCTAAGGGTCAAACTTTCATTAGATTCTAGCGGATTGAAACCTAATGGAATTATACTTCCAGCCCCAACGATCTCAAATACAGCTTCTGGCATGGTCCGATGCGTTGTTCGTAACTGAAAAATATTTATAAATGCGAGAAGCAAATGAGATGAGGGCAAATGGTGATTCCACACTACACTGCTATGTCATCTTGTAGTTCAAGATACGAGAACTAAAGATGACCCAAGGTGATTATGCGTGTGTGTGTATATATATATATATGCATATGAGTTAATATTGGAAACAAAGCACCACATTAAATGTAGTCAGAGTGGTTATTATTTTCCGTGTGTATTTCCTAGATTTGTGCTTGGTTGAGAAAAAGTGTTGTCACGTACTCACGTGGCTGACACGTAGACACTTTTTTTCTCACCAAGAATTACCTAAAATGGTTGTAAGGCCGGAGGGTGTGGGGGCGCCACCCCTGTCAACTCAGCCGCGATAGCGCCTGATGGCGCCCCCCCCCCACACCGAGCGGATTACGACGGGGCGCTATAGGCCCGGCTTCACCATGGTAACGAGCTCCATTGACATAATCGAGTGGGGCCCACCTGATTTCATCCAATCAAATCTTTTTTTTTATTTTGTTTAATATGGGGCTTTATCCCACACCCTGCAAGTTAAGGGAGGGCGTGATAAAGCCCCCTGGCTGACGTGGATCCTACGTGGCGCTGACGTGTCCTGATAAAGCCCCTAGGGGCTCCATCCCACACCCTCCAGCCTAATGAGAGGGATTTGGTTGGGGGTTTGGTTGATAATTAGGTAATTATTATTTAATTATTATTATTTTGTATTTATATATAAATTATGTAAAAAACAATTAATTTAACACAACAACAAAAAAATTAATATTTGTAAATCTAGTTAGTTAAATAAAAAAGTTAACTAAAATAATATGTTTAATATGTAAAGTAAACATTGAATTTTGAATTTATAAAATTTTAGTTCAGTAATAAATAAAAGAATTTACAAAAATTGCAATGTTAAAATTTAATTGTTTTGTAAATGTAAATGTATCACCCTTTTATCCCTTCCCCCAACGCCTTCTTTACCCAAACACCAAAAGGCAAGAAATTACACCTAGATCTGAAACCTTAAATTGTAAAGCTCCTCATGAAGAAAATCAATCTAAATCTCTTGAAAGCCGCCGGAAACTGCTCAATCTCTTCCCCTCAAGCTCCTCATCATTCTCATTGGTCTACACATGGTCAAAGAGAGCCCACCTGCGCAATCTCTTCCCCTCAACACTGTGGTTCGCCCCAGAGCTTGTGCTCCGCGTGGACAGCCGCGCCACCGTTTTGCGATGTGTTGGGCGCCAGCATGCTGATGTGGCACTGGATATGTGTGTGGGGCGTTATGGTAACACATAGGTAGCGTTTGGTATGCAGCAATCAGAGGTAAAATGGAATGGACCATTACAAAGGAACGAAGAAAAGGGTGTTTGGTTGTCGAGGGAATGGAATAGTCCATTACATATTCCATTCCCTCAAAATCATTCCATCCGTCCCCCTTGATTTTTTTTCCATTCCATCCATCTTTCACCCTTCATTAACAAAACCACAACCCACCACCGTCGCCACCACCCAGCCCGTGGCTGCCAGCCACCTCCGCCGCCACCCATCACCGCCACCCCACCTCTGCCCCACCTCCAATCAAAGCGTATATTTGGTTGTAATTGTAATTGGTTTTTTTTATTGATTATGAATAGAGAATACAAGGCCCTATATATAGATAAACTAATTACAGTTTAGTACCCTCAATAATAATAATCTTGTCTATCTAAACAATTTAGTCTAACATTCCCCCGCAAGTTGAGGGCGGGGAACGACCTGCAACTTGGACCGTAGAAACTCAAATCTTTGTGAAGATAAGGGCTTTGTAAACACATCAGCAATTTGATCATCAGTCGAGATGAACTTGACATTCAGCTTTTCTTGAATAACTTGTTCACGAACAAAGTGGTAATCTACTTCAACATGCTTTGTGCGGGCATGAAACACTGGATTGGCAGAGAGATAGGTTGCACCAAGATTATCACACCAAAGCGTTGGTGCCTTGCTAACCAGACCGAGTTCATGAAGTAGAGATTTTAACCAGATCAGTTCTGCGACAGTATCAGCAATAGCCTTATATTCGGACTCTGTTGAAGATCGAGAGACAGTTCGTTGTTTGCGAGCAGACCAAGAAATAAGGTTGGAACCCAGATAGATAGCATATCCCCCCGTGGATCGACGATCAAGAGGGCAACCAGCCCAGTCAGAATCCGAGAATGCCCGAAGATTAGTAGCCCAATGGGAGTCAGAAAAGGCTTGTAGCCTGGACCCTGTGTTGTGACGAAATAGTAGGCCAAAATGAGTCGTGCCCTTCAGATAACGCAATATGCGCTTCACACCAGCCCAATGATTCTCAGTAGGAGCATGCATAAATTGGCACACCTTATTAACTGCAAAGGCAATGTCCGGGCGAGTTAAGGTTGCATATTGAAGAGCACCTACCGTCTGCCTGTATCTGGAAGGATCATCAAGTAAAGGACTATCATCAGGTAAGAAGACATGAGAGGTACTCATAGGGGATGATACGGGTTTGCAGTCTGCAAGACCTGCTCGGTGAAGAATATCAAGAATATATTTGCGTTGAGACAGAACCAGATCAGAACCATGATGCACCACTTCAATGCCCAAGAAATAATGTAACTGACCCAAATCTTTGAGTGCAAACATAGAGCTGAGATCTTTAATAACATCATTAATAGCCCTAGAGTGATTACCTGTAATGATAATGTCGTCTACATACACAAGAAGATAGACAAGCGTGCCACTTGAATTGAGAATGAATAGGGACGGGTCAGTTTTGGACCCGTGAAAGCCCAACTGAAGAAGAGCCATTGACAGTTTTGTAAACCAGGCACGAGGGGCTTGCTTGAGCCCATATAAGGACTTGTGTAATAAGCACACATGATCTGGCCTGGTTTGATCAACGAAGCCAGGAGGTTGTCGCATATAAACTGTCTCTTGAAGATCACCATGCAGAAAGGCGTTTTGGACATCTAACTGTCTGAGAGACCACTTATTTGTAACAGCAAGTGATAAGATAGTCCTAATAGTAGCAGGTTTGATTACTGGGCTGGAAGTCTCATGATAATCGACCCCATGTTGCTGGTGAAATCCTTTTGCCACAAGTCGTGCCTTGTACCTGCTAATCTTTCCATTTTGATCCGTTTTCAACCTGTAAACCCATTTACAATCAACGACATTAGTATGAGGGGCAGGGGGAACTAATGTCCATGTCCCATTCCTATGTAGCGCATTCAACTCGTCAGCCATGGCTTGGCGCCATTCTATAGACTTATTAGCAACGGTAAAAGAGGTGGGCTCAATGGGTAAGGTGGGGGTGGTGGTGGCAGTGTAGGCAGCGGGATCATAGCGAGTGGGTGGCTTGGGATGGGGACGTAGGTTGGGAGGCCGTGGTCTAGGGGTTGGGATTGATTGGGCCGTGTGCATGGTGGGTTCGGTTGAGGGTCCGGGAGACGAGTTAGTGGGTGGTGAAGTGGTTACAGTTTCAGGTGAGATGGTGGCGGTTGGTAGAGGATCCGTGGAGGGTGGTGGGGGTGGGATGGGTTCAGTTGGAAAACCGGGTGGTGGTTCAGGAAAGATGGATACATACGATGGTTCGGGCTGTGGTGAGGATTGGGTAGGTATGGGTGTATGGTATGGAAAGATGTGTTCATTGAAGTGAACATGTCGGGCAATGTAGAGTCGTTCGGTGGATGGGTCAAAGCATCGGTAGCCATGGTGAACAGGGCTGTAGCCAAGAAAGACACACGGGGTGGAACGAAATTCAATCTTATGACGATTGTACGGACGAAGATAAGGAAAACATTGGCATCCGAAAACA
Source organism: Helianthus tuberosus (assembly GCA_030545235.1). Classification (NCBI taxonomy): domain Eukaryota; kingdom Viridiplantae; phylum Streptophyta; class Magnoliopsida; order Asterales; family Asteraceae; genus Helianthus; species Helianthus tuberosus. Next base: position 195,884,619 of record CM060364.1, on the reverse strand, counting down.
CGAAGAAAGGAGTAATCAGGTTTCCGTTTAAAAACATGTTCATACGGAGATTTGTTGGAGGAGACACGAGAGGGAAGACGGTTAATTAAGTAAACGGCTGTTTCAAAGGCAAATTGCCAGAAACGTTGGGGAAGACTGGAATGTGCAAGAAGAGTAAGTCCAGTTTCCACAACATGGCGATGACGGCGCTCGACAATCCCATTTTGCTCACTTGTGTGAGGGCAAGAGCGTCGATGAATGATACCAAGACTAGTGCAAAAGGACGTAAGAGGACGAAACTCCCATCCCCAATCAGATTGTATACTTTTTAGTTTGGTGTTAAATTGTCGTTCTGCCAATTTAATAAAGTTTGTTAGCACGTTGTAGACATCTGATTTTTGAACTAATGGATAAAACCACATATATCTAGAATGATGATCTACACATAATAAAAAGTAACGACAACCATCAAATGATAAATCGGGCGAAGGCCCCCAAACATCACAATAAACAAGGTCTAAAAAATTGGTACTCCGAAAAGTTGAGTCTGACAAAGATAATTTGGAAGACTTGCCTAATTGACACGAAGTACATAAATTATTAGAAAACTTGTCCGAAATGGGTAAAGAAAAACGTGAAACAATGGAACGAAAAACTTGAGCATGAGGATGTCCTAAGCGTTGATGCCAAGTGGTGGAAGATGCTTTGACAGCAGTGAATGCCACCTTGGGAATAGACTTGAGCTGTGGCAGACGAATGGAGTACAAGCCCTGTTCACTGGGACCCGTTAGGAGGGTAGTGCGTGTAGACTCGTCCTTCACAACAAAATAAGATGAGTGAAATTCAAAGAAAACATCATTATCAACACAAAATTTTTGAACAGACAAAAGATTTTGTTTTAGTTCAGGAACATGAAGTATATCGGATAATTTAAAGGTTTTGTTAGGTGAGTAAATGGTTGAGGATCCAATGTGAAAAATGGGTAGTGGGTTACCGTCACCAATAAGTAAAGAATCATTACCAAAGTAGGCTTCAGGGTTGTCAATGCCAGATAAGTCTGGGGTAGCATGTCCATTAGCTCCAGTATCGGGCTTCCAAGTAAGTCCTGATTGTGAGCCAGCATCTGAGGAAGTAGCATAATTTGCCTGTGGCGCTGCACGTGACTGATTGGGCTGATTAGGGCACTGAGACGGGAGATGACCAATGCCACAACGGTTACAGTGGCCATAAACAGTGTTTTGGGTTGAAGCCCAAGAAAATTGACGTGTGCCACTAGTATCCCGATTGCGGTTATTTGGGTTAGCACGAGAGTTACCACGCGAAGGACCGCGAGAGCCACGGTTGCCACGGTTGTTGTTAAATGACCGAGACCCAAAGTAAGCCTGTGGTTGTAATGAAGGTGCAGGATTGAGCTGATAACCCAACTGAGAGGCCATGAGTTGAAAGGTATGAAGTTGCTGCTGTATGGTATCAATATTGGGCTGCTGAGTGGGTGTGACAGCAGCCGTAAGGGGCTGCTGTGCTGGTGTGGCAGCCGCAAAAAGAGCATGTGGGACCTGCTGATTTGCAGCCAAGATCTTTGTGATCATAAAATCATGGTCACTTAGTAACCCATGGAGCTCGTTAAAGGTAACAGGAGGGGAACGAGCCAATAAGTTAGCCTTGAGGCCATTGTATTCTTCACGGAGCCCTGTAACAGTTAACATGACTAAGTCTTTATCCTTCATTGGTTCACCTATGTTGGCTAGAGCAGTAGCATACTCTTGGGCCCGTGCCAAGTAGTTGGCTGGTTTTTCATCACCTTTCATGGTGATTCTCAGTAACTGACTTTTGAGGGTAAATTCATGAGAGGAAGAAACAGGTGCATAAGCGCGTTCTAGTGATAACCATACCTCACGAGAAGTTTGACCTTGAACATGCTGAAAAGATTCTTCAGAGACTGTGTTGACAATAAGCATACGTACATGGGCATCATTAGCAATCCATGGAGCATAGCTAGGGTTGACAGTAGTGGTAGTTCCAGTTGTTACATTCTGTGACGGGCATGGGATGGTACCATCCACATAACCGAAAAGGTTATGCGAGGCAAGAAAGGGTTCGACTATCTGTTTCCAGTAGCCATAGTTTGTAGGTTTTAGAGTGAAACTGAATTTGTGAGAGTTGTGGGTAGCCTTTTCTTGATTTGTAAAGAGTGTAATGGCAGCCATAGGAATCAGTTAGGGTTGATTGATCAAAAAAGCTGCAGCCGGAAAAAAAAAAAAACGTGAACAGTAAACGTGAACAGTACTGTTGAACAGTGACGGCAGCTAGGGTTTGTATATTAGGGTTAGGATGGACCAGCTCTGATACCAAATCAAAGCGTATATTTGGTTGTAATTGTAATTGGTTTTTTTTATTGATTATGAATAGAGAATACAAGGCCCTATATATAGATAAACTAATTACAGTTTAGTACCCTCAATAATAATAATCTTGTCTATCTAAACAATTTAGTCTAACACCTCCGCCCCGCCGTCACCCGCCACCCACCTTGGCCGCCCACCACTGCCGCTACCATCCACTTTCGCCCTTGCCGTCACCCTCCGCCACCCATCGCCGTGGTCACCCGCCACCCATCGTTGTCGTCACCCGCCACCACCCACCGCCGCCTTCGCCACCCACCACCGTCACCCACCTCCGCTGCCACCAGCCACCACCTCCGCCACCAGCCACCACCGACACCGCCGCGGCCACCCGCATCTGCCCTCGCCGTCACCCTCCGCCGTCACCCCCGCCACCATCGTTGCTGCCGCCACCCGCCACCATTGTTGCCGCCGCCACCCGACCACCGTCACCTCCGACCACACCGCCACCTATCACCACCGCCACTCACCACTGATTTGATTCCTTCGTCTTTTCTTGCCTACCAAACAAAACAAAGTAATGATTCTTTTCATTCTCACATGATAACCAAACAAGACATGGAATGGTAATGATCCATTCCATTACCTCATCAATTTCATTCCCCCGTCCATTCCATTATGCCATACCAAACAGACCCATAGTCTAAGGGTATAAGGGGTGCTTCACTCAAGGGGAGTAGTCCTCTCTCCACCTCAGCCAATCACACTCGTCCATGTCAACTCCACTCTCCACTCCACATTTTGCACTCAAACATAAGTGGTGCTCCACCCAAATATATTTCTTAAAAAAAAGAATAAAAGTGTGATTGGTTGAAAAAGAGTGGGGCCCACCATTAACCCCCTCTCTCTCCTCTTCCCTTGCACAGTGACTACTCCTCGAATGATTGAGTTTACAGCGTGGTGAAGGGGGTTGGCGGCAGTGTTCCCATGAGGGCAGTAGTCCCCTCTTCCCCTTCGCCGATGTTGACCCGTACACAGTAATTTTTTGTATACTCAATGAATATACAAGAACATCCATGGTGAAATATTATCTCAGCCTAATCTCATTCCATCTCCCATCCTCTTTGGTTAACCTTGATTCTTCCACAGCCGCAAGTCAGCCTTCTTCATGGCTGCCTCCATCGATTCTTCCCTTCCCATGACTACCCTATTTCATATGATTACCATCAAACTAAGCTCCTCCAACTATCTCCTATGGCGAAATCACGTCTTTCCTTTGTTGTTGCATCTGAATTGGTTGCGTTTATTGATGGATCATATCTGACTCCACCCAACACCCTCACAATCCACAAAAAGGAATCCTTAAATCCAGAATACACAAGAAGCTATGGTAGAAGCTTTGGGTCTCTCCTCTTCTCGTGAAGTCTAGAAAGCATTGGAATCAGCTAATAGCCTTTCTGTCTCTGATTATGCTAAACAGTTTAAAGCTATTTGTGACAAACTTGTAGCAATTGGATAACCGGTACCCAACACAGACAAAAGCCAATGGTTCCTGTGTGGTTTAAGTCCGACGTTTGAAACATTCTCTACTGTTCAAAGTATTTTGAGATCTGCTTCCTTAGCTGAGGGCCACAAGTTATTTTTCTCCTCCCTTCATGGCTGCATGCCTTCACCCATGGCTTTCAGCACTAGTCACCACACTTCATCTCAGCAGTCCTCTTATAGCAGAGGCAGACCCGGCCAAATCAATAATTGCAACACCTCGTCTCAAGGATGAGGATGACGACATCCTCATTGTGAATTGGGTCGGCGTGAAGGTCACAATGGAGCTACATGTCCTGATGTCCAGACCAACAAAACTATGCTCAAAAGCCCTCCTACTCGACAGCCAACATAGCTAAGGCATTTCATGCAGATTGCAATATAATTGATTCCACTTTGGATTGGTACGCCCGAGGGCCACGATTTATACGGCACCTTCTATAGCCAAATTTGACTGGATAGTCCCTTATGGCTATGAGAAGGTCACTTTTGGAAATGGTCGTATACTTCCTATATCTCATGTTTCTACTCTCTTGGTTAATCCACATTTAAACTTAAAGGATGTTTTGATAGTTGCACATCTCAAGAAGAATCTACTTTCGGTTAGCAACTACACCAACTTGACATCAGAAACACGTTCCTTAATGGCAATCCTTGAGAAATGGTATACATGGAGCAACCACCGGACTATGTTGACTCCTCTAGTAACCCAAATTATGTCCACCGGCTCAACAAAGCTCTTTACAGGCTTAAACAAGCCCAAAGGGCTTGGTTTCAGCATCTAAGTATTTTTGTTAATGCACCAAAGTACTTTTGTCAACCAAGCCGTTCAATTACTTCACTCACCGACGGATCAACAATTTCAAATAGTAAAACATATCATGAGATATGTCAAAGGCACCCTTACTTACAGGCTCCTTTTTTCTTATCCTACAAATCAACACATATAGGTTACTCCAATGCCGACTAGGCTCGGTGTATTGAAACCCAACGCTCGACCTATTGGTATTCAATCTTTTTTGGTGGCAATCTCGTTTGGAGTACCGAAAAGCAGCCCACAGTTTCCCCTTCTAGTTGTGAGTCTGAATACCAGCAATGGCTAACAATGTTGCTTAGCTCATATTGATTTCTCACTTATTAGGAGACCTAAAAGCCTTGTCACCTGAAAGTCCCACACCTTATTGTGTGAAAACTTAAGCTCTATCTTTCTTAACCAAAATCTGGCAGCACAGTGACGACCCAAAACATCGATATTGAATATCACTTTGTGCGTGAACTTGTGTCCTCTGACAAACTGCACACCAAATTTGTGCCTTCCAAACAAAGTAGTTATAATTAACCTTGTATATTTTCTTGATTCGTGTTTCCATTGTAAATTATTTTTTATATATACTCAAGGAATACAAAAGAACATTCATGGTGAAAAATTATCTCAACCTAATATATATATATATAATATATATATAGAGAGAGAGATAGAGAGAGAGAGAGACCTGAAGGTAACCATTTATTATTCTTTCTGTCAATTGATAGCCGGTATCATTCTCTCCTAGTTTAGGGCAGTTCAAACAGGACACCATTGGACTTGTATTATTGTTTGTGGCATTAAATTTAGACACATCTACAGTGTTTTGTGATATAATGTAATTGAATCTCATCTTTAGTCCATAAAGAGTGTCTTCATTTACTATCGAAAGTTTTGGTAGTGACTGAAGCCTCTTGCAATTATTCAAACAAAGCAATCTCAGATTTGAGAGGAGACTGATGTTTGCAGGCAGAGAAGCAAAATCATTTCCGGATAGATCCAAATTTACCAATCGGTGTAGTAAACCAATGCCATCAGGAACCACAGATAGATTGCAATAACTTAGATCAAGTTCCCTTATACCAGATAACACATCCATCTTTGTAAAAAGAAAACCTCTGTTTAGGGATGAAAGCCGACATCTATGAACACGTAGGAGTCTTAATCTGTTCAAGTAATGAACGGACAAAGGAATCTCTTGTATAGAAGTATCACTTGCATCAAGCTTCCTCAAATTACACAATTCCCCCAAGCTCTCTGGTAACTTCTTGATGTTAGTTCCATCTACATATAGATGCTCTAAGCACTTCATGTTGTGTCCAAACTCAGGAACATATTCAAGGTTTGAGCAACCGGAAAGAAGAAGTGTTACAAGAGCTTCCATTTCCATGTTGCTTCTGCCAAGGCTCTGAAGATGTGTACACCCACTAAGATTTAGGTATCGTAGCCTTTTGTGTGAAAGAAGTGATGGGTGTAGCTCTTTCAATTTTGTGCAGCCTTCAAGCTTTACTTTCACAAGATTTGGTGTTGAAGTCAAGTCAGGGATTTGGGTCAAATCCTTTGAGAAACTGAGATCAACAGATCTCAAATTAGGCAGATCCTGTTAAGTGAGAGGGAAATTTTCAGATTTCAAGCTAGCTTTTACTTCAGATAAAGACTATGTAGACAATACTTACAAGATTTTTTTCCCAGAGTGTTTCAAGTTGGCTATGACACATTTCAAGTCGATAAATATGTTTAGGTTCAAACATTGAAGGGAAAGACTTTAATGAGCAACCATACCATTCCAGAATTCGAAGATCATTGGAAAGAGAATTAAGACCTTGAGGAAAGTGTATATTACTGATTCTAAGAAATTTTAGCTTCTTCATCTCTGAAAAACATGATGGATCATTAATGCAGTCATCCACTTCAACTTTATACGGCTCCTGGTTGATGATTTCAATTGTTCTTGATTCCTGGTATAAAAAAAACACAGCAACAGAATGAATCATCTAATGCTTTCAAACTCCGTCCTGAAAAATATGTTTTGGTAACTTAAGGCATGTATTATGTTGTGGTGAATCCTGGTAACTTCAATTTAAAAAAAAAAAAAAACTATAGGCATATAATGAAAGTATTACCATACTTAATGGTGTGTTGAATCCTAATTGTCAGATGAGTTACTCATAAGGGGATGGATCATGAAAAAACTAGTTTAAATGAGAAAACCAAAAAACTAACTAAAAAAGCCTAAAAAACATACCAAATTTTTTTTTTTTGAATTTCTTTATTAAAATTCACTATATTTAATATATAAAAAAAATTAAAAAGTTGTACTGCACATGTGCAATAATACGAAAAAGCCTAAACCACCTAACCCACCCCCCACCGACGGCGACGCCCCCCATAAACCTAAACCCCCCACCCCCCAAAAACCTAAATCCACCCTCCCACTAAAAGCTAAACTAAACTCAAAAGCTAATTTTATGCATATAATGCACATGTGCAGTACAATTTTTTTTTTTAAAACGTTTTTTATACATAAAAAGTAGTGAATTTTTATAAAAAAAAAATTGTAAAAAAAAAATTGCCATGTTTTTTAGGCTTTTTTAGTTAGTTTTTTAGTTTTCACATTTATATGTAGTTTTCTCATGATCCTCTCCCTTACTCATAATAACCATTAAAACACTATACAGAGGCATGCCAAGTTTAAATTTAAAAACACTATAGGCTTCCGTTTGCAAGATCCAAATTCCTTCAATATTCTAGAAGCGGGTATAAAATTGTAGAGAGTTCACTTTATGTTATAAAGTTTCTTACTGAAATGACAACAGTTTTATGGATTTTGTGGAAAGCCATTAAATAAGCAAACCTTTGGTTTGGATGAGAGGATATCCAAAACATCTTGACGATTCTTTATTGCAATCAGTTTTCCCTTGTATTGTTGTGCTTCCTTACGAAGAATTTCCCAGCACATTTGCTGGAGCAGGTCATGCATCCACACACAATCATCATAATTGATAGTTATGAGAAACTTGCTTACCAGATCAGTAATTCCACATTCAGGGAACAAACCAATATGGGTTAGTATATCTTTTACCAAATCTATGTCTATCCCTTTCAAGAAGCATGCAATATACATGAAGATGTGCCGCTGATGGTTATCTAGTCTATGATAACCTACTTCAAGTCTTTCAATAACTTCTTTATGAGGATACTTTTTAACTTTCTTTAATATCGCTTTCCAATATTTTTCTTCTTTTCCGTATAAAAGAGAACCATATACAGTAAGAGCTATTGGAAGACCACCAGCAAACTCCACAATATCATCAGACAACTTTTCAAAACCATGTGTAGGATGTCCATCTCCAAATGCTGACTGACAAAAGAGTCTAAGAGCTTCTTTACCTTCCAATTCTTTACACATAAATATTTCATTTACTTTATATGCACTCAGCAAGTCTACATTTGTTGTTGTTACTATGATTCTGGTACCAGGTCCAAACCATTCACGCCCACCAGCCAAATACATCAACTGGTCTGCATGATTCACATCATCCAAAACGATTATAATCTTCAAATCACGTAGCTTTGTCATCAACAGAGTTTGTCCATGTTTAACACTTGTTACGCGTATGCTTTCATCTTTTAAAACATCATCAAGTATTTTTTGTTGTAGCTTGCATAAATCACTATCATGTTCCCTGGAGATGTCCTTGATGTTCCCAATAAAGCTACTTTCTTGGAATGTAGATCGAATGCCTTCAAAGACAACTTCAGCCAAAGTAGTCTTTCCAATCCCACTCATCCCACAGATCCCTATGAAGCGAACTTCACTTGTCTCTATTTTTAAAAGTCTAATCACTTCATTTACTTGAGATTCAATTCCCACTAGACCTTTGGTAAGATGACTGAGATCCACTGGTGATGCAACTTGGATGTCCTGCAAGATTCTCCTTAAGATTTCACTAACAATATCTGATTCATTCCTGCAGGTGGATGGAAGAATCATGTCAACTGCATTGGATACTTTACTTCTATCCACTTTCAGAATAATAATAGACCAAGAAGTTTATTTATGAATCTCAAAATAACCGTTGAACAACAATATATATAAAAAATAACCTACTTGTCTGGTGTCACGTGTGATCCTTTGATAGCCCCGACTTTTGCAAAAGCAGATCTCCATGTTGCTACCTTCTTTGGTGTGATTCCAGGATCTACTTCATGACAGGCAAAGCCTTGTTCGAAACAGTTGCTTTGATGGCGTACATCAGAGGGAGACACATGGTAAAAAATAGGAATAACAATTAGCTTGCCTCGCTCCATGCAATCCACAACCTTTGTGATTTCCTCCAAACACCATTTCGATGTTGCAAAATTGCTCGATAAAACTACTATGGCATATCTTGATGCTTCTATGGCCTCTAAGAGCGCGGGAGCAATAAAATTCCCAATCTCAAGTGACCTATCATCTTTGTAGGTTCTGATGCTTTTTCGAATTAAGGCTTCATACAAGTGGCTGGTGAAACCAGCCCGAGTGTCCTCCCCTCGAAAGCTCAAGAAAACATCATAACCCTGTGATACTCTTGTTGTTGATGTTGATGATGCTGCATATGACATCATCACTACAGCTCACTGTAAATAAGATAGTAGGTTTTGTAACTGGATCAAATACTTTGCAGATTGCAAGAGCGACTACAGAGGTTTTAATATTGAAGTTTAAACTAAATATAGGGGTCTTGGTGTCATTAGTAGAAAGTATATTCTAAATCTAGTATGTATATATAAAGTCCAGAAAACCGACTTGCAACCAAGAAAGTTAAAATTATAAAGTAGTAAGATGGGCTGTGATTTCCACAAAAAATCATAAACACCAATTGAAAGAAGCAATCTCTAGTTTTTATTATAAAGTAGTAAGTTTAAACCCCAAAATCGATAAAGGGGTAGGAAAGATTAGTGTGTTGTATGTTTTCTATTGAGAAAGAAAGCAAGAACATGCCCTAGAAAAGTAAAAAACAAGTAAAGGAAGAAAGCAAGTCAAAGTCAAACCTGTGACCTATGTGGTTCGTATAGAAAGCAAACAAGCAAGAAAGAACCTGTGTGGTGAAAGAAAAACCTGTATGGTGTAAAGAAGACCTGTGTGGCGTAACCACGACACCTATGGCAAGAAAGCAAGCAAGACCTGTATGCTGTAAAGAAGACATGTGTGGCATAACCACGACATGTGTGGCAAGAATGCAAGCAAGACCTGTGTAGCAAATCAAGGTCTATATGGCAAGAAAGCAAGCAAGACTTCTGTGGCAAATAAGACGTGTAGCAAATCAAGCAAGAAAGACCTGTGTGGCAAACAAAACTTGTGCAATACGAGAAAGAAGCAAGAATTATGTGGTACAATCAAGAAGAAGAAAAAAATCCCATGTGGTACAAGCAAATAGAAGAAAATGCAAATGGAGGAGAATGGGAAACTTCAAATTAAGAAGTTTGGAAAATGTAAATGGAGGATTTGCTTGTTTAGAAGGACATGAATGCTATTTTGGGTGACAAACCGGAAAATTTAACATCAGCTGAGTGGGAAACTTTGGATAAAAAGCCCAGGGCAGTTAGTAGATTGTTGCTAATGAAGGATGTTGTGTTCAACATTCTGAAGGAAACCACAACATGTGGGATTAGAATGCACTGTCTAATATGTAAGAAAAGCCTTTGGCATCTAATAGGTTTTCCTGATACTTGAACCGGTGAACACGAAGACGAAAGAAGAAAATTCAGTTACCGTATACATCAACAGCTTGAACTCGATTTTGACAAGACTTGGGTCAGTTGGTATCAAAATCGGGTATGAGGTATTGAGGTTCAGGCTCTATACTGTGTTATTGTTATTGCCTCATAACTAGTCTGGATCCAGGATTTTATGCTTGGCGAAGACGTCAGACGAAGAAATTCATCGAGTGATTAATGCATGTTGGCAGAGAAAGGAAGAATAAGAGAGGTAGTAGGAGTAGGAACCAAAGAAGGAGTCAGCAAAGGGCTCAGAAAGATGTAACCTTTGGACTTTCAAAGAGGTTGGACATTTCAGGAATCAATGTCCATACGATAGGAAATAAGTTAACACTATATATAGCAGACCATTCAAAAGATGGTGCCTTGATCTGGAGCGTGCAGAACAGTGTGGGTTCCTAAGTAATGGATTCTGGTGCTTCATTCGAGCTACCCGCAGTAGTGAAGCATTGCAGAATTTAAAGGAGGGTGGTTTTGGTAAGGTAAGAGTGGCGAACAGTGATGTTCTTAATGTTACAGGCATGGGTGACATGGATTTAGTTACTTTAGCCGGTTAATAGACTTTAAAGGATATTAGGGTGATTCCTAGCTTAAAGAAACAGTTAATTTCCGTTGGGCTGTCGGATAAACAGGGACATGAGATTAAATTCGGGAACAAGCAATGGAAAGTTTTAAGGGAAATCTTGTCATAGCTCGAGAAAACAGAGGTTCACTTTACATGGTTAGTTTACCGTCTAACGAAAAGACCATATCAGTTCAAAAGAAGTCCAAAGTCCGGTTTGATGAGTCTAGTGGACAGAAGAAGGTTCCAGTGGTGAAAATATCTCTACAGAACTACGCAGTGAACATGGATCTAGCATTCTCGGGATCCGGCAATTTGTGTCGGTGGGAGCGGAAGAGAACATGTCAAAGGTAGATTTAGCCAATACTAATGTGTCTCGGGATTACAAGAGGTACAAGTGATCACAACAGAAGGCGGTTTGAAGATTTTCAAGCCTCCAAGTGAAAGATTGTTGAGTTTATGGAGGCTTGATAAGCTAGTTGGGCCCGAATTAGAAGAGAACAAACGAGGCAGTGAATTGAGAGACGTTGTCCCTATAAAGATTTTCTAGATCCGCCTAATATACATTAGGTAGGTATACATGGGGTGGATATATGTATCTAACAAAATATACAAAAACTCCATATATGCAAGCAACTTTACCATCAAAATCTCTACAATCTTGTTCATCCAATTTTGCCTTTGATTACCAACATTTAACAGAAACTTATGTTGTTTGAAATACAGAATATAACAAACATCGAGACTTAATTCAGTCATATTACCAACATAAAACCCTAATATCCACCACTTACTAAAACGATTGATCTATTAGTATTAATTAAATTAAATGTAAAGAGATAAACCCTAACATAATCTGTTAAATATGAACCAGTTATTCGAATTACCTTAGCAATCATGCGTACAAGAATAGCAGATTAATAAAAAAAAAACTGAGAATTGAGGCTGCTGCAGCTGTAGTCGTTGGTGCAAATCAATCGCTTTGGTTGCTCCCACAAACAAGGGTTTTACGCTTCGAACTACGAGGTTGACTTCTTGGTTTACTTTACTTTGATCAAACCCCTACAAAATAGAGAAAACATATAGTTGCCTTCAGAAAAAATCTTAACGCTCTGTTATGAAATTCAACTTTAATTAATGTTAGAGTAGTGAGTACTAAAGTTCCGAGTGATAAAACAATTCATTTCATATAAACTAGGTTAAATCCCGTGAGCTTCACGGGTTATCGGTTATGTTAAAAAAATCTATATCTATAAAAATCTAAATATACCCGTGTATTACACGGGTTGAACAATTTAAGTTGTATAAAATATAAAAAGCTATTAATATACCTATAGATCTAAAATCAAAACAACAATACACCCAATCATGAAACTAAGACCTAAAATCAAAATAACCATCAACTGCTTTACATCTTATTAATTATGATTTTGTATATGTTTCAACTTAGGCCTAAAATCATGTATTATAATTTACTAATTAACCTTATAGTCATTCATCCATGTTCACTATATATCAATACATAGTGATGATGAATAGTGTTTTGTATTTTTACTTTGTTTTCTATTATTAAATTATATATGTTAAAATAGATTTATTAGACAGTAGAAATTGGTTCGATTCGTCATGGTACTACTATTCATATAGCCTACGATACCCAAAAGCACTCTATTTTAAATGCGACTATGCTCTCAACTAATAGTTTTAAAACTAAATGTATTTTGACTGAGACTTAAAGCGGTAAACATATAAACTAATAGAGCATTATGGCTTGTCTAAGGCATTTTACCCAATGCCTTGTGGGTGGTGCACATCACTCTTAGCATATAAGGGATGTTTTTCTAAAACAAATGGATCAACATTAAACAATTAAACAACTTACAAAAAAATTAGTAGACTTGTTTTCTATATCTAGTAATATTTCCCAATCAATTTACTATCCCTTGGATCCGTAAAGACGAAAAAGTAAAACTTTGCTGCAATATTCTTCATTCTCAACCAAAACAGAGTACAATATAATGACATGAAAGATGCTTGAAAATTTCCTAGGCGGGATGTTGGGATCATGGATGCTAAATAAATTATGAAAATCAAAATAAACCAACAAACAGTGGATAAGTTTCTACTTTAAGTGAACATTGCAAGGTTGCTTGACCGAGTCCATCATTAAGTGGGATGCATATCTTCTTATGTGGAATCACAGCAATCAACAACCCAGATCAATTGTAAAACCCCGTGTCCGGGTTAAAGGCTTTTAGCGATGACTTTTTCGGTGTCGCGGCTAATTGTGTTGCAACTATTGCTCGTATTTCTTGTAGTGATTTCAGCACCCATTAAGATGTGCGCCTAACTTGGTTTTGATTATAGCACAACATTCAACATTGGCATCAACGTGACGTATCCCTTCACCGTCATCTCTTCTTGGATCTTCAGTTGCAATGCTCTCAAAACAGTAACCCCAATAACACCTATATACAATATCACATTAGCAACCATATAAATTTAAGATCTAAGAACTAAAAAAGGAATATCATTAGTCAATCTACCTTATATTCATGTATATCAATTATTTTATAGCTATATTCTTAAATCAAGAAAAGAATACTTTTGTGTGGTATCTTGGTCTCTCTCACTAAGCTACGTGTAATAACCCAACATGTCTAATAAAAAATAGTTGAGCAAATATATAGGAACACTAAGAGAAAAATAGAAAGAATTAAAAAGCCCAAATGTTCATCTTAGCCAATTCAAAGGAGGTGGATAGTATGAAGACATATCAGGGATGGATACAAGTAATGTGGACCTTGTGGGCCTATAGTATCGTACATGTATTGAGGAATCTGGTTTAGCCATGGCATCTGCATTGGGACAATTGAAGGAGTAGATAGCACCTGATCTGTGTTATCTACTACACCAAGTAGGTAACAAAATGAGATGCATTTTTTTTAGTTTTATCACATGAAGCGCATACCCGCTTGTTTAATAAACTGATCCACACATTTAAAGTATTCTTTAACTTTCAACATTGGTTATCCTCTCTCTTTGACATTATTCATTTTGTGGTTTATTAACACCACTGTCAATTCCATCTTCTTTTCCTATTCATAAAAGAAAAAAAATAGAGTAAAAACACATATTGAACCATAAATTAAATTCATCTGGTTCACTTTATAAATCCAAATCAAAATCCAAATCCAAAATGAAATCAACATTACTACGGACTTGAATCCAAATTTAAAGGGGGAAATAAATTTATTTCTTTTAAAAATCTTTTAAAATCATGAATAAGAAAGTAGGACAAGGTTAATATGGAGGTCTCTTTCGTTGTTTCCATATATATGTGTAAAGTTGAGATTTCTTACAACATATATTTATGAAAATAATATAATTATAAAATCCTATTTGTATTTGGTATGCATAATTCAAACTTAATTAATTGAAAATTTAACCAAAATATAATAAAACGTTACCATCTGGGCAAGCTTCAAAATGATATCTTTCTGATACAACCCACACCCGGAACATATATCGCGCTGAAAAACAATTGATTGCCAGTGTAATTAGCAAAAAAAATATAAAAAGAACTCAAACCAGATGAGACACAAGCATATATAATAAACTTATTTCATAAAAGTTTAATAGGTTTTATATATTTATAAATTTTGTATCTCATAAATATTATTAAACTATTTAAATGAAGTTTATTTTGTTATCAGGTTTCAAATGGAAGTCAATCAAGCTTTAGATATTTACATAAACATAATTTAAAAATCGTACCTTATCTTATCGAAACCCAAAGGTTTTATCTGATTGCTTATTACCCATGTTTTGGGTATTAATTACTTCTTGTTTATCCTTATTTCAAGTAACCACAAGAGCTGGCTTTACCCTCACATCATCATCATCATCATCACTAAGTGGCCTGAAAACCACACATTATTGAATATCGACAAACTTCACATCGTTAATGAGCTTTTTTATCTATAAACGCAACCTATTGCAGGAAAGCTCATTGACCAATCTTGCTCAAGAACTTCACAATCTCCCATCTTTGACTTGCCATCACCATTTTGTGCTTCCATTTGCAACGTGTTCTTCTAACCCTAAAATAAAGACAAAAAGAACTCAATTTTCAGCCCTAAATGTGAAACACTTTAACATATAAATTAAGATATGAGCAAGCAGTCGTCTGTCTCTCTCTCTCTAAATTCCGCACTCAATTATTTCTTTTCTTTATAAATAACACAAATCAGCAGCTACATGCTACCCTCATATACGTAAAACATGGCATTAAGTTAAAATATTATACCGTAAACAACACGACAATAGTCAGAGGCGGTTCAAGCTTTTTAAGGGCTTAAGGCGAACATAAAAACAGGGGCCCTTTTTGGATTATATCTTATAACAACCATAATAAGTATAAAATTGGCTAAACCATAGAATAGGTGGATAAAACATACCAAGAGCTTGCTAGATTTCTTGGTACTTATATTCAGTCATTCTGTGTAACCAAAACTGTTGGTGTTAGCTTTGTCCTTATTAGTTAAATAGTTTTTTATCTGCAAAACGTTTGGAATCATAAGACATGTTAAAGATAAGGTTAATTTAAATCTGTAAAAAAAAAACTTGAAATTAGAGAAACAGTGGACGCGAATCAGCGATCTAGCAAAGATATCATAAAAACCAAAATCAGAACTTCATACGTAAACTCGTAAAGAAAGTAATACAACCTGAGTGAACTTATTCGAAAATAAACATACCCCTTTGGCTATTTCGAGTAAGCAATCTTCTATCGAAGATTGGAGCAACGTATTCAATAACTCGTGTTCACGAACTGATTCAACAGTTGCTTGAAGGCTTTTCCTCAAATGCCTGCAGAGATCGCTGATGTATCCGATATCTTTGAGTTCAATTTCGAACCTAACTTGCCGAGCCAAAGCTGTAGTGGTCTGTATGACATATGACTTCAGTTCAGGATCATGCACGACGTATTTGTGGTCCAAATGGTGAACAACCGAAGCCAATATCAACTGTTTGTTCTCTGTGACATAAATAATCATATTCAATTCAAGAAACATAAAAGTCGACCAAGCCAAACCAAACCTCAAGGACAAAAATTGCATTTTACTCAAAGATTTTAGAGGCCAACAAAGTGGACCAGAAATTCAAATTCACTAAAAACGAACATATAGAAGAAATAAAATCCAAGCAAACAAATACAGGATCATGTTAGCAAACAAACCTTTAGTGGGTATCCCAAGCAAACCACAGCCGAGACATCGATATCATTCTCTGCAGCTACCATACAACTGATTCTGCCAAAATTAAAAGCGTCTTTTTAGTGACAGTTTTTGTACGTGATCATTACGAACTGCAACTATTTAGCCGTTACCTTGAACCCAATGATATTCCAGCCAAAATCAAAGAATGTCCGGGGTACTTGGCAGCAGCGTTTCTTACGATATCCGAGTGAAACCCGACAAGTTTTTCGGGCTTTGGAGCGGCCTTTCTTCTACCATAAATGTCTGCCAGACACAGATAGTTACACTTGCACTGAGTGAGAGTTTTTAGATAAAACATATGTATGAAAACTCACATGGATAGTCAAAATGTCATTTTTCAGTTCTAAGTTCTGCCTATTGCATGGGTGAATTCTCACCAAGACTATATCTGTAACTAAAAAGCACTACAAACATCCATTCAGTTCTAAGCTTCTTAATTTGGCAGCACCCGTTCAGTTCTTAACTTCTTAGTTTGGCACCAAAAGTAAAACTATATAATGATTAATTAAAAAAAATATGTATCTTAATTGCAAATCATCAATCTAAAAACCAAATTCATCTGTTATATTTTCAATTTTTAAGATATACTCTCGGGTTATTAGGAGATGTTGTAATAACTAATATATTTTTCTTATACACATGAATTATGTTGTGATTAAAGCTCACAAATATGAAACTCTACAATGAACCTGTTTACCGATTAAAAGTTCAATATGATGCATACAATGCTGATTGTATTCAAATTACTCAAATCAAACTGTAAAACTAAAGCAATTACGTCGTAAAAACGCATATTGAACCGAATTACCTGACCAAACAACCTCCAGTTGCATCCAAACATGGTAGACCAGCACCCAATCCTTCCAAAACCACCACCCAAGCTACTATCATCGTCAATCGTCACTTGTCCGGCGATCGGAGGTCATCTCCACCGTCGGTAGTCACCACCACCGCTTCCATTCGTCTAAAAAACTAACATCCGCCATGGTTAAACTTTAGATCTGACCAAAACTACCAACTATAAATCGGAATGAATATTACAGATACCAATCTTACCTCGTCGTGGATTTGCACCCGGTGTCTTCCATTGTCATGGTCGAAGTCAAGAACCACCACCGCAAGTCACCACAGTCGCCGATTTGTGGTTCCCAGCCACTATTTTTGCTGTATGTTTTCGAATATTAACAAACCCCAAGTATAAAATCAATTATTAACAAATCCATTGATGAACTTCTAAAGGGAGGTTGCAGGCACGGCTATCTTTCCAATCTGATTTATAAGAGAAGAAGATTATCAAAGACTTCTTAACAATCATCCAATTACATCATGAAGAGCAAAACTGAATTGAACTAATTCTACAAGTTCATATTTCAATTTGAAATATTACCATATCTGATATTAAAATTCAAACTTTAGCTATCTTTTTTATAAATATAAACTGCAATATGAAAGAAAAATAGTTAACAATCACCTTAACATAGTCAAACACCCGCTCAAATCTATAGATATAGATTTTTTTAACACAACCCGTGTATACATTAATTATCAGTCCAAATAAAAAGCAATTTCTTAAACCATCTTTCACAGCATCACATGAGTCATATAACCATAACAACCATTAAAAAATATAAAAAAAGCATAGGAATCTCAGCAATCATATAACCAATGAATTTTGACATGCTCATAAACAAATAATAATGATTTTCATGCTTATTAAAATGCCAATCTGTTAATATTATAGATATAGCCAGAGAGATCAAACAACAGCTCATCCGAAGTCAAATAAAACATAATAAACAAATAAGCTATTCCTCGAGAATCATTTGAATATGAATTAAATTGACACATGAATTAAATTGACACAGACACATCCAAAAAATATCCCGCTTCATGAGAAATACAAATTAATGCAATCTGTGTTCTAACTTCTAAAATTCACATATCAAATCAAACCAAATATGAATCACATTCATTATGTTTGTCAGCACGGTTACACGAAAACTGTTCGAAAATGACCCAATAAACACATACTTCCTTCAATCAAACAAGTTTCTCAAATCATTTGCATCAGAACACATAAACAAACACAAACGATTAGCGATTCAACAACACAAAACGAACACAACATGAAATTCATCCTCAATCAAACAGATTCCTTAAATCATTTGGATCAAAACATATAAACAAACACAATAAATTATCAATTAAACAATAGAAAACGAACACAAACATAAACTTCATCCTCAATCAAACAGATTGCTTAAATCATTTGCATCAAAACATGAGGTTTCTCAAATCTTTTCATCAAAACATATGAACAACCACAAGCGAATAGCCATTAAACAATAGAAAACGAACACAACACGAAAATCATCCTCAATCAGTATATGTTTCTTAAATCATTTCATCAAAATAAATCAACAAACACATGCGATTAGTGATTGAACAATAGAAAACGAACACAACATGAAATTCATTCATTCATTTATCAAATCAAATCAAATAAAACAATGAGAAAACTTACGGAATCCGAAACGGATGTACAACCAGAGGCGATACTCTTCAGCCGACGCATCATCACATTCATCCTGCTTAATCAAATCAAAACCCTAATTTTCAGATCTAACAACACTTTTTCAGAAATTCTACAACAAAATAACAAATTAAGCATCAACAAATGGAGGAAAATGGCACACGACACGCAATCCCCCTCCACCCTCTTCTCTATCAATAGCTTGAAGAAACCCTAACCGCCACCATCATTCTAACTATCGGATCTGATCTTTTCGCCGGATTTGTTCAACACGTGGTCATCAAACATGAGGACCATGGATACCGGTTCCACCTGATCCGTCTGATGTTGTTACCAGAAAACATTGTAGCCGCTGCTGGAATTTGGGAGAGAAAACATAAAGAACTTTGAAATCGAAATTGAGAGTGAGAGTGAGAACGTATGTTAAAGAATTTAAGTGTATTTGAACTTAGCAATGAAATTACACTATGCTTAAAATTTTCTCCTAATTTTGAAATGGAACCACCAATTGCAGATCGGAATCTTTGAGAGAGAGAAAGAGAGGAAGAGGGATTTGAAATTTGAAATGAGATTTTGAGATTTGGGGTTTGAATTTTGAAAGGGAAGAGGCCGCCTGAATAATCTGTGGGTTTTTTGAAATCAAACTCGATAGGGAATAGATCTGTGGATACAGAGAAAGCAAAGAAGAAGAAGAAGCGAGGAAAGGGAAAGAAGAAGAAGCCAAGTTAGGGTTTTTGGACGCACGTTTTGACTTGCAGGAAGAGAGAGAAAGAGGAAACAGACCTTAATAACCCAGCAATTGACAAGTAGGAAAGATAGTAAAGGGGGGCCTTGTGGTGTTGACAAGTAGGAAAGAGAGAAGGTTGGGGTGTTGTGGTGTTGACACATGGGATTTAGAAACATTGATTTATTATAATAGAGATTAACTTACTAATAATGATGAGGCACCAACCTCCTTGTGGTCTAATGGAATCAAGTACCAATTGATATCATTTGATCATAAGCTCGAGCCTTGTTGGTAGAGAGAGAGAGAGACAAAAGAGAGAAAAAAAAGGTATTATAAAATACCTATTTTTAAAATTCAAATTCAAAATCAAGTTTATAGAAGATATTTTTACAATTCAAGCTAGTATCATTGTTGGTAGAGAGAGAGACAAAAGAGAGAAAAAAAAAGGTATATAAAATACCTATTTTTAAAATTCAAAATCAAGTTTATAGAAGATACTTTTAAAATTGAAGCTAAACCCTTAGGTAACTATGGCTTAGGAATCAATGTAAGACACATAATCTCACTTGGGATCGTTAGTATTTGATGTAATGTTGTTTTGTAAGGCTTTTGGGCTAACTATATGTTACAGTGGCAGATCTAGAAAACCTTCATAGGGGTAACGTCTTAAAAGAAAGGGGTAACGAAATCGAAAAAACGTTAAAAAAAGGTCAATTTTTTCCAAAATTTACACTACCGTCGGAGCGCCAAGGGGTAGCGGAAGCTACCCCTTCTCATATGGTACATCCGCCCCTGATATGTTAGTCGTTTAAGTGATTTTTAAGAAAAGTGGCTTTTGTTGGTAGTTTAAAAAAATTATATTATATATATATATATATATATTACCTAGCATGCACATTGGAGACATAATCTTGAAATTTTAGAGATTCTTATATTTTTCTTTTTATTCTAGTCTCTATCTTCATCTTCAAAATATACAGTTTTGCTATGATGAGTCTCTATATATAAAGATTCACTATTCACATATTTAAAATTTAAAAGTATACCTCAAACATGGGTAATAATAATAATAATAATAATAATAATAATATAGAGACAAAGATGATGAATGAGAGACGTGAGAGCTTGAATTTTTTTTATAGAGGACATAGAGATTTCTAAAAAGAACACTCTTTTAATAGTAAAGCCTTAATAATAGAATTTAGAAAACGATTTAGTAGAATTCTCATTATTCAAAAGCGCCAACCTCTCTTGTGACTTGATGGTTTACAAAAAAAGATTGAAATCCTAACATCACAAGTTCGAGGAATGGCAAAGAGAAAAAGATAGAAAAACAAAAGGTATTTTAGAATACCTATTTTTTTACTCCAAAATCAAGTTTTTAGAGGCAATTTTTTAAATATAAATAATAATTCACATTTTTATCTAAATAAAAAGATTTTAGAATAAAATTTACCTTTTGTGATTGGAAAGGTAAAAGAAAACGTGTATATGAAGAACCAAGATATATTGTAGTTTAAAAGTGTGACGATCTTAAATTGTTAATTTTCTTTTGAAACATAATTCATAGAGTTGTCATGTTTTTTTTTTCTTAACCAAGAATTATCTTTTGAAAGATAATTCATAGAGTTGACATGTTTTTTTTAACCAAGAAACTCACAAACATACTAACTAATTCTAGTTCCACTTTTGTACCCTATCATACCCTATAATAGGGTATAAAAATTCATGGTTTGATTTAGAAACATGAAACCATTCATGCCTATAATCATCTCATTAGGATCATAAGTTGTCATCTTGTATTATAAGATACTTTCATAATATCTAATAGTTGCATTTTGATTATGTTAACCAAAAGTTAACGTTCACATTAAATACAGATATCATAAAAAGGAATTCTAAAATACATTCTTTTAATGTTTGAAGCGAATTTTGTATTATATTATTCAAACTACTAAATCCGGAGCAACAAGTATAAAAAATGAAAACAAAATAATTGGCCGTTGACATAGCCTTTAATTTATAATTAAAAATTAAAGGTTATGCCAACGTCCAATTATTTAATTAAACGCTATGTCAGCGACCAATTATTTATTTTCCTTTTTTTATACTTGTTGCTCCGGATTTAATAGTTTAAATAATATATCCAAAATACGCTTTAAACATTAAAAAATGTATTTTGGAATACCTTATTCTTTTTCTTCATCAACTACCAAGTTCGAACTTGGATCTTTTGGTTGCTAATAGAACTTGGAAACCATCAAATTGGCACATGAAATTAGTAATGATCCGCCATGTGGCGGCAGTCCAGTCAACATTTGGGGCATTTGTTTAAGGGGAATTCTATTCTCACACCTCATTATCTATTTGCACACCCTGGATTTTCAATACGCATCGTATAGACCTATACGATGCGTATTGAAAAAGTTAAAAAACATTGCAGACTGGCAGGTGCAGGTGTTGTCTGGCGGCTGGCATCATACGCATCGTATAGGCCTATACGATGCGTATTGGCACCCTGAATTTTTTAAGTTTATTTTTTGTGTGTTGTGTTGGGATTTTGGTGTTTTGGGTTTGTTATTGGTGTTTGTTATTAGTTATTTCTATTTTAATAAGTTTTAAAATCTTTATTATTTTTATATCGTTAAGTATCGTATTATTTTTATATCGTACCGTATCACATTTTTAACTTAATATCGTATTATCGATTGTACGTAACCAAGCATACCAATCTAAACAGTTAAAATAAACAATCACAAATACAAATAAACTGAAACTGCAAATTTAATTACATAATAAGTTTGTACATACACAGGCAATTGTTCAAAATACATAAACCGTCAAAATACAACAAAAGTACAACGATCCTAAAGCTATGGATCCTGAGTGGTGCCTGAGGGCCCTGCCCCCGTAGTGCCTGAGGTCCCTGCCCCTGATCCGAACCGGACTGCTCACCACGACGGAATGCCTGGATCGCCTCCATGAGAAGACGCTCCATACGGCCGTGAGCGGCCTCCATCCGCGCCTGCATCCGGTCCTCCAACTCAGCCAACGCACGTGCCACAGGTGGATCGAGCTCGTCGTTGAATACGTGCTGGGGGTACTGAGGCACCCCATGTGGCTGCGCCTGCTGTGCCGGAGCACCTAATGGAAATGGAGGCGGCGGGGGAGATGGTGGTGGCTCAACGTGGTCATCATCGTCGCCATCGGAGTCATCGCCGCCGTCGCCCTCTGCGGCATCACCATCTGCCGGCTGACCCTCACCCTGTGCCGGCTCCGGAAGCAACTCCGGTAGCACGTCTTGCAGAGCAGCGGGGGCGAACACCTGCCCGTTCCCTGCTATAAATCGCAGACCTAGCCCAGGGAAGTCGCGCGTCATGTGCATGCCGATCAGGGTAGTACGGGTCAAAAAGCTCGGCTCCACCACGCCCTCATCCAAGAATAATTGGTCGTGCTGGGGAACAAGGCCCAAGGAGACGGTGATACGTGTGATGTACGCCCCCCCGTACAGCACAGACCTGTCCTGCCTATGGAACGTCGTCGCGAACCACTGGGCTAGGCAGTGATGGAGGTCGCACCTCTCCCCCCATATAAGGCAGTACAGGTAAAAGAGATCCCCCTGAGTGCACCACTCGCGACTCTGCTCGCGTGGTGCTATAGATGTGGCAATAAGCTTGTGCAGGTAGCGGTAGAGGGGATCGGTGATAAAGGAAGCCCTCTGCTTCGACGACGTGCCGAAGCGACGCGTGCTGATCACCTGCCAGAACCTCATCAGAGTCGTACGGGGGTCCATCCATATGTCGTCGGTGTAGATGGGGGTGTCTAACTCCTCCACCCTATAAAGGCCGCAGTGCTCGGCAAACTGTCTGAGTGACATCAAATGCCACTGCCCCGCTAGACGAAAGCTTACAACTATCCACGGGTCGTCCTCGTCGTCATCCTCCTCCGGACGGTCTGTAGGCCTGGGAGCAAAGTCGAAACTCGACAAAACATCGCACGCCATGACCCTGTAAGACGGCGTGTATGCAATATCGAACAACATGTTACACAGTGTGGTTAGTATGCATGTCGTATACAAAACAAAGAAAAAACAGTAACAAATAGTATACCTCGACCATGGAGTATCGTGTCCAATGAACTGTCGGGCTCTCGCCGCCTCCTCGACCTCTTCTAGACATCCCCAATGGAGGGTACAGTGGCCGCCAATCTCCATACGACGAAACTTTTCACATCTGTGATAAGCCTCGCTCCTCTCCTCGAACCTCAGATAATCATTCTCCAACAGGGGATCCTCTCCAGGTCAACGCCACGCCAGCGCCCACGTCCAGCGCCACGCCCGCGCCCGCGCCCACGGCCACGCCCACCAGGCACCGCCATCGCGATCAACGCCCCCGCCGCTCCATGTGCGCGGCCACGTCCACCTCCACCACCACCACCACCGCCACCTCGACCGCCACCTCCACCGCCTCTCCCTCTACCCATAGTGACTTCCATATCTGCATGATTAAATAATTTTAATCAATTTTTTTTCAAAATATAACAATTTTTATTTAATTTAAAAAAAAATATAACACCGCCACCTCCCCGGACGACCCCGACTATATATTATAATTATTATCTATCTACGACGTATTAGGTTTCGAGGCTCGATACGGAACTACGCGCGATACGGACGTTTCGACTAAAAAATAAATAAATAAACAATATATTTACGACGTCTTAGGTTTCGACGCTCGAAATGGACCTAATCGCGTTACGGACGACCCGAACGGTATATTATAATTATTATCTATCTACGACGTATTAGGTTTCGAGGCTCGTTACGGACCTACGCGCGATACAGACGTTTTGACTAAAAAATAAAAAATAAACTATATATTTACGACGTCTTAGGTTTCGACGCTCGAAATGGACCTAATCGCGTTACGGACGACCCGAACGGTATATTATAACTATTATCTACCTACGACGTATTAGGTTTCGACGCTCGTTACGGACCTACGTGCGATACGAACGTTTCGACTAAAAAATTAAAAAACTATATATTTACGACGTCTTAGGTTTCGGCGCTCGAAATTGACCTAATCGCGTTACGGACGACCCGGACGGTATATTATAACTATTATCTACCTACGACGTATTAGGTTTCGACGCTCGAAATGGACCTAATCGCGTTACGGACGACCCGAACGGTATATTATAATTATTATCTATCAACGACGTCTTAGGTTTCGACGCTCGTTACCGACCTACGCGCGATAGGGACAGTTCAAATGTTCTTGAAAAAACACTGAATTTATGAACCTATACGATGCGTATAGGCTCATACGTATCGTATCAGTTCAAATGTTCTTGAACAAATAATGAAATTATGAACCGATACGCATCGTATAGGTCGATACACATCGTATCAACCCATCTGTTCTTACCAAAAATTTGAAGTTTTGAAACGATACGATGCGTGTAGGCCGATACGCATCATATCGATTCAAAAGTTCTTGAAAACCCCCCAAAAAACCCTAGTTTTAACCCAAAAATCACACTAAACCAACGACTAAAATGCAAAATTGAAAACGTTAAAATGGTGAGGGTGTGGAGATGAATACCGTACTAGTCTTCGATCTTGAAATCTCGAGCGTATGTCGACCGTATGTATACCACCGTATGTGTGTGTATTTGGGTGTATTTTGAGTTTTGTTTGTTTTTGGATCGTATAAACCCCCCGTGTTTTAAGGGGTTTATATCGTTTTCTCATTCTATACGAATCGTATAGATCTATACGATGGGTGGTAAATTACCTATATACCCCTGTTTTTTAAATAAATCCAGGGGATAATACGAATCGTATAGATCTATAGGATGCGTATCTTAGGGGCAATACGATACAACTTTGGCCTATACGATCGTATATGCCATAGTTTGAAAATTTAGTTTTTCGTGTTTTCCTCGGTTCAACGCGTATACGAGTCGTTTTTTGACGAACTTTCGCATATTTTGTCGTTTTATGACGTATGACTTCAACATACGTCGTTTCGGTGACGTTCGGTTGTGTGCGAATATCGTATTTTACGATTACGTACAGCATTGTTTGAAGTCCACTTGCACTCTATAGTGTCGTGTTATATGTATACGCTCGTGGAAAATATCAATAGTCGCGTATTTTTGCGTATTTTAGAGCATTATAGCATATTTTAAGGTATTTTAACATATTTTCTTGTATCTTAGGGTATTTTAAGGTATTTTAGCGTATTTAATTTTATTTTGACGTATTTTACCATATTTTCGAACATTTTAGCGTACTTTAGAGCATTATATCGTATTTTAATGTATTTTAACATATTTTCATCTATCTTATGGCATTTTAAGGTATTTTAGCGCATTTTAGCGTATTTCGGCATATTTTAGCATTTTTTTTGCGTATTTTGATGTATTTTACCGTATTTTCAAACATTTTAGCGTACTTTAGAGCATTATATCGTATTTTAAGGTATCTTAACATATTTTCATGTATCTTAGGGCATTTTAAGGTATTTTAGCGTATTTCGGCGTATTTTAGCATATTTAGCGTATTTAATTGTATTTTGACGTATTTTACCGTATTTTCGAACATTTTAGCGTACTTTAGAGCATTATATCGTATTTTAAGGTATTTTAACATATTTTCATGTATCCTAGTGCATTTTAAGGTATTTTAGCGTATTTTAGCGTATTTCGGCGTATTTTAGCGTATTTAATTGTATTTTGACGTATTTTCCCGTATTTTCGAACATTTTAGCGTACTTTAGAGCATTATATCGTATTTTAAGATATTTTAACATATTTTCATGTATCTTAGGGCATTTTAAGGTATTTTAGCGCATTTTAGCGTATTTCGGCGTATTTTAGCATATTTTAGCGTATTTAATTGTATTTTGACGTATTTTACCGTATTTTCGAACATTTTAGCGTACTTTAGAGCATTATATCGTATTTTAAGGTAGTTTAACATATTTTCATGTATCTTAGGGCATTTTAAGGTATTTTAGCGCTAGCATATTTTAGTGTATTTAATTGTATTTTGACGTATTTTACCGTATTTTCGAACATTTTAGCGTACTTTAGAGCATTATATCGTATTTTATGGTATTTTAACATATTTTCATGTATCTTAGGGCATTTTAAGGTATTTTAGCGCATTTTAGCGTATTTCGGCGTATTTTAGCATATTTTAGCGTATTTAATTGTATTTTGACGTATTTTACCGTATTTTTGAATATTTTACCGTATTTTCGTATTACAAATTAATCAATATAATGCATTGATTTGGAAATAAACAAATGGAATACATTATACAAATAAATTATTCTTTAAAATTACAAATCAATTAATAACAAGCAATGTAGGGTCAATGTTAGGCTTCCTTAGCATATCATACCACGCTATCCGTTCCGTGTAGTTTTCTGTCCAACGTAAAACTTCTTGGCGCGCGCGTCTACTCCACGTAAGGTTCGGTGGCGGCATTAGATAGTCCCCTTCAAGTCTGACGTGGATGAAATGACCACGATTAACAAAGAACAGTGAAACGAACTGACGGGGGTCATGTGCGTACTCTGGATCATATAAGGGAAATACAGTAGAACAACCTTGGATGTCTAATATGTGAACAATCACACCAAACCTATTGGCAAGAAGGAGTGCTGCTTGAGGCATCTCCATCCAATGTTCCCTGGGTGCCATTCCAACCCCGGTAAAATCTATTCTCTATACTCGTTGGTCGTAGTCCCCTGGTACTTCACTATCGAAGATGTACTTCCACATTTCTTTGTTCGGACCCGTCAGCTCTTCAAGTAGTTGGTTTCGAATATACCCAAAGTAATATTGTTCAAACCCTAAACCCACAGCCGCCGCCCGAAACCCACAATGTCCATCCGACCTGACATATTTTATTCTTGAAATGTAGGGGTGGAACACTTTTGGAATTTGTTTTTTGTATCTGTGCGCATATTCAAGCATTCCCTCATCAGTGATTAACGGAAAGGCATTGCCCTTGCCAGGCTCTTCTTCACGTGAAGATGTTGAACGACCGCGTCGATTTAATGACCTTTGAGACTTTAGAGACACTGCAGACGTAGACGGTATTAGGGAATCTTGCGATGGTACATAAGAGCTATGTCGAGGAGGGTCACACCTACTTTGTTATCTGGGAGGCCCAACTGAGCTATCTCTAGAAGCTTGCTCTTTTCTTTGTTGTTGGACCTTGGAAGTTGGCCGCCCGCGAGTGTTTTCTTGTACGACAGGTGGTTTTTTGTCGCTCATATATGGGTTTACCACTGCCATGATCTTCGATAAGACGCTTTTCCTCACTTGCGGGGGTTGGGTAGACAATTTTTGTTTCATATATTCTAATTGTTTGTCTACATCAACATCTTCCTCATCAAAATTTGATGGGTTCAGGTCAAGTTTTCTCCAGAAAATGTCTATATCTTCGAGCTGAATGATGCAGTCTGCAAAACAAAAAAAAAGAGCATTAGACAATCATATTAAATTAAGACAACAAAACATTTTTTATAAGTCTATAAGTACCTGTATTCTGCAATCTCTCCAGGCGACAGGCACATAACAACCCGGTGCCCTAGTACAGCTGGCAGCTACATGTTGATCCGAATGACCGCAACGTGTCTATTCTCCGTGTTAGCTCGTTTTCCAATAGGTTAAGAGCATGGATGGAAACTTTAAGAAGTAGGTTGCAAAACATAGGAATCTGAAGGTGGCTGTTCATTCGCTTGGTGCGGCTTTCTTCCAAGGATTTCTTTATTTGCGCATAGTGCTTTAGTACCAAGGTGTCCACCTTTTTCACCAGCGATTCCAGACTGCATCTCGGTGTAGTAAGCTGTTTCTTTAATGCAGCATGTGCGCCTTCAGTTCTGTTTGTTGTAGTTTGGAAGAATGTCAGGGTTTGATTGGTCCATGCAGATACGAACAATTGTCTGGAGGTGCTTAACCAGTTATTCCGTAGGTAATAAAAAACATCTGAAAAAAAATAAACATATTCAAATTATATATCAATTGGTATGAATGTATTTACTTAGAGAGAACATACATGTACGTTGTTGATTGACTAGGTGTCTCTGAAGGTTGAGGACGTTATATTTGTATAACTCTTCGGTAGCGGAATTACACACTGTTTTCCACTGGTTTATAAAGGCATCCCAATCTTGACCATTAAACGAACCCTTGCAGTGCTTCACAATATTTTGTAAGATGTGGAACCTGCAGAGATATCTGTGTGCGCCAGGGAATATTTTTCTACACGCGTTTATCAGTGCCTGGTCCCTGTTCGTTAGAATTACACGCGGCTCCATGCACTCGTGCAGCATAGACCTGACCCTCTCCAAGACCCAGACGTACGTTGCCTCCTACTCGTTTGAAAGAAATGCATGCGCAACACAGAAGGTGTGGTTTGTCGACGTCATACCCACAACTTGCAAAAATGGAAGATTGTACATGTTAGTCTTGTAGGTAGCGTCGATCATAAGCACATGCGGGAATGCCCTCCACATTTCAAAGGACTTATCGTAACAGAAAAATACATGTTGAACGACGTTGGTGGAAGGTTCCG
The DNA here is from genome assembly GCA_030545235.1 of Helianthus tuberosus. Taxonomy (NCBI): domain Eukaryota; kingdom Viridiplantae; phylum Streptophyta; class Magnoliopsida; order Asterales; family Asteraceae; genus Helianthus; species Helianthus tuberosus. The sequence continues at coordinate 195,855,489 of CM060364.1, read as the reverse complement.
CCTGTATATAATAGGTCATCTTTTTTTCCTGGAGGATTTGTTCTAGTCGTTGCATGGGAGACGGTTTTTTCTCGAACTTCGCGGCCCTAATCTTTTGGCGAGCGTTGTGTATTTCTTTCGGGACACATTTGTTCTCAGGGTTCTGTTCGGTTACGGCCTTCCAGATTGTATGGGGATGTATGTCTTGATATGTCAGCTCTTGCACCTGCCTAAACGCATTAGGAGTAAGCCTCCTGGCATACGCGTAACCCTCCAGATGTTCAGCAGGGCCGTGGTTGTGCGCCTCATTAAAATTTTTGTTCAGATAATCTATCCGCCAAGCCCGACGACTCTGGTCGAGACGACCTATCACCATAAAAGGGCACGCACATTTTTTGCTGCCGGTTTTCCTAACCGTGACCTTACTCTCATGCTCGCCGCTACGACAACATTGGAGCCACACCCGGTTATCCTTGGACCGTCTGGTAACAATTATGTATCTGTTGGCTAAACCCCTTCGTTTTACCCAACTTTCCAAATCATCACGGGATAAAAAATCCTAAAAATATAACAAATAATTTAAAAAAATATAACAATTTTAATTAATTTTATAAAAACATAACATTTTAATTAATTTTGTAAAAATATAACATTTTTTAATTAATTTTTTATCCTATTTACAAAATATAACAATTTTGAATGTATTTTTTCTTTACAATTTTTTATTATTGTGCAAATTATTATTGTTTTTTATTACGAGGATCGTGCGAATTGTGCATCGGTTTTGAAATGAATGAGGTAACAAGTATTAAAACACGTAGAAATTGAGATAAAGTAAAAGAGAGGCTTGATAAAACATCGGATTGTTTCGGGTTTAGAAACTTTGACTATTCCAAAGTGAATCGAAAGTCCTTTCAAATTAGGGAAACGTGCTTTGGCCTATAGGTAAAATACTCTCGTCGAGAAGCGATTAACGGTACTTTACCCTTCCAGTTACTACACATCCCTAATCGATTGAAAAATCAAAACTTTGGCGGGATTAAAAATCGAGGAACGGGACTAGTCGACAAGATGCGGGTTTCACCCCTAACTTGAAGATTTCGTACCATAAGTGTGGTTGGTATTCGTCGGGTCAAGAAAGTTAATTCAGACACTTTGATGAGGGTCCACTAGAGTTTGAATTGGAAACTTACCATCAAGATGTGGATCTCACTCCTAACTTGATGGCGTAATTTCGTGCAAAATTGAATAAGCTGACTAAGAGTCATTCACCAAATTATGGGTTTCACGCCTATTTTGGTGAAATCATCTCGTTTGTATAATACGAGTGTCTTCAACTCTTCAACGAATATTTTAATTAATATTTAAAAAAATATTTTAGTGTATTTTTTATAATATTTAAAAAAATATAACAGGTTTAATTAATTTTATAAAAATATTTCATATAACATTTATTAATTAATTTTTATCCTATTTGAAAAATACAACAATTTTAATGTATTTTGTATTAACAATTGTATAATAATTTAACAGAAAAAAATATAACATTTAACAAAAATATATATCATTCGTACCTGATCAGTTTTGTATGAAACTTCAGGGTAAACGGGTGTCTCGTCACCCAATGACTCTTGCACGGGTGGCTCGTCACCCAATGACTCTTGCACGGGTGGATCGTCACCCAATGACTCTTGCAAGTAAGAAGGGTGACTAAGGTCTCCTTGTACTCCCGAGGGACCACTAACGAAAACGTTATTGCCATATTCTTCCTGTCCGTACGAGGGAACGTAACCGGGTTCATAAAACGGAGACCTATAACCTTGATCATGGCTACACGCGTTCAAATCTGGTAGCAACGGTTGGCGGGGCATAGCAGACTAAAAAAAACCAATGGGTAAACGGTAATGGTAAGTTTAACGCCGAATAGAAAAAAGTAAATATATATACTGACCTCGTTGAGGTCTGGCAACGACGATTCATTATGACAGGGACGATATATAACAACCCTCCTGAATATTTTTCGACTCCTCTAAAATATATTAGAATATCCCTATATGTCTCTAAATACACCCCGTATGTGAAAACCGAGCCCAAAATATGACATAGCATTAAAAATAAATTAAAAACAAGAAAAATGGTGTTTAGGCGGGCCGCGTAAGCCACCCCTTAAGCTTACGCGGGCCGCGAGAAGGTGAAAGCTGGCGAAACCCTGGGCTGCCACGTGGCAGCCACATGTCGAGACTAGGGGTGGTGACCGGTCAAGGCTAAGGTCTACGCCCCTATGTCGCGGGCCGCGTAGACCAAAGCCAAACCTTACGCAGGCCGCGTAGACCGAAGCCAAACCTTACGCGGGCCGCGTAAAAGGCCAAATCAGGCCCTATAAGTAGCATGCATCAGCCTTCAGTCAGAAATCGCTCACGAACACTTTCTCTCTCGAATTTCTTAAAGAATAGGCATTATACTCGGGTATAATACCCCCTAAATAACGAAGTTCTACTCCGTTGTAAGTATCATAACCCCTGGATACGTATTAGATACTCTGCCCGATTGATCTAGGGTTCCGTAACGGCTGTCGTGGTTCTGCCCGACGTAGTCATTGGAATGCCGTCTCGGGGAGGGTATTACTAATGTTAAAATGGGTTATTATACTAACACGCGTGCATTTGTGTAATTTATAGATTATTCCCAGGAAACCCTTACAGAAAATCTAAAACAGCAATGTGAGTAATCTCCTTTTTGCAAATTGTTTTTACAAAACCTCACACAATTAATTATATATAAAGCAGTTATTGAGTATTTGTAAGGATACAATTATCGTCGGCATGTTGGGGTTTTGTATACAAAATTTGTTACTGCCTTGCGAGGGGTAACATTTCCACAAGTCGGGTTTGACAGTACCGTGGGTGGTAATTGATATGACTTGGAAACAAATATAATTGCGAGATCACCCTCAATACTGTACAATGGATTTTATTTAAACTTAACTAAACTGGGATTCACTCACCAGTATTTGCCACTGACAAAATATTTTTAAACGCGTTTCAGGTAACAAAATGTGAAAGCCAAATAAAAGGCAGCTGGACAGCACTGAAGGCTTGGAAAAGTGGCAATAAAGTTACCTAAAAAGAAATAGATGTTTTTATTAAATAAAAATAGGATTTATTCCTATGAAAATGTGTGTACTTAAAACTTGGGTTTTATCCCATGTGTTTAATATTATGAAAGTGTGGTATTTTACTCTGATAAAATATTTCCTAACTACGGTCCTGATGAAAATTCCGCTGCCAAAATTAGACAATACCAGATACCACCGAAACTGGCCGCGGCCGCCCGTTCCTGTATTTGAATACGGGGACGGGGGTTGCGACAGAAGGTGGTATCAGAGCTAAGCCACTGATTCAGCCACAGAAGTGTTCTGCTGACACCAAAATTCAAATTGTTAGGAAATAAATTACGAGAATACGTGCACAATTGTAATTTCTTGTTATGTGTTATTTGACTATTTGTTAGTTTAAAGTATGAGCGACCAAGGACCATCTGACGCGTACCGTCAATTGTCTGGTTCGCCTAGAAGCGAAGGTGCCTCTTCTCAGCCTGCCCTCTCAGGGTACTCTGCTGATATGGAAGAAGGAATATTCGTGTTTAAGGCTCAGTCTGAAGAGCCATTCCCTCAGAAAAAGAGAGGATGGTTCAGTCGAGGGGCACATGAGTGTAGGAAGCGTATGAAAAAGTTACAAGACCAGAGAGCACTAGCAGCAGCTAAAAAAGAAACCGATGCCTATGCCCAGGAAATGATTAATAGGGGTATAGCCAACATCCACATCCTAGCAACCACTGCAGCTGACCCTAACCTGGAACAAATGATAGCACCCCAACCACAACCACTAATTCCTGACCAACCAATGGAAATAGAAAACCTTGAAAATCAAGTAGAAATGCATGATTTCAACCCGGAGGAAATACCTAGGGTACCAGCACCTAACCCCTTAAACCTAAATTATGACCCGTGGTGGGATGACAAAAGGGACTACGTGCAACGTTACCCGATACACGAAGACATACCCATGCAGAACCTAGGAGCCTACCCAGGGTTAGATCCTCTAGATCCCTATTACGATAATGATGTATTCATTAGGGAGATTCTAGAAAATCCTTACCCATACCAGGCCCCTACACCTCCGTACCAGGAACCCGCACCCCAGTTTCCGAACCCAGTCCTAGAACCTGCACCCCCAATGAGTGCAGAAAATGTACAAGAACTTAGGACATTTGGTGAGGAAATTTTAGAAAATAGTGAAAGGATGAGATGGGTGGGAGAGCGACTCGTCTGTAAGTACTACGAGCGCAATATGGATTTCTGGATGAATCCATATCCGTAGAAGTGATGGTAGAGAAGGTTATAATAATAATAATAATAATAATAATATATAATAATAAAATATGTGTGTATGTGTAGAAAAAAAAAATTACGGATGCCTACTATTAGTAATGTAACTTTAAATTTCAGTCGGTATTGTAATTTTAATTTCAGTACTGGTGTGTAATAGATGCATATTATATGAATAGAGTAAAGTCGCAATGATCGACGCTTTTGACCAAAATGCGTGTCGTGTGATTGGCTATATTAAATATTATTTTTTGATATTAATACGTGGTAAATGTTTAAAATTTAGATGGCCGACGAAGGGAATCAGGAAAATCTGAATAACGATAACCAGAGTAACATTAACTTGGTTAATGAGAATCCGAACAACAACAATAACAATGGAAACCAAGTGGATAATAGTGTCATCCAACACATAGTGGCACAAGGAATTATAGATGCAATGCCATATATTCTTCAAACTGTTAAGGATGCAGAAAATAAAAGTAAACATAGCAGTAAGCGACCCTCTGAACCTGCAAACAGCGTGAACAATGGACACGTACTTCAAGTGCCCATTCCCAAAAGAAGAAGAACCATGCCTTATGGTTGTTCTTACAAAGAATTCTGGTCCTACAAACCAATAGAATTCTCGGGCAATGAAGGACCCATTGCAGCTCTACGCTGGATAGAAAAGACTGAGGCTGTTTTAAAAATAAGCAAGTGTGCTGAAGAAGACAAGATAATGTTTGCTTCTAATCTGTTTAAAAACTCAGCCTTAGAATGGTGGAACACTATCCTCCAGTCAAGAGGAAGCGATAGGATTTACAACATGGAATGGGAGGAATTTAAGAATATGGTAGAAAGGAAATTCTGCGCTCCCAATGAAAATGAACAAATAGCAAATAAGTTTCTGAACCTTAGAATGACCGGGGTAGATAGTAAGGGTTATACTACTACATTCTTTGAATATGCTAGAATAGTACCAACCCTTGCATCACCTGAACCGGTATTAATCTCCCGTTACATCTGGGGATTAATTGGAGAGATTAGTGTAACACCCGACTTAATAAATCAAGATTTTAATAATAAAATACACATTTTAATGCTAAAATGTGACTTTACAAAAACTTTTCATACTAACATTCCCACATGTTTACAACATTTCAAAAAAAATATACAACTTAATGTAATTGAATTCGTCGTTTAAAAGATACGACGAAACACCGCGTGGAAGCTTGTATTTTATCGTGTTCGGTTCCTCATCGAGCTTGATCTTCATCCGGGCACTCTTGGCGATCACCTATGATCAAAACCAACTTAAAAGTTAGTTTTGATAGTTAAATAATAAGTTTAAACAAGTTCCATGGGTCAAACAACAAAAAAATAAAGTTTTTCCGGAACTAGGGGGCGTCGCGTAACGCCTAGGGGCTACGCGTGACGCCTAGCCCTCTTTTTCACAGAATGTTGCTTAAACTGTTGCTGTACATACCCAGCATGACCCGATTTCACGGAAACGAGCATAACCCTCTCGTTTTTAATCCGTTTTACCCGATTCTTTTTCCTACGCGTCCGTAATTTAATTCTCCATCATATGGAGTTAAAATCCAACATCCAACATAATAAATTTTGAGACTTCTAAGCCTTCGACTCGTTACCTTTTTATCGAATTTTAACCCGTTTATGCATTTTATCAAACAAACATATTTGTTTGATTCCTATATCACATACACTTCTTCAAATTAATGTTATCTACCATTTTAGGTTCTAATCACAGGTTTATTACACAATTTAAACCCGTTTTCGCTCGTATGCTTATTTTGACCCGTTAAGGGTATTTAAGCACTTTCGAGCCTAAAATCGCTTTCGATTGCTTCTAGCATTCCATCACCACATTTCTTATCCTATAATCTCCCACCACAACTGTATTTATGGTGGGTTTAATGTGGTGATCTATATAAACCAAATTTTACCTCTCGAATTATTATTTTACGGCAAAAACTCAAATAGTGCCATTTGACTAATATAATACCTCTTTCAGCTTCTATACTTATTCTAAGTATTTACCTAATCATAAAACTCGTTTCCAAACAACCTTTAAAGGTTGTTTGTTCGAATTAGCTAACAAGGGCGTTTTGGTCCTTTTTAGTCTTTCAATTACGACAAGGTCTTTTGAGAGCATGTTTGACCCATAATTCTTCTTTTGAGTTATGATCTTGTTCGAAAAGTCATTATGCTTTTCGAAACGTCACGACCCTCTTTTAAAACATTCGGTTTACCCATTTAAGTAACCCATTGTCTATCTAAGACTTCATTTAATGCTCATTGAACCTTACGTTCTAAATGAATAATTACTCTATTACACATACCTGGCTCGGGTCAATGTATTGACCTGTTTTAATGCCTTGCTATAATATTCGCTAAATAATAGCGATGCAAATATCATTTCTAGATTTATTCCTGAAATCATATAACTCGACAAGAATCATTAGTCGCTATTATCAAAAGGTGGTATCTTCACCCTTTGACCCGTTTGGTCTAAATGACCGATTATATTAGCGAGATGACATGTATTTTCATCTCGACTATATGACTCGCTCCGATTTACATCGTGCGGTCGTTTTACTTATAATTCATTTCTTAACACTTTTCGGCCTATTAAGGCTTACTTCATAAGTGTCTTTTAAAACCAATAGTTATGGTCGACGCGTGACCAATTTACTGTTTTACCCTTATTGTTTGTTTTAGTTTACCCTACAATGTAACCATTTAAAAGTTCATTTTCCATTTGTCATAAAATGATCGAATTACCGATTTAACTCCTTTTAAACCATCAACATGGTTTCTTGTCATGCTCGACTATCTTGTTCCGTACGTCTACACGCCAAAACATCATACCACAACTATGTATTTATCTTATTCGTAACTAATACGATAAGAGAATATTCTAAAGTATAAGACTAGTGTAAGCCATACTTACCTTACTTCCAAATTATGCTTTTCCGTCATTCTTGCTTCGTTTGACCCGCTTCATTCCCAAGCTTTCACCTAGCTTGTTAATTGTCAAACTATCATTGTAAATTGTAAGATGGTTAGATTAGTCATAATTATTCACGACTATTCCATCTCACTTATTTCATAAGTCGAAACTACTATTCGACTTCATGATTAGTTAACTTAGCTTATTAAAGTTAACTACTTTCGATCACATGATTTACAACATTAGTTCAAATCAACATGATGATTAGAACTCTTCTTGTTTCATATTTCATATAACTTTCCATATTATTCAAATACACATTTTCACTCTAATTTCAACACTTTAGTTTTTCATTTAGGCATTTTAACAAACACCTAATGTGCATACATTTTTTCACATTTACAACTAGTTCATAACTAGTTATTTTTACCAAGATTAATATCAAAATTCACCACTATCACTTATGATCAAATACTCAAACTTGCAAATTGTTTAAGTATTTCCCGATTACTTAACATGCATGATGATTCTAATCATAATCATATCATCAATTTCATCTTATGACTAAAACCCACTTAGCCTAGTGTGGGAATTCATTCAATCATTCAATTCATAGCATGTTATGTATGATCTTCACTTAGGGTTTCGTTCCTAAGCAAGTATACATCACTTATCTAGCCATAGCTTCTCTAATTCATGCCTAATTTGCGATTAGGATGATTATCAAATTTTTACAACTTCACGAATGTTAGAAATTCAACATACCTCACGACCCCCTTGACTTGGTGATCATGAATTTGTGTTCATGAATTGATTTGGCTCTTGATTTGGGCTTCAATTTGATCAATTTGTTGAACTAGGGTTTGGAGCCCTTGTTCTTGCTCCTGGGCGTACGCACACACACACACACACACACTCTATGTGTGTGTTGTGTTTTATGTTTTGTTTTTAATAAAACAAATTTCTTTGTTAGCAACTTTAGTCCCTCATGTTTTGTAACTTTATAAAAAAGGTTATTACCCATATTTTCTTCATTGTTTTAAGACACCTTTTTAACTAGGTTAATGTTCCTAGCTACTTGGTGAATTCGGGAAAGTTATGACTTAGTTTATTTTAAGTCCCGTTAACTCGGGCCTCTTATAAACTTTACTTCCTTAAAAGCTTTTATTCACGTTTTATTTAATATTAGGTTTAATTATTTAAATCCTAATATTTACCGGGTTAATTTTTACCACTAACGGTATTTTACCCATTCATTAATATTAAGGTGGTTTGATTACCAAACCCGTTTTCGGGTGTTACAATTAGACATGTAGTCAAGGCAGCTAGACCCCAAACTATAGAAGAAGCTGTAGAACTAGCAAATACCTTGCCAGATGAGTTAATCCGTACTAGAGAAGAAGACCAGAGGAGAAACCTAGCTTAAAGGCTTACCCAAGAATTCCGTTCTAGGAATTCCAACCGTAGGACTATAGGTTCTACCTCTGCACCATACTGCAAGGCCTGCAAGAAAAAACATTCGGGAAAATGCTCCACTCACTGCAATTTCTACAAGGCACCAGGACACAAGGAAGAAGATTGCAGGAGAAAGTCCAGTAATGGACTATGCTTCAACTGTGGAGAAAAAGGTCACATCAAGCCAAACTGTCCGAAACTAGCTCCAGCCGCGAACAACAAGAACATTAAATGCTAAAGCATTTGTTCTGACTGAAGATGAAGCCAAAATGATTCCGGATGTAATAGCTGGTACGTTTTTAGTTAATGATGTTTTTGCTAAAGTATTATTTGACTCTGGTATAGGTCAGGTTGTCTACATATTACCCTCCTCAGACCCTACCTTTGCTTTGCTATTGGTGGGATTTACTGAGTATGATGATGATTATTATTATTATTATTTGACTCTGGTGCAAACCAAAGTTTTATTAATACTTCATTTTGCAAACTTCTCAATCAACCATTAAATAAACTCTCACAAGAATGTCTAGTCGAGACAGCGAATGGAAAAACGGTTAGGATTTCTGAAATCTTGCAGGGAGCAAGAATAGAATTTTTAAATCAAAAGTTTATGGCAAATCTTTATCCTATGAATCTGGCAGGATTTGATATCGTATTAGGAATGGATTGGTTAATAGCCAAAAAAGCTAATATTTTATGTGATCAAAAGTCAATTCAAGTAAATTCACCAAGGGGTGAAAAGATCACAATTAAAGGTGATAAACCATCCAAATCCACTAAATTCATCTCTGTGATGAAAACTGCAAGTTATATAAGAAAAAGATCCATAGTGTATTTGATTTCTATAATCACTAACACCAAAGGAAAAGAACTAAAAGACATTCCAGTAGTATCTCAGTTTTCAGATGTATTTCCAGAAGAGTTGCCAGGGCTATCACCAGACAGAGAAGTCGAATTCAGAATCCATCTGCTACCCGGAACAGCACCAATTGCCAAAGCACCCTACCATTTGGCACCCGCCGAAATGCAGGAACTAAAGAAACAGTTAGATGAATTATTAGAGAAGGGATTCATACAGCCAAGCTCATCGCCTTGGGGAGCACCGATTTTATTCGTTAGAAAGAAGGACGGATCAATGCGTATGTGCATTGACTACCGTGAATTAAACAAGGTCACGATTAAGAACCGGTACCCATTACCGAGAATCGATGATCTGTTCGATCAATTGCAAGGAGCTCGATTCTTCTCTAAAATCGATTTAAGATCCGGATATCATCAATTAAAGGTACAGGAAGAGGACATTCCTAAAACCGCATTTAGAACAAGGTATAGCCATTATGAATTTACTGTCATGCCATTTGGTTTAACCAATGCCCTAGCCGCATTTATGGACATGATGAACCGAATATGTAAGCCATATTTGGATAAATTCATAATTGTCTTTATAGATGATATTCTAATTTACTCTAAAAGTAAAGGGGATCATGCAAAGCATTTGCACGCACTTTTAAGTCTATTAAGAAAGGAAAAACTTTACGCTAAATTTTCAAAGTGCGAGTTTTGGTTAGAGTAGGTACAGTTTCTTGGACATTTAGTTAATCATGAAGGAATTCATGTGGATCCAACAAAGATCGAGGTGATTACCAAATGGAAAACCCCTGAGTCACCAACCGAGGTTAGAAGTTTCTTAGGATTGGCTGGTTATTATAGAAGATTTATTCGAGATTTTTCTAGAATAGTCATTCCCTTAACCAAGCTAACCTGTAAATCCATTAAGTTTGAATGGGGACCAAAACAAGAAGAAGCATTTAGAATTCTTAAACAAAGATTAACTAATGCACCCATACTAGCATTACCAGAAGGAACTGGAGACTTTGTAGTCTATTGTGACGCTTCTAAGTTAGGTTATGGATGTGTATTGATGCAACGTCAAAAGGTTATAGCTTACGCGTCTAAACAGCTTAAGAATCATGAAGAGAATTATTCAACCCATGATTTAGAATTAGGAGCCACAATTTTTGCCCTTAAGATTTGGAGACATTACCTTTATGGTAGTAAGTTTACCATATTCACTGATTATAAAAGTTTAAGATATGTTTTTGGGCAAAAAGAATTGAATATGAGACAAAGACGCTGGATGGAGATGCTTAGTGATTATGATTATGATATCCAGTATCATGAAGGAAAAGCAAATGTAGTGGCAGATGCTTTAAGCCGAAAGTATCACGAAAAGCCAAAAAGGGTACGTTCTCTTAAATTAAATCTGCAAGTAAATTTAAATGATCAGATAAAAGAAGCACAAGAATCAGTAATCAAGGAGGATACTGAAAAATTAAAAGGTATGATTATGGAATTAGAACAAGGAACAAATGGAATTTGGAGATTCCATGAAAAGAGAATGTGGATACCTAAATTAGGAAACCTACGTCATTGTATATTAGAAGAAGCCCGTAAGTCTAAGTATACGATGCATCCAGGAAGTGATAAGATGTACCAGGATTTAAGAAAGAATTTCTGGTGGATATGAATGAAAAAGGACATAGCAACCTATGTTTCCAAATGTTTAACTTGCTCACAAGTTAAAGCTGAACATCAGAAACCCTCAGGATTGCTGCAACAATTGGAGATGCCAGTGTGGAAATGGGAATTGATAACAATGGATTTTGTTACTAAATTACCCAAAACAAAGAAAGGTAATGATACAATCTGGGTGATTGTAGATAAACTAACTAAGTCAGCTCACTTCCTACCAATGAAAGAAACTTTCAGTATGGAACAGATAGCTAAATTATATGTAAATGAAATAGTTTCTTTACATGGAATACCTTTATCAATTGTTTCTGATAGGGATAGCCGTTTTACCTCTCATTTTTGGTCAAGTTTCCAAAAAGCAACGGGAACCAAGTTAAATCTAAGCATGGCATATCATCCTCAAACAGACGGACAAAGCGAAAGGACAATTCAGACAATGGAAGACATGCTTAGAGCTTGTGTAATTGATTTCGGAGGTAATTGGGACGACCACTTACCTTTAATAGAATTTTCTTATAATAACAGTTATCACACAAGTATCAACGCTGCACCATTTGAAGCACTTTATGGACGAAAGTGCCGAACCCCAGTCTGTTGGGCAGAAATTGGGGAAAAGCAACTATCTGGACTTGAGATAGTGCAGGAGACAACCGACAAGATTATTCGAGTCAAGGAACGACTGAAAGAAGCACGTGATCGACAGAAGAGCTATGCTGATAACTGACGCAAACCGTTGGAATTTCAAGTAGGAGATAAAGTATTGTTAAAAGTCTCTCCTGAGTAGTAAGATTCATCAAACGGGGAAAGCTAAGTCCCAAATATGTTGGACCTTTTGAGATTATTAGAAGAATAAGACCTGTAGCCAATCAGCTACAACTGCCAGAGGAAATGGCAGGAATACATGATGTATTTCATGTATCTAATCTCAAGAAATGCCTAGCTGATGAATCACTTGCAGTGCCTCTTAAGGATATAGAGGTAAATGAACAACTTAAGTTTATAGAGAGGCCTCTACAGATTGAAGACAAGAATGTCAAGAACCTCAAGCATAAGAGATTAGTTCTGGTCAAAGTGAAGTGGGACTCCAAAAGAGGACCAGAATACACATGGGAGCTTGAATCAGAAATGCAAAGGAAATATCCACACTTGTTCCAGTAGATCTCGAGGACGAGCTCTAAAATAAGGTGGGGAGGATATAACAACCCTCCTGAATATTTTTCGACACCTCTAAAGTATATTAGAATATCCCTATATGTCTCTAAATACACCCCCTATGTGAAAACCGAGCCCAAAATATGACATAGCATTAAAAATAAATTAAAAACAAGAAAAATGGGGTTTAGGCGGGCCGCGTAAGCCACCCCTTAAGCTTACGCGGGCCGCGAGAAGGTGAAAGCTGGCGAAACCCTGGGCTGCCACATGGCAGCCACATGTCGAGACTAGGGGTGGTGACCGGTCAAGGCTAAGGTCTACGTCCCTATGTCGCGGGCCGCGTAGACCGAAGCCAAACCTTACGCGGGCCGCGTAAAAGGCCAAATCAGGCCCTATAAGTAGCATGCATCGGTCTTCAGTCAGAAATCGCTCACGAACACTTTCTCTCTCGAATTTCTTAAAGAATAGCCATTATACTCGGGTATAATACCCCCTAAATAACGAAGTTCTGCTCCGTTGTAAGTATCATAACCCCTGGATACGTATTAGATACTCTGCCCGATTGATCTAGGGTTCCGTAACGGCTGTCGTGGTTCTGCCCGACGTAGTCGTTGGAATGCCTTCTCGGGGAGGGTATTACTAATGTTAAAATGGGTTATTATACTAACATGCGTGCATTTGGGTAATTTATAGATTATTCCCAGGAAATCCTTACAGAAAATCTAAGACAGCAATATGAGTAATCTCCTTTTTGCAAATTGTTTTTACAAAACCTCACACAATTAATTATATATAAAGCAGTTATTGAGTATTTGTAAGGATACAATTATTGTTGGTATGTTGGGTTTTTGTATACAAAATTTGTTACTGCCTTGTGAGGGGTAACATTTCCACAAGTCGGGTTTGACAATACCGTGGGTGGTAATTGATATGACTTGGAAACAAATATAATTGTGAGATCGCCCTCAATACTGTACAATGGATTTTATTTAAACTTAATTAAACTGGGATTCACTCACCAGTATTTTACACTTACAAAATGTTTTTAAACGCGTTTCAGGTAACAAAATGTGAAAGCCAAATAGAAGTCAGCTGGACAGCACTGAAGTCTTGGAAAAGTGGCAATAAAGTTACCTAAAAAGAAATAGATGTTTTTATTAAATAAAAATAGGATTTATTCCTATGAAAATGTGTGTACTTAAAACTTGGGTTTTATCCCATGTGTTTAATATTATGAAAGTGTGGTATTTTACTCTGATAAAATATTTCCTAACTACGGTCCTGATGAAAATTCCGCTGCCAAAATTAGACAATACCAGATACCACCGAAACTGACCACGGCCGCCCGTTCCTGTATTTGAATAGGGGGACGGGGGTTGCGACACGATTGCCGGACACGACCTCGTGCGCGTGATCATCATTTCCACCCAAATCGTAAGAATTAGGGACATTAGACCCCGCCTAATACAAACGGTGTGCTAAGTATTTCATAAACAAAAGCAAAAAAAAAAAAAAAAAACAGAATAAGTTAAAAAAAATGATATACCACACTGCTATCGAAATAAACGTGCTCGTGTCCGCCTCAGACGGCTCACCGAAAACATAGTTGTACCAAGACATGTTTGTTAGTGAATGTGAATATATAACGAAGACGATATATATATCGTCTTCTTCTTCGTTTAAATAGGGGAAGAAGAATTCAAATTCAGAAAAGAATACGAGTCGTATAGCCCTATACGATGCGTATAGGGCATACGTCAATCATTTTACGTCACTCAACGGTGACAGAAAGCTGGTCGTCCTTTCTAAAAAAAAGTAATACGCATCGTATAGGCCTATACGATGCGTATTAATTTAACCCCCATGAGACAGTGTCAGCCTTTGACTGACACAAAATTAATTAACCAACTCAATACGCATCGTATGGGTCTATACGATGCGTATTGAGGGTGTCGATTTAATAAGCCAAGGTGTGCCAATAATACGACCCTTGTTTAAAATGGATGTAGTGGTATAATGTCCAATAATGCCTCATCCAATGATCACCCAATTATTTTTTTGTTTTTCTTTTCAAATTAAAACTAATAATATTTCATTAAATAAAAAATTACGTTGCTAAAAACAAAAAACAAAAAAAAACCGAAAAATGCAAAAAAATAAAACATAAAATCTAAAGTTCGTATTTGTCTGGGATTTATTGCCGACGCATTTCCGCTAGGATCAATGCGTCTCCTACGAGGTGATCGATCGGTTTAGACAAAAAATTTATGTCTTTCTCCATTGCCTCGATTTTTATAGTGCTACAATTTTTTTGTTTTCGGCGTTTCTTCTTGCATTGTCTCTAAACGCCTATGACCGAGGTCTCGAATGTCTTGTAGGCGTCAGTTAATCTCTTTGAAATCTTGCTTCATTTCGAAATTAGCCGAAGACGACTCCGACTTCCCCCTTTTCCCACTTCTTCTACCGGGTGGTCGGGCCAATTCCACATCCTCATCCTCGTCGTCCAAATTAATGTTTAAGTCGACGTTTGGAGCATCGGAAGTGGGTGTTTCCGGATCAACCCCATAATGATGTTTTGGACTGTTTTGCTTTGCGTCTACCACTAGACGTCATGCTCGGTACGTTAGAACATTTAGGACTCCCGCGTAGAAGCTCCCAACAATTCAAGGATGTAAGAACGCCTCTCGTTTGGTTGTACTCCTCCAACGCTCTTGTTAATATATTTGTGTCGTTTTCTCCGTGTCACAGCCCCCGACCCCACCCTGGGAGCGGGCGCTGCGAACCAGTCAGATGATATTGGTGTTTATTAATTTGGCAGCGGAAAGTTTTATCAGGACCCTAGTTAGGAAATATTTTTATCAGAGTTAAACACAAAATTGTTTAAAATAGATAAATAGGATAAAACCCAAGTTTTCTTTACAATACATTTATAGGGATAAACCCTAATTATTGAAAACAAAATCTCCTTTTTATTTAGGTAACTTTTATAGCCACTTTTCTAAGCCTTTAGTGCTCTCCAGCTGTCTTCTATTTGGCTTTCACATTTTGTTACCTGAAACGCGTTTAAAACATTTTTGTCAGTGGGAAATACTGGTGAGTGAATCACAGTTTAATCAAAACAAGTTTTATCATTTTACAGCATTGAGGGCAATCCAACAATTACATTTGTTTATATCTACTTTAATTACCACCCACGGTACTGTCAATCCTGACTGGTGGTAATGTTACTACTCACAGTGTAGCAACAAATTTTGTATACAAAACCCCAACATACCGACGATAATTGTAGAATTACAAATACTCAATCACTGTTAATTATAATGTAAAAACAATTGAGGTTTTGTAAAA
Organism: Helianthus tuberosus; assembly: GCA_030545235.1. NCBI lineage: Eukaryota > Viridiplantae > Streptophyta > Magnoliopsida > Asterales > Asteraceae > Helianthus > Helianthus tuberosus. Next base: position 195,839,680 of record CM060364.1, on the reverse strand, counting down.
ACAGTTCACAAAAAGGTTTCACAAAAAGAGGATTACTCACATTGCTATTTTAGATCATTCTTGATGACTTCCTAGTTATAATCTATTTAAAATAAACAATGCACACGCGTTAGTATAATAACCCAATTTACATTAGCTATACCCCTCTCCCGAGACAGAACTCCAACGACTGAGTCGGGCAGAGCCTAGACATGCGTTACGGAGCTCTAGATCAATCGGGCAGAGTAACTAATACGTAATCGGGGGTTATAATACTTACAACGAGGCAGAGCTTCGCTTATTAGGGGGTATTAGGCTAGAGCTTTAGCCTATAGACGTTGAGAGAGAATTTTAGAATTAGTACGATTTCCAAATGCCGGCTCCTGCCCTTTTTATAGCTGAAACAGAAGTCTCTCGCGCCCCGCGAGAGCTTCTTCTTCTTCCTTCACGGCCCGCGAGAGCCTTAAGGGCGGCGGTAGGGTTGCTGAGTCATAGCGTAGTGTCGACACGTGTCCAACACGTGGCTGGTTTGTGTGCCCGACAAGCAATGGGGCCTCACGCGAGCGACCCAGGTTTCTTGTTTTATTTGTTATTTATTAATGTAAAGGTTATTCGGGTTCCTTTATCACATATGGGATGTATCTGGGAGCATTTAGGGTCGTTTTCGAGGGTTGTTATATCTTGGGTATAACTCCGGAACTATTTAATAAAATATATAATGCACTCGCATTAAGTATAGTAACCCAATTCAACTTTATCCCTACGTCACGAGACAGAACCCCAACGTACTTAGTCGGGCAGAGCCTTGACATGCGTTGGTGGGTCCTAAATTAATCGGACAGGGTATTGATTCCGGAACTATTTAATAAAATATATAATGCACTCGCATTAAGTATAGTATCCCAATTCAACTTTATCCCTACGTCACGAGACAGAACCCCAATGTACTTAGTCGGGCAGAGCCTTGACATGCGTTGGTGGGTCCTAAATTAATCGGACAGGGTATTGATTCCGTGATCAGGGGTTACAACCCTTAAAACGGGGCAGAGCTTTATTATTATTCTTATGAGTATAATATAAAAGAAAGAAAAAATTGAATTAAAGAAAGAGAGGAGATCGTGCAAGAGCCAAAGCAAGAAAATGAGCAATTTCCAAATGTCTGCCATGCTATCTATTTATACTACTGCTTTCCACGAATTTTGCAGTAAGTTTCATAAGATTCCTTTTTATTGGAAATCTTACACGTATACTAACTCATTAAAAGGAAAGGACATATACACACATTTCAATTCATGGTTTTGATTCTTCTTTTCAAATTAGGACATGTATGCACAATATTTTAAATTTTCATATGTTAAGTTAAAATATTATTTTATATAGTATAATTAATTCAGCTGCTTTACTTATTTGGCGCTTATAACTTCTAAAATATGACATTTTATAAAACAATGAATATGTCATTAGAATGAGAATATTTGTGTCTACATTTTGAACCAAGTTTCATTAAAAACGGAGTAGGTTCAAATATAATGTATTTTTATTACTATAAGAATAAACTGCAATTTTACCCCCTGAGGTTAGGGGTCATTGGCATGTCTACCCCCCTAAGGAAATAATTGCAATTTTACCCCCCACTGTTCACTGTTATGTCGCAACCTTATCCCCTATTAACAGTCAACGTAGTGTGACCCTTATAGGTGAGGCTATTTTGGTAATCTTACCCCATATTATTATTATTATTATTATTATTATTATTATTATTATTATTATTATTTATCATCATCTTCTTCAAATACTGCTGGAGATCCACAAGGGTTGTTAAGTCATCATCTTCTTCTTCAAAATAAGCCCAACAGATCTGAAGATCCACAAGAACCTCTATCGGCGAACAGATCTGAACCTCAGGGGCGACTCACCGTTGCCGGTGGCGACTCTCCATCACTGCCACGCCACGCTACTGCTGGATTTTCAGACTGCCATCACCATCACTGCCATGCCGCCATCATCTGGACACTCCCATGCCGTCGCTACTCTCATTGTCGGTGGCGACTCACCGGGCCGGTGCCGCTACTGCTGGATTTTCAGACTTCCATCACCATCACTGCCACGCCGCTAGGGTTTCGCACATCGTCGGAAACACAGGGAGTCGCCGGAGAACTACCCTGATTTGCAGTATAGATCTAGTGTTTCACCTTTAGCCGGAGAACTACCCTGATTTGCACTATAGATCTAGTAGTCCTTTATTGAAAATTGATGGATCTGCAATGGGGATTATTGATAACAAGAATGTAATCAACACCCATATGGGTCGGGTGGTCCGGGGTGTGATCATAAAACCGATTCGAATGAAGAATCCTCTGTTTCGGAGCAGATGGAAACAGGGTTGAAGAATCCGAATGATTCGGGTTCAAGAAAGAGAAAAGGGGCAGCTTCTAAAGGAAAAGCTAAAGAAATTGCATCAGTTGTTGTTAAGGTAACAATAATTAAACAAAATTAGTTTATATTTATATTAACAAGTTATTTGATTAAAAAATGTTTGTTGTTGGATCAGGAAGAAGGAAATGATGAACTTGTTTCGTCGATTTTGTGATTTGTGTTATGGATTTGGATTTGTTGTTGTTGTTAGGGCACTTAGGGTTTGATGATTTGTGTAAATTTGATGTTGAATGAATTATGAGAGTAATTGTTTGTAGGTGATTTGTGGATCTAGCTTCCAACAACCACAATGAACTGATGATGATGATGAAGAAGAATGAACTGATGATGATGATGATGAACTTGATTCTTGATTTTTTATATAATTTTAATAAGACAGGGGCAAAAACGACTTTTCACACATTATAACAGTCAAAACAAACGTTGACTTGACAGAATCTGTTAACAGGGGGTAAGGTTGCGACATAACAGTGAACAGTGGGGGGTAAAATTGCAATTATTTCTTTAAGGGGGGTAGACATGCCAATGACCCCTAACCTCAGGGGGTAAAATTGCAGTTTACTCTTATTATAATTATTAAACGGTTCCCATGTTCGCCAAAATACCTTATATATCTATCGGTCAACTTACCCATGACCCATTCGTGTAATAACTTTATTTTAAATTTAAAAATTTGGGAATGTTACACTCCGCTACCCAAGTTATCCTCCGTGCGCGGGAAAAATTCTTGGAACTGATGACATTTGTGGTTTATGTCGGCCCATTTGCTTGATATCGAATCCTTGTCCCGATACTCTCCTTTACCCCTCGTTTTCAAAAAAGTTTCGCGTAGTTTATTCCAAAAAAGGGGTGAGGTTTGATAGTTTGCTACAAAAAAAATAAAACAAATATATTGTTATATTATTAAAAATAAAAAATAAAAACGATTTCCAAACTATTTAATAAGGTAAATATGCTTACCAACTTCGGAGCCCACCGATATGTCGAGCCACGCCCGTGCTAACAAATACTCCTCATCTTTCGAGCAAGCTAGGTAGGTTCAATTCCAGTGTGGAGCGTTTGGCTCTTTTTTTAGACCATTTACCATGTTGAGACGCTTCGTCTACAGGCTCGGGTTGTGTCTCCGATACCGTTTCAATGTCGGGCTCGGTTTCTTCTTGAAACGGTTGCGAACCGCCCATGGATGCGAAACCGTGTGGACCGTGAAAGAATTGCGGGGACATGCCTTTTATTTGTGCTTACGCCAATATACTATGGCCCATCTCTTGGAAATTGAAGGACGGTTGCGGTTGGGTGGTGTTCGGGCGATATGAAGTTTGGTTGTCGGGTCTAGACGAACAATGAAAGGGGGAGGGAAGGGATTCATGATATAATTTTTTAATAAAATATGAAGTAGTATTGAAGAGAAGAGGGTAAAGTTTATAAAAAAAAAAGGAGGGGAAAGTGGGGTTTTTATGGTAAAAAGGAGGATTTAAAATAAATAAATTTTTTTCTTACCTTTGGACACAACGGTCCATTATCGATCCTCGTGTGAAATTGGCATTTTAAATAAAATGCTTGGGCCAAATTTTCGAAAAAGACGCTCAAGGGCCGGTCTCCAAGGCGTCGTGGGACGGTTTTTTTTTTCTGGGAGAAAACGCCAAAAAACCCCACTACGGGTGGTCTAACATACTTTCAATAGTTTAAAGCCCATCTCATGATTACCTAATTAGTTGTTTTATTTTTAATTTGTATTTTTTTAATTCATATAACATTTTTGTTTAAAACATAATTTTAAATTACCCTAAAACGGATTGTCAGGGTCCCACACGTTTTGATTGTTGGGATCCCACGCGTTTTGATTGTTGGGGTCCCATGCGTCGGATGAGGGGAGGTTGGGGTGGTAGGTGGCATCGGATAATACCCAATCTCACCCGTTCCCGGGTCTTTTTGTTATCGTTCTTCTTGCTCGTTGTTTACTAAATTACCCCAAAACGGATTGTTGGGGTCCCACACATTTTGATTGTTGGGAAACATTATGTGAGTATAATAGAATGTACAAAATTGTTGGAGAATAAATGGTAGAATTGGTATGATTTAGGTAAAAAATGGTAGTGCATATATATAGTGTGAAAATTTAAAAATAAAAGTTGATTTTTTTTTATAAAAAATTACATTTGCTAAACGGTATTGTGTATGGGGACCACCAAAATAGAACTGTTGGCATCCTTACCGGGCTAGCGATTGATCAATGGCGCCTCCCATTTGGCGGACGGGAAATGAGGGAGGGGCGCTATAGGGCGCCATCAAGGGTGATGTGGCCAAGGGTGATGTACCACACCCCCTGGTCTAAATATTATTACAACGATAATTGTTTTTTACTCATATTTATTATATATAATTTATTAAAAGTTAGTTGTCGAAGGGTTTATAAGCAGTGGCGTAGCTTGACCAAAAGTTGGGCGCGGGGGGGGGGGGGGGGGCGGAAAGTCATGGGACCAAATTTTTTTTCCTATCGCTATGTTTCGGGTTATATGTTCTGGTCGGATATTCGATTCGGGTCGGGTAAACAATAATAACTCCAAATAAAACTACATAATCTTCATTCATTCAAATGAGGCGCTCTTACTCATAAAAAATGCTATATATTGTTTAACAAAAATAAAGACCAAATATTTATAATGATGCCAGATAAATGTTAAGTACCTGGACGAAGAATTACAACTCAGCCCAACGATCTTTAAGATAAATGGTAAGTACCTTTAAGATAAAAAAGAACCGTCAACTTTGATTTATATATAAAGTAGTAACAAACTTTACTTAAAGTTTAGAACCGTTCACATTTTTTCAACCCAATACGAAAATATGTATAAATATTTTTGACAATAAACTTGATATGGGCAGGGGGAATTTTAGGCAAAATAATTGGCGGGGGCATAAGTATATAATTTTAAAATTGTCGAATGAAAAAAAGGAAATATTACACTTCTAACCGACACATTTGGGGGGGGGGGGGGCACCCCCCGGTCCCTTAAAAGCTACGCCACTGTTTGTAAGTTTTGCGTTTTATAGAGCTCTAACTATTAAGTGTGAGTTACTCGGTTAGTTAGATTTATATCATGGCCGACCCGTAGGGGGTGCGGGGTGGGCAACAACACAAGGCCCATACCCTCTGATGGCCCAAATCTTTTTAATTTTGTATAGAATTTACGTTGTACAAGATATAATATATATGCACTGAATCAAGAGATAACATAAATGAGCTCTTGTACCCATGGTTACTCTTTTGCTTAAATAACAAAGAGACCCGTGTTCTAATCCTGGCATCTCAAAATTCTTTATTTTAGCTTATTTTTTTGGTTTTTTTGTTAGTGACATTTAATGCTTAATTTTGTCAACTAGATGTTTACCTTTAATTAATACATTACTTCATAAACTTAGCTAAAAATAATTATTTAAATTACATCGACATAAATTTTAGTGATTGATGAGTTTATATTAAATGGAGATTTTCGAATAGGGCCCAAATTTTTTATCTCGTATAGGGCCAAAAATTTGTTTGTGATTTTCGGAGACGACCCTGATTTTGTTAGGACCGGTTTTGACTCCGAAACGATTGCGAACCGAACGTGTGACGTGCGGAGTCCGTACACGAACGTGACCGAACACAAGAACGTACAAGTTAACGTGATTCTATTGAATAATCTGACGAGTACAATGCACCGTGAATCACCTCTTGTACTTTCTCTCTCTAGTTTCTCTCTCTAGGATCCAAGCTCTCCAAAGTAGCAAATGTGCAAAAGTCTTGAATCTAACACTATAGCTCCCTATTTATAGGCCAAGGATATAAGGAAGATTTCCTTATTTACAGAAATGCCACCTTACCTTTTCTATTAAAATATAACACTATAAGCCTAGATTTCTTCAGTTTCAGCTACGGTTTTAGATTGACGGAGGCGATAGACATAAATGTACCAACAGAGTCCCCCTTGGATATTGCAATTCAACGCTGTTTGAGAGAAATCTAAGATTTTCTGTTTGAAAAAGTTGATAAAATGGGTATTGTTGCTGTTCATGTTCACTTGAATGCCGACAGATCGGCTAGCTAACCGTTCCAAAGATAAACATTGCAATTCATTTAAAGCCTTTGACTTGTTGACTACTGACCGATCGGACAGCAGTCCGATCGAACGTCTGTCCGATCCAAAGCACTTTACTGCATTTCATTAATAGTTGTTGACTTTGACTTGCCAGCCGATCGACCGGCACTCTGGCCGAACGGACAGCAAAGCATATCACTGCACCATACTTTAAATCAGTTGACTTTGTTGACCTAACCGAACGGACACCTGTCCGATCCATAGCATCCCTGTCCGATCGAACAACACCCTTGACCGATCAAACAGCACCCCTGTCCGATCGACCAGCATCCTGTCCGATCGATCAACCTCCTGTCCGATCGACCAGCATTTAGTCAACATTGTCAGTCAATGTCATTATTTGAAATCGTTGTGCATGTGAATGAGTTAAGCGGCCAAATAGAATATTAAACTGAATGTTGTTGTCGGCCATTCATTAATTAGATTCCATGTGCTAATTGTCAGTATATCATTCATTGTATTGCATGTGACAATTAAGTGCGAATTCAGGTTGCATGTGATATTATCAGTTCATGTGATTTTGCATTGCATTGTTATTGGTCAAAGAAGTCAACGTGCTACCCTATTCAAGATTAGTGCCAGCCGATCGACTAAGAGTTTTATCGTTTAGTGTCAACCGATCGAACAGAAGGTCGAACGGACAACCAACCGTTTCAAGAATCCCAGCCGATCGAACAACAACTCCAACCGATCGGACAGCACTGATTATTTTCATTGTTGACTTTTTCGGATACCTGTTCGATCAAGTTGTTTGATATTTTTAAACTGATCGTTTGTTTGTTTGCTTGCAGGTGATTCGAGGTGATTTACAAGGTGCAAATACCAAAAAGTTGAAACTTTGTGGACTTTGAGCTAAAAATAATTTTTGAATCAAGTCATTTAACAAAGAAATTGTGGTTAAAATGTTTGACGAAAAGGAAAATGTTAAACTTGGAAAAATTAATGAATGGTTTGATATGTATTGGGAGTATAGGAAAGAAGATGAGAAAAAGGATGCTTGGATTAAAAGATCTGAATATTTTTTATGTAAGAAATATGAAAAGTTTAATGACTTGGAAAAGCGGTATGATGAATTACTTGACAATTTGAAAAGGTATGGGATAAAGATGTCAGATGCTGAAAAGATATCTAAATTTGCAGATGCTTTACCTTTGGAGTGGAATGAGTTTTTGAATAAACTGAAAAAGAATTCTAGGTTCTCAAAATTTAGTCCAAATGATTTTATCAGAGAGCTTAGAACACATAATGATGAGAATGAAAAGAAAAAGAAAGAATTGATAAATGAAATAGAAAGAAACTTAGAATATATAAGTTTGGATGTGATTCTTGAAATAATCAAAAGAATTAGAAAAGGTCTTAGCACAAGAAGTAAGATGAAATATGATTTCAAAAGAGGTTGTTTTTTAGATGAAGATTTGAATCCGGCTGATATTGTTAAAAATTTTCTTGCAGGAACATACAAGAAGGAGACAGAGGGAATGTCAAAGAATGAAGAATCCAAGAAGGATGAAACTTCAAAATGTGAAGTTGTGTGCTCAAAGTGTAAAAAATCTGAAGCAGAAAATGTCAAACTTTTGGAAGTTGTGGAAAGTTTGACATTGAAAAATCAAAATTTTAAAGAAAATGAAAAACAATTTCAAAATAAAATAGAAATTTTAGAAAAGGAAAAATTAAAAATTGAAAAAGATTTTCAAAATCAAATAAAAATTTTAGAAAATGAAAAATCAATTTTTGGACAAAATAATCTTGAAAAGCAAATTTCAATAAATTCTCATCTTGAGAATATCATTCGACTTGAAAAAGAAGTTGAATGTGCGAAAAATAAAATTGAAGAATTAGAAAATAACTTGAAAGGTTTGAGACTGTGTCATCAATACCAGATCTTGTATGTCCAAAACCGATCAATTCAGTTCCAATAAGTGACAATGTCACAAATTATGACAAAGTCATAATTGAAGATTGTGATGATAAAACTGATGATGAAAATGAGAAAAATGAGAAAAGAAAAATATTTTTGGAATTAAAAGAAAAATTTAAAGATATTGTTTTACACTCTACTGAAATAGGTGAATGCTCAAAGCAAAAACCTGTTAAGAAGAATGTAGAACAAAAACAAAAAGTTAAAAATTCAAAAAATTTTCAAAATGAAAATAAAAGATCATCGGTTCAGTCATCTAATCATTATGAAAAATCACAAAAATTTAAAATTCAAAACTCACAAAAAGTTGGTAATAAGTGGTGCAGGTTTGACCACAGTGCTCAAAAGTCAAATCAAGCTTATGGGAGAAGATGGAATGAAGATTCTTCAGAGATAAATCTTCATGATGATAGAAAAAGGAGAAGTCATGACTACCACAAGGCCAAACAATGTTTTTATCTGAGTGTATGGTATGAAAATGGTGAAAGGTATGATAACAGAGTGTGTTACACATGTGGTTATCAAGGACACATTGCTGTTAACTGCCAAAGTCAGAGTTTTGAGACAAGAAGATGCTATGATTGTCAAATCAAAGGTCATATTGCGAGAGATTGCCCAATGAGATCAAAGAGAGGATCGAGGGCTGAATCTCAGAAAATGGTGAAGAACTCAGTCAAAATTGAAGAAAAGCCCAAAAGACAGAAAGTGAAAAAACAAAAAGTGAAGTTATCAAAAGGGCAGAAAGACAGACTGAGAAAGAAAAGGAAGAAAACAAGAGAGTATGTCGAAAGGATTTTGTCCTCGGGTACAACTGATAATCCGAGAAAAAGTTCTGATGAATCGATTTGCTCAACTAGCAAGGATCAGTCAAGCAAAACGAACTCATCAGATACAAATCTGAGGACAACAGGGATGATAAAGAAAGAAAAATTAACTAATCAAACCAATGAAAATTCAAAGAAAGTTAATTTTTCAGATAAAGCCTTTATCAAAGTTTTCAAATATAACAAAGATTGTGCAAGCTTATGCACGTCACAGGTTGATAAATTTGGAAAGGTTAAACATTGTAGGGATTGGGTTCCGATAGGGAATGGCGATGATTTTGTTTCTGTGAAAACAAAAGAGCCATTTTCTAGCAATGATTTTGTTTCTACGGAAGCAAAAGAGCTATCTCCTGGCAATGATTCTGACTCATCAAAGTCAGAGGAGCCACGATCAGGCAATGAATCTGACTCGACAAAGTCAGAGGAGCCAAAAATTGAGGTAAAAACTGTCAAACCCAAGAATGGTCAGGCTTGGGTAGATCTTTTCAAATAAAAACCCTGACTTGCCGGAACTCCCAGGTTGGTAATTGGGGAGTAGGAATTGGCATCTTTCTTGAGAAATTCACAGGTTGGTAACTGTGATATTTCGACTTACTTGTGGTTAATCAGGGACATTAAGTTGTACTTGATTTACTACACGTGATTGTGTTGAGAAAATCGGGAAATGTTAAATTCCTACATGTGATGGAAGAAAACAAGGTGATGAATCCCCATGTTTGTAAAAATGACACACAAAACTAATTTTTCGGAAAAACCATTTTGATTAAAATAAACTTAAGTGTTTTGAAATCATTATGGGAAAATAGTTTGTTGTCAGGGGGAGTTCTGATTGTTAAGCCGAGTGGATGGCGAATTGAAGATATTCACATCATGTTGTCACATTTGTACAGTTTTCAAATTTTCACAGAAAATCAAAATTGAAACATATTTGATTTTAGGGGGAGTAAAATTTAAAAAAAATTTAGAAAATTTGAAAATGTCAAAAACATTAAAAAAAATGAAAATGAGTTTTGTTGTTATAAGAGGAAATGATAGTAAATCAGTAGACTGTCACAGCATGCTAAAGAAATGTAATGTCAAATGTGATAAACGGTCTCACTAAGGATGTGATGATAGGCTCAGCTAGACTAGTAGATTTGCGATAACGATACAAACTTAAATGATAAAGCCTAGTTCTAGTGGGAAACATGGTTGAAAGCATAGTACTTAGTTTTGTCCTTCGTGATTGTGTACCTACTCAGTAATCGCTGAATGCTAAAAGTGCATAAAAACCGGTCAGTTTGTGAACTTTCACAACTTGCTGAAAAAGTCACTGTGATTGTGCATTTTATTTTGCAAAGATTTAAACTTGTTTTATTTCTTTATTTTGTTTAAGCATTGGACATCCTCTGCGTATACGTGAATATCGAACTGGATGTTAGTGCCTAAACGTTCTGCTTTATTTTCTTTGATGTTTCGTTTAAGCTTTGGATCACCTCTGCGTATACGGGAGTATCAACCTGGTGGTTAAAGCCTAAACAATTTCAACTTGTTTTATTTTCTTATTTTGTTTAAACGTTGGACTTTCTCTGCGTATCGAAAGATCGACCTGATTGTTAATGTTTAAACATTCTGCTTTATTTTTGCACATATCACAGTTGATGAAAGTTTAAAAGCATTACTTGAGTCAGTGTATTGCATGATGAGGGGATATGCTGAGATCGTGGGGTCCATAAGAATTTAGTGCAAAATTAATATACCTTAACGTATCGGTAAGCATTTCGAAAGTTTTTAGATTGAGTTTAAGAGGACAACTATATCGTCAATCTATGTGAATCGTTTAGAACTTAAAATGTTTAAAGCTTAATGGTGCTAGTGATTTGTCTCATGAACTGATATGATCCTCTTACACAAACTCACAAAAATATTGTCTGTATATATTTCTTTACTGCATTTCTCTAAAAACAAAAACCCAAAAAGATTGTGTTTTAGTATAGATATTTGAAAATTCAAAAAGATTTTCGACAACTGATGTTGAAGAGCTGATATTCAAAATTCTGAGTGCTAAACATGATGAACAACTGTGGGTTGAAAGAGTTTGTTTTTGAAATGAAAAGTGTTATAAATAAATCTTTCCAAAAGAAAGTTTGATCTTGATAAAAATTGTTAATAATTGAATGATATTTTCAAGTGGTTTCTTAAATTTGTCAAAGTTGTAAATTTGTGAAATTTATGTTGAGGTAGAGGATGTGCAGGTTAACCAGGTTTCAAATCCTGAGCAGATGCAGAATAGAGCCAGGAATTGATCCTGAACTTGTGAACTTGTTAAAGCCAGACTACGATCCCGACAGCTGAGTCTAAGGGGGAGTCTGAAGACAAGCTCAACGCAAGGGGGAGCGTACATTCAAGGAGCCAGGTAACTATCCTGGAGGAGCTTGTGTCCGGAAAACCAGGTGTCGATCCCAAAAGCACGGAAGCTTGACGAAAGGGGGAGCCTGAAGAAAAGGAGTCTGATCGAAAGGAAGAGCAATGGAAGCCTGAAGACAGATCCACGGGGATTCTGTTCGAGAAAGATAAAGATAAGTCGCTACGAGTTTGACTACGGATTGACTGCGGCAATAGACATAAATGTACCAACAGATTTATATGGTGGAGGTGAATTGAACAAAATCTATGAATCAATATGTTATTGTCTTATTGAAGTTCACGACTCAAAGAGACATTGTAAAGAGATAAGTAGACACCTACACTGGGTAGGCTTTGTTCGTTAGGTTTTGGTAGTTACAAATAGACGTAGCTACAATTTTCTTATATTGGTGGATAGGTTTTGGATGTCGAATAAAAAAATTGAAGGGGTATGGTCTTAATTGCTCCGCGGACTGCGTCCAAGCCTCTGTGCACCCAAGACCATACCCATAATTAATCCTAAAAAACACTCAGTTAGTCCCAATGTTCCACCGCATGTTACTCTCGTAGGCACGAAACCACGCCAACATGGAGGTTACAGTTAGTACAAGGTGAAAGAGACGTGCAGCCAACCAACGCTCGTGAGACTCTGTGTTAGACGATCCCCACGATGCGCAATCATGCAGGGGACAAACAATACAGATGATAGCGCCGTGTGGCCAATCAGAGCGTGCCATTTCACCTCTCCTTAACCTACACTCACGGCTGATAACAAACGAGTACATCCTGAAAGCGACGTGTAGCCAATCAGTGACGCACAATCGTGCTCCCACCTCTGCGGGCACTAACTGCCACAATAAAGGGGACCAACTGGATATTCTATGAAAGTGACGTCTCGTTCCATCAGCCCATCTTCTTCTACAACCCTTCGGCTATAAATACCAATCTTCACCAAAGTTTTAAGTATTCCGATCTCCTTATTCAATCATTGTAATCGATTAATGTCTATGTATAAGAATACAAGATCTCTAATTATTGAACTATTCTTATGACAATAAACTCTAATAAGCATCGGGTTGAATCATATACAGAAAATTCTAGCTATGACTTGTAAGTATAAAATCCTATTGACGTGTCCTAGATCGTCTAGATATCCTTTTCCTAAATTTTCAAGTCATGTTTAAAGAGAGAGCTCCTTAAGATGTAAAACTATTAAATATATGGCATACCACATTTTTTTAAAACCAAAGTATGAGTAAAAACAAATATTTCTATTACAATAATTTTTTTCTTTTAATAGTATAACGTATAGAAATATTTATGTTCAAATCATCTTTAATTAAACTATCACTATAGTCTTGTTTGAAAATTACTATATATTTAATTATTAGTCACTTGATAACACTGGCTTCCTTGTGGTTTGTTGGTTTCCAAGTTGCTAGTGGAGCTTTGAGTCAATTGACCACAAGTTTGAGGGTGGTGGTGGTGGTGGAAAAAGGTGGTTGAAATTAGGTATTCTAAAATACCTTTTTTGTCATTTACATATCTTTAAAATACCAATTTATTGTTTAAAAATGTCTTTCAGAATACTTTAGCCAATAAATTTATGTCTTTTTATTATTAAAAAAATAAAAAAGTTAAATTTAGAGAAACAATTATATAAATACAAATGTATGCTTTATAAAAATATATGAAGTCCTTAAAGTATAAATATACTAAAATTCTGTAACCATTATGTCTATGATCATTTACATATCTTTAAAATACCTTTTTATTGTTTAAAAATGTCTTTTAGAATATTTTAGCCACTAAATTTATGTCTTTTTTATTATTAAAAAATAAAAAAAGTTAAATCTAGAGAAACAATTCTATAATACAAATGTATGCTTTATTAAAATATCTGAAGTCATTAAAGTATAAATATATTAAAATTCTGTAACCATTAAATTTATGTCTTTTATTATTAAAAAAAGTTAAATCTAGAGAAACAATTATATAAAATAAAAATGTATAGTTTATCTAAGTCAATATAAAAAGTCATTAAAGTATAATGAAGGGTAAATTACACTTTTCGTCCTTTATGTTTAAACTAGATTGCAACGGATAGCCTTTATCTTTAATAATTACAGTCACAATCCTTTATTTGGGAAACTCAATACACCGTAGGTCCTTTAACACTAACCTAGTTAAAATTTTTAGTTAATTATGGCATGTGCATTACACTTGAGGGTAAGTTAGTAATTTTACTCACTTATTTAAAACATTTAATAAATAAAACAAATAGAATTCAATCCCTCATTATTAGCTTCACTTGCATCTTTGACTTTTCTAGTCTTTTTTGGATCTTTCTTCAACTCATAACCTAAGGGGCTGTTTGGCTAAGCTTTTCAAAATAACTTATTTGCTTATTTGCTTTCTGAAAAGCAAATAAGTCATTTTGAAAAGCTCCATTTTAAAGCTTTTCAAAACAGCTTATTGACTTATTTACTTTTCAGAAAAGCAAATAAGCAAATAAGTCATTTTGAAAAGCTTAGCCAAACAGCCCCTAAATCTTTAGGAATTCAATCCAAATTGTTGACAGATGAAAGCTTCTTCATCTGCTTCTTCTTATGATTCTGTTTCTGATGCTTATGATCATCATCATCATCATCAACAACAACATCATGGTGATGGTGATTTGTGGAGTTGATCACGTGAGACCCCATGTGACCCACTAAAGATCTACCAGAAGGGAAGCTTTTGTCACATACCGCACATATGTGATTCATCAATCCTTCAAGAGAGCAGAGGATTCAAGATCAAAACTAAAGAATTGAGGAAAACCCAGATCAAAAAACAAACTTTATCATCAAATCTTCAAGATTGAAGTGAAAAGAAAAGAACCCATCTCAGATTTCAATCAAGATCTAGTCTTGATGAAACAGATTGATGGAATATGAGATGAAATACAGAACAAGCAAAGAAAAGCTACTGTTTCTCTCTTTAGAATTTGGAGTGATTCTCTCCACCGGAACTCTTTCTCAGTTTCCCACTCTCTATGTGATGGTGGTGGTGGTGCGGGTTGGTTTTGGTGGTGGTGGGGATGGGGATTTGGTGGCTGTGGCGGCGGATTTGATGGTGGTGGTGGGGGTTTGTTGGAGAAAGACAATTGGTATTTGAGACACGGAGATAGAGATATTTATTTGTTTAAATATATTATTAAACATATTAGTAAAATTACAAATACACCCTTGTGTGTCTTGCATATGCCATAGTTAACTGAAAATTTTAACCAAGTTATGATCAAAGGACGTAGCGTGTAATGAGTTTTATAAATAAAGGATTTTGCCTGTAATTATTAAAGATAAAGGTTATCCGTTGCAATCTAGTATAAACATAAAGGACGAAAAGTGTAATTTACCCTATAATGAATTTGTAAAAGTGGTATAAATATTAAAGCCATTATATTACATATGTTTTTATTACTAGTAACTAAAATCTAGAGAAATAATTATATAAATAAAATTGTATAGTTTATTAATAGAGTTAAATGTCATTTTAGTCCCTGTGGTTTGGTCCATTTTGTCAGTTTAGTCCAAAGGTTTCATTTTTAACATCTGGATCCAAAAAGGTTTCATCGTTGCCATTTTGGTCCAACTGACTTCACCCCATCCATGTTTCTCAGTTAGTCAAAGGGTATTTTTGTCATTTTGTCTATTATTTTTATTAAAGATTTATTTTTATCAAAGTTTATACGCTGTTTCTTTCAAAGATACTTTCAGTCTCTCTCTCCTCCCTCTGTCTTTATATCTTTATACCCTGTTTCTTTCAAAAAATCTAGTACAAAACCACCACAACCATTTATCTCCACTCTCAACATCCTCTCAATCTTCCAAAACATTAACCTTCACTAATGTCTGCACCACTTGAACACGATTACATAGGCTTATCAGAAACTTCTTCAATGGAAAAACCATCCAAATCTCTGAACATTTCATCTGAAAATGACAACAAGAATGTTCTTAACCTCAAAGCCACTGAGTTAAAACTTGGGTTACCTGGGTTAGGCCAAGATTTGGAAGAAATGCATGCAAAAACATCCATGTGGTGAATAATAATATTGCAGGGGGTAAAAGAGGGTTTTTTGATGTTAGTTTTGATGGATCTGGTTTAGATGGTAAGAAAACAGACCACTCTGAACCGAGAGAGAGAGAGAGAGAGATAGCGAGCCGAGGGTTGGCGGCTAGGTTTCCGGCTTAAAAGACCTAGCCGTCGCCGGTGATGATTTGACCCAGATCTAGGGTTTCGACGCACAAATCAACTGTCAAAATGGGGGTAATTCATAGTCAAAATGGTGGTCGAATGTGGTGGTAGTTGCAGTAATGTGTAGGTTGTGAGGGTGGTGGTGATGGTGGTGGAATGTAGTGGCGGTGGCGGGTTCTGGATCTGGTCGTGTTGTAGTGGCGGGTTCCATGGTGGTCGGGTGGTGGTGATGGATGTGGTGGTCGGTTCCTGGTGATAGTTGTGGTGGTCCGGTGATGGTGATGGTGGTCGACGGTTGGTGAAGGTATAGAGAGGGAGTAGAGAGAGAGAGAGTATGTGTTTCAAATTCAGATTTGAGTTAAATACATTTTATGCAGATATATGTTTGAGTTACAATACATTTAATAGACAAAATGACAAAAATACCCCTTGACTAACTGAGAAGCATGGATGGGGTTAAGTCAATTGGACCAAAATGGCAACGATAAAACTTTTTTGGATCCAGATGTTAAAAATGAAACCTTTGGACTAAACTGGCAAAATGGCCCAAACCACAGGAACTAAAATGACATTTAACTCTTTATTAATATAAAGATATGTATTTGTAAAAGTGGTGGGCTTTTTATTTAATTACTGAACTTTTAAAATCGGTTTAGTGAGATCAATACTCCACTTTACAATATTTAAGTTTAGGCTATACTAGACTTTTAAAATAAGTTATGCAAGTCACTCAACTTTATGTATAATGTAACTAGTATAATGCACTGTTTTAGGTTATTATGACATCTTAAGTTGGTTATTTAGGTGATTGTGTACAATAACAAAATAGTTGATGGAAATGAATTGTTCTGGTAGTCTGATAATATGCATCCTGCTGATAACCACTTGAGATTTAATATGGTAAAGAGAGGAAATTAAGGCTTGTGACTACTATTTCTAATATAGTGCTGAAGTGTGGGCATCAGTTAAATGCTTATAGTTCAAAAGTGTGATGGGTAGAAGTGAGTTTTTTTCTTTATGACCTTACCTGATTCGACAAAATTTATTTAAGTTATCCGACCTGATAAACTTACACCATAGAAACAAAGGTAGATTGAAAAATT
The DNA here is from genome assembly GCA_030545235.1 of Helianthus tuberosus. Lineage (NCBI taxonomy): Eukaryota > Viridiplantae > Streptophyta > Magnoliopsida > Asterales > Asteraceae > Helianthus > Helianthus tuberosus. The sequence goes on along the minus strand of CM060364.1, from coordinate 195,822,654 downwards.
ACGACACCTTTAAAAAAGATTTTTGGTTACACCACTACATACTTGTGCATATGTATATACGTACGTACACGTAGATGCCTAGATACATATGTGAGCATGTATATAGATTAAAGCCAAATCAAACCCGACTAGAATTATTACTAGGTTTCAATTCAACGGCGGACCAAGCAAAGTCGCCGGGCCATTTTACACTTGGGCCAGAAAATAGAGAACCTAGAGGGGCACAAAAATAGGGTTGGGAAGTGGGAAATAAATCCGGTTTTGAACCCAAACCGAACCGAACCCAATGTTGAAACTGGTTAGGTTGAACCCAAATCATAGAGTTGAAATCGGTTTGTGACCCTATACTTTGAAACCGGTAAGCCTGGTTCCAAACCAGTCAAACCCGATCATTTCCTCTTCAAAAACCGGTGCCAACCGCATACACTTTACCCAAAAACAGATTTTGACGAACGCTGACCCAACTAGACCGGTTATACCCGAACTGATTTGGACCCCGAATCCGATATGAGAACCTAGACCTCTATGTTTCTTACTATAAACTAGTGGGATTCACCGTATTTTGCGGTGGGATTTCGGTCGTTATCTGTTCGGTGCATGATACGATACAAACACTCAGTATAGCAATCAACACAAGTTTTACATCGATCGAAAACCACAAAAACGTATTTCAAATTAAATATTTTAAAAACTTTTAAATAATACAAAATAAAATGATAATATAAATATTACTAAAAATATATAAATACTTAAAAAATCATTTACTATTCATGGCAGTTTCTTTTAAATATTTTTAATTTATAATATTTTTATTTTAATTTACTTAATAATAATAATAATATATGAAATTCTTTTTAATATATAATATATATACACACACTTAAGAAAATTCGTTTGCTATTCATTTCACTTCGAACTTTTAAATTAAAAATACAAGTGACACTAACTTTTTTTTTAAATAGCGTAAAGTATAGAAATTGGTAGATGTTAAATTGTCATCTTTAAATAAACTGCCACTAATATGGTATGAGTGCTCGGTATAGCAACCGAAAGGGAAAACAAAAAAAATCCGGTATAGCACTGGTTAGTTAGCGGTACCAACACTCGCTATAACTTACAATATAAAAAAGATACTTTATTGCGAATACAACTTAGAAAACCATAAAAAACGAATACTTGCAATACTACCGAAGTTGTTCGATAAATATCGGTTTGATGAATTTTTAATAATAAAAATACACAAATTACTCTTTTGATAGACAGTGTTTATATTTATTTTATATCAACACTTTATTATGCTTCATTATTAGTACAAGATAATTAAACTTACGTGTGACTAACAAGCATCACTTATTTAGTAAAAGAAGTGCGAGAACAATCACATGGACACTAGATTTGTCGTGGTTCAATCAATCATCTGATTAATACGTATGGCATGAATTGAAGATCTCATATTATTAAACCATTATATATATTATATATACTAGATGTAAAATCTGTGTGCAAACACGGATGGTTTTTAGAAAACCATGCATACCACATTTTATTCAACGACGAATGAGTATACATTTTTTAAGGTTTAATTAAAAATAGATTATAGAAAAAGCGAACATCTTTTAAATAACAAATATAGTGGGAACATCTTTTAAATAACAAATAAATAACAATCGAGCACACATTGTTCTATATTCCATTATCGTAAATCTTGAAACATCTCTTGATGCAAGATCCTTCATTGTTGGGGTATAGCGTTCCATAAATCTTTCATCTTCATTTCTTAAAATACAACATTCACCACATGATCCTACACAAAGAAATTTATAAGAAGGGTAAATATGGAATGAAAAAGATAGTTACATCGTTGAAAACTTTACTAAACTAATCATAAGCGATATGAGTAAATACAAATCGAAGCAACACTCATTTACCTTCTCATATGTATCTGTGCTGGGGTATTTATAAAGACACCAACTTCGCCCGTTAGAAGCTCCCATAGCACTATCGCGAAACTGAATACAACAGTCTGCACCCTCGCCACTTCAAAATCAGCAACTTTCACAACCCATCCAATAAGATTAAATTAAAAATAAAAGACAACAATGTAAAAACATGAGACCTATATCATGCTAACCAATGGATAAAAACATTCTAATTCAGACAACCGCAACGCAACTAATAATCCCATTTTTACAACAAAAAAGGATTGTTTGTATGAAGAGAGATAGGTGATTTTGTTTCGAGTTTTTTTTACTCAATGAAATAAGGAAACACACCCAAAACTTTGCATTTGTCTGATTGATAGCACCCGCAGGCATTTGGTAGCTGATTCAATCTTAGCCAATGAAAGACCACCGAATTTGGCAATCTCAGTCATTAGGGCATTTTTCATCACTTTTCAGGGTTTCTTTATCTTACTTAACACACTGATTAATAAAAGTAGGACAAACGTGCTATCTTTTTTGAAGGTCCTCAATGTCTCTCCTTATCATATCTTCTCTAAAAACCACCTTCAACAACAAAAATAAAATATTAAGGCATATACACAGATGGGAAAAAAAAAGAATCGAACTCGCGTCCCTTGAGTGTCCACACAAAAAAAATATTAAACCACTCCACCACTTTAAAAAAACCAATCAAAGCTATTGGAAGTCTTTAAATAAAAACTCAAAATTGGTTTTTAATAAACCAACCTTTGCCCCATTGGTAAATAATAATTCTACCTACAGAATTGGTAATTAATAATCCTACGTTTCAATATGTTGGTACTCAATGGACCTCCGTTAGTTTTTTTAACTGAAGTTAGTTTTTAAGTTTTATTTATTACACAAACAGTCCCTGTAGTTATAATTTACTAGTTTTAAGTTTTATTTATTACACAAACAGTCCCTGTAGTTATTAAAAAAAATCATAAAAATAAAAAAAAATCTAAAAATTCAAAAAAATTCAAAAAAATCATAAAAATTCTAAGAAAATTCTAAAAAAATCAAAAAAATCATAAAAAATCATAAAAATTCATAAAAATTCAAAAAAATAAAAAAAACTCTAAAAAATCATAAAAATTCTAAAAAACATAAAAATCCTAAAAAAATCAAAAAAACTCTAAAAAATCATAAAAATCCTAAAAAAATAAAAAAAATCCAAAAAATTCTAGAAAATAAAAAAAACTCTAAAAAATAAAAAAAAATCAAAAAAAGCAAACGTTTCGACCCGGACCGTTACGACCCGGACCGTTTCGACCCGTACCGTTTCGACGCGTACCGTTTCGACCCGAACCGTTTTCGACCCGGACCGTTTCGACCCGTACCGTTTCGACCCGTACCGTTTCGACGCGTACCGTTTCGACCCGTACCGTTTTCGACCCGGACCGTTTCGAAAACGGTGGTGGTGGTGGTGGTGGTGGTGGGGGTGGTGGGAGTGGTGGTGGTGGTGGTGGCGGTGCTGTGGTGGTGGTGGTGGTGCGGTGGTGGTGGTGGTGGCGGTGGTGGCGGCGGTGGCGGCGGCGGTGGCGGCGGCGGTGGCGGTGGCAGTGGTGGTGGTGGTACGGTTCGAAACGGTTCGCGTCGAAACGGTTCGGGTCGAAACGGTTCGCGTCGAAACGTTTGCTTTTTTTGAATTTTTTTTATTTTTTAAAGTTTTTTTTTATTTTTTAGAATTTTTTGGATTTTTTTAGAATTTTTTGGATTTTTTTAGGATTTTTATGATTTTTTTAGAGTTTTTTTTTATTTTTTTAGGATTTTTATGTTTTTTAGATTTTTTATGATTTTTAGAGTTTTTTTTATTTTTTTGAATTTGTATGATTTTTTATGATTTTTTTGATTTTTTAGAATTTTTTGATTTTTTTAGAATTTTTATGATTTTTTTGAATTTTTTGATTTTTTAGATTTTTTTTATGATTTTTTTTGTAACTACAGGGACTGTTTGTGTAATAAATAAAACTTAAAACTAGTAAATTATAACTACAGGGACTGTTTGTGTAATAAATAAAACTTAAAAACTAACTTCAGTTAAAAAAAACTAACGGAGGTCCATTGAGTACCAACATATTGAAACGTAGGATTATTAATTACCAATTCTGTAGGTAGGATTATTATTTACCAATGGGGCAAAGGTTGGTTTATTAAAAACCAATTTTCCTCAAAAGAAAGATAATTAAATGAAATTAATCTACAATGTATATCCAATATATTTGACAACAGTTCAAATAACATTATGCATTAAATGGCATATTTTCACTCTCATAGGACTATATAACATCCCATAAAGTTACCCTTCAAAACATGATATATTTTATTTTGTTTTCTCTAGGGTTTTTTACATATTTCCCCCTCCTAGGAGGGCTTATTACATGTTTCCCCAAACAAAAAAAATTTCCCTTTTTTTGGGAAATTACTCATTTGCCTTTTTCTTATTACCATAATCTACATATTGTTTCCTCTTCCCCATTTTTCTCTGGACGCCAAACCCTACACAACGCATCAGTTCTTCTTCCCCTTCCCCTAGTATTTGTCCCTGGTATTCGACGAACCCTACACGACACCGATACTATTTATCCAAACCAACATTCTATTTGGCAACCGTTTTTCGCAAAGCTTTTTCGAGTTTCAATATGTTGATTCAATTTAGTCACACATTTTTATCCATATCATAAAGTAACAATATGTATGGTTTCAATTCAAGTGTGAAAAGAATGGGTTGAGTTTAGTCTTGATGTCTGATTCTATTATGTTTGGTATGGGGCTTTGTTTTTTGTTCTATTGTATGTTTTTGCTGGGGAAGTCTCAGCTGCTTGCTGGGTTCCTAAGTCACTTTTTTGGTTTAATAATATCAGCCTTGCCATTTCAAAAAACTAAAAATAAAGTAACAATCGAGCAGACATGTTAATTCAACTTTTTCACACTTACATGTTGTTTCAACTTTTTCCGACGTTTTGTTAAGATACATACTTGTTTATTTAGATATAAATATATAATAAATCTTTTTCACGGCTCATAATTGCTTTGTTAGGTACATTCTAGTTAGGATTCTAAACTGAAAGATATTATATGGGAATGTTGTCATTTGTAGTTTGGTTATATAATGGCTATGTATAATATGTTGTTGGTCGTAAGGATGAGCATCTGGTGTCGGGTACCGGTATCGAATTTCTCGTACCGAATTATTTTCGGTACCTGCTTTTTGGCGTTTTTGATACCGGTAAAATAATATATTTATATTCAATGTAACCAAAGAATTTACATCGAGATAATACTATGTGAATTGGGGAAATATGTAACAATGGTATTAGAAATGAGAAATATGTAAATATTCATTTAACAAGTTCATTAAGGGTAAAATAATAATTCAATAAAAGTAATTTTAATGAAAATGGGAAATATGTAATATATATGGTTCTAGTTCTAATAAAAAAATAATAATAAAAACAGAGACGATTACAGACTAATGGCAGGTAGAAGGGCAACAAGCTGCGCCGCTACCCCCTTCTGAATAGCAAACCTTACCCTGCTAAACACAAAATTCTGCCCCTTAACATGCGCGGTGTTAATTTCTACCGGACCACATTTACTAAAATCGTTTAATTTCAGTGTACCACATAAAGTGTAGGCATATGATCATTTTTATTGGTTTCATATTTCTTAAAATTTATTGGTAAATATAGTCACTTGACTTATTTAAAATTTTTCTTTTTATTCAACCAGAAACTGTTTACCTGCCAAGAATATTCCGACAAGCTTGCTCTAGCTAAAATAGCTTGGAGATTGGAAATCCCATGATATAATTCTCATTATTTAAAACCGTGTAAGATCATGTCTTTACTACTTTGGATCTTGTCTATGCCAAACATAAGTTTGATATATATCTAGATGTTTTATGTAACTCGGTTTTCTTTGTCGGGCAGCTGTCTCGAATGTTTTGATTCAAAACTCGGGGTGTGAGATTGTTGCAAACACCAAAAACAATAAGCAAAGGTTTAAAATCGACGAGGGATTCCCCTTTTCTTTTACACTTGTATATACAAGTCGTCATCTCAATATAGCGGATCTAAAAACGATGACAATGCAAAAGTGTCCTTGTCGCTTTCATGTAAGAATATAGTATTATCAATGGCATACCCAATATATTTTTTTACTCATGGCACGCATCAAAAATGTTTGGCGAATCAGTGTTTGTTGATTGTTAAGTAACTAAGATGAAAAAACTAGTATCAGATGTTATATAACACATAATCTGTTTTACTGGAACTTTGTGACACTAGTGTTTACCACTCGGCCTGTTGATGCAACAAATACTAGACCGATGGTGGTAGCTGGGCTGGTTAGGCAAAAGGGTTGGAGGGTTCCGGTTTGCCTAACACAGGTCGTGGGGTCCCCCCACGTTTGCAAGACGTGGAGAGAGGTTCACTAGTTAAGTTTTGTTGTTTGCTCAAGATCCTCCACTGAAGTCTGTTCAGCTTCGGATGTAGGAGCAATGCAAATGTGTGTGTTAAAGGTGAAGAAGAGATACTTGCATGGGACAAGTACTCGAGAGCAAAGACCAGATATCCCAATGGAATCAGAGTTGATCGGAATGTCCTTAGTCACTAAATTAAGTGTCAATTTATAGGGAAGGACATCGCCCAAAGAAAAAACCATTGACTACTGAAACAAGCTTGCAGTGAAGGACTTACCCTTTTAGGGGTTGAAGCGTTTGGACCTGCGGGTAAAAGACTACATTCTGTGCACATGTCTTCTTTTACGGCTGTGAGAGGCTGAGCAAGCAATCAGTGAGGTGATGTTTTACGGTTCACATCCTTTTTGCTGCTCACCTGAGTTCGCGAGATTTGAACCTCTTAACCCTTTAACATTTTAAGCGTTCATGTGTCTAAGTCATTTATTTAGTCTTGGGCTACCCCTGTCATCAGCCCCCCAAGTCAGAGGTTTTTGGGAAATAAGCTCAAAGACTTCTGACTTTTACACATTTATTTATATTGCTTAAAGGCTTCAAGGCTTGGAGGCTTGAAGGGTTTATTACAATTGAGAATTTTGAATTTTGACAAAACATTTGATGTGATTGACGGCGGTTTCTGCAAAGGGTAGGTTAATTAACTGCCGTGTAATCATAACCTCTATTGGTTTTTATTTTTCATTTATTGTTCAAGACAACCAACAATCTTTCTCCATTTTCTCTCAAGTTTCCTTCCATATTCTCCCTTCCGTTTCCCAGGTTAGTCCCGATTTCTTTGTGTGTTTTACTTGTTCTTTACTTTGATCATGGGTGCATGGAAAGATCTTTCCGTTAGTTTTTCACGCCTTACCCAAGAGGAAGTGGAGGATTTTTGTGTTGAATGGGGCATTGGTCTTAAATTTAATCCGGTTGCACCGGGTTGCGATAAATCCGTTGATCAATGTCCCCCTGGTTCAGTGGCTTTGTCAAAGTAGTTATAATTAATCTTGTATATTTTCTTGATTCGTGTTTCCATTGTAAATTATTTTTATATATACTCAAAGAATACAAAAGAACATTCATGGTGAAATAGTAGTCATCCACTAAATGAAACAACTGAGGATCATGACTCCATCCTTCCTTGCATTCACTTAAGGCCTTGAAAGCTGTTCGGTTGATTGCATGTAGACATGTAATTGCTTTATGGGTATCATTGAGGGACTTTCTTCCTCCTGTGGGTCCAGGGTCACAGATTATTTTGATTATATCTTGGATTTTGTAACGTATGCGGAAATAACCGGAGAGGAAGCTCTCAGCTTCTTCAAAAGCATGTATATATTTATCGGCGAGGAGCCTATCAGCTTCTTCACAAGCATGTATATATTTATCTAAATCAGTGTGAATTATGGATAAAGTGGCTCTATACATGACGGTCAACGCTTCACTCACAGAGTTTTCCTTTTTTTTTTTTTATCTTCATTGGGCAGCATAAATGGTAAATTAGTATGTACAATAAACTTCTTGTTTTGTTGTTCTTCGTTGGGCGGCATAAACTGCACTCCAGTTACAGACATATGTAATTTACTATCTACCATGAACTGATTCAATGTATGCCCTGCACTCCTTATATCAAGGCTATAGAGATGAGCATGCCTAAGCATATCTTCAATGGTCACTGAGATGTTATCCATCATCTTCTCAAGCTTATTTATTACAATCATCATCTCCGTCTCACTCTGACAAGAAGCAAACTGACCCATCGTCATCTTTAATTCTGCCACAACAACTGCAGTCCCTAAAAAATCCCTGATGTGCAACTCCCTTCGAGTATCGTGTCTATATCTCTCCGCAGAAATACTACTGATCATATTCAACCACATAGAATATGAACTTGCACCTTCCATTAATTGTGATTGCATGTCAGTAAAGATATATGTAGACAGAATACTGAGAAGGCACATATAAATACTTATCTGAGTAGAGATTGCTTCTTCAGTCGATGTTTATGATTTTTAACGGTAACAACACCCCTTTTACTATTTTCTGACTTTGATTTTATCAGTTACAAATCGATTTTCTAGACTTTCTGATGTGCAAAAACGCACTCCGGATTCCTGTTTTGTTAATCGAACACTACCTTCACCGAATTCGATCTTTGTTTCTGAATTTCAATTTCAAACATTCAAAGCCATTCAAATTTGTTATCAATTTGATTGTTTGAAATTGAAATCTAGAAAAAACGACGGAATTCGGTGAAGGTAGTGTTCGATTAACAAAACAGCAAACAGGAATCAAGTGTGTGTGTTTTAACATCAGAAAGTCCAGAAAATCAGCTTGCAACCAAGAAAGTTAAATTTATAAAGTAGTAAGAAGGGCTGTGATTTCCACAACAAATCATAAACACCAATTGAAAGAAGCAATCTCTAGTTTTTATTATAAAGTAGTAAGTTTAAACCCCAAAATCGATAAAGGGGTAGGAAAGATTAGTGTTTTGTATGTTTTCTATTGAGTAAGAAGGCAAGAACATGCCCTAGAAAAGTAAAAAACAAGTAAAGGAAGAAAGCAAGTCAAAGTCAAACCTGTGACCTATGTGGTTCGTATAGAAAGCAAACAAGCAAGAAAGAACCTGTGTGGTGAAAGAAAAACCTGTATGGTGTAAAGAAGACCTGTGTGGCGTAACCACGACACCTATGGCAAGAAAGCAAGCAAGACCTGTATGCTGTAACCACGACATGTGTGGCAAGAATGCAAGCAAGACCTGTGTAGCAAATCAAGGTCTATACGGCAAGAAAGCAAGCAAGACTTCTGTGGCAAATAAGACATGGGTAGCAAATCAAGCAAGAAAGACCTGTGTGGCAAACAAAACTTGTGTAATACGAGAAAGAAGCAAGAATTATGCGGTACAATCAAGAAGAAGAAAAAATCCCATGTGGTACAAGCAAATAGAAGAAAATGCAAATGGAGGAGAATGGGAAACTTCAAATTAAGAAGTTTGATGAAAAAGACTTTGGTTGGTGGAAAATGTAAATGGAGGATTTGCTTGTTTAGAAGGACATGAATGCTGTTTTGGGTGACAAACCGGAAAATTTAACATCAGATGAGTGGGAAACTTTGGATAAAAAGCCTAGGGCAGTTAGTAGATTGTTGCTAATGAAGGATGTTGTGTTCAACATTCTGAAGGAAACCACAACATGTGGGATTAGAATGCACTGTCTAATATGTAAGAAAAGCCTTTGGCATCTAATAGGTTTTCCTGATACTTGAACCGGTGAACACGAAGATGAAAGAAGAAAATTCAGTTACAGTATACGTCAACAGCTTGAACTTGATTTTCACAAGACTTGGGTCAGTTGGTATCAAAATCGGGTATGAGGTTTCAGGCTCTAATACTGTGTTATTGTTATTGCCTCATAACTAGTCTGGATCCAGGATTTTATTCTTGGCGAAGACGTCAGACGAAGAAATTCATCGAGTGATTAATGCATGTTGGCAGAGGAAGGAAGAATAAGAGACGTAGTAGGAGTAGGAACCAAAGAAGGAGTCAGCATAGGGCTCAGAATGATGTAACCTTTGGACCATCAAAGAGGTTGGACATTTTAGGAATCAATGTCCATACGATAGGAAATAAGTTAACACTATATATAGCAGACCATTCAAAAGATGGTGCCTTGATCTGTAGCGTGCAGAATAGTGTGGGTTCCTAGGTAATGGATTTTGGTGCTTCATTCGAGCTACCCACAGTTGTGAAGCATTGCAGAACTTAAAGGAGGGTGATTTTGGTAAGGTAAGAGTAGCGAACAATGATGTTCTTAATGTTACAGGCATGGGTGACAAGATTTAGTTACTTTAGCCGGTTAATAGACTTTAAAGGATATTAGGGTGATTCCTAGCTTAAAGAAACAGTTAATTCCCGTTGGTCTGTCGGATAAACAGGGACATGAGATTAAATTCGGGAACAAGCAATGGAAAGTTTTAAGGGAAATCTTGTCATAGCTCGAGAAAACAGAGGTTCACTTTACATGGTTAGTTTACTGTCTAACGGAAAGACCATATCACTTCAAAAGAAGTCCAAAGTCCGATTTAATGAGTCTAGTGGCCAGAAGAAGGTTCCAGTGGTGAAAATATCTCTAGAGAATTACGCAGTGAACATGGATCTAGCATTCTTGGGATTCGGCAATTTGTGTCAGTGGGAGCAGAAGAGAACATGTCAAAGGTAGATTTAGCCATTACTAACGTGTTGCAGCTTGGGGGAGCTTCAACGAACCTTCAACTGAAGATTTTCAAGCCTCCAAGTGGAAGATTGTTGGGTTTATGGAGGCTTGATAGTTGGGCCCGAATTAGAAGAGAACAAACGAGGCAGTGAATTGAAGACATGGGTTGGTCTCTTTGTTTTTTTTTTTATTATTTTTATTTTGACAACACATAGTTTTCTTAGGGATTAAGTTGTAAACCTAGTATTATAATAATAATATCTTGTACTTGTAATTCCTCACAAGTGACGGATGAAGCAATAAAGTAATTACCTTTGTTTAATTATCTCTTGCAGTATTGTTTGTGCTTGGATGTATTGTTTGAGAGATTGAACCCTAACATCGGTGCTATTGTTAAAAACTATATTTTAAGTCTAGTGTATGTATATATGTAAAGTCAAAGGTCTTTGTGTAAATTTGTTTAGTGGAGGTCGATTAGTATTAGGGTTATGAAACGCCTTGTTGTTGGGCGGACCTTAGCATGTTGCTAGGGGTAGCCCCTGCTACCCCTTGACGCTCCGACGGTAGTGTAAATTTTGGAAAAATTTGACGTTTTTTCGATTTCGTTACCCTTTTTACATGAAACGTTACCCCTATAAAGATTTACTAGATCCGCCTAATATACATTAGGCATACATGGGGTGGATATATGTATCTAACAAAATATACAAAAACTCTATATATGCAAGCAACTTTACCATCAAAATCTCTACAATCTTGTTCATCCAATTTTGTCTTTGATTGCCAACAAACATTTAAAAGTATATAACAGAAACTTATGTTGTTTGAATAGAACAAACATGGAGGCTTAATTCAGTCATATTACCAACATAAAACCCTAATATCGACCACTAACTAAAACGATTGATCTATTAGTATTAATTAAATGTAAAGAGATAAACCCTAACATAATCTGTTAAATATGAACCAGTTATTCGAAATACCTTAGCATTAATGATGCGTACAAGAATAGCAAAAAACTGAGAATTGAGGCTGCTGCAGCTGTAGTCGTTGGTGTAAATCAATCGCTTTGGTAAGAAGGGTTTTAGGCTTCGAACTACGAGCAACTCCCGTTGACGTTGACCTTCATTGTTTACTTTGATCAAACCCCTAAAAACCCCTATCAACCCGGGGATATTCCCGAGATGGGAAGACGGCTGGAACAAAGGTACAAAAAAGGTGATAAAAGGTCTTCTAAGAAGATGGGCCTAGGAAAGGGTAGGGCCAGTTTGAACAAGAAAGCCCAAAATGTTTTCATTGGTGAACCGGCCCAACAAAGGTCCAAAAAAAGAGTGAGAGTGGACCCGATTGTGGTCCTTGAAAGGAGTGAAGGTAATGTTTTTTCTACAGTGGGTGGGGAAGGCAACGAGGAGAGATTTACAACATCAGGTTCTATCGACCTAAATGTCAATTTAGATCCAGCTTCTGCAAGGGTTTTCAATGAAGGGAGTAATGATAACCAAAAAGGAGCTTCACAGGAAGAAGGTACAGAGGAGGAACAACCGGAAACAAACTGAGGGGAGACTGAGAACATGGAGATGGGGGAGAGTGAATCCACCATGGAATTAGCGGCGAAACTTGGAATCAATCTAAACGGTCACCTTGATCTGGTGAAGGATGCTATCAGGAAGGAAGGAATCCAAGATGGTAAGTCATGAATTTTTTATCGTTAAATATTAAAGGTATGGGGGTGGTTTCGAAGGCTAGTTGGGTCAGAGATATCAAAAGGGTCCATGGGATTTCGTTTATTTCTCTTCAGGAAACTCAGGTTCAAGACTATAGAGATATTGATTTAGCTAAATTTTGGGGGGGGAGGTGATTTTGAAACAGATTGGGTAGCGGCTTCAGGTAGATCTGGGGGTTGTGTCTGTCTATGGGATCCTAAAATCTTTAAGGAGGCTACGCTGAAACACAACAATTTTATTCAGATTAAAGGTTCCATTATTGGGTCTGGCAAGGAGCTGAACGTAATTAATGTCTACGCGCCTCAAAAAACAACTGAAAAGAGGTCCCTCTGGTCAGAATTAAAGGGGATCATTGTCAATTCTTCTGGTCAATGGATCATTATGGGTGACTTTAACGCGGTTAGGGGTCCGGACGAGAGAAAAAATTCGAAGTTTAATGTGGCTAGCTCAAGGGATTTCAACGACTTCATTGTTGATATCGGCTTTTTGGAATATAGTATGAAAGGTTATAAATATACATATCTGGGGGAAAGTGGTTCGAAACTAAGTAAAATTGACAGGTATCTGGTCTGTAATAACTTCTTCAACGATTGGCCCGAAGCTTGTCTCCGTGCTCTTCTGAGACATTTGTCGGATCATAATCCTCTTATTCTTACAACGGTGAATAAGAATTTTGGAAGGAAGCCTTTTAGAGTCTTTAACTCGTGGTTAGATAAAGAAGGGTTTGAAGAGGTCATTGTTAAAGCGGTTGGTGATTTCGATATGTTGGATGGCTGCCTGGATGTTAGATTGAGCAAAAAATTTAAGTTTTTGAGAGGTCGAATCAAGGATTGGAGGGACAAAATGATTGAAAAAGAAACACAAGAAGAAGCGAGCCTCAGGGAAGATCTGGAGAGAATGGAGCGAATCTTGGAAGTTAGGGAGCTTAACGAAGAAGAAGAGTGGATAAAAATGGAATGTTTTAAAAGTTTGGAGGAGATTGGTCACAACAAAGCTAAAGACCTTAAGCAAAGGTCCAGGATACGTTGGGCTATCGACGGTGATGATAATACAGCTTTTTTTCACGGAACCATAAACAGAAGGAAGGCGTCTAATGCCATTCAAGGTCTTACTGTGGATGGTACATGGACTCAAGAGCCTAAGAAGATTAAAAAAGAAGTTCTGGCTTTCTTTAGGAGTTTGTTTAGCGAACAGACGCCAATTAGACCTTTTATTCGGTGTCATGGGGTTAAAAGAATTTCAGAGGAGGAAGCCCATGAGATTATTGGGCATTTCACGGATAAGGAGATAAAGGAGGCGGTTTTCGCTTGTGGTTCGGATAGGGCTCCGGGTCCAGACGGTGTTAATTTCAGGTTCATAAAGAAATTCTGGCATCTTTTTGAGCTTGATTTTAGGGAGATTATGAAATATTTTTTCGAGTCCGGTAAGATCAATCAAGGGAGTGGGTCATCTTTTATTACTTTGATCCCGAAGACGAGGGACCCCACGAATCTTAAGAATTACCGCCCTATTAACCTTATTGGGGTAATTAGCAAGACGATTTCAAAAATTACTGCCACCAGATTCAAAAAGGTTAATGGTAGGGTTATTTCTCCCTCTCAGTCAGCTTTTGTTAAAGACAGGTACATCCTCGATAGCCCTTTTATGCTAAACGAGGTGATGGCATGGTTAAAGCAAAGAAAGAAAAAAGCGTTTCTATTCAAAATTGATTTTGAGAAAGCATACGACAACGTCAACTGGAAGTTTTTACAACATTTAAATCATAAAATAAAAATTAACTTTTAGAAAACCCAATTCCCAAAACCAATAAAACCCACAAGCAAAACAGATAATCAACAGTTTTCATCACAGTTTCTTGATTAATTTTTTTTTTTTTTTTTTTGCGAAAAAAAAAAACAGTTTTTACAACATTTAAGTGAGAAAAAACTAAACTTGCAGAAAACCCAATTTCCCAAACTGTTGATGCAGATTTTGTGTCCGATGCTTGTCGAATAGATTAGTTTTATTTTACGCTGAATTTGTAATAGTTAGTTAAACGGTCTATCGAACGTGTATAGACCCGCTCGTTTGAAGTGGTCAAACGAGAGGGTTATTCGGTTGACCGTGTGTGTTTGCAAGACAAGGGGTGTGACTATAAATAGAAAACCCTTGCCATTTGCAACACTAGGAGTTTTTAGGAGGTTTGAGACCTCACCAGGAGAGATCACCACTTGGTCTCTCCCCGGATGTATACTTCTTTGGTATTAGTTCGGTTATCATGTAATCGGGCCGATTTGTAATGTTTTACTACCGGATTAATACAAAGTTGTTTGTTTATCATCTCTAATCTCTCCCGTCTTGAACCGATCTCACACGAATCACGGTTTCGGTCACGAAACTCGGTCCTACAATTGGTATCAGAGCCATGGTGCCCGATTTAGTAAATCTAACCGTTTACTAAGTCACATGTGCTCTAGATCTGTGATTTTAGTGATTTTTGTTCAAGAAGAAAGGTTGGGTGAAAATGAGAAAAACTTAGATCTGGACCCGAATATTCAGATCTGTGCTGAAACAAGTGTTCGGTTTTATGTTTTTCACCTATATAATCAAGTTATCATCATCAAAAAAATCAAAAATACAATGTTTTCGTCAAGATCTGCATAAGAACAGTCGCTGTGTTCTTGAGATGTTCTTGGCGGCTGCTTAAAGAAACTAGGGTTTCTTCATACCCACTCCCGAAAGATGAAAAAGGTGCTCGATAGATGAGACTTTGGGTCGAAGGATCCAGATCTGGATCGAAAGATACCAGATATTTG
Organism: Helianthus tuberosus; assembly: GCA_030545235.1. Taxonomy (NCBI): domain Eukaryota; kingdom Viridiplantae; phylum Streptophyta; class Magnoliopsida; order Asterales; family Asteraceae; genus Helianthus; species Helianthus tuberosus. The sequence continues at coordinate 195,807,504 of CM060364.1, read as the reverse complement.
TGGGAACCCTCAACAACTTCGAAAGATGATCCTCGAAGGATATCTTTCGACCTGATCCATCTTTCGAAAAGTCTGATCAGCTCGAAGGATATCTTTCGACCTGATCCATCTTCCGATTGTTGCTGGGCATCGCAGAGGCTGAAATGGTTTTGGTTGTTATGTATCGAAGAGGGAAAAGGAGATAGATGTTGGTTGTTGGTTCTTGGTTCTTGGGGTTTGGATGAACTTCATCGCAGGAGAGAGAAAGAAGAGTAGATGGCTTCACAAATTTTGATTCTTTGAAGGTGGATTGCTAGATGTTCTTATGTATCGAACAGACACACACAAAGGAAAAGGAGAAATTGGGGAAACTGGCTATTGATGAGAGAGAATGGTCTTGAAAGATGGGGTTTTTGTCTGTTCTTGATAAGTGGGTATAGCACAAAGAGGGAGAAGAATGGGTTTGTCTTAAAAAAAAAATAGTAATAATAATAAAAAAAATAAGGTTTGGTGGATGACAACAATTGTACAAGGAAATGTCGGCAGACTTCATTTGTTTTGGTTATCCAAATTGGGCCCACTTGACTTAAATTATATTAGTGGACTTCATTTAAGTGGGCAAGTCACATGGGCTAAGTGTTACTTGTTGGGCTCTAATTGATTGTAGATTAATTATTTGCATCAAAATTTTATTTAGAGCCATTGCCATTCACGTATAACTATTTGGAATATTTTTTTGGGTTTATCAACTGAAAGTGTGGGACACCTTTGACCAGTCTTCGTGGTATTACAATTGCTTTTTGAGTGGGGTCGGGTATTCGCGGAGTTGATTTGAATTGCGCTTCTAAATATCAAGGTCAAAATTCGTACGGGTTTAGGGAGCGCGCGGGATGATGCGGCATGATGAAAACAAGAGATGATGAAAACTTGATTTTTGAAAAATGTGGGGTAGTCACGGTTACCGACGCAAACGTCAAATTTTGGTGACTTGACTACTATGGGCCAAGTTGATGCACTTATACGAATATCCAGGATGGATTGACAGATTTCATACATACGTCCTTGGACAAAATACAGAATTGTGATTGCGGTTCATCACAGATTTCGATCAAACAATAGAGGTTGCCGCATCATCTGCTGCTACGTTTGCAGATCTTACGGAAGATCAGAAGAAGGTCTATGATTTGGAAAAGAAGGCATATGCCATTCTTACTCAGGCGTTAAGTAAAGATATTTATCATCAATTTGTCAGTTACAAGACAACGAAGAGGTTGTGGGACGCATTGAAGACAAGGGGCGTAGGAAATGAAGCGACACGTCAATTGAGACGTGAGTTGTTAAAGAAAGAGTTTGATGGTTTTACTTGTATGGAGAATGAATCTTTAGGAGATTTGACAAGTCGATTTAATCATTTGCTGACTGAATTGGCAAATTTTGAGGTTGTTACAACTTCAGCAGAGATTGTGAAAAAGTTTGCAGATGCGTTGCCACCTCAATGGAATACTTTCTTGGAAATCATGAAGTACAATGGCACTTTAGCTACAACAACCTTCAATGACTTTGTTCAACTCCTGGAAAACAAGAATCAGGAAGAAACTCTCAAGGCAAAAAGAGTTCCCGTGCCACAAAATCCTGAAATGTATTATGGAACTTCTAGCACTTCTACAAAACCTTCTTCACACGCTCCAATTCAAACAGCGTTTGTGTCTAGCACTGATATGTATGGCAATACTATCCAAGTTCCGGTCAAGCCTCCTCCAGCAGACATGTATGGAAATCCGCTTGATCCAGTTCCTCAACCAGTACCACAACAGCAAAGCCAACGACCTATCAGAGCAACTGATATGTTCGGAAATCCATTACCTGTTCGATCTACCGGACCAACAGACATGTATGGAAATCCACTTCCTCCTCAATCTACCGGACCAACAGACATGTATGGGAATCCACTTCCTCCTCAACAGCAAGCGTGTTATGGAAGCACATCATCTGCTGGTCAACAATCAAAGCCAAATACAGTACGGCTCGACACCTCAAGCTTTTCTAAAGTCAGTGTGGAAGTAGCAAAGGAACACATGGAGCTGCTAAACACCTTGGTGAGCGCATACTGTGGATTAGTGGAAGGTCAGATTGGTAACATTAATCTGACACAAGAAGACTATCAGCAGATCGATAAAGAGGAGATGGAGATGATGGACATCAAGTGGGCCTTTGCCAGTGCTGTTAGGCGAGCAAAGGATTTCATGGAGAGAACTGGCAGAACCAGCTTGGAAAGCAATAAAGACACCAAGTATGGGTTTGATAAGCAGGCTGTTAAGTGCTTCAATTGTGGTGAACGTGGTCATTTCAAACGTGAATGTACAAGGCCATCTCAACATGGAAACCAAAATCCTTTCAGAGGTCAAGGCAACAGGGCAAATCAGAACCAAGTAAGGAACAATGAGCGCACATTGGTGCCTGTCAACAACCAGAGTCAAGCAGGACCATCTAATGCCAACCAGGCACTTGTGGTTCAAGTAGATGAAGGTTGTGATTGGTCAATTCAGTTGGGTAATGATGCTCCAGATGGAACAGCTTGTTTTGCTGAAGTGGTTAATGATCTTAAACACGCCAGTGGTGGAGAATCTTCCACCAATGGTTGTGAATCTTCTGAAGATGAAGACAGTTCTGGTTATAGTGGAAGCTCAGATGAAGAATCCTCCACTTCAGGCAATGATCATGTGGATGAGACATCAAGTGCGTCAGTCGATGCAGATATTGATGAGCTTTTGGAAGAAGCTACAGCAGGAATTGAAAGAAGATCTATTTTGGTGGATCAAGCTGCTTATTCTTCGTCTTCTCTCCATTCAGCCTTTATGGCTAATGTCGACAGTTCATCAAGTCAGGTATGTGTCAATGAACTCACTTCTGTTAGTTGTGATAACTGTGATAGTTTGAGTGTTAAATGTGCTGATTTGGATACAAACATGTTTGAGTTGCAAGGCAAACATGATGCTTTACAAGCTAGTTTGTTTGACTTGCAAGACAAACATGTTTCGTTGAATGATAAGTGGTGTGAATTGCAAAGCAAACATGAGGCTTTGCAAGAGAAATATGATGTGACATTCATCCACAATCAGAAATTGACCGTGGATCTCTCGAAGTGCACTGAAGCCAACATGTTTTATGAAAACCATGAAAAGGAGTTTAAATCGGTAATTGAGAAATTAAAGAAAGATAAAACCGAGCTAACAAAAATGGTTTCCAGAAAACAAACTGACATTAATTTGTATATAACTCGCCTTGAGGTAATGCAAAAGGAAATGGCTTGTGTCAAAACTGAAAGTGAGGCGATCCAACTTAAGCTAGACAGTTATTTGAGCTCTAGCTATGTGTTGGATCACATCATTGACGTACAGAAAGAGAAACGGGATGTCACATGCATTGGATACAAGCAATGTCCACCACCTGTGAGACACAATTATGATGCCATGCCTGACGAGGAGAATAGAACTTTCTTTGAACCATCTGTTCCTCTAGATGTTAATGAATTTGCAACAGGACTCGGATACAAGAAAGAAGTATCATCAGATTCGGATGTGTCAGCAGATACATGTGTGTCTTCTGCCGAACCGAATCAGGATCCTCCAGTTGTGATTGAGGATGCTGATTCTTCTGATGATGAATCCGATGATACTGTTTCAGCAAAGTCTGATGCGGTGATAAAAGAAGAGGACATACCTCTTGAGAATCATATTCTGTGTGATCCTCCTGCAAAACCCGCTAAGACTGTTGCAATTGAGTCCTTGTCTGCACAAGAGTCGGAGAGTGTGGATTTGCTGTACACTCTTGTTGGTGATAATAAAATTTATTCTGACAAAGATTTTCCGATTAAGAATGTAAATAAATCCTTAATCAGTAAAGTTTTTGAAAATTCGACAAGTAAATTTCTGGGTAAGAAAGGATCACACGTTGTGGTAACACAGTGCCCTCCTATCCCAAAAGCTGAAGTTAGAAAACAATTTGGCAATCAGAAATTACCAACAGAGAAAAGGCAGCAAAATCATAACAAACAAAAAGGAAAATTGCCGGCTCAAAGTCAAAAGAAGCCAAATCAAAAGAAGAACAAGAATGTGAACTTTGTGAAATCTAAGGGAACGGACAAAATTGAAAAGTTTGAAAATCAATCTAACTTAGATTTTGTCAAGAAAGCAACAGTGATGAAAAGGAATGAACCAAATAGTTCAAAACCTAGTACCTCGGGATCACAAAGTTCATCATTATCGGCAAGACGATCACATGATACTTCGGGGTTTGTTGAACGAAGATCATGTTTTGAATGTGGTACAATTGGACACATAATTCGAAATTGTCCGTATCTTCATAAATTAAAAGCCAAAGAAGATGATCCCCGTGAACACAATCACCAAAAGCGATCTGTTTCTATAAAACAAGATCCCCGACTTGTAAGAGAAAGGGAAAAGAAACAGAAACGCCAACAAGTCAAGGTGATTGAAAAGGCACTTAAAACTGATGTGGTTCAAAAACAATCTGTTTCAGTTAAGCCAGAAAACTCAAAACTTTCAAAAACTTCAAACAATCACGAAGTTAAATTGTTAAACAATCAAACTGGTAAAACTCAACAGACATGGAAACCTAAATTGACCACAAATTCAGGGGGACCATCACAATTCTTGAATCATCAAAGAATAGAAGTTATTGTTGTTGATGAAAATGGAAGACCCAAGACCACAATGGCTTGGGTCCCCATCTCCAACTAATTATGTGAGTTCATGTGCAGGGTGTTCCAGGAGGAACTATCAGTAGTCATTGGATTGTTGATAGTGGGGCATCCAGGCACATGACAGGCGACATGAAGCTTCTCTACGACGTCAAATCTATTAGAGGAGGTTATGTTGCTTTTGCTGGAGATAAAGGCGGATATATTACGGGTGAAGGAATGATTTCCAACGGGGTTGTTAGCTTTGATAAGATCAACTTCGTACAACAACTTGATCACAATCTTCTTAGTGTTTCTCAAATTTGTGATAAGCAGTTCTCAGTACACTTTGATGCAAATGGATGTTATGTGCTGAAACCCGGCTTCAAAATTCCAAAAGAATGGATTCTCTTGTCGGCTCCAAGGATAAATGACTTGTACGTCCTTGATATGAGCCAAGCTATCACTACGTCTGCACAAGCAACTTGTTTCGTTTCCAAAGCCACAGAAAAAGACACAATCTCTTGGCACAGACGAATGGGTCACATTCACTTACGCAAAATGAATCATTTGGTGTCAAATGAATTGGTGAATGGTGTTCCTCTTAAAAACTTTCATCTTCAAGACGTCTGTGTTTCGTGCCAAAAAGGAAAACAAACGAAGAAGCGACACCCTACAAAGAAAATCAACACGGTGGCTGTTCCTCTTGAACGTTTGCACATGGATTTGTTCGGTCCTGTCAAGCACAAAAGTATTAGGAATGATCAATATTGCCTCGTGATAACTGATGATTATTCAAGATTTTCTTGGGTGGCGTTCATGGCACATAAGAGTGAAACCTTCGGTATTATCAAAAACTTGATCATTCAGATTGAGAATCTATATAAGTTGAAGGTTAGGCGGATACGTAGCGACAATGGTACTGAATTCAAAAATCATGCCATGGCGGAGTTTTGCACTTCAAAAGGTATTCTTCACGAATTTAGTGCAGCTTATACTCCTCAACAGAATGGCGTCGCTGAACGTAAGAACCGCACATTGATCGAGACTGCTAGGACTATGTTGGTAGAGTCGCAGTTGCCCATTCCATTCTGGACTGAAGCTGTGTCCTCTGCATGCTACACGTTGAACCGAGTCCTTACAGTCAAAAGGCACAACAAGACCTGCTTTGAGCTTATTAACAAACGGAAACCAGATTTGTCATATCTTGAACCGTTTGGAGCTCCATGCACAATCATTGATCCTAATGGAAAGTTTGGGGCTAAAGCAATTGAAGGATACTTTCTTGGGTATTCCACCCCGAACTTAAGAGTCTGGAATCTAGAGACTAAAAGGGTCGAGGAATGGTCTGAAGTCAGAGTACAAAGGCACACTTTACCAGTCAAATGTCCTGGTCAGCCTTGGATGTTTGAGTACGATGACTTTTTCAATTCGATCAATGTTGAAGCAGTTGAAGAAAATGTTGCGGCAAGGATGTTTTTCGAGAGTGACAATGCAACAGATTCACCGTTGGTTCGTCCCATTATTGTCAATCAAGAACCATCTTCTGTGAACAATAATGCTCTCGACAATGAGGATTTTCACGATGCTACCGAATTGAACGAATCTTCAGAGGATGATGAATTTCTAGATGCAGATCAAGAGGCTCCAACAACAGCAGTACATGGTACTTCAGAAGGTACACCTCCAGTGGATGTCCCTAGAACAGCTGAAGCTACTGCATCATCCTCTTCGTCAATTCCGGGTATTGAATTGGTTGTTGATCTCAATCTCAACAATCTGGGTACAAATATTCCAGTTCAAGATAATCCAGAAACAAGGATTCACAATACCCATCCTCAACAAAACATCATCGGAAATGTACAAAGTGGCATTCAAACAAGAAACATGTTGCGAAACAACAACAATGCATGCTTGTATGCAACTATCCGAGAATCTGGTCAACAAAATGATTGGTCTTTCGCGTGTTATGTCTCACAGGAAGAGCCAAGAACTTGGAAAGAAGCTTTGAAAGATAGCTCTTGGGTTGAAGCAATGCAGGAAGAACTACAACAATTCCAGAAGCTTGGTGTCTGGAAACTCGTAGAGAAACCTGCTGGTTACAAGAAGATTGGTACCCGTTGGGTGTTTAAATGCAAAAAGGATGACCGTGGAGTCGTTATTCGAAACAAAGCAAGATTAGTCATTCAAGGTTTTCGTCAGATTGAAGGGATCGACTACAACGAAGTGTATGCACCTGTTGCACGTCTAGAAGCAATTCGGATCTTTCTGGCTTATGCCTCATTCAAAGGTTTCAAGGTATACCAGATGGACGTCAAAAGTGCATTCTTACATGGTGTGGTGGAAGAAGAGGTGTACGTCGAACAGCCTCCTGGATTTGAAGATCCTATCCATCCCGATCGGGTTTGGTTGCTCAACAAAGCTCTATATGGTCTACATCAAGCACCGCGAGCTTGGTATGCAACCTTATCTAATTATTTGCTGGAGAATGGATTTCGCAGAGGTCTTATCGATTGTACTCTTTTCATCAAAGAACAAGATGGAGATCTTCTACTGGTACAGGTATACGTTGATGATATTATTTTTGGTTCTACTAATGATGTTTTGTGTAGGAATTTCGAGCGCGTCATGCAGGATAAATTCGAGATGAGTGCTATGGGGGAAATGACTTTCTTTTTGGGCCTACAAGTACAACAAATCGAGTCTGGGATATTCATCCATCAGACTAAATATGTTGGTGACATCTTGAGCCGGTTTCAGATGTCTGATGCAACGCCCATCGGTACCCCATTGCCGCAAAATCACGGAATTACTCCAGACTTGAAGGGTGAAGCGGTTAGCCCCTCATACTACCGCGCGATGATCAGATCTCTTATGTACCTCACAGCATCAAGACCAGATATAATGTACCCAACGTGCCTGTGACAACTCGAAATTTAGAACCTTTCGTTGTATGCTTAAACGTGTGAATAGTTAAACTTATGTGATTAATGATAAGCTACAACCTTTTATATGATTATGTGTTATATTACATGTGTGCTTATGTGTATGTATTCGAGTATGTTAGGAGCCGAAAGCCATGAACCCGACTCGAGACCATGTGGTCTCGAGTGAACTAGTGTGACATATGGGCCGGTTGGGCCGTGCACCTCATCCGAGTCCATTAGGGTGCACTACTTAGAACTAGTATATAATCCTCATGTTAGCCATACTTGTCATTTTGGGCAACAACACTTATACTCTCCAACACACACACTCTCCACTCTCTCACACTAAAACCCTAAACACTAAACATCACCTCTTCTCCTTCTTCTCGGATCCAACCAACCGACCACCAAAGGGATTCTCGGATTTTTGCTTGTTCACACCAAACGAAGCTTCATCTTTCACCACCTCACAACCGGTTAGTGTTTATGATGTTGGTTAGTGATTTTATGATGTTGGTTGTGTTAAATGATAGCATGAATGGTAGGATTTAACTAGTATAGTTGTATGTTTGATGATGGGTGTGAACCGAATGTGTATGATGTATATGATGATGCTTGGTTAACATACTTTGATTTCGGATATGTTGCTTAATGAACACACAATATTTTATGTCTAAGTATGATTCAAAACCATGGAGTTTTGATGTTCATAGAAACCGGCTTGCATAGGTGTAGTACCATGTTAATGAGATTAGGGTAGAGTTGATTTTTGATATGTTATGTGATGATTTGAAAATATGAGATGAATATGTTCAAGAATTGATTGTTGTTCATGACTTTGTTAGACTTAGGTTCATATGAATGATGATGAACATGATGAATGTATGAAGAACTTGATGAATATCATAAGAACATGGTTGAATATTTGAAATCTGATTTGTTTGATCCATTTTAGGAAATTACTAGACAAATAAACATGTTTGTGAGAGTAGTACAGACTGTTTCATGAAATCAAAGTCTCATTGGATAGTACACTGTTCCGAATCAGCTTATGTCCACTCGTAACCATCAGTTGCGACTCGAAACCAAGCACAACGAGTCGAAATCTCCCGGTTGCGACATCAGTTGCGAGTCGCAAACACCCGGTTGCGACTCGAAACCACACCGGATCAGCACACCAACCTTGTGACTCGAAACCACGGTTGCGAGTCCGGTTGCGACTCGTAGCCAAAACAGCACGGACCGAAACCATGATTTCGACCCAGGTTGCGAGTCGCAAACGCCTAGTTGCGACTCGGGATCATATGCGGGTACACACTGTTGGACTTGTTTAATTATGGGCTTATTTGATTGGGCCGGACTCTTGGGCCTAGTGTACAGACCTGATATATTGCTGTTGAATGTGAATGTCGATGAACTGCATGCAACGTGCTAGCATACGTGTAGAACATACGTGCACTACTTGAATACGAACCTGATTGCATGATACAACTATGATAGGACGTGAGTAGCCACAACATTGCTTGTTTGACCTTTCTGTGTTTCTACCGAGCAAACCAAGGTGAGTTCACACCCTCTACAAAGCATGGGATTCCCAGGGGTCGGGAATTGGGGTTAAGGAATAGGGTTCCTCGTCCTCCTTGGGTAGGACAGCAAAGGTTCAGGAATGTAATTCCTCGTCCTCACGGACAGATATCTCGTACTAGACCAAAACTCTATCACGAAGTCCCTCATTTTTATATCGACTTAATCGCCGAGCCAATGGCGAGCGGGTCATTAGTTAGATAGCGCTATTTAGGTCTGACAAACCTCACACCGTGCCGCAGAGGACGGGCGTGAACTAATGGATCTGGGGCACGTCAATGATGATAGACATTGACAGTTTCAGGGCACATAAACATGACTACAGTCAGCAGTCGATATGGTAACGAGTCTAGTGTATACATGGGGTAGCCCCCACGGCCGAAATGCCAGATAACTAACACGGGGTAGCCCCCCACGGCTAGATTGCCAGAGTAACCGGAAATGATCAAGTCACGTTTTTAACTATGGGGTAACCCCCACGGCAGGATGCCAACTAAAGGAAACTGTTTTCGAAACAACTTAAAACGAACACCCAACCGTGAACTCACTCAACTAGTTGTTGACTCGTTACTACATGCTTTGCAGGTCCTTAGGTTCTTAAGCTGGAGCTTGCATGGAGGAGGATCGTTGTGGGACATGGACGACTGTGTGCCATGTTAAACTATGAAACAATTAAACTTATGTTTTGTTTTAAGACTTATGCTTCCGCTTGCAACTTAACTATGTGTTTGTTTGGACACCAATTGTATTGGTTAAACTTTTATATCTTTTAACTCGCATGTTCAATATGATTGGTGGCTGGATCCTGGTCAGTCACGCCTCCAAGCGGTAGTACTCCGCGGGTGGATTTTTGGGGGTGTGACAGATTGGTATCAGAGCCATTGGTTATAGAGAACTTGGTTTTAATAAAAAGGGGGAAAACGTTTTTGTTAAAACCAGACTATAACCTGTACAGTGCTCAACGGTCCACAACGATGCTTCACTCCACATGCAAGGCTCGACATTCTAGGTGATATGATCTGTGTATATATTGCCTACTTGTTAGTTACATAGTACATTGCTCATGGTATGCTTGGTTAGTATAACTATTGTTGCTTGAACACGTGTGCACTTGCTCACTTCTGACATCGTACTTTCGCGAACCCCTCTCACTCACGTTCTTCTTGATGTGAAGATCATGTCTGGACGCGTTAACATGACACAAGCCCAGTTGACGGCTCTGATTAACGAACGAGTTGCCGCAGCACTTGCAGCTGCACACGCAGGAGGTATATCCTGCAGTCCGAACTCATTCTAGGATCTTTAGGATCCTACTCTCGTGAACCAACCTTTGTGTTAAACTCTGTCTTTTCTTTCACCTACGATAGGTCAGCATGTTCAGCCACCCGTGTGCACTTTTAAGACTTTCATGGACTGCCGACCAACTACTTTTAGCGGCACTGAAGGAGCAGTAGGTCTCCTGCATTGGTTTGAGAAGCTGGAATCTGTGTTCGAAATGTGCGAATGCCCTGAGGCGCGCAGGGTGAAGTACGCTACTGGTACTCTCGAGGGTTTAGCCCTCACATGGTGGAACGCTCAAGTTCAAATGCTAGGGTTGGTTGCTGCCAACGCCACCCCATGGGAAACTTTTAAGGAAATGATCAAAGAGGAATACTGTAGTCGTGATGAGATTCACAAACTGGAAGTGGAGTTCTTCAACCTCAAGATGACGGGGTCGGAAATTGAAGCTTATGTGAAAAGGTCGAACGAATTGGCAATTCTGTGCCCTACTATGGTGGATCCTCCCATCAAACGCATCGAACTATTTCTTCAGGGCTTAGTGCCAGAAATCCAAAGTCATGTGACTTCAGCGAACCTCGCCACCTACCAGCAAACTGTCCAGTTGGCTCACCGTCTCACGGATCAAGCGGTGGAGCAGAACAAGTTACCAAAACGCATAGGTGCTGCAACTACTACTGGTACCTCTAGTGACAACAAACGGAAATGGGATGGAACTTCGAGTAAGGGTTCGACTTCTGTTCAGTCCCAGTCTCAGCAGAGAAAGACTGAGGACTACAAGAGCCCTAATCAGCAATCGTCTGGTGGTGGATACAAAGGAAATCATCCCAAATGCAATCGCTGCAGCCTGCACCACAGCGGGCCATGCACCAGGGGCAACTGTCATCAGTGCAACAAGCCTGGTCACGCTGCAAAGGATTGCAGGAGCTTATACCCCGCCAATCAGAATCGTCAGCAAGCTCAACAGAACCAGCGCCAGCAGCAGCAGCAAGGTGACAACAAAGGGTGCTTTCAGTGTGGAGCTGAGGGCCACTTCAAGAGGGACTGTCCCCAGCTGAACAGGAACCAGAACAACAACAACAACAATAACAACAATCAGGGGAATGGTAACAATGGGAACAACAACAACAATGGCGCCAGGGGGCGGATGTTTGTGATCGGCCAAGGTGAAGCAAGGAATGACCCCAATGTTGTGGCGGGTAAGTTCCTTCTCGATGACTTTTATGTTTCAGTTTTATTTGATTCGGGTGCCGATACTAGCTACGTGTCGCTAGAAGTTAGTCGAATGCTTAAGCGTATTCCAACACCTTTGAACAACAAGCACACCGTAGAGCTAGCAAATGGTAAGAGTTTAGAAGCCACACACGTAGTCAAGGGTTGTAAACTTCTTCTCGCTGACCAGACCTTCTCTATCGACCTCATTCCTATTGTCTTGGGTAGTTTCGACGTTGTCATTGGGATGGATTGGTTATCCCAACACCGAGCAGAGATTCATTGCAACGAGAAGGTTGTCCGTATTCCAGGTCCCGGTGGTGAACCTCTCATGATTCATGGCGACAAGAGGAGTGCTGTTGAGAACGTCATTTCTCTCCTTAAGGCCCAAAAGTGCTTGCGAAAGGGCCACACTGCCATTTTGGCTCTCATTACTGACACCACGGAGAAAGAGAAGAAGATAGAAGATTTTCCAGTTGTACGCGATTACCCAGAGGTATTTCCTGAGGAATTACCTGGTCTTCCGCCTCATCGCCAAGTCGAGTTTCAGATCGAACTAGCTCCTGGAGCTGCGCCTATAGCTCGTGCACCTTATCGTTTAGCCCCATCAGAGTTGAAAGAACTCTCCACGCAACTACAAGAGCTTCTGGATAAAGGTTTTATTCGTCCTAGCTCATCGCCCTGGGGAGCTCCAGTATTATTTGTGAAGAAGAAAGACGGTACTTTCAGAATGTGCATCGATTACCGGGAACTCAACAAGGTGACGGTGAAGAATCGTTATCCTCTACCGCGTATCGACGACTTATTCGACCAGCTACAAGGATCGAGCTACTATTCGAAGATCGATTTAAGATCGGGTTATCACCAGCTGAGAGTCCGGGAAGAGGACGTCTCCAAGACAGCTTTTAGAACACGATACAGGCACTATGAGTTTTTGGTCATGCCTTTTGGGATGACAAACGCACCTGCGGTTTTCATGGACTTGATGAACCGAGTGTGCAAGCCTTACCTGGACAAGTTCGTTATAGTCTTCATCGACGACATCCTGATCTATTCCAAGAGTCGAGAAGAACACGAGCAGCATCTACGACTTATTCTGGAACTCCTTCGAACAGAACAGCTTTATGCAAAGTTCTCGAAATGCGACTTCTGGCTTCGAGAAGTCCATTTCCTAGGCCACGTGGTAAACAAGGATGGGATTCACGTTGATCCATCCAAGATAGACTCGATTAAGAACTGGCCTGCACCTCGTACACCAAAGGAAATTCGCCAATTCTTGGGTTTGGCGGGATACTACCGGAGATTCATAAAGGATTTTTCTAAGATTGCACAGCCTCTCACGTCACTAACGCAGAAGGGCGTTGTTTATCGCTGGGGAAACGCACAGGAGTTGGCATTTCAGCACCTAAAGGATAGACTTTGTAGCGCACCTATCCTTTCCTTGCCGGAAGGCACAGACGACTTTGTGGTCTACTGCGACGCATCAATTCAAGGTCTTGGTTGCGTGTTGATGCAACGAGATAAAGTTATAGCCTACGCCTCACGTCAACTCAAGGTTCATGAAAAGAACTACACGACGCACGATTTAGAGCTGGGAGCTGTTGTTTTTGCACTTAAGTTATGGCGGCATTACCTGTATGGTACCAAGTGCGCCATCTACACCGACCACAGGAGCCTCGAGCATATCTTCAAGCAGAAGGAACTGAATATGCGGCAACGACGATGGGTCGAGTTGCTAAGTGACTACGAGTGCGCAATCAGATATCACCCGGGCAAGGCCAATGTTGTGGCTGACGCCCTCAGTCGGAAGGACACTGCACCTAAGCGCGTGCGAGCTTTACAGCTCACGATCCATTCTAGTCTTCCCTCCCAGATACGAGCCGCTCAGATAGAAGCACTAAAACCAGAAAACGTCAGGGCTGAAGCCCTACGCGGATCAAGGCAACGATTAGAACAGAAGGAAGACGGTGCTTACTACGTAACGGGACGCGTTGGGGTCCCACTCTATGGCAACCTACGAGGGCTTGTGATGGATGAGGCACACAAGTCTCGCTACTCAGTACACCCTGGATCAGATAAGATGTATCATGATATCAAAACTACGTACTGGTGGCCTAGCATGAAGGCCCACATAGCGACCTACGTCAGCAAGTGTTTGACTTGTGCAAGAGTCAAGTCTGAATACCAGAAACCATCAGGCCTACTCCAACAGCCAGAGATACCTCAATGGAAATGGGAGCAAATTTCCATGGATTTTGTTACTGGCCTACCTAGATCCCAGCGCGGGAACGATACTATTTGGGTGATCGTGGATCGACTCACGAAATCTGCACACTTCTTGGCTATCAAGGAGACGGATAAGTTCTCCACTCTTGCAGAAATATACATCAAGGAAATTGTTTCGAGGCACGGGGTGCCCACCTCCATTATCTCAGATCGAGATGCACGTTTTACTTCTGAGCTGTGGCAGGCAATGCACAAATCCTTCGGCTCACGACTAGACATGAGCACAGCGTACCATCCTCAGACGGACGGGCAGTCCGAGCGCACTATTCAAACCTTAGAAGACATGCTTCGTGCATGTGTAATCGACTTTGGCAACCGCTGGGAAAAGCACCTGCCACTTGTGGAATTCTCGTACAATAACAGCTACCACACCAGCATTGGAGCTGCTCCGTTTGAGGCATTGTACGGACGTAAATGCCGGTCTCCCCTTTGCTGGGCAGAGGTGGGAGAAAGTCAGATCACTGGCCCAGAATATGTGGTAGATACAACCGAGCAAATCGCTCAGATACGAAAACGCATGACGGCCGCTCGTGAACGTCAGAAAGTTTACGCCGACATGGGCAGGAAACCACTTGAGCTCCAGGTTGGGGAGCGGGTACTACTCAAAGTTTCACCCTGGAAGGGTGTGGTTCGTTTTGGCAAACGCGGTAAACTTAACCCACGATACGTTGGACCTTTCGAGGTCATTGAGAAAATAGGCAGGGTGGCCTACAGACTAAACTTACCAGCAGAACTCGGTGCAGTTCACAACGTTTTTCACGTGTCGAATCTGAAGAAGTGTCCGTCAGATGAGACCCACGTAGTTCCTTTGAAGGAACTCACGATCGACGAGCAGTTACGATTCGTCGAGGAACCAGTCGAGATCACGGACCGGGATGTTAAGGTCCTCAAGAGCACTAGAATACCTCTCGTTCGAGTTCGTTGGAACTCACGTCGCGGCCCAGAGTTCACCTGGGAGCGCGAAGATCAGATGAAACAAAAGTATCCCCAACTGTTCGCAAACAGTACACCCACTACTGAGGCCGAAGCTACGGAATTTCGGGACGAAATTCCAGATCAACGGGGGGTGGATGTGACACCCCAGGAAAACCGGGAAAACCAAACAACTTAACTAGCTTCCTCAGTGAGTGCCTACCAAATTTCGGGACGAAATTTCTTTCAACTTGGGGATGATGTGACAACTCGAAATTTAGAACCTTTCGTTGTATGCTTAAACGTGTGAATAGTTAAACTTATGTGATTAATGATAAGCTACAACCTTTTATATGATTATGTGTTATATTACATGTGTGCTTATGTGTATGTATTCGATTATGTTAGGAGCCGAAAGCCATGAACCCGACTCGAGACCATGTGGTCTCGAGTGAACTAGTGTGACATATGGGCCGGTTGGGCCGTGCACCTCATCCGAGTCCATTAGGGTGCACTACTTAGAACTAGTATATAATCCTCATGTTAGCCATACTTGTCATTTTGGGCAACAACACTTATACTCTCCAACACACACACTCTCCACTCTCTCACACTAAAACCCTAAACACTAAACATCACCTCTTCTCCTTCTTCTCGGATCCAACCAACCGACCACCAAAGGGATTCTCGGATTTTTGCTTGTTCACACCAAACGAAGCTTCATCTTTCACCACCTCACAACCGGTTAGTGTTTATGATGTTGGTTAGTGATTTTATGATGTTGGTTGTGTTAAATGATAGCATGAATGGTAGGATTTAACTAGTATAGTTGTATGTTTGATGATGGGTGTGAACCGAATGTGTATGATGTATATGATGATGCTTGGTTAACATACTTTGATTTCGGATATGTTGCTTAATGAACACACAATATTTTATGTCTAAGTATGATTCAAAACCATGGAGTGTTGATGTTCATAGAAACCGGCTTGCATAGGTGTAGTACCATGTTAATGAGATTAGGGTAGAGTTGATTTTTGATATGTTATGTGATGATTTGAAAATATGAGATGAATATGTTCAAGAATTGATTGTTGTTCATGACTTTGTTAGACTTAGGTTCATATGAATGATGATGAACATGATGAATGTATGAAGAACTTGATGAATATCATAAGAACATGGTTGAATATTTGAAATCTGATTTGTTTGATCCATTTTAGGAAATTACTAGACAAATAAACATGTTTGTGAGAGTAGTACAGACTGTTTCATGAAATCAAAGTCTCATTGGATAGTACACTGTTCCGAATCAGCTTATGTCCACTCGTAACCATCAGTTGCGACTCGAAACCAAGCACAACGAGTCGAAATCTCCCGGTTGCGACATCAGTTGCGAGTCGCAAACACCCGGTTGCGACTCGGAACCACACCGGATCAGCACACCAACCTTGTGACTCGAAACCACGGTTGCGAGTCCGGTTGCGACTCGTAGCCAAAACAGCACGGACCGAAACCATGATTTCGACCCAGGTTGCGAGTCGCAAACGCCTAGTTGCGACTCGGGATCATATGCGGGTACACACTGTTGGACTTGTTTAATTATGGGCTTATTTGATTGGGCCGGACTCTTGGGCCTAGTGTACAGACCTGATATATTGCTGTTGAATGTGAATGTCGATGAACTGCATGCAACGTGCTAGCATACGTGTAGAACATACGTGCACTACTTGAATACGAACCTGATTGCATGATACAACTATGATAGGACGTGAGTAGCCACAACATTGCTTGTTTGACCTTTCTGTGTTTCTACCGAGCAAACCAAGGTGAGTTCACACCCTCTACAAAGCATGGGATTCCCAGGGGTCGGGAATTGGGGTTAAGGAACAGGGTTCCTCGTCCTCCTTGGGTAGGACAGCAAAGGTTCAGGAATGTAATTCCTCGTCCTCACGGACAGATATCTCGTACTAGACCAAAACTCTATCACGAAGTCCCTCATTTTTATATCGACTTAATCGCCGGGCCAATGGCGAGCGGGTCATTAGTTAGATAGCGCTATTTAGGTCTGACAAACCTCACACCGTGCCGCAGAGGACGGGCGTGAACTAATGGATCTGGGGCACGTCAATGATGATAGACATTGACAGTTTCAGGGCACATAAACATGACTACAGTCAGCAGTCGATATGGTAACGAGTCTAGTGTATACATGGGGTAGCCCCCACGGCCGAAATGCCAGATAACTAACACGGGGTAGCCCCCCACGGCTGGATTGCCAGAGTAACCGGAAATGATCAAGTCACGTTTTTAACTATGGGGTAACCCCCACGGCAGGATGCCAGCTAAAGGAAACTGTTTTCGAAACAACTTAAAACGAACACCCAACCGTGAACTCACTCAACTAGTTGTTGACTCGTTACTACATGCTTTGCAGGTCCTTAGGTTCTTAAGCTGGAGCTTGCATGGAGGAGGATCGTTGTGGGACATGGACGACTGTGTGCCATGTTAAACTATGAAACAATTAAACTTATGTTTTGTTTTAAGACTTATGCTTCCGCTTGCAACTTAACTATGTGTTTGTTTGGACACCAATTGTATTGGTTAAACTTTTATATCTTTTAACTCGCATGTTCAATATGATTGGTGGCTGGATCCTGGTCAGTCACGCCTCCAAGCGGTAGTACTCCGCGGGTGGATTTTTGGGGGTGTGACAGTGCCTGCTTGCCAGATATCAAGTGAACCCGAAGGCCTCACATCTTGCAGCTGTAAAATGGATTTTTCGTTATTTGAAGGGTTACCCTGACACCGGTCTATGGTACCCTAGGGATAATAACTTTGACTTGATCGCATTCAGCGATTCTGATTTTGGCGGATGCAAAATCGACGGCAAATCCACAACGGCTGGATGTCAGTTTTTGGGAAATCGCCTAGTCACATGGCAGTGCAAGAAGCAGACGTGCGTCGCTACATCAACATGCGAAGCTGAATACATTGCCGCCTCAAGTTGTTGCTCCCAAGTCCTATGGATCCAACAACAAATGCGCGACTACGGTTTTGAATTCCTAACTACTCCTATTTACGTTGATAATTCTGCTGCCTTACAGATCACTAGAAATCCTGTGCAGCATTCAAAGACTAAGCACATCGAAATTAAGTTTCACTTCATACGTGATTGCTTTGAGAAAAGGCTAATCGATGTTGCTTACGTCCACACCGATGACCAACGTGCCGACCTTTTTACCAAAGCATTTGACAAATCAAGATTTGACTATTTATTATTGGTAAACGGCATTAAGGTCAAGCAAGAGTAAAACCAACATCGGAAAATCATTTTTGTAAATATCTTTGTGTTTTAAATTTTATCTTAGTTTGTTGATTTTAGGGGGAGTAAATCCAAAATTTGAAAATCCAAAAACATCGAAAAATTTCAAAAACACAAAAACAATAGAAAAACAAAAATGAGTTTCCTGGCGAGCAAAAGAGAAAATGATAGTACATCAGTGGTCTATCCAAGCCTCTTTAAACCTTAAATGCAAATATGTTAAGCAGCTCTATATAAGATGTATCGGTAGGCTCACAATCATTTTAAAGTGTGCAGGGTGATATAAACTTAAATCGACTGAAGACCAGGTGGGAACCATTCATTGGCATATGGTCTTAGTACCGAAATTTCGTTTGAGAGATTGCCGAGGTTCTAAGATATTCGGTCTTTATGCTGCTTATCATCTGGGTATCATGGTTGTATCTTTTACCGAAAAATAACGGAGACGCAAGTCTAGATCTTCCATGATACCATACATACGTGTACATACTGCATTCGACCTCAATAAGTGATCAACAATCACATGTCCAAACAAATAAGTGATAATATATCACAGTTATCCGGGAGTCCAGTTCGTCTCTCTGCTGTACGAAAGTACTGACCTGTTCACGGACTTGCTCCTGTGCCCTCATGCATCGAAAATCAAGTTCCTCATCAATAAGTGATTCTATCACATAGGGCTTGTTTTCAATCAAAATAAGTGAGTTTCTCACATCATATACGGTCAAACAGATGATAATCGGTATACTCACCGGTAAGATGAACCCTCGTGCATACCTTGATACGGGAATGTGTCGTGATGTGGATGAACACCGGTCGGTAAGTATAAATCATACCTTAACGTATCCCCTCGCCATGATTACATCTGATAAGTTGAGCTTATGTGGATAACAATACCGATAATTGTTATAGGATGCTTATCTTAATGTTAACTAATTGAACAACAAGAGCGTTTTGGCATGACCGTACACTGATATGATTCTCTTACCCTCGAAACTCGCAAAAAGAATGTCTGTAAATATTTATTTATTGCTTTCAGTTTCTGCAACTCTGTATATATCTATTTACTGCTTTCAGTCTTTACATTTGAAATAGTCAAAAATACCAAAAAGATTTTAGGTGTGTTTTAATATAAACTTTATAAAAGCCAAAAAGATTTTATTTCTACTTTATTTTCGATCGTACGATGTTGGATCTCGAGTCTTCGTTACCTGAAACCTGAACGAAAACCGAAAATGACTAAATCTTCATAAACGGTCGAAATTTGCAAGTTTTGAAAGTTAAAAACTAAAACTGAACAATTTGTTAAACTTTCAAACTGTCGGACGGTGTTTGATTAAACAATGGTCACATGTGTGTCGTTTGCTTATGATATTCCAGGCAGTTGTTCTCATTACGCATTTAGATTTCTTGCATGTGCAGATTCTAAAGGCAAGGAGAACATGGTCGATGACAAGCTTCGGAATGAAGACACGACGTGAAGGCACTCAAATGATGAAGATGATCGAGTTGCCGCTGGCCATCATCAACACCACAAGGATCTCAAGTTGTAAAGATCAAGACATTCACGAGCATAACTCAAGGGGGAGCTTATGTTAAGGGGGAGTTTGTCAACACACTTCCTACATGAAACGGGGAGTTTGTTGGTACACTTTCTGCTTTCAAGACGTGAAGACTTTAAAGATTCTCCGACATTGAAGACTTGAAAGGACGTCAAAGACTTGAAGACACGAGGGACCTACAAGAATGAAGATCGAGACAAAGCTACAGCCAAGGGGGAGTTTGTTGGTGCACTTGTGTCTGTACTTTGTCATGATACCAAACGATGTCTTTGTTAGTCTTGTAAGTTTGACCAAGTCAACCATCCTCCTGGTTTGACTTGGCCAAACAGTAAACACATGGTTTGTAAGTGTTTGTGTCGAAGGATGAGTCATCGAAGGATTGTTTATATCCTTCGATGAGCTCGAAAGATGAACCTTCGATGGATGTTGATAGACCACGAAGGATATCATCCTTCGAGGTATATGTGATCCTTCGGTAGGTTTCAGATCGATAGATGATCCTTCGATCAGTCTATCTGATCCTTCGACCAGACGAGCTGTGTTGGGTATAAATACCCATGTATTGTGTTCACTTCATTTTAGACAAAAAAGAGAGGTGAAAGGTGTGTGAGAAGAGAGTCTTGCAGAGAGCATTCTGTTGAGAGCACACACACACGAGTGTTTTAGAGAGTTTGCAAAACACATTTGTAAACATAGCTTTGTAACCGAACCTTTCTTCGTATTAATACAAGTGGTGTTAATCGGTGAAGATTGTGTGTTGTGCTTGTGCTTGTTCTATCTCGGTTTGCATGCTAGCTTGGATTCCGCACTTGCTAGTGTGTTAGACATAACAAGGAATAGGTTTAACCTCAACCTCCGAGGGACCTACAAGTGGTATCAGAGCCATGATGCCCGATTTAGTAAATCTAACCGTTTACTAAGTCACATGTGCTCTAGATCTGTGATTTTAGTGATTTTTGTTCAAGAAGAAAGGTTGGGTGAAAATGAGAAAAACTCAGATCTGGACCCGAATATTCAGATCTGTGCTGAAACAAGTGTTCGGTTTTATGTTTTTCACCTATATAATCAAGTTATCATCATCAAAAAAATCAAAAATACAATGTTTTCGTCAAGATCTGCATAAGAACAGTCGTTGTGTTCTTGAGATGTTCTTGGCGGCTGCTTAAAGAAACTAGGGTTTCTTCACACCCACTCCCGAAAGATGAAAAAGGTGCTCGATAGATGAGACTTTGGGTCGAAGGATCCAGATCTGGATCGAAAGATACCAGATATTTGTGGGAACCCTCAACAACTTCGAAAGATGATCCTCGAAGGATATCTTTCGACCTGATCCATCTTTCGAAAAGTCTGATCAGCTCGAAGGATATCTTTCGACCTGATCCATCTTCCAATTGTTGCTGGGTATCGTCCGATTGTTGCTGGGCATCGCAGAGGCTGAAATGGTTTTGGTTGTTATGTATCGAAGAGGGAAAAGGAGATAGATGTTGGTTGTTGGTTCTTGGTTCTTGGGGTTTGGATGAACTTCATCGCAGGAGAGAGAAAGAAGAGTAGATGGCTTCACAAATTTAGATTCTTTGAAGGTGGATTGCTAGATGTTCTTATGTATCGAACAGACACACACAAAGGAAAAAGGAGAAATTGGGGAAACTGGCTATTGATGAGAGAGAATGGTCTTGAAAGATGGGGTTTTTGTCTGTTCTTGATAAGTGGGTATGGCACAAAGAGGGAGAAGAATGGGTTTGTCTTAAAAAAAAAATAGTAATAATAATAAAAAAAAAATAAGGTTTGGTGGATGACAACAATTGTACAAGGAAATGTCGGCAGACTTCATTTGTTTTGGTTATCCAAATTGGGCCCACTTGACTTAAATTATATTAGTGGACTTCATTTAAGTGGGCAAGTCACATGGGCTAAGTGTTACTTGTTGGGCTCTAATTGATTGTAGATTAATTATTTGCATCAAAATTTTATTTAGAGCCATTGCCATTCACGTATAACTATTTGGAATATTTTTTTGGGTTTATCAACTGAAAGTGTGGGACACCTTTGACCAGTCTTCGTGGTATTACAATTGCTTTTTGAGTGGGGTCGGGTATTCGCGGAGTTGATTTGAATTGCGCTTCTAAATATCAAGGTCAAAATTCGTACGGGTTTAGAGAGCGCGCGGGATGATGCGGCATGATGAAAACAAGAGATGATGAAAACTTGATTTTTGAAAAATGTGGGGTAGTCACGGTTACCGACGCAAACGTCAAATTTTGGTGACTTGACTACTATGGGCCAAAAACAAAACGGTATGTTCACTTCCGCACGTCAATGTTTATGATTGTTATCGGTTATTCGTAAATGTTCGAAAGCATTTTGTTTATTGTCATATTTTCGCATTTGAAAACGAACGTATGAACCTGGAACGTCAATACCGGTCCTAACGAGTTCACAAAGTCTTTGGAGGGATACAAGTCGGATCCTACGGGGTACTAGGCGAAATTTCTTTATCAACTAGAATATGCAACGAAGAAATCCTTTTTGTTTATTGTCATATTCTCGCATTTGGTAACGAATGAATGAACCTAGAATGTCAATACCGGTCCTAACGAGTTCACAAAGTCTTTGGAGGGATACAAGTCGGATCCTACGGGGTACTAGGGGACGTTCTTATTCAACTAGAATATGCAAAGAAGAAAGTCGTTTTCGTGATTTTTCGGAACCGAGAACATTCAATGAAGATTGACGACAGTTCCGCTTAGTGGAGGGAATTGGTGAACATTTGACGACAGTTTCTTTGAAGTGGAGAGAATCTGTTAAGGTTTAGAGATTTTACCAAAGAAATGGGGGGATAAAAAAAAAATTTTCAAATGTTGAATTTCTTCGGTAAATTTCTAAACGCAATCACAGGTGGTAGAGTTTGTGATTTTCTGGTGATACCAACGGTTCGGCGTGGAATGTTTTGCACAGACACATATTTGAGGATTTTAATTAATTCTCCAGCCAGCGTGAAGGGTTTTGCACGGAAACATACAGGTATCTAAAGTCGACAGTAGTTTCAAAGCGCTGTTTACTGAAGACCTGGGGGAATCTTTTTGAAAGCTGATAGTTCAAGACTGAAGACCTGCAGGATTCGGTTTTGGGTTTGATGTTTCTTTGGGATTTTACAGGGATCTGGGGGTAACTCAATTCGTTGAGTTTGCAAACGATGTACTTGGTCTAGCTGACTTCCTGAGTACTGATGCTGAAGATCCGTAGTGCATTACGTGGTCAACTTCACAAAGGCGAGACAATGAGATCTGGATGTAGTTCAACTAAGCATGCTGGTTGAGCTTGCAAGGGATACACTTGGTCTAGCTGACTTTCCTGAGTGTTGATGCTGAAGATTAAAGTGCATTACTTGGTCGATTCCACAAAGACGGTTTACAGAAGACAGTTCACCAGAAATCTCTATCAATGTAGTATGCTTGTATGAAATAGAGTTCTTATGACAAGATCAAGACTTGATGCAGTTCTTAAAGATTGGAACCCTTATCAAATGCCGGTTGGAGTATTGGAAGATCAACGGAAGATCGGTCAATTGAGGAAATTGCACAACACCCAACACGGATACGCGTACTTTAAGGGGGAAATATTATACAAGGAGCATCAAGATACTACTTACCTGGATCATCGGTCAAGGGGGAATTTGTTAACACAGAGAATATGAATACTTGACTGAAGATCGATTGCAGTTGCATTTTCAGCATTCGACAGCAACGGACAAGGGGGAATTTGTTGATGCAGATTTTGTGTCCGATGCTTGTCGAATAGATTAGTTTTATTTTACGCTGAATTTGTAATAGTTAGTTAAACGGTCTATCGAACGTGTATAGACCCGCTCGTTTGAAGTGGTCAAACGAGAGGGTTATTCGGTTGACCGTGTGTGTTTGCAAGACAAGGGGTGTGACTATAAATAGAAAACCCTTGCCATTTGCAACACTAGGAGTTTTTAGGAGGTTTGAGACCTCACCGGGAGAGATCACCACTTGGTCTCTCCCCGGATGTATACTTCTTTGGTATTAGTTCGGTTATCATGTAATCGGGCCGATTTGTAATGTTTTACTACCGGATTAATACAAAGTTGTTTGTTTATCATCTCTAATCTCTCCCGTCTTGAACCGATCTCACACGAATCACGGTTTCGGTCACGAAACTCGGTCCTACACAAACCAATAAAACTCACAAGAAAAACAAATAATCAATAGATTTCATCACAGTTTCTTAATCAAAAACTTGATTTACATACAAATAAAAATAAATAAATAAAAAAGCACTAAATTGAAAAACATAAGGTCTATAACAACAAAGAATTGATCAATTTGTTTAGGATTTTTTATTGAAAAAAAAAAAGCTTACTTGAGACAGCAAAGGCATTAACAGGTGGATTGGAGATGGTGATTACAGCAACACCATCAGAACCCACCTCCATTTTCACTTCAAGCTCCGCCATTTTCGGTCAATTTCTTGTGTAATTTATTAGTCAAACGAAGAAGAAGATGAAAGAATGAATGATTTGTAACATGTATTGTGGGAAAGGGACAATTTGTGGTTGTTAGCAGCTACAAGTGCGGTGGTTTGGTGTTTGGAGATATTAAACTACCTTGCACTTGTTTGCAACTCAATTTTGGCCCCTTACACCATGTGTAGTGGAAGGGAAGATAATGCCCCATCCTACGGTATTTTACGTCATGTGGCGGTCCAGTCAGCAAAGTGGCATAATTTGGCGTTTTCTAAAACGGGTGTAGTGGAGATGGGGCATTAAATAAAATAAAGAAAAACCACCTAAAAATCTTATTGGATAACAAAAAAGGGAGATGAAAGATGATTGGACAAGGAGAAGGGGGCAAGGCGTGCTTCAAACCACGCCAAGGGGGCTTCTTTTGAATGTTTTAAAAAAAACGCCGGGTGTAATGGTTATTGGTCGTTAGTCGCTAGTCGGCCAGTGAGGTGGGGACTAGCGACTACTCGGGATTACTAGGAATTAATCGGGATTAATCAGATTGGGTTTTTTATATGTAATTTTCACTTTTATGTATACATATACACATATTTATAGGTAAATATTTTAAGTAGCTAGGTTTTAACTCTTACTCAATTCATTTTTTTAAGTATACAAGATTAATTGTTGGAATTTACATGGTTTGGTTGAAAACTGGCCGGAATTTAGAGGTTTTGGCCGGAATATACAGGCTTTTTGCCGTAATCTGGCCGGAATCACCGATTTTTGGCTGGCCGACTAGGTCCGACTAGCGATTAATGGACTGATTAACGAAAAATTACTCAGTTACTGACTGACTAGCGATTAATCGCTGACTAGTCGCCGCCTAGTCGCGATTTTTACAACAATGGTTTATACGAGATGCATTATTGATGCATAAAACCGCTTAAATCACTTTATTTAAATAATCATATTGCTATGAGAGTAATATATTTAGTAATACTTCACTCCCCTAAAATGAAACAAATGAGACATTTTACTAGATGCATAGTCAACTCAATGTGTTTGACACCTGGTCAATAAATATCAATAATTAATTAATTATAAGGGGTAGTTGCAGCAAAATAAAAAATAAAAAAAATACTTTATGCCAACATATGCCCAAGGCCTTGTAATTCCAAAATCTACAAATACTCTAAGAAGCAAAACATCAAACAGTTGGTGGTCATTAAACTTCACATCTAATCTAACAAGTAACAACAACAAAACAAACAGAAATTCACTAAAATACACTAGCTTGTTCGACAAATTACCCGTCAAAACGATAGCTTTTACATCATCTCTGCTCATAGCCTCACTGATCTTCTCTTTCAGCCATGCAATAACTACACAGAAAAGTTAACAGTTTTTACAACATTTAAATCATAAAAAAAAAATTAACTTTTAGAAAACCCAATTCCCAAAACCAATAAAACCCACAAGCAAAACAGATAATCAACAGTTTTCATCACAGTTTCTTGATTAAAAAAAATTGATTTACAAAAAAAAAAAACAAAAAAAAAAAACCACAGTTTTTACAACATTTAAGTGAGAAAAAACTAAACTTGCAGAAAACCCAATTTCCCAAACCAATAAAACTCACAAGAGAAACAAATAATCAATAGATTTCATCACAGTTTCTTAATCAAAAACTTGATTTACATAAAAATAAATAAATAAATAAATAAGCACTAAATTGAAAAACATAAGGGCTATAACAACAAAGAATTGATCAATTTGTTTAGGATTTTTTTATTAAAAGAAAAAGCTTACTCGAGACAGCAAAGGCATTAACAGGTGGATCGGAGATGGTGATTACAGCAACGCCATCGGAACCCACCTCCATTTTCACTTCAAGCTCCGCCATTTTCGGTCAATTTCTTGTGTAATTTATTAGTCAAACGAATATTTGTAACATGTATTGAGGGAAAGGGACAATTTGCGGTTGTTAGCAAGAAGTGCGGTGGTTTAGTGTTTGGAGATATTAAACTACCTTGCACTTGTTTGCAACTCAATTTTGGCCCCTTACTTTTTATATGCTTAATTTTACTCGAGGTTGGAGAACTTATTAGTCGCTAGTCGGTCGGTGAAGTAGGGACTAGTGACTACTCGGGATTAATTGGATCAGATTTTTTATATGTAAATAAAAAAAGTTACTCAGTTACTGGCCGACTAGCGATTAATGGACTGATTAACGAAAAATTACTCAGTTACTGGCCGACTAGCGATTAATCGTCGACTAGTCGCCGCCTAGTCACCATTTTTACAACACTGATTTTGCTACACAATTTGGTTTTAAAAACATGTTTAATAAGTCACATGTTGGATTATTATTATTATTATTATTATTATTATTATTATTATTATTATTATTTGTTTAAAACATAAAGTATTAATAAGGCTATGTATTGTGGGCATATAGGGAATGTCATCTGTTATGTTATTGAGCACGGGCACTAAAACTGTAAAAACTGCAATGGGTGGACGCAAGCAGGGGGTGTGGGGCTAGTAGTTGGCGCAGGGCAAAGAAGTTGAATGTTGGTTCATTGGAAAATGAACAACTACAAGGGGGCCCTACAGGTTTGGGGGGGGGGGGGGGGGGGGGGGGGGGAGTTGGTTCAGCACAACATGGGTTTAGAGAAGTGAAATATGAAAGCTCTTGTGTTTACGTGACGCCTATGTGACACACTTTTTTTACATAAGCCGTAACACATAGTATAATATATAACTAGATGATGAAACCAAGTAAATATTTCTATACGAGTTAAATGTAAACAACTTGGTATAGTTATCCATTTATCCACTACTTACTTTTCTTTAAATTATTATAAAATTATTATATTTTTAAAATTTTGATATAAAAAATCGTTATGGGGTATTGTTGCTAAACCGTCATAATTCATAGGTTTATTGAGTAAGTTTCATCTGAAATTTAAAAATTGAAAACATGGTTACTTGGTATAGTTATCCATTTATCCACTCAACAAATATCTCCTATAATCTCTCCAAATCAAACAATACAATTTTTTTTTTGTGTCTTGCTAACTAACTCTAGTTTCGTTGATGTCTTCATATACATAGCCGTCTCCGAGAATAATAAAAACCTTTTGGGCCTTGTGCGAGACAAAAAAGTTGGGCCCCTTTCTAAAATATAAACTTATCATTTTATATATTCAAAAATCACCATGGAACGATAATTGACTAATTGTTATAAAATAAACAAAATAATATTAGTGTAGCTAAATGATCGAACTAACTTACTTAAGTAAATCGTGAGGCTCTCCTAGCGTTTTTGGAAGCAAAGCTCTCGATCGAGTCTTTATATTCCATACCTTCTAATATTTCGTTTTCAAGAGATATCAACGCCAATCCATTAAGTCTTTCTTGGGACATTGACGATCGCAAATAAGACTTCAACAACTTCAATTTAGAAAAGTTTCTCTCTGCCGATGCCACCGTTACCGGAAGTGTCAAAAGCACATGATATGCATTTATAGCATTAGGACAATGACCTAGCCGCATGATATCGTTTAAAGCATCAATAGGGCTAACAATGTGACTCGGTAAAAAGGTCCTAATCAACTTCAACTCCAAAAAAAGTTCTTTAGCATCAACGTCTGATTCTTCTTTATATTTTAATGCATCTTGAAGACGATAACAACGAGCCTTAAGATCTTGTTCTTCAAGTGTCTTCAATTTTTTAGGAAACAAAAACCCAAATATTTTTTCGAATTTTTGGTATTGATCGAATCTTGTTTCAAGAGAACTTATAGCTTGATCAACAATACATAGAAAGTAGTTGACTTTAAAATCATCATCGAGTGAAAATATAACTTCTTCTGCACTTGAATTCTCATCAAACTGTTTTTTCCTACGTATCACACGTTTTTGAGGGAATTCCGCATTAATACCTAATTCATTGGCAATTTCTATAGCTTCATCAATCGCCTTAGAAAACCCCACTTCTCTATAATTTTTGAAGTATTTAATCAATTTGTCCACTTCATCAATAGCAACATCAAGAACCAAATTAACACCCGTATTATCTTCACCCACATTAACATCTACATTATCTTCATCAACATTAGAACTAGAACTTTGAGGTAGTTTTGAAAAAAACTTGAGTATACGCCCTTTGTCGGCCTTTGCTTTTTCTTCCTCTAGCTTCTTTTTACGTTTTTGACTACCGGATAGGTATTTTGTATTTAGGAATGGGTGGCATAATTTCTAGAAAAAAAAAATCAAAGTTGAAAACTAGTAAGTTTTATCTAACTCTAAACCTAAACAATAAACAATTATACATCAAAGTCTCAAAGATTCAATCATTCAATTTCAAACATCAAAGATTCATGGTTTCATCTAGTTCTAAATCAATAAATCTAAACAACAAACATTCAAGGTTTCATGTAATAAACTGAATATATAAATCTAAAAATAAAAAAAAAATTACATTCTTTTAATCGATTATACAATTGAAAACACATACCTCAAGGATGATGAAAAAAGCTTAAACCTAATTTTTTTTTATGATCGCACAGCAAGTTTAGTTTTTGAAAGTTTGGTTTTTTTTTAAGCATAGGCCTATAGGGTAAATAATAAATTAGAATTTGGGCCTTTTGACTTTTATGCTTTAATGTTCAGAATATTTGGATTTTGGGCCTATTATATACAAACAGCACACTTTAGCGGTTAGCTTATTACCTACACATACATTTTAACTTTTTCGGGCCCCTAAGACTTTTGGGCCTTGTGCGCCTGCCCAGTTTGGCCGGCCCAAGAGCCGGGTCTGTTCATATACATAGGGATTGTATCGCCGTATCGATAAAGCGTTTGATCGTCGATTTTTGGTTGAGTTTAGGGTATCGTTTACGCGTTTTGATCACGTAAAATAAAGCATGTATGCAAGTAGTTTTATGTAAAATAATTGCATGAGGCTTTGGTATATACTTGATTAAGTGTTTCTTAATTACTTGGCCTTAGGGTAAATGAGCCGGGCCGAGCCCGAGCTTGACCAGTGTAACATCCCGAAAATACAAATTTCTTAAATTGCAATTAGTTTGCAAATAAATTAGTAAGATAAACTAACTAGGAATGACACTAACCTAGTTAGATAAAGACTTAAGAGTAGTCAAGGGTTAAAACAAATAAAGAATGAAGTTGGAGGGCCAAAAGTGTTAAAATGAAAACTAATATTTATAAAATAAAACAAATAAAACACAAACACCCTTGTCTGTGTTCTGTGGAGATCGACCAGGAGACAGGGCGACCCAAGCTCCTCCTAAAAACCCTAGACTCTCTTAAATCCTACAAATTGAAGGTCAAGATCTGTTTCAAAACAAAAATCGAGCATAGATTACTGATCCTCATCACAAGAGGGTTACAAGGTATGTAAAATCTGATGAAAATTCTCTACTCGAAATTCTCATGAATTTGGGAAATCTGAAATTTGATGATGCATGTTTGTTATTTGTCACACCCCTTTCTGCGGCGGAAGCACGAGGTGTGATCATGAAAGGTTCTCATTGCATACGAAGAGTAAACATACTACATGCTCAAAAATACCTTCAAATATTACATTACTGAGAACATATGTCAAGTGTTTACAACACGAGATAACATATTGTCTTAAAAGTCACAACTTTATTTAAAGATAAACAAAGCGACATCCACGAGCATGAGTAAGACCACGCGCACATCCATCCTAGTTACCTGAAATACATGTGAGTTTTGGAAAAACGTCAACATAAAGTTGGTGTGAATTCATGCAATTTTTGTATTTCACGTTTGTATACTTTGTATGAAAACATAATTTGTATTTTGTATAAACCGAGTCTTTTGTGTACACCACGTACTCATGTATAAATCAAATATTTCTGTATGTATCAAGTGTTAATGGGTTGCAAAGCCATTAACATGTGACACGACATAGGAAGTCACCAAACCATAGGCATTTCTCTGTAGTCGATTCACGACTGAGACACAAAAACACTGCTTGGTAAAAGAGTGGCCAAGAGTGGGGCTGCCCTGAAACCCATTAGATCTAACCTTTTGTTATGCGGTCTAAGTATGTACACGATTAATGGTGCTTATGGTACCCTATTCGTGACACGATTTCTCGTATCATTCTTGTATCCATCATACCATTTGTAAACATTGTAATATTTGTAACATGTATTTCACCCCCGAAGTTATAAAACTGAAAACAGTTAAAAGAAAAGGGGGAGCATGAACTCACAACTTTGCGTTCCTGTGCGTCGTAAACTTCACCAGATTTGCTTAATTAACGTCGTAACCTATACGCGTTTTCTTAATGTTAGTCACTAGACTTGTATCGCACAAGTACAGTCACTCTCTTTTGTATTTGTATTGTTGTGTTAAAAATATTTCATATTTTTAACTACGTATCTTACTTATATTATTTCCTCTAAAATAAATATAAGTCTTTTGTGTTTTGCACTTCGCACCCGAATTATGTATCTTGTATTTTGTATGTGTATTTTTATGTTTATACTCCTCACGAGTATTTAGTGTATTTTTAAGTCTTAACACGCTAGCACGTATAACACATATTTTATACACTTAGCACAAAAGTTGGTGATAAAATAATATATATATTTTTCTCAAAAAAATATATACATACTTAATATCCATTTTTATTTTGAAGAAATCCTCATTTCTTATCACCAAAAATTAGGGAAACCTTGGTAATACTTTTAAACACATTTTTAGGGAATAAGTTTCTCAAAAACTTATATTTTTTTCTAAGTGTCAAAATTTATAAAAATTTTGACAGAGTTTCCCCTAAAAATGGAGGTTTCCCATGTTTTCAAAACATGTGTTTATTTTCTTTTAAATCGTCAACAATCTCCTCATTCAACAATAAACAATATGCAACTAGTTAAAATAGATATAATCGCAGAAATACATGAACTTGTGGTTTTTCCAAAATAGGTAGTATCCTTCCATTATTTTTAGTGGATCTTTGTATAGATCAACTTTGTTTCTTGAAAGTCTCGCTTTTAAAGAAGTTACATCTTTACAACTTCCGGTCAACATTTACAAAAATAGTTATTTTGTCGAAACTTTGTGTTACACAAGTGTTTACATACTCGTGTGTTTGCTAAAATCATTCTTTTTCATGTAAGACTCGGCTTTAGAAAATATGATTTCTTGGACACTTGGTCCTTTGAAAGTACCGCTTGTAGATCCGTAGATCTACTAGTTTTGAACACCATTTCACAAACAAAATCGCTTTTACACAAGTTCATGATTCGTGTGTGGTAGAGTTTCATCCTTTAACCCTTGTTACTTCCAAAACAACCTTATGTCATGATCCATGATCATGACCAACTCGGGTTAAATGACGATCCGAGCTACCACAACATAGATCGGGTCCAAATAATCACACAAATCAATTACTACATGATTTACACAACATATGAGCTTTTAACCAACATTTTTAGTGTTTTTAGTAGACTTTTATGCTTCATCTTGTAAGATTACGCGTTTTAACCGTTACAAATCGTATTAACCACTTTAAAATAGTTCGAGAAGGTGATTTAAGTAACATACCACTAGCTCGAGGCTAGGGAAGAATCTAAGCGCAAATAGGGTGGATAAAAGCAATGTAGTGAGGTCCTTCGCCTTCCGTTTGCTCCAAGGCTCCTTATATGCGATCCTTGATACTAGAATGATCTTGGAATGTGATGATGGAAGCCGAAAATATGGTGGATGTACAAGGGGATGTTCGGCCGAAGCCTTGAGAGAGAGGGGAGGGTGTGTTTGAGTTGAGAAATGTGATGAATGATTATGATGTGTAATCTCTAGATTTTATAGACAATTACAAGCTTAATACCCAAAGGATTTCATGTTCTCTAGATATGAGACAAAAGGAAATAAAATATTCAAATGATGTACCATGGGGGTCACAATGTGACCGAGTTCGGTCAAGGGGGGGGGGGGGGGGGTAATCTAGTTCAAATCCAACCATTAGTTAGTTATAGTTAGGTTAATCTAGGTTAGTTAGGTGATTAACCCGGTTACTAATGTATTGTGTTTTATGGCGGGTGTTAGGGTATTCAGGGACCCTAACTGGCTCAGAAACAGGGAAATAATGTTAATGGCAATATTTTCATGTTCCGGGTATAGTCCGGTTGTTCGGTTGCATACCGATTCGTTAAAGTGCTAAATTGCACCTTTTAGTGTTTAATAAGTATCTTTTTGTAATACTATCGATTCCCAACACCTAGGGAAATATTCTGGATAATAAAACGACATTTCTGCAAAATATTCATGTGTCTAAATGCTGAATTATATAAATTCTGCACTTAAAGTGCGTTTCGGGTGCTTTTTAGTGCTTAATTTCGCTTTCGCATTGCACATGTATTAAACCCTTGTATGTACTCTTGGGTTTTAACGCATTCTTGTTGTCGGACCTACACCTAGGCTCCAATTTTATTGTCTGACTGCTTTCTGCAGTTCTGTTGACACAGTGTGTCTTACCGGTGAGTTTACTAGTATTTTTGACGCAACGCTCTCGTTTATGCATAAAGCAATATTTTGTAGTATACAACGTGCATGAATTCACTTGTTTAGTAGGAAATCAGACATTGCTGACAATTAAGCACATAATTGCAGTCATTAAGCAATAATTAATGTGTACGGAAATTACCGGTTTGGTGCCAGTTGTCACAGTCTCCCCCCGTTAAAAGAATTTCGTCCCGAAATTCAGGCTAAACTCACTCTCGCTGGAGTCTTCTTGAATAGGTGGGGATACTTTTTCTTGAACTGGTCTTCACGTTCCCATGTGTACTCGGGTCCGTGCTTAGAGCTCCAACGTACTTTGACAAGCTTCACACTGCTCCTCCTAGTCTTGTTGACTTTCCAGTCGGTAACCTCAACGGGTTGCTCTGTAAATCGGAGGGCTTCATCAATATGCACTTCATCCATCGGGATGATCACGTTTTCTTGTGTTGGACTCTTCTTCAGGTTGGATACATGAAACGTATCATGTACTCCATTAAGTTCTTCCGGTAACTCCAACTTGTATGCCACGGTACCAATTCTCTTCAATATTCTGAATGGTCCGATGTATCGTGGATTCAGCTTTCCACGCTTTCCAAACCTGACTACTCCCTTCCATGGTGAGACTTTTAACAACACTTTGTCTCCCACCTTGAATTCTACCGATTTTCTATTCGGATCAGCGTAGTTCTTTTGTCGCTCTCGAGCCGCCTTAATGCGCTCTCGGATCTGCGCAATCTTGTCGGTTGTCTCTTGTACAAGTTCAGGACCAACCATACGTTTATCTCCGGCATCTGCCCAACATAAGGGCGATCGGCATTTGCGGCCATACAGAGCTTCGAACGGTGCGGCTTTTATGCTCGTATGATAGCTGTTATTGTAGGAAAACTCAACTAAAGGTAGATGAGTATCCCAGCTGCCGCCTAGGTCCATGACGCATGCGCGAAGCATATCTTCTAACGTTTGTATAGTCCGTTCGCTCTGGCCGTCTGTTTGCGGATGGAATGCCGTGCTTAGATCTAACTGAGATCCAAAGGCTTCCTGAAATGATTGCCAGATTCTTGAGACAAAGCGTCCATCTCTGTCTGAAATGATTGAGATTGGCACTCCATGTCGTGCCACAATTTCTCTTAAGTATATTTCAGCAAGCTTTCCAGTGCTATCCTTCTCTCGGATTGGTAGGAAATGCGCAGACTTCGTCAATCGATCAACTATTACCCATATCATATCGTGCCCTCTCGGGGTCCTGGGTAATTTCGTTATGAAGTCCATCGAGATTTGTTCCCACTTCCACACGGGAATCTCTGGTTGTTGTAGTAGGCCGGATGGTTTCTGATATTCTGCCTTAACCTTAGCACAGGTTAGGCATTTTCCAACATAGACAGCAACGTCGCTCTTGAGTCTCGGCCACCAATAATATTCTTTCAAGTCTTGATACATCTTGTCCGACCCTGGGTGGATCGAGTATCTTGACTTGTGCGCTTCATCAAGGATGACTTATCGCAGGCCACCATAGAGTGGAACCCAAATACGTTTTTTTTAAAGTATAAGGCTCCCTCTTCATTTGGCGCCATGTATTTAAGCATACCCCGTAGGTATTCAGCTTTACGGTTCTCTCCTTTAAGAGCTTCTTGTTGTGCATCACGAATGCGTGCAGTGAGGTTCGTTCGAATCGTCATTTCCAGTGCTCGAACCCTTAGGGTCTTAACCCTTTCTTTTCGGCTCAACGCGTCCGCTACAACGTTTGCCTTTCCAGGATGGTACTTAATCTCACAGTCATAATCGTTCAGCAGCTCAACCCAACGTCGCTGGCGCATATTCAATTCCTTCTGATCAAATATGTGTTGTAAGCTTTTGTGATCTGTGAAGATTGTACATCGAGTACCATATAAATAATGTCGCCAAATCTTCAAGGCGAATACCACTGCGCCCAGCTCCAGGTCGTGAGTGGTATAATTTCTCTCGTGAACCTTCAGTTGTCTTGAAGCATAAGCGATGACTTTTTGGCGTTGCATGAGCACGCAACCCAAGCCTTGTCGTGAGGCGTCGCAGTATACCACGAAGTCTTCAGTGCCTTCGGGTAATGATAGTATCGGTGCATCGCAGAGCTTGTTCTTAAGTAGCTGAAAGGCTTCTTCTTGTTTGTAACCCCAGTCGTATTTCCTGTCCTTCTGTGTAAGGGTCGTTAGCGGTTGAGCTATCTTTGAGAAATTCTCGATGAATCGTCGGTAATAGCCCGCTAAACCCAAAAATTGTCGAACTTCGGTTGGGGTCTTGGGAGCTTCCCAATTCTTTATTGCTTCTATCTTGGACGGGTCTACATGAATGCCCTTCTCATTCACCACGTGGCCAAGAAATTGTACTTCGCGAATCCAGAATTCGCATTTCGAGAACTTTGCATAAAGTTTCTCTTTCTTCAGTAGTTCCAAGATGGTTCTGAGATGTTGCTCATGTTCTTCTTTTGTTCGCGAGTAAATCAGGATATCATCGATAAATACAATCACGAATTTATCGAGATATGGTTTACATACGCGGTTCATCAGATCCATAAAGACCGCTGGCGCGTTCGTCAATCCAAACGGCATCACAAGGAATTCGTAGTGCCCATAGCGCGTTCTGAATGCAGTCTTTGGCACGCTTTCATCTTGGATTCTCAGCTGATGGTATCCAGATCGAAGGTCGATCTTGGAATAGTAGCTTGATCCTTGCAGTTGATCAAACAAGTCATCAATCCTCGGTAGCGGATACCGATTCTTGATTGTGAGCTTGTTCAGTTCCCTGTAATCGATACACATCCGTAGTGATCCATCCTTCTTCTTCACAAACAATACTGGAGCTCCCCAGGGTGAGAAGCTTGGCCTTATGAATCCTTTATCCAACAACTCCTGGAGTTGTGTGGATAATTCTTGCATTTCGGATGGTGCAAGTCGATATGGAGCCTTGGCTACAGGGGCGGCTCCTAGAACCAAGTCTATATGGAATTCGACTTGTCGTTGCGGAGGTAGTCCTGGCAGATCTTCAGGGAATACATCAGGAAATTCCTTTACCACAGGAATGTCTTCGAGTTTTGGCTCCACAGCCTTCTTATCTACAACGTGTGCTAGGAAAGCAACACATCCTTTCCTTAAGCACTTCTGTGCATTCATGCAATTGATGATTCGTAGAGGCGCGTTTCGTCTTTCTCCATGAACGATGAGAGTTTCATCATTCGTCAGAGGGATGCGAATGATTTTCTCATGACAAATGACTTCAGCTTTGTTCTTGGACAACCAGTCCATCCCGACCACTACATCGAAGCTACCTAATTGAATAGGTAAGAGGTCGATGCTAAATCTTCGTTCACCAAGTTCTAGCGTGCAGCCTCTAACAACTTCGCCCGATTCAACAATTTTACCATTGGCTAGTTCTATGGAATAAGGAATTTCTAATCTACTAGATTCTATTCCAAGTATGCGTTTAAATTCCACAGACATGAAGCTATAATCGGCGCCAGTGTCGAATAATATGGATGCAAAGTGATTGTTAATGAGGAACGTACCGTTGACCACATTAGGGTCCTCGCGTGCGTCCCTTGCTCCAATCACAAATGCTCGGGCCTGAGCATTGTTTCTCTCTGGGCAGTCCTTCATGAAATGATCTTTGCTTCCACATCTGAAGCATCCTTGGTTTCGCCCATTCTCGTTTCCAGCACCGTTTCCATTTCCACCATTGTTCCTATCATCAGCCCCATTACGATTTCCATTCCCGTTCCTCTTACTCCAGCAGTCTTCAGTGCGGTGACCCAACTTTCCACACTTGTCACACTTTGGGATGCGACAAGCTCCCTCGTGATGGTGTTTACACCGATGGCATTTGGGCAAGGTGCCCCGGTATCCCCTTGCTGGTGCGTCGTTCATAGCTGCAAGAGATTTCGCCCCTTGAGGCGGGTTAGGGTCACGCTTCTTGTTGGAACCTTTGTTGTTACGAGTTGCTTGATTCAAGTTTGCATATTTCCTTTTCTTGTCGCCAGACGACTCAGCATGCGTCTCGGCATTTTCTGTTGGGTTCAGTGATAGCTTCTTCATTCGAACACAATCTTCAGTAAGGCTGACAGCCAGAGTTACAGCCTCGGTGATTGTTTGAGGTTTGGCCGACGTCACCATGCCACGAAACTCTGAGGCCAGTCCCCAAATGTAACATTCAACACGCTTAAATTCGGGAGTCACCATGTAATGAAGCACTCTGGACAGATCGTGGAACCTTCGAGTATAACCATTAATGTCAGCACCTTCCATGGTCAAGTGCCAGAACTCCGTCTCCAGCCTTTGGAGTTCAGCACGAGAGCAGTACTTCTCTCTCATTCTTTCCTTCAGTTCCTCCCAAGTTAAGCCATAAGCGGCATCATCGCCCAAGGTTTGGACTTGCAGGTTCCACCAAGTCAGAGCTTCATCGACAAACAACCCAGTAGCAAAGGTGACTTGTTGATCCGCGGTACACTTGCTCATGCGGATAGTAGCTTCAGTCTTCTCCGTCCAGCGCACAAATGCTACTGCACCTCCTGTGCCATCATAGTTCATCGGCTTGCAGTCGAGGAACTGCTTGAAAGTGCAGCCTGGAATTAACCCAACCAATTCACTTATGAGCAATCGAAGAAATAATGAAACAAAGACCGTTCATAAATTTCCTCATGCTTAGCACAGTGTCTTAAGGTTACCTTGAGCTGCATTGCCTCCAGACGAATCTCCATTCCCATTATGCCTAGCGTTGCTTGGTCCTCCACTGTCTTGAGTTCGGTTCGCCTCGTACTGGGCGATAGCAGCGGAGATCCTTTCCTCCAGTAGGGCATTCAGCTCATCAGCAGTTCTGGGCAGTGGGGGAGGAGGAGGTTGGTCGTCCTTGCAAGCATTCACAGCTTTCCTGGGTGCCATGTTCTGACAGAACATAACACAACAGGGTTAGGCATTTGTTTGATATCGTCACACTAGACAGTAGTATCATATATATTCACAGGTATATATACCACATAAGTGACATCAAACAATTATTACTCTAGCAGAGTACTTAGTAGGCTTGCACTGAGGGAATCTATACGTGACAAGACTTGCTGTGGTTTCTGTGCACTGAATTCCATAATTATGTATGCATCCATAATTACGTAACTCCTTGCACAGTCCGCACAGTTCGTTTCATCCTCGTATTTCTTCCTTCAGGTAGGCCATTGCTTTCAGGTAAAGTCACATATACTTGTGACATTCTACTTCTAGTACATGCTAATTATCACACATAATTGCAAGTAATTTCTAGTCAACGACAAGTGCTACTCAAGTGCACTCTAAGTCTCGTAGTGTCTTTTCTAGACTCATGTAGACAGTTTCAGGCAGTGGATGTCGCGGGACGTTTCATGCAATGAAAACTCTTTGAAAATTATTTTCGTGAAAGGATCCTAGAGATTGTAGACTAGACTCGAGAAGGAATCCTGGTTCACTACAATCGCAGCTCTGATACCAATCTGTCACACCCTTTTCTGCGGCGGAAGCACGAGGTGTGATCATGAAAGGTTCTCATTGCATACGAAGAGTAAACATACTACATGCTCAAAAATACCTTCAAATATTACATTACTGAGAACATATGTCAAGTGTTTACAACACGAGATAACATATTGTCTTAAAAGTCACAACTTTATTTAAAGATAAACAAAGCGACATCCACGAGCATGAGTAAGACCACGCGCACATCCATCCTAGTTACCTGAAATACATGTGAGTTTTGGAAAAACGTCAACATAAAGTTGGTGTGAATTCATGCAATTTTTGTATTTCACGTTTGTATACTTTGTATGAAAACATAATTTGTATTTTGTATAAACCGAGTCTTTTGTGTACACCACGTACTCATGTATAAATCAAATATTTCTGTATGTATCAAGTGTTAATGGGTTGCAAAGCCATTAACATGTGACACGACATAGGAAGTCACCAAACCATAGGCATTTCTCTGTAGTCGATTCACGACTGAGACACAAAAACACTGCTTGGTAAAAGAGTGGCCAAGAGTGGGGCTGCCCTGAAACCCATTAGATCTAACCTTTTGTTCTGCGGTCTAAGTATGTACACGATTAATGGTGCTTATGGTACCCTATTCGTGACACGATTTCTCGTATCATTCTTGTATCCATCATACCATTTGTAAACATTGTAATATTTGTAACATGTATTTCACCCCCGAAGTTATAAAACTGAAAACAGTTAAAAGAAAAGGGGGAGCATGAACTCACAACTTTGCGTTCCTGTGCGTCGTAAACTTCACCGGATTTGCTTAATTAACGTCGTAACATATACGCGTTTTCTTAATGTTAGTCACTAGACTTGTATCGCACAAGTACAGTCACTCTCTTTTGTATTTGTATTGTTGTGTTAAAAATATTTCATATTTTTAACTACGTATCTTACTTATATTATTTCCTCTAAAATAAATATAAGTCTTTTGTGTTTTGCACTTCGCACCCGAATTATGTATCTTGTATTTTGTATGTGTATTTTTATGTTTATACTCCTCACGAGTATTTAGTGTATTTTTAAGTCTTAACACGCTAGCACGTATAACACATATTTTATACACTTAGCACAAAAGTTGGTGATAAAATAATATATATATTTTTCTCAAAAAAATATATACATACTTAATATCCATTTTTATTTTGAAGAAATCCTCATTTCTTATCACCAAAAATTAGGGAAACCTTGGTAATACTTTTAAACACATTTTTAGGGAATAAGTTTCTCAAAAACTTATATTTTTTTCTAAGTGTCAAAATTTATAAAAATTTTGACAGAGTTTCCCCTAAAAATGGAGGTTTCCCATGTTTTCAAAACATGTGTTTATTTTCTTTTAAATCGTCAACAATCTCCTCATTCAACAATAAACAATATGCAACTAGTTAAAATAGATATAATCGCAGAAATACATGAACTTGTGGTTTTTCCAAAATAGGTAGTATCCTTCCATTATTTTTAGTGGATCTTTGTATAG
This sequence comes from Helianthus tuberosus, assembly GCA_030545235.1. Taxonomy (NCBI): domain Eukaryota; kingdom Viridiplantae; phylum Streptophyta; class Magnoliopsida; order Asterales; family Asteraceae; genus Helianthus; species Helianthus tuberosus. The sequence continues at coordinate 195,767,702 of CM060364.1, read as the reverse complement.
ATCAACTTTGTTTCTTGAAAGTCTCGCTTTTAAAGAAGTTACATCTTTACAACTTCCGATCAACATTTACAAAAATAGTTATTTTGTCAAAACTTTGTGTTACACAAGTGTTTACATACTCGTGTGTTTGCTAAAATCATTCTTTTTCATGTAAGACTCGGCTTTAGAAAATATGATTTCTTGGACACTTGGTCCTTTGAAAGTACCGCTTGTAGATCCGTAGATCTACTAGTTTTGAACACCATTTCACAAACAAAATCGCTTTTACACAAGTTCATGATTCGTGTGTGGTAGAGTTTCATCCTTTAACCCTTGTTACTTCCAAAACAACCTTATGTCATGATCCATGATCATGACCAACTCGGGTTAAATGACGATCCGAGCTACCACAACATAGATCGGGTCCAAATAATCACACAAATCAATTACTACATGATTTACACAACATATGAGCTTTTAACCAACATTTTTAGTGTTTTTAGTAGACTTTTATGCTTCATCTTGTAAGATTACGAGTTTTAACCGTTACAAATCGTATTAACCACTTTAAAATAGTTCGAGAAGGTGATTTAAGTAACATACCACTAGCTCGAGGCTAGGGAAGAATCTAAGCGCAAATAGGGTGGATAAAAGCAATGTAGTGAGGTCCTTCGCCTTCCGTTTGCTCCAAGGCTCCTTATATGCGATCCTTGATACTAGAATGATCTTGGAATGTGATGATGGAAGCCGAAAATATGGTGGATGTACAAGGGGATGTTCGGCCGAAGCCTTGAGAGAGAGGGGAGGGTGTGTTTGAGTTGAGAAATGTGATGAATGATTATGATGTGTAATCTCTAGATTTTATAGACAATTACAAGCTTAATACCCAAAGGATTTCATGTTCTCTAGATATGAGACAAAAGGAAATAAAATATTCAAATGATGTACCATGGGGGTCACAATGTGACCGAGTTCGGTCAAGGGGGGGGGGGGGTAATCTAGTTCAAATCCAACCATTAGTTAGTTATAGTTAGGTTAATCTAGGTTAGTTAGGTGATTAACCCGGTTACTAATGTATTGTGTTTTATGGCGGGTGTTAGGGTATTCAGGGACCCTAACTGGCTCAGAAACAGGGAAATAATGTTAATGGCAATATTTTCATGTTCCGGGTATAGTCCGGTTGTTCGGTTGCATACCGATTCGTTAAAGTGCTAAATTGCACCTTTTAGTGTTTAATAAGTATCTTTTTGTAATACTATCGATTCCCAACACCTAGGGAAATATTCTTGATAATAAAACGACATTTCTGCAAAATATTCATGTGTCTAAATGCTGAATTATTGCTGAATTATATAAATTCTGCACTTAAAGTGCGTTTCGGGTGCTTTTTAGTGCTTAATTTCGCTTTCGCATTGCACATGTATTAAACCCTTGTATGTACTCTTGGGTTTTAACGCATTCTTGTTGTCGGACCTACACCTAGGCTCCAATTTTATTGTCTGACTGCTTTCTGCAGTTCTGTTGACACAGTGTGTCTTACCGGTGAGTTTACTAGTATTTTTGACGCAACGCTCTCGTTTATGCATAAAGCAATATTTTGTAGTATACAACGTGCATGAATTCACTTGTTTAGTAGGAAATCAGACATTGCTGACAATTAAGCACATAATTGCAGTCATTAAGCAATAATTAATGTGTACGGAAATTACCGGTTTGGTGCCAGTTGTCACATTATTTGGGTAGAATATGATTGATATAGTGTCTAGGAGTAAAACCTAGACAACAATATGAGAAATCATGCCTAAATTCTGAAAATTTCATGAACACATTGAAGGTGATTCATGGGTTTCGTGAGATTATGATAAACACTAGGATTATAGTGGTTGTTCTAGTAATATTTGATATATGTGAAGTGATTACAGAATTTTAGAGGTCAAAGTTCATGTATGGTAGTTGATTGATGAAAATTTAGGGCTACATGACAAGTCGTAAACTTGATAATATATAGTGTAAATTTCTGCCCGTAAAGTGTTCGTAAAAATGCCTCAATGAAGGCTTAAATCTGAAAAATTGAGTTAAACCGAATAATTGTGATGTTTCGGCAAAATATGCGAACTATGAATTGAAAAGAGTTCTAAACATGTCTTGGTTGAACTCTATAGGAAAAGATACCGGAGCTCCAAGCGGACAAGCCGGTAGCGACTTGCGTTTGAAGGGCGTGCACTAAAGGTATGTAACTAGACCCGTTACATTAAGTGAATTGCTATTTAATTATGTATGGTTACATTGTAGAATAAAAGTTGTATTGATTGTAGCGACCATGTTCGTTACTTAAATCCGTAGGTTAAGAATTGGTTTGTAGTCGTTTGGTAGTCATCAAAATGGAGGATTCCGTAGATGAGCCAAACGGATCGAATAATGGTAGTAACTTACTTGTAGATACTGAGCCCGAGCGACGGGTAGCAAAATATTAAACACGCAAACCGGTGATGGGAACGTGGGCGATAAAATGAGAAATCCAAGATTTGGGTTTTGGGTGAAATAAACAAAATCGGACAAAACATAAACTTCCAGGAACTACCGTAACTTGCGGTAGATATTAAAAGGGTTACGGGAGTTCTATTCTGCCTTACGGCAGACCAAGGTTTTCCAGTATCTAACATAACTTACGGTAGATACCGTAAGTTACGGTAGAGCCTTGACACTTATGATAAATTTAGCATATCCTTGTTAATCGAATCCGTTTTTGAGCGTAGTTTCGATTATGTATTATTTCTAAGATCTCTAATATTAGTTTTTGTTAAAAACATTTCAGTTTCTAGGTATTGCAAGTCTACGGATGGCGATCAAGCAAGTTTTTGAAGAACCGAACACAATTTTTGAAGCTTCCGCGTTATCTAACTCTAATAGACATTGTTTTGGAAATGTAAACTAATTGCTAAACAACTTATGAATGTTTGAATTAGTCGTTAGTTGACTAATGTTTTGCTACTTATGAACTTTATCTATGGAACTTATGTTTTATGTTGGACATCTGTTATAAAAAAAATTGTATGAATTATTATTAAATTCAAGTAGTAATTAGACGGGTCTTACAACCAGGCTCGAGCTCGGCTCGTTAGGTTTTTATGAAGCTCGGGCTCGGCTCGGTTCGAGCCTATTTCTTTGAGCTCGAGCTCGGTTCGCGAGTAAAACCCAAAGCTCGACTCGGCTCAAACCATTTTGAGAACAACCTTAAACGAGCTAAAAGCTTGGCTCGAACTCACTTCAACATCGCTTAAACGAGCCAAAGCTCGGCTCGAGCTCGGCTCATCAATGTTATCATCATTATTAATATATTATATATAAAAAAATTAAAATTTTGTATGGGCTCGTTTAGGCTCGCGAGCCTAAACAAGCTTTGTATTTCAGGCTCGAGCTTGGGCTCGATAGCAAAACGAGCTCTATTTCAGGCTTGAGCTCGGGCTCGTTAAGGCTCGGCTCGTTCGAGCTTTTAACCGAGCCGATCACGAGTAGCTCTCGAGCCTCTGGGCTTGTTTACACCCCTTCTTGGTCTATGCATGCAATGAGAACGAGAAAAGGATGGAACTCATAATTATAACTAATTATTTTTATCAACCAATCAAAAAACATTATTGTTTTCGTTAGTGAATTAGTTATCTTTCTATTCAAAATTAACAAAAATGTTTTGATTAAATTCGACGGAATTTGAAATACCCCTATGGCCCTATTACCCGAGTGAGTCTTCATGAGAAGTGATGTGAACCAAAACACCATCAAGGAGGAAACTCACCACTATAAAAAAAACCCCTCTTGAGTCAGATGAGACCTTAAAAAATTGAGACCTTAAAGATTCTAAACTCTTACCATCACCCCATGCTAGTGGACCAAAAGATCAAGTGTGATTAATTGGATTAACTAATTGGAGTAGGATCAAATATAAACAAAACATTTAGCATACAAACTGTAAGAATCATTTAAAAAGTGTCACGTGGCATCCAATCAATTATAAAGAAATGATAAAATAATATCATAAATAATATCAGTTATATTGAATTCCCTTTAAACATGCTAACAAGCAATTAATTCTTATTTTGGATTTTTATTTTGTTTTCAATGTGCTGATTAAGAAAAGTGCTGATATCATTCAAATATGTGCTAAAATCAATTATCTTGATCAATTTTCATGTGTTAATATAATTCAAAAGTGCTACTTTTATGTATGTATTGTTTTGGTATGTGCTAATTTAACTTTTTTTTAAGTGCTAGGATCTGTTCTTACGGTTTGTAGGATAAATATGGTTTGTACCGGAACCAACCCCTTAACTAATTTGTTAGTTTCTTCCTTATCTAATCCTTGTATTTTGATTTAAAGTTGTAAAAATAACCACAATAACTGATTCACATGTCATTTTTGGATTTTACATTATATGATAAAAGTTATCTATATATGATCCCACCCCTGTATATATTTGACGCTTATCATAAAAATTAGATTTACATTGCCTTAAAGTGGACATAAATATGCCAATGTGAGGCTAGCCTACTAAGGTGCTGTTTGTTTTTTCTTCTTGAAAACCTCTTCTGCTGCAGGCCACATCTGCAGGCATCTGCAGGAGAAGAGGTGGACCAAATGTCTTCAGTCTGCAAGGAGAAGAGGGTTTGTTTTTTCTTTTATATAAAACCTCTTCTTCTTCTAGGTTTAACACACACCACACAGACAATCTGCACCTCCACTCTCTCTCTACTCTCTCTCTACAATCTGCACCACCGCCATCATCACCACCGCCACCACTTCACCACCGCCATCATCACAACCACCGTCACCACCTCCACCGCCATCATCACAACCACCGAGCCTGCAACGAATCGAACAAAACGACCGTCACCACCTCCGCCTTCACACCTGGCCGGAGTCGCTGAACATGAGGTCGACCGGACTCGCTGAACTTTGATCGATTTGGGGTGTTCGTTTCCGATCGATTTAGGGTTTTCGATTTTAGGGTTTTCGTTTTGGGGGTTTTGATTTGGGGGTTTTGTTTGTGATGTTGATGATGATGTCGGAGGTGGTGGCGGAGTGGAGGTGGAGCAGAGGTGATGGCGGAGTGGAGGCTGGAGCAGCGGAGGTGGTGATGATGATGGCGGAGCAGTGGTGGTGGTGGCGGAGCAGCGGAGGTGGTGGCGGAGTGGAGGTGGTGGTGGCGGAGCAGGGGTGGTGATGATGATGATGATGGTGGCGGAGCAGTGGTGGTGGTGGCGGAGCAGGGGCGGAGCATGGGTGGAGGTGGAGGTGGTGCCAAGAAGAGGTAAAGCTCTTCTTGGAGAAGCTTTGGTTTTATCACTTCCTCATGAAGAGGCTGGGGAGAGACAGGAAGCACTTCTCAAAAAAAAAAAAAAAAAACAAACACTCTTTTGAGGCTAAACATCTTCCCGCGTCTGCACGGTGCAGACAGAAGAGGCAGGAAGCTCTTTTTGAAAAAAAACAAACACCACCTAAGTAAAGGTACATGTCTCTCTAGATTCAAACCTAAACAAATGAAGTAATTAAAAATAATTGATGTATAAAAAAGTAGAAATTATAACTGTCATGGGGCTAACTTACTTAGGGTGTAAAGGGCACTCCTCTAAGTGGGAAGTGACCTCTCTTACCTACAGGCAATCAGCACGCGCCACGTCAACTCCCCACTTAACTCCCTCCACACCCTCAATTTGATGGCGGCACTCCTCTCTTGGGGGACTTGCTTTTTTTTTGTTTTTTTTATTTGTTGTAATTATGCATGTATTATAAATTAAACAAATATTAATAAAAATTAAATAAAATTTAAGAAAAGACATTTCATTAAATTAAAAATAAAAATTACATTCAAACTAGAAAAATAAAAAAACAAACTACTCGTCGTCGGAATTCGCTTCAAGGTGAGGTAGATCTAAACGTCCGAGATGCTCAGCCATATTTAAATACTCGCCGTTTTCGTCTGGTGGGTTACCGGTTGCAAGTTGTTTAATCGCAGAAGTAACCTTTTGCAACGGCGTGAAACTTTTCTTCATTCTCCCGTCCAAGCCCTCTTGAAACCACTCGTTATTCGCTTCCACGCCACTAACAATTTTTAGGAACAAAGACTTGGACATACGAAACCTCTGACGAAAATATCGGCATTAAATTTTGGATTATCGACAAAATAATCGGCCATGAGTGTTTCGTGGCCTCCCACACGATCTCGACGGACAACTTTTTTTTTTACTAGACGATGCCGTGTCCAGTAGCTTCACTTGTTGGATGAGATTTTGGAAGAAAATTAAACTACTATCGCTTGACGATGAATCTTAATCGTCGGGAAAGTCAGGCAGGAGAGAAAAAAAGGGGAACTCGGAATCCATTTTTTTTAAAGATTGGGTAAAAAATTAGATGAGTTGAAGGGTTTAGGAGAGTAATGTAGAGGGAGTTGTTTTGGGTTTGAAAAATAAAAAGATTGAAATGGGTTAGTATTTATAGGGTTTAGGATAAATTTTTTTTAATATATAACGGCTATATAGCCGTTTTAATATAAAAAAAACGGTAAAAAAAAAATACAAATCTCATCGGTGAACACAACCCGCTCCCCACTCCCCGATTTGGGTCACCGAGGGGTCGGCGGCGGTGTTCTCGATCGGGGAGTACACTCACCGCACCCCTCCCCTCAGGCGCCCCGGACACCCTTAGTAGAGTAGAGGTACATGTATTTTTAGATTTAAATCTAAACAAATGAAGTAATTTAAAATAATTAAGAGTAAATTACTGTTTTGGCCCATGTGGTTTAACCAGTTTAACCATTTCACTACAAAAATGAATCTTTTAACATATCAGACCCTGAGGTTGCATTTTATAACGGTTTTGCCCCCTGGCACTAACTTCGTTACTTTTTTGCAGTTAAGTGTAAGGGTAATTAGGTCATTCTATATCTTAGGGGTTGTTTTTGATAATTACAAAGTTCTTTTAATATTTAAGAGATTATTAATTCAATTACTCAAGTTTTTTTATTATTTCGTTATTTTCACGATTATTATTTAACAAAATACGTTTTAAATATAAAAATAAATATGTATTTCATTAACCGTTTATTTTTATAAAAGTCGTTTTAAAAAATAATTTCTTATTTTACATTTTGTTTAAACCATCTATCGTTTTTAAAATTTTTCCTTTTCAAACCATTTGTTTTTTTTAAATCGTTCTTCTTAAAGTCATTTGTATTTTAAAGTTTTTTTTTTAAACACTTCATTTTATACCATTTTTTAAATCATTTATTTTTTGAACACTTACAAACTACTCACTTTTTAGGTCGTTCATTATTTAAATTTTACAAAACGACGTGTATAAAAACCAAAAGACGTCCATTTTTATTATTTCGTTATTTTCAAACTTTTTTTTAGAATTGTATATTTCTTTTTCAAATCTTCCATTTCTTTGGATCGTTTATTTATTCAAAATTCGTTATTTTTTTTCACCTTTCGTTTATTAAATTCATGCATTTTCTAGTTGCTTACACTTGTAAACTTATTTTCTTAAGGTTTTGTTTTTTTTATAAACATCATTTTCTAATATTCGTTTTTAAACCACGCCTTCATTTAAAATCGAGCGTTTTTAAATTCCGTCGATTTTTTAAATCGTTCATTTTCTGAAGTTATTTTTCCCTAACGGCTATAAGTAACTGAATACAAAGGTTCAAAACTGAATGATATAAAAAACGGTTCTAAAAGGAACGGTTTAAAAAGAAACACTTTTAAAAATTAATGACTAAAAAAGAATTGTTTAAAAAAGTTAAAAATGATTTTAAAAAGAACGATATAAAATGAATCGTTTGAGAAAAACATTAAAAGACAAACAACTTTAAAAAAAGCGATTTTAATAAACAAGCGGTTTAAAAATGAATAATTTTAAAAATGACAGACGGTTTAAAAAAAGGTTAAAAATGAATGATTTTAAAAACTATGTTTATAAAAAAACAAACGCTTAATGAAAATACATATTTCTTTGTACATATAAAGCATATTTTGTTAAATAATAATCGTGAAAATAACAAAATAATAAAAAAAACTTAAGTAATTGCTTTAATAATCTCTTAAATATTAAAAAAAACTTTGTAATTATAAAAAACAACCCCTAAGGTAAAGTGGCCAAAACATTAATTTACTCAATAATTAATGTAAAGTAGAGTAGAACTAAAAATTGTCCTTAACAAAATAGGCAGTAATAGCATTGTACTTTTAGCAAATCTCGAATTTCGTTTTACAAAGACAATGACCAGAAGGTCCAGAGTGGTTGGAAAAACTTGGGTTTCCCTTGGAGATTCAAGTTCAATCCTCACTAGTGCCTCCTTTGGTGGATAAAGGCAATGAAGGCTCCCAGACCCTAAGTCAAGATTTCAAGCGCGAGCCACCCCGGGTTTTAGTCCACCGTGCATTACGCTAGAGAAATTTTCTCTTGTGGCAGCGCAAGCCCCTGTGAACAAAAGCATGAAACAGTAATCTCACATAGAACTCAGAATCAATCAATCTTTACAACATAAACCTCACCGCTATATATAACAAACTAGAGGTGTAACTAACTAACCACCCTACCAGAAACTAACTAACTCACTGAACCAACTCTATGCTATATATATACAATCTAATATGCCCCCTCAAGCTGAACGGGGAGCATCCACGTGAAGCTTGGACCGCAGAGTGTCAAAACGAACTGAAGACAACCCTTTGGTCAAAATGTATGCAATCTGAAATATAGTATAAACATACCGAACATACAAAACACCTGCCAATACCATGTCACGAATAAAATGTAAGTCAATCTCCAAGTGTTTCGTACGCTGATGAAACACCGGGTTGACTGCAAGATATGTAGCTCCAATATTGTCACACCAAAGAGATGGTGGACAAGTCATCGTAATATGTAGCTCATGCAATATAGATGTAATCCAGCGTAACTCAGCAGCGGTATGAGCAAGAGCACGATACTCAGCCTCTGTGCTCGATCTAGCAACCGTATGTTGTTTCTTGGAGCTCCAACTAATGAGGTTGGGCCCAAGAAAAACACAATAACCTGTGGTGGAATGTCGATCATCAGGACATCCAGCCCAATCAGCATCACTATACGCATGTAAATCAACACAAGTAGACCGACGTATACATAATCCATGAGAGATGGTACCCTTAAGATACCGCAAAATCCGCTTGACAGCGACCCAGTGTCGATCAGTAGGTGTCTGAAGAAACTGCGACACCTTACTGACCGCATACGCAATCTCTGGTCGTGTCAACACAAGATACTGTAATGCACCAACAGTGCTCTGATACATAGTAGGATCAAACGAAGGATCACCAGTGTGTCAAGAAAGCTGTCTACCAGAAGAGTCAGGTGTAGATAATGGACGACAATCGGCAAGACCCGTGCGCTGTAACAAATCAAGTAAGTAGCGCTGCTGTGATAAATGTAAGACATCCTCAGAAAATGTAGCCTGAATACCCAGAAAATATGATAACTGTCCCAAATCCTTGAGCGCAAAATGAGAGTGCATGCGCCCAATCAAACCAGTAACAAAATCAGATGAGCTCCCAGTAATAATGATGTCATCAACATAGATCAAGACATAACAGAGTATCGAATCTCGACTATAAACAAAGAGAGATACATCTAAAAGACACTGGGTAAAACCATCAGCAAGCAGAGAGGTGGATAGCTTGGAAAACCAAGCTCTAGGAGCCTGCTTTAGGCCATAAAGAGCCTTCTGCAGGCGACAAACATAATGTGGTCTAGATGAGTCAACAAATCCTGGGGGCTGGGTCATATACACAGTCTCAGAAAGATCCCCATGTAAGAACGCATTGTTGACATCAACCTGACGAATAGACCACCCTCGAGAGAAAGCGACTGAAAGAACAAGACGAATAGTAGTAGGTTTGACCACAGGACTAAAAGTCTCAGTGTAGTCAATACCCTCAGTCTGATGAAAGCCCTTGGCAACAAGCCGGGCTTTATAACGACTCACTGATCCATCAGGATTATGTTTAATCCTGTAAACCCACTTACAACCAACAATGTTGGCGTCAGTGGGAGCCTGAACCAGACGCCAAGTCTGGTTGGCATGAAGAGCATCAATCTTAGCACGCATCGCATCCCACCAAACAGAATACTGCTGAGCCTGCCGAAATGTGGAAGGCTCAGCGGTAGGAGTAGTAGAGACATGAAAAAGAACATGATCAGGAAACTGACGCGGCTGCCGTGTATGATCACGAGATCGTGTAACCATCGGGTGAGTCGGAACAAGAGTAGTAGTAGTAGGAGGAGGAGGAGGAGGAGGACGAGGACAAGGAGGAAAAGAAGGTGAAGTAATATCAGGAGAGGGAATAGCATGAGAAGATGAGGAAGGAATAATAGGAGAAGACGAGGAAGGAATAATAGGAGAGGATGAAGAAGAAAGAGAAGAAACAGAAGTAGAAAGCGAAGGAGGAGAAATGGAGAAAGGAATAGAATCTGAAGAAGCTGTGGGAGTAGTAGAACTCCCCGGAATGTCAAAATCGACTCATGGAACAGAACATGTCGAGAAGTATACGTACGAGACGTATGAGGATCATAACAAAGATAACCAAGATGAGATGGGGCATAGCCAACAAAGATACAAGAAGTAGACTTGGGTGAGAGTTTATCCGCTCGAGTATCACCTAGAAACGGATAACACAAACACACAAAAGTACGAAGAAGAGAGTAATCGGGACGAGATCCAAAAAGAACCTCATAAGGAGATGAGTGATGAAGAACCAGTGATGGTAACCGGTTAATAAGGAAGGCAGCAGTGGCATATGCATCATACCAGAATTTCTTTGGTAACTGAGCATGAAACAATAAAGCTCGAGCTACCTCAGAAAGATGGCGGTTTTTCCGCTCAGCAACCCTATTTTGTTGGGGAGTATAGGGACATGAAATGCGATAAGCGATGCCAGAATCTGAAAGAAAACGAGCCATAGATCCACGAATGAGCTCAGGAGCACCATCACACTGAAGATGCTTGATGGTGCAGGAGAAAAGGTTCTCAACAAGCGGTTTGAAGTGCCGAAAGCAATCAACCGCTTGAGAACGACAAGTCAAAGGATACATCCATGTAAATCGACTGAAATCATCAATGAAAGTAATGAAATATCTGTATCCATCTCTAGACATAACAGGCGAGGCACCCCAAATGTCACAATGTATAATATGTAAAGGTGAAGTAGAATGAGATACAACTGATGTAAAAGGCAATCTAGTTGATTTTGAAATACTACAAGCGGTACAATGTGTGTGTTGGGTTTTGTTTGTCAGATGTAAAAACGAACATCTAGACAAAACATCATCAGACGGATGACCTAACCGAGAATGCCAAGTCTCACGAGAAACAGAAGTGAAAGCAGCAAGTGAATATAGCTGATGTGGACTACCACGTGCGTGATGGAGGAGCTGTCCATCAAGAGTCTGAATGGACAGACCTAGATGTGAAAAAATAACAGCTATAGGATGATCAATCACTAACTGCGTAATCGATAAAAGGTTCTTGGCTAAGCCAGGAACCACAAGAACATGTCTAAGAGTGAGAGTACGATCAGATAAATGAAGCAAGGCAGTGCCAATGTGAGAAATAGTAAGAGCCATACCATTGCCTACAACGACTCGCTCAGAGCCGGTGTAAGGAGCCGCATCAAAGACAATAGAAAAATCAGCAGTCATATGCGCAGTGGCACCAGAGTCGGGTATCCAAGAATCAACCTTTTCACAAATGTTGGAAAATCTGCTATAAGCCCAAAATGAGAGACACCCGGGTCAAATGCAGGCTGGACAGTTTGTGTATAGGCTTGTGGTGACACATGAGATTGTTGCAGTTGTGAAGTAAACACATTTTGTGATAAGTTTGGGCCTGAGCCCAGTAAAGATGAAAACTGCCCAAAAATTCGTTGATCCACTTTACATGCTGATCCACCCAAATTATCATTTTCACTGAACAAATGCAATCCACATAAATCACCAGTAACATCATCATCTTCAATAGGCGAAACCATAGATCCAGAAGTATTCGATTCACACAAATCACCAGTAACATCATCATCTTCAATAGGCGAAACCCTAGAATCAGAAGTATTCGATTCACACAAATCACCAGTAACATCATCATCTTCAATAGGCGAAACCCTAGAATCAGAAGTATTCGATTCACACAGAAGGTTGCGTGTTCGATTCACGTCAGGTTCACCAGTAACATCATCATCTTCAATAGGCGAAACCCCAGAATCAGAAGTATTCGATTCACACAAATAACCAATAACATCATCATCTTCAATAGGCGAAACCCTAGAATCAGAAGTATGTGATCTACTGCCGTAAACCATTCCTTTATCGTTACAAAGCGCGTTTGGCATCAACGGAATCTGAACCGTTTCGTCAATCTGGATCTGAAGCAGCATTGTTTTTATTTTTTGTTGTTTGCTGGTAGTTAGCTTGAGGGATCAACGGAAAGTTAGAGAAGATGACCGGAGAAGATAAGGTGTAGCCGGAAAAAGTCACCGGAATCTCAATCAAACAGTAAGAAGAGAATGAAACAGAGTTGGGAATGAATGATGATAATGGAATAGGAAGATGATGACCAGAGAACACAAATTTGCCGGAAAAACAGAAAAGAAGAGAAAGAGTGGCCGGAAAATAACAACTCGCCGGAAGTGTAACAAACTCAGGTAAGAGCCATTGTAGCTCTGATACCATGAACAAAAGCATGAAACAGTAATCTCACATAGAACTCAAAATCAATCAATCTTTACAACATAAACCTCACCTCTATATATAACAAACTAGAGGTGTAACTAACTAACCACCCTACCAGAAACTAACTAACTCACTGAACCAACTCTATGCTATATATACAATCTAATACCCTGCCACCGGCAGTGGGGGGTATGATTTCCCAGGGAACGTCATTAGCCAAACTCTAATGGCAGCGTGAGCCTGTTTAAGACAACATAGTCTGGCCAGAGTAGGATTTGGGACTTCTGTTTAGGAGGGTGTGAGATCTCTCTCACAACAAGCACGGTTCAAGAAAAAAAAGAAGTGTGTACGAGATGTGTTGATCTAAGTTTGGGCCGTTAGTTATAAACACATGGGCTAGTAATATTTGATGGACTTAATTTGTTACGTAAATAAATGGGTTTTAGCCTTTTGGTGAAAAAGTTTTTCAGAATGTAACCAAAAAAAAAAAAAAATACATGAACTGATGAAAGTATTAACAATACTTTAATCCATCTTACCTTATTATTTTAGTAAAAATCAGATAAAATAAGATTACAATTACTATAATTACAAATTCGGATATATGATGGAAATTTATATAATATAAATTTGTAATATTTTTAGGCATAAAGTTTTGTATATTTTGCTTAGTTGGTGTTTCATGCTTTAGTTAGTTGTACCCTTAATTTAGAAGGTTGTAGATTTTGGTTTATTATTATATAATAAGAATTGATGTATTACTAATTTGGTTTTTTTTATGGTTTTTATATTTTTTTTTAGTTAAAATGGTTTATATGATCTTCAAGTTTTGTGTTTTTTTCTAGTTATGTTAAAGCTTTTTCGGTATAAATTCGAGTTTATCTATATTTTATGCCAACTCGCAGTATAACTTTGTGTTTTTATTTGTCTACGTTTTACGTCACATGACGGTATAAAGTCACATTTTTTGTTTTACAATTTATACCCTACGTTTTACGTCACGTGGCAGTATAGATTAATGTTTTTTTTTACAATTTTTTAATGTCGTTTGCTTACTACTTAGCATAGTTTTACGACTTACGTGCCTACAACGCGGGTGTTAAACACTAGTTAGATATAAATGATATAATTCCTATTTAAACGTGACTTCAATTTTTTCAATGCTTTGAGAATTAGATAAGTTTCCGAACCGGTAGTTCCAATGGTTCAACTAGTTGGTCTGATTTTTAACAAAATAATAATGATGTACTTTAACAGTATAGAAAACATGAGTGCATGAAAAGAGCAACATGGGGATGTAGCTCAAATGGTAGAGCGCTCGCTTTGCATGCGAGAGGCACGGGGTTCGATCCCCCACATCTCCAATTAATATGTGTTTTTCGATTTTTGTTGAATGTATTTATTTTGACAATATCTAACTCGATTGTAATCATACATTCATATACAATGACATTCACATGATTATGGTTAAATTAATCATGTGGTTAATTTTGATTGTGAGAAGCTTAAATATGGCTATCTATAATCAGTAATTGCTTTCGATTACACGCGTTTTCATTTATCATTTTATAAAAAAAAAACATATATGTGTGGGCCATTGGGGGGCAAAAGTGAAAGTGCACTAATTTTAACGTTATTTTACTGATTTCGTGAAAATAACGTTAAAAATTGATAACGGTTAATCATGCATCATGTGGTGGCGTTGATAGCTGAAAGACAAAAGGGTACATGCACTAATCGGTCTTTGTCCCGATTGCTGAGTGTTATGTGCCTTATGTCCAAGGCTTGATGCAAAACTACTATAGAGCCGGGGGTCTCACTGGAAGCAGCCTCTTTATTCCTACGGGGTAAAGGTAAGACTGTCTATATATTACCCTCCTCAGACCCTACCTTTACTATTGGTGGGATTTACTGTGTATGATGATGATCATAAAAAAAAAACATATATAAATGTTATGCATAACACTACTAGAACATTTTGTATATGCTAAGTAGAGAAGGATATATGAAATGTGACTCTTTGTGCTAACCAACTCCTTTATTGACCCAGGTTATTATATTAGTCATCGAACCCTGATGTCGGCCATGGATGGTATTGTTGGTCTATTCCATGATGTTTGGTGTTTACGCTATCTTTTAGAGTCGTTATGGGGTTTAAATTGTTCTTTTAATATAGTCGTTGCTTTGCAATTGAAGATCCATAAACTGGACCTTTTCCTCAGGAGACCTTTTCCTCATGTTTTGTTTTTGTTAGTTCACTTAAAACTGGTTGATTTACTTGTGTCGAATCCATTAATGCATAACTGAAACGGAAACACCTATGATTTTAAGTTTTATCAGCTGGTCCAGGCTTCTTTTTTTTCTTTTAACAGAAGCACATAATTGATTAACTGTTTTCGACCAATAGTTTGTCTATTAGACCACCCGTAGTTGGGGGGGGGGGGGGGGGGGGGGGGTGTTTGGCATTTTTTCCCCAAAAAAGGCCCAAACATGCCCTTCAATCGCCCCCATGGGTGTTTTTCTTGAAAAAACTGGTTGGGGCGTTCCAAATAAAACGCCGGGTTAAGATATGTTAGGTCAATCAGATGGTTCCAAATCAAATATCATTAGTTTTAAATTAAAAAAAACAAAAAAAATGATAATTGGGTAATCATTGATCCCCATCATTGGGCATTATCCCACTACACTCATTTATGAAAAACGTCCCATAATACCCCATTGCTGACTGGACTGCCATATGACGTAAATCGTCCACGGAATGGGACATTATTTGAGTCTTCCACTACAGATGTTGTTATAGTTTTTAAAACCAAGTGTTGATAAGCATCTTGATTGACATTAATGGAGTCTTAATTACTTAAAGAACCCTCCATGTGCCCAACCTTCATGTTCACTCAATCTTGGCTTACTACTAATATTGTTTAAAATAAACTGGTTGATTTACTAGAAAAAAATTAACATAACATCTAATATATTCAACTATTAGTAAATAAATAATGTTATATGAAAATAAATAGTAGAATAACATGTGATTTGTGGGACCAATAGTCCTTTGATCCTATCACATGACAATATTAATATATCGCCTTTTTTCCATCTATTATTCTCCAATTATTATTCATCTTTAAACGCTTTAAATTAGTGTACTTATACCTTTACAAAAAATTAATTAAGACATTTATTAAAATAAAACATTCTCTAAAAAAAGCAAACAATACTACTCCAAGCTGTCTGTTATGGACCTATGTCTAAAAAATTAATTTATATAAATTATTTTTAAAAGCATATGAATATTATATTTTCTATGATATAAAGCAATTATAATTATAGATTTTTTTTTCTAGAGAAAGGATAAGAAAAGCTGAAAGCACAAAAGTGTCACGAGACTGAACTGGCCAAAATATTGGCTTCTTGTTGGATGTGAATTATTGTGTGCCATGCCAGACAACACACCCTTATTTGGTCTCTTGAAATGGTTTGGTTTTTTTAATAATTACCATTAAGATGATTAACAGAATGATTATAGATTGATAAAATCAAATATAAAAAGGGTCATAACGAGAATCATCAAATGTATTTTGTTTTTACATAAATACAATTAGTTTCTAATAAATTTAACTAGTGGACGGTATTGGTTCGGTTCGTTACGGTACCTGCATTTGCTATAGCATTATTCCAAAGAGAATATTACATCAGTCGAAAACAATAAAAACGAATATCAATACCAGTACTGATCCTGTTCAGTTGATATCGGTTATGTTCGTTTGCATTTTTTGTTTATTTTATTTCAACATTGCAATATTTTTTATTTGAAAATGGACGTTGTATCGTTGTCGTACCAAACCGAATTGAAACCGATTAAACAACATCTGTATCAATCGGTACCACTATTTAATTTTATTGTGAACGTTTTCAATAAACTGACACCCTATCGTTACGATATCATACCAAATTGAACCGAAAAAACAAATCGGTGTGCGTTCATTTGTATAGTGTTTTGTTTGATAACGGATACTTTGATCGTATCTTAATCTTAAAAGTATTATAAGAAAAATAATGATTAAAATGAATTAAAGTAATAAAACAATAAAATAACTAAAACTTAAAAAAAAAATATTGAACAAAAATATACTTTCAAAGGGTTAATTTCACGTACAAAGTGCCTTATCGTACGAAAGGCATGAAAAAGCCAAAAAAAAAAAAAACGCATGGCATTTTCGTAATTATTTGCTCGTAGAGTAATTATCAAAATTACTCTGAAAATGATCTTGTAGAGTAATTTTGATCTTGTAGGGTAATTTTGATAATTACTCTATAAAATCATTTGTAGAGTAATTATGATACTCTACAAAATTACCTTACAAGATCAAAATTACCATACAAGATCATTTGTAGAGTAATTATGATACTCTACAAAATTACTTTACAAGATCAAAATTACTCTACAAGAATATTTTACAAAATTACTCTATAAGATCAAAATTACCCTACAAGATCATTTGTAGAGAAATTTTGATAATTACTCCACGAGTAAATAATTACGAAAATGCCACCGTATTTTTTTACATTTTCAAACTATTCGTATGTTTTGTATGATAAGGGTATTTATATTTGATATTTGTGTACTTTCTAATATGCCACAAATACTTAGTACTACTCATATAATTTCACCATGTGTGTATGTATATATATAGAAAGGGGTGGGGGTTGTTCATGTAACATATCTAGGGGTGTTCAAAAAACTCGTGGCTCGCAGCTCGCTCGAAACTCGCTCGAAAAAAGCTCGAAGAAAGCTCGGCTCGAAATTGGCTCGGTTGTAAACGAGCCAGCTCGGCTCGGCTCGGTTTGTAAACGAGCCGAGCTCGAGCTTGGCCTGGCTTGGCTCGTGAGCTGGCTCGATAAGGTTTACATCCTTTATTTTTGTGTCCCACATCGCTTAGAAAACAAAAACTAAGGGAGTATCCCCCCTATAAAAGAAGGTAAAGATAATGGAGAAAGTGAATTAACTATTTATACTTGCATATTTAGTCATATGGTTAAATTAAATGGCAATTATGGCCCTTAGGCTATGAAGAAATTATTTTTTAAGGATTTTTTAAGTCATAAATTTTGCGGTTTTTTATTAGTTCGAGCTAGATCGAGTTGAACCGAGCTAGCTCGAATTCTAATCGAGCCTAGCTCGAGTCTCAAATCTCAGCTCGATTTAAAATTCGAGCTCGAGCTGGGTCTAGCTTGGCTCAGCTCGTTTACAGCCCTAAACATATCTATAACAATAACACATATGACACAACTATGTATATAAATACGTACACACATGAACAATATATACATCAAGTTTTTCAAATAAATTTGTTTTTAATATATATGTAGAGACAGAGAGAGGGGATAAATTTATTAACTACTGTCATCATCATCATACTCAGTAAATCCCACCAATAGCAAAGCTAAGGTAGGGTCTGAAGAGGGTAAAATATAGACAGTCTTATCTCTACCCCTAGGAATAGAGAGACTGCTTACAGTAAAATCCTGACTTGATAATATACACCTTAAAAAGTAGTGTATTCACATGATCACATATAGTACATTCACATTCACTTTTAGTTCCTAATTATCTAGTGATTAAAATTTGAACACAATACACATCTCAGACATCTTATAATATATAATATGTGTGTGGGTGTGTGAGAGTGTCTATATATATATATATATATATATATAGTTATAAATAGACAGAGACGTGTAGAAGACAATAAGAGAGTTGTGAGAAAACAGCAAGCAGATGATGGAAGAGGATTCACAATCATCTGAAACTGAACACCAAGAAACTGAACCACATAACCACTCAAAATTCACCAAATCTCTCCAAGTAAGCCTACTTCATTTCACCTTTTTTTGATATATATAGTCTATTTATTATTATTTTTTCGATAATTTAGATTCCACAGGTTTAAATTCTGTTTCTAATAAGTTTCATGAATCTAGACCGACGTTTGTGTGAGCGCGTTTCATGTTTTTTTTTAAATCATGTTAGAAAGATAAAACTTTTAGAGTGTGTTGAATCTTTCATAAGAAATTTTTAAAAATTTAAAACAGACAAAAAAATGTGTTTTTATTTTTAATTTTGTATGTTACTTTTGTGGTGTATGCAGGAATTGAAGGATTTATGTTCACAGCTTCATGCAGCAGCAGGATACTGTGAATCCAATTTTTTAAGTTCTAATCACAAGAATTTGTCAGTCTTTCCTTCTTTTTCTGTATTTTTTTTATTTTGCTATAATATTTTTAGTTTTTTTTTACCGAAGTATCTATACCATACAAGTTTTTACCTTTATAGTAATAAAAAAGAGAATATTTCAGGTATACATTTATATTGTTTGAATTTTCAAAATTGTCTTTGAATGTACATACAATTTACACTTTTAAAAAATATCATATTCTCGAGAAAAATTCATGATTTTGTGTAGTCTGTCTTCGAATGTACATACCTCACCTCACCCACTTTATACTTTCAAAAGATTTCATATTCTCGAAAAAAAAGTGATTTTGTGAAATTTGTTGGTGATTTTCATGAGTATAACGCTTAACCATTCAGAGGCAAATGTCTGAACCATTCAGACATCTGCTCGCGAAACAAAAAGTCTGAACCATTAAGTGCTGAATTGTCTGAACCATAAAGAGTCTCAATAAGAGGTAAACAAACAACCCTAACTTTCGCAAACGGTTGATATCTTGACCGTCAGATTAGCGACAAATATTTTCGTCCATAAAAGGGAAAATTCAAAAGTGGGTATGATTTGAGGATCAAGATACAAGAAGAAAATAGGGATGTATATGTTCTTTCATTTTCCTTGACAGAAACAAATAAAGTTGTTTGTTTCTTATATTGTTTTATAAAGGAAAAAGACGATACTACCCTTTTGATCATATAGCTTAATAAATAAATTTATTATATGCAGAGTTGTGGAGAACACCAAGGAGTATGTGTGTAGGGCAGTGGTTGCAGTTGTGGATCATCTTGGAAGTGTTTCAGCCAATCTAGACCGCTATATTTCTGAAGCAGAAACAGACACAATCTCTCAAACAGAAGTCAGAATTGATTTGTTAAAACAGGTGTGTTGTTATTTTGACTTTTTTTTATTCATAATTTTTGTAAATTATAAAAGCAATTAACCATTTATTAATATTGAGAATTCGCAATGAAATGTAATGAAAAACTAGTAAAGTTTTTTTTTTCGCGTGGTGCGGCGGGGATTCAGTATATTGCACCAACCGGTCATTATCGGTAGTGCAAAAATACCATAACCGACTCGTATCGAAATCGGAAACCATAAAAAAGAATGTCGGTACAGTAATGCTATTGTCTAGTCAGTACTGGTTCCAGTTCGGTTTGGTTTGGTTTGGTATGGGTCCTTGGTATCGTTTGCGATACATAAAATTATTTTATTTTGAACACAACTTCGTTTTCAATAAAATTTATATTGATATATTGACAAAAGAATTAAACGTAATTGCGTATTTAGAATTTGTTTTCAAAAAATTAAAATTAATGAATGCAAACTAATGGAGAAAAATCAAATAAAAAATACATGAGTTATATTAAAAAAAAACTAAAATTTTAAATGAAATATTTTCTTAAGAAAGAACCATTGAATGGCCACCAACCTTGACACTTGAAAAAATGTAATGGGGAATGCTACCATTCATCCAAGTAGGTTTTAATAGTAAGTAGTGGAATTTTTTGTGCTTTTTGCGAATGATTGGTCGATATTGGTTCAGTTGGTTATCGTACTAGTACTGTACATGTGTTCGTTATAACAAATTAACATTTGTTTTACATCAATCGAAGACTAAAAAAACGAATACTGGTATCGATATTGTTAGGACGATATCAGTTTAATTCATCATGGTATCGGTACAGGTATTCATTTATCGTCACAGATGGAGCGGTATAAATAAAACAATATGGAAACCGAATGCCATACAAATGAATATAGGTAACGTTACCAATGTTCAATTTAATACGATATGATAGCAACATGGTGTCAGACTATTGGAACCGGAAACCATAAAAATGAATACTACCGATGTTTGGTCGGTTTCAGTTCGGTACTAAATTCGTTTTTTATAAAATTTATATCATAATCTTAAAAAAAAATAAGGATGGTTGCAGATTTAGTTTTTATTTCTAAAAGTTAACGAGCAAAATCAAATCATAAATAATATATTATTGAATAAACTTAAATAGGTATTTAGAAAAATCGTTTACATTCATCATATTCCCTATTAAAAAATTATTTACTATCCATCGTATCTTCTTTTCAAAATATGTATAGAGTTAGCCTTTGCTACAAATAGGTCTTAACATACAAATTTACTTAACATAAGAAGTAAAGGAGTGAATTCTTTCTTTCTTTTTTTTTTTTTTTTGAAAATTTTTTTTCTTATCTTATTAAACACGTATTTTATTCCCAGAATTAATAATAATAATAATAATAATTGTGTAAATAACACTAGTAATGTAATTACACATAATTACTCTACTAGAGTAAATACATGAATTTTTTTTAACATTTTGCAACTAAACATCATGTTTGAGTAGACGGAAAAAAAATCTCTCCTTTACTTCTCATGTTAAGGTCATTTTGTATGTTAAGATCAATTTGTATTTGATCCTTACACTATATATAAACAATAAATAATAATCAAAATACTTTTTTTGTTGCGAAAATCACCAAATGATCTTATAGCAACCAAATTTAAGGATTAGCCTTTGGATACACAAAATTTTGTGAGGTTAAAGCTTTTTTACTTGATTTTTATATTTTTATGTGATTTAAGCTTTCTTTGAGCAAATAATAAGTTAGAATCGCATTTTTATGCAATTTTGCTTTTTTTTTCTTTATGATTTTAATCTTTTTAACGCTATTTAAGTTTTTCTGTGGATACAAATGCAACATGTCATAATTCTCGTTATTTGAATATTTTCTTTTTATTCAACAAGAAACTGTTTACCTGCCAAGAATATTCCGACAAGCTTGCTCTAGCTAAAATAGCTTGGAGATCGGAGATCCCACGATATAATTCTCGTTATTTAAAACCGCGTAAGCTCTTGTTTTTACTACTTTGGATCTTGTCTATGCCAAACATAAGTTTGATATCTATCTAGATGTTTTATGTAACTCGGTTTTCTTCGTCGGACAGCTGTCTCGGATTTTTTGATTCAAAACTCGGGGAGTGAGATTGTTGCAAACACCGAAAACAATAAGCAAAGGTTTAAAATCGACGAGGAAGTTCCCCTTTTCTTTTACACTTGTATATACAAGGCGTCATCTCAATATAGCGAACCTAAAAATGATGACAATGCAAAAGTGTCCTTGTCGCTTTCAGGTAAGAATATAGTAATATTAGTGGCATACCCAATATATTTTTTACTTATGGCACGCTTCAAAAATGTTTGACGAATTAGTGTTTGTTGATTGTTGAGTAACTAACATGAAAAACTAGTATCGGATGTTATATAACACATAATCTGTTTTACTAGTACTTTGTGACACTAGTGTTTACCACTCGGGCCCACCCCTAAGCTTAATGCCGTTTGTATAATGATAACTTTGCCAGTCCGCGATAACTTGTCAATCCAGGCAAAACCTCAAGCCGTGTCGTTTCAATTACAGGTGACTATCATGTGTTCATATGATTAGCCAAAACCTTATAAGCCTTTGAATTCACAACTTATCGATCGTTTATTAAATGTTTAACAGGAGAAGCAAAAGAGTAGACGTGGTGCGCTGTTCAGGAAGTCGATGACAAGCAACGAGATCTTATCGATAATTCGAAGGAGAAAATGATGTCGGAGTAGTTTGTTATGTGAGATTCAATATTAGTATGGGATTGGATATTAGCTTTGTTTATTTCTTAACTAAATTGTATTTTTCCTCTTTGTGTTGTAAAAAAAAAAGTTGTAAATCTGTTCTTATTTATTGCCCGTTAGTATTTATAGAATCTAGATTAACCAAAAATATAATATAACATCTTGAATTGTTATGGAAATTTTATTATAAAATGGATGTTTGTGTTAAAAATGACATTTAAAATTATTTGGCATGATTAAATGATAGGATAAACAGTCATGCACGATGGTGTTCGGACAAGCGCTAGCGTGCCAAGGAGGAAGCACGACCGTCCATGGGGAGCACGGTTTTGCCAATTGTGAGTCGTCATCATTGTCGCCTGTATCTCAGTGACTTGACACGTGTGTCAGGCACGAGCCTGCAGTGGCAAGCACTACTGCATTTTTTTTTGAACGGCTGAATTTTATTAGACAAAAGCACAACTAGCGAGATGCTAGGACAAGGAAACCAGGATACAAAGACAGATTACAGAACATTGAAATTACACCACTTCGACCATTCTAACGCATGCAACTTTGCTCTATGTTTAATCTAAAGGAAGCTTGATGTTTTGATATCTGCCCATAGTTTCGAGATGTCCACTCTTTAAATTGAAAAAACCACATCGTTGTGCAGTTTCCATAAGCTCCAGCAGGCTGTTAAGATGATGGCATGCACTATTTCTTCATATGAGCCGGGCCGTTGATGTGCTGATGAACCTGAAGAAGATCCGAAATACTGAATTGGCATGTATCCCTTAAGTGAATAAACTTAACTGAAATTTTTAATTTAGTTAGTGTTAAAGGACATAGAGTGTAACGGGTTTTGCAAATAAATAATTGTGACTATAATTATTGAAGTTAAAGGCTATCCGTTGCAATCCGGTACAAACATAAAGAACGAAAAGTGTAATTTACCCTAACAAATCACTTTATATATATACTTGACATCTAAATAGATATTAAAACAAGTTTATAAAAGAATCATTTTATAGTTAGTGAAACATAAAGCGTTAATCCTAATTGGGGTTGAATTGGGTTCAAGATAATTAAAAGGGTTAAAGATAATTGTTGGTTTATTAGATAAGTTTATCTAGTTGGTTTTAATGTTTTAGAGGGTGTTTGGGGTTGAGTTTTGAAGGAGATTTTTAGATTATTGAGTTTTGAAATCGTAAATAATCAGTTTTGAGTGTTTGGGTAAAAAAATTAAAAAATTGATTATTTGCGTTTAGAAAGTTACAAAACGCAGTTTTCCAAAAGCAGCTCCCCCCTACTGCAACAAAACACAGTTTTCCAAAAATCGATTATTTGCGTTTAGAAAAGGATTTTCACTTGTTTATTTTTTTAAATATATATTTGCCAAACACTCAAATAGTTGATTATCTGATTATTGTGATATCAAGCAACATAATCAAATCCAAACACTATCTTTCAACATTACGTTTTGTTACAGTTAATTATCTAATGCTGATTATTCAAAACGCATAATCTATTTCAAAACTCAACCCCAAACACCCTCTTAATTGAATATCTAATTAGTGTTTGAGTCATAGTAAGTTTGGGTTTACTTTAGCATAAATAGATGGTTAGGTTTATTGTAATTGGTGTGCTTTGGTTTAACAATAAAAAGAGTTGAGCAGAATTCGTTCAATCTCGTGTTTTAGTGTTCGATCAGGGGCCTGATTTCCAAAAATTGGTATCAGAGCTTGACGTTTTGAGAGTCGCTTCAAGAAGGGGGAGTAGCCCCTCAGAGGGTTGCGTTGCAAAACTGGTGAAACGGCAGCGGTAAAGAAAGAAAAAAAGAAAACAAAAGAGTGGAACTTGACGGCGGATGAGAGTGCCTTGTATCAACGGAAAAAAAGGAGTCTTGTTTCCGTGGAGTTCTTTTTTCCTTGTTAAACGTGTGGGGCCCACCCAATTCACCCCTCCCTTGTAAACAACTGGCCACCATCACCATAGCCACCCACCTCCACCTCCACCATAGCTACCCACTTCAACTTCCACTTCCACCTCCACCCTGAACCCACCACCGCCGTACTACCTCCAATGTCACAACTCCCGACCCTACCCTAGAGCTATGAACAGATTCCAGTGGTACCAGTGTTTATTAAAATTATCGCAGCGGACATTTCATCAGGACCGGGTGTCAGGAAAAATATCAGAGTTTTCAATTCAAACACCGTAGTTTTCATTTCATAAATTGTGGGATAAAAACCATATTTACATAAAGGATTTTCACGGGGATAAACCCTTAATTACAAAACACGTTTTATTCAGGTTACGTAGCCACTTATTTAAGCTTTAGTGCCTCGTGGCACTTTTTCCTTCTTTTCACAGTAAATCAACTGAAACGCGTTTTAAAAACATTTGATCAGCGAAAAATACTGGTGAGTTTATTCAATTGTATAAAAAGACACTTTCTTATAATTACAACATTAAGAGTTTTTACATTTGTTTATATCTTACAAGTACCCAAAAGTATTTGTCACTCGGCCGTTCCTATGACTGTGGTTATATTATTATTGGTCCTTCTTCCAATCAGTAACGCATTACAAGTAATGTATACAAAACCCCACATACTGACAGTAGTTTTCCAGTAAGAATACAAAGACTTAATCACTGTAATATAAGTTATAGTTGGATACATTTAGGGTTTTGAAAACATTTAATAAAAGAGAATGACCCACATTGCAGAATTTAGGGTTTTTAAGCCTCTTGGGTTTAAGTCCTGGTTCTTAGATAAACACACAATCTAACACATATTAGTGTAAGAAACCAAATCAAACTTCAACGATAATCACGAGATAAAAAACGCAACGTATAAAGTATCACCTTATTCAGGCATAACTTTAGCTTTTCCTTGCTAGGGTTTCGAATCAATCGGACAGGGTATCGTTTCAGCGATTAGGGTTTCGTACACGTAGATTGTGACATAGATTCGGGAATTGAGAAACAAAGGCCAGAGAGATCGATTTTACGAAATCGAATGATGCAGTTTGAAAGCTCAACTTCTGGTCTATTTATACCTGAAGAGTGACGCCGTCGTGCAACGCGACGAGACATGGTTTCCCCGTTGCGTCACGCGAGGAAGCTATGTTTATCCAGATGGAATCTGGTACTCGTCGCGCCACGCGACGAATTAAAACAGCCTGGTCACGCCACGCGAAGAGGCAACCTAGGCCTTGGTCAACCTAGTCAGCCACGAAGGCTTGCCACGTGGCGACACATGGCAACACATCAGCACGTGTTCGGGGTTTTGATTACTTTTGGGATCTTTTTGAGAGTTGTTACATCCAATCTGAACCCACCACCGCCGCACCACCACCACCACCGTTTTGATTAATTTCGTTTTTTTATATATGTAATCATAAAAATACATATAATAATCCTTAAATAATGTTAAATATAAAAATATATAAACAAAATAATTGTTTATTAGTGGTTCTGAAAGTTCTGTAATATTCAGAGTTCTAAAATGAACCCAATATATATATATATATATATATATATATATATATACACACACATATATATATATATATGGTAGGGTTCCAGCGTGAACAACCTCTCAAGCGTGAACTGCATGAACTGATCTGGACCATTGATTTCCTTTTTAGTTGTTAAGGGTATGATTGTAATTATATAAAAAATTAGATTTAAATCATTATTTTAATAATTGAATTAAGTAACATCTTTCCTATTTTAAATTCATTATCCACAATATCTTTTATTTCATTTTTATTTTTCAAATTTCACCACCAGAATTCGGATTATGATTTTTAAGATCCACGTAACCTTCATATTTCAACGGTGTACACATGTGCACTTGGATATGAATTGAACAGTACACATGTGTACTCAGCATGGTACGTATGTGTAATTAACTACATAATACATACATATAAACGAAACCTGTAAAACTAGTTTATATTAAGCAAATAACAAGTCACATAATGTTTGCCAAACCAAAAAAAAACATACAATTACAAGTTCCAGTTTCGTGAAAACAATAAACGTAACATAATCGGAAAAATAAAAAAGACATAGTCTGTTACAACTATTCGCCGCGTTGTATGCTGAATCATCCTTATCAACCAAGCAAACAAACATACGTGAATCATCCTTATCGACCTCATACGTGAATCATCCTTATCGACCTTCCATCTGCTCGTTTACGACGTCTCCTATAATAACACAAAAAACACAGCAATTGGTACTTTGCATAATTCACAAGGGTGCATCAACAACTTTACACATTCAATACACAAAAAAAATATGAGATATCACAAAAACAGACGCTATACACATGTGTACATCGCATTAAAAACAGAGCAAAATCAGAATACACATGTGTACATCGCATTAAAAACAGAGCAAAATCAGAATACACATGTGTACAGCGCCTTAAAACCAGAGCAAAATCAGAATACACATGTGTACAGCGCCTTAAAAACAAGCAAAATCAGAATACACATGTGTACAGCCCTTAAGAACAGAGCAAAATAAAAAAAATACACGTGTGTACACTGCATTAACAACAACCTTCAGAACCTCATAACAATCTTCAAATTCTCAATCAAACAATAATAATTTTCAACATCATATTCTTTAGCGGGTATGCAGGTATGTAACAGTTTGCCTAAAAAAACATTATGCTACAGTTACAAGAAAATCCCAAAAGTGATAACAAACTTGATCATCAAAACTCTAATCCCTTAAATCAAGGACACAACTTTATTAACTGAAATAACTAAATAAAAAATGAACTTTATTTTTATACCATTTAAAAAATATATTAAAACAAAACCTGCTTCTTATACCCGGTTACATACTCAGCCCTACCGGTTGGGTTTTACACTTAAAAAACAGTGGTTCCTATTTGACCATACCGGGTATTTGTTTGACCATATCTGAAACAGGTTCTAAAAATAATTTGGTTTTCCATGAGAAAATATACCCGCATATATAGTACAGTCGTGTACTACTGTACTGGAAGCTTCGCCGCCGCTGACGTCACCGGCGGTAGATCTGTTTAGCTTGAATCTTGAATCTTCAAAATAAACACCCTAATTCACTTGAATCTTCAAAATAAACACCCTAATCGACTTGAATCTTCAAAATAAAACACCCAGTAAGTGGTGTGTTTCCTATTTGTATCGTCGGTGGTAGATCTGTTCAGCTTCGCCGCCTCTGACGTCACCGGAAACGCGACGACGAGAGGTCTCCTCCGCTTTTAGGTGGTGGTAGCGGTGGGAGGCGGACGGCGAGGATGGATTTAGGGTTCGTTTATTGTTTAGGGATCGATGGTCTAGTTTTTTGGGGTAGAGCAGGGGAAAAGGAGGGACGCTGTTTCGCCGGCGTTGCTGTGGTTGCCGGAGAAGAGAACGAGGGAGAGAGCAGGGGTTCTTTGAAACGATCCGGCGAAGGTGAGAGAGAAAATTGGATCTTCAAGAAAGTTTGAATATTGATTTATGAGATTGAACGTGATTTATGGAATAATTTAAAATGGAAATTACAGTTATACCCTTTTTCCTTTAATTAAATGAAAACAATTAACCACGTATTTACTATCATGCCCTTCACTTTAATCTAAAGATGATAAAAACCAATGGCCAAGATCAGTTCACGCAGTTCACGCATGGGATTTTGTTCACGTTTGAACCTAATCCTATATATATATATGTGAGGCCCGGCTTGAGCGTTGAGATGGAGACGAAGAGGACGGGGACGCCCCGAGGGGCACGGTGTGCAGGCGCGGCACCGCACCGGGGACGTCCCCCACACCGATCAGTCTTATAGTTAAATGTTGCCAACAACCAGGTTTGGGTAATATGAACTGATATGCTTGTTGATTGTTGGTAATGAGTTAAATTAAAATAGTATGCTTTGATGTGTTAGATAAAAATCTTGCAACTAGGCAGTAACTAGAATTTTAACCCGTTAGCATGGTTAAAATACAAACGTTTACTAATGGGATTCATGAGATTTAATCGTTTCTGTGGCGAGTTGAGTTTGTGAATTAGATTATTGCTTTAAATTCATGTGTTGCGATTATGTTGATTAGAAGCAGGTATAGAAAACCCATGATTGTATGATTGTACGGACGGATTTCAAAGCTGAAAAAGAAAAGGGAATTTTGGAGTGTAGACCTGTAGTTTGTACATTGAACGCCACTGTTGTACGTTGGCAAGTACGTTGGGTCGTACGTTGGTCGAGCGTAGACTACGTTGACCACGGCTAGTCTACGTCAGGTTGGTAAAATGCTAGGATTTTTCATGTTTTGACGTTGGGTCTCGTATTACGTCATTATAAGATATTATGTACTGTTTATACTAATTGGTAGCATTGTGTTGCCTTAGGTAAAGCTCACGAATGGATTTACATGGTTCAAGATCAAGAGCTCGGGAGAGAATGCTAAATGATCACATGTTATTTTATAAATTAATAGTTAGAATATAGAAACCTATATTTTATAATTAACTTGGTTGTCGTTATGGTTATGGCTCAAAACAGAATCGAATCAGATCACCCTGTGCAACCCCTAAAATCATCAATCTACCTATCTAAGTGTTGTGTTCCCATCGTATCGCATGGGCACCACACCAGACACCAGTAATATATAATACAACTTTTTGAACTTTTAGTATCTTAATATAATCCAGTACTATTTAATGTGATAATTAAATCTATTTTGAAACGAAGAATTAAATTCATCTCGTAGATTAAAAAAAACAATAATCAATCTAAAAGGCTTTTAAGGAATTCCGTTTCCACTATCTTCATCAAATACTTTACTTTAATTTAGGAAAAATTACAAGTTTTGTCCTTTATCTTAATACTGAAAGCTTGGAAAAAAGGCTCTGCGATTTTTATTATCTTCAACAATAATACAATGTGCCCTTTATATAGGGATCAATTACCAAGAAACCCTAAAATCTATTTTTGGAGATGCCACATAATTAATTTAAATAAATATACATAATACTTTAATATTATCGGCTAAGACTCCCCCGCAGTTCGAGCGGGCGTAGGACAGACGCTCAAACTGGACCGAAAAGATTGAAACAGCTGCCGTGAAATCCCTTTAGTAAAAATATCAGCATATTGCAATGAGGACGGGACATGAAGAACCCGTATATGGCCAACCCGCACTTTTTCCCGTACAAAATGTATTTCGATCTCAATATGCTTTGTTCGTTGATGTTGGACGGGGTTATCTGAAAGATAGACAGCGGACACATTGTCGCAGTAAACAACCGAAGCATGCCGAAGTGGAAGATGCAACTCCAGAAGTAAATTGCGAATCCAAGTGGCTTCAGCCACAGCATTTGCAACACCACGGTACTCAGCCTCGGCACTAGAACGTGAAATAGTGGGTTGCCGTTTAGACGACCAAGAAATTAAATTATCACCAAGGAACACACAGTACCCACTTGTAGACCGTCGTGAGTCAGGACACCCGCCCCAATCTGCATCAGAATAGGCGACCAAAGAATGCGATGTAGACTTGGTTAGTCGAATCCCATAAGTAACCGTCCCCTGTAAGTATCGGAGGATGCGTTTCAAGAAAGCATAATGGGGATCCCGTGGTTCGTGCATAAAAAGACAAACTTGTTGAACCGCATATGAGATATCTGGGCGAGTAAAAGTAAGATACTGAAGAGCACCGGCAAGGCTACGATACAACGTAGGATCGTGAAATATTGGACCATCAAACGCACTTAGTTTTGACGAAAGATCAACTGGTGTAGCGCATGGTTTACACTCCGTCATGTGAGCTCGCGAGATAATATCCTTGGCATACTGAGCCTGGTCTAAAAATAAACCTTTAGCATCCCGAGTAACCTTGATGCCCAGAAAATGATGGAGATGACCAAGGTCGGTCATTGCAAATTCCCGGGAAAGTGTGGAAATAATATGGTTGAGCAATGAAGTGGAGGATGCCGTAAGAACAATGTCGTCCACATACAAAAGCAAGTAGCATGTTTGATCCCCGTGTTTGTAAATGAATAGCGAATTATCGCATGTGCTACTACGAAACCCATGAGCAAGAAGAAAATTTGCAAACCGCATATACCATGCTCTCGGTGCCTGTTTAAGTCCATAAAGGGACTTCTTCAATCTGCAAACATAGTTAGGATACCGCCTATCAACAAACCCGGGCGGTTGATGCATAAAGACTGTCTCCTTCAAATGGCCGTGTAAAAAGGCGTTCTTGACATCCAACTGATGAATCGGCCAAGAACGAGAGAAAGCAATGGAAAGTACCGTCCTGATAGTTGCCGGTTTAACAACCGGGCTAAAAGTATCTTCACAATCTATACCAACCGTCTGTGATTTACCATTTACGACCAACCGTGCTTTGTAGCGTTCAAGGGAACCGTCCGATTTAAATTTATGTCGGAAAAGCCACATACACCTGATAACTGGACGATCATGAGGACGGGGAACGAGTTCCCATGTTTCGTTTTCCTGTAACGCACTAAATTCGGATTGCATGGCATGCAACCAATGAGGGTCGGCAAAGGCTTTTGCATAGGTAGTAGGAACTGGAGAGATGGTAGTAGAGGTGTGTAGGATTTTGGCTTTTGATCGGGTGGTCATGGGGTGGGTGTTAGTTGTGGGTTAGGCCGTAGCCGAGGGATGTGTGTGGGCTGGGGGGGCCGTGGGAACGTGTTGGGTATAGGCGGATGATGGAGGGGCTGTAGGTGGTGGTCTTGGGCGACGGGAATAGGTTAGGGGAAATGGTGTGACTGAATGGTGAGATGTGGTGGGATTAGTGGCAACGGGTGTGGGAAGTGTCAATGGTTGAGACGGACGAGTGAAAGAGAACCCCGGGGGGGGGGGGTGTCATCGAGAAAAGTATAGGCATTAGGTGTGGTGGGAATAGTATATGGAAAAGTATGTTCATCAAATGTAACATGACGTGAAATGTGAACCTTCCCGGTTGTCAGATCGAAACACCGATAACCGCGAAAATCTGGTGGATATCCAAGAAAAATGCATCGGACGGACCGGCTGTGTAGTTTATGAGGTTGGGTGGCGGAATGGTTTGGATAGCAAGCACATCCGAACACACGAAGGTGTTCGTATGTAGGGTGGCGAAGATAGAGGGCAAAGGTGGGAGTGAAGAAATTTAGGCGTTTCGTAGGAAGGATGTTGTGAAGGTAGGTGGCTGTGTGCAGAGCCTCAACCCAAAAGGTGGGTGGAAGTTGGGCATGGATAAGTAAAGCCCGAATGATATCGTTTAAGCGACGAATCATTCGTTCCGCACGACCATTTTGGGATGAAGTTTGTGGACAAGAAAAACGGAATAAGAGGCCCTGTTGGGTAGCGAAGGTTTTAAACGTATTATTGTCGAATTCACCACCCAGATCGCACTGAAAGGTTTTGATTTTGCGTTGAAATTGGGTAGTGATAAGGTTGTGAAATTTGACAAAAGTTGGGAAGGTTTCGGATTTGTATTTAAGGGGGTATACCCAAATAAAGTGTGAGAAGTTATCAATTAGGACCATGTAATATTTGTAACCGGTTTTACTAGTTATTGGGGATGTCCACAAATCACAGTGTATTATATCAAAAGGTGAAAAAGTAAACGAACTAGATTCATAAAAAGGAAGACGTTTACTATTAGATAAATGACAAGAATTGCAAAAACTAGAAGTATGTTTATTACATAAAAAACCAGAATTACGCCTAAGAATATCTAAGACTTGAGATCCAGGATGTCCAAGTCTATCATGCCAAGGAAGAGATGTTGTTGAAAGTGAGCAAGCTTGAGGTGGTAGTGTTGGTGGGGTAATAGGATAGAGATCTCCCGTGCTATTGTGGCGCGACAGGAGGCGGCCCGTCTTGAGGTCCTTCAAAGAAAAACCAAAAGGGTCAAATTCAATTGAAACATGATTATCACGTGTGAAACGTCGAACAGATATTAAATTTTTAATAATTTGAGGGCTAAACAGGATATTAGGTAGGATATAGGTGCGGTTATGGATAGGGAGAAAGCCAGTGCCCGAGCCCTCGATTGGTAAAACATTGCCATTACCTACCAAAATTTTTGTGGAAACAGGAAAAGAATCATGGTGAGTTATCATACCTTTGTTATTGGAGACGGTCCGCTCAGCTCCTGTGTCAAAGTAAGATGATGGGTCCGTGTAGGCAAGCTGGGACGTGTTGTAGGCAGCACTTAAGTCAGATGGGTTGAGAGCATCAAACCCGTGCTGAATTGGGACGAATGGACCGTAGCCCATTGGGTACTGCGGCTGACTGTAACTAGCGAAGTGGGCCGCAGGCGGCGGTGGTGGTGCAGCAGTATTTGGCCTCCATTGTGACTGTGTCGGGTATGGACATGGTGGTGTGGTCCACCAAGCCCATTGCGGGTAAGAATTCGGTTGATAGGCCCAATGGTTACTATTGGGTCCGGGCGGTCGGTTCCCGCGGCCGCGACCACCGTGGCCTCTGCCATTACCTCGGCCACCGCGGCCACGATAAGATTGACCGCGATAGGGCTGTTGTTGAGATGTATCGGATGGTGGAGGGGTCGCCGTTGCGGAAGAGGTGGCGGCCGGAGCAGCAGGTGCAGCCAAGACTGAAGACGTCTTCTGAGTATGAGCTTCCTGACGGATAACTTCATCATGAAGCATGGAGAGAGCCAAATCCCAATCAGCCTTTTGATTATTAATCAAGGCTGCTGTAGTGTCAAATTCTGGTGATAAGCCACGGACCAAGTTAAGGACGAGTCGGGACTCGGTAACCTGCTGATCAACGTCTTGAAGTTGATCGGCTAAGCTTTTTAACTGCTGACAGTAATCATCGACGGAGCTGCACTGTTCAAGGGTGAGATTAACAAACCGTGATTCGAGGGCAGCGGCCTTAGCTTGCTTGTTGCTGAGGAATATTTTTTCTAACTTCAACCATGTGGTGCGAGCCGTAGCATCAATGTCAAGAACACGCGTGAGGAGGTCGTCCGAGATTGTGCTGTAGATCCATTGACAAACCAACGCGTCCAATTCTTTCCAAGTCGGATATTGCGAATCTGCAGAGTCAGGGGCTGGTGTGTCATCGATGTGGTCAAGAACCTTATATGTCATGGTGTGAAGTTTGAAAAGCTTCACCCACGACGTATAGGTGACCTTGGTTCCATCAAGAATACAAATCTTCGTTTGAATGTTGGTAACTGAGTACGCAGGGTGGAGGGTTTTGTTTTCAGAACTGTGTGATGGGGGCTGATCATTGTGGGTTTTGTTTTCAGAATTATTCTTCGTCATGGTGAACTGGGCAGACGAACAGATAGGGTGAACAGGTGTTATCGGCTAAGAAACAAACAGAGGTTAACGGAATAAAACAAGCAGGGTGAACAGGGGTTATCGGCTGTGAACAGGGGTTTGACCGGAAAAAAAAAAGGAAGGGAAATAAAAGGGTAATCAGAAGAACCGTAGCTCTTGATACCATGAAAGCTTGGAAAAAAGGCTCTGCGATTTTTATTATCTTCAACAATAATACAATGTGCCCTTTATATAGGGATCAATTACCAAGAAACCCTAAAATCTATTTTTGGAGATGATACAAAATTAATTTAAATAAATATACATAATACTTTAATATTATCGGCTAAGAAATACCACTTATTAGGCGTTGTCATTTTTAACGAATTTTGACAAGTTTTGCCCTTTACAAGGAATTTTGTTGCACGTTTTGTTATTTATGCTTAACTCAGTTAGATTTTCTTGTTAAATCTCGTCACCCAAGAGTATTTTAGTCTTTTTACCCATTTATTTAATACTATTTAAAAGAATAAAACAAAATATTTTAGGGTTGACTCTTGAAATAAATGGGTAAAAAGACTAAAATACCCTTGGGTGACAAGATTTAACAAGAAAATCTAACTGGGTTGAGCCTAAAGGACAAAACGTGCAACAAAATTCCTTGTAAAGGGCAAAACTTGTCAAAATTCGTTAAAAAGGACACCGCCTGATAAGTGGTATTAAGATAAAGGACAAAACTTGTAATTTTTCCTAATAATTATTAAATTTAAATCTTCTCATATTAAGTGCCAAAAAGCAGTAGCTGTATTATTTCAATACACGTTACAGCGTACATACCATTCATTCAGGCATTAGTTTAGAACAAACAAACATGACCAAGTTAAGTTAACAAAGATCCAAGACAATCAAAGTGGAAAAATCTTATGAAAAATTGACATACATATAGCAGCACACGACACATAGAATATAAAAGCATGTGAAATTTACCCTTGCAACTTATTCTGTCTGGCGCTTGCGTTTGATAGGCAGCATGTGATTGTCGCTTGGTAAAGGCACTCCAGGTAAAAACGACTGTAATTTACTATCTACAATAAACTGATTCAAAGTAAGCCCTGCACTCCTTATATCAAGGCTATAGAGATGAGCATGCCTAAGCATATCTTCAATGGTCACTGAGATGTTATCCATCATCTTCTCAAGCTTATTATTTACAATCATCATCTCCGTCTCACTCTGACAAGAAGCAAACCGATCCATCTTCATCTTCATCTTTAATTCTTCCAGAACATCTGCAGTCCCTAAAAAATCCCAGATATGCAACTCCCTTCCATTATCAACATCTTCAGTCCCTAAAAAATCCCAGTTAAGCAACTCCCTTCCATTATCAACATCTGCAGTCCCTAAAAAATCCCAGATATGCAACTCCCTTCCATTATCGTGTCCATATCTCTTCGCAGAAATATTACTGATCATATTCAACCACATAGAATATGAACTTGCACCTTCCATCAATTGCAATTGCTCGTCAGGACACATATATGTAGACAGAATACTGAAAAGGCATGCAATTGTTATACTTGATGCTTTCGCCAATGTTATCATTAACGTGCAATTTTTTATGTCTTGGATCTTGTCGTTGAAGTTTTTTGAAAAAGCAACTATTCGCACGAAGATAAATGCAAATCGTTTAAAAAAATGATCACAAAATCTGATACCTTTTGCAGCTTCAAGATCATCAAGCTGCTCAAGCATTTCTTTATAACTGTAATCATTTTCTGTTCTACTTCTTGCCACAATTTGCTCCAGTGCCAACTTTACACTCAACCAGTTGTCGGCTGCATCTTTAAGTAACCTTAAAAACTCGTTGTAAAGTCTGGAAGTTTCATGGATGATTCCATAGTAGTCATAAACCAAAGGAAATAACTCTGTATGGCTCCATACTTCTTTGCATTCACTTAAAACTTCTTGGTTGATTTTGATTAAGCGTTCGACGATTTCATGCATGTGAACCAAGGTGTGCTGTTTTTTTCTGTAGCCATAAATGAATGCTATACTCCTGGAGAGATCATGGTTGATAGAAGAGTGACAGGAACGGAGGAATGTAACAGCTTCATAAGCACCCATGTACCTTAGCAGATCAGAGGGAGGAGCTAAAGTATCTTTAAACACAACCTTCATCAAGTAAGTTGTAGATCGATTAAGGTATTTCAGAAGCCTAATGTCAGTCTCTTGGATAAAACGACCTCCAACCTTGGTCACCTGCAAATTACAATCTGCAATAAATTTGTTCAGTCCTTGTGTATAGATATCATGTACACGTTATTCAGTAATTCTAACTTTCTACCAAGAAATTACTTTTTCAATTGTGTTGCGTAGACTCAAAGTGACCAAAGGCCAACCATTCTTCTTTGAGTCAAAGTCGTTACCATAAATATGTAGGATAGGTTTTTCATGGGCTTAATGTTAGCCCAAAATCACCATTGATATTGAATAATTAAGATGAAACAAGAATAAGATTCAACAGTAACTTCACTACAATTGAATAGAATGTGTGTGTGTGATTACAATCTTGGGTAAATTACAATTTTCGTCCTTTATGTTTGTACTGGATTGCGACGGATAGCCCTTAACTTAAATAATTACAATCACAGTCCTTTATTTGTAAAACTTATTACACCTTACGTCCTTAAGCACTAACCCAGTTAAAATTTTAAGTTAAGTCTGGGCATGTGCACCTCATGTGAGGGCATTTATGTCTTTTCACACACTGTTTCTTCACCATTTGAACACCCCCCCCCCCCCACCCACACACACACACTCTCCCTCAACTCAACTCAACTCTCTCTCTCCCTCTTCGTTCCGGTGTTCCACCACCACTGCCTCTGTTTTCAAAAGCAAACAACAATGACTGAGAACAACCCCTGACGTCGTCATCAACAACGGTAGGTTTATTTATATCACATTTATGACAACAATTGAATCAAATCGAGTGGGCCAAGTATGAATACAAACCGTCGTCTGAAACACAGCCCAATACCAGAGTCGCCTGAGCCTGAAACGACTTTTAAACCCCAACGTTTGATCTGATTGTTGCAGATCTCCAAATATGCCAAAATAGAGACCGATGTTTTGATCAGATTGTTGCAGATCTGTTGACTACACCCCTTCTCGTATCCTTCTCCATCAATAACACTCATGTTGAAAATAGGGTTCAAATCAAAACCCTAAGTTAGCTACGGTGCTGCGCAGTGGAAGAGATCGACAAGGAAGTAGTGGTGTTGGCCAGAGTGGTTGGCTCGCCGGAGCACGCAACTCGTCGGCCGGAGATATCAAAAGAGAATGTGTTATCACTGCTGGTTTATCACGAAAAGGGAAAAAGAGGGGGAAATGTATAAGCTTTAAAATGTTATGGTGGCTGTGTTTTGGGTTTTTGGGGTTGTGATAGACTGAATATGGAACTGGTGGTGGTGGTGGTGGTGGTGAGCTGCAGAGAGAGAGTGAGAGAGGGGATGGGTATTATATTTGGTTTTATAAGCTTTAAAATGTTATTTTCTTTTTTATATTAAATACATTAAATTATTAGTTAAAGGACTAAATTACCCTTATATAACCAAACTTAACTGAAAATTTTAATCAGGTTAGTGCTAAAGGACCTAGGGTGTAATGTTTTTATCAAAAAAAGGACTGTGATTGTAATTATTGAAGTTAAAGACTATCCGTTGCAATCCAGTACAAACATAAAGGATGAAAAGTGTAATTTACCCTACAATCTTTAAAACCCTAGAACTATATATACGGATCAACATATTGAAGAGTCGTGACCCTCCTCAGCGCCTGTTCTAATTCATCCCAGACTACACAAATAGATCGACATGTCTATTTGATAATTACCAATTAAGTTCTAGGTTGACACATCTAACCCCTAGACTTTACATAAGTTACAATGAGAATAACAAATAATATATAGACAAAGTCTAGGGCCGGCTAGAACTAAATAATAGGGCCACATATATATCTTAATATTTACTAAAGCTATAAACTAATATTCCCCCACAAGCTAAGGCCGGGTGACGACCTGTAGCTTGGATCTTAAAATATCAAAAACGATGTACTGGTAGTGGCTTTGTAAACACATCAGCAATCTGATCGGTGGTAGGTATGAATTGAACCGATAGCCTCTTTGCAGCGACCTTCTCTATGACAAAATGAAAATCAACTTCCACATGCTTTGTGCGGGCATGAAACAGGATTCACTGATAAGTATGTTGCTCCAAGATTATCACACCATAGAATAGGTGTTGTGGCCATACGAACACGCAATTCTTGTAAGAGAGCTTCAAGCCATGTGAGTTCAGCAATAGTGTCAGCTAGGGCTTTATATTCGGATTCTGTTGAGGACCGAGATACAGACTTTTGTTTCTTTCCTGACCACGAAACAAGGTTTGAACCAAGGTAGATTGCATAGCCCCCCGTGGATCGACGGTCATCGGGACATCCAGCCCAATCCGCATCAGAATAGGCATTAAGAACGGGAGAATACGCATCAGTGTAGGCGTGTAGAGTCGAGCTGGAATTCTGTTTTAGTAGAAGACCATAGTCAACAGTACCCTGTAAATATTGGAGAATTCGTTTGACGGCCGACCAGTGATCTTCAGTGGGAGAATGCATGAACTGGCACACTTTGTTAACCGCATAAGCGATGTCCGGACGTGAGAGTGGCATATTGAAGTGCACCAACAATCTGACGATATTTGACCGGATTCTCAAACGGAGGACTGTCACCAAGAGCCAAAGTGGCACTTGTAGCCATTGGTGTAGGCACCGGGCGAGCCTGTGAGAGACCCGCTTTGTGGATGGTCTCCAAAATATATTTCTTTTGAGAAAGGAGAAGATCAGAACCTCAAGGAGCCACCTCAATCCCAAGAAAGTAGGACAGAGTACCCATGTCTTGGAGAGCAAATGTTTTGCTCAAGCTGTGAATAATACTATCAATGGCTTGAGGATTATTACCTGTGAGAATGATGTCATCTACATAAACCAACATGTAGAGAAAAGTACCACCAGAGGCATATATGAACAAAGAAGGGTCAGTTTTGGACCCCTGAAAACCCAAGGAATGTAGGGTTGTAGAAAGCCTGTGAAACCAAGCTCGTGGTGCCTGCTTGAGCCCATAGAAGGACTTATGAAGGAGGCAGACATGGTCGGGCTTCTGTGGATCAGAGAAGCCAGGAGGTTGCCTCAAATAAACGGTTTCATTCAAATCCCCATGTAAAAAGGCATTTTGTATATCCAACTGTCGTAGAGGCCATCGTTGAGAGACGGCAAGAGAAAGCACAACCCTAACCGTTGTGAATTTGACAACAGGACTGAAAGTTTCATCATAGTCGATACCGGGTTGTTGATTGAACCCCTTGGCAACTAACCGAGCCTTGTATCGTGTGATAGCACCTGTTTTGTCTCGTTTGAGTCTGTAAACCCACTTACAATCAACCACGTTGGCATTCGGGACAGGTGGTACAAGAGACCAAGTTCCATTTCGAAGCAAGGCAGCATACTCCTCAGTCATGGCATTCTACCAACGAGGATCTTTGTTGGCAATGGCAAAGGAAGTGGGATCGGTTTCAGGTGAAGTAGAGGCATGAAAAGCAGATGGATTGTATGGCACCCGCTGTTTAGGATTAGGGCGAAGGTTAGAGGGTCGAGGGCGGGGTTGTGGAGTAGGGTCTGGTTGAGCCGGTTGTGTAGGTGAAAAGGGAGGTGCTTGGGCCGATTGTTGGAGTGGGCTGGGAACAAGAGACGGGGCGGGTATGGGATGGTCCGGTGAGGTGGGTGGTACCGGTGGGTGTAGGTGAAGTAGGCGGAGGTGTAGGTGTGGGTGTTGGAAGATCTGCTGTAGGGGAAGGTGATGGCTGATCACTAACCAGCGGTTCTGTGACCGGATCAGTAGAAGGTGAAGGCGGGGTGGGGTAGGTGGATATATAAGGATCGGGCTGAGAAGTGGTAGGAGAATTGGGAGTGGATGGTGAGGTTTGACACGGAAAGTAGTGCTCATTGAAGCGCACATGGCGGGCAATGTAGATACGATCAGATGAGGGATCAGGCACATATAGCAATAATGTGATGGGCTATAGCCAAGAAAAATACAAGGTGAGGACCGAAAGTCCATTTTGTGCTTGTTGTATGGTCGGAGGTGGGGATAACATCGACACCCGAACACACGCAAAAAAGAGAAGTCAGGTTTGCGTTTAATGAGGTGTTCAAAAGGTGAGGCGATCATTGTTCCGAGAGGGCATGCGGTTAATAAGATAAACGGCGGTGTCAAATGCAAAGTGCCAAAAACGTGAGGGGACGCCGGATTGAGCAAGAAGAGTGAGGCCAGTTTTTCAACCACACATGTCGGTGTCGTCGTTCGACAAGGCTGTTCCGTTCACTCGTGTGTGGACACGAGAGGCGGTGTAAAATGCCAATGGAGGAAAAGAAATGAGATAGATTCCGAAATTCACCCCTCAATCAGTTTGAAAAGATTTAAGTTTGGTGTTAAATTGTCTCTCAGCTACAAGAACAAACTGTTTGAAAACTTCATATACATGAGATTTGTGTTTCAATGGAAAGAACCACATGTAACGGGAAAAATCATCAACACACAACAGAAAGTAATTGTAACCATCAGAAGAGGTAACAGGGGCAGGACCCTACACATCACAAAACAAAAGATCCAAGACATGAGTACTTTTAAAATTAGATGATGACAAATGAAGTTTGGATGATTTCCCAATGTGACAAGAATTAAAAAGGAATCAAAATGTTTATTTAAAACAGGAAGACAATAAGTAGATAGCATGGTCTTCAAAAAGTTGTGGATGAGGATGACCAAGCCGTTGATGCCATATGTTGGAGAAAGCACGAACAGCAGTAAAGGCAACTCTGGGAACTGATTGAATTTGAGGAAGACGGATGGAGTAGAGCCCATGTTCACTTGGACCCGTGAGGAGGGTAGTGCGTGTAACCGTGTCCTTCACAGCAAAAAAAGTAGAGTGAAATTCAAAGAAAACTTGATTATCATGGCAGAATTTTTTAACTGAAAGTAAATTTTGTTTGATTTGTGGGACATG
This sequence comes from Helianthus tuberosus, assembly GCA_030545235.1. NCBI lineage: Eukaryota > Viridiplantae > Streptophyta > Magnoliopsida > Asterales > Asteraceae > Helianthus > Helianthus tuberosus. The sequence continues at coordinate 195,726,701 of CM060364.1, read as the reverse complement.
AAGAATATTAGAAAGATTGAAAGATTTAGATGGTGAGTGAAATGTGGTGGAACCAATGTGTAAGACGGGTAAGCCTTTACCATTACCAACATGTAGAAAATCCTCACCATAGTAGGGTTCTTGATTGTTGAAGGTAGATGTGTCCTGAGCAACGTGACTATTAGAGCCGGTGTCGGGCAGCCACGTGGTGGATGTTGAAGGGCGAAAATCAGCATAGTTGGCAGATGGCTGTGATGATCTTGGCCAGATGGTGGCAGGGTCCCGGTTGGGGCATTAAGAGGGAAGATGCCCTATGCCACAACGATTACAAGTTCCGTACACTGTATTTTGGTTGGATGCCCAACTGAATTGGTTGCGAGTGCCCCCAGAAGATTGATTGTTGAAAGATCCTCGTCCACGGCGGTTGTTGTTGAACCCACGACCACGAGAATTTTGGGAACGAGAAGCAAAGAACGCCTGATTTGAAGGGGTATTTGGCTATAAATTGAAACCAAGCTGAGTGGCTAATTGTTGGAGAGCCTGAAGAGCATCTGGTTGCTGTCCAACAGTAACAGAAGTTGCGGAAAGTGCCGGTTGGGGGCTGGTCACAGATGTGAAAGCCTGAGCAGTTGGGACAGCAGGAAGAGACTTTTTGATCATGTACTCAAAATCATGAACAAGTCCAAGAATCTCATTGAATTGAACTGGAGGTATACGGCCAAGAAGGGAGGGCTTCAGTCCATTGTATTATTCACGAAGCCCGGAGATAACAACCATCACAACATCTTTAGGTTTCATTGTCTCATTGATATTGGCAAGTGCATCGGCATATTCTTGCGCCCTTGTGAGGTATGCAGATGGAGTTTCATCACCTTTCATCTCTATCTTGAGTAGTTGTGCCTTCAAAGTGCATTCTCTTGATGCAGAGTGGGGTGTGTATGCACGTTCAAGAGATAACCATAGATCTCAAGAGGTGGTAACCTGAACGTGAGAAAAGGCTGCCTCAGATATGGTTGATATAAGGATCATCCGGACGTATGCGTCATTGTTTATCCATATCGGATAGTTTGGATTAGCAGCAGGTTCAGCTGGGGTTGTACTTTTATCAAAGGAAGCATCAGCAGGAATGGTTGGCGATGGATAGGGGATTGTACCATCGATGTAGCCGATGAGATTGTTTGTAACCAAAAACAGTTGGATCATTGTTTTCCAGAACCGTAATTAGTAGGGGATAGGGTAAAGGCAAACTTGTGTGAGTTGTGTGATGTTTTCTCTACTGTAGTAAAGGCTGCGATCATGGCCATGATTGTCGAAGACAGAAACAGCAGAAAGGAGACTGATCGGAGAAAAAAAAAGAAGAAGGATCAGAACAAGGCTGTAGCCTGCTAGGGTTTGTGTCGGCAGAGATGAAGCTCTGATACCAAGTTAAACTTGGTAAAAGATTGTATTGCAATTGTATTATGTTCATGTTACAATGAGATTAACAAATAATATATAGACACTCTAGGGCAGGCTAGAACTAAATAATAGGGCCACATATATGTCTTAATATTTACAAAAGCTATCGACTAATACATAATAAAACATAATCTAAACTATTTACATTGTGACCCTTGGACTTAGATGTGAGGGATTAACATCACCATTCTCCCCCATAATCATGAACATCCTTAAGTTGTTCTAGGTCTTGAACACCGAGCACTTCTATCTTCTTGAGTCTTATCCATTGCTCCACATGGATATTCTTATGTATTTGCTTCACACAAATTGAGTCTTCACTTTGACTTGCTTCAGACGACACTTTGCTTCACATGAACTTTGAATGCATCCGGTTTGTATCACACAAACTTCTTCTTGTGTAGTTGTCTCAACATAAACTCAATCCGGTCTTCAATAAATGGTCCATCGTATCACATGACTTGAATCCATCTCGCATAGATTTTGTCTAATCGGAATCACTCAAATCTTTTTTGTGGTTGTAACGCACAACAATTCCTTTTTTGATCCAGTCACGAGACGATTCATATCCTTCATAGTTTGATCACCTCACATGATTTAATTTCCTCTTCATGGGTTGTCTTACACAGCAGGTTCCCCATCATTGATCGCTTCCCTTACAATCACTTTATTTGCTTTGCTTTGAACTGATCCACTCACTGGATTATTTGATTGCACCCCTCACGGGTTGTTTCCGCATCACACGGTTTCTTTGCTTTGGTCGTATCACAAGACTAAATTTTCTATTTCTACTTCTCTTTTGACGTCTAGGCACATCAGGATTAGGATTGTCGGTTCATCCTCTTTAGTTTCGACTAAGACTGACTCATATTCCTTGTGTTTCTTGGTCCAACATTCATATACATAGTGCCCAAGTTTCTCACATCTGTAGCAAGTAATTTTCAACTTATCTCTTATACCCGGTGTTTCTTGCATGTTGTTATCCCTTTGTGGTTTGTCGGTTCTTTCTGACTCACAAGAGGTGTGTCCTTCACCTCTATGATGATAATTGCTTCTGCCTTAGCCTCGTGACGGATGGAAACTCCCCCATCCACGATTTCCAACATATTGTCCATGATTCATGTTATTTTTTTCATGATATGTGTACAAGAGTTCTTCTTGATTGTTCATAAGGCTTCATCTTTTCAAAGGTTGTCAACCTACCAATAGCCTAGTCTAGAGTCATCGTGTCTAGTTGACAAGGAGTACATAATGTATTTGAAAACTTGTCAGTAATAGGTAAAGAACAATGAGAGATAATTGAACGAAAAACTTGAGCATGAGGATGTCCTAAGCGTTGATGCCAAATGCTGGAAGAAGCTTTGACAGCCGTGAAAGCGACTTTAGGAATAGACTTGAGCTGAGGAAGACGAATGGAGTACAGACCCTGTTCACTGGGACCCGTTAGGAGGGTTGTGCGTGTAGACTCGTCCTTCACAACAAAATAAGATGAGTGAAATTCAAAGAAAACATCATTATCCACAAAAAAATTTTGAACGGACAAAAGGTTTTGTTAAGGTCAGGAACATGAAGTATATTGGATAATTTAAAGGTTTTGTTAGGCGAGTAGATAGTTGAGGAGCCAATATGAAAAATAGGTAGTGGGTTACCATCACCAATAAGTAAAGAATCATTACCAAGGTAGGCTTCCGAGTTGTCAATGCTAGATAAGTCTGGAGTGGCATGTCCATTGCATCCAGTGTCGGGCTTCCAAGTGAATCCTGATTGGGAGGCAACATCAGAGTGAGCAACATAGTTGGCTTGTGGTGCTGCACGTGATTGGTTTGGTTGATTTGGACATTGGGATGGGAGATGACCAATGCCACAACGGTTACAGTGACCATAGACAGTGTTTTGTGTTGACGCCCAAGAGAATTGGCGAGTGCTAGTGTTGTCTTGATTGTGGTTATTTTGGCCACCACGAGAGTTACCACGGGAAGAACTACGAGAGCCACAGTTGCCTCTGTTGTTGTTAAAGAACCGAGACCCAAAGTAAGCTTGTGGTTGTGAAGAAGATGCATGATTGAGTTGATATCCCAACTGAGAAGCCATGAGTTGAAGACTATGAAGTTGTTGCCGCAGGGAATCAATATTTGGCTGGGGTGGAGTTGGAACAGCAGCCGTAAGGGGCTGCTGTGAAGTTGTGGCAGCCGCAAACAAGGCGTGTTGGACCTGCTGATTGGTGGCCAAGATCTTTGTGATCATGTAGTCATGGTTACTCGGTAACCCGTGTAGTTCGGTAAAGGTAACAGGAGAGGAACGAGCCAATAAGTTGGCCTTGAGGCCATTATATTCTTCACGAAGGCCGGTAACAGTTAACATGACCAGATCTTTGTCCTTCATCAGTTCTCCTATGTTGGCAAGGGCAGTAGCATACTCTTGAGCCCGGGCCAAATAGTTAGCAGGTTTTTCATCACCCTTCATGGTGATTCGCAGCAGTTGGCTTTTAGAGTGAATTCGTGAGAGGAGGAAACGGGTGTATAAGCGTGTTCAAGTGATAACCATACCTCACGAGAAGTGAGTCCCTGAACAATCTGAAAAGATTCTTCAGAAACTGTGTTGACAATAAGCATACGGACATGAGCATCATTGGCAATACATGGAGCATAACTCGGGTTATCAGTGGTAGTTGTTCCAGTTGTAACATTCTGTGGTGGGCAAGGGATAGTACCATCCACATAACCGAGTAGGTTATGAGAGGCAAGGAAGGGTTGGACTATTTGTTTCCAGTAGCCATAGTTTGTAGGTTTTAGGGTGAAAGCAAACTTGTGAGAGTTATGGATAGCTTTTTCCTGATTTGTAAAGGTTGTTATGGCAGCCATAATAATCGGCTTAGGTTTGTTAATCGATGCAGGAAGTTGGCAGAAGGTTTGGTGATCGGCTGTTAAGATAGCAGCCAGAGGATTGTTGATCGGCTGTTAGGTTGGTTAGGGTTGATAGCTGCAGCAAAGAAAAGAAAAAAAAAAGAAGATGGCGGCAGCTTTTAGGGTTTAGGGAATCCCAGAGCGTATAAGCTCTGATACCAAATTGAAACGTGTAATTGTAATTAGGTTAAAATTGATTAATAATGATGAATACAAGGCCCTATACATAGATAAACTAATTACAACTTGGTACCCTTAATAATAATAAACTTTAACATCGTGCCATTAGCGAAACCACCCGATCATATTCATCTCCACTAGGCAATAATGCATATACACCAATTCATGAGGAAACCTAATAAATCTGTGAAAAAGTGCCGAATAAATTATGTAATTTTTTTTTCTATTTAAAAATGGCTTTTTAATGATTTTTACATGTAAAATTAGTGGTTTCCCCATCTTTTTATGGTTCCCCATTAAGCTCACCCCCTGTTATGTATAACTCTATTATATAAATACATATACTCTTGTGTCAAAAGGCACATGTGACACGCTAATACCCATAGTCACTCGTTAAAAAAAAGGTAATCCTCTTCTCTATAATTGCATCAAAATTAGCCTTAGATAATATTATTGTGGCCTTTCAAAAAAAAAAAAAACAGATAATACTATTGTGATAAATACGGTTAAGCTGTTACTAACCTCGCGGCTCCACGCTAAATGAAAACTTAAATGTGTTCTTTTGCAGTGAATCTGCACTTCTTTGACCATCATCAGCTCCCGTCCAAAAGAAAACCAAATGGTTATGCAAACCAGCTGCCAAGAAGTTAATGGGCACTGGAATCCTCCAATGTTTTTCACCAGCATGAACATGAGCTGTTACCACGTATTTAGTTTCCATAGCAGCATCAATTTGGTGTAAAGTTACGACAGCACATATAACAACTCCAATCCATGGGCCTCTAAGGGTCAAACTTTCATTAGATTCTAGCGGATTGAAACCTAATGGAATTATACTTCCAGCCCCAACGATCTCAAATACAGCTTCTGGCATGGTCCGATGCGTTGTTCGTAACTGAAAAATATTTATAAATGCGAGAAGCAAATGAGATGAGGGCAAATGGTGATTCCACACTACACTGCTATGTCATCTTGTAGTTCAAGATACGAGAACTAAAGATGACCCAAGGTGATTATGCGTGTGTGTGTATATATATATATATGCATATGAGTTAATATTGGAAACAAAGCACCACATTAAATGTAGTCAGAGTGGTTATTATTTTCCGTGTGTATTTCCTAGATTTGTGCTTGGTTGAGAAAAAGTGTTGTCACGTACTCACGTGGCTGACACGTAGACACTTTTTTTCTCACCAAGAATTACCTAAAATGGTTGTAAGGCCGGAGGGTGTGGGGGCGCCACCCCTGTCAACTCAGCCGCGATAGCGCCTGATGGCGCCCCCCCCCCCCCCACACCGAGCGGATTACGACGGGGCGCTATAGGCCCGGCTTCACCATGGTAACGAGCTCCATTGACATAATCGAGTGGGGCCCACCTGATTTCATCCAATCAAATCTTTTTTTTTATTTTGTTTAATATGGGGCTTTATCCCACACCCTGCAAGTTAAGGGAGGGCGTGATAAAGCCCCCTGGCTGACGTGGATCCTACGTGGCGCTGACGTGTCCTGATAAAGCCCCTAGGGGCTCCATCCCACACCCTCCAGCCTAATGAGAGGGATTTGGTTGGGGGTTTGGTTGATAATTAGGTAATTATTATTTAATTATTATTATTTTGTATTTATATATAAATTATGTAAAAAACAATTAATTTAACACAACAACAAAAAAATTAATATTTGTAAATCTAGTTAGTTAAATAAAAAAGTTAACTAAAATAATATGTTTAATATGTAAAGTAAACATTGAATTTTGAATTTATAAAATTTTAGTTCAGTAATAAATAAAAGAATTTACAAAAATTGCAATGTTAAAATTTAATTGTTTTGTAAATGTAAATGTATCACCCTTTTATCCCTTCCCCCAACGCCTTCTTTACCCAAACACCAAAAGGCAAGAAATTACACCTAGATCTGAAACCTTAAATTGTAAAGCTCCTCATGAAGAAAATCAATCTAAATCTCTTGAAAGCCGCCGGAAACTGCTCAATCTCTTCCCCTCAAGCTCCTCATCATTCTCATTGGTCTACACATGGTCAAAGAGAGCCCACCTGCGCAATCTCTTCCCCTCAACACTGTGGTTCGCCCCAGAGCTTGTGCTCCGCGTGGACAGCCGCGCCACCGTTTTGCGATGTGTTGGGCGCCAGCATGCTGATGTGGCACTGGATATGTGTGTGGGGCGTTATGGTAACACATAGGTAGCGTTTGGTATGCAGCAATCAGAGGTAAAATGGAATGGACCATTACAAAGGAACGAAGAAAAGGGTGTTTGGTTGTCGAGGGAATGGAATAGTCCATTACATATTCCATTCCCTCAAAATCATTCCATCCGTCCCCCTTGATTTTTTTTTCCATTCCATCCATCTTTCACCCTTCATTAACAAAACCACAACCCACCACCGTCGCCACCACCCAGCCCGTGGCTGCCAGCCACCTCCGCCGCCACCCATCACCGCCACCCCACCTCTGCCCCACCTCCAATCAAAGCGTATATTTGGTTGTAATTGTAATTGGTTTTTTTTATTGATTATGAATAGAGAATACAAGGCCCTATATATAGATAAACTAATTACAGTTTAGTACCCTCAATAATAATAATCTTGTCTATCTAAACAATTTAGTCTAACATTCCCCCGCAAGTTGAGGGCGGGGAACGACCTGCAACTTGGACCGTAGAAACTCAAATCTTTGTGAAGATAAGGGCTTTGTAAACACATCAGCAATTTGATCATCAGTCGAGATGAACTTGACATTCAGCTTTTCTTGAATAACTTGTTCACGAACAAAGTGGTAATCTACTTCAACATGCTTTGTGCGGGCATGAAACACTGGATTGGCAGAGAGATAGGTTGCACCAAGATTATCACACCAAAGCGTTGGTGCCTTGCTAACCAGACCGAGTTCATGAAGTAGAGATTTTAACCAGATCAGTTCTGCGACAGTATCAGCAATAGCCTTATATTCGGACTCTGTTGAAGATCGAGAGACAGTTCGTTGTTTGCGAGCAGACCAAGAAATAAGGTTGGAACCCAGATAGATAGCATATCCCCCCGTGGATCGACGATCAAGAGGGCAACCAGCCCAGTCAGAATCCGAGAATGCCCGAAGATTAGTAGCCCAATGGGAGTCAGAAAAGGCTTGTAGCCTGGACCCTGTGTTGTGACGAAATAGTAGGCCAAAATGAGTCGTGCCCTTCAGATAACGCAATATGCGCTTCACACCAGCCCAATGATTCTCAGTAGGAGCATGCATAAATTGGCACACCTTATTAACTGCAAAGGCAATGTCCGGGCGAGTTAAGGTTGCATATTGAAGAGCACCTACCGTCTGCCTGTATCTGGAAGGATCATCAAGTAAAGGACTATCATCAGGTAAGAAGACATGAGAGGTACTCATAGGGGATGATACGGGTTTGCAGTCTGCAAGACCTGCTCGGTGAAGAATATCAAGAATATATTTGCGTTGAGACAGAACCAGATCAGAACCATGATGCACCACTTCAATGCCCAAGAAATAATGTAACTGACCCAAATCTTTGAGTGCAAACATAGAGCTGAGATCTTTAATAACATCATTAATAGCCCTAGAGTGATTACCTGTAATGATAATGTCGTCTACATACACAAGAAGATAGACAAGCGTGCCACTTGAATTGAGAATGAATAGGGACGGGTCAGTTTTGGACCCGTGAAAGCCCAACTGAAGAAGAGCCATTGACAGTTTTGTAAACCAGGCACGAGGGGCTTGCTTGAGCCCATATAAGGACTTGTGTAATAAGCACACATGATCTGGCCTGGTTTGATCAACGAAGCCAGGAGGTTGTCGCATATAAACTGTCTCTTGAAGATCACCATGCAGAAAGGCGTTTTGGACATCTAACTGTCTGAGAGACCACTTATTTGTAACAGCAAGTGATAAGATAGTCCTAATAGTAGCAGGTTTGATTACTGGGCTGGAAGTCTCATGATAATCGACCCCATGTTGCTGGTGAAATCCTTTTGCCACAAGTCGTGCCTTGTACCTGCTAATCTTTCCATTTTGATCCGTTTTCAACCTGTAAACCCATTTACAATCAACGACATTAGTATGAGGGGCAGGGGGAACTAATGTCCATGTCCCATTCCTATGTAGCGCATTCAACTCGTCAGCCATGGCTTGGCGCCATTCTATAGACTTATTAGCAACGGTAAAAGAGGTGGGCTCAATGGGTAAGGTGGGGGTGGTGGTGGCAGTGTAGGCAGCGGGATCATAGCGAGTGGGTGGCTTGGGATGGGGACGTAGGTTGGGAGGCCGTGGTCTAGGGGTTGGGATTGATTGGGCCGTGTGCATGGTGGGTTCGGTTGAGGGTCCGGGAGACGAGTTAGTGGGTGGTGAAGTGGTTACAGTTTCAGGTGAGATGGTGGCGGTTGGTAGAGGATCCGTGGAGGGTGGTGGGGGTGGGATGGGTTCAGTTGGAAAACCGGGTGGTGGTTCAGGAAAGATGGATACATACGATGGTTCGGGCTGTGGTGAGGATTGGGTAGGTATGGGTGTATGGTATGGAAAGATGTGTTCATTGAAGTGAACATGTCGGGCAATGTAGAGTCGTTCGGTGGATGGGTCAAAGCATCGGTAGCCATGGTGAACAGGGCTGTAGCCAAGAAAGACACACGGGGTGGAACGAAATTCAATCTTATGACGATTGTACGGACGAAGATAAGGAAAACATTGGCATCCGAAAACACGAAGAAAGGAGTAATCAGGTTTCCGTTTAAAAACATGTTCATACGGAGATTTGTTGGAGGAGACACGAGAGGGAAGACGGTTAATTAAGTAAACGGCTGTTTCAAAGGCAAATTGCCAGAAACGTTGGGGAAGACTGGAATGTGCAAGAAGAGTAAGTCCAGTTTCCACAACATGGCGATGACGGCGCTCGACAATCCCATTTTGCTCACTTGTGTGAGGGCAAGAGCGTCGATGAATGATACCAAGACTAGTGCAAAAGGACGTAAGAGGACGAAACTCCCATCCCCAATCAGATTGTATACTTTTTAGTTTGGTGTTAAATTGTCGTTCTGCCAATTTAATAAAGTTTGTTAGCACGTTGTAGACATCTGATTTTTGAACTAATGGATAAAACCACATATATCTAGAATGATGATCTACACATAATAAAAAGTAACGACAACCATCAAATGATAAATCGGGCGAAGGCCCCCAAACATCACAATAAACAAGGTCTAAAAAATTGGTACTCCGAAAAGTTGAGTCTGACAAAGATAATTTGGAAGACTTGCCTAATTGACACGAAGTACATAAATTATTAGAAAACTTGTCCGAAATGGGTAAAGAAAAACGTGAAACAATGGAACGAAAAACTTGAGCATGAGGATGTCCTAAGCGTTGATGCCAAGTGGTGGAAGATGCTTTGACAGCAGTGAATGCCACCTTGGGAATAGACTTGAGCTGTGGCAGACGAATGGAATACAAGCCCTGTTCACTGGGACCCGTTAGGAGGGTAGTGCGTGTAGACTCGTCCTTCACAACAAAATAAGATGAGTGAAATTCAAAGAAAACATCATTATCAACACAAAATTTTTGAACAGACAAAAGATTTTGTTTTAGTTCAGGAACATGAAGTATATCGGATAATTTAAAGGTTTTGTTAGGTGAGTAAATGGTTGAGGATCCAATGTGAAAAATGGGTAGTGGGTTACCGTCACCAATAAGTAAAGAATCATTACCAAAGTAGGCTTCAGGGTTGTCAATGCCAGATAAGTCTGGGGTAGCATGTCCATTAGCTCCAGTATCGGGCTTCCAAGTAAGTCCTGATTGTGAGCCAGCATCTGAGGAAGTAGCATAATTTGCCTGTGGCGCTGCACGTGACTGATTGGGCTGATTAGGGCACTGAGACGGGAGATGACCAATGCCACAACGGTTACAGTGGCCATAAACAGTGTTTTGGGTTGAAGCCCAAGAAAATTGACGTGTGCCACTAGTATCCCGATTGCGGTTATTTGGGTTAGCACGAGAGTTACCACGCGAAGGACCGCGAGAGCCACGGTTGCCACGGTTGTTGTTAAATGACCGAGACCCAAAGTAAGCCTGTGGTTGTAATGAAGGTGCAGGATTGAGCTGATAACCCAACTGAGAGGCCATGAGTTGAAAGGTATGAAGTTGCTGCTGTATGGTATCAATATTGGGCTGCTGAGTGGGTGTGACAGCAGCCGTAAGGGGCTGCTGTGCTGGTGTGGCAGCCGCAAAAAGAGCATGTGGGACCTGCTGATTTGCAGCCAAGATCTTTGTGATCATAAAATCATGGTCACTTAGTAACCCATGGAGCTCGTTAAAGGTAACAGGAGGGGAACGAGCCAATAAGTTAGCCTTGAGGCCATTGTATTCTTCACGGAGCCCTGTAACAGTTAACATGACTAAGTCTTTATCCTTCATTGGTTCACCTATGTTGGCTAGAGCAGTAGCATACTCTTGGGCCCGTGCCAAGTAGTTGGCTGGTTTTTCATCACCTTTCATGGTGATTCTCAGTAACTGACTTTTGAGGGTAAATTCATGAGAGGAAGAAACAGGTGCATAAGCGCGTTCTAGTGATAACCATACCTCACGAGAAGTTTGACCTTGAACATGCTGAAAAGATTCTTCAGAGACTGTGTTGACAATAAGCATACGTACATGGGCATCATTAGCAATCCATGGAGCATAGCTAGGGTTGACAGTAGTGGTAGTTCCAGTTGTTACATTCTGTGACGGGCATGGGATGGTACCATCCACATAACCGAAAAGGTTATGCGAGGCAAGAAAGGGTTCGACTATCTGTTTCCAGTAGCCATAGTTTGTAGGTTTTAGAGTGAAACTGAATTTGTGAGAGTTGTGGGTAGCCTTTTCTTGATTTGTAAAGAGTGTAATGGCAGCCATAGGAATCAGTTAGGGTTGATTGATCAAAAAAGCTGCAGCCGGAAAAAAAAAAAAAACGTGAACAGTAAACGTGAACAGTACTGTTGAACAGTGACGGCAGCTAGGGTTTGTATATTAGGGTTAGGATGGACCAGCTCTGATACCAAATCAAAGCGTATATTTGGTTGTAATTGTAATTGGTTTTTTTTATTGATTATGAATAGAGAATACAAGGCCCTATATATAGATAAACTAATTACAGTTTAGTACCCTCAATAATAATAATCTTGTCTATCTAAACAATTTAGTCTAACACCTCCGCCCCGCCGTCACCCGCCACCCACCTTGGCCGCCCACCACTGCCGCTACCATCCACTTTCGCCCTTGCCGTCACCCTCCGCCACCCATCGCCGTGGTCACCCGCCACCCATCGTTGTCGTCACCCGCCACCACCCACCGCCGCCTTCGCCACCCACCACCGTCACCCACCTCCGCTGCCACCAGCCACCACCTCCGCCACCAGCCACCACCGACACCGCCGCGGCCACCCGCATCTGCCCTCGCCGTCACCCTCCGCCGTCACCCCCGCCACCATCGTTGCTGCCGCCACCCGCCACCATTGTTGCCGCCGCCACCCGACCACCGTCACCTCCGACCACACCGCCACCTATCACCACCGCCACTCACCACTGATTTGATTCCTTCGTCTTTTCTTGCCTACCAAACAAAACAAAGTAATGATTCTTTTCATTCTCACATGATAACCAAACAAGACATGGAATGGTAATGATCCATTCCATTACCTCATCAATTTCATTCCCCCGTCCATTCCATTATGCCATACCAAACAGACCCATAGTCTAAGGGTATAAGGGGTGCTTCACTCAAGGGGAGTAGTCCTCTCTCCACCTCAGCCAATCACACTCGTCCATGTCAACTCCACTCTCCACTCCACATTTTGCACTCAAACATAAGTGGTGCTCCACCCAAATATATTTCTTAAAAAAAAGAATAAAAGTGTGATTGGTTGAAAAAGAGTGGGGCCCACCATTAACCCCCTCTCTCTCCTCTTCCCTTGCACAGTGACTACTCCTCGAATGATTGAGTTTACAGCGTGGTGAAGGGGGTTGGCGGCAGTGTTCCCATGAGGGCAGTAGTCCCCTCTTCCCCTTCGCCGATGTTGACCCGTACACAGTAATTTTTTGTATACTCAATGAATATACAAGAACATCCATGGTGAAATATTATCTCAGCCTAATCTCATTCCATCTCCCATCCTCTTTGGTTAACCTTGATTCTTCCACAGCCGCAAGTCAGCCTTCTTCATGGCTGCCTCCATCGATTCTTCCCTTCCCATGACTACCCTATTTCATATGATTACCATCAAACTAAGCTCCTCCAACTATCTCCTATGGCGAAATCACGTCTTTCCTTTGTTGTTGCATCTGAATTGGTTGCGTTTATTGATGGATCATATCTGACTCCACCCAACACCCTCACAATCCACAAAAAGGAATCCTTAAATCCAGAATACACAAGAAGCTATGGTAGAAGCTTTGGGTCTCTCCTCTTCTCGTGAAGTCTAGAAAGCATTGGAATCAGCTAATAGCCTTTCTGTCTCTGATTATGCTAAACAGTTTAAAGCTATTTGTGACAAACTTGTAGCAATTGGATAACCGGTACCCAACACAGACAAAAGCCAATGGTTCCTGTGTGGTTTAAGTCCGACGTTTGAAACATTCTCTACTGTTCAAAGTATTTTGAGATCTGCTTCCTTAGCTGAGGGCCACAAGTTATTTTTCTCCTCCCTTCATGGCTGCATGCCTTCACCCATGGCTTTCAGCACTAGTCACCACACTTCATCTCAGCAGTCCTCTTATAGCAGAGGCAGACCCGGCCAAATCAATAATTGCAACACCTCGTCTCAAGGATGAGGATGACGACATCCTCATTGTGAATTGGGTCGGCGTGAAGGTCACAATGGAGCTACATGTCCTGATGTCCAGACCAACAAAACTATGCTCAAAAGCCCTCCTACTCGACAGCCAACATAGCTAAGGCATTTCATGCAGATTGCAATATAATTGATTACACTTTGGATTGGTACGCCCGAGGGCCACGATTTATACGGCACCTTCTATAGCCAAATTTGACTGGATAGTCCCTTATGGCTATGAGAAGGTCACTTTTGGAAATGGTCGTATACTTCCTATATCTCATGTTTCTACTCTCTTGGTTAATCCACATTTAAACTTAAAGGATGTTTTGATAGTTGCACATCTCAAGAAGAATCTACTTTCGGTTAGCAACTACACCAACTTGACATCAGAAACACGTTCCTTAATGGCAATCCTTGAGAAATGGTATACATGGAGCAACCACCGGACTATGTTGACTCCTCTAGTAACCCAAATTATGTCCACCGGCTCAACAAAGCTCTTTACAGGCTTAAACAAGCCCAAAGGGCTTGGTTTCAGCATCTAAGTATTTTTGTTAATGCACCAAAGTACTTTTGTCAACCAAGCCGTTCAATTACTTCACTCACCGACGGATCAACAATTTCAAATAGTAAAACATATCATGAGATATGTCAAAGGCACCCTTACTTACAGGCTCCTTTTTTCTTATCCTACAAATCAACACATATAGGTTACTCCAATGCCGACTAGGCTCGGTGTATTGAAACCCAACGCTCGACCTATTGGTATTCAATCTTTTTTGGTGGCAATCTCGTTTGGAGTACCGAAAAGCAGCCCACAGTTTCCCCTTCTAGTTGTGAGTCTGAATACCAGCAATGGCTAACAATGTTGCTTAGCTCATATTGATTTCTCACTTATTAGGAGACCTAAAAGCCTTGTCACCTGAAAGTCCCACACCTTATTGTGTGAAAACTTAAGCTCTATCTTTCTTAACCAAAATCTGGCAGCACAGTGACGACCCAAAACATCGATATTGAATATCACTTTGTGCGTGAACTTGTGTCCTCTGACAAACTGCACACCAAATTTGTGCCTTCCAAACAAAGTAGTTATAATTAACCTTGTATATTTTCTTGATTCGTGTTTCCATTGTAAATTATTTTTTATATATACTCAAGGAATACAAAAGAACATTCATGGTGAAAAATTATCTCAACCTAATATATATATATATAATATATATATAGAGAGAGAGATAGAGAGAGAGAGAGACCTGAAGGTAACCATTTATTATTCTTTCTGTCAATTGATAGCCGGTATCATTCTCTCCTAGTTTAGGGCAGTTCAAACAGGACACCATTGGACTTGTATTATTGTTTGTGGCATTAAATTTAGACACATCTACAGTGTTTTGTGATATAATGTAATTGAATCTCATCTTTAGTCCATAAAGAGTGTCTTCATTTACTATCGAAAGTTTTGGTAGTGACTGAAGCCTCTTGCAATTATTCAAACAAAGCAATCTCAGATTTGAGAGGAGACTGATGTTTGCAGGCAGAGAAGCAAAATCATTTCCGGATAGATCCAAATTTACCAATCGGTGTAGTAAACCAATGCCATCAGGAACCACAGATAGATTGCAATAACTTAGATCAAGCTCCCTTAAACCAGATAACACATCCATCTTTGTAAAAAGAAAACCTCTGTTAAGGGATGAAAGCCGACATCTATGAACACATAGGAGTCTTAATCTGTTCAAGTAATGAACGGACAAAGGAATCTCTTGTATAGAAGTATCACTTGCATCAAGCTTCCTCAAATTACACAATTTCCCCAAGCTCTCTGGTAACTTCTTGATGTTAGTTCCATCTACATATAGATGCTCTAAGCACTTCATGTTGTGTCCAAACTCAGGAACATATTCAAGGTTTGAGCAACCGGAAAGAAGAAGTGTCACAAGAGCTTCCATTTCCAGTTTGCTTCTGCCAAGGCTCTGAAGATGTGCACACCCACTAAGATTTACGTATCGTAGATTTTTGTGTGAAAGAACAGATGGGTGTAGATCTGACAATTTTGTGCAGCCTTCAAGTTTTACTTTCACAAGATTCGGTGTTGATGTCAAGTCAGGGATTTTGGTTAAATCCTTTGAGAAACTGAGATCAACAGATCTCAAATTAGGCAGATCCTGTTAAGTGAGAGGGAAATTTTCAGATTTCAAGCTTGCATTTACTTCACATAATGACTAAGTAGACAATACTTACAAGATTTTTTTCCCAGAGTGTTTCAAGTTGGCTATGACACATTTCAAGTTGATAAATATGTTTAGGTTCAAACATTGAAGGCAAAGACTTTAATGAGCAACCATACCATTCCAGAATTCGAAGATCATTGGAAAGAGAATTAAGACCTTGAGGAAAGTGTATATTACTGATTCTAAGAAATTTTAGCTTCTTCATCTCTGAAAAACACGATGGATCATTAATGCAGTCATCCACTTCTACTTTATACGGCTCCTGGTTGATGATTTCAATTGTTCTTGATTCCTGGTATAAAAAAAAACACAGCAACAGAATGAATCATCTAATGCTTTCAAACTCCGTCCTGAAAAATATGTTTTGGTAACTTGAGGCATGTTTTATGTTGTGGTGAATCCTGGTAACTTCAATTTAAAAAAAAAAACTATAGGCATATTATGAAAGTATTACTATACTTAATGGTGTGTTGAATCCTAACTGTCAGATTAGTTACTCATAACGGATCATGGATCATGAAAAAACTAGTTTAAATGAGAAAACCAAAAAACTAACTAAAAAAGCCTAAAAAACATATCAATTTTTTTTTGAATTTTTTTATTAAAATTCGCTATATTTAATATATAAAAAAAATTTCAAAAAAAAAAAGTTGTACTGCACATGTGCAATAATACGAAAAAAGCCTAAACCACCTAACCCACCCCCACTGACAACCCCCCCCCCCCCCCCCAAAATCCTAAACCCCCGCACCCCACCCCCAAAAAAAAACCTAAAACCCTCCTCCCCCCACAACCAAAATCCTAATCCTAAACCTCCAAAAAACCTAACCCTAAAAGCTAAACTAAACTCAAAAGCTAATTTTTTGTACACCTCTACCCCCCACCCCACCCCCAAAAAAAAACCTAAACTAAACACTAAACATGAACCCCAAAAAAACCTAAACCCCCCACCCGCACCCCTCAAAAAACCTAACCCCCCCCCCCCCCCACACACACACACACCGCACTCCCCAAAAACCTAAATCCACCCTCCCACCAAAAGCCTAAACCCCCCACCCACAAGTTTTTTTTTTTTTTTTTTTAAGTTTTTTTATACATAAAAAGTAGCGAATTTTTATAAAAAAAAAATTCATCATCATCATCATCATACTCAGTATATCCCACCAATAGCAAAGCTATGGTAGGGTCTGAGGAGGGTGAGATGTAGACAGCCTTACCTCTACCCCGTAGGAATAGAGAGGCTGCTTCCAATGAGACCCCCGGCTCGATTGTGGTTTTGCATCAAGCCTTGGACATAAGGCACATAACACTCAGCAATTGAGACAAACGCCGATTAGTGCATGCACCCCCTTGTCTTTTGGCTATCAACGCCACCACATGATGCATGATTAACCGTCCCCCTCTTTTAACGTTATTTTCACGAAATTAGTAAAATAACGTTAAAATTAGTGCACTTTCACTTTTGCCCCCCGAGCGCCCACGCATATATACATTATATGTTTTTAAGGCTTTTTAGTTAGTTTTTTAGTTTTCTCATTTATATGTAGTTTTCTCGTGATCCTTTCCCTTACTCCTAATAACCATTAAAAAAGTATTACAGCATAAGTATTTTAGAGCGAATATCAAATACAGAGCCATACCAACTTTAAATTTAAAAACACTATAGGCTTCCGTTTGCAAGATCCAAATTCCTTCAATATTCTAGAAGCGGGTATAAAATTGTAGAGAGTTCACTTTATGTTATAAAGTTTCTTACTGAAATGACAACAGTTTTATGGATTTTGTGGAAAGCCATTAAGCAAACCTTTGGTTTGGATGAGAGGATATCCAAAACATCTTGACGATTCTTTATTGCAATCAGTTTTCCCTTGTATTGTTGTGCTTCCTTACTAAGAATTTCCCAGCACATTTGCTGGAGCAGGTCATGCACCCACACACAATCATCATAATTGATAGTTATGAGAAACTTGCTTACCAGATCAGTAATTCCACATTCAGGGAACAAACCAATATGGGTTAGTATATCTTTTACCAAATCTATGTCTATCCCTTTCAAGAAGCATGCAATATACATGAAGATGTGCCGCTGATGGTTATCTAGTCTATGATAACCTACTTCAAGTCTTTCAATAACTTCTTTATGAGGATACTTTTTAACTTTCTTTAATATCGCTTTCCAATATTTTTCTTCTTTTCCGTATAAAAGAGAACCATAAACAGTAAGAGCTATTGGAAGACCACCAGCAAACTCCACAATATCATCAGACAACTTTTCAAAACCATGTGTAGGATGTCCATCTCCAAATGCTGACTGACAAAAGAGTCTAAGAGCTTCTTTACCTTCCAATTCTTTACACATAAATATTTCATTTACTTTATATGCACTCAGCAAGTCTACATTTGTTGTTGTTACTATGATTCTGGTACCAGGTCCAAACCATTCACGCCCACCAGCCAAATACATCAACTGGTCTGCATGATTCACATCATCCAAAACGATTATAATCTTCAAATTACGTAGCCTTTCCATCAACAGAGTTTGTCCATGTTTAACGCTTCTTATGCGTATGCTTTCATCTTTTAAAACATCATCAAGTATTTTTTGTTGTAGCTTGCATAAATCACTATCATGTTTTCTGGAGATGTCCTTGATGTTCCCAATAAAGCTACTTTCTTGGAATGTATATCGAATGCCTTCAAAGACAACTTCAGCCAAAGTAGTCTTTCCAATCCCACTCATCCCACAGATCCCTATGAAGCGAACTTCACTTGACTCTATATTTAAAAGTCTAATCACTTCATTTACTTGAGATTCAATTCCCACTAGACCTTTGGTAAGATGACTAAGATCCACTGGTGATGCAACTTGGATGTCCTGCAAGATTCTCCTTAAGATTTCACTAACAATATCTGATTCATTCCTGCAGGTGGATGGAAGAATAATGTCAACTGCATTGGATACTTTACTTCTATCCACTTTCAGAATAATAATAGACCAAGAAGTTTATTTATGAATCTCAAAATAACTGTTGAACAACAATATATAAAAAATAACCTACTTGTCTGGTGTCACGTGTGATCCTTTGATAGCCCCGACTTTTGCAAAAGCAGATCTCCATGTTGCTACCTTCTTTGGTGTGATTCCAGGATCTACTTCATGACGGGCAAAGCCTTGTTCGAAACAGTTGCTTTGATGGCGTACATCAGAGGGAGACACATGGTAAAAAATAGGAATAACAGTTAGCTTGCCTCGCTCCATGCAATCCACAACCTTTGTGATTTCCTCCAAACACCATTTCGATGTTGCAAAATTGCTCGATAAAACTACTATGGCATATCTTGATGCTTCTATGGCCTCTAGGAGCGCGGGAGCGATAAAATCCCCAATCTCAAGTGACCTATCATCTTTGTAGGTTCTGATGCATTTTCGAATTAAGGCTTCATATAAGTGGCTGGTGAAACCAGTGCGAGTGTCCTCCCCTCGGAAGCTCAAGAAAACATCATAACCCTGTGATACTCTTGTTGTTGAAGTTGATGATGCTGCATATGACATCATCACTACAGCTCACTGTAATTAAGATAGTAGGTTTTGTAACTGGATCAAATACTTTGCAGATTACAAGAGAGACTACAGATGTTTTAATATTGAATTTTAAACTAAATATAGGGGTCTTGGTGTCATTAGTAGAAAGTATACAAGGGTTTGTAAAGTTTCATAGGGTATATATTGGGTCAATGTATGTATTCAACATAATGAACAGAATATGCAAGCAACTTTACTATCAAAATCTCTACAAATTTATCATCTTGTTGATCCGATTTTGTATTTGATTACTAACAATTGGTATTAAAGCCAAAGGCTCAATCCAGCATCAGTGTTAACATCGGTCAAGAGAGAAATACTTACTATTTTCAAATCAGAAACTATGTACTTATGTAGTAAAATGATATAAATACTTATCTGAATAGAGATTGCTTCTTCAGTCGATGTTTATGATTTTTAACGGTAACAACACCCCTTTTTACTATTTTCTAACTTTGATTTTATCAGTTACAAATCGATTTTCTAGACTTTCTGATGTGCAAAAACGCACTCCGGATTCCTGTTTTGTTAATCGAACACTACCTTCACCGAATTCGATCTTTGTTTCTGAATTTCAATTTCAAACATTCAAAGCCATTCAAATTTGTTATCAATTTGATTGTTTGAAATTGAAATCTAGAAAAAACGACGGAATTCGGTGAAGGTAGTGTTCGATTAACAAAACAGCAAACAGGAATCAAGTGTGTGTTTTTTAACATCAGAAAGTCCAGAAAATCGGCTTGCAACCAAGAAAGTTAAATTTATAAAGTAGTAAGAAGGGCTGTGATTTCCACAAAAAATCATAAACACCAATTGAAAGAAGCAATCTCTAGTTTTTATTATAAAGTAGTAAGTTTAAACCCCAAAATCGATAAAGGGGTAGGAAAGATTAGTGTTTTGTATGTTTTCTATTTAGAAAGAAAGCAGGAACATGCCCTAGAAATGTAAAAAACAAGTAAAGGAAGAAAGCAAGTCAAAGTCAAACCTGTGACCTATGTGGTTCGTATAGAAAGCAAACAAG
Source organism: Helianthus tuberosus (assembly GCA_030545235.1). Taxonomy (NCBI): domain Eukaryota; kingdom Viridiplantae; phylum Streptophyta; class Magnoliopsida; order Asterales; family Asteraceae; genus Helianthus; species Helianthus tuberosus. The sequence goes on along the minus strand of CM060364.1, from coordinate 195,706,522 downwards.
CAAGAAAGAACCTGTGTGGTGAAAGAAAAACCTGTATGGTGTAAAGAAGACCTGTGTGGCGTAACCACGACACCTATGGCAAGAAAGCAAGCAAGACCTGTATGCTGTAAAGAAGACGTGTGGCATAACCACGACATGTGTGGCAAGAATGCAAGCAAGACCTGTGTAGCAAATCAAGGTCTATATGGCAAGAAAGCAAGCAAGACTTCTGTGGCAAATAAGACATGTGTAGCAAATCAAGCAAAAAAGACCTGTGTGGCAAACAAAACCTGTGTAATACGAGAAAGAAGCAAGAATTATGTGGTACAAATGTACAATCCAGAAGAAGAAAAAATCCCATGTGGTACAAGCGAATAGAGGAAAATGCAAATGGAGGAGAATGGGAAACTTCAAATTAAGAAGTTTGATGAAAAAGACTTTGGTTGGTGGAAAATGTAAATGGAGGATTTGCTTGTTAGAAGGACATGAATGCTGTTTTGGGTGACAAACAGGAAAATTTAACATCAGCTGAGTGGGAAACTTTGGATAAAAAGCCCAGGGCAGTGAGTAGATTGTTGCTAATGAAGGATGTTGTGTTCAACATTCTGAAGGAAACCACAACATGTGGGATTATAATGCACTGTCTAATATGTAAGAAAAGCCTTTGGCATCTAATAGGTTTTCCTGATACTTGAACCGGTGAACACAAAGATGAAAGAAGAAAATTCAGTTACAGTATACATCAACAGCTTGAACTCGATTTTGACAAGACTTGGGTCAGTTGGTATCAAAATCAGGTATGAAGTTCAGGCTCTAATACTGTGTTATTTTTATTGCCTCATAACTAGTCTGGATCAAGGATTTTATTCTTGGCGAAGACGTCAGACGAAGAAATTCATCGAGTGATTAATGCATGTTGGCAGAGGAAGGAAGAATAAGAGAGGTAGTAGGAGTAGGAACCAAAGAAGGAGTCAGCATAGGGCTCAGAATGATGTAACCTTTGGACCATCAACGAGGTTGGACATTTTAGGAATCAATGTCCATAAGATAGGAAATAAGTTAACACTATATATAGCAGACCATTCAAAAGATGGTTCCTTGATCTGGAGCGTGCAGAACAGTGTGGGTTACTAAGTAATGGATTCTGGTGCTTCATTCGAGCTACCCGCAGTAGTGAAGCATTGCAGAATTTAAAGGAGGGTGGTTTTGGTAAGGTAAGAGTGGCGAACAATGATGTTCTTAATGTTACAGTCATGGGTGACATGATTTAGTTACTTTAGCCGGTTAATAGACTTTAAAGGATATTAGGGTGATTCCTAGCTTAAAGAAACAGTTAATTTCCGTTGGGCTGTCGGATAAACAGGGACATGAGATTAAATTCGGGAACAAGCAATGGAAAGTTTTAAGGGAAATCTTGTCATAGCTCGAGAAAACAGAGGTTCACTTTACATGGTTAGTTTACCGTCTAACGAAAAGACCATATCAGTTCAAAAGAAGTCCAAAGTCCGATTTAATGAGTCTAGTGGGCAGAAGAAGGTTCCAGTGGTGAAAATATCTCTAGAGAATTACGCAGTGATCATGGATCTAGCATTCTCGGGATCCAGCAATTTATGTCAGTGGGGGAGCTTCAATGAAACTTCAACTGATGAGAAAGTCGTTGCGACTAAGAAAATGCGAGAGATTACAAGAGGTACAAGTGATCACAACAGAAGGCGGTTTGAAGATATTCAAGCCTCCAAGTGAAAGATTGTTGAGTTTATGGAGGCTTGATAAGCTAGTTGGGCCCGAATTAGAAGAGAACAAACGAGGCAGTGAATTGAGACGTTGCCCCTAGAAAGATTTTCTAGATCCGCCTAATATACATTAGGTAGGTATACATGGGGTGGATATATGTATCTAACAAAATATACAAAAACTGTATATATGAAAGCAACTTTACCATCAAAATCTCTACAATCTTGTTCATCGAATTTTGTCTTTGATTACCAAGAAACATTTAAAAGTATATAACAGAAACTTATGTTGTTTGAATAGAACAAACATCGAGGCTTAATTCAGTCAACATAAAACCCTAATATCGACCACTAACTAAAACGATTGATCTATTAGTATTAATTAAATGTAAAGAGATAAACCCTAACATAATCTGTTAAATATGAACCAGTTATTCGAATTACCTCAGCAATCAAGCGTACAAGAATAGCAAAAAACTGAGAATTGAGGCTGCTGCAGCTGTAGTCGTTGGTGCAAATCAATCGCTTTGGTTGCCCCCACAAACAAGGGTTTACTTTACTTTGATCAAACCCCTACAAAATAGAGAAAACATATAGTTGCCTTCAGAAAAAATCTTAACGCTCTGTTATGAAATTCAACTTTAAATTAATAAAGATTGTCAGTATTTAAATTGATAATTTTCTTAATTAATGTTAGAGTAGTGAGTACTAAAGTTCCGAGTGATAAAACAATTCATTTCATATAAATAAATTAACTTACTAATAATGATGAGGCACCAACCTCCTTGTGGTCTAATGGAATCAAGTACCAATTGATATCATTTGATCATAAGTTCGAGCTTTGTTGGTAGAGAGAGAGACAAAAGAGAGAAAAATTCAAAATCAAGTTTATAGAAGATATTTTTACAATTCAAGCTAGTATCATTGTTGGTAGAGAGAGAAAAAAAAAGGTATATAAAATACCTATTTTTAAAATTCAAAATCAAGTTTATAGAAGATATTTTTAAAATTGAAGCTAGTATCATGAGACTTATGGAAGAGAAAAACTCTTAGGTAACTATGGCTTAGGAATCAATGTAAGACACATAATCTCAATTGGGATCGTTGGTATTTGATGTAATGTTGTTTTGTAAGGCTTTTGGGCTAACTATATGTTAGTCGTTTAAGTGATTTTTAATAGAAGTTGCTTTTGTTGGTAGTTTAAAAAAAATTATATATATTACCTAGCATGCACATTGGAGACATAATCTTGAAATTTTAGAGATTTCTTATATTTTTCTTTTTATTCTAGTCTCTATCTTCATCTTCAAAATATACAGTTTTGCTATGATGAGTCTCTATATATAAAGATTCACTATTCACATATTTAAAATTTAAAAGTATACCTCAAACATGGGTAATAATAATAATAATAATATAGAGACAGAGATGATGAATGAGAGACGTGAGTAGGGGTGTTCAAAAAACTCGTGGCTCGCAGCTCGCTCGAAACTCGCTCGAAAAAAGTTCGAAAAAAGATTGGCTCGAAATTGGCTCGGTTGTAAACGAGCCAGCTCGGCTCGACTCGGTTTGTAAACGAGCTGAGCTCGAGCTTGGCCTGGCCCGGCTCGTGAGCTCGTGAGCTGGCTCGATAAGGTTTACATCCTTCATTTTTTTGTCCCACATCGCTTAGAAGACAAAAGTTAAGGGAGTATCTCCCTTATAAAAGAAGGTAAAGAAAATGTACAAAGTGAGCTAACTATTTATACTTGCATATTTAACCATATGGTTAAATTAAATTGCAATAATGGCTCTTAGTCTATGAAAATATTCATTTTTAGGGCTTTTCAAGTAGTAAATTTTGCGGTTTTTTTGTTAGTTCGAGCTAGATCGAGCCGAGCCGAGCTAGCTCGAATTTTAATCGAGTCAAGCTCGAGCCTCAAATCTCAGCTCGATTTGTAATTCGAGCTCGAGCCGAGCTAGCTCGAATTGAGTTCGAGCCGAGCTCGAGTTGGGTCGAGCTCGACTCGACTCGGCTCGTTTACAGCCCTAGACGTGAGAGATTGAATTTTTTTTTTATAGAGGACATAGAGATTTCTAAAAAGAACACTCTTTTAATAGTAAAGCCTTAATAATAGAATTTAGAAAACGATTTAGTAGAATTCTCATTATTCAAAAGCGCCAACCTCTCTTGTGACTTGATGGCTTACAAAAAAAGATTGAAATCCTAACATCACAAGTTCGAGGAATGGCAAAGAGAAGAAGAGAGAAAAACAAAAGGTATTTTAGAATACCTATTTTTTTTACTCCAAAATCAAGTTTTTAGAGGCAATTTTTTAAATATAAATAATAATTCACATTTTTATCTAAATAAAAAGATTTTGGAATAAAATTTACCTTTTGTGATTGGAAAGGTAAAAGAAAACGTGTATATGAAGAACCAAAATGTATAGTAGTTTAAAAGTGTGACGATCTTAAATTGTTAATTTTCTTTTGAAACATAATTCATAAAGTTGTCATGTTTTTTTTTTCTTAACCAAGAATTATCTTTTGAAAGATGATTCATAGAGTTGACATGTTTTTTTTAACCAAGAAACTCACAAACATACTCACTAATTCTAGTTCCACTTTTGTACCCTATCATACCCTATAATAGGGTATAAAAATTCATGGTTTGATTTAGAAACATGAAACCATTCAAGCCTATAATCATCTCATTAGGATCATAAGTTGTCATCTTGTATTATAAGATACTTTCATAATAATCTAATAGTTGCATTTTGATTATGTTAACCAAAAGTTAACGTTCACATTAAATACAGATATCATAAAAAGGAATTCTAAAATACCGTCTTTTAATGTTTGAAGCGAATTTTGTATTATATTATTCAAACTACTAAATCCGGAGCAACAAGTATAAAAAATGAAAACAAAATAATTGGCCGTTGACATAGCCTTTAATTTATAATTAAAGGTTATGCCAACATCCAATTATTTAATTAAACGCAATGTCAGCGACCAATTATTTATTTTCCTTTTTTTATACTTGTTGCTCCGGATTTAATAGTATAAATAATATATACAAAATACGCTTTAAACATTAAAAAAATGTATTTTGGAATACCTTATTCTTTTTCTTCATCAACTACCAAGTTCGAACTTGGATCTTTTGGTTGCTAATAGAACTTGGAAACCATCAAATTGGCACATGAAATTAGTAATGATCCGCCATGTGGCGGCAGTCCAGTCAACATTTGGGGCATTTGTTTAAGGGGAATTCTATTCCCACACCTCATTATCTATTTGCACACCCTGGATTTTCAATACGCATCGTATAGACCTATACGATGCGTATTGAAAAAGTTAAAAAACATTGCAGACTGACAGGTGCAGGTGTTGTCTGGCGACTGGCATCATACGCATCGTATAGGCCTATACGATGCGTATTGGCACCCTGAATTTTTGAAGTTTATTTTTGTGTGTTGTGTTGGGATTTTGGTGTTTTGGGTTTGTTATTGGTGTTTATTATTAGTTATTTCTATTTTAATAAGTTTTAAAATCTTTATTATTTTTATATCGTTAAGTATCGTATTATTTTTATATCGTATCGTATCACATTTTTAACTTAATATCGTATTATCGATTGTACGTAACCAAGCATACCAATCTAAACAGTTAAAATAAACAATCACAAAAATACAAATAAACTGAAACTGCAAATTTAATTACATAATAAGTTTGTACATACACAAGCAATTGTTCAAAATACATAAACCGTCAAAATACAACAAAAGTACAACGATCCTAAAGCTATGGATCCTGAGTGGTGCTTGAGGGCCCCGCCCCCGCAGTGCCTGAGGTCCCCGCCCCCTGATCCGAACCGGACTGCTCACCACGCCGGAATGCCTGGATGTGACAACCCTCACCAAACCAGGTATCCGTACTAATTAATTAATATTTAATTAATGCTTAATTGTTGTGCTTGCTTACAGTTGTGATTAAACTGCTACTTGAATTCTGATACATACTTATACATGCATCATAATTTATTGCTGTCACTCCATTATTTACACAGAACCATAGTGACAAAACTTGATGCACAAAAGCACAGTAGCACAAGGAACGGATAACCCAGTAAACATGCTGACATAGCCAGCATCAGACAGGCACTGTCTCTGAGGCCAGTATGAGCAGGGAATAGTTTACTACACTAGTAGGGAGTGTAGGGAGGTGAGGATTGTAGAACTGCGTCACTAGGTGATAGTTATAGTGACCGGATGTGCTTAAAACATGCTCTAACTACAAAATTCTGCACTTTAATATAAAATTCAGCATTTAAGCTAACTAGTAAAGTGCAAAAACATGGGAAAACAATACTAGACACTTTCCAAAGTGTCGGGAATTCATTGTGTCACTAAAACAAATATTAACGACACTGTAAATGCTTATTTAGCACTTTAACGGATCAATATCCAACCAAACAACCGGACTTTACCCGGAACATAAAAATATTGACATTGACATTGTTTTTCCTTTTCTGAGCCAGTTAGGGTCCCCGAACACCCTAACACCCGTTATATTACATAACACACTATTACACTAATCTAGTTACTTAACTAAACATAACAAAGCACTAACTAGATGGTTAAAATTCAACCAACCCCCCCCCCCTTATAACCGATCGGTCCCCAAGAGGGGACACACCTCTTACACTTTTGAATATTTTATTTAACTTTGTCAAAAATCTATGGACATAATATTTGATGGATAATACACTAAAAATGGTTTATAAAAATGACCACAAGATCACATTACCATTTACTTCAACAACACAAGAACTTGGCTCTCTCTCCCCCTCTTTGATATCCTCGGCCGAACACAACCATACCCACCTCACCATCATTCAATCTTGATCTTGCAATTCCACATACATATCAAGGTGCTAGAGTTCATACGAGGAAACCCGGTGCTTACGGTATCACAAGGACCTCTCTACAACGCTATTATCCACCTTGTTTTCGCCTTGATTCTTCCCTAGCCTTGAGCTAGTTGTAAGTGATTCTAAACACCTTCTTGATCTTGTATAAAGTGGTTAATAAGAAGTTTAACGGTTAAAAATCATGAACACTAAAGATCAAAACTAAAAGTCTTGCAAGAATGATGAACTTGGTGGTTAAAGAGTAAATAATGGTGTAAAACTCATGAATCTTGTTTAGTAATGATTATTTTATGTTGTTGGTTGCTAGTAGTGGAACGGATCATCATCTAACCACGCTAGATCATGTTCATGGAACATGAACTAGCATTATGTTAAGTAGGAAAGTTACAAGATGACGAACCCTTTCATACATAAACATGAACTTGTGTAAAAATAGTTTTTCTTGTAAAATGGAGTTCTAAACTAGTAGATCTAAAGATTTACAAGTGGTATTTTCGAAGAACCAAGTGTAAGATGCAAACCACGTTTAAAAGCCGGATATTTCATGAAACAAAGGTAATTTTGTGAACAAACAAGTGTGTAAACACTTGTGTGACAAAAGGTTTTAACAAAGAAATATTTTCGTAATTTATGACTAAGAAGTTGTAAAGTTACATTTTCTTCGAAAATAAAGTATTCAAGAAACCGATTTTATTTTTAAAGATAGAAAGATCTACTAAAAATACTGGAAAATTACTACATACTTTTACACAACTTACAAGTTCATGTGTTTGCGATTTATGTTTATTTTGACTAGTTTGACGATTGAACATTGTATATTGATGATTGGAAAATTGTTGATTGAATTTTGAAAAGAAAATGATACGCTAGTAAGCGTGGCCACCTCCAGTTACAGAGAAAACTCTGGCGAAATTTTTCCAGAAAATAACACTTAGAATATTTTTGGTAACAAGTGTTTAGAAATATATTTTTGACTTGTTTTCCAAACAAACTTCGTCATGACTTTTATTACAAAATTACCAAGTGTCGGAGGTGGATTTTCGTAAATGAAACTTGTTAAATATACATTGAGAATATATATTTCATAGTAAAGCGCTTGTTTGATTTTGTGATTATTTTGTGAACTATATATTATTTTTAGAGTAAAAATAATATAACCTGGAAAATATCAAGAATTAACAACTCCAAAATAATACCAACGCCTTCACAAATAGGTATCTAAGTTACGCCGGTATTATTATTACCACTCGAACTGTAAAATGTAACTAACGTATTTTTCGGAAAATACTCTTAAATGCGTATTTTGATAAAAGTATTATTTTGGAAAATTGCATGGAATAAAATATAATATTTTTGGGAAAAATATGTATATTTTGGAGATAGAATATTTTAAACGAATGAATAAAATATATTTTATTAAGTGAGACTTAATAATATATTTTGGAATTACGAAAACGCACATGTATCGAAACCCCCATCCTTGGGAAGGAATATAATTACAAAATAATTAAGAGTGTAAATACGAAATAGTTGCCTAACTATTTCCCAAAAACGTTAAACCTTAAGCCAAGGCACGGTCGTCCGTCTAATAGAAGTTAGTACGTGTAGGTCGTCACGCAGCAGGTTGATTGGGAGATACTATTTCGAGACGCACTTCTGTGAGTTCATGTCCCCCTTTTCTCTTAACTGTTTTCAGTTTTTATACTTCGGGGGTGAAATACATGTTACTATGATTACGAATACGTTTTACATGGTATGGTTAGCGTAAGGAGGGTTACTACTTAGATCATGTGAGTGGGTAGGCGGGAACTGAAGGCCATCAATCCTCATTGTAGGACCGAGGGACATTAGCGGTAGATCTATCTGGGTGTAGCGAGCCTAGCCCCAGGCCCAACAGAACGGACCTCGGGGTGACTTTGTGCCCGACGTAAAAATCTGCTAGGTTTGAGTCTTCCTACTGCACTTCACACATAACAATGGCCTTGCAAACCATTGGTGATCTCTTTATTTCCTTATTTGCTACATACCAGGGATTTTTATACTTACAAAGGTTTTACATACTCACTTTCACATGAACTCGCTCAACTTTATGTTGATTTTTCAACTTACATGTATTTCAGGGAATTAGGGATCTGGCGAAGTATGCTACGTTTTCACGCTGCGTAAGAGTTATGAGGTCATCCACGTTTAGGGATTGTGACTTTTACCTGGACGAGTCGCAAGTCTTAAACGGTGTTTACTTTATGTTGGTGGTTATGTCGCATGAACAATGTTTTTATTTTGTTGGGTTGTAACTCGTTGCATGTGTCAACCTTAAACAATGTTGTGGTATTTTACTTTTAAAACTTGAATCAATGGATGATCTTCATGGTTTTATTTTCATATAGCTTTGTTGTGATTAAGCTATGGTATTAAGAAGTCACACCAAATAAACCCACGCTTCCACAAAGCCAGGGTGTGACAGCTTGGTATCAAAGCTTTGATCATAGCGAACTAGGATTCCTTCTCGAGTCTAGACTATGATCACTAGGGCTCTCACGAAAACATTTTTACATTGCATACATTACGTCCAGATCCCAGGTACAAAACATTTTTTTTACAAACAAAAGTTGAGTATATTTTTGGTTGGTCGGGAGACCGGGGATTCAGCCGGGTGGCTGGGGAGATTCGGCCGGGTGGCTGGGGAGATTCAGCCGGGTGGCTGGGGAGGTTCTGGTCGGGGGACCAGGGAGTCAGTCTGAGAGGCTGGGAGGATAGTCTAGTGGGACTAGGAGGTTCAGTCTGAGAGGCTGGGAGGATATTCTAGTGGGACTAGGAGGTTCAGTCTGAGAGGTTGGGAGGATATTCTAGTGGGACTAGGAGGTTCAGTCTGAGAGGCTGGGAGGATAGTCTAGTGAGACTAGGAGGTTCAGTCTGAGAGGCTGGGAGGATAGTCTAGTGGGACTAGGAGGTTCAGTCTGAGAGGCTGGGAGGATAGACTAGTGGGACTAGGAGAATTACTTGATTGCTTATTGGTGACTAACATGTTTATTTGATTATATGATTGATTATTTGTGCATGTGTGTGTTTGTGTTACAGACGTCATGCCTTCATCAGGTACTGGGGAGTTGGACACTACAGATCCCATGGCCATAGTATCAGACGACATAGTTTCATCAGAGCACGAGGTGTACACTTCCGATACGACCAACACAGATGATGACGACTTTCAGCCCTTTGCGCTGCCTGATGTCGTAGCAGAGCCTGCTGATGGCCATCTTGTTGGGGACTTACCGCTCGTGGTGATCCCTGCTCCTGTGCCCCTTGCCGCTTATCCTGTTGTTGATATGCCCCTCGACGTTGTCTCTGACGACGATGTCGATCTATTTGAGGAGGACCCACTTGAGGGCGAGGCCCATATTGCTGCCGGTGATATCCTACTTCTTGCTGATGCTCCTGCGGAGGAGGCTCCTGCTCATTCACCTGTTCTAGACTCCTTTAAGTCTGTGGCATCCGTACCTTCGTACACACAGGGAGTGCAGCACCACTCACACGACGCCGACCCGGACATGGTGTCATCCGCTGCACCTGCTCCTGCGCACAGCTTTGAGTTCGATCATGATGTTGATGGTGATTCAGATCCTATTTTTCCACCTGGCTTTGATCCAGACCAGGACATTGAGTTCGTACACTTAGACCAGCACTTGGAGGATCCAGTAGCCCCTGTCGACCCTATGTTTGTTGATCCAGCTGATTTTGAGATGGAGTTTGTTGATCCGGAGCTGGCTGTGGCCCCTGAGCCAGGCGTTGCTCCTGACCCCGCATTTGAGCATGACCATGTTCATGCCGATGCACCTGCTGTTGCTCCTTTGGTTGATGATATACCTGTTGATGATCATCCTGTTGTTGTTCCACAGTTGGTGGATGATCATGCTGTTGATGTTCATATTGATGCTCCATTGTTGTTAGAGGATCCTGTTGTCGCCCCACTTCCAGATCCTATGCCGGTGATGTTCGACAGCGCACCTTTTGCGACCCACATTGATCCACGATACGCTCACACCCACAATGGGTGGATAGATGATCACGATGATTACCCACCCTACGTGATACCAGTTACACCACCTGTAGCCCTCGTTTCAGCCCCTGTGTCAGCTCCCATTGATGTTCCTTTGATTCCCCCACACACCACAGATGCTCACCGCACAGATCTTCAGATCACTTATCTCCAGGACATTCCTCCACCACGTCCTGGGGAGGGTTCGTCACGTCATCCGTTTGGTTATACACCTTTCGTGTCAGGGGGAGATCAGTTTGTGCCTCAGATTGTTCATCCAACTGTTGTTCCCACTGTTGCACCATTTACTGTGCCATCCTTTGCTCCATCTAGTGAGCCATTCCTCTGGACTACGCCCCCCATTATGCCACCGACGGATCCGTATCACCCATACCACGTGGGGTATTCTACTGAGGATGTTCTCACATCTTTCATGATACAGCAGGAGGCGCTGACCCGTCGCGTACAGGAGCTAGAGAGAGCTCAGCGACTCCCGTGCCTGTGCCAGACTCCACCTGCAGTATCACACCCTCCTCGACTGCTTTCACCTGATTCTGCCGCTCGTTTTTGGACTCCCGAGCAGCAGATAGCTTACTTATTGCGCTCTCATCGCGCTATGGAGGAGGCCTGGCTTCATATGCGACATTTACTCTTTTCTCGTTTTCCCCCTCCTCCATCGCCATCAGCTTAGGCCATTTTGATTCGACGCATGTAGACTTTTGGTGAGACGACCGCGATTGTGCAGACTACACAGCTTTTGGAGATCACATTTTTGATGATTGTGACTTTAGATGATTTGTATATTTGATGCTGTTGTCACTGACTAGATAGTTTGGTCTAGGGCGATGTGGCCCTTAGTCACTGATGATGTATGATACAGTTATGAACTTGTAAACCTTACATTGTGGTCTTGATTTATGACAGCATAATCGCAGTATTCTCATTATATGTTGGGTTGACTATTGATTGTTTATGTTTTATGACATGAGATGTTATATGGTTGATTTATTTATAACATGAGATGTTATGTGTTGATATTGTTGAATATGTACGTACACCTTACTTACTATGACCTGACCTACGTGAAATATCTTTTAGAAGATGCCACCAAGACGCGAGATGCGTATGCCTACCAGCGAGGCAGAACTCCAGCAAATCATTGCTGCCGCCATTGCGCAGTATGCAGCCTCAAACGGAGGAACCAGCGGAAGCAACTCGAACAATAACGGCAATAACCTTCCACCACATGGGTGTACGTACAAGCAGTTCCTAGACTGCAAGCCTGTGAACTTTGACGGCACCGGAGGTGCTGTTGCTTTTGTACGATGGGCCGAAAAGACGGAGTCTGTTCTTCGAATGAGCAAGTGCGCTCCAGACCAACAAGTTACCTACATTTCTGGGCTATTTTTGGACGGAGCCCTATCCTGGTGGAACTTACAAGTGCAAACTCTTGGTGAAGCCGCTGCTTACGCATTGACATGGGCTGAGTTAAAGGAGTTGATGAGAAAGAAGTATTGTTCTCGTGCTGAGATACAAAGGTTGGAGACTGAGTTTTGGCATTTAAGAATGGATGGTCCCAAAATCGCAGAGTACGTCCAAAGATTTCATGATTTATCCCACGTTGTGCCATACATGGTCACACCAGAGTTCAAACGGATCGAGAGATTTATCTGGGGTTTAGCTCCACAGATCATGAGTATGGTCACTACTTCCAAGCCTGCGACTATCACAGAGGCCATAGATCTGAGCGTATCTCTTACTGAGGAGGCTATCCGCCTGAACAAGTTTTCGAATGTTGAGCCAAAGAAGAAAGAGACTCACGTAGAGTCGTTTGGTGAGAATAAGAGGAAATTCTCGAACTTCAAGCAGGGAACTAGCAATGTTGGCAAGAAAGGAGAATCAAGCGCACCGGTCCAAGCTGCAACCGGTGTTGGGAAGAAGGGGAAAGGATATATGGGTACGCATCCCAACTGTAACACCTGCCAGCGTCATCATTCTGGCCGGTGTGGGTCAAAAGTATGTGAAGCTTGTGGAAAAGTTGGCCACCTGAAGGATAACTGCTGGGCTAGTGCAGGCCGGGGAGGCCAAGGAGGTTTTGGTAATAGAAACAATAACCGAGGTGGTAATGGGAACCGCCCGCAAGGAAACAATGGGGGAAACGGAAACCGTGGGAATTTTGCAAATCAAGCTGGGGACGCGAATCGAAATCAAAACAACAATCAAGCGGGGAACGGAGGAGGTAATGGGCAAAGACTTGGTTGCTTCAATTGTGGTGACATTGGGCACTTTAAAAGGGATTGCCCAAAGTTGAACCAAGCACGGGGACGAGTCTTTAACATTGGCGCAAGGGAACCGCGCCAGGATCCGAAAGTTATTACCGGTACGTTCCCTATAAACCAACGCTTTGCATCCGTTTTGTTTGATAGTGGTGCCGATTATAGCTTCGTGTCATTAGAATTTAAGAATATTCTTGGTCTGAGTGACATCAAATGCCACTGCCCCGCTAGACGAAAGCTTACCTCTATCCACGGGTCATCCTCGTTGTCATCCTCCTCCGGACGGTCTGTAGGCTTGGGAGCAAAGTTGAAACTCGACAAAAACTCGCACGCCATGACCCTGTAAGACGGCGTGTATGCAATATCGAACAACATGTTACACAGTGTGGTTAGTATGCATGTCGTATACAAAACAAAGAAAAAACAGTAACAAATAGTATACCTCGACCATGGAGTATCGTGTCTGATGAACTGTTGGGCTTTCGCCGCCTCCTCGACCTTTTCTAGACATCCCCAATGGAGGGCACAGTGGCCGCCAATCTCCATACGACGAAACTTTTCACATCTGTGATAAGCCTCGCTCCCCTCCTCGAACCTCAGATAATCATTCTCCAACAGGGGATCCTCTCCAGGGTCAACGCCACGCCCACGTCCAGCGCCACGCTCGCGCCCATGGCCACGCCCACTAGGAAACGCCATCGCGATCAACGCCCCCGCCGCTCCATGTGCGCGGCCACGTCCACGTCCACCGCCTCTCCCTCTACCCATAGCGACTTCCATATCTGCATGATTAAACAATTTTAATCAATTTTTTTTCAAAATATAACAATTTTTATTTAATTTAAAAAAATATTACACCGCCACCTCCTCGGACGACCCCGACTATATATTATAACTATTATCTATCTACGACGTATTAGGTTTCGAGGCTCGTTACGGACCTACGCGCGATACAGACGTTTCCACTAAAAAAAAATTTACGACGTCTTAGGTTTCGACGCTCGAAATGGACCTAATCGCGTTACGGACGATCCGAACGGTATATTATAATTATTATCTATCTACGACGTATTAGGTTTCGAGGCTCGTTACGGACCTACACGCGATACGGACGTTTTGACTAAAAAATAAAAAAAAAAACTATATATTTACGACGTCTTAGGTTTCGACGCTCGAAATGGACCTAATCGCGTTACGGACGACCCGAACGATATATTATAACTATTATCTACCAACGACGTATTAGGTTTCGACGCTCGTTACGGACCTACGCGCGATACGGACGTTTCGACTAAAAAATTAAAAAAACTATATATTTACGACGTCTTAGGTTTCGACGCTCGAAATTGACCTAATCGCGTTACGGACAACCCGAACGGTATATTATAACTATTATCTACCTACGACGTATTAGGTTTCGACGCTCGTTACGGACCTACGCGCGATACGGACGTTTCGACTAAAAAATAAAAAAAAAACTATATATTTACGACGTCTTAGGTTTCGACGCTCGAAATGGACCTAATCGCGTTATGGACGACCCGAACGGTATATTATAATTATTATCTATCTATCTACGACGTCTTAGGTTTCGACGCTCGTTACCGACCTACGCGCGATACGGACAGTTCAAATGTTCTTGAAAAAACACTTAATTTATGAACATATACGATGCGTATAGCCTGATACGTATCGTATCAGTTCAAATGTTCTTGAACAAACCATGAAATTATGAACCGATACGCATCGTATAGGTCGATACACATCGTATCAACCCATCTGTTCTTAACAAAAATTTGAAGTTTTGAAACGATACGATGCGTGTAGGCCGAGACGCATCATATCGATTCAAAAGTTCTTGAAAACCCCCCAAAAAACCCCAGTTTTCAACCTAAAAATCACACTAAACCTACGGCTAAAATGCAAAATTGAAAACGTTAAAATGATGAGGGTGTGGAGATGAATACCGTACTAGTCTTCGATCTTGAAATCTCGAGCGTATGTCGACCGTATGTATACCACCGTATGTGTGTGTATTTGGGTGTATTTTGAGTTTTGTTTGTTTTTGGATCGTATAAACCCCCTGTGTTTTAAGGAGTTATATCGTTTTCTCATTTTATACGAATCGTATAGATCTATACGATGGGTGGTAAATTACCAATATACCCCTGTTTTTTAAATAAATCCAGGGGATAATACGAATCGTATAGATCTATACGATGCGTATCTTAGGGGCAATACGATACAACTTTGGCCTATACGATCGTATATGGCATAGTTTGAAAATTTGGTTTTTCGTGTTTTCCTCGGTTCGACGCGTATACGAGTCGTTTTTTGACGAACTTTCGCATATTTTGTCGTTTTTTGACGTATGACTTCAACATACGTCGTTTCGGTGACGTTCGGTTGCGTGCGAATATCGTATTTTACGATTACGTACAGTATTGTTTGAAGTCCGCTCGTGGAAAATATCATTAGTCGCGTATTTTTGCGTATTTTAGTGCATTATAGCATATTTTAAGGTATTTTAACATATTTTCATATATCTTAGGGTATTTTAAGGTATTTTAGCGCATTTTAGCGTATTTAATTGTATTTTGACGTATTTTACCGTATTTTCAAACATTTTAGTGTACTTTAGAGCATTATGTCGTATTTTAAGGTATTTTAACATATTTTCATGTATCTTAGGGCATTTTAAGGTATTTTACCGCATTTTAGCGTATTTCGGCATATTTTAGAATATTTTAGCGTATTTTGACGTATTTTACCGTATTTTCAAACATTTTAGCGTGCTTTAGAGCATTATATCGTATTTTAAGGTATTTTAACATATTTTCATGTATCTTAGGGCATTTTAAGGTATTTTAGCGCATTTTAGCATATTTCGGCGTATTTTAGCATATTTTAGCGTATTTAATTGTATTTTGACGTATTTTACCGTATTTTCGAACATTTTAGCGTACTTTAGAGCATTATATCGTATTTTAAGGTATTTTAACATATTTTCATGTATCTTAGTGCATTTTAAGGTATTTTAGCGTATTTTAGCGTATTTTGGCGTATTTTAGCATATTTTAGCGTATTTAATTGTATTTTGACGTATTTTACCGTATTTTCGAACACTTTAGCGTACTTTAGAGCATTATATCGTATTTTAACATATTTTAATGTATCTTAGGGCATTTTAAGGTATTTTAGCTCATTTTAGCGTATTTCGGCGTATTTTAGCATATTTTAGCGTATTTAATTGTATTTTGACGTAGTTTACCGTATTTTCGAACATTTTAGCGTACTTTAGAGCATTATATCAAATTTTAAGGTAGTTTAACATATTTTCATGTATCTTATGGCATTTTAAGGTATTTTAGGGCTAGCATATTTTAGCGTATTTAATTGTATTTTGACGTATTTTACCGTATTTTCGAACATTTTAGCGTACTTTAGAGCATTATATCGTATTTTAAGGTATTTTAATATATTTTCATGTATCTTAGGGCATTTTAAGGTATTTTACTGCATTTTAGCGTATTTCGACGTATTTTAGCATATTTTAGCGTATTTAATTGTATTTTGACGTATTTTACCGTATTGTCGAATATTTTACCTTATTTTCGTATTACAAATTAATTAATATAATGCATTGATTTGGCAATAAACAAATGGAATACATTATACAAATAAATTATTCTTTAAAATTACAAATCAATCAATAACAAGCAATGTAGGGTCAATGTTAGGCTTCCTTAGCATATCATACCACGCTATCCGTTCCGTGTAGTTTTTCGTCCAACGTAAAACTTCTTGGCGCGCGCGTCTACTCCACGTAAGGTTTGGTGGCGGCATTGGATAGCCCCCTTCAAGTCTGACGTGGATGAAATGACCACGATTAACAAATAACAGTGAAACGAACTGATGGGGGTCACGTGCGTACTCTGGATCATATAAGGGAAATACAGTAGAACAACCTTGGAGGTCTAATATATGAACAATCACACTAAACCTATTGGCAAGAAGGAGTGTTGCTTGAGGCATCTCCATCCAATGTTCCCTGGGTGCCATTCTAACCCCGGTAAAATCTATTCTCTGTACTTGTTGGTCGTAGTCCCCTGGTACTTCACTATCGAAGATGTACTTCCACATTTCTTTGTTCGGACCCGTCAGCTCTTCAAGTAGTTGGTTTCGAATATACCCAAAGTAATCTTGTTCAAACCCTAAACCCACAGCCGCCGCCCGAAACCCACAATGTCCATCCGGCCTGACATCTTTTATTCACGTGAAGATATTGAACGACCGCGTCGATTTAACGACCTTTGAGACTTTAGAGACATTGCAGACGTAGACGGTATTAGGGAATCCTGCGATGGTACATAAGAGCTATGTTGAGGAGGGTCACACCTACTTTGTTGTCTGGGAGGCCCAACTGAGCTATCTCTAGAAGCTTGCTCTTTTCTTTGTTGTTGGACCTTGGAAGTTGGTCGCCCGCGAGTGTTTTCTTGTACAATAGGCGGTTTTTTGTCGCTCATATATGGGTTTACCACCGCCATGATCTTCGATAAGACGTTTTTCCTCACTTGCGGGGGTTGGGTAGACAATTTTTGTTTCACATATTCTAATTGTTTGTCTACATCAACATCTTCCTCATCAAAATTTGATGGGTTCAGGTCAAGTTTTCTCCAGAAAATGTCTATATCTTCGAGCTGAATGATGCAGTCTGCAAAATAAAAAAAAAGAGCATTAGACAATCATATTAAATTAAGACAACAAAACATTTTTTATAAGTCTATAAGTACCTGTATTCTGCAATCTCTCCATGCGACAGGCACATAACAACCCGGCACCCGAGTATAGCTGGCAGCCACATGTTGATCCGAATGACCGCAACGTGTCTATTCTCCGTGTTAGCTCGTTTTCCAATAGGTTAAGAGCATGGATGGAAACTTTAAGAAGTAGGTTGCAAAGCATAGGAATCTGAAGGTGGCTGTTCATTCGCTTGGTGCGGCTTTCTTCCAAGGATTTCTTTATTTGCGCATACTGCTTTAGTACCAAGGTGTCCACCTTTTTCACCAGCGATTCCAAACTGCATCTCGGTGTAGTAAGTTGTTTCTTTAATGCAGCATGTGCGCCTTCAGCTCTGTTTGTTGTAGTTTGGAAGAATGTCAGGGTTTGATTGGTCCATGCAGATACGAACAATTGTCTGGAGGTGCTTAACCAGTTATTCCATAGGTAATCAAAAACATCTGAAAAAAATAAACATATTCAAATTATATATCAATTTGTATGAATGTATTTACTTAGAGAGAACATACATGTACGTTGTTGATTGACAAGGTGTCTCTGAAGGTTGAGGACGTTCTATTTGTATAATTCTTCAGTAGCGGAATTACACACTGTTTTCCACTGATTTATAAAGGCATCCCAATCTTGCCCATTAAACGAACCCTTGCAGTGCTTCACAATATTTTGTAAGATGTGGAACCTACAGAGATATCTGTGTGCGCCAGGGAATATTTTTCTACACGCGTTTATCAGTGCCTAGTCCCTGTCCGTTAGCATTACACGCGGCTCCATGCACTCGTGCAGCATAGACCTGACCCTCTCCAAGACCCAGTCGTACATTGCCTCCTGCTCGTTTGAAAGAAATGCATGCGCAACACAGAAGGTGTGGTTTGTCGACGTCATACCCACAACTTGCAAAAATGGAAGATTGTACATGTTAGTCTTGTAGGTAGCGTCGATCATAAGCACATGCGGGAATGCACCAGCCTAAACTCATTAGGAGTAAGCCTCCTGGCATACGCGTAACCCTCCAGATGTTCAGCAGGGCCGTGGTTGTATGCCTCGTTATAATTTTTGTTCAGATAATCTATCCGCCAAGCCCGACGACTCTGGTCGAGACGACCTATCACCATAAAAGGGCACACACATTTTTTGCTGCCGGATTTCCTAACCGTGACCTTACTCTCATGCTCGCCGCTACAACAACATTGGAGCCACACCCGGTTATCCTTGGACCGTCTTGTAACAATTATGTATCCGTTGGCTAAACCCCTTCGTTTTACCCAACTTTCCAAATCATCGCGGGATAAAGAATCCTAAAAATATAACAAGTAATTTAAAAAATATAACAATTTTAAATGTACTTTTTTAAAAATTCTTAAAAAATATAACAATTTTAATTAATTTTATAAAAACATAACATTTTAATTAATTTTATAAAAATATAACATTTTTTAATTAATTTTTATCCTATTTACAAAATATAACAATTTTGAATGTATTTTTTCTTTACAATTTTTTATTATTGTGCAAATTATTATTGTTTTTTATTACGAGGAACGTGCGAATTGTGCATCGGTTTTGAAATGAACGAGGTAACAAGTATTAAAACACATAGAAATTGAGATAAAGTAAAAGAGAGGCTTGATAAAACATCAGATTGTTTCGGGTTTAGAAACTTCGACTATTCCAAAGTGAATCGAAAGTCCTTTCAAATTAGGGAAACATGCTTTGGCCTATAGGTAAAATACTCTCGTCGAGAAGCGATTAACGGTACTTTACCCTTCCAGTTACTACACATCCCTAATCGATTGAAAAGTCAAAACTTTGGCGGGATTGAAAATCGAGGAACGGGACTAGTCGACAAGATGCGGGTTTCACCCCTAACTTGAAGATTTCGTACCATAAGTGTGGTTGGTATTCGTCGGGTCAAGAAAGTTAATTCAGACACTTTGACGAGGGTCCACTAGAGTTTGAATTGGAAACTTACCGTCAAGATGTGGATCTCACTCTTAACTTGATGGCGTAATTTCGTGCAAAATTGAATAAGCTGACTGAGAGTCATTCACCAAATTATGGGTTTCACGCCTATTTTGGTGAAATCATCTCGTTTGTATAATACGAGTGTCTTCAACTCTTCAACGAATATTTTAATTAATATTTAAAAAAATATTTTAATTTATTTTTTTATAATATTTAAAAAAATATAACAGGTTTAATTAATTTTATAAAAATATTTCATATAACATTTATTAATTAATTTTTATCCTATTTGAAAAATATAACAATTTTAATGTATTTTGTATTAACAATTGAATAATAATTTAACAGAAAAAAATATAACATTTAACAAAAATATATATCGTTCATACCTGATCAGTTTTGTACGAAACTTCAGGGTAAGCGGGTGTCTCGTCACCCAATGACTCTTGCACGGGTGGCTCGTCACCCAATGACTCTTGCACGGGTGGCTCGTCACCCAATGACTCTTGCACGTAAAAAGGGTGACTAAGGTCTCCTTGTACTCCCGAGGGACCACTAACGAAAACGTTATTGCCATATTCTTCCTGTCCGTACGAGGGAACGTAACCGGGTTTATAAAACGGAGACCTATAACCTTGATCATGGCTACACGCGTTCAAATCTGGTAGCAACGGTTGGCGGGGCATAGCAGACTAAAAAAAACCAATGGGTAAAAGGTAATGGTAAGTTTAACGCCGAATAGAAAAAAGTAAATATATATATACTTACCTCGTTGAGGTCTGGCAACTACGATTCATTATGACAGGGACGATATATAACAACCTCCTGAATATTTTTCGACACCTCTAAAATTTATTAGAATATCCCTATATGTCTCTAAATACACCCCGTATGTGAAAACCGAGCCCAAAATATGACATAGCATTAAAAATAAATTAAAAGCAAGAAAAATGGGGTTTAGGCGGGCCGCGTAAGCCACCCCTTAAGCTTACGCGGGCCGCGAGAAGGTGAAAGCTGGTGAAACCCTGGGCTGCCACGTGGCAGCCACATGTCGAAACTAGGGGTGGTGACCGGTTAAGGCTAAGGTCTACGCCCCTATGTCGCGGGCCGCGTAGACCGAAGCCAAACCTTACGCGGGCCGCGTAAAAGGCCAAATCAGGCCCTATTAGTAGCATGCATCGGCCTTCAGTCAGAAATCGCTCACGAACACTTTCTCTCTCGAATTTCTTAAAGAATAGGCATTATACTCGGGTATAATACCCCCTAAATAACGAAGTTCTGCTCCGTTGTAAGTATCATAACCCCTGGATACGTATTAGATACTCTGCCCGATTGATCTAGGGTTCCGTAACGGCTGTCGTGGCTCTGCCCGACGTAGTCGTTGGAATGCCGTCTCGGGGAGGGTATTACTAATGTTAAAATGGGTTATTATACTAACACGCGTGCATTTGTGTAATTTATAGATTATTCCCAGGAAATCCTTACAGAAAATCTAAGACAACAATGTGAGTAATCTCCTTTTTGCAAATTGTTTTTACAAAACCTCACATAATTAATTATATATAAAGCAGTTATTGAGTATTTGTAAGGATACAATTATCGTCGGTATGTTGGGATTTTGTATACAAAATTTGTTACTGCCTTGCGAGGGATAACATTTCCACAAGTCGGGTTTGACAGTACCGTGGGTGGTAATTGATATGACTTGGAAACAAATATAATTGAGAGATCGCCCTCAATACTGTACAATGGATTTTATTTAAACTTAATTAAACTGGGATTCACTCACCAGTATTTCCGTATTTCCCATTGACAAAATGTTTTTAAACGCGTTTCAGGTAACAAAATGTGAAAGCCAAATAGAAGCCAGCTGGACAGCATTGAAGGCTTGGAAGAGTGGCAATAAAGTTACCTAAAAAAAATAGATGTTTTTATTAAATAAAAATAGGATTTATTCCTATGAAAATGTGTGTACTTAAAAATTGGGTTTTATCCCATGTGTTTAATATTATGAAAGTGTGGTATTTTACTCGGATAAAATATTTCCTAACTACGGTCCTGATGAAAATTTCGCTGCCAAAATTAGACAATACCAGATACCACCGAAACTGGCCGCGGCCGCCCGTTCCTGTATTTGAATAGGGGGACGGGGGTTGCGACATAAGGTGGTATCATAGCTAAGCCACTGATTCAGCCACAAAAGTGTTCTGCTGACACCAAAATTCAAATTGTTAGGAAATAAATTACAGGAATACGTGCACAATTATATTTTCTTGTTATGTGTTATTTGACTATTTGTTAGTTTAAAGTATGAGTGACCAAGGACCATCTGACGCGTACCGCCAATTGTCTGGTTCGCCTAGAAGCGAAGGTGCCTCTTCTCAGCCTGCCCTCTCAGGGTACTCTGCTGATACGGAAGAAGGAATATTCGTGTTTAAGGCTCAGTCTGAAGAGCCATTCCCTCGGAAAAAGAGAGGATGGTTCAGTCGAGGGGCACATGAGCATAGGAAGCGTATGAAAAAGTTACAAGACCAGAGAGCACTAGCAGCAGCTAAAAAAGAAACCGATGCCTATGCCCAGGAAATAATTAATAGGGGTATAACCAACATCCACATCCTAGCAACCACTGCAGCTGACCCTAACCTGGAACAAATGATAGCACCCAAACCACAACCACTAATTCCTGACCAACCAATGGAAATAGAAAACCTTGAAAATCAAGTAGAAATGCATGATTTCAACCCGGAGGAAATACCTAGGGTACCAGCACCTAACCCCTTAAACCTAAATTATGACCCGTGGTGGGATGACAATAGGGACTACGTGCAACGTTACCCGATACACGAAGACATACCCATGCAGAACCTAGGAGCCTACCCAGGGTTAGATCCTCTAGATTCCTATTACGATAATGATGTATTCATTAGGGAGATTCTAGAAAATCCTTACCCATACCAGGCCCCTACACCTCCGTACCAGGAACCCGCACCCCAGTTTTCGAACCCAGTCCTAGAACCTGCACCCCCAATGAGTGCAGAAAATGTACAAGAACTTAGGACATTTGGTGAGGAAATTTTAGAAAATAGTGAAAGGATGAGACAGGTGGGAGAGCGACGCGTCTGGAAGTACGACGAGCGCAATATGGATTTCTGGATGAATCCATATCCGTAGAAGTGATGGTAGAGAAGGTTATAATAATAATAATAATAATAATAATAATAATATAATATAATAACAAAATATGTGTGTATGTGTAGAAAATTTTTTTTACGGATGCCTACTATTATTAATGTAACTTTAAATTTCAGTCGGTATTGTAATTTTAATTTCAGTACTGGTGTGTAATAGATGCATATTATATGAATAGAGTAAAGTCGCAATGATCGACGCTTTTGACCAAAATACGTGTCATGTGATTGGCTATATTAAATATTATTTTGTGATATTAATACGTGGTAAATGTTTAAAATTCAGATGGTCGACGAATGGAATCAGGAAAATCTGAATAACGATAACCAGAGTAACATTAACTTGGTTAATGAGAATCCGAACAACAACAATAACAATGGAAACCAAGTGGATAATAGTGTCATCCAACACATAGTGGCACAAGTAGTTATAGATGCAATGCCATATATTCTTCAAACTGTTAAGGATGCAGAAAATAAAAGTAAACATAGCAGTAAGCGACCCTCTGAACCTGCAAACAGCGTGAACAATGGACCCGTACTTCAAGTGCCCATTCCCAAAAGAAGAAGAACCATGCCTTATGGTTGTTCTTACAAAGAATTCTGGTCCTACAAACCAATAGAATTCTCGGGCAATGAAGGACCCATTGCAGCTCTACGCTGGATAGAAAAGACTGAGGCTGTTTTAAAAATAAGCAAGTGTGCTGAAGAAGACAAGATAATGTTTGCTTCTAATCTGTTTAAAAACTCAGCCTTAGAATGGTGGAACACTATCCTCCAGTCAAGAGGAAGCGATAGGATTTACAACATGGAATGGGAGGAATTTAAGAATATGGTAGAAAGGAAATTCTGCCCTCCCAATGAAAATGAACAAATAGCAAATAAGTTTCTGAACCTTAGAATGACCGGGGTAGATAGTAAGGGTTATACTACTACATTATTTGAATATGCTAGAATAGTACCAACCCTTGCATCACCTGAACCGGTATTAATCTCCCGTTACATCTGGGGATTAATTGGAGAGATTAGACATGCAGGCAAGGCAGCTAGACCCCAAACTATAGAAGAAGCTGTAGAACTAGCAAATACCTTGCCAGATGAGTTAATCCGTACTAGAGAAGAAGATCAGAGGAGAAACCTAGCTCAAAGGCTTACCCAAGAATTCCGTTCTGAGAATTCCAACCATAGGACTATAGGTTCTACCTTTGCACCTGATGTGTAGTAAAATACACATATTTGTCCCGTGTAAACTGTATAATTATTGTATGATTTTTATTTGTTTTTTTTTTAGTTTTTAGTTTGTTTTATTTTATTTTGTGTTTTGCCAGGTCCTGATGCAAATGAGCGGAAAACGAGCAATAAAGAAATAAGCAGCCAGTTGGACAGAGAAGGATGCTAGTGACCGAATTGAAATTGCAGCTATTTTCGTTGAGTGGTCCGAGCCCGCTATCTCTATGTATAAAATGGCAATATAAATTATATAATCTAAATAAATAAATAAATTAAATAAAAGAAAAAAATATATATAAAATATAAAAAGCAAAAATTTCTTTGTCATGTATTAGATGAAAAGCAAAATAATAATAATAATAATAATAATAATAAAAATAAAAATAAAGGAAACTTCACGGTTAGGCCAAATGAAAGGAAAACAAAAAAATAAAATAATCTATCTAATTTTCAAAAGGAGGTGGCTAGAATAATAATAAAATAAAAATATATTTATTTAATTTTCTCATTTTCACCTATAAATAGAGGCAAGATTTAGAGAAATAAACACAACACTCGATAATAAAAATCTTTCACTTACACACGAATTTTGGCAACTTTGGAAGAAATTTCTGGTGACTTGAAGGGTGTTGAAGCTATTGGAATCAAGTGGCAACAACTAGAAGATAATTGAAGTGAAGACTTAAGTCTTGTTTCTTACAATCTTGTTTTCAATTTCATAATTTCTATAAGTTGTCAATGAATTCTATTTTAAGTATTATTATTGTGATTTTCATAACCATGATGCTTGGCTAAACTTTGAAACTATCTAGGTTATGATGAACACTTGTTAATATGTAATTTTTACCGGGTATTGTGTGATTATGGTTTGTTCTTGTTAAGTAAATAATTTAAGTTATATGTTTTGGTGTTTATGCATATTTTAACTTGGTTTACACTTTGATCATTTGTTTCACATAAATTCCGGTGAATGTATTTTCATAAAAAGAATTATGTCGATATTCAAGTCCTAAACGGGTTGGGTAATCTTATGGTGGATTGTGAAATAAACCATAGAACTAATGATCAAGAATTAATCCGGTTTTAATGTTCTACTATTTTTAACGCTGTAAGGTATAAAAATATTAATAGATCGAGTTTAGTGTATTGCTAAGATTGTGTTTTGTGAGAAACCAGGTTTTAGCTAAATTGTCGCTAATTTGTCTATTAAACCAAATTAAGTTTTCTTAAATTGCTTTAGATTTACAACCATGAGGAAGTCAGTCTTTCCAAGCACTTAACTAAGAACACTAGATAACTGTAAAGAAGTCTAGTAAATCGGTAATTAAAATAAACTTTTAAAGTCACATAGTTGACTTCCCGAGAATGATTAGGAATCCTACGTCGTCTTTAAAGGTTTAATATCTAAAGATCCCGGTTTCATATCACACAATTACCCGGTAGAAAGCATGTTATTAACAAGTGGGATTCTAACCTAGATAGTCCTTTATTATTATTAAATCTTTGTCGTAAATTATTTTAGTTCACTTTTATTAATTAATTTTCAAGTAATTTACTTTTCAAAGCAAAACCCCCCCTTTAATCAAAAATAAAAAATATTTACTCTTGTGTAATTTTTAGTATAAATAAACTATTTAACGTAATTCAACAGTGTCCTGTGGGTTCGACATCTGGACTTACTTTTACTATACTATACTGATCGGTACACTGCCGGTTGTGTGGTTTAGTTTTAAGATCGAGTCTAAGTATAAATTTAAAGCTTAGAGTGTCTAGTTTAAGTTGTTTTTAAAAGTTTGTCTTTTTATTAAATTTGTAAAAATGTGTTTTTCGTGCCGGTCATGTAGTAACTGGAAGGGTTAAGTATCGTTAAATTGGGAACTCCTGTCTAGGCCTGGCATTCGTACAAATCCAATTATAAGGACCCGTTGCCTACCTGGGGACAATCCCAATGAGAGTACCGATACCTATTAGGCCAAAGCATGTCCAAAAGTTCAGTTTTTGAGTCAGTCTTTATTTAACCATTTTTTACAAGTTTTTATTCGACCGCTAGTCGCACATCAAAGTTTTTGGCGCCGCTGCCGGGGACTTACTTTGCAATTGCGTTAATTAGTTTGTTTATATTTTCTTTTATTATTTATTTGAGTCTAAAGTCCATCAGTGTGTTTTATATTTTCATTTTTTTTTATTGAAATTTTTATTTTCAGTTTTTAGTTAATCCTTAGTTAGATTTTGTTTACTTGTTTATTTCCAATTCCTAGTTAAAGTTTCCTTAGTTTATGCGACATACGAGATCCCGAGGACCACCTGAATACGAGCCACGTGACGATCCTGAACTTCTGTTCAGCCGACAATCAAACAATCAGGAAGGAGAATCAAGTAACACAAGTGGATACCAAGTTTTTGAAAATCCTCACTTTGAATCCGAAACAACCACAGAAACCGATTCTTTCGAAACTTCACGTTCTCCGAGTCCAGAAACCAAAGCACAAATGGCTAACCGCACTGTTTACCAACAAGCCACAACCGGTTTCACCGGTGAAATTTCACCCATTACCCTTCCCGCGATTCAAAATGATAGATCTTGGCAAATTCCATCCTACATCATGACAGCTATCACTAACTCTTGCCAATTCCATGGCCGTGACGATGAGGATGCACCCGCTCACATAAACCGTATCACCCGTCTTTGCACCACTTATTCTATCGAGGGAGTGAACCTTGAAGCCCGTTACCTTCAGGTCTTTCCATTTTCTCTCGCTGGACGCGCAGCCATCTGCTTCGATTCGCAGCCAGCAGGAACTTTCACCACCTGGGCAGGTCTTCGAGATGCCTTCTTAGCTAAGTATTACCCACCAGCCAAGGCATCCCGACTTCGCGATCAGATTCATTCATTCCGGATGGAACCTGATGAACCTTATCATCTTGCCTGGGAGAGATTTCAAACCTTACTTGCTCGTTGTTCACAGCACGGATTGTCAGAATGGGCACTTGTAGAGAAATTCTACAATGGTCTCACCCCAGAAATCAAAGCCCGGTTTGACACTTCAGCTGGAGGACAGCTTATGGGAAAGAAAACACCCACTGAGTGTAACGACCTTTTCGAGAGTTTTGCCCATTCTGATATGGATTATAGCGCTGCCAGCAGGAAATCTATTCCTGTGACTAACACCTCTTCGATCACTCGAGGGGTGAACCAAGTTGGCTTGGATTCATCGATAGCTGCTGTTCTGGATCGGATGGAGAAGACTTTTACAAGAGAGCTTAACGAGATCAAGAAGAAAGTCGATAGATGTGAACTATGCAGAGGAGGGCATGATACTGGAGATTGTCCAACACTTACCCTAGAACAAGTTGAGTTTATTGCAGGTCAAAACCGAGGTCCCACCAACCCATTCAACACCAACTCATTCAATAGCAACTCTAATTGGCGTAGTAATTACCGCTCGTCTGGAAATCCTCCTGGATTTTCTTCCGGTCAGTATCAAAGTCGAGGGCCAGGTTTCTATTCTAATAGTAATCCAGGTCAAGGGAATCAATTTGGTAATTCGACTCAGGAGAGTCAAGGTAGTGGGAAGGCTCCAGATGGTAGTATGAGTAGGATGGAGGAGATGTTCGTTCAGATGATGACACAAAATCAGGCGATGATGACACAAAATCAAGCGACGCAGAAATCTCTCACTGATTTCGCTAAAACTCAGGAGCAGATTAATAAAAGTCACGAACTTCAGCTCAAAAGTCAGCAATCCACACTTCTTGATCTTCAAAGGACAGTAGGTGGAATTGCTAAACAGTTCCAGGAGCATCCACCTTGTCAGTTTTCGGGAAATACTTTCACGAATCCCGCGAATCATTCAGCTAAAGCTATTACGACCCGCAGTGGAAAGAGTTTGGGAGAAGTAGTGAGAGAGAGAGAGTTGAGGAAGAGAAAGAGGATGAGGAAGATGAAGAGATTGTAATGGAAACTCCCGGTAAGGTGCAAGAGAAATTACATCCAGCAGTTACCGCACAAACCAGAGAGCCTCAAGTTGAAAAGAAGGCAGAAAATCAACCAGTAGGAGTTAAGCCATCCCCTTTGGTTGATCATTCGAATGTTCCATATCCCGCTCGCCTTAAGCAATAGAAATATGCTAAGGAATATGGCCACTTTCTAGAAATCTTTAAGCAGCTAAAGATAAATCTTCCGTTCATCGAAGCACTTCAGACCATGCCTAAATATGCTAAATTTCTCAAGGACCTTCTTAAGAGAAAAGATAGGTTAGGTGAGTTTTCAAACATTCCATTGACAGGAGGTTGTTCAGCGGTAGTCTTGAATAAGCTACCTGAGAAATTAACCGATCCAGGCACATTCACCATTCCGTGTTTTTTCGGAGGTACCATTGCTCCCACTCATGCGTTAGCCGATTTAGGTGCGAGCATTAATTTGATGCCATTTTCACTCTATGAGAGGCTAGGTTTAGGCGAACTTACACCTACACGCATGTCATTATCATTAGCTGATCGTTCGATAAAATATCCTCGGGGGATTGTAGAAAACCTGTTAGTCAAAGTCGATAAATTTGTATTCCCCGTTGACTTCGTTGTCCTTGACATGGAGGCTGATGAAAAAGTTCCAATCATTTTAGGCCGTCCGTTCCTTCGAACCGCTAAGGCAGTCATTGATGTCTTCGACGGTAAAATCTCACTTCGTGCAGGTGACGAGATTGTCACATTCGAGATAGAAAGAGCCATGCAATATCCCAGTGGTACTGATGATTATGATGGTCCATGTCATTCCGCTTACTTTCTAGATTCCTTCATCTCGTGCGTTGATCATTGTTTTAACTACATTAGTGGAGCCGATCTAGTTGGTGAAGACAAGAATGAAGAAGAGGATGAGATTGAGATAGAAGAACACGATCCGGAGCCGATTCCGGAATCATTGGAGCTGTGTGAGATCAAGGAAGAGAATGAGAGCGAACCCATAGAGCCACCTCTAGAGCTCAAAGTCCTTCCTTCCGACCTAGAATACGTTTTCTTGGGAGAGGAGTCCAGTCTGCCCGTCATCATATCATCTAAGTTGACGGAGGAGGAGAAAAGAAAGTTGATTGAGGTGCTACGAGAGCACAAAGATGCCATAGCATGGAAGTTGTCCGATATCAAGGGAATTAGCCCCACTTTTTGCACACACAGGATTCTCATGGAGGATGAATTCAAACCAGTAGTGCAACCTCAAAGGCGTGTAAATCCTAATATGAAAGAGGTGGTTAGGAAAGAGGTAATAAAGTTGATGGGAGCCGGGCTAATTTATCCTATTTCTGATTCCGCGTGGGTTAGCCCGACCCAAGTCGTTCCTAAGAAAGGAGGAATGACCGTTGTCATGAATGAGAAAAATGAGCTTATACCTTCCCGTACAGTCACCAGTTGGCGAGTGTGTATCGATTACCGCAAGCTTAACGATGCCACTCGGAAAGACCACTTTCCACTCCCGTTCATTGATCAAATGCTTGAACGCCTTGCAGGCCAGCAGTTCTACTGTTTTCTCGATGGTTTTTCCGGCTATTTCCAAATTCCAATCGCTCCGGAGGACCAAGAGAAAACCACTTTCACTTGTCCATACGGCACATATGCGTACCGACGCATGCCTTTTGGATTATGCAATGCACCGGCGACTTTTCAACGGTGTATGGTTGCCATCTTTCAAGACATGATTGAGAGGTCCATAGAGGTGTTCATGGACGATTTTTCGGTTTATGGCGACTCTTTTGATCAGTGTCTAGCAAATCTTGAGGAGATGATGAAGAGATGTATTGAAACAAAGCTGATGCTTAATTGGGAAAAGTGTCACTTCATGGTGACAGAAGGAATTGTGTTAGGACACAAAATTTCAAGAGCCGGTATAGAGGTCGATAAAGCAAAGATAGATACCATCAGTAGGTTGCCTCCACCGACAAATGTGAAGTCCGTTCGCAGTTTCCTTGGTCATGCAGGCTTTTACAGACGTTTTATTAAGGATTTTTCAAAGATCACGCGTCCCATAACTCGACTCCTTGAAAAAAACGTATCCTTTGTCTTTGACGAGGAATGCCTGAAAGCCTTTGACTTTTTGAAGGAAAAACTTGTAAGTGCACCCATTCTTATTTCACCTGACTGGAGTTTACCTTTTGAGCTCATGTGCGATGCTAGTGATTATGCTGTAGGAGCAGTTTTGGGTCAAAGAATCGAAAAGCACTTTCATCCGATTTACTACGCGAGCAAAACTCTTAATGATGCACAAGAAAATTATACCACCACTGAAAAAGAGCTTCTCGCCATAGTGTTCGCATTCGACAAGTTTCGATCATATCTCGTTCTATCCAAAACCATCGTTTTCACTGACCATGCAGCCTTGCGTTATCTTTTCAAAAAGAAAGACGCAAAACCCCGTCTCATACGGTGGATTCTACTCCTTTCCGAGTTTGACATAGAAATCAGAGACAAGAAGGGAGCAGAAAACACAGTCGCAGATCACTTATCACGATTAGAAGATCCTGAGAGAGAAGAAATTCGAGAAGAAGCAATTGGTGATAAATTCCCTCACGAGCATATAGATTTCATTGCAGCTGAGAAGGAGGGTATGCCATGGTTCACAGACTTGGCAAATTACCTGGCAAAAGGGGTGGTGTTGAAAGGTATGACCACCCAACAGAAGAAGAAGTTCTTTCGGGATGCGAGGAGGTACATTTGGGATGACCCCTATCTTTTCAGGATAGGAGGAGACAGGATTCTGAGAAGATGTGTGAGTAAGGAAGAAGGTTTAGGGATTCTGAGGCATGTGCATGAAGGTTTAACAGGAGGCCACCATGGTCCACACACTACCGCACAAAAAGTCTTCGATTGTGGTTTTTATTGGCCTTCGGTAGTGAAAGATGCGATAGAGTTTGTAAAAACCTGTGATCGTTGCCAACGTACTGGCAATATCTCATCCAAGGATGAGATGCCCCAAAAACCAATTCAAATTGTTGAAATCTTCGATGTTTGGGGCATTGACTTCATGGGACCATTTCCCTCATCTAGAGGAAATCGATACATACTTGTGGCGATAGACTACGTTTCAAAGTGGGTAGAGGCACAAGCTCTTCCTACAAACGATGCCCGGGTAGTGGTTAAATTCCTCAAGAAACTCTTCACTAGATTCGGTACTCCTCGTGCTCTTATAAGTGACCGTGGCACTCATTTCTGCAACGCAATCATGGAAAAGACATTAGCTCGCTACGGTGTCACTCATCGCTTCTCCACTGCCTACCATCCCCAAACTAGTGGGCAAGTCGAGAATGCGAATCGAGGAGTGAAACGAATCCTGGAGAAAACAGTAGGGAAAAGCAGGAAAGATTGGTCAGACAAGCTTGACGATGCATTGTGGGCATTTCGAACTGCCTACAAAACACCCTTGGGCACTACACCATTCATGATTGTCTATGGCAAGGCTTGCCATCTTCCCGTTGAGTTAGAGCACCGAGCACTTTGGGCTCTCAAAACTGTTAATCTTGACTTAACGGAGGCCGCCAAGAGACGTTACTTCCAAATTCATGAATTGGAAGCCTTGAGGGACGCCGCGTATGAACGATCTTGGAATATCAAGGAAAAGACGAAGGCGTTGCACGACAGGAAGCTTAAGGGGTTGAAGGAATTCAAAACAGGTGATAAAGTGCTTCTGTACAATTCACGTTTAAAACTGTTTGCAGGAAAACTGAAATCAAAGTGGACAGGACCGTATGTTGTGAACGGAGTTTTTCCATACGGGACAATTGAGTTGAAGAACGAAGCAGACGGAAGCACTTGGAAGGTGAATGGACATAGGTTGAAACATTACCTAGGGGGACCAATAAACACCACCGAGACGGAAGCAACTCGTCTCGATGTCCTACCAATCACCAACATTTAGGATCTTGAGTGAAGACTCAAGATTAGGGTAGATAGTTAGTTTTATGTTTTGAATCACTGTTTAGGAGTCTAAATTAATAGTTTTTGAGTCATTTTACTTTTCGGTACTACTTGGATTTTTTGCGTATGCAGGTTTGAATAGTACCACCCGTACTCAATCTCCATTCGGGTGATTTCGAAACTGCTGACAAATTCAACAACATCTCCAAGCGTGTGATCTAGGTTTAAAATGCATCCTTTCGATTTCAATTTTCTTTGTTGTTTACAATTTGCAAAACCAGGGTTACCTGTAGATCTTAGGGAGAAAATCTTTCTCCTAAGCGCTGAGGTAAGGAAAGAATGGCATCGAAAAGACCAGACACCCCCATTTTGTGGAACATCCAAAAGTGCAATGAAAAGAAGAGCAAAACGCTACGAGAGATGCATGGGATGTGGAAATTGGGCGCACACAGGAAGATGTAAACGAAGTCCTACTGAATCCCAAAGTGAGTACATACAACTAATAAGGGTGGGCGCTATTAGGCTCGATGCTGAACGGTCCATTAGAGTTGGGAGTTATGTACACTATCGGGTTAAGGAAGACATCGCACACATTTTCGAAAAAACTGGTCTTGATAAACAGACTCTACAAAAATCCCTTGGTTTGTAAATAATTTTTAGTCGTAAGTTTGTGTGATAAAAAATATATATATATATAATAAAAAAAATATAAAAAAAATAAATAAAAATAATAAGTTTTATTTCTGAGTCAGTATTACGCCTAGGTTTGTTTGCTGTGTCATGTGCAGGTTTGTTTAAACCGCCCGTACTCATTCGGGTGGAAATCTCAGAACTGCAATCTGGTGGAAAAGCAACCAAGGTGTAAAAGCCGGTCGCGACCGAAATGCTATACGATCGAGCTGGATTGGACAAGAGTATGGAGTTTATATATCATATAACCAGCTAAGTCCTTTCCAATTTGCCCTTTGTCTTTTATTTCTTATTTATTTTAATTTTTGAGTCGTTTTCCAACCTACATTGAGGGCAATGTAGAATTTAAGTGTGGGGATGGGAAACTATCATCTAGTGTTTAGTTAGCAAAGTCTTGAGTCATAAAAATTTGAAAAAAAAAATTAATAATAATAATAATAATGTGTTTTATACTTGTCCCAGTCCTTTAAACACATATAAAACACAAACATTTTTCAAAAACGTCTGTCGAAAAGCAATTTAAATGTTGAACTTACAAAACCAAAAACACATGTTTCTTTAAGTTGCGGGATAGTAGATTGATTAATTCAAGTTTTTCATGAAAATAAAAATTTTTACGGGATACCTAAGATAATAGTTCGAACTGGAAAGTAAATTGATTATGCAATGCCAAAATCCATAACCCTTGTTCCACATGACGGTAAGATTTGAGCCTATAAGTGTTTCTTACATAAACACTACTTTTGTTTCATGTGTGTTTACCGACGTGTTGCATTACTTTAGAACTTGTACGTTTTGATACATTTCGAGACCTTTGGTTTAGACTTTGATACAAAATTGATAAGAGGCATTAGGATCACTTTTCCTGTAAAAATTCACCATTTTCCTTTAGACACCACTTTGAACCTGAAAACTTCTGTTGTTACCCAAATTAAACCGGAACGTATAATATTGTGATATTACTGTTATCTTTGTTGAAAAAAAAAAAAAAAGTAAAAAAAAAAAAAAAAAAAAAAACTAGAGAAAAAGAAAAAAGAAAAATAGAATAAAGTATGGTCAAATGACCAAATTGTTGTTAATTCTTACTACGTATTTTTCCGGTTTATCGTAAAGTCTCATGTTAACCACTTTCTTCCAAATAAATAACCTACCTTTTACCCTTACCTACCCACAATAAAAATCCTCTTGATTTGTATCAATTTCTAACAATTAGGTGGAGATCTGATTGACGTACAAGCCTATAAAAGTCATGCTTCACAGTTTGGTTTTTGAGAGTTCACTTGAAATTACACATATATATATATTAACGAGAGGAGTGAATTTCGTAAGGTTTTGATATTGCATAAATAAATTACTTAAAGGTAAGAAAAGTTTGATTAGGTAGGCTCGGTTTCTCATTTCATTCTCTTGAATTATCAACCTTTTGAACGATGTGAGTCTTGGGAAACCTCTGTATTTAATAATTTTGTAGTTAGCATTTTAATTGGCTCGATACTTGCGTTCTTGTTAATCGTTTATGTTGAACATGTTGTTTAGGATTTTGCTTAGGGACAAGCAAAAGGTTAAGTGTGGGGATATTTGATGTGTAGTAAAATACACATATTTGTCCCGTGTAAACTGTATAATTATTGTATGATTTTTATTTGTTTTTTTTTAGTTTTTAGTTTGTTTTATTTTATTTTATTTTGTGTTTTGCCAGGTCCTGATGCAAATGAGCGGAAAACGAGCAATAAAGAAATAAGCAGCCAGTTGGACAGAGAAGGATGCTAGTGACCGAATTGAAATTGCAGCTATTTTCGTTGAGTGGTCCGAGCCCGCTATCTCTATGTATAAAATGGCAATATAAATTATATAATCTAAATAAATAAATAAATTAAATAAAAGAAAAAAAAATATATAAAATATAAAAAGCAAAAATTTCTTTGTCATGGATTAGATGAAAAGCAAAATAATAATAATAATAATAATAATAATAAAAATAAAGGAAACTTCACGGTTAGGCCAAATGAAAGGAAAACAAAAAAATAAAATAATCTATCTAATTTTCAAAAGGAGGTGGCTAGAATAATAATAAAATAAAAATATATTTATTTAATTTTCTCATTTTCACCTATAAATAGAGGCAAGATTTAGAGAAATAAACACAACACTCGATAATAAAAATCTTTCACTTACACACGAATTTTGGCAACTTTGGAAGAAATTTCTGGTGACTTGAAGGGTGTTGAAGCTATTGGAATCAAGTGGCAACAACTAGAAGATAATTGAAGTGAAGACTTAAGGCTTGTTTCTTACAATCTTGTTTTCAATTTCATAATTTCTATAAGTTGTCAATGAATTCTATTTTAAGTATTATTATTGTGATTTTCATAACCATGATGCTTGGCTAAACTTTGAAACTATCTAGGTTATGATGAACACTTGTTAATATGTAATTTTTACCGGGTATTGTGTGATTATGGTTTGTTCTTGTTAAGTAAATAATTTAAGTTATATGTTTTGGTGTTTATGCATATTTTAACTTGGTTTACACTTTGATCATTTGTTTCACATAAATTCCGGTGAATGTATTTTCATAAAAAGAATTATGTCGATATTCAAGTCCTAAACGGGTTGGGTAATCTTATGGTGGATTGTGAAATAAACCATAGAACTAATGATCAAGAATTAATCCGGTTTTAATGTTCTACTATTTTTAACGCTGTAAGGTATAAAAATATTAATAGATCGAGTTTAGTGTATTGCTAAGATTGTGTTTTGTGAGAAACCAGGTTTTAGCTAAATTGTCGCTAATTTGTCTATTAAACCAAATTAAGTTTTCTTAAATTGCTTTAGATTTACAACCATGAGGAAGTCAGTCTTTCCAAGCACTTAACTAAGAACACTAGATAACTGTAAAGAAGTCTAGTAAATCGGTAATTAAAATAAACTTTTAAAGTCACATAGTTGACTTCCCGAGAATGATTAGGAATCCTACGTCGTCTTTAAAGGTTTAATATCTAAAGATCCCGGTTTCATATCACACAATTACCCGGTAGAAAGCATGTTATTAACAAGTGGGATTCTAACCTAGATAGTCCTTTATTATTATTAAATCTTTGTCGTAAATTATTTTAGTTCACTTTTATTAATTAATTTTCAAGTAATTTACTTTTCAAAGCAAAACCCCCCCTTTAATCAAAAATAAAAAAATATTTACTCTTGTGTAATTTTTAGTATAAATTAACTATTTAACGTAATTCAACAGTGTCCTGTGGGTTCGACATCCGGACTTACTTTTACTATACTATACTGATCGGTACACTGCCGGTTGTGTGGTTTAGTTTTAAGATCGAGTCTAAGTATAAATTTAAAGCTTAGAGTGTCTAGTTTAAGTTGTTTTTAAAAGTTTGTCTTTTTATTAAATTTGTAAAAATGTGTTTTTCGTGCCGGTCATGTAGTAACTGGAAGGGTTAAGTATCGTTAAATTGGGAACTCCTGTCTAGGCCTGGCATTCGTACAAATCCAATTATAAGGACCCGTTGCCTACCTGGGGACAATCCCAATGAGAGTACCGATACCTATTAGGCCAAAGCATGTCCAAAAGTTCAGTTTTTGAGTCAGTCTTTATTTAACCATTTTTTACAAGTTTTTATTCGACCGCTAGTCGCACATCAGCACCATACTACAAGGCCTGCAAGAAAAAACATTCGGGAAAATGCTCCACTCACTACAATTTATGCAAGGCACCAGGACACAAGGAAGAAGATTGCAGGAGAAAATCCAGTAATGGACTATGCTTAAGGTCACATCAAGCCAAACTGTCCGAAACTAGCTCCAGCCACGAACAACAAGAACACTAAAAATGCTAGAGCATTTGTTCTGACTGCTGATGAAGCCAAAATGATTCCGGATGTAATAGCCGGTACGTTTTTAGTTAATATGTTTTTTCTAAAGTATTATTTGACTCTGGTGCAAACCAAAGTTTTATTAATACTTCATTTTGCAAACTTCTGAATCAACCATTAAATAAACTCTCACAAGAATGTCTAGTCGAGACAGCGAATGGAGAAACGGTTAGGATTTCTGAAATCTTGCAGGGAGCAAGAATTGAATTTTTAAATCAAAAGTTTATGGCAAATCTTTATCCTATGAATCTGGCAGGATTTGATATCGTATTAGGAATGGATTGGTTAATAGTCAATAAAGCTAATATTTTATGTGATCAAAAGTCAATTCAAGTAAATTCACCAAGGGGTGAAAAGATCACAATTAAAGGTGATAAACCATCCAAATCCACTAAATTCATCTCTGTGATGAAAACTGCAAGTTATATAAGAAAAGGATCCATAGTTTATTTGATTTCTGTAATCACTAACACCAAAGGAAAAGAACTAAAAGACATTCCAGTAGTATCTCAGTTTTCAGATGTATTTCCAGAAGAGTTGCCAGGGCTACCACCAGGCGGAGAAGTCGAATTCAGAATCCATCTGCTACCCGGAACAGCACCAATTGCCAAAGCGCCCTACCGTTTGGCACCCGCCGAAATGCAGGAACTAAAGAAACAGTTAGATGAATTATTAGAGAAGGGATTCATACAGCCAAGCTCATCGCCTTTGGGAGCACCGATTTTATTCGTTAAAAAGAAGGACGGATCAATGCGTATGTGCATTGACTACCGTGAATTAAACAAGGTCACGATTAAGAACCGGTACCCATTACCGAGAATCGATGATCTGTTCGATCAATTGCAAGGAGCTCGATTCTTCTCTAAAATCGATTTAAGATCAGGATATCATCAATTAAAGGTACAGGAAGAGGACATTCCTAAAACCGCATTTAGAACAAGGTATGGCCATTATGAATTTACTGTCATGCCATTTGGTTTAACCAATGCCCCAGCCGCATTTATGGACATGATGAACCGAATATGTAAGCCATATTTGGATAAATTCATAATTGTCTTTATAGATGATATTCTAATTTACTCTAAAAGTAAAGAGGATCATGCAAAGCATTTGCACGCACTTTTAAGTCTATTAAGAAAGGAAAAGTTTTACGCTAAATTTTCAAAGTGCGAGTTTTGGTTAGAGCAGGTACAGTTTCTTGGACACTTAGTTAATCATGAAGGAATTCATGTGGATCCAACAAAGATCGAGGCGATTACCAAATGGAAAACCCCTGAGTCACCAACCGAGGTTAGAAGTTTCTTAGGATTGGCCGGTTATTATAGAAGATTTATTCGAGATTTTTCTAGAATAGCCATTCCCTTAACCAAGCTAACCTGTAAATCCATTAAGTTTGAATGGGGACCAAAACAAGAAGAAGCATTTAGAATTCTTAAACAAAGATTAACTAATGCACCCATACTAGCATTACCAGAAGGAACTGAAGACTTTGTAGTCTATTGTGACGCTTCTAAGTTAGGTTATGGATGTGTATTGATGCAACGTCAAAAGGTTATAGCTTACGCGTCTAGACAACTTAAGAATCATGAAGAGAATTATTCAACCCATGATTTAGAATTAGGAGCCATAATTTTTGCCCTTAAGATTTTGAGACATTACCTTTATGGTAGTAAGTTTACCATATTCACTGATCATAAAAGTTTAAGATATGTTTTTGGGCAAAAAGAATTGAATATGAGACAAAGACGCTGGATGGAGATGCTTAGTGATTATGATTGTGATATCCAGTATCATGAAGGAAAAACAAATGTAGTGGCAGATGCTTTAAGCCGAAAGTATCACGAAAATCCAAAAAGGGTACGTTCTCTTAAATTAAATCTGCAAGTAGATTTAAATGATCAGATAAGAGAAGCACAAGAATCAGTAATCAAGGAGGATATTGAAAAATTAAAAGGTATGATTAAGGAATTAGAACAAGGAACAGATGGAATTTGGAGATTCCATGAAAAGAGAATGTGGATACCTAAATTAGGAAACCTACGTCATCGTATATTAGAAGAAGCCCATAAGTCTAAGTATACGATGCATCCAGGAAGTGATAAGATGTACCAGGATTTAAGAAAGAATTTCTGGTGGATAGGAATGAAAAAGGACATAGCAACCTATGTTTCCAAATGTTTAACTTGCTCACAAGTTAAAGCTGAACACCAGAAACCCTCAGGATTGCTGCAACAATTGGAGATGCCAGTGTGGAAATGGGAATTGATAACAATGGATTTTGTTACTAAATTACCCAAAACAAAGAAAGGTAATGATACAATCTGGGTGATTGTAGATAGACTAACTAAGTCAGCTCACTTCCTACCAATGAAAGAAACTTTCAGTATGGAACAGCTAGCTAAATTATATGTAAATGAAATAGTTTCTTTACATGGAATATCTTTATCAATTGTTTCTGATAGGGATAGCCGTTTTACCTCTCATTTTTGGTCAAGTTTCCAAAAAGCAATGGGAACCAAGTTAAATCTAAGCACAACATATCGTCCTCAAACAGACGGACAAAGCGAAAGGATAATTCAGACAATGGAAGACATGCTTAGAGCTTGTGTAATTGACTTCGGAGGTAATTGGGATGACCACTTACCTTTAATAGAATTTTCTTATAATAACAGTTATCACACAAGTATCAACGTTGCACCATTCAAAGCACTTTATGGACGAAAGTGCCGAACCCCAGTCTGTTGGGCAGAAATTGGGGAAAAGCAACTATCTGGACCTGAGATAGTGCAGGAGACAACCGACAAGATTATTCGAGTCAAGGAACGACTGAAAGCAACACGTGATCGACAGAAGAGCTATGCTGATAACCGACGCAAACCGTTGGAATTTCAAGTAGGAGATAAAGTATTGTTAAAAGTCTCTCCTTGGAAAGGAGCAGTAAGATTCATCAAACGGGGAAAGCTTAGTCCCAGGTATGTCGGACCTTTTGAGATTATTAGAAGAATAGGACCTGTAGCCTATCAGCTACAACTGCCAGAGGAAATGGCAGGAATACATGATGTATTTCATGTATCTAATCTCAAGAAATGCCAAGCTGATGAATCACTTATAGTGCCTCTTAAGGATATAGAGGTAAATGAACAACTTAAGTTTGTAGAGAGGCCTCTACAGATTGAAGACAAGAAAGTCAAGAACCTCAAGCATAAGAGATTAGTTCTGGTCAAAGTGAAGTGGGACTCCAAAAGAGGACCAGAATACACATGGGAGCTTGAATCAGAAATGCAAAGGAAATATCCACACTTGTTCCAGTAGATCTCGAGGACGAGCTCTAAAATAAGGTGGGGAGGATATAACAACCCTCCTGAATATTTTTCGACACCTCTAAAATATATTATAATATCCCTATATGTCTCTAAATACACCCTGTATGTGAAAACCAAGCCCAAAATATGACATAGCATTAAAAATAAATTAAAAACAAGAAAAATGGGGTTTAGGCGGGCCGCGTAAGCCACCCCTTAAGCTCACGCGGGCCGCGAGAAGGTGAAAGTTGGCGAAACCCTGGGCTGCCACGTGGCAGCCACATGTCGAGACTAGTGGTGGTGACCGGTCAAGGCTAAGGTCTACGCCCCTATGTCGCAGGCCGCGTAGACCGAAGCCAAACCTTACGCGGGCCGCGTAAAAGGCCAAATCAGGCCCTATAAGTAGCATGCATCGGCCTTCAGTCAGAAATCGCTCACGAACACTTTCTCTCTCGAATTTCTTAAAGAATAGGCATTATACTCGGGTATAATACCCCCTGAATAATGAAGTTCTGCTCCGTTGTAAGTATCATAACCCCTGGATACGTATTAGATACTCTGCCCGATTGATCTAGGGTTCCGTAACGGTTGTCGTGGTTCTGCCCGACGTAGTAGTTGGAATGCCTTCTCGGGGAGGGTATTACTAATGTTAAAATGGGTTATTATACTAACACGCGTGCATTTGTGTAATTTATAGATTGTTCCCAGGAAATCCTTACATAAAATCTAAGACAGCAATGTGTGTAATCTCCTTTTTGAAAATTGTTTTTACAAAACCTCACACAATTAATTATATATAAAGCAGTTATTGAGTATTTGTAAGGATACAATTATCGTCGGTATGTTGGGGTTTTGTATACAAAATTTGTTACTGCCTTGCGAGGGGTAACATTTCCACAAGTCGGGTTTGACAATACCGTGGGTGGTAATTGATATGACTTGGAAACAAATATAATTGCGAGATCGCCCTCAATACTGTTCAATGGATTTTATTTAAACTTAATTAAACTGGGATTCACTCACCAGTATTTCCCACTGAAAAATGTTTTTAAACGCGTTTCAGGTAACAAAATGTGAAAGCCAAATAGAAGCCAGCTGGACAGTACTGAAGGCTTGGAAAAGTGGCAATAAAGTTACCTAAAAAGAAATAGATGTTTTTATTAAATAAAAATAGGATTTATTCCTATGAAAATGTGTGTACTTAAAACTTGGGTTTTATCCCATGTGTTTAATATTATGAAAGTGTGGTATTTTACTCTGATAAAATATTTCCTAACTACGGTCCTGATGAAAATTCCGCTGCCAAAATTAGACAATACCAGATACCACCGAAACTGGCCGCGGCCGCCCGTTCCTCTATTTGAAAAGGGGGACGGGGGCTGCGACACGATAGCCGGACACGACCTCGTGCGCGTGATCATCATTTCCACCCAAATCGTAAGAATTAGGGACATTAGACCCCGCCTAATACAAACGGTGTGCTAAGTATTTCATAAACAAAAAAAAAACAGAATAAGTTAAAAAAAATGATATACCACACTGCTATCGAAATAAACGTGCTCGTGTCCGCCTCAGACGGCTCACCGAAAACATAGGTGTACCAAGACATGTTTGTTAGTGAATGTGAATATATAACGAAGACGATATATATATCGTCTTCTTCATCGTTTAAATAGGGGAAGAAGAATTCAAGTTCAGAAAAGAATACGAGTCGTATAGCCCTATACGATGTGTATAGGGCATACGTCAATCACTTTACGTCACTCAACAGTGACAGAAAGCTGGTCGTCCTTTCTAAAAAAAGTAATACGCATCGTATAGGCCTATACGATGCGTATTAATTTAACCCCCGTGAGACAGTGTCAGCCTTTGACTGACACAGAATTAATTAACCAACTAAATACGCATCGTATAGGTCTATACGATGCGTATTGAGATTTAATATGCCAAGGTGTGCCAATAATACGACCCTTGTTTAAAATGGATGTAGTGGTATAATGTCCAATAATGCCTCATCCAATGATTACCCAATTATTTTTTTTTTTTTGTTTTTCTTTTCAAATTAAAACTAATAATATTTCATTAAATAAAAAATTACGTTGCTAAAAACAAAAAACAAAAAAAAAAACCGAAAAATGCAAAAAATAAAACATAAAATCTAAAGTTCGTATTTGTCAGGGATTTGTTGCCGACGCATTTCCGCTAGGATCAATGCGTCTCCTACGAGGTGATCGATCGGTTTAGACA
Organism: Helianthus tuberosus; assembly: GCA_030545235.1. Lineage (NCBI taxonomy): Eukaryota > Viridiplantae > Streptophyta > Magnoliopsida > Asterales > Asteraceae > Helianthus > Helianthus tuberosus. The sequence goes on along the minus strand of CM060364.1, from coordinate 195,664,375 downwards.
AAAAAATTATGTCTTTCTCCATTGCCTCGATTTTTATAGTGCTACAATTTTTTGTTTTCGGCGTTTCTTCTTGCATTGTCTCTAAACGCCTATGACCGAGGTCTCGAATGTCTTGTAGGCGTCAGTTCATCTCTTTGAAATCTTGCTTCATTTCGAAATTAGCCGAAGACGACTCCGACTTCCCCCTTTTTCCCACTTCTTCTACCTGGTGGTCGGGCCAATTCCACATCCTCATCCTCGTCGTCCAAATTAATGTTTAAGTCGACGTTTGTAGCATCGGAAGTGGGTGTTTCCGGATCAACCCCATAATGATGTTTTGGACCGTTTTGCTTTGCGTCTACCACTAGACGTCATGCTCGGTACGTTAGAACATTTAGGACTCCCGCGTAGAAGCTCCCAACAATTCAAGGATGTAAAAACGCCTCTCGTTTGGTTGTACTCCTCCAACGCTCTTGTTAATATATTTGTGTCATTTTCTCCGTGTCACAGCCCCGACCCCACCCTGGGAGTGGGAGCTGTGAACCAGTCAGATGATATCGGTGTTTATTAATTTGGCAGCGGAAAGTTTCATCAGGACCGTAGTTAGGAAATATTTTTATCAGAGTTAAACACCAAATTGTTTAAAATAGATAAATGGGATAAAACCCAAGTTTTCTTTACAATACATTTATAGGGATAAACCCTAATTATTGAAAACAAAATCTCCTTTTTATTTAGGTAACTTTTATAGCCACTTTTCTAACCCTTCAGTGCTCTCCAGTTGTCTTCTATTTGGCTTTCACATTTTGTTACCTGAAACGTGTTTAAAACATTTTTGTCAGTGGGAAATACTGGTGAGTGAATCCCAGTTTAATCAAAACAAGTTTTATCATTTTACAGCATTGAGGGCAATCCAACAATTACATTTGTTTATATCTACTTTAATTACCACCCACGGTACTGTCAATCATGACTGGTGGTAATGTTACTACTCACAGTGTAGCAACAAATTTTGTATACAAAACCCCAACATACCGACGATAATTGTAGAATTACAAATACTCAATCACTGTTAATTATAATGTAAAAACAATTGAGGTTTTGTAAAAACAGTTCACAAAAAGGTTTCACAAAAAGAGGATTACTCACATTGCTATTTTAGATAATTCCTGGTGACTTCCTGGTTATAATCTATTTAAAATAAATAATGCACACGCGTTAGTATAATAACCCAATTTACATTAGCTATACCCCTCTCCCGAGACAGAACTCCAACGACTGAGTCGGGCAGAGCCTAGACATGCGTTACGGAGCTCTAGATCAATCGGGCAGAGTAACTAATACGTAATCGGGGGTTATAATACTTACAACGAGGCAGAGCTTCGCTTATTAGGGGGTATTAGGCTAGAGCTTTAGCCTATAGACGTTGAGAGAGAATTTTAGAATTTGAACGATTTGCAAATGCCAGTTCCTGCCCTTTTTATAGCTGAAACAGAAGTCTCTCGCGCCCCGCGAGAGCTTCTTCTTCTTCCTTCACGGCCCGCGAGAGCCTTAAGGGCGGTGGTAGGGTTGCTGAGTCATAGCGTAGTGTCGACACGTGTCCGACACGTGGCTGGTTTGTGTGCCCGGCAAGCAATGGGGCCTCACGCCCTGCGAAAGATTCAATTAACTGGGTCGCGGCCCGCGAGCGACCCAGGTTTCTTGTTTTATTTGTTATTTATTAATGTAAAGGTTATTCGGGTTCCTTTATCATATATGGGATGTATCTGGGAGCGTTTAGGGTCGTTTTTTGAGGGTTATTATATCTTGGGTATAACTCCAGAACTATTTAATAAAATATATAATGCACTCGCATTAAGTATAGTAACCCAATTCAACTTTATCCCTACGTCACGAGACAGAACCCCAACGTACTTAGTCGGGCAGAGCCTTGACATGCGTTGGTGGGTCCTAAATTAATCGGACATGGTATTGACTCCGTGATCAGGGGTTACAACACTTAAAACAGGGCAGAGCTTTATTATTATTCTTATGGGTATAATATAAAAGAAAGAAAAAATTGAATTAAAGAAAGAGAGGAGATCGTGCAAGAGCCAAAGCAAGAAAATGAGCAATTTCCAAATGTTTGCTATGCTATCTATTTATACTACTGCTTTCCACGAATTTTGCAGTAAGTTTCATAAGATTCCTTTTTATTGGAAATCTTACACGTATACTAACTCATTAAATGGAAAGGACATATACACACATTTCAATTCATGGTTTTGATTCTTCTTTTCAAATTAGGACACGTATGCACAATATTTTAAACTTTCATATGTTAAGTTAAAATATTATTTTATATAGTATAATTAATTCAGCTGCTTTACTTATTTGGCGCTTATAACTTCTAAAATATGACATTTTATAAAACAATGAATATGTCATTAGAATGAGAATATTTGTGTCTACATTTTGAACCAAGTTTCATTAAAAACGGAGTAGGTTCAAATATAATGTATTTTTATTATTATAATTATTAAACGGTTCCCATGTTCGCCAAAATACCTTATATATCTATCGGTCAACTTACCCATGACCCATTCGTGTAATAACTTTATTTTAAATTTAAAAATTTTGGGAATGTTACACTCCGCTACCCAAGTTATCCTCCGTGCGCGGGAAAACTTCTTGGAACTGATGACATTTGTGGTTTATATCGGTCCATTTGCTTGATATCGAATCCTTGTCCCGATACTCTCCTTTACCCCTCGTTTTCGAAAAAGTTTCGCGTAGTTTATTCCAAAAAGGGGTGAAGTTTGATAGTTTGCTACAAAAAAAAAATAAAACAAATATATTTTTATATTATTAAAAATAAAAAATAAAAACGATTTCCAAACTATTTAATAAGGTAAATATGCTTACCAACTTCCGAGCCCACCGATATGTCGAGCCACGCCCGTGCTAACAAATACTCCTCATCTTTCGACCAAGCTAGGTAGGTTCGATTCCAGTGTGGAGCGTTTGGCTCTTTTTTTAGACCATTTACCATGTTGAGACGCCTCGGCTACAGGCTCGGGTTGTGTCTCCGATACCGTTTCAATGCCGGGCTCGGTTTCTTCTTGAAACGGTTGCGAACCGCCCATGGATGCGAAACCGTGTGGACCGTGAAAGAATTGCGGGGACATGCCTATTATTTGTGCTTACGCCAATATACTATGGCCCATCTCTTGGATATTGAAGGACGGTTGCGGTTGGGTGGTGTTCGGGCGATATGAAGTTTGGTTGTCGGGTCTTGACGAACAATGAAAGGGGGACGGAAGGGATTCATGATATAATTTTTTAATAAAATATGAAGTAGTATTGAAGAGAAGAGGGTAAAGTTTATAAAAAAAGGAGGGGAAAGTGGGGTTTTTATGGTAAAAAGGAGGATTTAAAATAAATATTTTTTTTTGTTACCTTTGGACACAACGGTCCATTATCGATCCTCGTGTGAAATTGGCATTTTAAATAAAATGCTTGGGCCAAATTTTCGAAAAAGACACCCAAGGGCCGGTCTCCAAGGCGTCGTGGGACGTTTTTTTCTGGGAGAAAACACCAAAAACCCCCACTACGGGTGGTCTAACATACTTTCAATAGTTTAAAGCCCATCTCATGATTACCTAATTAGTTGTTTTATTTTTAATTTGTATTTTTTTAATTCATATAACATTTTTGTTTAAAACATAATTTTAAATTACCCTAAAACGGATTGTTAGGGTCCCACACGTTTTGATTGTTGGGATCCCACGCGTTTTGATTGTTGGGGTCCCATGCGTCGGATGAGGGGAGGTTGGGGTGGTAGGTGGCATCGGATAATACCCGATCTCACCCGTTCACGGGTCTTATTGTTATTGTTCTTCTTGCTCGTTGTTTACTAAATTATCCCAAAACGGATTGTTGGGGTCCCACACATTTTGATTGTTGGGAAACATTATGTGAGTATAATAGAATGTACAAAATTGTTGGAGAATAAATGGTAGAATTGGTATGATTTAGGTAAAAAATGGTAGTGTATATATATAGTGTGAAAATTTAAAAATAAAAGTTGATTTTTTTTATAAAAAAATTATATTTGCCAAACGGTATTGTGTATGGGGACCACCAAAATAGAGCTGTTGGCGTCCTTACCGGGCTAGCGATTGATCAATGGCGCCTCCCATTTGGCGGACGGGAAATGAGGGAGGGGCGCTATAGGGCGACATCAAGGGTGATGTGGCCAAGGGCGGTATACCACACCCCCTGGTCTAAATATTATTACAACGATAATTGTTTTTTACTCATATTTATTATATATAATTTATTAAAAGTTAGTTGTCGAAGGGTTTATAAGAAGTGGCGGAGCTTGACCAAAAGTTGGGCGCGTGGGGGGGGGGGGGGGGGGGGCGGAAAGTCATGGGACCAAAATTTTTTTCCTATCGCTATGTTTCGGGTTATATGTTTTGGTCTGATATTCGATTCGGGTCGGGTCAAACAATAATAACTCCAAATAAAACTACATAATCTTCATTCATTCAAATGAGGCGCTCTTACTCATAAAAAATGCTATATATTGTTTAACAAAATAAAGACCAAATATTTATAATGATGCCAGATAAATGTTAAGTACCTGGACGAAGAATTACAACTCAGCCCAACGATCTTTAAGATAAATGGTAAGTACCTTTAAGATAAAAAAGAACCGTCAACTTTGATTTATATATAAAGTAGTAACAAACTTTACTTAAAATTTAGCACCGTTCACATTTTTTCAACCCAATACGAAAATATGTATAAATATTTTTGAGAATAAACTTGGTATGGGCAGGGGAATTTTAGGCAAAATAATTGGCGGGGGCAGAAGTATATAATTTTAAAATTGTCGGACGAAAAAACGGAAATATTACACTTCTAACTGACACATTGGGGGGGGGGGGGGGTTGCACCCCCCGGTCCCTTAAAAGCTACGCCACTGTTTATAAGTTTTGCGTTTTATAGAGCTCTAACTATTAAGTGTGAGTTACTCGGTTAGTTAGATTTATATCATGGCCGACCCGTAGGGGTGCGGGGTGGGCAACAACACAAGGCCCAAACCCTCTGATGGCCCAAATCTTTTTAATTTTGTATAGAATTTACGTTATACAAGATATAATATATATGCACTGAATCAAGAGATAACATAAATGAGCTCTTGTACCCGTGGTTACTCTTTTGCTTAAATAACAAAGAGACCCGTGTTCTAATCCTGGCATCTCAAAATTCTTTATTTTAGCTTATTTTTTTGGTTTTTTTTTGTTAGTGACATTTAATGCTTAATTTTGTCAACTAGATGTTTACCTTTAATTAATACATTACTTCATAAACTTAGCTAAAAATAATTATTTAAATTACATCGACATAAATTTTAGTGATTGATGAGTTTATATTAAATGGAGATTTTCGAATAGGGCCCAAATTTTTTATCTCGTATAGGGCCAAAAATTTGTTTGTGATTTTCGGAGACGACCCTGATTTATATGGTGGAGGCGAATTGAACAAAATCTATGAATCAATATGTTATTGTCTTATTGAAGTTCACGACTCAAAGAGACATTGTAAAGAGATAAGTAGACACCTACACTGGGTAGGCTTTGTTCGTTAGATTTTGGTAGTTACAAATAGACGTAGCTACAATTTTCTTATATTGGTGGATAGGTTTTGGATGTCGAATAAAAAGATTGAAGGGGTATGGTCTTAATTGCTCCGCGAGCTGCGTCCAAGCCTCTGTGCACCCAAGACCATACCCACAATTAATCCTAAAAAACACTTAGTTGGTCCCAATGTTCCACCGCAGGTTACTCTCGTAGGCGCGAAACCACGCCAACATGGAGGCTACAGTTAGTACAAGGTGAAAGAGACGTGCAGCCAACCAACGCTCGTGAGACTCTGTGTTAGACGATCCCCACGATGCGCAATCATGCAGGGGACAAACAATACAGATGATAGCGCCGTGTGGCCAATCAGAGCGTGCCATTTCACCTCTCCTTAACCTCCACTCACGGCTGATAACAAACGAGTACATCCTGAAAGCGACGTGTAGCCAATCAGTGACGCACAATCGTACTCCCACCTCTGCGGGCACTAACTGCCACAATAAAGGGGACCAACTGGATATTCTATGAAAGTGACGTCTCGTTCCATCAGCCCATCTTCTTCTACAACCCTTCGGCTATAAATACCAATCTTCACCAAAGTTTTAAGTATTCCGATCTCCTTATTCAATCATTGTAATCGATTTATGTCTATGTATAAGAATACAAGATCTCTAATTATTGAACTATTCTTATGACAATAAACTCTAATAAGCATCGGGTTGAATCATATACAGAAAATTCTAGCTATGACTTGTAAGTATAAAATCCTATTGACGTGTCCTAGATCGTCTAGATATCCTTTTCCTAAATTTTCAAGTCATGTTTAAAGAGAGAGCTCCTTAAGATGTAAAACTATTCAATATATGGCATACCACATTTTTATAAAACCAAAGTATGAGTAAAAACAAATATTTCTATTACAATAATTTTTTTCTTTTAATAGTATAACGTATAGAAATATTTATGTTCAAATCATCTTTAATTAAACTACCACTATAGTCTTGTTTGAAAATTACTATATATTTAATTATTAGTCACTTGATAACACTGGTTTCCTTGTGGTTTGTTGGTTTCCAAGTTGCTAGTGGAGCTTTGAGTCAATTGACCACAAGTTCGAGGTTGGTGGTGGTGGTGGAAAAAGGTGGTTGAAATTAGGTATTCTAAAATACCCTTTTTGTCATTTACATATCTTTAAAATACCAATTTATTGTTTAAAAATGTCTTTTAGAATATTTTAGCCAATAAATTTATGTCTTTTTATTATTAAAAAATAAAAAAGTTAAATCTAGAGAAACAATTATATAAATACAAATGTATGCTTTATAAAAATATATGAAGTCCTTAAAGTATAAATATACTAAAATTCTGTAACCATTATGTCTATGATCATTTACATATCTTTAAAATACCTTTTTATTGTTTAAAAATGTCTTTTAGAATATTTTAGCCAATAAATTTATGTCTTTTTTATTATTAAAAAATAAAAAAAGTTAAATCTAGAGAAACAATTCTATAATACAAATGTATGCTTTATTAAAATATCTGAAGTCATTAAAGTATAAATATATTAAAATTCTGTAACCATTAAATTTATGTCTTTTATTATTAAAAAAAGTTAAATCTAGAGAAACAATTATATAAAATAAAAATGTATAGTTTATCTAAGTCAATATAAAAAGTCATTAAAGTATAATGAATTTGTAAAAGTGGTATAAATATTAAAGCCATTATATTACATATGTTTTTATTACTAGTAACTAAAATCTAGAAAAATAATTATATAAATAAAAATGTATAGTTTATTAATATAAAGATATGTATTTGTAAAAGTGGTGGGCTTTTTATTTAATTACTGAACTTTTAAAATCGGTTTAGTGAGATCAATACTCCACTTTACAATATATTAGTTTAGGCTATACTAGACTTTTAAAATAAGTTATGCAAGTCACTCAACTTTATGTATAATGTAACTAGTATAATGCAATGTTTTAGGTTATTATGACATCTTAAGTTGGTTATTTAGGTCATTGTGTACAATAACAAAATAGTTGATGGAAATGAATTGTTCTGGTATTCTGATAATATGCATCCTGCTGATAACCACTTGAGATTTAATACGGTAAAGAGAGGAAATTAAGGCTTGTGACTACTATTTCTAATACAGTGCTGAACTGTGGGCATCAGTTAAATGCTTATAGTTCAAAAGTGTGATGGGTAGAAGTGAGTTCTTTTCTTTATGACCTTACCTAATTCGACAAAATTTATTTAAGTTATCCGACCTGATAAACTTACACCGTAGAAACAAAGGTAGATTGAAAAATTACGACACCTTTAAAAAAGATTTTTGGTTGCACCACTACATACTTGTGCATATGTATATACGTATGTACACGTAGATGCCTAGATACATATGTGAGCATGTATATAGATTAAAGCCAAATCAAACCAGACTAGAATTATTACTAGGTTTCAATTCAACGGCGGATCAAGCAAAGTCGCCGGGCCATTTTACACTTGGGCCAGAAAATAGAGAACCTAGAGGTGCACAAAAATAAGGTTGGGAAGTGGGAAATAAATCCGGTTTTGAACCCAAACCGAACCGAACCCAATGTTGAAACTAGTTAGGTTGAACCCGAATCATAGAGTTGAAATCGGTTTGTGACCCTATACTTTGAAACCGGTAAGCCTGGTTCCAAACCAGTCAAACCCGATCATTTCCTCTTCAAAAACCGGTGCCAACCGCATACACTTTACCCAAAAACAGATTTTGACGAACGCTGACCCAACTAGACCGGTTATACCCGAACTGATTTGGACCCCGAATCCGATTTGAGAACCTAGACCTCTATGTTTCTTACTATAAACTAGTGGGATTCACCGTATTTTGCGATGGGATTTCGGTCGTTATCTGTTCGGTGCATGATACGATACAAACACTTCGTATAGCAATCAACACCAGTTTTACATCGATCGAAAATCACAAAAACGTATTTAAAATTAAATAGTAAATTAAATATTTTAAAAACTTTTAAATAATACAAAATAAAATAATAATATAAATATTACTAAAAATATATAAATACTTAAAAAATCATTTACTATTCATGGAAGTTTCTTTTAAATATTTTTAATTTACAATATTTTTATTTTAATTTACTTAATAATAATAATATATGAAATTCTTTTTAATATATAATATATATACACACACTTAAGAAAATTCGTTTGCTATTCATTTCACTTCGAACTTTTAAATTAAAAATACAAGTGACACTAACTTTTTTTTTAAATAGCGTAAAGTATAGAAATTGGTAGATGTTAAATTGTCATCTTTAAATAAACTGCCACTAAATTCCTATTTCTAAAGTATAATACATTATTATTGTTTAGACAAAGACACCGCCCTTCTTATGGCAAGTTCGAGGTTGGTACGGAAGAAGAAAATGAAAGAAGATAATAATAAGGTATTCTAAAATACCTTTTTCAAAAATAACAAAGTTTACATCTTTTTTTTTGTTAAAAGAATTAAATCTAGAGAAATAGTTGTATCAACCAAACCAGAGTTAAATGTCATTTTAGTCCTTGTGGTTTTGGGCATTTTGCCAGTTTAGTCTAAAGGTTTCATTTTTAACATCTGGATCCAAAAATGTTTCGTCGTTGCCATTTTGGTCCAACTGACTTAACTCCATCCATATGTGTTAAGTCTGTCAAGGACATTTTAGTCATTTCATTTTTCTTTTAATTAACCATTTATTCTTTATTGTTTATTTCTCTCTTCTTCACCCCCTTCACCAATAAACCATTAATCTCTGCAACCCCCCCCTCTCTCTCTATACCTCAAGGCAGAGGTGCTTATTCTTAACTTAAGTTTGTTCTCTTCTCCACCCGACCACCGCCAGCCTCTACAGCCTCCACCCTACCACCACCAGCCATCACTGCCTCCATCCCCCCACCTGCCATCGCTAGCCACCATCGCTACCCACTTGCCACCACAGTGAACCCAACCACCCGACAACACAACCTGCACCACCATCAGCACCCTTGTCACACCCCAACCAATGGCGGAAACATCGGGATGAGACGAAGTGTGAAGATTGCTCGAGACATCATAACACTATTTGTGACAATATTTAAATAATTCCAATTTCATTCCATAAGTAAGCTTATCAACATTACAAGAATTCCAAATAACAACAAGTTCAAAAGAAGTACATAATATCATATTCAAAATTTATACAACACTTTAAACCTAAACGTCTAAATGTGTATCTAGGCATCAACGCTACTTCATTTCATCGTCATCAACCTGTAACATGTTTAAAATAAAAGTCAATGCAAAAGCAAAGGCGAGTATACAAGTTTAAGCATATGTATAAGCATAAAAGTGTTTAAAACGAATCCACATGGCAACTTTGTTAATACAAGATCTAGCATGGCATGCAATATTTCTAGCCAAACCAATGTTTACGCAAGATGTTTAATACATTCAACATGACCCGAGTATAAAGGGGGCGGTGCGTTACTCCTATAGCGCTATACATGTCAAATGGAGGCTTGTGAAGCTAATGACTAAAACATATTACATAAGTATCACCCACGTAAGCATCAAGTATTATAGCATAGTATTCATGTATAAGGATTGTTTTGTGTATTGCAAAAGTATAAGTGTAAGTGTGTTTGAATAAGGTAACATGTTACACCCCAAAAGTGATAAAAGTAAAAGGGGGAAAATTCGAGTATACTCACAAGGGTTGCATATGCTTTCCAATTATCCAATTATTGACGAGTTGATAAGGTTAAAAGATTGAATATGTAAGGGTTTGAGTTCAAGTATGCTTAGAGTCAAGATTCGGTGTTTAAAACAACATAAAAATAAGATATGAGAATAACATGTGAAAATAATTATCTTCAACACTTAACACTTGTATGACACTTGGTAACCACAAGGGTTATGATAATGTTTTCATGAGTTGAACACCCATAAGAATCATACTTGGTGTTCTAGGTTTTTAGATGATATTCTACTTACTTTAACATATAAACACAAGTTTATCATTAAAGGTTCAAATGAGTGTATATACGTATATAGGTTAAGTATTTTATTAGGTCCAATGATTCAAGTAGGAGGTAGAGGATTAAATCCCCATTTAGGCACCTCACGTTTATCATATAAGTCATGTATGGGGTAGGAAGAACAAGCTTCCATTTAGGAACCCCTTGTATGTTCACCACTACACTTGATGTAAAAACAACCAAGGAGGGTCAAGAACTAAGGTATGTATAATAATATAACAAGTCATACTAAGAGAAATCATCAAACCATGTGAGGATTTTATGTTGGAACAACCCAAGTTGCTCCATAATCACTCTACATCAAAGCACAAGCTTGAACATGATTTGTGGGTTAAAACCCTAAACAAAACAGAAAGTATTTGAGGTTTTCACCTCTGATTTAACATGTCTCAACCTTGTTTTTAAGCCTAACCAACCATGGAAGAGGTTGTAAGCATTGGGACATAGGTATGAGATGTGTTTGACACAAGTTGTATAAGTTTAAGTAAACTTTGAGGAACATAAATCAAAAACAGAAAGTTTTGGTCCTTTTTAGGGCAATTCCAAGCATGATTTCTCCAAGGAAAAACCAAGGAATCAAACCCAAGGATGTACTAAAGAAGTAGAAGAAAGAATCAAGTGATTTGGACTCAAAACAAGCAAGTTACACTCCTTTTTGTAGGTGGGTATAAATCTGTCCAAAATGCAGATTTGCAGCTGAATGAGAGGGTATTTGTGGAGTGTAATGAGTTGTGAAAGTGTAAAAAGGGTTGGAGAGGGTGTGTATTTATAGTGGAAGAGTTTAGAGTTGATTGGAGGTGATTAGAGGTGGATTAGAGGTGATTGGGTGAGGTTGGAAAGTTGGATTTCGTGCAAGAAACACACATTCTGCCGAAACAAGGCAGTCGCGTAGCGCTAGCACTAAGGCCTTAGTGCTCGCGCTACACCACTGCCTAGCTTCTGAAATTTAAGTTTCAAAAATGACTTTTAGGCCCCTGTAGTTTATAATTTAGGGTTTTTAGGTGTTTTTGGGACTTTTAAGGACCATTCTTGCCATAAAAGCATATTTTAAGGTAAGTTCAAGCACGAGAAGTATAAACCAAGTATAATTGAGTGTAATGCATCAATATCAAGTGTCGTTTACGTTCAAAACACGTTTTGGGCATAAGTTTCATGTATTTACAAATTTAGCACATTGTTTCCAAAAATTACGATTTAGTACCAATTGTTCCACGAAATTGAATGTATGAGACTATATAAAGTATGTGTATCATGTAATTAACAAAATACGAGTTTAAATCATAATCCAAGTCTCTGATTTTACAACGTTTTTAAATAAAAGGACGATTACAAGACTTACGAAGTTTCCCAAAAATAGTTTTACAAACGATGGTTACTAAATATAGAAAGTATGAAAACGCGGGGCGTTACAGTCTCCCCTCCTTTAGGAAATTTCGTCCCGAAATTTATTCAAGAGGTAGACTTGAAGAGTTTTAGTAAAAATTTGAGACTTGAAAATTTCGAAATATTTTGAAAGGCACAAAACTTTGACAAGGTAATTTGTGAGTGGGTTTATTGCTTTAAATACTTTGAGGTGTCTGACATATTTGAAAACATGTAGGTGCGTATACAGGTGAAGTGAGTCTGACAACCTTGAGTAATTTAAATTGGTGACGTATTTAAAAGGTGACGTATTAAGAAAGAAGACGTTGACAAACGTTTTGTATTTTGATGGGACGTGGTGACGAAATCGCATTTGTAGAAAGTTGTTTATTGCGTGAAACGAGAAGGTTTGGTACTTTAGGTAAAGCATTAAAGGTATGCTAAGTATAGTTACACAAGTGTCCAGAATAGGAAGACTATTTTATAGGTGACGTGGCAAGTTAGGACCGGAATGTTTAAACAAGCTTAATGGCGAACGAGGTTTGTAGTAAGTAAAAGGATAAGGAGAATAATACTAGTATAGAATGAACGAATGACTCTTAAAGAGTACACGTATGAGAATGGCATAAGTGTTGGATTGATGAACGTAGTGTGTTAAGGATGAAGTCTCGTCATGGATAATCGGATATAATGCGTTTGTGAGTTGTGTGAAGTTGTATTAGGTCCAAAGGTCCGTAAAACACTGAATTTCTCATGGCACGTTTTACGAAATTTGGTAACATGGTGAAAACACTTATATATAGGAAGTACCAGCGGCGTATCCACCATGTTTTGACCATATTACGTCCGTTCCGTATACGGTGTCATGTTACGTCCCGTGTCTTACCATACACAGTAGTACACTCTATGGTTCTCATACGCCTATCACTATAATCCCGTGTGCACCCGTGATTATATTGATTGTCGCCTGATCCGCATAGCTTGTACTAGTTGTGTATGAATTAGGGTATCCATAATTTAAAAATTAAGAATGTGCACGTGTAAGAATGTAGTATGTAAGCAAGTCCATGCTTAAGTATGTATGGGACCCACGCAAGCGAATCACTCGGATTACGTTCGCGTATGGGTACGAATGTATGGATCGTGATTATGAATGAAAGTGTGAGCATAAGTATAAGTTTAAGTATGAATAAGCACGCAAGTATGTGCATCGACATAACACGTACGAGTAGTATGTGTATATGTATAAGCACGCAACGTATGAGTATAAGTGAAATCATGAAACTTATGAGTATAAGTAAAAACATGAAACGTATGAGTATAAGTAAAGCATGAAACGTGTGAGTATGGGTAAAAACATGGAACGTAAATTAAAAACATGAAACATATGAGTATAAGTAAAAACATGAAACGTATGAGTATAAGTAAAACATGAAACGTGTGAGTATGGGTAAAAACATGGAACGTAAATTAAAAACATGAAACATATGAGTATAAGTAAAAACATGAAACGTATGAGTATGGGTATGGATACGATTATAAGTATAAAATGTATTGTTATGAATACGAGTGTGAGTGTGAGTACGAATACTAATGATTGCGTATATAGTATTAATTGAAGCATACCAAAGTTAAGCAAGTAAAAGTGTTCAAGAGGTTGAGCATGTAATTACGAACGATATAAATGAAATTGCCGCGATGCAACGACTAAAACGTGTATGATAATATGCGTGTATAGTTGTTTAAACAAAACGTTGAGTTTATCGTATCCAAATTTAGATTGAGCTTAGTTTGAAATATAGCACATAATTGCATATGTAAAAGGATATAAGGTACTCATTGGTTAACCATAATGCGTTTTGTAAAGAATGGAAGTGCTACTTTTGTTTTAAAAGAGTTTACGTAATCCGAAGATGGTCGGTCTCCAAGAAGTCTTCTTGCCCACGTGTTTTGTAAATTGGTGTAAGAAGGTTTTCAATCAGGAGTAATTTCATTTCATTAGACAAGAAGTTATGCATTTAGGAGGTTCTTGTGAAAACGAGGATCCTTTAGAAAAGAATTTTTTTTTTTTTTTTTTTTTTTTTTTTTTTTTTTTTTTTTGCAAAAGGACTTTGTGATTGTTAAAAGTTCTAACAAATGATTTGTTGATGTGAAAATAATCTTTGGTAAAACGATCATATAACATCCATAAGATCTTATAGGTGTAAAAGAAAGGTTGGTTTGATCCTCCGATTGAGAATGAAAATCTTTAGTTTGGTGATATATATCATGAGTGCGTTTTAGTGATTGAGTCGAATGTGAAGTTCATGGGCAAAAGATTCCTTGGACCGATTAAGTTGATAGGTAGCATTTCGTAAGGTTTGGAGATTTGTGTAGTAAATCGTTTAAGAATCCGTGTATACGAGTTAAGTAAAGGAAAGATAGGTGGTAGGATAGAAAGTATGCTTGATAAAACAATGTATTTCGAAATCGTATACGTATGTACTTTGAATTATGATAAATAATTTAGGTATAAAACATGATCGAGTTTGCATAATAAGATATTTTGGAGAGACGTTTTGGTAACGATCACCTAGGTAAGGGAATCACCCCTAACTCGTTGGTGAGTTCGTGTTAAGAAAAAAGGGAGTGGAGTTAGTCGTCAAGGTAAGGACATCACTCCTATCTCGATGACATGTCACCACTTATCGTTATAAGGAATATGAATTTAAATAATACGAAATCATGCATATGTATAGGTGTATAGAAATGATTTAATATGTTGTGTGTGTGTGTGACGAGAAAATACCGAAAGTAATTTCGTATTTGAAAGATTGTATCGTATAAAATGAATAATATAACGTATGTTTGATTAAAATTTAGGATGGTTCCAAAGCGGAACGTTGACTAACCAAAGCGGTCGAAAAGTCTTTCGAATTTGAGGAGCATGCTTTGGCCTAATAGGTGAAATACTCTCGCCGACAAGTCGGTTAACGGTATTTACCCTTCCGGTTACTACACGTCCCCAATTCAATTGAAATTTCGAGACTTGGCGGGATTAGTGAAAATCATGGAGTGGAACTAGTCGACAAGGTGCGGGTTTCACTCCTAACTTGGCGATTTAGTATCCCAAGTGTGGTTGGTACTCGTCGGGTCAAAATTTAATTTTAACACTTTGACGAGGGTCCACTAGAATTTGAGTTTGAATTTCTCCATCAAGGTGAGGATGTCACTCCTAACTTGATGGTGAATTTCGTGTAAAAAGAAAAGTAGAAAGATTGAGAGTCATTCACCAAATTGTGGGTTTCACGCCTATTTTGGTGAAGTCGTCTCGTTTGTGTATTACGAGTGGTTTGTGAATCTTAGAATACTCGAGTAAAATGACGTATTCTCAAAATAATAATAAGTGTAGGCACATAAAGCACCTCAAGAAAGTAACACGTAAAAGGCATTTCAAAATGGCACATAAATAATGACATATTAAAACAAATGTGAACACATATTAAAACATGTATAATAACATAAGAATAGCATGCCAAGTATGATCCCTAAGGATAAAATGTCATATATGTTCAAAAGGCTCAAAGAGAATGTATAAGAAACACATAAAGTGGCATGCGTGTAGTTTCAAGTAAAGCATAGGAATAAGGCTCTAAACTATAGACTAGGTAAAAGCATGGCAATTCTACCTAATTCCCTATAGTTATGGCTCTGATACCAATCTGTCACACCCCAACCAATGGCGGAAACATCGGGATGAGACGAAGTGTGAAGATTGCTCGAGACATCATAACACTATTTGTGACAATATTTAAATAATTCCAATTTCATTCCATAAGTAAGCTTATCAACATTACAAGAATTCCAAATAACAACAAGTTCAAAAGAAGTACATAATATCATATTCAAAATTTATACAACACTTTAAACCTAAACGTCTAAATGTGTATCTAGGCATCAACGCTACTTCATTTCATCGTCATCAACCTGTAACATGTTTAAAATAAAAGTCAATGCAAAAGCAAAGGCGAGTATACAAGTTTAAGCATATGTATAAGCATAAAAGTGTTTAAAACGAATCCACATGGCAACTTTGTTAATACAAGATCTAGCATGGCATGCAATATTTCTAGCCAAACCAATGTTTACGCAAGATGTTTAATACATTCAACATGACCCGAGTATAAAGGGGGCGGTGCGTTACTCCTATAGCGCTATACATGTCAAATGGAGGCTTGTGAAGCTAATGACTAAAACATATTACATAAGTATCACCCACGTAAGCATCAAGTATTATAGCATAGTATTCATGTATAAGGATTGTTTTGTGTATTGCAAAAGTATAAGTGTAAGTGTGTTTGAATAAGGTAACATGTTACACCCCAAAAGTGATAAAAGTAAAAGGGGGAAAATTCGAGTATACTCACAAGGGTTGCATATGCTTTCCAATTATCCAATTATTGACGAGTTGATAAGGTTAAAAGATTGAATGTGTAAGGGTTTGAGTTCAAGTATGCTTAGAGTCAAGATTCGGTGTTTAAAACAACATAAAAATAAGATATGAGAATAACATGTGAAAATAATTATCTTCAACACTTAACACTTGTATGACACTTGGTAACCACAAGGGTTATGATAATGTTTTCATGAGTTGAACACCCATAAGAATCATACTTGGTGTTCTAGGTTTTTAGATGATATTCTACTTACTTTAACATATAAACACAAGTTTATCATTAAAGGTTCGAATGAGTGTATATACGTATATAGGTTAAGTATTTTATTAGGTCCAATGATTCAAGTAGGAGGTAGAGGATTAAATCCCCATTTAGGCACCTCACGTTTATCATATAAGTCATGTATGGGGTAGGAAGAACAAGCTTCCATTTAGGAACCCCTTGTATGTTCACCACTACACTTGATGTAAAAACAACCAAGGAGGGTCAAGAACTAAGGTATGTATAATAATATAACAAGTCATACTAAGAGAAATCATCAAACCATGTGAGGATTTTATGTTGGAACAACCCAAGTTGCTCCATAATCACTCTACATCAAAGCACAAGCTTGAACATGATTTGTGGGTTAAAACCCTAAACAAAACAGAAAGTATTTGAGGTTTTCACCTCTGATTTAACATGTCTCAACCTTGTTTTTAAGCCTAACCAACCATGGAAGAGGTTGTAAGCATTGGGACATAGGTATGAGATGTGTTTGACACAAGTTGTATAAGTTTAAGTAAACTTTGAGGAACATAAATCAAAAACAGAAAGTTTTGGTCCTTTTTAGGGCAATTCCAAGCATGATTTCTCCAAGGAAAAACCAAGGAATCAAACCCAAGGATGTACTAAAGAAGTAGAAGAAAGAATCAAGTGATTTGGACTCAAAACAAGCAAGTTACACTCCTTTTTGTAGGTGGGTATAAATCTGTCCAAAATGCAGATTTGCAGCTGAATGAGAGGGTATTTGTGGAGTGTAATGAGTTGTGAAAGTGTAAAAAGGGTTGGAGAGGGTGTGTATTTATAGTGGAAGAGTTTAGAGTTGATTGGAGGTGATTAGAGGTGGATTAGAGGTGATTGGGTGAGGTTGGAAAGTTGGATTTCGTGCAAGAAACACACATTCTGCCGAAACAAGGCAGTCGCGTAGCGCTAGCACTAAGGCCTTAGTGCTCGCGCTACACCACTGCCTAGCTTCTGAAATTTAAGTTTCAAAAATGACTTTTAGGCCCCTGTAGTTTATAATTTAGGGTTTTTAGGTGTTTTTGGGACTTTTAAGGACCATTCTTGCCATAAAAGCATATTTTAAGGTAAGTTCAAGCACGAGAAGTATAAAACAAGTATAATTGAGTGTAATGCATCAATATCAAGTGTCGTTTACGTTCAAAACACGTTTTGGGCATAAGTTTCATGTATTTACAAATTTAGCACATTGTTTCCAAAAATTACGATTTAGTACCAATTGTTCCACGAAATTGAATGTATGAGACTATATAAAGTATGTGTATCATGTAATTAACAAAATACGAGTTTAAATCATAATCCAAGTCTCTGATTTTACAACGTTTTTAAATAAAAGGACGATTACAAGACTTACGAAGTTTCCCAAAAATAGTTTTACAAACGATGGTTACTAAATATAGAAAGTATGAAAACGCGGGGCGTTACAACCCTAGCCTCCGACCTCCGACCTCCGACCAAGATCTTATTGTTACAGATCTTCTGAAGCTCGCCAAATTCCAAATCGACCCTACCCCCGATTTCGTCTCCAACCTCTACGCTCAACTACTCATCCACATCGGTACGTACACCCCTTTTAAACCCTTATCTTTTTTTTATATTTTTAACAACTTTCTGTTCTATTCTTCGCAGGGAAGATAGCGGGCTACTGGAATTGCAGACTTAGATCAACTGGAGAACCCTTATTTACATGTTGATTCGGTTAGAATGATGAGTTTGTTCTCTATCAGGCTAGCAAGAAAATGAACAAGCATCTGAAGCAAATGCAGACATTACAAGAGCAGGTTTTGTTTCAGTAAAACTACTATGTCCTATGGTTTACACCTGTTTGCTAGTGAACGAGTCAATTTGGTTTGTGATTTATCTTAAACGGGTCAAATTTGGAAAAATTGGTCAAAAGTGAACAGGTGAACTCAGCCAAACAGGTTGAGAAAGATGTGAAGGTCCTGAAAGCTAAGAACAGTGATGACGAGGTGTTGGACAAATCGCTTGAAGCCAGAGTATTTGAACACCAAGGCAGAGGTGCTTATTCTTAACTTAACTTCATAACCCAACCACAACTTTTGTATAGAGAGACTGGTGGTTGCAGAGATTAATGGTTTATTGGTGAAAGGGGTGAAGAAGAGAGGAATAAACAATAAAGAATAAATGCTTAATTAAAAGAAAAATGAAATGACTAAAATGCCCTTGGCAGACTTAACACATATGGACGGAGTTAAGTCAGTTGGACCAAAATGGCAACGACGAAACCTTTTTGGATCCAGATGTTAAAAATGAAACCTTTGGACTAAACTGGCAAAATGCACAAAACCACAAGGACTAAAATGGCATTTAACTCACCAAACCATGTATAAATACAAGCGAACTTTTCTTAAATCCAAGCGATCTTTTCATAAGCGTTTGCCCCGATCCAATCGGGGGATCGAATTGATTATAAAAACATGAGTTTAGTTAGTCGATTTATTTGTGAACAGGGAAAAATATTATCTAGACGAGTAAATAGATTGACCTTGAAACAACAACGATTAATTACTATTGCTATAAAAGAAGCTCGCATAGTTTATTAATATAAGCTAGCGGAATTCAACCCACGTATTGCCGCATGGATGCAATATGTTTTGATCGGTATCTATTTAGCTCGTTAATTTTTTATGGTACTGACAAATTCTACCCGTGCTCCATTGTAGGGGGGGGGGGGAGTTGGGTTTCAACAAAATGTAGATAAAAAACGTTGACGCAATGTTAAATATAACATTTCGGTCGGTATCATTCGGTTTGTTACGGCACTAATATGGTATCAGTGCTCGATATAGCAACCGAAAGGGAAAACAAAAAAAAATCCGGTATAGCACTGGTTAGTTAGCGGTACCAACACTCGCTATAACTTACAATATTAAATAGATACTTTATTGCGAATACAACTTAGAAAACCATAAAAAACGAATACTTGCAATACTACCGAAGTTGTTCGATAAATATCGGTTTGATGAATTTTTAATAATAAAAATACACAAGTTACTCTTTTGATAGACAGTGTTTATATTTATTTTATATCAACACTTTATTATGCTTCATTATTAGTACAAGATAATTAAACTTACGTGTGACTAACATGCTTCACTTATTTAGTAAAAGAAGTGCGAGAACAATCATATGGACACTAGATTTGTCGTGGGTCAATCAATCATCTGATTAATACGTATGGCATGAATTGAAGATCTCATATTATTAAACCATTATATATATTATATATACTAGATGTAAAATCTGTGTGCAAACACGGATGGTTTTTAGAAAACCATGCATACCACATTTTATTCAACGACGAATGAGTATACATTTTTTAAGGTTTAATTAAAAATAGATTATAGAAAAAGCGAACACCTTTTAAATAACATATATAGTGGGAACATCTTTTAAATAACAAATAAATAACAATCGAGCACACATTGTTCTATATTCCATGATCGTAAATCTTGAAACATCTCTTGATGCAAGATCCTTCATTGTTGGGGTATAGCGTTCCATAAATCTTTCATCTTCATTTCTTAAAATACAACATTCACCACATGATCCTACACAAAGAAATTTATAAGAAGGGTAAATATGGAATGAAAAAGATAGTTACATCGTTGAAAACTTTACTAAACTAATCATAAGCGATATGAGTAAATACAAATCGAAGCAACACTCGTTTACCTTCTCATATGTATCTGTGCTGGGGTATTTGTAAAGACACCAACTTCGCCCGTTAGAAGCTCCCATAGCACTATCGCGAAACTGAATACAACAGTCTGCACCCTCGCCACTCCAAAATCAACAACTTTCACAACCCATCCAATAAGATTAAATTAAAAATAAAAGACAACAATAAAACATGAGACCTATATCATGCTAACCAATGGATAAAAACATTATAATTCAGACAACCGCAACGCAACTAATAATCCCATTTTTACAACAAAAAAGGATTGTTTGTATCAAGAGAGATAGGTGATTTTGTTTCGAGCTTTTTTACTCAATAAAGTAAGGAAACACACCCAAAACTTTGCATTTGTCTGATTGATAGTACCCACAGGCATTTGGTAGCTAATTCAATCTTAGCCAATGAAAGACCACCGAATTTGGCAATCTCACAGTCATTAGGGCATTTTTCATCACTTTTCAGGGTTTCTTTATCTTACTTAACACACTGATTAATAAAAGTAGGACAAACGTGGTATCTTTTTTGAAGGTCTTCAATGTCTCTCCTTATCATATCTTCTCTAAAATCCGCCTTCAACAACAAAAATAAAATATTAAGGCATATACACAGATGGGAAAAAAGAGAATCGAACTCGCGTCCCTTGAGTGTCCACACAAAAAAATATGAGTAAATTACAAATTTTGTCCTTTATGTTTACACCAAATTGCAGGCAGTGTCCTTTATCTTTAAAATTGACGAGTTTTGTCCTTAATGTTTCAAAATCTTGCACGGTATGTCCTTTGAGCCTAACTTAGTTTATTTTTTTGGTTAAATCTGGTCATGCACATGAGGACATTATTGTCATTATATCTTTCTAGGGACTAGTGTGTAAATAATTAATATTCAAGAATTATTTTGTAAAAAAAAACATATAAATAAAAAAAATAAGAAAAGCTGAAACTCATTTTCTATCTCTCCCTTCTCTCTATAAACTGACATCTCACTCTCTCTCTAATGAACTGGATCGAACCCTTCATCTCCATCTCACCCTTCATCTCCAACTGCACCAATCTCCAATCACTAGACCTCTCCAACAACTCACTCACCGGCCCAATCCCGACTGAACTCCAGTACCTCGTCAACCTCGCCGTACTAAAACTCTCATCAAACCACATCTCCGGCACAATCCCGCTGTCGATCATGTGTGTGTGCCTTAATGTTATCGATTTACATGATAATGATCTAAATCGAACGATTCCGACTCAGGTGGGTTCATTGGTGCGGTTGTTGGTTTTTGATGTGTCGAATAATAAGTTGTCGGGTCCGATTCCGGTGAGCTTGGGGAACCGGACGGGGCAGATGAAAAGTAAAAGGTTATCGGTGGTGGCGATTGTGGGAATTGGGTTGGGGAGTGGGTTGGTGAGTTCGATTTTGAGTTTTACGGTGGTCATCAAGAGGTCCGAATTAATGAATGAGGGTAGTAGTCCGAGTTTTGCGCATAATCAGATCTGATTTGCACCATTTTAAACTATATAATGAAACATATCTGAATTGATTTACCCTAAAACTATATAATTATAGGACTGGAGATCAAAAAGTGTGTTTGTTTGGTTCGGTGCAAATCAGATCTGTTTTCAAACACTGTTGTAGCTTGATTTTGATTGGGATGAAGGGTGGTGGCGGTGGTATTTGGTGGAGGTGGAGGTGGAGGGTGGGTATTGATTTCTATATAAATATACTAGGTTAGAACCCCGTGTATTACACGGGGTTAAATCAATAAAATATTAAATTATTAAATAAGCAAAAAGAAAAAAAAAAGAATAGAAACACTGAAAAATGAAATACTGATAAAAAAAAATATTCTTTAAGTAAATATTCTAAAGAACAATAATAAATAGTTAAGAAACTTTCTCGTTAACTGACTCGGCGGGGAATTCATTCTCTTACTCATTGCCAACCGGTTCTTGCCCTGCCTTGGCATAAACATGCTAACTTTCCTTAAGACGGTTTTTGGAACATCCCTATCCTTCGATCGATACTGCCGACATTACTCGTTATGAGTCGAGGATTGGTATCAAATGACTTCACTTGAGACATAACTTCACTTGAGACATAACTTCTTCCGATAACTAAGCTTCAAGTCTTAGCTATCCGAAATAAAATAGAATAAGGGAATACTATCGATATTTCTTATTTTAAAATATTTACCTTAATTTTCGACCTCTAAACATATATGTTACACTAACCAATATTTTTTTGTTAGATTAGGTCTGCTAAATCTTCGTACAAAATCAACTTTTACGATTTATAACTTATAATTATATTTTTTTTATTTAAACCTTACCAAAAATAGATTTTACGAAAGTGTTTTTATATTAGATTTATAATGATGATTATATCTTTAAATTACTTTACCAATTTAAACATGGTTATTCGTTGTTTATAAAAAATGTAAATAAACAGTTTTCTTATTACTAAATCCGTCCATATAATACACAAGACCATAACCTATTATTTAAGAAAATGACCAAAAAAAATTAAGAACCTAACTATATATACAATTTCTTAAATTAAACTTTAAACTAACAAATAATAAATGAAAAATCTAAAATTGATTATGCCCAGTGCAATCTTTTAAAATTAATCAAATTTAAAAATTTATATTCAAAAAATGAAACGTAAGATGTTTGTTGAAAAAAAGGTATAAAGGTATTAAATTTAATATTTTATATTTGAAAAAAACATAATAGATTTGGTGAAAAATACTAAAAGGTGAAGGATAGAGTTTATGAAAGAGATGTAAATAATGAGAAATATTTGGCATATTTTGAGGAATGAGATATATCTAACATATTTTGAGAAATAAAATAACAAAAACTAATTATGATATAAGTGGGAAACACAATTAGGCCGGAGGGTGTGGGGGCGCCACCCCCGCCATGTCACACGCTATAGCGCCCTCCACCCACACCCAGCGAATTATGGAGGGGCGCCATACAAGTCGCGCTAACATGGTAACGATAGGGAATCACGTGGATCGAGGTCTGCTGTACCTTTTTGACCTTTCAAACTCACTTTTTAAAAAAGAAATTAATTTTTCTTTTTCAAGCGGTCACTTTTTCAAATTAATTTCCCCACTCAAAAGTAAATGTAAAAATAAAAAATAATTAGGTAATGATGACGGGGCTCCATCCCACACCCTGCAAATTAAAAGGGGGGGTTATAAAGCCCCCTGGCTGACGTGGCGTCTAGGTGTCGCTGAGGTGTCCTTTATAACCCCCAAGGGGCTCCATCCCACACCCTCTAGCCTTAGAGAGTGCCTAAGAGGCTGACATGTGTCCTCATTAGAGTTTCTTTTATTATATGTACTAGGTTATCTACCCATGTGATACACGGGTTGAACAATTTATTTGTGATAATGAATAAAAATTAACAAAAGATATACACAAATCATTTGTGGTATAAGTTTTAAATAATTAATCTAAAATTACTAACGTTCAAAATAATAATGTTAAACCGTGTTTATCTTTATAATAAGTTAATGTTAATATTTTGTAAATATTCTATCAAACATTAAAGGTGTAATTTAAATAAGTTAATGTTATTTTTTTGTAAATATTCTATCAAAACATTAAAGGTGTAAGCTATTGGTTAAAAAACTAAGTTGTTAGCATAAAGATTAGCTACCCGTGTGATGTAAGGGTTGAACAAAGTACATATTAAAAAGTGTAGAATATTTTTTTTTGTAAATGCAACCAAATGGAGACACTTATGTAACATAACAACATAAATGAGTTAATACAAAGATGATGTATGTTGGTAAGATATAGTTCATGAATAATAATGGGTATGGGAATTTATGTACGGGCTCACTTATTGTAACTCAAATCAAGAGATTTGTTTAAGATCTTTTTGACACATCATTAGGTAATACTATGTTAATAAAAAAACAAAAGTATAATGAAAAGGAGTGAAATGAACATCCACAATGAAACATACAGGTGTGCTTAGACACTTTGGCTGGCTCCACTTACTTATCTGGTGTGCATGGACAATTCAAACCTAGGGTGTTTCAAGTAAAATACCTGCACATTTGAAGTCAAATTAGGTACATCTACATGGCTAGAGAGACAATAAGTACCTGTAACACCTTTAACGGCTAGAAGTTTTAACATCGTTTTGCCCATTTTCAGTTAGGTATCTGCACAAACCATGTAGTGAACATCAACATTATAACAAAGACATCCCACCGAACCAGGTTTGGTAAACTAAATACATAAACTCCATAAAATTTGGACACCATAACTAATTATATTCCATCCATCATGTTTTTAATTGACCTATATTTTAATAGAAAACTATTCCTGATTCAGTTACACCTGAACTTGAATTGCTTTTTTATGTAATAAATATGTTACTCGCCAGCCTAATTACGTTTAAATATGGTCTATTTTTTTCGAGACTTCAGAGAAGTCACCTTGATAAAGAAATAAACTTTTATACTTCTTCAAAGGACCATTAAGGTTGTAATTCAAGCTTCCTTCAATGTCATGGATCATTCTATAATGTAACAACATTCGATATGATCTTGTTTCTCTTGAATTCCTACTTCCAATCACGCCTTAGATGTTAAACGTGTTCTGAAGTCATGTTGCAAAAATTTGCCATAGTAGAATAAGCCTATTGCCTAATGTGCGCACCAGAATAGTTTGATATTACAAAATAGACAAACAAAAAAGATAAGTTGTAAGGATTCAAGCTCAATTAATAAATTAATAAATTCAATTATATGTTGGGTAAATTGAAACAGTGACAATCCTTTTAGTTTATAAAGGAGATTAAACAACTAATGTGTCATCTACTTTTTAACATATAATGATTATAATTAATATATAAAATAACAAAATACTGGTAAAAAATAAGATGAATATATAATATCATATTGAAACTTGCCTTGCTAACTTGGCATAGTATAGTAATAAAGCTTTGTTTTTGTTCGGCCCTTACAGAACATGAAAGCACAAATGTTATAAAACACCACCAAAGATACCCATGCTCACCATTCATGGAATCATTTGGTAAATGAAAATCATAAATGATAGCCATCTAAAATGTTACAAATGCGGCCTACCTTCGCTGTAGCTTTCACTACGCGAAAAAGCAATTTGGTTTTACTATAAAGGATTAGTAGAAATATTTAAAAAGATAAGAATAATCTCATCGATTATATTAGTAAAAATAAATTCTTAAAAAAAAACATATTATGGAAATGAGAGTTTAACCCACATGTCATGGAAATCTTTCTATAGCACATAAACAATATCTCACATTCTCACCAAACTATTTTTGCAATTTACCATTTCTCTTTAAAAAGCCATAAAAGGGCACATAGCCACACATTAACTTGTTGATTCTCATATTTTTCAGCTATGAAATTAGAAAAAAATTATAATATTTTCTTCATTTTAAAATTCAATCTAACACCCATTATATATTCTACGTCCAAATAAGCGTTAATTAGACATTTGTATATGCATGTGTTGAATCATCTGTTCATCGGCAAAATAAAGTCCATCTAAAAAGTTCTTGATTGAGTAATTTTATCCAACAGTTGATAATCACAAAAAAAGACAATCGGTATCTAAAACAACACCAAGAACTACCGACATAACTTCACAATAAAGGAAAAGTTAGGTCAGGACTTACATCGAACACCTTGAGTGCAACTTCCCATCTATGAAAACACACATACCAAACCCCACCAAATCAGTTACAACAACGGAAATTTAGCGACATGGCCTCCACTTCATCATCCTCACTACCATTGGTAATTTAAAAACTCAAACCCTAAAAACAAAGTAAGATTAGACAAATTATAAACTTTTGATAAGCAAAGACATACTGGATTACGACATACGAACTCACCTTTGATAGCCTATCAAACTAAAAGAAAATGGATTTACATAAGATGGAGGAGCTGGATCAGATTTGGATGCTTGTCGCCATTATGGTTCAAGATGAATAGAGAAAGAAAGTAGCGAAAAAGATTGTGGCGTCTTCAATCTTGTGGCGTCTCCATGTGAAGATTGTGTTTAGGGCTCAATTTGAGGAAACAAAATACAGAGAGAAAGTAGGAGAAGAAGTTATATCATGATATGGGTCCGGTTAAAGTAAAAATGGATCCAATCAATTGAGCGGGAAACCCACCAAAAGCATGTCTAAGAATTTGACACCTGTCTCACCAAAAGTTTTATTTATTAGATATAGAAGATAGATAGATATAAAGATAAAGATAGATGATTAAAAAGATAAGAGGTTAAAAACTAAAGACTTCTTTTAAAATATTTTGTTATAAATAAATTGCTATTTACTCCTCGTTCTAGCAAAAATTTTATCCTAACTAAAACTAAATTTTAAAGCTAAAAGCTTGAAAAAATAAATAAAGAAAGATAGAATTTTTTTGAAAACGTACTTAGAAGATAGTTTTAGATTTATAAAATTATAGAATAATTAATTAGAAGATATTTAAACTAAATGATAATTATCTATAGAGTACATGACTTAATACGATGACAAGTGTCCCAAACATGGTTTCTTTTATTATATGTATAGATATATATATAGTTATAAAAATAATAATATTTTTTAAAATTATTTTGTTTTTTAATAGTACTAAATACATAGGGTAAAAAGACTAAAATAACCCTGGGTGACTAGATTTAACCAAAAAAATAAACTGTGTTAGGCCTAAAGGACGTAACATGCAGGATTTTGAAACGTTAAGGACAAAACTCATCAAATTTAAAGACAAAGGACACCGTCTGCAATTTGGTACAAACACAAAACTTGTAATTTACTAAAAAAATATTAAACCACTCCACCACTTAAAAAAACCAATCAAAGCTATTGGAAGTCTTTAAATAAAAACTCAAAAGAAGGATAATTAAATGAAATTAATCTACAATGTATATCCAATATATTTGACAACAGTTCAAATCACATTATGCATTAAATGGCATATTTTCACTCTCATAGGACCATATAACATCCCATAAAGTTACCCTTCAAAACATGATATAATTTCTTTTGTTTTCTCTAGTGAAGAAACACGGAACTAATTAAGGGAATAATCAGTTTGGTTTATGTTCCTTTCATAGTGGTTAATCTTCTGTGGTTTCCTGAGCTCCTTAATGATCGGATTATCCTGCAAAACAGAACACCGTTACTCGTTAAGAGGGGAATGTGGGGGTTTCCCTCTTAACCGGGCTCCGGCGTGAGAATAAGCGACTGCTTTGGGGAGATAATTAAGTATTGAGAGTGAGAGTCGAGGGAATGGAATGTTTAACCTGTGAAGTGAGGTCTCTATTTATAGCCGGAGAGGTGTAAGAGGATATGGGCTGATGGGCCTTGGGCCTGGAGGCGACAACATGGAGGATATGCTCCTTGTCTCACTGGTGTCGACCGTTAGCGGCTTCTAGGAGCTTTCTGGAGCTGGCGCAATGTGATTGGAGCCACGTGTCACTGTTGTCGGCCTGGCCGCCCTCCTGCCATCAGCAGGTAAGTGGAGATCGTGGGGCAGTTGTCTCTGCCCTATGATTGGTGCCATGTAGGCGTCCTTGAGTACTTTCTGTCTCCTGCATGTCAGACGATCGTGGAGCACGATTGAGCAGGGCCAGAAGGACGCTGATTGGTTCTTTACTTGTACCTTGTGTACTATCTGAAACAGCCTTGCGCCGTTGTCACGCACTATTCTTACTGGACACGTAATGACCCCGCGCGTGGTATGTGCTACTGCATGCTCTTTCAGAATGCTAAGTGTTGTTATTGGAGTTTCTTATCATCTAGGCCTCGCGTCGGGTTACACAGACGTGCTGTAGCCCGCGCGATGTTGACAAATAAGGAAATTGCTGAAGTAAGGAGTATGGTCCAGCGCGACCTTGCAGGAGGGTTGCGCAGCTTTTGGGGACCATACCCCTTCAAGTCCCCCCAGTCCAGTGCTGCACCATGCGCGAGGCAAGTGGTTGGAGCTCTGGACTTAGAAAAATAAGGTTGTAGAAAATGCTTCTTTGACTTGGGTAGACGGCGCGCGTGTAACCTTTGTTGGTTACTACGGCGCGGCTACCAGGTTTGGCTCTAGGTTTGTTGTTATCCTCTAGATGAAATTTGTAATGGTTTTGGGCGGGAAAATCTTCGAAATTTGAACTCTGACAGGTTGGTGAGAAACGTCGTTGATGGTGACGTTTGAGTTGACCACTTACACGGCTGTCATCAAGTTGTCTCTGACGGTTGGTCATTCCGTCAGGAGAGTGAGTTCCACGCGCGCGTGGTAACCGTCACTCCGGGATTTTCGCCATACGTGTCATCTTCTGATTGGTCACGTGCGCGGCGATCCCGGCACGTTTACCCATCGCATTAAATGCGATGGGTATATATATCTGATGAGACGGAGAGAAGAAACCACTTCTCTTCTTCTGTTGCACTCTTTTCCTATTCTGCTCTTAAATTCCTTTGAATCTTCAAGAGTTTGAAGAACATCGTAGTAGATCTTCAAGTCTGTTTCCAGAATATTCAAGGCTTCTTTGTCGATTATTAATGGCTGAAGAACATCACGAAGATAATCCCGGAGAAGAAGGCCCTGTTCCCGTTCTCCGGTGGGATTTAGGGTTGTTTGAGCAGATCGTTCGTAGTTTCCGGTTTCCACCGGAGTGGGATGCCAAATATCCCGGTCAACATCAGACCGCCGCCGATGCACTGCCGGGTTATATCACCTTATTTGAAGATTTCTTCCACCAGGGCAATTTCCGGTTGCCGGCGACGAACTTCCTGGCCCATATTCTTCAGTTTTATGGTTTTCACATCTCACAGCTGAGTCCACCGGGGATGGTTAGGGTTCGTCACTTTGAGTTCTTGTGTCGGTCTCATGGTATCGAGCCGACGGTTGAGAAGTTTAGGGTATTCTATCAGCTTATCCGGAATATGGGCTTCTTCTCTTTTGCCAGCCGAGGGGCTACGAAGAAGATACTCTTGAATCCTCCCAAGAGTTTCCACGACTGGAAACCCAAATTTTTCTATATTCGCGAGGAAGTGATTCCAATTGCCATGACATTTCGCGCCTGGACGGAAGCGATTGTTAAAGAAGACCTGGCGATCCCCAAGAATGACGCTTGTACAAGAAGCTTACTTCTACCCCAAACCGAGTGTTTGGAGAAAATGTCTTGGTAGCGGCGCACATGAGTGACCAGTGGCCGGCTGACAGCAAGGACGTTCTGGTCTTAAAGCTTGAAGATAAAGGTTAGTTATTTCCTCAATTCTTTTAATCTCTTCGTTTTGTAGCTTAGGCTAATCTATATATTTGCGCGTGTAGAGGTGCAACTGTACCAAGCTGCTTTCCCCACCTTTGGTGGTTCTATGGGCGTGCGCCCGCTCCAGGCTGGGGAGGAGTATTGGAATGAGCAGATTAAGGGTAATTTCATGTACCCGGTTGCTGATGCATTCGCCTCGCCGCCTACTGCAACCGAAGGTGCGCATCTACCTAAACCTCGTCCTTTGCGCTCTGTGACTTCTGCTGGGAAAGAGGTTGTCTATCTTTCCAGCGAGGAGTCTGTAGGGTCTTCGAACGGGGAGTTAAGTTCGTGGTCTAACGTCTTTGCAGGTGTGTTGCGCGGCTTGGGTATCGACCCTGAAGAGAAAAAGAAAAAACCTTTGAGGAAGAAGAAAGTAGTCAACTTAGATCCTGAGGTGACCAGCTAGGGGGATGGGAGTAGTCGCGCAACCGCTGGTGCTGCTGGTAAAGGTACTCTTTGCCTTCGTCAGAGTGACTTGAAAGATTACGTGATAATTAGTGACTCACTTGAAGGTTTGTCGCGCGCAGGCGAGAAGAAAACTGGAGCAGGTGGCTCAAAAAGCTCCGGTAGCGCGGGTTCTCTTAACCCGGATGCTGGTGCTACTCCTTCCTCTGTTGCGCATGAGGAAGAGGAAGAAGAAGAGGACGAAGAGGAGGCTGCTGAAAAGTTGATCAGCAGAAAAAGAAATAGGAGCGAGACCACAGCTGGTGTGGTAGCTGCGCCCAAGGTTGGAGGAATCCCTGTGCTCGGGAAGCAGAGCAACTTGCGTTCCCTTTACAAGTTTTCTCCTGGTTAGTCTTCCTTAATTTTCTTTGCTCTTTGTTGCCTCCTTTCTTTAATGACTTTACTTCTGCAGAAGGCTAGAAGAAGACCCCTGAGAAGGGTGTTGCTTTTATGGAGCCTTCGGGGCCGGAGCCCAAGAGGCCTAAGATTACCATCAAACATTTCCTGGCTGCTGGGGCTGAGTTTGCAAAGGGTAAACAAGCTGCTGAGCTTGAGAAAGCGAAAACTGCCGAGTTGGAAAAGGCAAAAGTTGAGGAAAATAAGAAAGCTGAGGAAGACAAGCGCCAAGCGGATGAGGCGCGCAAGAAGAAGGCTGATGAGGAGAAGCAGAAAAGAGCTGATGAGGAGGAGAAAAGGCGAGCTGAGCAGGAGAAGGTGAAAACCGCTGCCGACAAGTCCGTCAGAATTTCTACTATAGGAGGCGCGGGTTCTGGCTCAGCGGCTGGTCAGGGTGGTGCGGGAAAACATGGCGCGCCGCCGCGCTCTCCAATAGGCCCCCGGGATACTTTGGGGGATATTTATTACAAGTCTTTTACTGAAGAGAGTCGTGGTGACGCTCCGCACCAACCGCCATGGGGCTTAAAGTAAAAGGTTACCTTCCTCGAGTTCGCGCCTTGCCGCGACTGGCTGCTGAATTCTATTCTTCCTGGGGAGGCTGATCGTCAAAGGGCGCGGACCCACAGCGGGCTGTATCATGCCTACGTTGTTGGTGAAGCCAACACCCGCGCTGCTAACCAAGAAATTGTTCGCGAGTGGCGAACGATGGTTAGGGAGAGGGATGATTGGGAAAAATATCGCGATCGGATATTAAGGCGTGCTACTGACTTGGAGAAGTCGAGAGCTGCTTTTGATGAGGAGAAAACAAAATTCGAGGCTGACCGGAAGTCGGAAGAGTGGGGGCGCGAGGGCCTGAAAAGCAAGCTTCAAGCTGCTGAACAGCAGTTGGCTAAAGAAAAGGCTGAATTCAAGCGCATATGTGAGAAAGACAATGAGCACGCGTTCGTGGCTCGTAACAAGATTGTCGACCTTGAAGCCAAGGTTGCTGAGTTGACAACGAAGGTCGAGGATGCGCAAGCTGCTAAAGAGCAGGCTGAGGTTCGAGAAACTTCTTATTCCATTTATACTTTGTTTAGCATTTTAACTGACTCCTTTATCCCTTGCAGGTTAAGCTGGCTGAGGTGAAGGTGCAGCTGTCAAGTAGGGACAAGGATTTGATTGCCAAGGATGTCGAGATTGCTGAATTGAAACGTCGTCTACGAGAGCAGGTTGACAAAAGTGAATCCTTGGAGATCGATCTGGAGGCCGAAAGGTCGAAGGTTGCCTCAGCTGAAGAAGCCAGGCAGAAGGCCGAGGAGGCGCGGGCCATAAGCTCTTCCGCCTTGAATGTGGCGCAAAATAATTATGCTGAGGTCCAGAGTATTGTTGACACGCTATCCTCAGATACTGAATGGCTGCGCGGCAGGGGAATAGTTTTGGTACTGATCTCTTTTTAACTTGGGTTTTATTTACTCAGTCAGTTCCTCATTTGCTTGTTTTGATGTAGATGGCCAACTCGATTTTGAATGCTGGGGAACTGGACGGGACTGTTGCTGCTCTCATAGATGCTTCGCGCGCGGTTTGTCATCACGGAGGTTATATGGAGTGTGCGCAGCATGTCGAAGAAGTGTTTGGCCAAGAGTTTGATACCAGTCATTGTTCGGTGACCAATGAAGCTGATGCCGAATTGGCTCGTGCTGAAAATTCTTACAATCATCTAGCCTTGCCTGTAATGGACTTGGTTGCGAAGGCTCTCGAGCATGATGACTGGTGTACGCGTCTAAAGGGTATTCTTGACCCACCAGAGCATGTTGAGCTATCTGACGAAGAGGAAACGGCGGGCCATGATGGTGGTGATGAAGGCGATGGTGGTGACAAGCACGATGATGATGCTGGTGGTGGTCCTGAGTAGGTAGTATTGACAGGTTTAGTGCCTTGTAATTTTCTTTTAATCTTGTCAATGTTAGTAGTTGCGCGGTTGCGCTTGTTTTGGGTCGAATGAATGACGTCTTGCTTTCATGTAATTGTTGCGCGGTCGCGCTTGTTTAAATATGATGTTTATTTCTCGTTTCCCGTTACAATTATTGCACTGTTGTCAGAAACTTTGGTTAAGTTAGCGCGAATAAATGTAAGTGTGACTCTTGTGTGAGTGTAATTGCCCGGTCTCGCGCTATGTTCGCGGAGGACCTTGGAGGCATAACTCAAGAGTTCGTAAGTTACTGGAGTGTTTTCGTGCTAATCAGAAGTTTAACATGCATTTGTAACGACAGAAGTAGTATAGAAAACATGTCGTATGCTTTCATTGACTTGGAAACAGGCGCTTAGGCCAACATACATTGCTTGTAACGTAAAGGGCGTGTAGCCAACATAGGAAAGTAAAAGGCGCATGGCCGACATCAGTGGGTAAAGGCGCAAGGCCGAGATTAATTACATATAGAATTTGCGCAGTTGTTGCGCATTCCACGTTCGCGGGATGATGTGACCATCCAGGGTGCGCAATTTGTAAGCCCCTTTTCCTAGCACTTCGTGAACCAAGTATGGGCCTTCCCATTTGGGTGCTAGTTTTCCTGGGCGTTCAGCATTTGAAGCTTCGTTATCTCGGAAGACGTATTCTCCTGGAGTGAAGGTACAGATGCGGACTCTCGCATTGTAGTACCTTTCCAGTTGTGTCTTGTACTTGGCTTCCTTAATTCGCGCAATTTCGCGCCTTTCTTCTAGCAAATCCAAGTCAAGACGACGCTCTGCCTCGTTGTCGATTGCGTTGACTGCTGTCAAACGCGGAGAGGGCAGGCCAACTTCTGCCGGGATAACCGCTTCTGAGCCATAGACTAGGCTAAAAGGGGTTTCGCCGGTACTTGTCTTCGGCATGGTTCGGTGAGCCCACAAGATACTCGGGAGCTCATCCACCCAGCCTCTTCGCTTTGTGCCAGTCGGGCCTTTATCCCATCGACGATACACTTGTTCACACTTTCAACCTGCCCGTTTCCTTGAGGATGCGCAACGGAGGAGAAAGTGTGTTCGATTTTCATCTCTTTCATCCACTTTTGGAGGTCTTCCGACGCAAAGTTGGTGCCGTTGTCAGTTACAATCTTGAGTGGTAGGCCAAATCTGCAGATGATGTGTTCCCAAATGAACTTACGCACCATCATGGCTGTAGTTGAAGCGAGGGCTTTGGCCTCCACCCATTTCGTGAAGTAATCGACGGTCACGA
Organism: Helianthus tuberosus; assembly: GCA_030545235.1. Classification (NCBI taxonomy): domain Eukaryota; kingdom Viridiplantae; phylum Streptophyta; class Magnoliopsida; order Asterales; family Asteraceae; genus Helianthus; species Helianthus tuberosus. The sequence continues at coordinate 195,630,557 of CM060364.1, read as the reverse complement.
TTATGAACTTGACGGCGCCAGTAGCCTCTGGGAAAGGTCCCACCATATCAATTCCCCACTGCTGAAAGGGCCACCCAGTGGATACGGGAATAAGATCGTTTGTTGGGCGCAGGGTTGTTGGAGAATGTCGCTGACAGGAGTCACATTTGCGCAACTCCTTCAGGGCATCGACGTGCATCCCTGGCCAATAGTATCCAGCGTCCATAATCTTCGCAACAACCATGCGTGGTTCTTCATGGATGCCGCAAATCCCTTCGTGGATCTCCCTGATCAAGTAATTTGCATCTTAGGGGTCCACGCAGCGCAGTAATAGCCCCAAGAGGGACTTGCGGTATAAGATACCCCCATTCATTTCGTAATGCAGGGCCTTGTTCTGAATCTTCCTTGCCTCCGCTTTGCTCTCAGGGAGTACTCCTTCTTGCAAATATTGAATTATAGGGGTCATCCAGGATGGCTGCCCTATCTCGATCACGTTGACTTGCCGTAGCAGAACTGATGGATTCTTGAGTACTTCAATCCTTACATCTTTGGCGAGATGTTGAAAGGAGGTTGAAGCCAGTTTGCTCAAAGCGTCTGCTGGCTTGTTTTCAGAGCGGTTGATGTGTACCACCTTGTAGGACTTGAATTTTTGGAGCAACTCTTTCGCCTGATCCAAATATAGGGCCATAACTTCGCCCCTTGCATCGTATATACCGTTGATTTGGCTGGCTATCAAGAGTGAATCGACGTGTGCTTGTAGGTTTTCAGCTCCCATTTTTATGGCGAGGCGTAAGCCTGCCAGAAATGCCTCGTACTCCGCCTCGGTGTTGGTGTTTTTAAAATCCAACTTGATGGCGTAAGTGAATTCATGGTTTTCAGGGCTCACTAGGCGCAATCCAGCTCCCGCGCCATCCTCATTTGAGGCCCCATCAGTATAAAGCATCCAAGTCTCATTTGTCATGTCTTTTACGGGAGTCTCCACAAGCTCACAATCTTTGATTTTATCAATTGGGACTTCTGTGATGAAGTCCGCTAGAACTTGACCCTTGATGGGTGGGCGCGACCTGTACAAAATGTTGTGGCCCCCCAGCTCGATGGCCCATTTCGCTAACCGCCCGGATGTTTCTGGCTTTTGCAATATCGTGTCGATGTGGAAATTGGTAAGTACGGTGATCACATGCCCTGTAAAGTATCTGCGCAGCCTGCGAGAGGCGTGTAGCAGCGCAAGTGTCACACCCCGATTTCCACGTGTCACCGGTGGGCCCGGTGGGGAGTATCGTGACGTCATGGTTGGCAACGTAATAGTCAAACAACACAATATTAATATGCACAGCGGAAGCAATTGAAAATATAATACAACCGAATTTATTATTGTAATATTAAATGTCACAATATTCGGAAGTTTATCCACAGAAGGATCGAACATAATATGGAAACAATAGTTCAACAGACTTTTAGGCATCTTAAGCTTGCGAGACTTCTATTGATGCTAAGGAGACATATCCAGTCAATTTCGTATAGTACCTGCATTTAGCCTTTTTGGAAAATACGTCAGTTTACACTGGTAAATACATTCAACTGACTCATTTTGGAAAAAGAGTTTGTAAATTGTTTTGAATGCACGTGGCACAAAATATCTTGACACATTGATTAAAATGCACAGAGGCAAAATTAATCTTTTTAACTTGGGAGAATTATTTAATATTATAATCTTGAGAACGATTTACATGTTACTTATGCGTTCAGTAGCCCGGAACGTATCCGGGTTAAAGATCAATAGACACACCACAATTCTAGAGTTATACACTGACAGGTGTACGCCTACACCCCGTGCTCAGGTCGTGGCCATCTCGTAAGATAATGCCGAGGATATCCGGGACATGGTCATTAACCCCCCAAAGGCTGTAAAGTAAACAAATCTGTTTAAAACGAGCCGATCAAATTATTCAACTACCCACTAAGCGTGGAGATTTGATGCCCGATCAAGCGGTAAGCTATGTACCGTAACCCAAGCCCGTATAGGGAAAATAAGTTAAAAGTATTTACCTGAGCTAAATATAAATTCAATCCCAGCCGTATATCAATTCAGCAAGTACAGATAGCTTTTACTGGGCTCCTAATCTGGAACGAAGGTTTTTAATAACCTATTAGAATCCTAACGGGTCTTTAATTAAGCTTAAGCTTAGACCGGCTAGTTTTCAGGATACGGTTCGTACGCACGATTAAGCGAAGACCGGATAGAATGTGATTTAGACCCGACAAGTTTGAAGACTTGTTTAATATGGGTTTATTATTCACGTTCTGGATTTTGAGATAAAACCGATAAGGTTTGACCCGTTTCGGCTAATTTATGTAAACTTGTTACATAAACCAAACCGAACGCGTAATAAGCGTAACGGGTATCCGTAAGAGCCATATACAGGTTTCCTAAGTTAATATGTTTCAAATATGTTGTGACATCAGTAGGATGTCTTTCGTTATGCCCCGAACTAGTTTAAACGCAAACTATGTCCCGTAGGGGTAGTTTGGTCATTTTAAAGTTTGTAAAAGAGTTTAAATGTTTAACTGAGTTACAGGTCTGATATAAACAGCAAACATACTCAATTTGATAATTTATATCAGTAGGCTAAAGCATATATGTGAAGTTTATCATCTTTAACCAAACTATGCCCCGTAGGGGTATTTTGGTAATTTCACATAAGCCGAAAAGCTCAAAAACGACGTCTGAGTTTATCAACCTTTGCTTACTGTTAAAATATCATAATTTGCCTCATATATCAGTAGGTATCAACCCGGGTATGTCCAATATGATTCTAAGACATACTATGCGTTAAAAACGCTAACTATGGCGATTAAAGGCCATTTCCGGGTTCTATACTTAAATCTGATATTTTTATATTTCCAGAAGGCTTAAAATAATTTATTTAACATATGTGATCAGTAGCAAAAGGTTTAAAGTAGTTTAGATAAGTAAAACTCATTTTATGGCCCGTAAGGGCAAAACCGACAATTACCGGATTAAGCCTACGACTACTAGTTATGCTCGGCCCAAAATTAATTAAAAATATTTAAAAATCCCAAAATAATATATAACATCAGTGGGTAAAATATTTGATATCAAAAAGTATGTTTAACTAGGCTATACGCTAATTACGCCATTTTGTTAACATAAAGCTTTAATTTAGCGACAATGAGCATAACTCTTAATCTACAAGTCAAACTGATGTCAAACTTTGCATACAAGTTTATATATCAGTAACTAAGGTTTCTACTCCTTTACATTTTCATAAATCATGATTTAAGGTAATAAGGGCATAACGGTCAACGTATGAGCAATTAACGGAAATATGCATATTAATTGGATAACTAGTGAACCAAGGTGTATGATCACCGAGGGTTGTTCTAACATGTATCCTAATCCAATTAAAGCTCTGAGGCATTTCTAAAATATGCCCAAACGGGTCAGAACTGAAAGTCAACGTGAAAGTCAAACTATGTGACTTTCGGTTCCGAACCGGGTCTAAACAGGAAATAGTCGGGTTGAACATGTTTGGACATGTTCTTACACTTATTTCTAAGTTATAACAATGTTCAAACAGGTTATATATGTTCTAGATAGCTAATTATGCATAAATGACCTTTTAAGCATTATGTTGACTTTTTAAGTAAAGGTTTGACCCGACATTTGACCTGGTTAGGATGGTGATCAGGGAAAACCCTTTTGGGGTTTTATTACCCACACAAATACCATCCTATAACTACTTTTAATTCGAGATATGACAGAGCCATTATTGACTATTCTCGAAGTCAAACCGTAATTACGACGGTTTGACTTTTAGCTAATTAACTAAGCTAAAAGCAATTAGAGAAATATTAGAACACTTACTGAAGTCCTATGCACGAGATAAGATCACTTGGAAGCAAGCTTGAGCTCCAGAAATGATCCAAGAGTGCAGGAGAAGTTGTGAGGAAAGTGTGGAACATTGAAGGCCTTTTATACTTGTTCAAACACCACAACTAGTTGACAACAAGGTCTATGATCCATCCACAACTGATTAACACTTGTTACTAGTACCTAGGGAAGTCTAGGGGTCATACACAAGTGAGAAATACCGGTTTAGTGGGTCAGAAACGCGCACAACAGGCAACAGCCCGTTTTTTGGTGCTGGGCACACCCCTGCGCATCGTAGGGGTATCATGCCTACGGTGCGCAGGCTCTTATCAGGGGCTGTTTTGCTTGTTTCTTCATTAATTCGAAAGGGTAACCCACTTGCACGACTTTGGGGCCTCAATTTACATCTAGGGACCTTCACAAAGTGCCTAATACTGTATGATACCCCACCACATTGGTTTGTTTGCTTTGAATCCAAAAACAAGTACCGAAAATGAAGGTTTATCATTGCTTTTCTTCGTAGGAGTCCACCACTTTAATCATAGATCATTCAATGCTATTATTCACTGAAATTTGGATCATGTATGAGATGTTTTTAATAAAATTTGAGTCTTGGGATTTATAACGAGGTCGTTCAGAGGTGCAAAAGTTAACATAACGACACTTTTAAATCCTGTCAAACATCTTTCTTAAATCCGGTTTTTACAACGCGTTTTGTCGTACTTGACACGTGTCGTTTTAATATTTAACCCGAATTTTCGAGGTGTTACAGCAAGCACCAATTTCTCCATTGTGGAGTATCTCGTCTCTTGATCGGTAAGCACCCTACTGACGTAGTAAATTGGGGTATGTACTCCGTTTCGCTCCACGAGTAATACCGAACCTACTGCCCTATCCGAAGAAGATAAGTACAGTACGAGTGGCTCTTTTTCAAACGGTGCAGTCAGGGTAGGGAGTTCGATCAAACACTCTTTCATTTTCTGAAAAGCCTTCTCTGCTTCAGGGGTCCACCTGAACTCTTGTTTCTTCACACAGTTGCGCAGAGTGCTGATAAAAGGGTATGACTTCGCGGCGTGATTTGATAGAAAGCGGTTAAGCGCGGCTAGGCGGCCGGCCAACCGTTGCATCTCTTTGATTGTTCGCGGCGATGGCATTCGCTCTATTGCCTGGACCTTCTCTGGATTTACTTTAAAGCCGCCGTTTGTGACTATGAAGCCTAAGAACTTCCCTTCTTCCATGCCAAAAGAGCACTTGGCTGGATTCAACTTCATATTTACGCTGCGCAATGAATTGAATGTTTTTTCGATGTCCTTTAACATTTGGTCCTCTTCGGGACTTTTGACCACCAGATCATCGATGTAAACTTCAATATGCTTCCCGATATCTCCAGCGAAGGTCTTATCCATCAGGCGTTGATACGTTGCGCCAGCATTTTTTAAGCCGAAAGGCATCTTTGTGTAGCAGAAGATCCCTAGATCGGTTCAAAAAGCTGTCTTGTCTTCGTCTTCTAGCTTCATTTGAACCTGATGGTATCCTTTGTAGCAATCTAAGAAGCATTTCCATCTGTATGGCGCGAGAGAGTCTATCTTTTTGTCGATCTCAGGCAAAGAGTAGCAATCTTTAGGGCATGCCTTGTTGAGATCGGTATAGTCAACACACATTCGCCATCCTCCACTAGACTTCTCTACCATCACGGGGTTCGCAACCCAACTTTGATAACGGACCTCCCGCAAGACCCCTGCCTTTAGCAACTCACATACCTGCTCATTCATCGCTTTGGTTTTATCCGCCCCTAGGCTGCGTCTCCTTTGCACTTTTGGCTCAACAGAGGGATAAGTGTTTAGACAGTGTTCGGTGATGTCGCGCGGGACACCGGTCATGTCAGCCGGAGTCCAGGCGAAGATATCCATATTTCTGAACAGGAGTTGCTTGAGCCGCGTTCGGATGTTTGGTGAGATTGCGTGGCCTATCGTCACCGTTTGCTCGGGGTATTTGCGGTTCAATACCCACTTTTATGGCTCGGTTTTCGAAACCTTGGGTGCTTTTGTTTGGCGCATTTCTTCTGTCGCCATTACTTCTTTCTTAGCATAAATGATCGCCACCCCCGTTTTGGTTGGAAACCCTGTCGCTGAGTGGGGTGTGGAAGTGACCATGTTCAATTCGCCTTGGGTTTCTCTCCCAATCAACACGTCATGCCTTGATTTAACAGGCATCGCCATGAAGTTAACATTCGTTGTTCTTGAATGCTTCCCGTCAGAGAGTGTGACGGGGAAGCTGATCTGGCCTAGCGGGAAGACCATTTCATTGCAGAATCCAGACAGTGGATAATCAACTGGTTCAAGTCTCGCCTTATCATCTTCATCAAACTGGTTAAAACATTGCTCGTAGATGATATCAGCCGTACTTCCTGGATCGATGAACACGTACTTTGTTTCGTAATGGCCGATAATACCGGTAATGACGACGGGTCGAGTGGCGCGAGGGCCGCCGCACACTACCGGGAAGATGACCTGTTGCTCTTGCCATGAGGGTTCGTAAGGGCGCTTGCCTTTCTCTTTTGCGCTGTATCTTGGTCCGTTGACCATATGGGTTTCTAGACGTCTGACTTTCTTGTGGTTCCCCTCATCGTGGCGTTGGAGCTGTCGAGTTTCTTTGCGCATGTTTTTCACCAGGTGGCTCAGCTTCCCGCTTTTCAGCGCTCTTTCGATCTCTTGACGTAAACTGTAACAGTCGTCTGTCAGCTGTCCCGTATCTTTATGGAAGTCGCAGTACAGGTTGGGGTCTTGCCCCTTTTTGTTTGTCATATGCCTTGGAGCCTTGAAATCGTGATTCTCCGTCATCAGTACCTCTTTAGGTGTTTTTATGAGCGGAGTCCAGTGCTTTTCTCGATTGTCATCCCTGACTGCTTTTCGATAGCCGATTCGATCAATAGTATCTCGCGCATCTTCTTTGTAGCGGGACCGTTCTTCATAACGAGGTCGTTCACTATAACCGCTGGAGTGATTGGCTTTCCACCCAGGGTTTTTTCCTTTGTTTCGTCTGTTGTCGTCGCGCGAGTGACCCCCTTTAGAAAATCGATCTTCAGTACGATAACTGTTGTTTCTGGCGAGTGACTCTTCAGTTTGCGCGACTATCTTCGCGGCTTCCATGAGTTTATCCCATTCCTTGGGCATTCCATCTTTCCCAGTGATGGTTCTAATTGGGCTATCACAACGGATGGCTTTCTTGAAATGGCAGCGCATGAGTTGTTCACTTACACCACCGATTTCCAAACACTCTTTGTTAAAGCGAGTGATAAAATCTTCCAAACCCTCGTTATCTCTGCGCCAGATGTCTTCAACCTCGGCTGTGTCGCGCCGGTATCGTCTTTGTTGACTGAAGTGACTCAAAAACTGAGTCCTGAAATCCACCCATGACTTTATCTTTCCCGGAGGAAAGCTGTCAAACCAGGCGCGAGCAGCCCCCGTAAGCGTTTGGATAAACAGATGGCACCACATGGGCATATTCCATCCTCCCATGCAGCCCACGCTTGTGAAAACTCTTACGTGATCATCAGGATCAGTCAATCCGTTAAACTTTCCGACTGTCGGAGGTAACTTCTCTCTTTTGAGCGGCGCGAGCGCGATCTTTGGAACGAACTTTGAATGTTCTATGGCTTCGGCTGGTCGGTAGGCGAGGCGAAAGTCTTGCTCTGCCTCTTCGGTATACCCAACGTGTTGTCTTGGTTTGTAATATTCGTGATTTCTTTGCAAACGATTGAAGACCGAAGATTCTTCATCGCCCTCCCAAGTTGGATCATTCGGGTCAGTTTCTTCCCACTCATTGTTCATGTTGCGCGGCGTGAGCCGGCTTTGAACTGGGCCTCTTTGGACGTGTGACGGGTAGTCATAGTAGCTTTCTGTTTCTTCCCGTGTATCGTGCATGTCATGCACGCTTAGTCTCCTGGTAGGGGGAGGTCTATTAATTCTGCCTTGGATGTTTTGCTGCGGGGGTATCTGGCGCGCCCCCTGACTCTGTCCCTGAGGAGTAACCAAGGACGGTTCTGCCGTTAAGACTGCTTGTTGTGCGCTCAAGGATTGATATGCCTCGTTAATGGTGGCAAGTTGCTTGGCGTACCATGAGGCTGGAGTTTCGCCCTCTAGTAGCCCTAGTAGCGCCGAGATGTTCTGAGGTGGAGCTGGGTTTGAAGGTCCAGCGCCGTTGTTTCCTGGGGTTGTTGTCTGAGTGATGCGAATGAAGCTCCCGCGCGGACCCCCAGTGTTGGCTACTTCGATTTCGCCGATTTCTTCAACGTGTTGGGGTTGGATGTTTTGATTATCCACCCCCAACGCTGCATTAGAGTTTGCTCCAAGACCAACAAACTCCGGAATGATTCCTTGACCAGCCATGATCGAAGGAAGAAAAAAAAAACCACGAAAACTCAGAAAAAGAAGATGAAAGTGATTTGTAGAAAACCGGTGGGCGCCAATGAAGAAACACGGAACTAATTAAGGGAATAATCAGTTTGGTTTATGTTCCTTTCATAGTGGTTAATCTTCTGTGGTTTCCTGAGCTCCTTAATGATCGGATTATCCTGCAAAACAGAACACCGTTACTCGTTAAGAGGGGAATGTGGGGGTTTCCCTCTTAACCGGGCTCCGGCGTGAGAATAAGCGACTGCTTTGGGGAGATAATTAAGTATTGAGAGTGAGAGTCGAGGGAATGGAATGTTTAATCTGTGAAGTGAGGTCTCTATTTATAGCCGGAGAGGTGTAAGAGGATATGGGCTGATGGGCCTTGGGCCTGGAGGCGACAACATGGAGGATATGCTCCTTGTCTCACTGGTGTCGACCGTTAGCGGCTTCTAGGAGCTTTCTGGAGCTGGCGCAATGTGATTGGAGCCACGTGTCACTGTTGTCGGCCTGGCCGCCCTCCTGCCATCAGCAGGTAAGTGGAGATCGTGGGGCAGTTGTCTCTGCCCTATGATTGGTGCCATGTAGGCGTCCTTGAGTACTTTTTGTCTCCTGCATGTCAGACGATCGTGGAGCACGATTGAGCAGGGCCAGAAGGACGCTGATTGGTTCTTTACTTGTACCTTGTGTACTATCTGAAACGGCCTTGCGCCGTTGTCACGCACTATTCTTACTGGACACGTAATGACCCCGCGCGTGGTATGTGCTACTGCATGCTCTTTCAGAATGCTAAGTGTTGTTATTGGAGTTTCTTATCATCTAGGCCTCGCGCTGGGTTACACAGACGTGCTGTAGCCCGCGCGATGTTGACAAATAAGGAAATTGCTGAAGTAAAGAGTATGGTCCAGCGCGACCTTGCAGGAGGGTTGCGCAGCTTTTGGGGACCATACCCCTTCATCTAGGGTTTTTTACATATTTCCCCCTCCTAGGAGGGCTTATTACATATTTCCCCAAACAAAAAATGCAATTACATATTTCCCTTTTTTTTGGAAAATTACTCATTTGCCATTTTCCTATTACCATAATCTACATATTGTTTCCACTTCCCCTTTTTTCTCTAGACGCCAAACCCTACACAACGCATCGGTTCTTCTTCCCCTTCTCCTAGTATTTGTCCCTGGTATTCGACGAACCCTATACTATTTATCCAAACCAACATTCTATTTGGCAACCGTTTTTCGCAAAGCTTTTTCGAGTTTCAAAATGTTGATTCAATTTAGTCACACTTTTTTATCCATATCATAAAGTAACAATATGTATGGTTTCAATTCAAGTGTGAAAAGAATGGGTTGAGTTTAGTCTTGATGTCTGATTCTATTATGTTTAGTATGGGGCTTTGTTTTTTGTTCTATTGTATGTTTTTGCTGGGGAAGTCTCAGCTGCTTGCTGGGTTCCTAAGTCTCTTTTTTGGTTTAATAATATCAGCCTTGCCATTTCAAAAAACTAAAAATAAAGTAACAATCGAGCAGACATGTTAATTCAACTTTTTCACACTTACATGTTGTATCAACTTTTTCCGACGTTTTGTTAAGATACATACTTGTTTATTTAGATATAAATATATAATAAATCTTTTTCACGGCTCATAATTGCTTTTTTACACGAACACTTGTTAGGTACATTCTAGTTAGGATTCTAAACTGAAAGATATTCTATGGGAATGTTGTCATTTGTAGTTTGGTTATATAATGGCTATGTATAATATGTTGTTGGTCGTAAGGATGAGCATCTGGTGTCGGGTACCGGTATCGAATTTCTCGTACCGAATTATTTTCGGTACCTGCTTTTTGGCGTTTTTGATACCGGTAAAATAATACTATGTGAATTGGGGAAATATGTAACGATGGTATTAGAAATGAGAAATATGTAAATATTCATTTAATAAGTTCGTTAAGGGTAAAATAATAATTCAATAATAGTAATTTTAATGAAAATGAGAAATATGTAATATATATGGTTCTAGTTCTAATAAAAAAAATAATAATAAAAACAGAGACGATTACAGACTAATGGCAGGTAGACGGGCAACAAGCTGCGCCGCTACCCCCTTCTGAATAGCAAACCCTACCCTGCTAAACACAAAATTCTGCCCTTTAACATGCGCAGTGTTAATTTCTACCGGACCACATTTACAAAAATCGTTTAATTTCAGTGTACCACATAAAGTGTAGGCATATGATCATTTTTATTGGTTTCATATTTCTTAAAATTTATTGGTAAATATAGTCACTTAGACCGTGGGGTATGGTGGGGCGGGGGTTTGGGGCATGGGTTGACATGTGGAGTTCGAGCCCCCCCCCCCCCCCCCCCCCCCCGCGCCCCCCGGGTGGTGAGTGACGTGTCCGTAGGGTATGGCGGGGCGTGGCTAGCCTGCGTGGCTTGGCAGATTTATTAAAATAAAAATAAAAAAAAACCAAAAATTAAAAAATACACACAACATTTAAAAAAAAAGCCTAAACGGTTGGGTGGGTGAACCGTTTGGGGGCAAAGGGTTATAATTTGAATTTTAAATGTAGCCCGCTATGACTTAGCCAACAAGCGAATAGGAGCTGGCTATGTAGGACCGCTAGGCATGCCCAACGCCTGGTCTTAAACTCCCGCCCCTTGGGCCACGCCCAAACCCAAGCCCACCCGGGATGGTGGCTTGGGCGTTTTCAGCCAACCCACGCCCCAACCCCCGCCCCATACCCCATAGTCTTAACTATAACCTTCTTATTTAATTTTTTTCTTTTTATTCAACTAGAAACTGTTTACCTGCCAAGAATTTTCCGACAAGCTTGCTCTAGCTAAAATAGCTTGGAGATCGGAGATCCCACGATATAATTCTCGTTATTTAAAATCATGTAAGATCATGTCTTTACTACTTTGGATCTTGTCTATGCCAAACATAAGTTTGATATATATCTAGATGTTTTATGTAACTCGGTTTTCTTTGTCGTACAACTGTCTCGGATGTTTTGATTCAAAACTCGGGGAGTGAGATTGTTGCAAACACCGAAAACAATAAGCAAAGGTTTAAAATCGACGAGGAAGTTCCCCTTTTCTTTTACACTTGTATATACAAGTCGTCATCTCAATATAGCGAATCTAAAAACGATGACAACGCAAAAGTGTCCTTGTCGCTTTCAGGTAAGAATCTAGTATTATCAGTGGCATACCCAATATATTTTTTACTCATGGCACGCTTCAAAAATGTTTAGCGAATCAGTGTTTGCTGATTGGTGAGTAACTAACATGAAAAACTAGTATCAGATGTTATGTAACATATAATCTGTTTTACTAGTACTTTGTGACACTAGTGTTAACAACTCGGGCCCACCCCTAAGCTTAATGTCGTTTGTATAATGATAGCTTTGCCAGTCCGCGATAACTTGTCAATCCAGGCAAAACCTCAAGCCGTGTCATTTCAATTACAGGTGACTATCATGTGTTCATACCATTAGCCAAAACCTTATAAGCCTTTGAATTCACAACTTATCGATCGTTTATTAAATGTTTAACAGGAGAAGCACAAGAGTAGACGTGGTGCATTGTTTAGGAAGTCGATGACAAGCAACGAGATCTTATCGATAATTCGAAGGAGAAAATGATGTCGGAGTAGTTTGTTATGTGAGATTCAATATTAGTATGGGATTGGATATTAGCTTTGTGTATTTCTTAACTAAATTGTATTTTTCCTCTTTGTGTTGTAAAAAAAGTTGTAAATCTGTTCTTATTTATTGTCCGTTAGTATTTATAGAATCTAGATTAACCAAAAATATAATATAACATCTTGAATTGTTATGGACATTTTATTATAAAATGGATGTTTGTGTTAAAAATGACATTTAAAATTATCTGGCGTGATTAAATGATAGGATAAACAATCATGCACGATGGTGTTCGGACAAGCGCTAGCGTGCCAAGGAGGAAGCACGACCGTCCATGGGGAGCACGGTTGTGCCAATTGTGAGTCGTCATCATTGTCGCCTGTATCTCAGTGACTTGACACGTGTGTCAGGCACGAGCCTGCAGTGGCAAGCACTACTGCATTTTTTTTTTTGAACGGCTGAATTTTATTAGACAAAAGCACAACTAGCGAGATGCTAGGACAAGGAAACCAGGATACAAAGACAGATTACAGAACATTGAAATTACACCACTTCGACCATTCTAACGCATGCAACTTCGCTCTATGTTTAATCCAAAGGAAGCTTGATGTTTTGATATCTGCCCATAGTTTCGAGATGTCCACTCTTTAAATTGAAAAAACCACATCGTTGCGCAGTTTCCATAAGCTCCAGCAGGCTGTTAAGATGATGGCATGCACCATTTTCTTCATATGAGCCGGGCCGTTGATGTGCTGATGAACCTAAAGAAGATCCAAAATACTGAATTGGCATGTATCCCTTAAGTGAATAAACTTAACTTAAATTTTTAATTTAGTTAGTGTTAAAGGACATAGAGTGTAACGGGTTTTGCAAATAAATAATTGTGACTATAATTATTGAAGTTAAAGGCTATCCGTTGCAATCCGGTACAAACATAAAGGACGAAAAGTGTAATTTACCCTAAAAATCATTTTATATATATACTTGACGTCTAAATAGATATTAAAACAAGTTTATAAAAGAATCATTTTATAGTTAGTGAAACATAAAGCGTTAATCCTAATTGGGGTTGCATTGGGTTCAAGATAATTAAAAGGGTTAAAGATAATTGTTGGTTTATTAGATAAGTTTATCTAGTTGGTTTTAATGTTTTAGAGGATGTTTGGGGTTGAGTTTTGAAGGACATTTTTAGATTATTAAGTTTTGAAATCGTAAATAATCAGTTTTGAGTGTTTGGGTAAAAAAATTAAAAAATTAATTATTTGCGTTTAGAAAGTTACAAAACGCAGTTTTCCAAAAGCAGCTCCCCCCTACTGCAACAAAACGCAGTTTTCCAAAAGCAGCTCCCCCCTACTGCAACAAAACACAGTTTTCCAAAAATTGATTATTTGCGTTTAGAAAAGGATTTTCACTTGTTTATTTTTTTAAATATATATTTGCCAAACACTCAAATAGTTGATTATCTGATTATTGTGATATCAAGCAACATAATCAAATCCAAACACTATCTTTCAACATTACGTTTTGTTACAGTTAATTATCTGATTCTTATTATTCAAAACGCATAATCTATTTCAAAACTCAACCCAAACACCCTCTTAATTGAATATCTAATTAGTGTTTGAGTCATAGTAAGTTTGGGTTTACTTTAGCATAAATAGATGGTTAGGTTTATTGTAATTGGTGTGCTTTGGCTTAACAATAAAAAGAGTTGAGCAGAATTCGTTCAATCTCGTGTTTAGTGTTCGATCAGGGGCCTGATTTCCAACAATTGGTATCAGAGCTTGACGTTTTGAGAGTCGCTTCAAGAAGGGGGAGTAGCCCCTCAGAGGGTTGCGTTGCAAAAGTGGTGAAACGGCAGCGGTAAAGAAAGAAAAAAAGAAAACAAAAGAGTGGAACTTGACGGCGGATGAGAGTGCCTTGTATCAAGGGAATAAGAAAGGAGTCTTGTTTCTGTGGAGTTCTTTTTTCCTTGTTAAACGTGTGGGGCCCACCCAATTCACCCGTCCCTTGTAAACAACTGGCCACCATCACCATAGCCACCCACCTCCACCTCCACCATAGCTACCCACTTCCACTTCCACCCTGAACCCACCACCGCCGTACTACCTCCAATGTCACAACTCCCGACCCTACCCTAGACGGGAGCTATGAACAGATTCCAGTGGTACCAGTGTTTATTAAAATTATCGCAGCGGACATTTCATCAGGACCGGGTGTCAGGAAAAATATCAGAGTTTTCAATTCAAACACCGTAGTTTTCATTTCATAAATTGTGGGATAAAAACCATATTTACATAAAGGATTTTTACGGGGATAAACCCTTAATTACAAAACACGTTTTATTCAGGTTACATAGCCACTTATTTAAGCTTTAGTGCCTCGTGGCACTTTTTCCTTCTTTTCACAGTAAATCACCTGAAACGCGTTTTAAAAACATTTGATCAGCGAAAAATACTGGTGAGTTCATTCAATTGTATAAAAAGACACTTTCTTATAATTACAACATTAAGAGTTTTTACATTTGTTTATATCTTACAAGTACCCAAAAGTATTTGTCACTCGGCCGTTCCTGTGACTGTGGTTATATTATTATTGGTCCTTCTTCCAATCAGTAACGCATTACAAGTAATGTATACAAAACCCCACATACCGACAGTAGTTTTGCAGTAAGAATACAAAGACTTAATCACTGTAATATAAGTTATAGCTGGATACATTCAGGGTTTTGAAAACATTTAATAAATGAGAATGACCCACATTGCAGAATTTAGGGTTTTTAAGCCTCCTGGGTTTAAGTCCTGGTTCCTAGATAAACACACAATCTAACACATATTAGTGTAAGAAACCAAATCAAACTTCAATGATAACCACGAGATCAAAAACGCAACGTATAAAGTATCACCTTATTCAGGCAAAACTTCAGCTTTTCCTTGCTAGGGTTTCGAATCAATCGGGCAGGGTATCGTGTCAGCGATTAGGGTTTCGTACACGTGGATTGTGACATAGATTCGGGAATTGAGAAACAAAGGCCAGAGAGATCGATTTTACGAAATCGAATGATGCAATTTGAAAGCTCAACTTCTGATCTATTTATACCTGAAGAGTGACGTCGTCGTGCAACGCGACGAGACATGGTTTCCCCGTTGCGTCACGCGAGGAAGCTATGTTTATCCAGATGGAATCTGGTACTCGTCGCGCCACGCGACGAATTAAAACAGCCTGGTCACGCCACGCGAAGAGGCAAACTAGGCCTTGGTCAACCTAGTCAGCCACGAAGGCTTGCCACGTGGCGAAACATGGCAACACATCAGCACGTGTTCGGGGTTTTGATTACTTTTGGGATCTTTTTTAGAGTTGTTACATCCAATCTGAACCCACCACCGCCGCACCACCACCACCACCGTTTTGATTAATTTGGTTTTTTATATATGTAATCATAAAAATACATATAATAATCCTTAAATAATGTTAAATATAAAAATATATAAACAAAATAATTGTTTATTAGTGGTTCTGAAAGTTCTGTAATATTCAGAGTTCTAAAATGAACCCAACCTATATATATATATATATATATATATATAGGGTAGGGATATGGTAAAAAGTGTCTAAAATGTAAGAAGGGTAAGAAGTGTTTTAAACCATTGGATATTTGATCTAATGGTTGAGATCAATAGGGTATCAAAATGTAAATTGTGTTTTAATTAGAAGGGCCTTATGTAAAATTGAAGGGCAATAGTGTCTTTTCCAATGTTTCAAATATGGTAACCGTATCCTACACAACCAAAACCCCCTATCAATCTCCTAAAAACAAGCGACGTTCCCGTAAAAGCTAAATTTTGTATATTTTCCGTCAATCTAACTACAGAGCAGGAAACATAGAAGGGTTTTATAGGTAAACGGTGCATATTGTTCGACGCCAAATTCCTGTTGAACTAAAGTGTTTTATATTTCACTAATCACATGACATTCGTTTTCTATTAACAGTAGAATCAAGAATCAAACGAGTGTTTTATGGATTAAAAAAAGGAACGATGAAGCCATCGGGTTTGAAGAGGAAGCGAGAATCAACAATTTCGAAACCAGGTTAGTGTTTTATTGGGGATTTGATGTTCGGTACAGTGCATGGTTGTCAATGGTGTTTATTGAAGTTTGGGATGTTGTTAACAACCCGGTTAGCACTTTAGGGTTTTTTAAGGGATTTATTAGGTGTTATATGTGATGTAGATGGGGTGATAGTGTAATATAAGTAGATTTAAGGTTGTTTTAAAAGGGGTTGAATTTTAAATCGGTCGGTTCTGTGTTTTCTCTGTTTTGATTATTGAAGGGTGTTTTAAATGGGGGTTTTACAAATGTAGTGTCTTTTGCAGTGTTATATGCAAGAATGAAGGGGGTTTTAATGGGGGTTCTATGTTAAATTGGTCTGATTGCATAAAACACTTCAAGTTTGATTCTGTCATAGTGTTATATGTAAATGGTGTTTGTGGATGCCAATAATGCATAAAACACTACACTTCTGATATAGTTGGTGTCTTCTAATCACTTTATTGCATAAAACACTACATTTCTGATTTAGTTGGTGTCTTCTAATCACTTTATTGCATAAAACACGACACTTCTGATGTTGAGACAGTGTTATGTGGAGATGGTGTCTGTTGAATACTTTATTGCATATAACAATACAAGTCTAAACTATGTTATTGCAAAAAAACACTACAAGTCTGATGCTGACATAGTGTTATATGTAAATGTAGGTTGAGAATGACAATATTGCATAAAACACTAAACTTCTGATGTAGTTAGTGTCTGCTAATCACTTTATTGCATAAAACACTACAAATCTAATGTTGGGAGAGTGTTATATGTCGATGGAGTCTGTTGAATACTTTATTGCATATAACACTACAAGTATAGTCACTTTATTGCATAAAACACTACAAGTATGATGGTGACATCATTGCATATAATTTGGAATTCCTGGTTCGATAACTAATTGTAAAAAGGATTTAATTTTAGTCCGGAGAAGCGGCCGAATACCGAGATTCAAAATGGGAAAGGGATTCCATAACACAATTGGACAAAGCATCCAGTTGAGCGATTCGGATAATGATAACGTAATGCAAGACGGTATATGTAAAATAGAAAACTACGCATGTAAAAAACAGTTTGATGGACACTTTACTTTTAGTAATTTGTTATGCACAATCACGTTTTGTCGGAATTCTTGCACCAAGTCTCACCAAAAAAATACGAAGCTTTAATTTTAGTAATTTGTTGGTTTAAAATAACAAAATGTGTTCGATTTGCAGCTACAACAGCACCCGATGCAAACAGCGATGACGACTTCGAGACACCGCTTCCGGTACCATTCGCGGAAGGTAAGAAGTTGATTAATTCAAATGAAATGTCGGTGTTTTTCGTATGATAGGGATCATAGTATAACATGATCTAAATGTTTTTTTTAGTTTCAAAAAACACCCTACACCAGCTGATACAACACACCGTGACACAGCCGACGACGACTTCGTGACGCAACCACCAATGACAAATCAATCAGGTAACTTTGCACACAAAATTTGTAACCAACTCAGTCTTTTCATTTCATTGTAAATATAGTCTAACTGATGTGAATATATGGGTTACAGCTGCCAAATCACAGCTGGTCCACGACAATGTTGACCACCAACAACCATGCGACGGAAAAAGACGTAAGTCAACAGCGAGTAGGAGGAAGTCGACGATACCACCAGCGTCATTCAAATCAAAAAAATATGAGCCCTTCACCGGGCCAAAAATTAAACTGAAGACGTCTTCGGAGAACCTTGTTATATTGGTCAACAACTTGAATAAACCACAAAAAAGAAGGTCATAGAAATGGGATTCGGTACATTGCTGAATTTCAACATACGACATGTACCGACACGGCTTGCATATTGGCTGGCAAGCAACTATGACGACAACGCAGGAGTGTTGAACTTTGGCGAAACCCGTTTACGGATCACAGCAAATTTGGTGAATACAATAATCGGAATACCAAACGGGGGTATAAAGATTGTAGAAAAAATAAGAGCGAGGGACAGCAATCCGGTTTTAAAAGAATGGAGGGACCAGTTCAATGATAACACTAAAGTGTCGCCACTCGGGCTGAAGGACATGATGGTTACAGACACTTCAAGTGACCGGGCGTTTGAATTGAACTGGTTGGTGTTGTATAATACTATACTTGGGGAGATAAGCACATGCAACACAGTTAATCAGCGATTCTTGGGATGCGTGGACCCAAATGTTAAAATATCGAGCTTTGATTGGAGCAGCTACATGATAACCTGTTTAGATCGCACGGTGAATGCATGGAACCGGAAGAGGAATGACATTTTTAGAGGCCCGATCGTGTTACTAGCGGTATGTGACTCTACTCTATTGTTCATGATATGAGACTGAAACACTAAATGCATAAAACACCACAAAAACTTTATTTAACAGCATAAAATTGGTTACATCAGCTACAATTTCATACAAAACCATTAAAGTCTATTAAAACACTAATAAACTATGTTACTATGTATAACACTACATTCACATGTATTAGATTACAAACAAGTCTGTTTTGGAACAATACATTGGATATACTGTATTCTATAGCATATTAAACAGTACAATCATAATAAAACACTACATTTACAGACAGTTCACTATGTAAAACCCTACAGTCAATAGTATAACACTACAATAAGCATGCATAACCATTAACATGTCTACATAATTCTTAGAATTGAATGCTTATATGTGCAGGCTGCATACGCGTACGACCAAATGGATGTTTTGAAGCGTAATAAGAAGGGATCTCATCCGATTGAGTTGATAGATGACGGGATGCTCGACGAACTGCTCGGAAAGCTTGACGACATACTTTGGGCTGACCACATAAAGCATAACACCCCAATGATACCTAAAATTCATGTAGATGAAGATAAGCCAAGGAGTGAAAAGGTTAAGAAGACACCTGAAGAAAAAAAAAATCATCATCCACCAGCGCTAAAAAAGTTGAAACGGCAGCTGAAAAAAATGCGGATGACAATGAGGTTGGGGGCAACGAAGACTACGGACCATACGATGAAGGGGACGACGACCATCTGGGAATATACAAAAATTGCAAAAATTATCTGTTGTCACAGCCAAGTACACAGGAGTTGCCGTTTGTATGTCAAGTTGGGGCAGACGGCGAGTTTCGGATCCCAATGGTATCACAATATGGGACGCCGCCCGTCTACTCACAAGAAGAAAAAGATAGTGAAGAGGTACATGACTTGATAACCTTTTTAACGTTTGGTATAATATCATACCTATTTATAATTATATACATCTGACAACGGTTTGGATGACACTTTATAATTTGGTTAACAGGATCAGGCGAAAAATCTGGATGATGCATTTAAGGAATTTGAAGATTGCATTGAGAAGATCAAAATTACAATGACGGAAGCTTTACGTTTGCACCCAAACAGTGAAATGATATTGAGTAGGAAAACGTCATGGATTGTGACGGTCCGCAAACATCTGAAGGACATTGCGGATAATGAGGAAGGCGATGTTGTGTCAGAAAAACCCCCCACACTTGTCAAAAACACTGGACTGTTGACACAAGGTAATCAATCTCCTTTCTCGCCCATGACTTCATCACTTTGCGCAGAAGTAGATGAACTGATATCTGCAATACAATCCATACGACACCCAGGCACACAATCGAAAGCTGAGGGGATCCAACCAGTAAACTTGCAAAGTGAACTGGACAACGTCGCAACAACGTCAAGTATTCCAGACACTAAACAGGAAGGAAACGCCTTACTGCAATATAAACTACAGAGGCCAAAAAGAAACCCCAATCTTCCAGATGCGCTGAGGTCACCGTACGTGAGGCGTGTGGTTTCATTAACAGATAAATGAGAACAACTGGAATCTGCATTGGCTAGCTGTATACTCAGCGCAACGGGAAACAAATGGTAAGTATCGACAACAACACAAAAATTAAATAATTGAACGAATCTGCTTGTTAATTAATGATGGTGTTTCGTGTTATTACGTAGGGATGTTATATTCGATTGCCCAGCAGGTGTCTCGATTTTGAGAGGCTCGTTTGAGACGATCTACCCGGAATTATGCTTGGATGCAGATATTATATCAGCATGGGCTGCAGTCCTTAACCACGAGGAGCGGTTAAGGGCACCGGGTACCCCCGAGAGGCTGTTTTGCAATGCCGGAATGTTGGTAAGGCACTTTTCACACTTTATAAAACACTATTTAATAATGTAGGACAGTTTATAACACCACAATACTAAAAATAAATTAGAAAAAACTACTTATAACACTATATGTTGCAATCAACCATCATATGTATCCTATGAAACTAAATATTATGCCTTTGTAAATATAAAACAACTTATAACACTACAACCCCATGTAACAATACAAACCAGTTTTTGAATATAGTCAAAATATCGAAGGGACAAAGTAGCTTATATAAACTTAAATCTGTTATTTATTATGAAACAGGTGGCAACTGATTTTGAAGGTACCGAGGAATACAGAATCTCGAAGTTCTGTAGCCGGATGGAAGCAATATTAGGCCAAGCAGATAGCATGGACATCAGAAACTTCCAAATGGTATTCGTGCCGGTGCTGTATAATAAACACTACATTCTAGTGTTCTTCAATCTAGCACAATACCAAATATTGGTGATCGACAATATCGAGGGTGATGTCCCTATCAACATACGATACAGCGGCTACGTAGAAAAAGTTGTAAGAACACTACCAGTAAAATAATAGTTGACATACAATATCTATAACTTTTAAAATACCCCATTTGACGTCGTAAATTTTACAGATCAATGCATTCTGCTCGTATGTCAAAAACCACTCGCCTGCTATCGCTAAAAAACTGCGATCAACATCACCGGTTAGTCTGAAGTTCCCGTGGCAAACAACGTATAACGGAACAGATTGTGGAATATTCGTCATGCGTCATATGGAGACTTTTAAAGGTGTTATTGTAATTATAGTTTTATTATTAAAGTTGAAACTGGCATGTACGCTAATTTGATTTGTATTTCTGTTCACTAGGGACAAGTGTGCGCGAATGGAACTGCGGGCTATCGCCAGAGCGAGACATCACGGGGGAGGTGTTGAAAGATCAATCGAAAGAACTATGTGACTTGCGAATAAAGTACTTATCAAAAATCTTGTTAAGTGACATAAACTCACTGCGATCTAAAATGGAGAAAGAAGTACACGAGTACGCAAATTTGAGTCAAGATGAAAGAGTGGAAAATCCTAAAACTGCAAAGGAAAGGATCGAGTTACGGTTGAATGAAGAATAGCACATAGTTTCGTTACAACTGATAATGTTTTGATACATGTCTTATTTTAGATATTAGCCTGGTTGCCTGGTTCTGAAATGTTTTGATACATGTTTTAATTTAGATATTAGACTGGTTTCATTTTGTCTGGTAAAACGGAACACACTGTACAAAGTGATGGTAATGGTCTATTTTGCTTAATATAACACTATATTTCAGTATAAAACACTGCATGTATAATGTGACAGCATGTAAGTGTTTGATTCACGTGATTATTGTTGTCATAGTTGAAACTATGATATAACACTACATTTAAATATAAAACACTATATTATAAAAAAAGAATTCATTTAGATCAATTTAAAAAAAAATTACAATTTCTATTCATCTTGACAACGTACAAATTCAAAAACATATAACACTATAATTATACATAAAACACTATAAGTAAATGTCAGACTTTAAACTAACTGTATATCACAATAACACCGTGTATATTACTGCATTTAATACAGATTACCAGCATGGACACATTTGATTCATGTTATGCGAAATCGAACCTATAATATAACACTACAATTCAAATATAAAACACTATATTTAGAATATGATAAACAAATTTAAGAAAAAACAACGTAAAAAAGAATTATGTTTTCCCATTCATGGCCAACATGAAAATAAAAGACAAGTTCGAAATCTATAAACTCCAAAACAAGGAATCCAACCAAAAATTAAACGTCATTAAAAAATAGAAAAAAAAACTCAAAGTTTGCATAATTTAAGAATCAACTACTCCTGCTCTTCATCTTCTAGCTCCTCTTCGTCGTCTCCTTCACCCGCTGCATCTTCTAGCTCCTCTTCGTCGTCTCCTTCAAGGGCCGCTTCATCACTTTCTGAGGAGTCGTCGGCCTTTTCCCTTGCCGGGTACGTGCAGGTACGTATATTATGCCCCCGACGTTTGCAATTGCTACATTCACGACCCTTTTTTTTCTTCACAGATTGAATAATGGCAATTTCACGATTACTCTTCATTCTGGAAGGTTTACCCATACCTTTAAATCTAACGGTTTTCAGCATGCGAACAGTTACAGGTGTTTCTTGCGTGTATCCAGTTATTTCAGCAAACCTATCGCGACGACTCCTAGGGGGTGCGTTTACGACTGCCTGATCAGCGGTCGATTGATACTGAACAACATGGTCCCTGAAAGCGCACAACGCATCAAAATTATGAACCAACATGTTAATAAGAGACTCGGCTGACCTTGTTATCTCCTTTACAACACCATTAACTTGCTGGTACCGATCATCACTTTCACTAATCCCTAATATCGCTCCAGGAGCACTATTAGGAACAACTTCCCTGGTCCACCGTCGCATTATATACCTTTCAGGGAACTGCCTGATATCAAGAAACCGCAAAACGCAAAAAATGTGCGCACACAAAAGCCCAAACTGTTCATACCTATTGCATGAACAACTAACGGTCATGTCTAGCTGCCGCATCATAACCTAATACATAAAAACAAAAAAAATGAGAACAAAATATATATACTCAATTAAAACTATAAGATAAAACACCATCAACAATAAAAAATTATAAACAAACAATTGTTACATTCTATGGTTACCTGAAAAAATGTAGTACACGTTTGAGAAAAGTCCTTCACAGAGATGTTCACAAAGTTATCCTCTCTATCATCCCATTTTCCAATACCACACTTGTGAATGGCTGTCTGAATTTCAAGTTGCGCATCAAAGAAAATTGTCCGTGTGTATATGTTTGCCGCCTGTTGTTCTAAGACAAACTCTTTTGCAAATATTTGGGGGTTCGTGTGCCTAGTATCGTGATCATTCTTCCTGTGCTCGTGTCTTTGGGCTTCAATTGCAGAATCAAAATGCCCCAAGAATTCAACAAGCGTACAGTTCGGGTTACAAAACTGCCCAAAGAAATGGTTCTCACTCTCCGAACGTGATAAGGTACGCATCAGCCCAGACATGTGTTGATCACGATAGTACGCAGGGATCCATGTATCCCTAATCTGATAAATTGACTGTAACCATTCATGATTCACCAAATCAAAATCAGCCAATATAACACCCCATTCGGTTTCAAACTGTTCTGGTAGTAATGCATCGGTCCAAACAATATCACACAACCTCTTCTTAAAATTGGTGCTATTGCATAGGTTGGCGCCAACCTAATAAACAACGAGTCAACAATAAAAAAAATTAAATATACAAAATACATGATAAAACCTGATAAAACATTATATAAAAGTAAAACAAGATCGATAAACAAAAAACGACATATTCAGATATAAAAAAGTACAAAAAAACCAACAAAACAATTCCATTAAAACAATAAACGACGTAAACCATAATTTTGGTATTTAATAAACCTTGGTAATAAGTTTCTCCATTATATGCCACATGCAAAGCCTGTGCCTACTTTCAGGCCAAGTATCTTGAATAGCTTTCCTCATCGTTGGGTCTTGATCAGTTACAATCACAGGTGGTGCGCGCCCAAACGCCTGCCGAAATGCGTTAAGCAACCAGCTATATGTTTCGGCAGTTTCATCCCCTATTATAGCAGCACCCAAGGTAATATTACGATAGTGATTGTCAACGCCGGTAAATGGTACAAACATCATATTGTACCTACAAAAAAAAAAAAAAAAAAAAAAAAAAAAACGGATGTGATTACTGATTTGATATTGTAAAATCCATACAAGTTTAAAAACATAAAACAACATGCATTATTTAAATAATAAATGTAAATAATAAATTGAAATTAAAACACTATTAGTATGAGATAAAGTTAACGAGTCTTTTCATGCATATACCACTACACTAAAAACATTATCATGGTGATAAAACACTATGATATAGATATATATTGGATGTAATGAATCTAAAAATAAAGGTAGGATACGAACTTGTTACGATGATAAGTAGCATCGAAGGACACAACATCCCCAAAAATATTAAAATTTCTCTTTGTATCACCATCGGCCCAGAACAACGCACGTAAAACGCCATCGGCAGTTGTAAGGTATTCCATAGAGAAATTGGGCATAAATTCTTTCTTCCTTCTTAGGCGTTTGATAACCATGTCAGCATCGTACTCAGCTATATACCTATTTAAGTCTCTCTTGAAGTTTTTGAAGTCAACTTTAGTGGCACCTACCTTATCAAAACCTCCATAAAGAGTCCTCATAATGTTAAACGCTCTAACTGGACCAACGTTTATGGCACTCAAAGCATTCACGGCTTCTTCCTGTACGTAATTCATAGATCTGTTTTCAGGAAGCAAATACCTGTCATCTTCAGCAACAAATGAGTGATTATGCGACTCCTCGAAGTAATAAACCACGTAAAGATTATCCGGGGTTAACTTAACCCGAATGCACGCTTCACATCCGGTCCTTATAGAAGGAACCCTGCGAGTAATCTTAGACTTCGAGTTAACATTAGAACTACCAGCTTCCTGAGTCGAGTCAATCGCCTTTAAGGGTTTAGTACCCTCTTTTGAGCATACGAACCATTTATTATGTATTACACCCTTTCGAGGCTCGTATTGAGTACCCTTCCTAGCTGTGAAACCTCCCGCCTTAGCATATCTTTGGTAAAAAAGAAAGGCATTTTCCAGCGAATCAAACATCATATGCATCTGAGGTTTAATCAAATCATCAACATCTGGAATAAATGTCCTCCTTCCAGAATTTGGGGACACCTGAACATTACCAACGGGTTGGTATGTAGGAATATCTACAATGAAAAATTGACACCTCAGTGGTTTATAAAAACAGTTATAAGAACATGTTTCTAAATTTGATAAAAACACTATATGAAGAAATAACACTATATGTTTCTACAACGAAAAATCGACACATCAGTGGTTTATAACACTATCCTGTAAAGACACTATACAGCTTAATTAACAAATAATCTGTTGATTTAAAACACTTAATAATAATAAAACTCTATGACGAATAAAAAAAATATGTCTGCACAGAATATAACAGTATTGGTGTGGGGTAAAACACTATGAAAAGAAATTAAGATTCCTGTACATAATATAACACTATATATTGTGGATACAAACACTATACATCTAAATATCAAAAAAAAAAAAAATTAAATAACTCTGTTAATGATAAAACACTACAACATAAAATTCAATGTATAAAACACTATAAAGGGGAATTCAGATGTGTGAATAGAATATAACACTATTGTTCATACATATGACACTATACACCTAAATATGAAAAAAAAGAATATCTTTGTTAATTATAAAACACTACAAAAACTTACTAAAACAAAGGTAAACAATTCAATGTATAAAACACTATGAAATGAAAATAAGATGTGTGAACAGAATATTGATCATGCATATAACACTACATATCTAAAAAACTATAAAACAGAATATTGATCATGCATATAACACTACACTATAAAACACTACGGATCATGCATATAACACTAAACATCTAAAAATAAAAAAAAAATAATAAAAAAAAAGTGATCAAGAAAAAACAGTAAAAAAACAATACCCTAAACAACTTAATGTATAAAACACTACATACACACAAAATCAAACCATACTAATGTCCTGTAAAAACGGCAATCTAAAAAACAAAACGTCGAACAAATAACACTAATTATCGGAACATGATAACTATCCTGATAACTATTAAGAGATTAAAATACTATGATACACATGTACCTGCATCGCCGGACTCCATTAAAATTGATATAAAAGACCAGAATCGAAGAAGGGCGCAGACGTTAAACAACTGTATTGTGTCTATCGATTTGATAAGCCTTGTTGTATTTATAATTGATGATGAATGATACGTAGATAACAATCGTATTGTATCTTGCAAAAAAAATACAAAATTCGATCCAATCCCTAAACAATCTCATCGACAGTTATTTTTTTTTTCAGTTAAATTGTAAATCAATTAAATGACAAAAATGTACAATTACTAATCTACCCTTTTGAATTAATTAAGAGGAGGGACACTTGTCATTCCCAGATTATTTCTTACACTTCTTACAAAAGATGGACTTTGTACAGGATCCTTTACCTATATATATATATATATATATAGGGGACCGCTAGAATGAGAACCACCTCGAGTTATGAGAACCGTGAGAACCACACCGTACGGGGCGAGGTGGACCAATTTTTTTTCGAAAACGTAGATTAGTGTATCACAAACACATTCGAAAAAAAAAAATTTTAAAAAATGCCGTGGGTGTAGTATTTTACACCACAAGTTTGTGGTTTACGAGTTCCGTAAATTTACGGAACTCGTAAACCACAAACTTGTGGTGTAAAAAACTACACCCACGGCATTTTTAAAAAAATTTTTTTTTTTTACGAATGTGTTTGTGATACACTAATCTACGTTTTCGAAAAAAAAATTTGGTCCACCTCGCTTTCGATCAAGTGGTTCTCGCGGTTCTCATAACTCGAGGTGGTTCTCATTCTAGCGGTCCCCTATATATATATATATATGTGTGTGTGTGTGTGTGTGTGTGTGTGTGTGAGGCCCGGCTTGAGCATTGAGATGGAGACGGAGAGGACGGGGACGCCCCGAGGGGCACGGTGTGCAGGCGCGGCACCGCACCGGGGACGTCCCCCACACCGATCAGTCTTATAGTTAAATGTTGCCAACAACCAGGTTTGGGTAATATGAACTGATATGCTTGTTGATTGTTGGTAATGAGTTAAATTAAAATAGTATGCTTTGATGTGTTAGATAAAAATCTTGCAACTAGGCAGTAACTAGAATTTTAACCCGTTAGCATGGTTAAAATAGAAACGTTTACTAATGGGATTCATGCTTTAATCGTTTCTGTGGCGTAATCAAGTTGAGTTTGTGAATTAGATTATTGCTTTAAATTCATGTGTTGCGATTATGTTGATTAGAAGCAGGTATAGAAAACCCATGATTGTACGGATGGATTTCAAAGTTGAAAAAGAAAAGGGAATTTTGGAGTGTAGACCTGTAGTTTGTACACTGAACGCCACTGTTGTACGTTGGCAAGTAGGTTGGGTCGTACGTTGGTCGAGCGTAGACTACGTTGACCACGGCAAGTCTACGTCAGGTTGGTAAAATGCTAGGATTTTTCATGTTTTGACGTTGGGTCTAGTAATAAGATATTATGTACTGTTTATACTAATTGGTAGCATTGTGTTGCCTTAGGTAAAGCTCACGAATGGATTTACATGGTTCAAGATCAAGAGCTCGGGAGAGAATGCTAAATGATCACATGTTATTTTATAAATTAATCGTTAGAATATAGAAACCTATATTTTATAATTAACTTGGTTGTCGTTATGGTTCAAAATAGAATCGAATCAGATCACCCTGTGCAACCCCTAAAATCATCAATCTACCTATCTAAGTGTTGTGTTCCCATCTTATCGCATGGGCACCACACCAGACACCAGTAATATATAATACAACTTTTTGAACTTTTAGTATCTTAATATAATCCAGTACTATTTAATGTGATAATTAAATCTATTTTGAAACGAAGAATTAAATTCATCTCATAGATTAAAAAAAAACAATAATCAATCTAAAAGGCTTTTAAGGAATTCCGTTTCCACTATCTTCATCAAATACTTTACTTTTAATTTAGGAAAAATCACAAGTTTTGTCCTTTATCTTAATACCACTTATTAGGCGGTGTCCTTTTTAAGGAATTTTGACAAGTTTTGCCCTTTACAAGAAATTTTGTTGCACGTTTTGTTATTTAGGCTTAACTCAGTTAGATTTTCTTGTTAAATCTCGCCACCCAAGGGTATTTTAGTCTTTTTACCCATTTATTTAATACTATTTAAAAGAATAAAACAAAATATTTTAGGGTTGACTCTTGAAATAAATGGGTAAAAAGACTAAAATACCCTTGGGTGACAAGATTTAACAAGAAAATCTAACTGAGTTAAGCCTAAAGGACAAAACGTGCAACAAAATTCCTTGTAAAGGGCAAAACTTGTCAAAATTCGTTAAAAAGGACACCGCCTGATAAGTGGTATTAAGATAAAGGACAAAACTTGTAATTTTTCCTAATAATTATTAAATTTAAATCTTCTCATATTTAAGTGCCAAAAAGCAGTAGCTTTATTATTTCAATACACGTTACAGCGTACATACCATTCATTCAGGCATTAGTTTAGAACAAACATAACCAAGTTAACAAAGATCCAAGATAATCAAAGTGGAAAAATCTTATGAAAATTTGACATACATATAGCAGCACACGACAGATCGAATATAACAGCATGTGAAATCAACCCTTGCAACTTAATGTTTAGCGTTTGCGTTTGATAGGCAGCATGTGATTGTCGCTTGTTAATTCCAAACTTATTCGTGCCTTCATTACATCATCACCATATTCATGAGCACGCCTACTCATTTCTTCAATAGTATTTGACAACTTCTCTAACGCAATCATCTTATTTAGAGGACTCTTCCATGAAAAGTTTCTGATTAAATGTAACCAAACACGAGTCAAAGTTGTCTCTTCCATCCACTCGAAGGGTATGGGACCAACCATAAAAGCAGCCATCACAGTTAAAACGCCTGCAATAAGTCTTCTTGATACATTGGCCAATACCTTCACTGATTTCAACTCTAGGATCTCTCCTTCGAACCGTCTTATGAAAGCAACTGTTTGTTCACATATACATGCTAATGATTTCATAAAATCACCAGAAAGCTGAATCTCTTCTTCTTTCATTAAATCACTAAAAAACAGAAATCTTCCATCATCCTTAGGACCCGATATCATCTCTTCTTCATAATCCTGGTGATCCACAGCTTGTCTCCAGCTTTCTACCGATTTCTCCAATCTTGAGCCTACACTCAACTGGCTGTCATGATGGTCTTTCAGCAACCTTACAAAATCATTGTAAAGTTTAGATGTTTGAAGGCAGATATTATGGTAGTCATCCACTAAATCCACTAAGGCCTTGAAAGCTTCTTGGTTTATTGCATGTAGACATTTAATTCCTTCATGGATGTCATTGAGGGACTTTCTTATTCCTCCGGGTACAAGGATTATGTTTATTATACGTTTGGTTTCGTAATGGATGTCATAGCCCAGATCATCAGCTTCTTCACAAGCACGTATATATTTAAGTAAATCAGTATGAATTATGAATAAAGTGGCTCGATACAGAATGGTCAATGTTTCAGTCATAGAGTTTTCCTTTTTTTGATCTTCATTGGGCGGCATAAACGACACTCCAGTTAAAGACAAGTGTAATTTACTATCTACAATAAAGTGATTCAAAGTAAGCCCTGCACTCCTTATATCAAGGCTATAGAGATGAGCATGCCTAAGCATATCTTCAATGGTCACTGAGATGTTATCCATCATCTTCTCAAGCTTATTTATTACAATCATCATCTCCGTCTCACTCTGACAAGTAGAAGAAGCAAACTGACCCATCTTCATCTTTAATTCTTCCAGAAAATCTGCAGTCCATAAAAAATCCCAGATATGCAACTCCCTTCCATTATCGTGTCTATAACTCTTCGCAGAAATACTACTGATCATATTCAACAACATAGAATATGAACTTGCACCTTTCATCAATTGCAATTCCTTGTCAGGACACACATATGTAGACAGAATACTGAAAAGGCATGCAATTGTTATACTTGATGCTTTCGCCAATGTTATCATTAACTTGCAATTTTTTATGTCTTGGATCTTGTCGTTGAAGTTTTTTGAAAAAGCAACTATTCGCATGAAGATAAATGCAAATTGTTTAACAAAATGATCACAAAATCTGATACCTTTTGCAGCTTCAAGATCATCAAGCTGCTCAAGCATTTCTTTATAACTGTAATCATTTTCTGTTCTACTTCTTGCCACAATTTGCTCCAATGCCAACTTTACACTCAACCAGTTGTCGGCTGCTTCTTTAAGTAACCTTAAAAACTCGTTGTAAAGTCTGGAAGTTTCATGGATGATTCCATAGTAGTCATAAACCAAAGGAAATAAGTCTGTATGGCTCCATACTTCTTTGCATTCACTTAAAACTTCTTGGTTGATTTTGATTAAGCGTTCGACGATTTCATGCATGTGAACCAAGGTGTGCTGTTTTTTTCTGTTTCCATAAATGAATGCTATACTCCTGGAGAGATCATGGTTGATAGAAGAGTGACAGGAACGGAGGAATGTAACAGCTTCATAAGCACCCATATACCTTAGCAGATCAGAGGGAGGAGCTAAAGTATCTTTAAACACAACCTTCATCAAGTTAGTTGTAGATTGATTAAGGTATTTCAGAAACCTAATGTCATGCTCTTGGATAAAAAGATGTCCAAACTTGGTCACCTGCAAATTAAAATCTGCAATAAATTTATTCAGTCCTTATGTTTAGATATCATGTACACCTTATTCAGTAATTCTAACTTTCTACCAAGAAATTATTTTTTCAATTGTGTTGCGTAGACTCAAAGTGACCAAAGGCCAACCATTCTTCAAGTCATTACCATAAATATGTAGCCCAAAATCACCATTGATATTGAATAATTAAGATGAAACAAGAATAAGATTCAACAGTAACTTCACTACAATTGAATAGAATGTGTGTGTGGTTACAATCTTTAAAACCCTAGAACTATATATACATACGGATCAACATATTGAAGAGTCGTGAGTCGTGCCCCTCCTCAGCGCCTGTTCTAATTGATCCCAGACCACACAGATAGATCAACATGTCAATCAATCAATCGTACCCAGTAAATCCCACAAACAGCAAAGCTACTGGTAGGGTCTGGGGAGGGCGAGATGTAGGCACACCTTACTTCTATCCCTAGGGATAGAGAGGCTGCTTCCAGAGAGAGACCCCTGATACCAAAGGCATATAGTAGAAAAGAGAGAAACCAAACAAATCTATAAACAGAGCACTACTAAATAGCAAAGAAGTGGTGGCTAGGTAACATAGTGAAATAGAACAAATATTTCAAATTTTCAAATTAGAAGATCCCACTTAAGCATTTATGAAAAAAAAACAATCAATGCAAAATCCGCCTAGACCATAAAGAAAGAAACGCTAAGCAACTACCCCAATGCTCAGACCTAATGAATCTACTCCTAAAAGTCATTAACCTTAATCCTACGTCTCCATAAACCCTATCTTAGACCATGTCATCAGAGAGGTGTAACTCTAGCAAATCTTTCCTAATCTGCTCATCCCAAGTCAACTTGGGTCTACCTTGACTCCTCCTCCCTTCCAAAGTTAGGCCTTCTACTGCTCTAACTGGCGCTGTCAATTGCCTCCTTTTCACATGTCCAAACCATCTCAATCTTCCCTCCTTTATCTTATCCGAAATAGTAGCTAGTCCTAACTTTTCCCTAAAATCCTTATTTCATATCCGGTCTAGCCTTGTGTGCCCACACATCCACCTTAACATTCTCATTTCTGCTACCTCCATCTTGCGCGCTTGTGCTTTCTTAATGGACCAACACTCTGTGCCATACAACATAGCAGGTTTAAGCGCAACCCCTATAAAAATTCCCCTTTAATTTAGCCTGGATGCAATGTGCTACATCGCTATCTATATCCCTATCCCTTTGTACAAACGATCCTAAATACTTTGAACTTAGTAACCTGCGGAACCTGTTGACTGTCAATAGTAATTTGAGTGTCATCGCCATCACCCGCACCACTGAAATTACAATAAAGGTACGCAGTCTTGGAGTGACTAATTCTTAAACCTTTGCCCTCTAAAACTGCTTGCCACTCCTCTAACCTTGCATTCATGCTCTGTTTAGTCTCCGTCATTAACACAATATCATCTGCGAAAAGCATGCACAATGGAATTGTCTCTTGAATCGACCTAGACAACTCATCTAACACTATCGTGAAGAGAAACGGACTCAGCGCAGACCCTTGGTGAAGTCCTATCTCAACAGGGAAGAAATCGGTATCCCCTACAGGCGCATGGGCGCTAGTTTCAGATCTAACATACATATCTCTAATTATGTCAACATACTTCCCAGGAACCCCTCTATCCTCCAAACTATCCCAAATTAATCTACGTGGTACACTATCATATGCTTTTTCAAGGTCAATGAACACCATATGTAGATCCCGCTTCTTCTCCCTGTATTTTTCCATCAATCTTCTTAGGATGTGTATCGCTTCTGTAGTTGACCGCCCTGGCATGAAATCAAACTGGTTTAACGTAACCTGGGTTGACATATATAACCCCTAGACTTTACATAAATAGATCGACATGTCTATTTGATAATTACCAATTAAGTTCTAGGTCGACACATCTAACCCCTAGACTTTACATAAGTTACAAATACATAATACAACATAATCTAAACTATTTACATTGTGACCCTTGGACTTAGATGTGAGAGATTTACATCACCATTCTCCCCTATAATTATGAACATCCTTAAGTTGTTCTAGGTCTTGAACACCGAGCACTTCTATCTTCTTGAGTCTTATCCATTGCTCCACATGGATATTCTTATGTATTTGCTTCACACAAATTGAGTCTTCACTTTGACTTGCTTCAGACGACACTTTGATTCACATGAACTTTGACTGCATCCGGTTTGTATCACACAAACTTCTTGTGTAGTTAGTCTCAACATAAACTCAATCTGGTCTTGAATAAATTGTCCACCATCATATCACATGACTTGAATCCATCTCGCATAGATTTTGGCTAATCGGAATTACTCAAATCTTTTTTGTGGTTGTAACACGCAACAATTCCTTTTTTGATCCAGTCACGAGACGATTCATATCCTTCATAGTTTGATCACATCACATGATTTAATTTCCTCTTCATGGGTTGTCTTACACAGCAGGTTCCCCATCCTTGATCGCTTCCCTTACAATCACTTTCTTTGCTTTGATCTGATCCACTCACTGGATTATTTGATTGCACCCCTCAAGGGTTGTTTCCGCATCACACGGTTTCTTTGCTTTGGTCGTATCACAAGACTAAATTTTCTATTTCTACTTCTCTTTTGACGTCTAGGCACATCAGGATTAGGATTGTCGGTTCATCATCTTTAGTTTCGACTAAGACCGACTCATATTCCTTGTGTTTCTTGGTCCAACATTCATATGCATAGTTCCCAAGTTTCTCACATCTGTAGCAAGTAATATTCAACTTATCTCTTATACCCGGTGTTTCTTGCATGTTGTTATCCCTTTGTGGTTTGTCGGTTCTTTCTGACTCACAAGAGGTGTGTCCTTCACCTCTATGATGATAATTGCTTCTGCCTTAGCCTCGTGACGGATGGAAACTCCCTCATCCACGATTTCCAACATATTGTCCATGATTCATGTTATTTTCATGATGTGTGTACAAGAGTTCTTTTTGATTGTTCATGAGGCATCATTTTTTCAAAGGTTGTCAACCTACCAATACCCTAGTCTAGAGTCATCGTGTCTAGATTTGGTATTGTTCTATGGATGCAACAATCTAAATAAATTTACCTGGTACAAAATGTAGAAGTTTCGTACTAGAGTAGTTTGATTCAGAGTTGATCCAAACTTTCTTGCACTTGTAACAAAACTGGTAATCTTTGCAGAGAAAGTATTCATTGTAGCATCTTCCTTTATTTGCAACAACTCAAATTCGCTCATGAGCTTTTGTAAACGAGCCTTTTGCACTCGATCTACCCCAACGTGACTGTCTTCAACATGCTCTGGACCTCTTTTCAGTCTTGTAGTTTGCCACTTGCAAAACCACATCCTCTGGTATCACCTGGGACAGATATGCAATCGCTGCTTTTGTCTTTTTTTCACATCTGGTTGTGTTACTTCTGTGGGTTCGGTCATCTCCTAGAGTCCATTTGCTTACGGTATGGTTCTAATGTGTATTGTCCATACAGTATAATTTTTTGGTTTTAAAATCAGACATTGGTAGTGAGTCAGAGATCCCACATCCTTGTGACTTACAATATTTTGACTAATCAAACCGTATATTTGGTTTGTAATTGTAATTGGTTTTTATTGATTATGAATAGAGCATACAAGGCCCTATATATAGATAAACTAATTACAGTTTAGTACCTCAATAATAATAATCTTGTCTATCTAAACAATTTAGTCTAACATTCCCCCGCAAGTTGAGGGTGGGGGAACGACCTGCAACTTGGACTGTAGAAACTCAAATCTTTGTGAAGATAAGGGTTTTGTAAACACATAAGCAATTTGATCATCAGTCGAGACGAACTTGACATTCAGCTTTTCTTGAATAACTTGTTCAATAACAAAGTGGTAATCTACTTCAACATGCTTTGTGCGGGCATAAAACACTGGATTGGCAGAGAGATAGGTTGCACCAAGATTATCACACCAAAGCGTTGGTGCCTTGCTAAGCAGACCGAGTTCATGAAGGAGAGATTTTAACCAGATCAGTTCTGCAACAGTATCAACAATAGCCTTATATTCGGATTCTATTGAAGATCGAGAGACAGTTCGTTGTTTGCGAGCAGACCAAGAAATAAGGTTGGAACCCAGATAGATAGCATATCCCCCCGTGGATCGACGATCAAGAGGGCAACCAGCCCAGTCAGAATCCGAGAATACCCGAAGATTAGTAGCCCAATGTGAGTCAGAAAAGGCTTGTAGCCTGGACCCTGTGTTGTGACGAAATAGTAGGCCAAGATGAGTCGTGCCCTTCAGATAACGCAATATGCGTTTAACACCAGCCCAATGATTCTCAGTAGGAGCATGCATAAATTGGCACACCTTATTAACTGCAAAGGCAATGTCCTGGCGAGTTAAGGTTGCATATTGAAGAACACCTATCGTCTGCCTGTATCTGGAAGGATCATCAAGCAAAGGACTATCATCAGGTAAGAAGACATGAGAGGTACTCATAGGAGATGATACGGGTTTGCGCAGTCCGCAAGACCTGCTCGGTGAAGAATATCAAGAATATATTTGCGTTGAGACAGAACCATGATGCACCACTTCAATCCCCAAGAAATAATGTAACTGACACAAATCTTTGAGTGCAAACATAGAGCTGAGATCTTTAATAACATCATTAACAGCCCAGAGTGATTACCGGCAATGATAATGTCGTCTACATACACAAGAAGATAGACAAGCGTGCCACTTGAATTGAGAATGAATAGGGACGGGTCAGTTTTGGACCCGTGAAAGCCCAAGTGAAGAAGAGCCATTGACAGTTTTGTAAACCAGGCACGAGGGGCTTGCTTGAGCCCATATAAGGACTTGTGTAATAAGCATACATGATCTGGCCTGGTTTGATCAACGAAGCCATGAGGTTGTCGCATATAAATTGTCTCTTGAAGATCACCATGAAGAAAGGCGTTTTGGACATCTAACTGTCTGAGAGACCACTTGTTTGTGACAGCAAGTGATAAGATAGTCCTAATAGTAGCAGGTTTGATTACTAGGCTGAAAGTCTCATGATAATCAACCCCATGTTACTGGTGAAATCTTTTTGCCACAAGTCTTGCCTTGTACCTGCTAATCTTTCCATTTGGATCCGTTTTCAACCTGTAAACCCATTTACAATCAACGACATTAGTATGAGGAGCAGGGGGAACTAATGTCCATGTCCCATTCCTATGTAGCGCATCCAACTCGTCAGCCATGGCTTGGCGCCATTCTATAGACTTATTAGCAACAGTAAAAGATGTGGGCTCAATGGGTAAGGTGGGGGTGGTGGTGGCAGTTTAGGCAGCGGGATCATAGCGGGTGGTTGGCTTGGGATGGGGACGTAGGTTGGGAAGCCAAGGTCTAGGGGTTGGGGTTGATTGGGCTGTGTGCATGGTGGGTTCGGTTGAGGGTCCGGGAGACGGGTTAGTGGGTGGTGAAGTGGTGAAGTGGTTGCAGTTTCAGGTGAGATGGTGGCGGTTGGTAGTGGATCCGTGGAGGGTGGTGGGGGTGGGATGGGTTCGGTTGGAAAACCGGGTGGCGGTTCAGGAAAGATGGATACATACGATGGTTCAGGCTATGGTGAAGATTGGGTATGTATGGGTGGATGGTATGGAAAGATGTGTTCATTGAAGCGAACATGTCGGGCAATGTAGAGTCGTTCGGTGGATGGGTCAAAGCATTGGTAGCCATGGTGAACAGCTGTAGCCAAGAAAGACACACGGGGTGGATCGAAATTCAATCTTATGACGATTGTACGGACGGAGATAAGGAAAACATTGGCATCCGAAACATGAAGAAAGGAGTTTCCGTTTAAAAACATGTTCATACAGAGATTTGTTGGAGGAGACACGAGAGGGAAGACGGTTAATTAGGTAAACGACTGTTTCAAAGGCAAATTGCCAGAAACGTTGGGGAAGATTGGACTGTGCAAGAAGAGTAAGTCCAGTTTCCACAATATGGCGATGACGACGCTCAACGATCCCATTTTGCTCACTTGTGTGAGGGCAA
The DNA here is from genome assembly GCA_030545235.1 of Helianthus tuberosus. Taxonomy (NCBI): domain Eukaryota; kingdom Viridiplantae; phylum Streptophyta; class Magnoliopsida; order Asterales; family Asteraceae; genus Helianthus; species Helianthus tuberosus. The sequence goes on along the minus strand of CM060364.1, from coordinate 195,593,847 downwards.
GAGCGTCGATGAATGATACCAAGACTGGTGCAAAAGGACGTAAGAGGACGAAACTCCCCTCCCGAATCAGATTGAATACTTTTTAGTTTGGTGTTAATTGTCGTTCTACCAATTTAATAAAGTTTGTTAGTACGTTGTAGACATCTGATTTTTGAACTAATGGATAAACCACATGTATCTAGAATGATGATCTACACATAATAAAAAGAAACGACAACCATCAAATGATAAATCGAGCGAAGGCCCCCAAACATCACAATAAACAAGGTCTAAAACATTGGTACTCCGAAAAGTTGAGTCTGTCAAAGATAATTTGGAATACTTGCCTAATTGACACGAAGTACATAAATTATTAGAAAACTTGTCTAAAATGGGTAAAGAAAAACGTGAAACAATGGAACGAAAAACTTGAGCATGAGGGTGTCCTAAGCGTTGATGCCAAGTGGTGGAAGATGCTTTAACAGCAGTGAATGCCACCTTGGGAATAGACTTGAGCTGTGGCAGACGAATGGAGTACAAGCCCTGTTCACTGGGACCCGTTAGGAGGGTAGTGCGTGTAGACTCGTCCTTCACAACAAAATAAGATGAGTGAAATTCAAAGAAAACATCATCATCAACACAGAATTTTTGAACAGACAAAAGATTGTCTTTTAGTTCAGGAACATGAAGTATATTGGATAATTTAAAGGTTTTGTTAGGTGAGTAAATGGTTGAAGATCCAATGTGAAAAATGAGTAGTGGGTTACCGTCACCAATAAGTAAAGAATCATTACCAAAGTAGGCTTCAGGGTTGCCAATGCCAGATAAGTTTGGGGTAGCATGTCCATTAGCTCCAGTATCGGGCTTCCAAGTAAGTCCTGATTGTGAGCCAGCATCTGAGGAAGTAGCATAATTTGCCTGTGGCGCTGCACGTGACTGATCGGGCTGATTAAGGGCACTGAGACGGGAGATGACCAATGCCACAATGGTTATAGTGGCCATAAACAGTGTTTTGGGTTGAAGCCCAAGAAAATTGACGTGTGCTACTAGTATCCCGATTGCGGTTATTTGGGTTAGCACGAGAGGTTACCACGCGAAGTACCGCGAGAGCCACGGTTGCCTCAGTTGTTGTTAAATGACCGAGACCCAAAGTAAGCCCGCGGTTGTAATGAAGGTGCAGGATTTAGTTGATAACCCAACTGAGAGGCCATGAGTTGAAGGGTATGAAGTTGCTATTGTATGGTATCAATATTGGGCTGCTGAGTGGGTGTGACAGCAGCTGTAAGGGGCTGCTGTGCTGGTGTGGCAGCCGCAAAAAGAGCATGTGGGACCTGCTGATTTGCGGCCAAGATCTCTTTGTGAACATAAAATCATGGTTACTTAGTAACCTATGGAGCTTGTTGAAGGTAACAAGAGGGGAACGAGCCAATAAGTTAGCCTTGAGGCCATTGTATTCTTCACGGAGCCCTGTAACAGCTAACATGACTAGGTCTTTATCCTTCATGGTTCACCTATGTTGGCTAGAGCAGTAGCATACTCTTGGGCCCGTGCCAAGTAGTTGGCTGGTTTTTCATCACCTTTCATGGTGATTCTCAGTAACTGATTTTTTAGGGTAAATTCATGAGAGGAAGAAACTGGTGCATAAGGGCGTTCTAGTGATAACCATACCTCACGAGAAGTTTGGCCTTGAACATGCTGAAAAGATTTTTCAGAGACTATGTTGACAACTAGTAGATTCTATCCGCGCTCCGCGGCGGGGAGGACTGAATTTTAATAAAATTTAAGTGAAAACGTTAACAAAATGGTATTAATAAAAAAAACTAAAACAAAAATATTATGAAAAAAAAACAAAAAAGATTGTAAAGAACGGGATAAAAAATCTTGAAAAAAATACGATGATGTCAGTATCGGCACGGTTCTGTTCCGTTCATTACGGTATCGATTCGGTTCGCTTCCATTCATTACGGTATCGATTCGGTTCGCTTATTATAGCAACCAATAGAGAAAACATAAAACATAAAAATAAATTCATGATAGATTTGCGTCAATTGAAAACAATAAAAACAAATATCAGTAACGGTTACGATTATACCTATACTGATACATTATTCAATCAGGATTAGAATCAAGTATTTGTAATGCATTTACTATATGATAATTATCAACTATTCTTATACTTACCAAATCACTATTCAATTTTCTTACACATTTAACCCCTATACTTTGCTTATTTTACAATTTTGTCACATACATTCTCATTCATTTTTGGAATATTGGATTTTAATAATCCAAACTTTCACCCATTGGCCGGCAACGGACCTAACTTCAAAAATAACCGGTGGTGGTCCCAACTTTTCGTATATTGTAAACCAATGGACTTTTACTAAAAAAAACCTTAATTTCTTTTTGTCTCCTTATCCTTTTCGGCAACTTTTTCGTATAATGTAAACCAATGGACCTTTATTAAACCGAAAAGGATAAGGAGACAAAAAGAAATTAAGGTTTTTTTTAGTAAAAGTCCATTGGTTTACAATATACGAAAAGTTGGGACCACCACCGGTTATTTTTGAAGTTGGGTCCGTTGCCGGCCAATGGGTGAAAGTTTGGATTATTAAAATCCAATATTCCTTCATTTTTTACCCAACACTTTTCCATTTTCAACTTTGGTCCTTTATACTTTTCATATTTTACAAATTTGCCATTTTACGTTTCGGACTAAATTTTACGGGTTAACACGTTACGATGTGCGTGCGTGGTTCAACGTTGTTATGTTATTTGTTTTGTGGTTTAACGGCTCCGTCGTAACTCGTAATGCCCTGGTCCTATTAGTTATTCTTTTATATATTTTACATTTTGGTCCAACTTTTGCGAGTTAACATGCTGCAATGCGCATGCGCAGTTTAACGTTTTTATGTTTACTTTTTGTTTGGTTTAATGGTCCTGTCGCAAAGCACGGATCCTAGATACTAATTAATAATTAAATCAGAAAATTGTATCATTTATGGTTTTGTTTTCAAATTTCTTTTAACGTGTCCAAAATCTCTCATAATTTTTCATGTATATACAAAACTATTGCCATTCAAAATTAAAAAAAAAATATAAAAACTATTGAGTCTAAATATTTAGAACCCAAACCCCAATGTTAACTGCATAATCAATTCGATTCTTTTATTAGAGATTTTATTATTTATTATTTGAGTTAAGGTTATTGGATTTTAATAATCCTAAGTTTCACCTGTTGGCCGAGAATAATCTCAACTCTAAAAATTCCCTCCAACGCTCCCAACTTGTAAGAATATAGCCCCCATCGATCCTTTTCAAATTGTAGGTGCATTTAATTCAATTAAGTAGGCTACAGGTGCACTTGAATCTATCGAGGAGTCCAAATTCTTATATGTTAGGCCATCCGTAGTCATAAAGCCCCTTTGTGGACGTTATGCGACACGTGTCGTGCCACGTCACACAGGGGCTTTATGGGGCGTTATATCACTAGAGCCCGTAGTCATAAAGCCCCAACCCATCATTACCTAATTATTAATTTTCATTTTTATTATCTAATTAAAAAAACACTAACTAATTTTTGATTGGTCAAACTTTTAAAAAGCCCCTCCATCACGCCGCGAAGGAGATGGCGCCCCCCTTTTTTTGGCCTCATAACGCCCTTCGTCGTGGTGTTCCAGGCGCCATTGGGGCTTTATAGGCACACATGGCGCCCCACTACACACAACCTTATAAAAGGATCAATGAGGGCCAAATTCTTACAAGTTGGGATCATTGGAGGGAATTTTTAAAGTTGGGATTATTATCGGCCAACAAGTAAAACTTAGGATTATTAAAATCAAATAACCCTTTGATTTAATACGCTAAAATATCTGGCAACACAAAAATAAATGGTTAATCGATAAAAAACAATACACTTTACGTATTATTTATCTTAAAATATTTATGCATAGTGACGTATTTCTTTCGCAAGTATACATTTTGAAGTAAAACTGTAAAATAATATTGTCTTGTTTTGACCCACTTTGTTACATACACAATATGCATCTGTTGTTGCCGTTCCATATCGGTGGGATTCCGACTTCAACAACACCCTTTCATGGTTGCAGTGAAACACCGTATTGCCATTGGGCTTCGTTCGACAGTTGATGTTGTTGGATATGTCAAGAACACCGGTTCTTAACTAAAAATTTGTCCAGCAGATCTATTCGTTGAGCTCGTGACTCCCAATTTAATCAGTTGATAAACAATGTGGTGGTAAAACCAGTGTTTCCGGTAGTGTGGTCACCGTTTCACTCTTCCTCTCATCTCTCATGCCAGTCAAATAATTCATACTATTTTGCTAGGAAGGGTAGTCTAGATAATTTGGTTGGTACCGTAGCTGATTTTGGATATGAGTGTTTGGGGAAAACCGTCATATGTCGGTCATATGCTACCTAGAAACTGCCACTGTTGTTAAGAGTGTTCAACATTTGTTATTATATAAATAAGCATATGTACATGGGCATCATTAGCAATCCATGGAGCATAGCTAGGGTTGATAGTAGTGGTAGTTCCAGTTGTTACATTCTGTGACGGGCACGGGATGGTACCATCCACATAACCAAAAAGGTTATGCGAGGCAAGAAAGGGTTCAACTATCTGTTTCCAGTAGGCATAGTTTGTAGGTTTTGGAGTGAAACTGAATTTGTGAGAGTTGTGGGTAGCCTTTTCTTGATTTGTAAAGAGTGTAATGGCAGCCATAGGAATCAGTTAGGGTTGATTGATCAAAAAGCTGTAGCCGGAAAAAAAAAACGTGAACAGTGACGGCGGCTAGGGTTTGTAAATTAGGGTTAGGATGGACCAGCTCTGATACCAAATCAAAGCGTATATTTGGTTTGTAATTGTAATTGGTTTTTATTGATTATGAATAGAGAATACAAGGCCCTATATATAGATAAACTAATTACAGTTTAGTACCCTCAATAATAATAATCTTGTCTATCTAAATAATTTAGTCTAACATGACTCGAACCGCCAGACATGATTACGATCGAATGATTAAAACTTTGACAAATTATAATTTTACAATCTTGTATACTTTCTTGTTTCTAAACTATACCACCAGTACGATATAAAGAGTATTCATATTCTAATTGAAATAGATAAACCTGGTTTTATGTTTCTTGATTCCATGGGAAAAGCATAACATAATGATGGAGATTTGCCTAAGGTGTCACCAAATAGAGGGTTACTAAACCTGACTTATTTATATGGCCTTAGGTAAGTGTTCAGGGCATAATCACATGTGAATTTAACGTGAACAATATATTTAGGTCAAGATTTCCTTGTTATGTGAATACAAAAAAAAAAAAAAAAAAAGAGTTTAAGTAATACAACCTTAAACAATATGTTACAATTCTTTATAATATATTGTTAGATTTTAAACCAACTGCCCCATGATTTTTAAATGGACATAAATTTTTTATACGCTAATATTTGTTTTTTTTTTAATTACAACATAAAAACAACCATTTTATTCTCTTTAATTTGAGTATAGTAATGTTATTTTTTGGGTTATTGGATTTTAATAATCCTAAGTTTCACCAGTTGGCCGATAATCATCCCAACTTTAAAAATTCCCTCCAATAATCTCAACTTGTAAAAGTTTGGCCGCCATTGATTCTTTTCTAACATAGATGCACTTAAATCAATTAAGGAGTCTCTAAGTGTAATTGAATCTATTGAGCAGACCAAATTCTTATATGTTTGAAAAGGATCAATGGCTGCCAAACTTTTACAAGTTGGGATTATTGGAGGGAATTTTTAAAGTTGGGATTATTATCGGTCAACTGGTGAAACTTAGGATTATTAAAATCCAATAACCCTTATTTTTTTTTTATTTAAAGGAAAAATAACATCACGTGATCAAAAGTGTCCCCCTATTGGTTATATATATAGGGGTTAGTTAACGTACAATTGGCCTTAACATACGATGCATATGCGATGAACATATAACATGCGGATTTGAGGTTATAACATACGGATTTTAACGTACAAACTCGGAAGACTCACAAACCCAGAAGATTCACCATGTGGACTTCATAAAACCAAACAATTCCAACAAGCGGACTTCACAAACTCCGAAGATTCCAACATGCAGTTCACTAACTCGGAAGCTTCCAACATGCGGTTTCACAAACTCGGACACTTCCAACATGAGGTTCACAAACTCAGACAAATTCCAACATGCGGATTTATGATTTTGAGGTTTTATAACATGCGGAACTCAAATCGTGTACGCATCGTACGTTAAGGCCAATTGTACACTACACTCTCTCTCTCTCTCTCTCACTCTCTCTCTCTCTCTCTATATATATAGTGGAAGTGTAAAATACAATATTGCTTAACGTACGAGCGTACGCTGTGAAATTACGCATGTTGAAAGAATGAAGATGATTCCAAGTTTGTGAGGTAGATGTTCCGAGTTTATGTTTTGTGTCAACATGCGTGATTAGGGTTTTAAGGTTTATAACGTGTGTAATTTCATATCATACGCTCATACGTTAAGGAACATTGTACGTTAACCTCCAACTATATATATGTGTGTATATATATATATAGAAAAAGTGTAAAATACAATACAGCTTAACGTACATCACGTACAACGTGCGTGATTACGTGTATAACGTGCGTGATTAATGTTTTCATCATGCGTGATTAATGTTTTCCAACATGCGTGATTTGGGTTTTTTAGTTTATAACGTGCGTGATTTCCAAATGGACGTTAAGCCGTATTGTACGTTAACTGGCCTCTCTCTCTCTCTATATATATATATATATAACCGCAAATTTGGATAACTGACGGACCACTTTAGTATCATCGTGCCATTAGCGGAACCACCCGATCATATTCATCTCCACTAGGCAATAATGCATATACACCAATTCATGAGGAAACCTAATAAATCTATGAAAAAGTGCCAAATAAAGTATGTAAAGAAGGAAAATTCCTTTTTAATAAACCAACCTTTGCCCCATTGGTAAATAATAATCCTACCTACGTAATTGGTATACAATAATCCTACCTATCAACATGTTGGTACTCAATGAACTTTCGTTAATTTTTTTTAACTGAAGTTAGTTTTTAAGTTTTATTTATTACACAAACAGTCCCTGTAGTTGTAATTTACTAGTTTTAACTATTTTATAAAATTTAATTACATGGCCCTTGACGTTTTTTTGTTTTACAAAATAGTTAAAACTAGTAAATTACAACTACATGGACTGTTTTGTGTAATAAATAAAACTTAAAACTAACTTCAATTAAAAAAATTAACGAAGTTCATTAAGAACCAACATGTTGATAGGTAGGATTATTGTATACCAATTACGTAGGTAGGATTATTATTTACCAATGGGGCAAAGGTTGGTTTATTAAAACCAATTTTCCAATATTTTTTTTTCTATTTAAAATGGCTTTTTAATGATTTTTTTACATATAAAATTAATGGTTTCCTCATCTTTTATGGTTCCCCATTAAGCTTACCCCCTGTTATGTATCACTCTATTATAAATATATATACTCATGTGTCAAAAGGCACATGTGATACGCTAATACTCATATTCACTCGTTAGAAAAAAGGTAATCCTCTTCTCTATAATTGCATCAATTCAGCCTTAGACAATATTATTGTGGCCTTTCAAAAAAAAAAACAGATAATACTATTGTGATAAATACAGTTAAACTGTTACTAACCTCGTGGCTCCACGCTAAATGAAACCTTAAATGTGTTCTTTTGCAGTGAGTCTGCACTTCTTTGACAGTCATCAGCTCCCGTCCAATAGAAAACCAATGGTTATGCAAACCAGCTGCCAAGAAGTTAATGGGGACTGGAATCCTCCAATGTTTTAAACCAGCATGAACATGAGCTGTTACCACGTATTTAGTTTCCATAGCAGCATCAATTTGGTGTAAAGTTATGACAGCACATATAACAACTCCAATCCATGGGTCTCTAGGGGTCAAACTTCTTGCATTAGATTTTTAACAGCCTGAAACCAAATGGAATCGTACTTCCAGCCCCTACTATCTCAAATACAGCATCTGGCATGGTCCGATGTGTTGTTCGTAACTGAAAAATATTATATAATGAGAGAAGTAAATGAGATAAGGGCAAATGGTGATTCACACGACACTGCTATGTCATCTTGCAGTTCAAGATACGCGAACTAAAGATGACCCAAGGTGATTATGTGTGTATCAGTGTATATATATGTATATGAGTTAATAGGGAGAGGATCATGAGAAAACTAGATATAAATGAGAAAACCAAAAAACTAACCAAAAAAGCACTAAAATGGAGGGGGAGACTTTTAATGAAGGAGGAGAGGGGGGGGGGGGGGGGGGGGGGGGGATTTTTTTTTTCCAAAAGGAGGGGTAAAATGGGAAAAAAAATATATAACTTTTCAAACATTTCCCATTTCTCCATACGTTATCATTTTAAAACAAAAATGGCACCATAAGATCACAAATTTTTGTATCTTTCATTCAAGTATATTCGAGCATATTTTTTATGACATAAAAAAAAGATTTTATGGTGTCGTCTTGTTTTCAATACTATTATTATAGTAGTGCACATGTGCAATATAACATGTACTACAATTGCATACATGCTTAAAATTAGTTTTTTGAGTCTAGTTTAGCTTTTAGGGTTAGTTTTTTTGGAGGTTTAGGATTAGGATTAGGTTTTTGGGTGTGGGGGGGAGGGGGGGGTTTAGGTTTTTGGGGTAGGCTGGCAAATCGTGTCTTAACAGGTTTAACAGGTTTCTGACAGCGCGCACAACATAAATTTCAAACATGATTACGACTCGTTTAACTACTTTCTACCCCATGTTTATAAAACAGTTTTATGTTTTATGTACAAAGATGAATAAATGATAGATCCTAACATTGTAAATTTTAATTATTTTAAAAATTAAAAAAGTCAAAGGGTGTATTTTTCAGTCAAACAGGTCTAATCGTGTCTTAACAGGTACCCAATTGCCAGCCCTATTTTGGGGGGGTGGGGGTGGGGGTGGGGGGGGGGGGGGGGTTTAGGTTTTTTTTGGGTTTATGTTTAGGGTTTAGTTTTAGGTTTTCGGGAGGGTGGGGGTGGGGGGGGTTTAGGTTTTTGGGGGATGGGGGGGTTAGGCTTTTGGTGGGAGGGTGAATTTAGGTTTTTTGGGGGTGGGGGGTTAGGTTTTTGGGGGTGTCGGTGGGGGGTGGGTTTAAGTGGTTAAGCTTTATGTATTAGTGCACATGTGCAGTACAACAAAAAAAAATTTTTTTTTTTTTTTTTTTGAAATTTTTTTTCCATACATAAAAAGTAGCGATTTTTCTAAAAAAAATTGTTAAAAAAAAAAAAAAAATGGTATGTTTTTAGGTTTTTTTTAGGCTTTTTTGGTTAGTTTTTTGGTTTTCTCATTTAAACTAGTTTTCTCATGATCCATCCCCTGAGTTAATATTGAAACAATGTTTAAAAAGGCGGAAACGGGTATCGAAGCGTTTTCCCTTGACCTCACGAGGCGTAAGCCTCGAGGTGGGCCGAGGCGTAAGCCTCAAAACATTATTAAAAAATTTTAAAAATATATATATCTGATAAAACAAACATCATAAATAGAAATAGGAAAACAAACAAACATCATAAAATAGTTCGAACAGCTTTAATTAGTAATGTTATGACATCTAAACATCATAGAACTCGTTTTCCTCCGCATCATCCTCAAAGTTTTCATCTGGCGTATTTAGATCGTCATCGTCATCAACCAAATTAATTTCCTTTTCCTCCTAGATGATGAACGCTCACATTTTTCCTCATTTGACATTTTGACCCGCCAACTCCACCAATGCCATCTTCATCCCCACTCATCATCCGACAAAACATCGGCAACTCTCGGGACTTCATCATCTTTTAGATTCGTCTTCTTTATAAACTTTTGCTTCAATCTCCTATTGTACATAACGTACACCAACTTGTTCCTCCTATTCGTGCCAACCAATATCTTCTTTTTTATTATGGTTTTTTTAACCTAATAGATGTTTTTTAAGTGAACTATTGGGTTGGCCCACCAATTAAGCCTAATAAACATTAAATGGGTCTAAAATAAAGTCCGAAAAACCTAAAATTTTCCATTTTCACAAGGTCTAGCCTCACCGCCTCAGCCTCAGACAGCCTCGGAAAGCCTCGGATGACTAAGGCCTAGGTTTCAGTTGACCCCTATGAGGCTAAGCCTTTAAGGCGTTTTTTCATAGCCTCAGCCGAGGTGTAAGCCTCGAGGCGGGCCTCGGAAACCTTTTTTAGACGATGATTGGAAACAAAGCACCACATTAAGGGTATGTTTGGCATGGAACTTTTAGCTTTTTAAGAAAAAACACCCTACTCAATAAAAAGCCTTGTTTGGTTGAAGGAGCTTGAAGCTTTTAGGTTGGGAGCTTGAAACTTTTGGTTGAACGCTCATACTAGTAGCGTTTAGAAGGAGCTACAAGCTTTTAGGGAAAAAAATGACTATTTTAACCTATAAAGATAAGAGTTAATTACATAGTTAGTCCCTGTGGTTTGCACAAAGTAACACACTTAGGTATTAATAGTTTAAAATCACATTCTAGGGTATTAACTTTTCATTTTGTAACGTTTGGAGGTATTAACGTTATTTGTAGGCTTAAAAATCACATTCTATTAGTACCTAAATATGTTATTTTGTGCAAACCACAGGGACTGACTATGTTAATACCCAAGAACTTAATACCTCCAAACGTTACAAAATGAAAAGTTAATGCCCTAGAAGGTGATTTTAAACTATTAGTACCTAAGTATGTTATTTTGTGCAAACCACAAGACTAACTATGTAATTAACTCTAAAGATAATAAACTTTTTAGTTATTTTTTTAGTTATGTCCATTTTAGTCATTTTATATATTTATATTAAAAGCTCCAGCTACTCTGCCAAACACCTAAATATATCTAAAAACCTACAGCCATCAGCTACCAGGCTTCCAACCACTTTTGCCAAACATACCCTAAATGTAGTCAAAGTAGTTAATATTTTCCTCGTGTATTTCCTAGATTTGTGTTGTTTCCGTTATAAGGACCACCCGTAGTGGGGGTTTTTGGTGTTTTTTTCCCAAAAACGCCTAGTAACCGCCCCCTGAGGCTTTTTTTTTTAAACGGGTGAAGCGTGCTTTTTTTAACGCTTGAACTTTATCTTTGGCCAATAGCATTTTTTATGGTTTTATTTTTATTTGATTCTATTAGAATATAATGCATCACAAGATTTCAAGCCCCACTATCCCACAATGCCCACATGCTGACTGGACCGCCACATGGATCAAAAACGCTCAAGGTCTTCCCCCTCCCACTACACATGGTCTAAGGCTATGTGTTATGGGTTTGGTTGGTGCTTGGTTGAGAAAAAAGTGTTGCCACGTGGCTGACACGTAGACACTTTTTTCTCACCAGAATTACCTAGAATAGATGTAATGTAATGAGAGGGGCTTGGTTTGGGGTTTGGTTGATAACTAGTGATCGTTCTTTAATTATTATTTTGTATTTATATATAAATTAGAGTTAATTACATAGTTAGTCCCTGTGGTTTGCACAAAATAACATACTTAGGTACTAATAGTTTTAAAATCACCTTCTAGGGTATTAACTTTTCATTTTGTAACGTTTGAAGGTATTAACTTCTAGGGTATTAACATAGTTAGTCCCTGTGGTTTGTACAAAATAACATACTTAGGTACTAATAGAATGTGATTTTAATCCTAAAAAAACGTAATACCTCCAAGCGTTACAAAATGAAAAGTTAACACCCTAGAATGTGATTTTAAACTATTAGTACCTAAGTATGTTACTTATGCAAACCACAGGGACTAACTATGTAATTAAAGAGTTAATTACATAGGTTAGTCCCTGTGGTTTGCACAAAGTAACATACTTAGGGTACTAATAGTTTAAAATCACCTTCTAGGTGTTTAACTTTTTCATTGTGTAACGTTTGAGGTATTACACTTTCTAGGGTATTAACATAGTTAGTCCCTGTGGTTTGCACAAAATAACATACTTAGTACTAATAGAATGTGATTTTAAACCTACAAATAACGGTTATACCTCCAAACGTTACAAAATGAAAAGTTAATACCCTAGAATGTGATTTTTAAACTATTAGTACCTAAGTATGTTACTTTGTGCAAACCACAGGGACTAACTATGTAATTAACTCTTAACTCTATAAATTATGTAAAAACAATCAATTTAAAACTACAAAAAAAAAATTATAAATCTAGTTAGTTAAATAAAAAAGTTAACTAAAATAATATGTTTAATATGTAAAGTAAATATTTAATTTATAAAATTGTTTACTAAAATTTTAGTTCAGTACTAAATTAAAAGAATTTACAAAAATTGCAAAGTTAAAATTTAATCGTTTTGTAAAGGGTTATTGGATTTTAATAATCCTAAGTTTCACCAGTTGGCCGATAATAATCCCAACTTTAAAAATTTCCTCCAATAATCCCAACTTGTAAAACTTTGGCGCCATTGATCCTTTTTCAAACATATAAGAATTTGGTCCCCTCAATAGATTCAATTACACCTAGACACTCCTTATTTGATTTAAGTGCACCTATGTTAGAAAAAGGATCAATGGCGGCCAAACTTTTACAAGTTGGGATTATTGGAGGGAATTTTTAAAGTTGGGATATTATCGGCCAACTGATGAAACTTAGTATTATTAAAATCCAATAACCCTTTTGTAAATGTAAATGTATCACCCTTTTATCCCTTCCCCCAACGCCTTCTTTCCCCAAACACCAAAAGGCAAGAAATTACACCTAGATCTGAAACCCTAAATTATAAAGCTCCTCATGAAGAAAATCAATCTAAATCTCTTGAAAGCCGCCGGAAACTGCTCAATCTCTTCCCCTCAAGCTCCTCATCATTCTCATTGGTCTACACATGGTCAAAGAGAGCCCACCTGCGCAATCTCTTCCCTTCAACACCGTGGTTCGCCCCAGAGTTAGTGCTCCGCGTTGTCAGCCGCGCCACCGTTTTGCAGTGTGTTGGGCGCCAGCATGCTAATGTGGCACTGGATATGCGTGTGGGGCGTTATGGTAACACATAGGTAGCGTTTGGTATGCAGGAATCAAAGGTAGAATGGAATGGACCATTACGAAGGAATGAAAAAAAAGGTGTGTTTGGTTGTCGAGGGAATGGAATCGTCCATCACATATTCCATTCCCTCAAAATCATTCCATTTGTCCCCCTTGTTTTTTTTTTTCCATTCCATCCATCTTTCACCCTTCATTAACAAAACCACAACCCACCACCGTCGCCACCACCCAGCACCGTGGCTGCCAGCCACCTCCGGCGCCACCCATCACCGCCACCCCGCCCTCCGCCCCGCCTCCGCCCCACCTCCGCCCCGCCGTCACCCCGCCACCGCCACCCACCCTTGGTTGCCCACCACTGCCGCTACCATCCACTTTCGCCCTTGCCGTCACCCTCCGCCACCCATCGCCGTGGTCACCCGCCACCCATCGTTGTCGTCACCCGCCACCCATTGTTGTCGTCACCATGGTTTAAAAAAACGGCCGAGGCGTCCGTACTGAGGCGCGCCTCGAGTCGGAACGGAGCAAAAACGCATATGAGGCGGCGCCTCAGGGACAGACATTATACGTACGCCTCAGTGGAGCGAGGCGCAAGTTTCGGTTCGAGGCGGAACTAATCTGGCGAGGCGTACGGTTATGTTAGAATGATAGATTAGGGTTTTTTTTAGGCGCCAATAAAAAACTGAACTGGAGTTTCTAATCTGGCGAGGCGTACGTTTATGTTAGAATGATAGATTAGGGTTTTTTTTAGGCGCCAATAAAAAACTGAACTGGAATAGCGTATAAAAAAAACTGCCTCACGCGGGCCCGGGTTTTTCGGAGCTGCATTCGTGTCCGCAGGTGCGGGCACGCATGAGTTCAACCAAATTCCAGCTCAGAAACTCATTTTTGCACCCCCCCTGCGCAGCGGGTAGGACTTGTGGTAAAACATGTCATAAAGCTACAATAGAGTAGTAAAGTCTTTACCTTATAAACAACCACTCACTTTGTCCCCACACCAAATGTGGGACAAAGTATTTACCACCTTTTGAGACTTTTATTCACACACCCAAAACTTACAACATATAAGTCCTAAACTTTTGCTACTAACTATTAGCTCCATGATCTTAAATGACATATATAATAGTTTTTTTAATTTTATATGTGGAATCTTATTTATTTTCAAAGCATAACATATTTTTTTATATTTTTTTTCTCTATGTGCGCTTTTCTTAAATAGTTTTTTTATGTCAAGTATTTGATGAAATTTGAATCTTTTTTATGTTTTTAACTACTGAATCTGATGGAATTTGATGAGAAAACTCTTTTTTTGATGTTTAGTATTTATTATTTTATGATATATATAATTTTAATATTTATTTATTAATACCGCCTCGGCCTTACGCCTCGTTCCGCCTCGATACTTACGCCTCGTGAGGCGAAGGGAAAACGCCTCGAAACTCGTTTCCGTTTTTTTTAAACCTTGGTCGTCACCCCGCCACCACCCACCGCCGCCTTCGCCACCCACTGCCGTCACCCACCTCCGCTGCCACCAGCCACCACCTCCACCACCACCCACCACCGACACCGCCGCGGCCACCCACATCTGCCCTCGCCGTCACCCTCCGCCGTCACCCTCGCCACCATTGTTGCCGCCGCCACCCGACCACCGTCACCTCCGACCACACCGCCACTCACCACTGATTTGATTCCTTCGTCTTTTCTTGCCTACCAAACAAAACAAAGTAATGATTCTTTGCATTCTCACATGATAACCAAACAAGACATGGAATGGTAATGATCCATTCCATTACCTCGTTCATTCCATTACCTCATCAATTTCATTCCCCCGTCCATTCCATTACGTCATACCAAACAGACCCATAGTCTAAGGGTATAAGGAGTGCTTCACTCAAGGGGAGTAGTCCTCTCTCAACCTCAGCCAATCACACTCGTCCATGTCAACTCCACTCTCCACTCCACATTTTGCACTCAAACATAAGGGGTGCTCACCCAAACATATTTCTTAAAAAAAGAATAAAAGTGTGATTGGTTGAAAAAGAGTGGGGCCCACCATTAACTCCCTCTCTCTCCTCTTCCCTTGCACAGTGACTACTCCCCGAATGATTGAGTTTACAACGTGGTGAAGGGGGGTTGGCGGCAGTGTTCCCACGAGGGGAGTAGCCCCCTCTTCCCCTTCACTGATGGTGGCCCGTACACCCTAAAATATTTGTTAAATATACTCGATGAATATACAAGAACATCCATGGTGAAATATTATCTCAGCCTAATCTCATTCCATCTCCCATCCTCTTTGGTTAACCTTGATTCTTCCACAGCCGCAAGTCAGCCTTCTTCATGGCTGCCTCCACCGATTCTTCCCTTCCCATGACTACCCTATTTCATATGATTACCATCAAACTAAGCTTCTCCAACTATCTCCTATGGCGAAATCTCGTCTTTCCTTTGTTGTTGCATCTGAATTGGTTGCGTTTATTGATGGATCATATCTGACTCCACCCAAAAACCCTCACAGTCCACAACAAGGAATCCTTAAATCCAGAATACACATCCTGGTTCGAGAAGGATCAAAGAGGACTTCTACTTCTTCAATCGTCTCTATCAGAAGAAGCTATGGTAGAAGCTTTGGGTCTCTCCTCTTCTAGTGAAGTCTAGAAAGCATTGGAATCAGCTAATAGCCTTTCTGTCTCTGATTATGCTAAACAGTTTAAAGCTATTTGTGACAAACTTGTAGCAATTGGACAACCGGTACCCGACACAGACAAAAGCCAATGCTTCCTGTGTGGTTTAAGTCCGACGGTTTGACACATTCTCTACTGTTCAAAGTATTTTGAGATCTGCTTCCTTAGCTGAGGGCCACGAGTTATTTTTCTCCTCCCTTCATGGCTGCATGCCTTCACCCATGGCTTTCAGCACTTGTCACCACACTTCATCTCAGCAGTCCTCTTATAGCAGAGGCAGACCCGGCCAAATCAATAATTGCAACACCTCGTCTCAAGGATTGGAGCTAATATTGGAAACAAAGCGCCACCTTAAATGTTGTCAAAGTAGTTATAATTAACCTTGTATATTTTCTTGATTCGTGTTTCCATTGTAAATTATTCGTTATATATACTCAAGGAATACAAAAGAACATTCATGGTGAAATATTATCTCAACCTAGTATATATATATATATATATATAGAGAGAGAGAGAGAGAGAGAGAGAGACCTGAAGGTAACCATTTAATATTCTTTCTGCCAAATAATCGCTGGTATCATTCTCTCCTAATTTAGGGCAGTTCAAACAGGACACCATTGGACTTGTATTATTGTTTGTGGCATTAAATTTAGACACATCTACGGTTTTTTGTGATATAATATAATTGAATCTCATCTTTAGTCCATAACGAGTGTCTTCATTTACTATCGAAAGTTTTGGTAGTGACTGAAGCCTCTTGCAATTATTCAAACAAAGCAATCTCAGATTTGAGAGGAGGCTGATGTTTGCAGGCAGAGAAGCAAAATCATTTCCGGATAGATCCAAATTTACCAATCGGTGTAATAAACCAATACCATCAGGAACCACAGATAGATTGCAATAACTTAGATCAAGTTCCCTTAAACCAGATAACACATCCATCTTTGTAAAAAGAAAACCTCTGTTTAGGGATGAAAGCCGACATCTATGAACACATAGGAGTCTTAATCTGTTCAAGTAATGAACGGACAAAGGAATCTCTTGTATAGAAGTATCACTTGCATCAAGCTTCCTCAAATTACACAATTTCCCCAAGCTCTCTGGTAACTTCTTGATGTTAGTTCCATCTACATATAGATGCTCTAAGCACTTCATGTTGTGTCCAAACTCAGGAACATATTCAAGGTTTGAGCAACCGGAAAGAAGAAGTGTCACAAGAGCTTCCATTTCCAGTTTGCTTCTTCCAAGGCTCTGAAGATGTGCACACCCACTAAGATTTATGTATCGTAGATTTTTGTGTGAAAGAACAGATGGGTGTAGCTCGGACAATTTTGTGCAGCCTTCAAGTTTTACTTTCACAAGATTCGGTGTTGATGTCAAGTCAGGGATTTTGGTTAAATCCTTTGAGAAACTGAGATCAACAGATCTCAAATTAGGCAGATCCTGTTAAGTGAGAGGGAAATTTTCAGATTTCAAGCTTGTATTAACTTCACATAATGACTAAGTAGACAATACTTACAAGATTTTTTTCCCAGAGTGTTTCAAGTTGGCTATGACACATTTCAAGTTGATAAATATGTTTAGGTTCAAACATTGAAGGCAAAGACTTTAATGAGCAACCATACCATTCCAGAATTCGAAGATCATTGGAAAGAGAATTAAGACCTTGAGGAAAGTGTATATTACTGATTCTAAGAAATTTTAGCTTCTTCATCTCTGAAAAACATGATGGATCATTAATGCAGTCATCCACTTCAGCTTTATACGGCTCCTGGTTGATGATTTCAATTGTACTTGATTCCTAGTATAAAAAAAACACAGCAACAGAATGAATCATCTAATGCTTTCAAACTCCGTCCTGAAAAATATGTTTTGGTAACTTAAGGCATGTTTTATGTTGTGATGAATCCTGGTAACTTCAATTTGAAAAGAAAAACTGTAGGTATATTATGAAAGTATTACTATACGTAATGGTGTGTTGAATCCTTATTGTCAGATGAGTTATAAGGGGATGGATTATGAAAAAACTAGTTTAAATGAGAACCAAAAAAGCCTAAAAAACATACCTTTTTTTTGAATTTTTGTATTAAAATTCGCTATATTTAATATATGAAGAAAAACTTTTTTTTCAAAAAAAAATAAAAAAGTTGTACTGCACATGTGCAATAATACGAAAAGGCCTAAACCACCTAACCCACCCCCAGAAAACCTAAACCCCCCACCCCAACCCCCAAAAAAAACCTAAAACTAAACCCTAAATATAAACCCCAAAAAAACTAAACCCCCCACCCGCACCCCTCAAAAAACCTAAATATACGTAAAGTTTTTTTATACATTAAAAGTAGCGAATTTTATAAAAAAAATTGTAAAAAAAAATTTGCCATGTGGTTTTCTCATTATATGTAGTTTTCTCGTGATCCTCTCCCTTACTCATAATAACCATTAAAAAGTATTACAACATAAGTATTTTAGAGCGAATATCAAATACAGAGCCATGCCAACTTTAAATTTATAAACACTATAGGCTTCCGTTTGCAAGATCCAAATTCCTTCAATATTCTAGAAGCGGATATAAAATTGTAGAGAGTTCACTTTATGTTATAAAGTTTCTTACTGAAATGATAACAGTTTTATGGATTTTGAGACTAAATTGATACGAAGATGGATCCAATTGGACCTTACAAACTCGATACTAACTCCGAAGAGTCCCAGGGCTACGCCCTTCTCTGTAAACAGAGCCTAAACTTACGCCTTTTCTTATCCCCTTCCCCAAGAAATTATTGACACATACTTATACTATAGTACTTGCACTCCCCCCCCCCCTCCTAAAATACACAAATGACACTTAAAACTAAACTAGAATATGATCTCTATCAAAAGCCATTAAGCAAACCTTTGGTTTGGATGAGAGGATATCCAAAACATCTTGACGGTTCTTTATTGCAATCAGTTTTCCCTTGTATTGTTGTGCTTCCTTACGAAGAATTTCCCAGCACATTTGCTGGAGCAGGTCATGCATCCACACACAATCATCATAATTGATAGTTATGAGAAACTTGCTTACCAGATCAGTAATTCCACATTCAGGGAACAAACCAATATGGGTTAGTATATCTTTTACCAAATCTATGTCTATCCCTTTCAAGAAACATGCAATATACATGAAGATGTGCTGCTGATGGTTATCTAGTCTATGATAACCTACTTCAAGTCTTTCAATAACTTCTTTATGAGGATACTTTTTAACTTTCTTTAATATCTCTTTCCAATATTTTTCTTCTTTTCCGTATAAAAGAGAACCATAAACAGTAAGAGCTATTGGAAGACCACCAGCAAACTCCACAATATCATCAGACAACTTTTCAAAACCATGTGTAGGATGTCCATCTCCAAATGCTGACTGACAAAAGAGTCTAAGAGCTTCTTTACCTTTCAATTCTTCACACATAAAGATTTCATTTACTTTATATGCACTCAGCAAGTCTACATTTGTTGTTGTTACTATGATTCTGGTACCAGGTCCAAACCATTCACGCCCACCAGCCAAATACATCAACTGGTCTGCATGATTCACATCATCCAAAACGATTATAATCTTCAAATCACGTAGCTTTGTCATCAACAGAGTTTGTCCATGTTTAACACTTCTTACGCGTATGCTTTCATCTTTTAAAACATCATCAAGTATTTTTTGTTGTAGCTTGCATAAATCACTATCATGTTCCCTGGAGATGTCCTTGATGTTCCCAATAAAGCTACTTTCTTGGAATGTATATCGAATGCCTTCAAAGACAACTTCAGCCAAAGTAGTCTTTCCAATCCCACTCATCCCACAGATCCCTATGAAGCGAACTTCACTTGACTCTATATTTAAAAGTCTAATCACTTCATTTACTTGAGATTCAATTCCCACAAGACCTTTGGTAAGATGACTAAGATCCACTGGTGATGCAACTTGGATGTCCTGCAAGATTCTCCTTAAGATTTCACTAACAATATCTGATTCATTCCTGCAGGTGGATGGAAGAATCATGTCAACTGCATTGGATACTTTACTTCTATCCACTTTCAGAATAATAATAGACCAAGAAGTTTATTTATGAATCTCAAAATAACCGTTGAACAACAATATATAAAGAATAACCTACTTGTCTGGTGTCACGTGTGATCCTTTGATATCCCCGACTTTTGCAAAAGCAGATCTCCATGTTGCTACCTTCTTTGGTGTGATTCCAGGATCTACTTCATGACAGGCAAAGCCTTGTTCGAAACAGTTGCTTTGATGGCGTACATCAGAGGGAGACACATGGTAAAAAATAGGAATAACAATTAGCTTGCCTCGCTCCATGCAATCCACAATCTTTGTGATTTCCTCCAAACACCATTTCGATGTTGCAAAATTGCTCGATAAAACTACTATGGCATATCTTGATGCTTCTATGGCCTCTAGGAGCGCGGGAGCGATAAAATCCCCAATCTCAAGTGACCTATCATCTTTGTAGGTTCTGATGCTTTTTCGAATTAAGGCTGAATATAAGTGGCTGGTGAAACCAGTGCGAGTGTCCTCCCCTCGGAAGCTCAAGAAAACATCATAACCCTGTGATACTCTTGTTGTTGTTGTTGATGATGCTGCATATGACATCATCACTACAGCTCACTGTAATTAAGATAGTAGGTTTTGTAACTGGATCAAATACTTTGCAGATTGCAAGAGCGACTACAGAGGTTTTAATATTGAAGTTTAAACTAAATATAGGGGTCTTGGTGTCATTAGTAGAAAGTATATTCTAAATCTAGTATGTATATATGTACAGTCAAGGGTTTGTAAAGTTTCATCGGGTATATATTGGGTCAATGTATGTATTCAACATAATGAACAGAATCTCTATATGCAAGCAACTTTACTATCAAAATCTCTACAAATTTATCATCTTGTTGATCCGATTTTGTATTTGATTACCAACAATTGGTATTAAAGCCAAAGGCTCAATCCAGCATCAGTGTTTACATCGATCAAGGGAGAAATACTTACTATTTTCAAATCAGAAACTATGTAGTAAAATGAAATAAATACTTAATAGAGATTGCTTCTTCAGTCGATGTTTATGATTTTTAACGGTAACAACACCCCTTTTTACTATTTTCTGACTTTGATGTTATCAGTTACAAATCGATTTTCTAGACTTTCTGATGTGCAAAAACGCACTCCGGATTCCTGTTTTGTTAATCGAACACTACCTTCACCGAATTCGATCTTTGTTTCTGAATTTCAATTTCAAACATTCAAAGCCATTCAAATTTGTTACCAATTTGATTGTTTGAAATTGAAATCTAGAAAAAAACGACGGAATTTGGTGAAGGTAGTGTTCGTTCAAGAAAACAGCAAACAGGAATCAAGTGTGTGTTTTTTAACATCAGAAAGTCCAGAAAATCGGCTTGCAACCAAGAAAGTTAAATTTATAAAGTAGTAAGAAGGGCTGTGATTTCCACAAAAAATCATAAACAGGAAGATGAAAGAAGAAAATTCAGTTACAGTATACATCAACAGCTTGAACTCGATTTTGACAAGACTTGGGTCAGTTGGGATCAAAATCGGGTATGAGGTTCAGGCTCTAATACTGTGTAATTGTTATTGCCTGATAACTAGTCTGGATCCAGGATTTTATTCTTGGCGAAGACGTCAGACGAAGAAATTCATCGAATGATCAATGCATGTTGGCAGAGGAAGGAAGAATAAGAGAGGTAGTAGGAGTAGGAACCAAAGGAGTCAACATAGAGCTCAGAATGATGTAACCTTTGGACCTTCAAAGAGGTTGGACATTTCAGGAATCAATGTCCATACGATAGGAAATAAGTTAACACTATATATAACAGACCATTCAAAAGATGGTGCCTTGATCTGTAGTTCGAGCTACCCGCAGTAGTGAAGCATTGCAGAATTTAAAGGAGGGTGGTTTTGGTAAGGAAAGAGTGGCGAACAATGATGTTCTTAATGTTACGGGCATGGGTGACATGGATTTGGTTACTTTAGCCGGTTAATAGACTTTAAAGGATATTAGGGTGATTCCTAGCTTAAAGAAACAGTTAATTTCCGTTGGGCTGTCGGATAAACAGGGACATGAGATTAAATTCGGGAACAAGCAATGGAAAGTTTTAAGGGAAATCTTGTCATAGCTCGAGAAAACAGAGGTTCACTTTACAAGGTTAGTTTACCGTCTAACGAAAAGACCATATCAGTTCAAAAGAAGTCCAAAGTCCGGTTTAATGAGTCTAGTGGCCAGAAGAAGGTTCCAGTGGTGAAAATATCTCTAGAGAATTACGCAGTGAACATGGATCTAGCAATCTCGGGATCCGGCAATTTGTGTCAGTGGGAGCGGAAGAGAACATGTCAAAGGTAGATTTAGCCATTACTAATGTGTTGCAGCTTGGGGGAGCTTCAACGAAACTTCAACTGATGAGAAAGTCGTTGCAACTATGAAAATGAGAGATATTACAAGAGGTACAAGTGATCACAACAGAAGGCGGTTTGAAGATTTTCAATCCTCCAAGTGGAAGATTGTTGGGTTTATGGAGGCTTGATAAGCTAGTTGGGCCCGAATTAGAAGAGAACAAACGAGGCGGTGAATTGAGACGTTGCCCCTATAAAGATTTTCTAGATCCGCTCATTAGGTATACATGGGGTGGATATATGTATCTAACAAAATATACAAAAACTCTATATATGCAAGCAACTTTACCATCAAAATCTCTACAATCTTGTTCATCCAATTTTGTCTTTGATTACCAACAAACATTTAAAAGTATATAACAGAAACTTATGTTGTTTGAATAGAACAAACATCGAGGCTTAATTCAGTCATATTACCAACATAAAACCCTAATATCGACCGCTAACCAAAACGATTGATCTATTAGTATTAATTAAATGTAAAGAGATAAACCCTAACATAATCTGTTAAATATGGACCAGTTATTCGAATTACCTTAGCAATCATGCGTACAAGAATAGCAGATTAATAAGAAAAAACTGAGAATTGAGGCTGCTGCAGCTGTAGCCGTTGGTGTAAATCTGTTATGAATAAATAGTTCAGGGACTTGTTAGTCATTTTTCATACTTGTAATACTTGTTTGTAGTGCAGGGACTGATAATGTCAAAATAGATAGTGTAGGGGTTAGTTGTTAAAAGAACTTGTAACAGAAGTTAGCTAAATACTGTTAGAGAGGTTGATTGTTGGTTATCGATGAAATGAACAAGTTTTCTCTCTAACTGTCTTCTTCTTCTTCATTTTATCGTAACAGTGGTATCAGAGCTGTTCGATTCTTGGAACACTCTTGATTCGGGCTCTAATTCATTACATTCTGCATTCAATTCGTCACTAGAGATTACCGTTTCGTTCAATTCATTGAAATTGATCATTAGTTCGATCAATTTCCATTTGTTTCGTTTCAAAACCCTAGAAATTGATCATTCTTTCGTTCAATTTCAGTTCGATTTCAATTCAATTCAATTCATCAATTGATCTTCGATTCGATCAATTTAAACCTAAAATGGCAACTCGTCAACAAGAATTAGATCGCATAGAAAAGTCAACAAGAGATAACGCACAGTTGATTCAGACACAACAATTGTTGTTGGAAGAAAATTCGAATCATGTCAAGAACCTACAAGTTCAGATGGTGGAGGTATGTACGCAATTGAGAGAAATGAAAGAGCTTATGGCACACAACAACAGGGGTAACGATCAGAGATTGGTTCGATTGGGACGATTAGATTTTCCAAAGTTTAACGGTGAAGATGTAGAAGGGTGGCTATACAAATGTGATCATTTCTTTTCAATGGACAAAACACCAGCAAATCTTAAAGCTCATTTTGCAGTAGTTAATCTTGAAGGGCCAGCACTGCAATGGCATCAGGGTTTTATGGCTAGTCAAAATAGAGCTATCGAAGATATAGTGTGGGAAGATTACACAAGATCCATTTTGAACCGATTCTCTACAAGGTTATCTGAGAACCCTATTGAAGATTTAAAGAATCTGCAACAGGCAGGTACTTTACAAGATTATTGTGAGGCTTTTGATGCATTATTAAACAGAGTTCAGTTATGTGAGAGTTATGCTGCGGGATTATTTGTGGCTGGGTTGAAACCGGAGATAAGGTGTTTGGTTAAGATCTTTAAACCTCAAACAGTAAGAGATGCTATCTCTATGGCTAAACAACAAGAAGTGGTTTATAGTACACTGTTTGGCAGTAAAGATGTTAAGAAGTTGAATCCTGTTCCTATAAGCAGTAGTACCCCAACAAAATTTAACAATAATCCTACTGCAATGACGTCTTATAAATCGAATCCTAACTCAACATCTACCTTATCCTTGTTACCTACTCCCCACCCCAATAAAATGATTAAACCGGTAAGGAAAGTATCAACAAAGGAAGCTGAGGAAAAGAGGGCAAGAGGAGAATGTTTTTGGTGTCCAGAGAAATACACATCAACCCATAACTGTAAGTATAAACAGTTATATGTATTGGAAATTGGGGCCAATGATGAGGAGGAAGAAGCTAGTCCGGAGGAAGTTATAAGTGTACAAGAAATGACTGTGGATCCTCAAATATCCATTCACGCCATTAATGGTGTTCCTTCTTTCAACACAATGAGGGTTATTGGTACTATCGGAACAAGACAGCTGCACATATTAATTGATTCGGGATCAACTCATAACTTCCTCAATTCCAAACTTGGTAGTAAACTCCAATGTCCAACTAAAGAGGTATCTTCTATGACTGTTACAGTAGCAAATGGAAATAAATTACCTTGTGCAACTCTTTGTCAGAATTTTCAATGGGTCATGCAAGGGGTATGGTTTAAATCTGATGTACTGTTGATTCCTTTAGATAGTTATGATATGGTGTTGGGTGTTCAGTGGTTACAAACGTTAGATGATATTGTGTGGAATTTCAAAAACCTAACTATGCAGTTTAAAGTGGGTAATCAAAGGTTTGAACTGAAAGGTACTTCTAATCAGCCCATGTCTCTATGTTCTATGGAGAAATTGAGTTCGATATTGGTTGGGGGTCATGATGTGTTCAATGCTCAGTTGTTTAGTGTTCAAAATAGTGTGGATGGGTCATTTCAGCATCAAGCTAAAGTTAGTGAAGTGCAGTCTGATAAGCTAGTGGAAGCACTTTTACAAGAGTTTGAGGATGTGTTTGATATCCCAACTACTCTTCCACCCCCTAGACCTTGTGACCATAAGATTGAGTTGATAGATGAGGCTGTCACAATTAATCAAAGGGCGTATAGATATCCTATGGGGCAGAAGGATATAATAGAGAAAATGGTACAGGAAATGAAAGATATGGGCATCATAAGAGATAGTGTGAGTTCATTTGCTTCTCCTGTAGTTTTAGTTAAAAAGAAAGATGGATCCTGGAGGTTTTGTGTGGATTACAGAAAGCTCAATGAGAATACGATCAAAAACAGGTTTCCAATTCCATTGATTGAGGAATTAATAGAAGAATTAGGAGGGGCTGAGGTGTTTTCGAAGCTGGATCTGAGATCAGGTTACCATCAAATTAGAATGCATGAAGATCATATTCATAAAACAGCTTTTAGAACCCACCAAGGGTTGTTTGAGTTCTTAGTGCTTCCATTCGGATTGACTAATGCACCCGCTACTTTCCAAGGTCTCATGAATTCTGTGTTTCAGAAACTTTTGAGGAAAAAAGTCCTTATTTTCTTTGATGACATTCTGGTGTATAGTAGAAATTTACATCAACATTTGGAGGATTTAAGGGAAGTGCTGCAATTATTCAGGAATAATCAGTTGCTAGCCAAAAAGTCTAAATGCAGTTTCGCTGGAAGTAAAGTAGAATATCTGGGGCATGTTATATCTAAGAATGGTGTTGCTACTGATCAGTCTAAGATCGAGGTGATTAAAGAGTGGCCTGTACCTACCACAGTGAAACAGTTGAGAGGCTTTTTAGGTTTAACAGGCTATTACAGAAGGTTCATTTCTTCTTATGGGTCAATTGCTAAACCATTAACGGCATTGTTACAAAAAGATGCTTTCAAATGGTCTGATCAAGCCCAGAATGCATTTGAACAACTTAAACAAGCCTTAATGCAGGCCCCAGTGTTGGCCTTACCAGATTGGTCGAAGGAGTTTATTGTGGAAACGGATGCATCTTCAAAAGGGTTAGGGGCAGTTTTAATGCAAGATCAGCATCCTTTGGCCTTTGTTAGTAAGGCTTTGTCAGTGAGGCAGTGCAGTCTTTCAGTTTATGAGAAAGAATTATTGGCTATATTGATGGCTGTTAAACACTGGCATCAGTATTTGATTCTTAAGCACTTTGTAATCAGAACTGACCAGAAGAGTTTAAAGCATCTTTTGGAGCAAAAAATCACCACCCCTTTGCAGCATACATGGTTAAGCAAATTGATGGGATATGACTACGAGATTGTTTATAAGAAGGGGACTGAGAATAATGCAGCTGATGCACTGTCAAGAATTCATGGAACAGCCTTATTTCAAATGGCTGTGTCATCTTATGAGCCTTTATTATTGGAAAAATTAAAAAATAGTTTGGCTAGTGATGAGGTGGCACAGGAAATTATTCAGAAGTTAATACAAGGAGAGGTGTTAAGACACATGACTTGGGATGGGAATGTGTTAAGAAGGAAACATAAGCTGTGGGTTCCTAAAGATGAGTCATTACGACAAGAAATTTTATCACTTTGTCATGCATCTGCTCAAGGTGGCCATTCTGGAATACACTCCACTTCACAGAGATTTAAAGATATGTTTTATTGGAAGGGGGCTTCAAAAGACATTAAACAGTTTGTCAAAAAGTGTGATTCTTGTCTAAGAGCAAAATATGAGACTGTAGCAGCTCCGGGGTTATTGAATCCTCTACCCATTCCTACATCTATCTTTACAGATATCTCTATGGATTTCATTGGTGGGCTACCTATTTCAAAAGGGTATGATACTATTTTAGTGATTGTGGACAGGTTTACGAAATATGGTCATTTTTTACCATTGAAGCATCCTTATACGGCTACAACAGTGGCTCAGGCAGTGCTTGATAATGTTTTTAAGATACATGGTTGTCCATTAACCATTGTATCTGATAGAGATGCTTTATTCCTGAGTAATTTTTGGAAAGAATTTCTTAGAATGCAAGGAATCACTCAAGCATTGTCGACTGCATATCATCCGCAATCGGATGGGCAAACAGAGGTTTTGAACAGGTGTTTGGAGACTTATCTCAGATGTATGGTGATGAGTGAACCTAATTCGTGGGTCAAATGGTTGTCATTGGCTCAGTGGTGACACTAATGTGGCTGCAGTGGAGCAATTGTTTCAAACCAGGGAAATCATGATAACTACATTAAAGCAATCATTGAACAGGGCCAGGAATAGGATGAAACAGTTTGCGGATAATCACAGAAGTGAACGATCTTTTGAAGTCGGATCTTGGGTATTTTTGAAGTTACATCCTTATGTTCAGACTACATTGAGAACTCATAAGTATTCAAAGCTTTCTCCGAAATATTTTGGTCCATTTCTTATTTTGGACAAGATAGGTCCAGCTGCTTATAAATTGGATTTGCCAGCCAATTCACAGATACACCATACTTTCCACGTGTCCTTGTTAAAACAGGCTTATGGACCTCCTGATGTAGTGCAACAATTGCCTACTGGTTCTAATGATGGGTTGCAGCCTTTACAAATCCTAGATAGGAAACTGGCTAGACAAGGAAATAAGCCAGTGGTGAAATTTTTGGTTCAATGGGAAAATCTTCCTTTGCATGATGCTACGTGGATGAATGCTGATGAGTTTATGATCAAGTTTCCTACTTTTTCTATCTGATTCTTGAGGTCAAGAATGCTATATGGAGGGAGCATTGTTATGAATAAATAGTTCAGGGACTTGTTAGTCATTTTTCATACTTGTAATACTTGTTTGTAGTGCAGGGACTGATAATGTCAAAATAGATAGTGTAGGGGTTAGTTGTTAAAAGAACTTGTAACAGAAGTTAGCTAAATACTGTTAGAGAGGTTGATTGTTGGTTATCGATGAAATGAACAAGTTTTCTCTCTAACTGTCTTCTTCTTCTTCATTTTATCGTAACAAAATCAATCGCTTTGGTTGCTCCCACAAAGAAGAAGGGTTTTAGGCTTCGAACTACGAGCAACTCCCGTTGACGTTGACCTTCATTGTTTACTTTGATCAAACCCCTAAAAAATAGAGAAAATATAAAGTGCTGCCATTAGAAAAAATCTTAACGCTCTCTCTAAGGGGACACGGGGAGGTCTGTTATACCATCCCTATCACGCGTGAAACCAAAACGGAACACCGCCGCCGCCATTACTTTAACGCGTTATTTTTGTAACGCGTGGAACATATAACGCGCTGAAATTGGCTTCTTTATTGCTTGATGAACCTTTCACATTTGACGAACCTTCATGTTGGGCTTTTGGGTTCGTGTCCATACAGTGTATACAATTCTCCATTTTTTTGAATGTTTTATATAAATCTATTTTAACCCATTTAATGAAATTTAACCAATCCCGACGAACCGTTTAAGTCAATTGTCATTCAACAAAAGCGCGAGATTTGCGCAAAGTGGGGTTGGGAGATGCCACCCGTTTAGTTTTTTTTTTTTCCAATGTTAGTTGTTTTTTTTATTTTGCTATGTAATTTATTTTTTAAGTTTAATGAAATTTTTAATTTTAGTGTTTTATTGTTAATTTCTAATTTTAAAATGAAAATTAAAAAAAAATTTGGGAGTGATAGAATTCCATCACTAGTGATACCACCCCCCCTACATTTCTATCACTAGTGATAGAATATTGGGTGATGACGTGGCATGATTTGATTGGATAGTGGGAGTGATAGAAACTATCACTAGTGAACCACCCCTCCTCCTCTAATGAAAATTTTAAACACGAAAAAAATGGACCTTTCTAGAGAAAATCTTGGGTCCATCAGTGTAGCCACCCCTGGGCGTCAAAGGGGGCACCATGGTAGAGGGCTCTATTGCAGTAACGAGCGCTTAAAGGGGTTCAGGCAAGGGCGGACCTACGTTGTGGCGCGGCCGCACCCCTTGAAAAGAATTTTTTTAGTTTTATATACGGGTTAAAATCTCAAGCGCCCCCTTTAAAATTTTGACTCCGCACCCCACGAAATCTTAAAAGCTAAAACAAGTGAAAAGAAACAAAGAAAAGAAGCAAATTGTAGACGATGAGTAGTTGGTGAATGGTGAACCTTGAATGTTTAATATTTTCTGGTTGTGTCTACAAATAGGGTAAGAGGGTGGAGATATTATAGGAAGTTTATTTGGCTAAGAAGGCTAGGAAGTGATCTTGACCATCCATTTAGTTAATCAAGGGCTAAGATTAAATCAGGGAAATTGAAGGGAAGAAAAGAGGTGCGTAGTCAATCCAAGGCAATAGTTTTTCTCCTCCAATTCCCCCCCCCCCCCATTTTTTTAAACGTTAATAACTCTTTCATACGACATTATTTTTTATAAAAATTTCACCAAAAAAACGAGCGTTTTTTTATCTTTAAAACGAGTATACTGTTGCTATATTTTCGAAAAAAAAATCTGAAACCCAGTTGCGTAAAACGCAATGGAAAAAACCCAGTTGCGTAAAACGCAATGGAAAAAAAAACCTAAAAAATGACATTTTTCTAAAACGCAATGCACCAAAAACACAAAGAAATGTCTTATTTGTAAAACGCAATGGCCAGAAAACACAAAGAAATGTCTTATTTCTAAAACGCAATAGCCTAAAAACTCAAAATAAAATGTACTTTCTAAAACGCAATGGACTAAAAACACATAAAAATGTGTTTTACCTAAAACGCAATGCACCAAAAACACAAACAAATGTCTTATTTCTAAAACGCAATGGCCAGAAAACACTTAAAATGTCTGTTTTCTAGAACGCAATAGACTGAAAACACATAAAAAGGTGTTTTACCTAAAACGCAATGCACCAAAAACACAAAGAAATGTCTTATTTGTAAAACGCAATGGCCAGAAAACACTTAAAAATGTCTCATTCTAAAACGCAATTGCCTAAAAAAACAAAAGAAAGTGTTCTATGTAAAACGCAATGGACTGAAAACTGTAACACCCCGAAATTTATAAAATTTAAAATCAGGATAATAAAGTGTTAAATAAACAAGAACAAACTAACTAGGAATTTATAACCCAGTTAGTTAAGAGTGTTGAAGGGACTATTATTAAGGTTGAAATACCTAAACTATAAGTTAGACAAAAGTTGAGGGACCAAATTAATAAAAACTAAAACATTAATGATTAAATAAGAAAATAACCCACCAAACACTCACTTGTGGGGTGCTGGGATCGATCAGAAGAAGAGGGCGACCAGGGGGTTCCTTCAAACCCTAAAATTTTCACAAAACTCACAAATTGAAGCCCCTAATCTGCTCTAAATCGAGTTTCAAACATGAATTAGTGATCACCTCGCTGCAGGGATCAAAAGGTATGTAAAATCTTGATGTTTCGATTCATCTCAAATTCTTGGTTAATTGTGAAGAACTGAAATTGAACTTGATTATGACTTGCATGGGTGAAATTAGAAGTAATATGGTGTCTAGGGATAAACCCTAGATGATTTCTTATCAAAATCTTGCATGAGGCTTGTAAGGTTTATAATCACCAATGTAGGTGACTAATAAGTTGTAGAAACTTGATGAACACTAGGATTGTGATTCTTGTTTTAGTGTAATCTGAATTCCAAGAGGTAAATTCTGAAATATAGAAGTTAAAACATGTGTAAATATGCCTAATTGAAGTTGGTTTAGATGAAAATTTCAAGTCATGAACTTGGTTATGATTATGTAAAAATCTGACCCGCTAGGTGTTTGATAAAACGCCTAAGTGAGGATTAAAATGTAAAAAGTTGGGTGAAAACGCAGATTCGATTATTATAGAGAATTGTGTGTTAAGGCGTATGAAAGAGTTCTAAAATTATTTTGAATTGAACTCTTTAGGCAAGGAATCCGGATCGACAAGCGGACACGCCGGAGGGGATACGCGTTCGAAAGGTGTGCACTAAAGGTACACGACTTATAGTTTCGCTACATTATGTTTGATTGTTAGTCTTACTTTGTTATGTTGAATTTGATAAACAAGGAAAACCCGTTAAGTCACGGAAGTGACAAAGTGCCTTAGACAAGTAAAACGGGTCGAAACATGTGCTAGAAATAGAGTTTGGATGTGTCTTGTAATGGTGACACCCATTCGACATCCAAACGGGTCAAAACAAGTTGGGTTACAAACATAATAACTAATAATCATCACTTGTGATTGGTCATGTATTAAGCATAGGCCGTGTAACAGACACGCTAATTCGTTGTAAAAGCATGAGCCCTTGTAAAGGGATTATAATTCGGAACATTGGATTGTCAATTGATTCCGAAAAGCATGATTAAATCCTTGGAATCAAGCATGATAGTTATTGCATAAGCAACCCTCAGGAGGGGAGCAAAAGCTCATATTTGGTAAACTTAGAAACGGGTGCAATAGCTTGAAGTTTAAGATGATAATAATACATGTTGTGGAACTTGTAGACAAGTGGGTCGAATAAACAAGAGATGAATTATAGGACAACTGTTTTTGAAATGATGTTTTTATACAAATCATGCTGATAAACGTGTTCGTAATTAAATTACGATCGCGTAGGAAAAAGAATCAGTTAAAACGGACGTCCGAGTCAAAAGTTAGGAACTTGGAAAAATAGTGTTGGGTCAAATTAGCAGCTCAACACAACAACAATCTGTCGAAAATCGTTGCTGGCGCGACGCCACGGCCTCCCTCGCGCGACGCCAGCACCCAGAACCAAGATTTTCTTGTTTTTTTATACTTTGAGTATGGAACTTGCTTATACTTGGTGTTTAAAGTGTCAAACTAATAATTTTAAATGGTTTTGACCGTAGGTGAATATGGAACCAAATCTGGATGGTGATCAAGCTATTATCAAGAACCAAACTGTAACACCTCGTAAATTCATGTCCAAAAATGTATCGACAGGTGTCATGAGCTTTAAACGTGTGAAAGATTCCCTTAAAGGGACTAAAGTTGACAAACATAGAAAGTATGTGAATATAAGGGTTCAAAGTGTCAACAATGGATAAATATACCTTACTATAACCCTACACGATGTTTATACCCTTAAATGAATGAATCATGGATCATACGAAGCTAATTGTAGAAGAAAATGAGAGATTACAAACTACAGGGGTTAAATGTGTCAACATGTTTAAAGTATACCTCTGAGTGACCTTCTAGCAAACCCGAAGCTTTGTAACGATAAATTATACTCACTAGAATATGTGATAAAAATTTCACCAAGTTTCGTTATCGTATGAGAAAGTTATGACAATATTCATATACGAGGGGTTAAAAGCGTCAACGTTGAAATCTAGGGCCTTACGGGTAATCACAAAGTTAACCGAGGACTTAACGGTGTTTGGTTATGTCATGGAGCCCTTAAAAGTCAAGTTAGAGGGCCAAAAGTGCAAGAAATAAACTCAAAACCACGTATATAAGGACCAGGGAGCTGAAATGCAATTAATGAAACATTTTTAACCTGTACCGGGGGCTCATACCGGCCGCGTAAGACCTGTGTGGTCTGTTACGCGGGCCGCGTTCGACCTACAGCAACAGAAATTACAGGCAGGTGCCTGTTGGAGCTGATAACCGACTCAAAACATTGTTTTTACATACCAGGGGCTGCCCCAATGGTATTTCATGCACTAGGGACAGTTGTGATGATCTGAATCCATGCATAGAGTTGTTTGGCATCATCTTGTGTGATCAAAATCACTATAAAAGGAACCCACAAGTTGCAACAATGGACACTTGCACTTGGAAACTCTCACAACTCAACTTCTGGAGAATTTTGGAGCTCAAGCATCCTTCCTAGGAGTCACTAGTCGTACTTAGGACCCATGTAAGTGTCCTTAACTTTCTTTAATTCAGTTTAGCTTAGTTAATTAGTTTAAAGTTAAACCGTCGTAATTAGGGTTTGACTTCGTGATTATTTATAATTTGTCCAGTCAAATTTCAAATTGAAAGTACCTATGAGTTGGTAATTATGTGGGTAATAAACCCTTAAAGGGGCACCCTCTGATTCCCACTCTAACTAGGTCAATTGTCGGGTCAAAGTTAATCCTAAAAAGTCAACAGAAAGCTTATTTTCAAATTAATGCATAATTAGTAATGTAGGAGCCATGCAACCTGTTTTATCATTAATATAACTTGGTAATTAATGTAAGAACATGTCTAAACATGTTCAACCCGACAATTTTCAGTTTATGCTCGGTTCGGAACCGAAAGTCGCATAATTTGACTTTTGCTTTGACTTTCAGTTCTGACCCAATGTAGCATGTTTTAGAAATGCCTTAGAGCCTTATTAGGACCGGGTTTCATGTTAGTATAACCCTCTGTGATTATACAACTTGGTTCATTAGTTATCCGATTCATATGCATGTTTCCGTTAAGTGCTTAAATGTTGACTATTATGCCCGTATGACCTTAAAACGTGATTTTTGAAAATGTAAAAGAGTAGAAACCTTCATTTCTGATTTATAAACTTGTCCCTAAAATTTGACATCAGTTTGTGGTCTAGATTGGGAGTTATGCTCATTAGCGTAATTAGAAAGGTTTTTATTAATTAAACGGCGTAATTAGCATATAGCCTATCTAAACCCAATTTTTAATACCAAACTTTTTACCTACTGATATAAAATAATATTTTGGAATTCTTGAAGATTTTTATTTAATTTTAGGCTGAGCATAACATAGAGTTCTAAGCTTGATTCGGTAATTGTCGGTTTTGCCCTTTTGGGCTATAAAATGAGTTTTACAAATCTTTTTGATACCAAACCTTTTTCTACTGATCTAATATGATAAATAAAATATTTTGAGCCTTCTGGAATATTAAAAATATCAGCTTTTCTTATAAAACCCGGAAATCGCTTAAAATCGCCTTTTTACGCGTTTTAAACGCATAGTATGTACTAAAACTATTTTGAATATATAAGACCTGACACCTACTGATATTTTTAGTAAATTTTTATATTCTAACAGTAAGCAAAAGTTTTAAACTCAGATCTCCAGTTTTGACCTTTTAGGCTTAAGTGAAATTACCAAAATGCCCATACGGTGCATAGTTTAGTTATAAATGGTAAATTTCACATATATTAATACCCTACTGATATAACTTATTAAATTAAGTATTTTTACTATTTATATCAGACCTGTAACTCAGAATCATATTAAATCTCTTTTATAACCTTTTAAATGACCAAAATACCCCTACGGGGCATAATTTGAGTTTAAATCCATTTTGTGCATAATAGAAGGTATCTTACTGATTTCACAACCTACTTAAGGCATATTAACTTAGGAAACCTGTATATGACTCTTATGGTTACCCGTTATGCATTTTTCGCGTTCGGTTCGGTTTATGTAACTAGTTTGCATAGATTGACCGAAACGGGTCAAACCTTATCATTTTTGTCTCAAAATCCAGAATGTGTTTAGTTTACACATATTATACAAGTCTTCAAACTTGTCGGGTCTAAATCACATTCTATTCTGGCCTTCGCTTAATCGTGCGTTTGAACCGTATCTTCTTTTAAAACTAACCGGTCTAAGTTTAGGTTTAATTAAAGACCCGTTAGGAATCTAATAGGTTATTAAAAACCTTGTTCCAGAATAGGAGACCCGGTAAAAGCTACGTGCACTTGCTGTTTGTGATTAATACTTGCAAAGGTAAATACTTTTAACTTATTTTCCCTATACGGGCTTGGGGTACGGTATATAAAATACCGATTGGTCGGGTATTGAATCTTTAATCGTATGAAGGTTAAATTATTGAAATATCCCGTTTAAATTGTTTTGTTTGCTTAAAGCCTTTGGGGGGTTAATGACCATGTCCCGGATATTCTTGGCATCATTTTACGAAATAACCACGACCTAAGCACGGGGTGTAGGCGTACACCCGACAGTGTATAAATAAATAATAAGGTATAACCGCCGGTTTCGGAATAACCCGCCGCGGGACTATACCATGTGGTGTGTCTATTAATCTTTAACCCGGTGTCAATCCGAGCTACTGAACGTATAACGAACATGTAATTCTTTTACAAGTTTATATATAAATAATTATCCCAAGTTATAAAATGTTTTGTGCCTTGTGCATTCAAATCAATTTTCTCAAACCTTTTCAAAATGAGTCAGTTAATTGTATTTACCAGTGTAAACTGACGTATTTTCCCAAAAAGGTTAAGTGCAGGTACTACTCGAAATAGGTTGGCCTCTCCTTAGCATCAATAAGAGTCTCGCAAGCTTGGATGCATTTTAATTCTGATGAACTATGTTTCCTTTTTATTTGATCCGCCTGTGGACCTATTTCAACTATTTTGTGATACTTAATATTACAAATTATTCGGTTGAAATAAATCTATCTTTCGCTTCCGCTGTGCATTTAAATTGTGTTGTTTGACTATGATGATATCAACTGCGTCACGATACTCCCCACCGGGCCCACCGGTAATACGTGGAAATATCGGGGTGTGACAGGTTGGTATCAGAGCCAACACTGAGTGAATTAAACACTAATCCTTTGTGTTTAATCTCAGTTACACAGTTGCACATTCCAAAATTTTCGAGTCTAGACAAAGAACTTAGGACAAATCCCGATTTGTTTTATTTTTGTCTTTTATATATTTCCTTGTTGTTATCTTTGTTTATGTTGACAGGTTAAATCATGCCACCAAGATTCAACAGGGGAAGAGGAAAGGCACCAATCACAGGCCACGACCATGAGGCCGGTCCCTCACACAGACGAGCCCCACCAGCTTCAATGAGTACGAGTCCTCAGGAGCATTGGAGGACGTATATAGAGCCAGCGAGGCGATCCGTCTCGCTAAGTTCGTCACCATCCGGTCACCATTCCTACGGGCCTCATTCTGAAAATGAGCCCCATAACCCGCAACCATCTTTCATCCCCCTCCAGAGATCCAGCCCTCACTATTCATTCGATGACTCGACACCTGTGTTCCAAAGCCGGTTCAACCCGGCAAACTACATTGAAGAACCAGTGGGTTTTAACCCACTAGGACCTGAAGACCACTTCTCGGGTGACCATGCGATGGACATGGACGAAGACACCGATCCTGCAGAGCCACCGTCCGGAACCCCTAACCACCCCATCGAAATTTCGGATGGGTCACCTTTTGTGGGATCACCTTATAATGGTCCCGACAGCTATGAGGAGAGGTTCAGACAGATCGACTGGGTGTTTACTCCCAGTTACCAAAACTCACCACAGCCGCAGCAGCCACAGCAGGATCCCTCCGAGGATTCTCGTTTTGTAGCGGTCACTCCGCCACCACCACCAGTTCAACAACAGCCTCCGGAGCCACCGAGGCGAAGAAGATCGAACGCACGGATGTTCGTGCGAGGAGGAGTGCGTATCAGCACCCCCCAACCTTCAAGTGGCAGCCGCTACCCGCCACTCCATGAAGACCCGCAGATGGGTGGACCTTCAAACCCCGTCTCGGAAGTAAACTCTGCGCCTGTCGCGCCACCACTATTGGGCTTTGGCGACCCAATTCCTACATACGCCGGTTCAGCGGCGTACAATCCCTTTGAGCAACCGGTCCACACCAACTACAACTACGCCGAGGCCGACCCTTACCTGGTAGCAGCGGCAAACTACAATGCCCATCATCCGGAAGGATCCTTTGGGGTCCCATATCAAGCCGGATACTCACACTATGGGTACCCACCATATGAGAATCATCAACCGCCACCTCCTCAACCTCCACTACATCAGCAACCCCCGCAGCCGCCAGTGATGTCGCCACCGCAGCATCAAGATATTCTTCAAAGGATTAATGAGGTGCGGCAGGAAGTGTGGGAAGACCGCAGGCAAAACCGAGGAATGTTCAAGAGTCTGGCAAACTTAATCAAGGGAAAAAGCAAGAAGGACCATTAAATCCTTTATTTGCTTGTTTGTTCTTAATGTCGTAATAATGTCCCTGCGTGGACATATGTTTCTGTATTCTGCCCCTGCGTGGGCATGTCTTTTTGTATTCTGCCCCTGCGTGGGCATGTCTTTCTGTTAACCCCTGCGTAGGTATGTTATTTCTGCTTAAGCCCCTGCACGGGCATGTTATTTCTTGTAGAAGTCCCGTTTAGGGCAAATCTGTACTTGTTTAATTTTGTAGTGGAATGATTGAAATTTAAATTTTCATTTTATTAAAATATATGCATAAATATAATATGTGAAATAAATGTGTTGGATCTGAGTTTCTTTTTGATTGTATTTTCGTTTGAAATTAAGATGGAAATGAAAGAGTTGTGCAGCGGAATTAAGATGAAAACAAACTTTGCATACAATCAAACGAGAGTAATACTTTTAATCAAACATCTTTACACAATGAATCGAAAGATTGAATTTGTTTCAACAACGATTACAATGATTGATGAATGAATGCAAACTCCCCCTCAGCCAGAGCTCAGTAGTTTGTTCGTGCAAAGAAGACGATGTTGTGAAAGAGCTAATAGAACAGTACAAAGTACTGAACTATTTATAGGCACTTGCAAACCACTGAGCATCTTAGTTGACGTCACCATGAAAGTGACATCTAACCTCCTAACAAATTCTAACCTCTGATCAATACAAACACTGATGTACTAACTACTGCTATTACATTTCTTTACATAAAAGACACTTAAACAGCTGCTGCATCCTTCCACTGCTGTGAATCCAGCAGTGCTTGTCCGAATCAGCAGTACTTGACTCAAGGCAGTAGATTGACTCAGCAGAGCTTTGTTCTTCCATCAGTCTTTGACATTGGGCAGTAGATGTAAGGCAGCAGTTGTAGGTCAGCACTTAGTAAGATCAGCAGATAGGAGGTCAGCAGGTATGAAACCACTTTCAAGGGGAGAGATTTGCATGAACCAACTGTAATCATCTGCTTATTCTGGATCCACTGCTCTGATACAGTTTTGGCTTTAATTATCTGTTCCTCTGATAGGGTTCAATCCCAACAATCTCCCCCTGGAACAGATAATGCCAAAACTCTTCATTATTTGTGGAAGACTTTATTGCCTCATCAACAGCTCCCTTATCTGACCTTTAAATTGTAATTCAAAGTCTAGGGCATCTGTATCTTCATCATCCCTGCTAAGTGGAAGATCAAGGAGATCCTGCAAATCTTCAAGACTCAGGCCAAGAGCTTGTTCCCTTGATATTTTCTCCACTACTCCACCAGGCCTGAGCAAAGTCAATACGCAGGTCTGTTTGTCAGTTTCCCACTTTTGTATTTTTGAGCCTGGTGGGTTTCTTGGGAGATGTTTATTTGCAGAAGTATTTGGAGAGGCTGGCCTGTTCATAGCTGGCTGAGCAGCACTTGCAGATTGTTCCAATTCAAGATCTTCTTTTATCATTACTTCCGTGCCTGCTTTTACAATGGCATCTCCAGCTAATAGATCTTGAATTGTTTCCATGCTAAACTGGTTTTTGCTCCTTCTTTTGTAGATGGCAGCACCAGCTGGAGTAGTGGTTCTTTTGATTTGCAGCTTTGGTGGTCTTTTTGAGACCTCTGCTTTGGAATAGTCAGGCTTTTGTGGAACTCTTGGATCTTTCTTTCTAAGTTCCTCTAAGCGTTTATAGGTTGCCCTGACTCTATCTTCTCCCCACTTTGTCACAGAGTTCTTTGACCCATAATCAGCTGCAATCAGCTCCTCTTTCATTCTCCTTAACTCTAACATCTTCTCAGCTTTAAATTGTTTAAACTTTTCAGGAGGAGTCTGCTTGACCTTATTTTTGATCATATCTTGAATCCTGGCTGCTTCTTTTTCAAGCTCAGGAATGGTCCAGCTCTTGTACATGTGTTTCTCCCCCTTGTATTTCTTGTAGGTCATGATGTTCTCAATGTAGTCTTTCCTCAATGACTCATCTGCCCTTTCTGAAATTTGCTGACATACATTTTTAGCAAAACGCTCCATAGCATTAACCTGTGAAAGTAAAAACTGATAGTTTTGTTGAAACTCTCTATCAGATTTCCCTTTTCTGTTTTTGATTGCAGTATCCTCTGCTTGTTTGGCCTTGAGTTTCAAGTATTCTTCAATATTGTTAGGCCTGGGATATTCTGCAATTGATGGCAAACTCCTTTTGGCTGGGTCATCCTCATAATAAAAGGATTTTATTTCTTCTCTAACTGCAATGAGTTCTAGAGGAAATGAGACACCAGCAGGAGGTAATGGCTTTAAAATTTGAGCTGAAGAGAGAGGCATGGGTTTTGGAATAGTGACAAGTGACAGGGATTTTGAAGATGTTGGTAATGGAGATGTGTGATCATCTTTTAAAATTAGCCTTCTCCTTTTTGGTTTAGGAGAGACTGATGATGTTTTGGATGGAACAGTGGTGATAGATGTAGTGGCAGTGGATGGTGATTGACTAACAGCTGTTGAAACAACTGGTGCTTCAACCACTGTTGTCATTACAACAGATGTTATAACATCTGTTGTCTTCTGCTTTTTGTCAGCAGGTGGAAATGGTGGTGAGATTGTTTTTGGTGGTGACAGTGGTGATGGAATTGTAGTAATTTTGGTGTGTGTTGAAGTGGGAACATATGTTGAAACCACTGAAGTACCAGCAGTAGTTGATACAGCAGAAGTTACAACAGCTGTTTGAGTGGAGGTTTTATGCTGATGGCTTTTGGATGGTGGCTTTGGAGGCTTTGGAAATCTGGATGGGATGGACTTAGGTTTTCTTTTTATCTTCAGATTTTTAGAATCTTTAGAACCAGAACAACCCTGCTCATACAGCTCCATGAAAGCTCTTTTCTCCTCATTCCACCTTGAAACATCCTTTGCCATTCTATCTCTTTTTACACTTGCTACTCCTTCATCAAGTGCTTCTTGAGTAGCATCAACCTTCTTACTACCATCTGGCACAGGAATTTTTCTGGTCATAGCATCCTTTTCAGGTTCAATGTATAGACCATCATCTATTCCTTTCTTCTTCCACTCCTGAATTTTCTCCCCCTTTTTGGCATTATCGTCTGGGAGTTGATCAATGAAAAGTACTGTTGGAGGAGCAGTGCCAGTGGTTTGCAGGATCTGAGTTTTGAGAGCCTTCAGATCAGCCTGAGTGTTTTTGAACCTTGACTCCATTGCATGTCTCAGCTGTTGAACATGTTTTTCATGTTGCTGATCTGCTAGTTTTGCTTGTTGATGAAGAAAAGGTTGAAATAAATCCCAGAGCTCATTTGTAGCAGGTGCCCTTTGTGGAGCAGGTGCTTGAGGTGGAATAGCAGTTGATTGTACCTTTTGTACTTGTAACACCTGTTGTAGCATATCTTTGAGTTCTGCAACAGAGTTATCAAGTTTTTCAATGCGATCCGTCAATTTCTGGTACTTTAAATCATCACCCAATTTAATGGGATCATCTGATTTCCCACTAGTAGTGGTTTTATCAGTGGTAGATATAGGGAGTATGCTCCAAACATTAACCACTGATGCCCCTTTTTCTTGGTACTGGGGTCTTCTTCCTTCAACACTTGACAACCTTTTGATGTTGCCAGTAGGATAAATAAATCCACTGGTGGTTGGCAGAGGTGCTATAAAA
Source organism: Helianthus tuberosus (assembly GCA_030545235.1). NCBI lineage: Eukaryota > Viridiplantae > Streptophyta > Magnoliopsida > Asterales > Asteraceae > Helianthus > Helianthus tuberosus. The sequence continues at coordinate 195,553,374 of CM060364.1, read as the reverse complement.
GGAATTGCCTCCAAGGAAGTCTTATTAATGTAACCACTGTCCAAATGTAACCCAGTGGGTGTAACACTTGTAGTGGCTGCTTCACTTGGATTACCACCAAGAGTTACTTGTAACTCAAGGGGTGTAACCTCCTCAGGTTGTGTTGGTGGGTTAGCAAAGATTGATACATCAGACCCAGTCAGTTGTTGAGGTATATTCTCATTAGTAGGTGATTGAGAAGGACTGGTTAATGCCTGGTTCAAATCAATTGCATCCATCAGTGGTTTTATTGGTGAGGGAATTGTGGATGTGATGAGTGGTGTAGAAAAAGGATGTGTCCCGGGCATTGGACTGTGGATGATAGAAACGAGTGTTTCCAGAGCATCATGATGTGGAGACCCTATTTGTACAACCTGTTCTTTTTGTGAAGAAGCAGGAGGAGTTGTGGTTATGGGTTGAGATATTTGTACCAACTGCTGTGAGGAAGTAGCAGCAGTGGTTTCTTGTGACATTTGTGTTGTCACTGGCAGGAGCTCTGGTATCTCATCCTCCAGAGATGCCTTTTTGATGGGTTTTGTGGGTTTTTGAGGTTTTCTTTTTGGCTTTTTGGAGATAGTAGGTGTGGGTTTCAAAACAGTTGTGCTGCTGCTTTGATCACCTTGAGCAGTGGGCTCAGCAGCAGATACCTGAGGAGTAGTTGTAACTGCTAAAATCTGCTCAGATCAGGCACCTCTGCTTGTGTTTTGCAAGGTGCTAACATTCTTGAAAAAGTTTCAGTTGTTAAACTGTTTATTTGAGTAGAATCACCTTGGTTTATTATAGCTAAATCATCCTTACTGAATTTCTTTTCAAAATAATAACTTAAAAACCTTGGAAACAGTAAGAATGACTTTGTTTCAACATTGTTAACCAAATCTTTAAAAATTTCCCGAGAATAGTTAAAATTTTCTCCTTGAAGAATTGCATATCCCAGATTTTGAATCTTTAAAGGGATTTCATTGAAAGAAGTGGTTTTATTTGAAACACATAGTAGGAGGGTATGAAATAAAAATCTGGTTGCAGACGGAAAATAACCTTTTTCTAAGGTAATTTTCTTCATCATTGTGGCTTCATACCCTCTCTCAATGAAGTCAGTTTGTAACTCGTTTTTAGTGAAAGAAATTTTACCTTCCTGATCACCGAGTTGAAAGACCTCTGAAATGGATTGTGGCGTGATTTGGACAGCTTTACCCTTTATAGAAGAGTTTATGGTGGTTGCAGTGTCTCCTTGTTTTTCAAGGGTTGCATTTTTCCAGAACTCTCTTTGGGTCGCCAAATAGATTGGTGCATCGGTAGTGAACAAAGTTTTGTACTTTGATTTTGCCATGAGATCAATGATGGAATCGAAAACTTTGGTGGTTCCTGGTTTTGTGAGAAGACCCAGGAGATTGTGAGATGGTTTATGTGGAATTTCAGTGGAGATTGCCTTTTGAGAGGCTGTTTTCGATGATGATTTGGATGAGGGTTTTGCAGATTTCTTTGATTTTGTCATTTTGAAGATGATTGATCGAAGAAATTTGTGAAGAAATGAGATGAAAAACTGCTTTGAGAAGAGAATTTTTAAGAATTCAATTCGACAGTAAAACTCTGTTTTGGTGGTGAGTGGGGGATTTTATAGGGAAGAAAGTGAATGCTGAGGTGGCAGCCGTTACAAAAAGTCTGACCAATATGTACTGCCCACGTGACAACCCCTGTTGAAAGTGAAGGACAGTACTTGTGTGATAGGGACAGATGAAGGCAGGGGTATGAAAGCAGTGGATGATTTTCACTATCAGTAGATAGCATATCAGTGGATAAGACACTGCTTTTGAACAACAGAGTTTATCAAAGTAATGAGAGAGCAGGGGTTGACTTTCAGCAGTGGACAGACTTTTGAAGGAAGCAGACTTTTGAAGGAAGCAGACTTTTGAATAATCAGTGGTTAATGGCAGACTTTTAAGGATTTTAATGAAAAATTTTCATTTTTAGCTATTTTTAAGGATGGAGTTTTGATTTTCTGAAAACATTTTATTGCTTTTATTCATAGAAAAACAAGATGTTGCTTGTTATTCCATGTTCAGCATTCTGATTCTAGAGACCAAGCTTTCAAAAGTGGCTGTATCAAGTGCTTTTGTGAGCACATCAGCCAGCTGGTCTTTAGTTGGAACATGATGCAGAGAAATCAAACCTTTTTCATAGCAATCCCTCACAAAGTGATGTCTGATGTCGATGTGTTTGGTGGTTGAATGGGAAACTGGATTTTTAATGATATTTTCTGCTGCCTGACTGTCCAACATGAGTGGTGTCTTCAAGGCAGTGATACCAAAATCCAGTAACTGATTTTGAAGCCACAGGAGTTGGGCTGTACAGCTTGCAGCAGCAATGTATTCAGCTTCAGCAATGGATGTTGAAACAGCTGCTTGCTTTTTGCTTTGCCATGAAACTAAGCAATCACCTAGAAACTGGCACCCTCCTGATGTGGACTTCCTTGTGGTGTGACATCCAGCAAAGTCACTGTCTGAGAAACCTAAAAGCTTGATGTTCCCATTAGTTGGATACCAGATACCAAGTGTGGGAGCACCTTTTATGTATCTGAGGATCCTTTTTACAGCAATGAGATTTGATTTTCTGGGAGCTGATTGACTTCTTGCACAGACACATGTTGCAAACATGATGTCTGGTCTAGATGCAGTTAGGTACAATAAAGACCCAATCATGCTTCTATAAAGTGTTTGGTCAATCAGCTCATCCTTTTCATCAGACATGACCAGCTTATTTGTTGCCATGGGTGTGCTGCATGGTTTACAATCATTCATATCAAATTTGGTTAAAAGTTCTTTAGCATATTTGCTTTGATGAATGAAAGTTCCATTTTGCAATTGCTGTACTTGGAGACCAAGAAAGCATTGCAGCTCACCCATAGCACTTATTTCAAACTCAGCTGTCATGAGTTCTCTAAACTCTTCACACATTGAGTTACATGTGCTTCCAAAAATAATGTCATCCACATAAATCTGGACAATCATTAAATCCTTCCCTCTCCATTTTAAAAACAATGTTTTATCAATGGTACCTCTTTTGAAACCATTTGAGAGTAGGAAGTTGGAAAGAGTTTCATACCAGGCCCTTGGTGCTTGTTTCAAGCCATACAAGGCTTTGTTTAGCCTGTAGACATGATCTGGATAAAATGGATCCTCAAAACCTGGAGGTTGACAAACATACACCTCTTCTTGAATTGTACCATAGAGGAAAGCACTTTTGATATCCATTTGAAACACCTTCATATTGTGGTTGACAGCAAAGGCCAGGAACAGTCTAATGGCTTCCAATCTTGCAACAGGGGCAAATGTTTCATCATAATCAATCCCCTCTTCCTGTCTGTAACCTTGAACCACAAGCCTGGCTTTATTCTTGACAACAATACCCCTTTCATCAGTTTTATTCTTGAAGACCCACTTTGTGCCAATGGGACTAACCTCTTCTGGCAGTGGTACAAGCTCCCATACTTGTTGTCTTTTAAACTGTTGGAGCTCCTCTTGCATGGCTTCTACCCAGCTGTTGTCTTTCAGTGCCTCTTGGTACTTGACTGGCTGATGGAGTGATAGAAAACCAGCAGGTATGTCAATGAAGTGATCATAACCCTGGTCCTTACCACTGCTCCCAGATTCTTCTTGACCCAGAAGAGTAGTATTACCGAAAGTGTAATCATCGGTAACTCTTCCTGACTCTTGTAACCTCCTTTTCTGGTTCAACTCCCTTTCGTAGGTCAGGAGTCGACCATGGAGTTGGGTCAAGGTCAAATCCTTGAATTCAGGTGAGTTTCGGGTGACAAAAGCTATAGTGTCCCATTTTTCTGGCAGTGACCTGAGGAACCTGCTATTTTGAGTTGAGTTTGTAAAAGCGGTGTTAACAAGCCTCAGTTCACTGATGAGACAACTAAAACGCTCAAATTGTTGCGTTAGTGATTCACCTTTAACGTAGCAAAATGTTTCATACTGTTGGTTCAGGATTTCCCTATTGTTTTCTATGACTTCTTCAGTTCCACCAAACTGTTCCTTAAGTGCGTCCCATAACTCTTTGGCACTGTTACAGTGTAACAGTCCAGCATATATCTCATTGGGCAGCGCTGATGCTATGATGCTAAAAGCCTTAGCATCTAGTTCGATCTTTTGAAAGTCGGTTTCTGTATAATTTTCAACTGGTTTAGGAACGAACTTTTTAGCATCTTCAGCACTTGGCACTGAAGGAACATGGGGACCATAAATGACAGACCTCCAACAACCTGTGCTTTGTTGAGCGAGGATGTGACCCATCCTTCTCTGCCAGATGTTGTACTCATTTCTTTTTAGCATAGGTGGTTTAAAAAGCGAGCCGATGTTGTTTTTATCATCCTGAGATTGTGACGTCATTCTTGTTGTTTTACAGACACTGAGAAATCAACTTTAATGGTGATTAATCCTTGCTCTGTTTTTCAACGGACGAACAAACGATCAGTATCAACTATTATGAGCTGAACTATTTACGTCAAAATGATTGTTAAATCAAATTTGACTGTCCAAGCTCTGATACCAATTGTTGGATCTGAGTTTCTTTTTGATTGTATTTTCGTTTGAAATTAAGATGGAAATGAAAGAGTTGTGCAGCGGAATTAAGATGAAAACAAACTTTGCATACAATCAAACGAGAGTAATACTTTTAATCAAACATCTTTACACAATGAATCGAAAGATTGAATTTGTTTCAACAACGATTACAATGATTGATGAATGAATGCAAACTCCCCCTCAGCCAGAGCTCAGTAGTTTGTTCGTGCAAAGAAGACGATGTTGTGAAAGAGCTAATAGAACAGTACAAAGTACTGAACTATTTATAGGCACTTGCAAACCACTGAGCATCTTAGCTGACGTCACCATGAAAGTGACATCTAACCTCCTAACAAACTCTAACCTCTGATCAATACAAACACTGATGTACTAACTATTGCTATTACATTTCTTTACATAAAAGACACTTAAACAGCTGCTGCATCCTTCCACTGCTGTGAATCCAGCAGTGCTTGTCCGGATCAGCAGTACTTGACTCAAGGCAGTAGATTGACTCAGCAGAGCTTTGTTCTTCCATCAGTCTTTGACATTGGGCAGTAGATGTAAGGCAGCAGTTGTAGGTCAGCACTTAGTAAGATCAGCAGATAGGAGGTCAGCAGGTATGAAACCACTTTCAAGGGGAGAGATTTGCATGAACCAACTGTAATCATCTGCTTATTCTGGATCCACTGCTCTGATCCAGTTTTGGCTTTAATTATCTGTTCCTCTGATAGGGTTCAATCCCAACAAAATGAAAATATAACATTCCTTTCTAAAACCTATCATTATAATAACATGATAAAAATCTAAAAAGGGACAAAACCTAGCCATGTGTCATTATAAGACAGGGCTAAGATGGTAATTCCTCAAATTAGATTCAGGTCCTTATTAACACCTCAATTTAGGATTGTTCTGCGTTAAATGTTAAAAAAGAATCTTAAAGGTAAAACCTAGTCTATATGTCGTTGCAGACATGGCCAAGATGGTAAAACCTATTCAAAAGGTTCCAATCCTTGTTAACCTCTGAAAACATGTTAACGCTCTTGACATAAGTGATTCGATAAAATCACCTAAGTCATCTTTATATTGGATTCTCCCAAATACTTTAATTAATTAAAACATCCATTAGGGATATAACGCCTATGGGCTATACTCATTGTCATATAAGACAAAAGACAGTCGTGGTCTTCGACCCCCTGTAAAGAAGAGGTAATGAATTAGAAATTTAAAACCTCAAAACCTTGATCCTATAAGATCATGATTAAATTTTTAAACCGTCTATGTGACTAGGCCTTTTTGCCATTAATATATTTTAATTATAACTAAGGATTTTTATAATGAAAATCCTGAATATATATATATATATATATATATATATATATATATATGCCTAACAAATTAATCAAAATGGTTCTTAAATACTATGATTAATAAATCTTTTAGAATGATAAAACGGTTATAGACCTCTGAATGAATTAAATCATTTATCTTATGTAGCAATCAAGCTACATGCCTGGGTCAGACGAAGTCAACAGTCACCCCAGAGACAATCATGACACCTCCAGAGTCAACATAGCAGGAGCAGAATTACAAGCATTAATAGATAATGCTCTGACGCGAGCTTTGGACAGGCAGTTCAATGAATCCAGTGGTACGCATGTCAGGACCCAATCTGTACCACACTCTAAACCACCCTCAAGGACTCATACTGCTCACAAGAGTGATTCCCATCACTCAACAAACCAGAGGAGTGTTCCATCTTAGAAAGTTGTGCTGAATCAAGAACCACGTGCTAAAGGTTGCACCTATAAGTACTTTGTTTCCTGCAAACCCAGGGATTTTACTGGGGAGAAAGGAGCAGTTGACTGCATGTCATGGTTAGATGAGATGGACACGGTAGTAGATATCAGTGGTTGTGCTAATAAGGATGTGGTAAAGTTTGTATCTCAGTCATTCAAAGGCGAGGCATTAGCATGGTGGAGATCTTTGATCCAGGCCACCGGAAAAATCCCACTGTACAATTTAACATGGGATCAATTTGTTGCTCTCATCAAGGAGAACTACTGCCCTCAGCATGAGGTTGAAAAGATTGAGTCTGATTTCTTGTCTTTAGTTATGAAGAATCTGGATTGTCAAGCCTACCTCACGAGCTTCAATACAATGTCAAGGTTGGTTCCTTATCTTGTGACATTGGAACCCAAAAGGATAGCTCGTTTCATTGGGGGTTTAGCCCCAGAGATCAAGGCGAGTGTGAAGGCCTCCAGACCAGCTACTTTTAGGTCTGCAGCTGATATATCATTGTCCCTTACTTTGGACGCAGTCAGGAAAAGATCACTCAGAAACACCAATGCTGAGAAGAGAAAGCATGAGGATGACAACTCACGACGGTCAGACAAGAAGCATAAGAGAAACAATGACCACAAAAAGGGTTTTGGAACTAAAAAGGATGGTCATCAGTCGGGTGATAAGCCCAAGTGTAAGATCTGTAAGAAGCACCATTTCGGGAGGTGTAGATATGAATCGAAATCCCAGTCACAGCCAAGAGTTTGTGGGATTTGTAAATCTTCTGAGCACAAGACATTGGACTGTAAGAAAATCAAGGATGCGACGTGCTATAACTGCAATGAAAAAGGGCATATCAAGTCCAACTGCCCAAAGTTTGCTAAGAAAGCTGAGGAAGGGAAAAAGACCAATGCTAGGGTCTTCCAGATGAACGCACAAGAGGCGATCCAGAATAATAATGTCATAACAGGTACTGTGACACCCTGACCGGAGGCGGAAAAGTCAAGGGCACCACGAAACATGGCAGAATGCATTTGAGCACATGATGATTAAATTAAGTTGAAATATAGATTAGGTTCAATTAAAGAGATTGCATTCTCATCTGAGTAAATAAAAGTACATAAACAAAATAACAAATTGTTTCACAAATACAATAGATTCGGATTTAATCTAAGGCATAAGTCTTGATCAATCCTATATTAAATATTCTTGCAAATCATAGCATCAAACATTGTCACCTGAAATATATGTTAGAAAAATATTGGGTCAACAAACGGTTGAGTGAATTCATAGGTTTTGTTAGGCAAAAATAACAATGTGATATGAAAATGGTTTAACACTGTGGCATGTGATATGTCTTTAAGCAAAAGAGTAATACAAGTAGTCACTTGGTGGTACATTCAAACCTACGTTATGACGTAATACGGGTCTATCACCTCACTTCTAAAAAGTTTCACATGAGTACCACCAACAACAACAATTGCAACAAAATGTATGAGAAGTGAGATGGGGCGTCACACCTATAGCGCTATAATATAACCGCTGGGCTTTTGCAAGTTAATGAACGTAAACACGTTAAAGCAACAACAAAGTATTAAGCAAATGCAAGGACAATCGGGGAACCACAAATAGCAAGTATGTTTGTATCACATCGTATCATATGTTTCATCCCAAAAATAATGTAAAAAGGGACTATGAACTCACCTTGATTTCGGGTAAGTCCAAACACGTATGCAAATGTGAGAATTCTTGGAAATAAGACTCCACGTCACTCTAATTGATTGAACATGCAACAATATGGAATATGTATCAACAATAATGTTTAATCGAATAAGCGGAAATCCTAAATCTCTAGGATTCGGTAGGGTTTTGTCTAAATGGTAACTATGTGGTTTGGATAATCTAACAAGAGGACTTGGAGAATGAATATGATATAAAGGAATTATTTATGAAAAATATTTATTTAACATAAATAATATAATTGTAAAAATATATAATTGATTTAATATAACATTTGTAATAATAAATCAAATTTAATTAACTTGTGTTATTAAACAACATAATTGAATATAATGATCATTGACAAAATATTGTACAAGTGATATAATTAATTTATAAAAATTATAAATTAATTTAGTTGGCCAAAAATATAATTAAATTGATAAATGATAAATATATAGTTTGAAAGGATTAATATGATAATTATATAACTAATTATCAAGATAATTAGATTAATTCAGAATATTTAAAATTAATATTTTTAGTTATTGAACTTGAATATTACTGATTTGAAATAATTATTGTGGCCTTGAAATCATTTTATATAAATAAAATAAATTAAAATGGTTATGATAACAATAAATAAGTTTATATAAATTTAATTATCTAAATAATTTAATATAATAAAAATTCAGATTCTAAATTTATATGAACTTAGAATAATGCATATTTTGAAATAAAAATAATTTTGGATAAAATTTATATAGTTATATAATTTAAATGCATTAAATTAAACTATATTTATAAGTAATAAAACTGATTTAATTATATAAATATCAAAACTGTATGAAATATCAGTAACAATATTATTTTTGTAAAGTTTAACACTTAAAATAATTAATCTGAAAATTTCAGTATTTATTTCCTAAAAATCGATTTATTATGAATTATTTAAAAATAAACTGTTTTAATATCATAAAAATTAGTTTTATAAATAAATTGACTAATTTTATATTTTTAATAATAGTAACAGTGTCTAATAATGTTGTAAAAATTATTGAAATGTTAAAAACATTAAAAATAAAAAGAATAAAAATGTTTGACTGTCCCCGGATTCGAACCCGGGTCAATATGTTATAAACACACAAACACAACCACTGGGCCAAGCCTGATGTTTGTATTTAAGTTTAGTTTAAATGAAATAAATACAGAGATGAAAACTAGTCATCTTCCCCAATTAGAGTCAACAGAAAAGTCAACTCTCAAAATTAACGGGGAAATCTGTGTTATATTCAAATTAACTTTGGGGGATCATTATATATAAGCAAAACCGAATGAATTGATCAAATAAAAACTAACCGGTATCGATTGAAACGGGTTAACGGCTAATTCCGGCGAGTTTGAACTCCGGCGAATGTTTCCGATTCGGGTTACGTCGAAAATCGAAGTGTTGGTGGATTGTGAAGGGTGTAAGAGATTAGTGGTGATCTAAGGAACTTATATACTGGTTCAATTCGATCTCAGATCCAACATTTCATAGTGGATTCGATCTACTTTTAATTTTTTTATAAAAAGTTTGCTTTTACAGCAAATTGGCACGAAACTGTGTCGATTAAATGTTTAATTGGGTTGGCAATGGGTTGGGGACTCGTGGTTGATGATTAAAGTGGAAAAAATTCGATTGTGGTCGGATTTGGTGGTTTTTTGGTCGAGATCCGTAACCTGCGTTCTGTGTGTATATATTCAGATCTATTTTTAAAGTGTATATATATATATATATATATATATATATAATATAATCTAATACATAACACATCCCAACTGGTAGACCAGTTGGTTTGTGCGCGTGTTGTGTTGCGGGAAGGCGCGGGTTCGAGTCCCGTCTTGTCCGGTTTGATGGAATTAAAAACCTTTTTTGATTTCTGAATTTAATAATAATTATATTAAATCCTAAATAGTGTATAAAAGAATTAAAATCTATAATCTATCAGCTCCTATTATGAGGATAAACTGGTTAAGGCGTTGCGGTTGTAACCGAGAGGTCACGAGTTTGAAACCCGGCAGGGGCCGGTCCGATACAGAAGGACCCCCCTTTTATGCGAATTTTTGGATATTTACACTTTGGCCCCTGTAGTTTCAGTTTGTACAAAAATAGTCCCTGAACTTTCGAAAAGTTACAATAACAGCCCCTATACTTTCACATAAAATACATAATTGGTCCCTGAAGTTTCGAAAGTTGTCATAAATGGTCCCTGTACTGTTCAGTTAAATCCACTAACTGAGTTAGTGTTTAAAGAAGAAAACCTTTATATGAAAGTTAACCTGGTTAGACTATTCAGTTAAAATAAGTTTCTAAAAGTCAGTTTTAGTCCCTGAAATATGAAAGAAAACCTTTATATGAAAGTTAACCTGGTTAGACCAACAGTCTTTGGGCACACGCTTAAATTTTAGTACGGCTTACCATCCTCAGACGGACGGGCAGAGTGAGCGTACAATTCAAACTTTGGAAGACATGCTTCGTGCATGTGTGATTGATTTAGGTGGTAGTTGGGATAACCACCTGCCATTGATCGAGTTCTCCTATAACAATAGCTACCATACAAGCATTAAGGCAGCACCTTTTGAGGCATTATATGGTAGGAAATGCAGAACGCCTATTTGTTGGGCAGAAGTAGGAGAAGCTCAGTTATCAGGACCTGATATAGTCCTTGAAACAATGGACAAGATTGTCCAAATTCGTGACCGCCTGAAAGCTGCCAGGGATAGGCAGAAGAGTTATGCTGATAAAAGACGAAAACCTCTAAAGTTTGAGGTTTGTGATAAAGTTTTGCTAAAAGTATCACCCTGGAAAGGAGTGATGCGATTTGGTAAGAAAGGTAAGCTAAGCCCAAGGTATATAGGACCATTCGAGATCAGCGAATGTGTAGGAACAGTGGCTTATAAGTTAAACTTACCTGAAGAGCTCAGTGGTATTCACAACGTATTTCACATCTGTAACCTGAAGAAATGTCTAGCTGATGAGTCACTAGTCATGTCACATAAGGATGTGCACATAGATGAGAGCTTAAAGTTTGTTAAAAAACCCTTGTCGATCGAGGATCGACAGGTCAAGAAGCTTCGAAGGAAGCAAGTGCCGATTGTAAAGGTTAAATGGGATGTCCGTAGAGGTCCCGAGTATACGTGGGAGGTAGAGTCCACAATAAAAGAAAAATACCCTCATTTGTTTCAGTAAATCTCGAGGTCGAGATTTCTTTTAAGGGGGTGAGGATGTAACACCTCGTAAATTCATGTCCAATAATGTATCGACACGTGCCATGAGCTTTAAACGTGTGAAAGATTCCCTTAGAGGGACTAAAGTTGATAAACATAGAAAGTATGTGAATATAAGGGTTCAAAGTGTCAACAATGGATAAATATACCTTACTATAACCCTACACGATGTTTATACCCTTAAACGAATGAATCATGGATCATACGAAGCTAATTGTGGAAGAAAGTGAGAGATTACAAACTACAGGGGTTAAATGTGTCAACATGTTTAAAGTATACCTCTGAGTGACCTTCTAGCAAACCCGAAGCTTTGTAACGATAAATTATACTCACTAGAATATGTGATAAAAATTTCACCAAGTTTCGTTATCGTATGAGAAAGTTATGACAATATTCGTATACGAGGGGTTAAAAGCATCAACGTTGAAATCTAGTGCCTTACGGGTAATCACAAAGTTAACCGAGGACTTAACGGTGTTTGGTTATGTCATGGAGCCCTTAAAAGTCAAGTTAGAGGGCCAAAAGTGCAAGAAATAAACTCAAAACCACGTATATAAGGACCAGGGACCTGAAATGCAATTAATGAAGCATTTTTAACCTGTACCAGGGGCTCATACCGGCCGCGTAAGACCTGTGTGGTCTGTTACGCGGGCCGCGTCCGACCTACAGCGACAGAAATTACAGGCAGGTGCCTGTTGGAGCTGATAACTGACTCAAAACATTGGTTTTACATACCAGGGGCTGCCCCAATGGTATTTCATGCACTAGGGACAGTTGTGATGATCTGAATCCATGCATAGAGTTGTTTGGCATCATCTTGTGTGATCAAAATCACTATAAAAGGAACCCACAAGTTGCAACAATGGACACTTGCACTTGGAAACTCTCACAACTCAACTTCTGGAGAATTTTGGAGCTCAAGCATCCTTCCTAGGAGTCACTAGTCGTACTTAGGACCCTTGTAAGTGTCCTTAACTTTCTTTAATTCAGTTTAGCTTAGTTAATTAGCTTAAAGTCAAACCGTCGTAATTAGAGTTTGACTTCGTGATTATTTATAATTTGTCCAGTCAAATTTCAAATTGAAAGTACCTATGAGTTGGTAATTATGTGGGTAATAAACCCTTAAAGGGGCACCCTCTGATTCCCACTCTAACTAGGTCAATTGTCGGGTCAAAGTTAATCCTAAAAAGTCAACAGAAAGCTTATTTTCAAATTAATGCATAATTAGCAATGTAGGAGCCATGCAACCTGTTTTATCATTAATATAACTTGGTAATTAATGTAAGAACATGTCTAAACATGTTCAACCCGACAATTTTCAGTTTATGCTCGGTTCGGAACCGAAAGTCGCATAATTTGACTTTTGCTTTGACTTTCAGTTCTGACCCAATATAGCATGTTTTAGAAATGCCTTAGAGCCTTATTAGGACCAGGTTTCATGTTAGTATAACCCTCTGTGATTATACAACTTGGTTCATTAATTATCCGATTCATATGCATGTTTCCGTTAAGTGCTTAAATGTTGACTATTATGCCCGTATGACCTTAAAACGTGATTTTTGAAAATGTAAAAGAGTAGAAACCTTCATTACTGATTTATAGACTTGTCCCTAAAATTTGACATCAGTTTGAGGTCTAGATTGAGAGTTATGCTCATTTGCGTAATTAGAAAGCTTTTTATTAATTAAACGGCGTAATTAGCATATAGCCTATCTAAACCCAATTTTTAATACCAAAATTTTTACCTACTGATATAAAATAATATTTTGGGATTCTTGAAGATTTTTATTTAATTTTAGGCTGAGCATAACATAGAGTTCTAAGCTTGATTCGATAATTGCCGGTTTTGCCCTTTTGGGCTATAAAATGAGTTTTACAAATGTTTTTGATACCAAACCTTTTTCTACTGATCTAATATGATAAATAAAATATTTTGAGCCTTCTGGAATATTAAAAATATCAGCTTTTCTTATAAAACCCGGAAATCGCTTAAAATCGCCTTTTTACGCGTTTTAAACGCATAGTATGTACTAAAACTATTTTGAATATATAAGACTTGACACCTACTGATATTTTTAGTAAATTTTTATATTCTAACAGTAAGCAAAAGTTTTAAACTCAGATCTCCAGTTTTGACCTTTTAGGCTTAAGTGAAATTACCAAAATGCCCCTACGGTGCATAGTTTAGTTATAAATGGTAAATTTCACATATATTAATATCCTACTGATATAACTTATTAAATTAAGTATTTTTACTATTTATATCAGACCTGTAACTCAGAATCATATTAAATCTCTTTTATAACCTTTTAAATGACCAAAATACCCCTACGGGGCATAATTTGAGTTTAAATCCATTTTGGGCAAAATAGAAGGTATCTTACTGATGTCACAACATACTTAAGGCATATTAACTTAGGAAACCTGTATATGACTCTTATGGTTACCCGTTATGCATTTTTCGCGTTCGGTTCGGTTTATGTAACTAGTTTGCATAGATTGACCGAAACGGGTCAAACCTTATCATTTTTGTCTCAAAATCCAGAATGTGTTTAGTTTACCCATATTATACAAGTCTTCAAACTTTTCGGGTCTAAATCACATTCTATTCCGGTCTTCGCTTAATCGTGCGTTTGAACTGTATCTTCTTTTAAAACTAACCGGTCTAAGTTTAGGCTTAATTAAAGACCCGTTAGGAATCTAATAGGTTATTAAAAACCTTGTTCCAGAATAGGAGACCCGGTAAAAGCTACGTGCACCTGTTGTTTGTGATTAATACTTGCAAAGGTAAATACTTTTAACTTATTTTCCCTATACGGGCTTGGGGTACGGTATATAAAATACCGCTTGGTCGGGTATTGAATCTTTAATCGTATGAAGGTTAAATTATTGAAATATCCCGTTTAAATTGTTTTGTTTGCTTAAAGCCTTTGGGGGGTTAATGACCATGTCCCGGATATCCTTGGCATCATTTTACGAAATGGCCACGACCTAAGCACGAGGTGTAGGCGTACACCCGACAGTGTATAAATAAATAATAAGGTATAACCGCCGGTTTCGGGAATAACCCGCCGCGGGACTATACCATGTGGTGTGTCTATTAATCTTTAACCCGGTGTCAATCCGGGCTACTGAACGTATACCGAACATGTAATTCTTTTACAATTTTATATATAAATAATTATCCCAAGTTATAAAATGTTTTGTGCCTTGTGCATTCAGATCAATTTTCTCAAACCTTTTCAAAATGAGTCAGTTAATTGTATTTACCAGTGTAAATTGACGTATTTTCCCAAAAAGGTTAAGTGCAGGTACTACTCGAAATAGGCTGGCCTCTCCTTAGCATCAATAAGAGTCTCGCAAGCTTGGATGCATTTTAATTCTGATGAACTATGTTTCCTTTTTATTTGATCCGCCTGTGGACCTGTTTCAACTATTTTGTGATACTTAATATTACAAATTATTCGGTTGAAATAAATCTATCTTTCGCTTCTGCTGTACATTTAAATTGTGTTGTTTGACTATGATGATATCAACTGCGTCACGATACTCTCCACCGGGCCCACCGGTAATACGTGGAAATATCGGGGTGTGACACGAACGCACTAAACGAAGCTGCCGCACTTGATCGATTTTGTCTTAGCATTATGTAGATACTTGAACTATGTTTTCAAATGTTATATAGTAGACACTTGAAGTTATGTTTTGTATGTTTAATGGATATTTTCCTTTTAACTGAAATCCCAGGATTAAATATGGTCTTTTAATCAAGAAAGTTTTTGTAAACTCGATATCTTACTACTAAATGCTTATCTTGTATCTTTAATCTCGTTATTTAAGCCGGGTCTTACAAAAACACATAAAAATGTGTTTTACCTAAAACGCAATGACTAAAAACACTTCAAGAATGTGTTTTTCTAAAACCCAATGGCCAGAACACACATAAAAATGTTTTAGTTCTAAAACGCAATTGCCTAAAAACACAAAAGAAAATGTTCTCTCTAAAACGCATTGAACCATGACAATAGTTTTGTCTGTGCTGTGAATTGTCTGAGCTGTGAATTGTCTGAACCAATGCAATTTACGAATGCAGTTTTCCAGAGGCAATTTACAGAAAATTAAATTTTCTGATGCAGCTCAACCCCAGCCAGGGGCTCTACCCCTTGGACCCCGCCAGGGGCTGCCCCCGGACCCCCGCCAAGATCGTAAAACGCAATGACTAAATCAAAAACCCAGATCGTAAAAATGAAATAAAAGAATTTCTTACATGGATCGAATAGATTTCTTCAACAATTGACGAATTTTGAATGATTGAAACACTTATCAGCGCTCGAATCGAACGGATCGAGTGATTATCTTCAAAATCACCGGAAAAAATGAGATTTTGTATGAAATTAAAATGGGTTTTCTTCAAAAAAGCTGAAGAACACGTTGATCGGATGTTTGAATCATTGATTGGTGATGAAAATCGCACTATAATGTAGTGATTATTGAGATAGAAAGTGAAGAAATGGTTGAAGATGGTGGGTTTTGAATTTACTGGGTTTTGAAAAGGAAGAAGAAATGGTTATATTGACTAAAATACCCTTTTTCTTTATTTTAAATATTGCCACATGTCCTAATCCTATTGCTTCCTACACTTCCTAGCCAAAATAAACTTCCTATTTGATCCTTTCCCTAGGGTAAGAAGTAAATAGGGTAAGATTGTAAGAAGGTAAAAGATGACCTATTATATACTATAAATTTGTAATATTTGTGTGCATTGCAAGTTGTATTCTTTGCTTAATAAGTTGGACAATAGTTTTTGATAAAACTATGGGTTGATTCCACCAATTCATATGTGTATGACATCTTTAACAAATTTTGTTTTAATAGTCTTTCATCTCTCAATTTGATCAGATCCCATTCTCACATCTCTTTCTCTCTCTAAAACACTTATACTATAAATTTGTAATATTTGTGTGCATTGCAAGTTGTATTCTTTGCTTAATAAGTTGGACAATAGTTTTTGATAAAACTATGGGTTGATTCCACCAATTCATATGTGTATGACATCTTTAACAAATTTTGTTTTAATAGTCTTTCATCTCTCCATTTGATCAGATCCCATTCTCACATCTCTTTCTCTCTCTAAAACACTCTCTTCTCTCGACTCTCCATTTTATCAACTCTCTTTCTCTCTCTAAAACTCTCTTCTCTATACACTTTTTTCGACGAATACCGGCATGACCATTTACGCTCCTTTGACGGTGTTATCTTATACAGAGAAACATGGAATGTGTTTCTAGAGAGAGAAAAATATTGAGATGTGTGTTGCGTTACAGTTACCGACGCTTTTCCCGCCGTTGACGGCAGTGACGGAACTTATTTGGTGTTTTGGTTAACCGATGTTGGGGATTTTAAAACTGATGTATGTTTCATGCTTTGTGTGTATTTTCGGTACCGGTGACGGCGCCGACATCGGTGAATAACCACCATATTCACACCGGTTACAACCAGTGGTTTGTGTTTGATGTTTTTGAGGTGTTGAGGCTGGTGACGGTACCGATGTTGACGAATGTGGTTATGATGAGGTGTAATTTTACTTGAATATTCTTCATAGTGGTATGACATGGATGGTGGATGGTAGGTTTTGAACCTACAACCTCGTTGCAACCACTTCTTTCGACACTTCTGAGCCTAATTTTGAGATTTTGATTTTCATGTTGGTTTACTTTTATAGCCATAGTAAATTTTCATGATTTGTATGTTTTTCCGATTATTCTTCTCTCAAAAATACATAATTGATTTGGTTTATACACTAACACCCAACAGTAATATGCTATCAACGAATCATGACTCTTCGTTTGACTTCTTAATTCTTAATTTGTATAATATTTATGGGAAACTAATATACTAATAATAATTGATTGGAACATTAAAGTAATTTGTTGAAGGCTCCAATAATACAAATTACTATATTTAACTCACGTTATTATGATTATGCAAATGGATGATTGTTACTAAGTCATCAGCGTTGTCAAAATTCAAGAATATATGTTTACTTTTGGGTAAAGGATTTTTGTTCTTGGGTCATCAGCGTTGTCAAAATTCAAGAATATAAGTTTACTTTTGGGTAAAGGATTTGTGTTCTAATGGGTTTTGTTTTATACTGTTGCTACTAGCAAATACATATATTAAAAGTGGTAACCTAAAATCATTGCTAAAATAATTTGAATTTACATAGCAAATAAATGCATAAGGAGAGATAGAGTTATGTCAGTAATTTTGGTGTTGAAGAAAAGCAAGAAACCATGATTGAAGGGTGAGGGTGAGTGGGGAGAAGTTGGGATGGTATGCCAACACAAAAAGACTTTAGTTAATGTGAAATGACGACATTACCACATTTCTTATAATAATACTATGCTTTATATAAAAATGTTGATGAAGTTTATTATAATTATTATATAATGTCCGTCTACAGTTTGAGTAATGTGTTAAGAAATATTGAAGTTTCATAGAAATATCACTGAGTAATGTGTTGGTAGCCAATGATCTCTAGATCAAATGGTGGAACACTTGCATTTCTCTTGGGATATGCAAGTTCAACTCCAACTTGGTGTAGAGTGAGGCATTGGTGGGCAATGATAGGAGACCCAGGGAAACCTGGGTTAGATACTTGAGCCAAACCGGTTTTACCGGTAACTTTATCGTATCGTCGTGCCTACGAGCGGGTGGGTTATCGAGTTTTCCCCGAAATTGGTGGTGGACCCGCGTACTCTCGGATTACTCCATTTGGTTCAGTGGGTGCTCCGAGAGTGCTCGGGATTGATTCTGTTGACCGTTCAAAATAAGGTAATATGTTGGTAGTCTCGCATAATGATAACATTATGTAACGGTTTAATCAATAAGGATGACGCATAATTGTCTTAATTGCACAATAACCTCATAAATTCGTATATGTCACGTCTTAATTTGTAAGCCCCGAGCCGCATCGCGGCGGGGAGTTGCATCTAGTTATTGTTATATTAATATATGTGGTAAATTGGGCCAAAAAGATAACTCAGAGTCCATTGTAAAAGTTAAACCTAAACTCTTTCATTTAAAATTCTGCTTTTAAAGTGAACGAATTCTCAAAATGTTATAGAAGTGAAACAAAATATCATGCAAGTTACTTTTTGGATATTAGTTTGCTTAACATAATACAAAAAGACTTTAGTCCTTTTGTTTTATTTAATATTTTTAACTTAATTTATATTCTTTTTATTCTATTTAGTACATGGTTATCAATTCTTTTGATAAATTATATACATATATAGGGTCAGAATTTAGAGAAAACGGTGGAAAGTGTGAGAACGGTGAGAACACTTATGGATCGTCCGATCAAAACAATCTATGGACTAGATTGACGCAGTGGCATTTTCGTAAATAACACGAATTCTATTAAGTGGACACGTTTCATTAAGGGTAAAAGGGTCTTTACACTTCTATACCAAAACGTCAAACTAATGAATAAAACGCCATTACGGGCCAAAACACATCCCTATATAAACAAAACATCCCAGACATAAAAACACACCCCCCATCCCCACACTTGGGATACATTGTCCCAATGTATGGTTTTGAGGGAAAGATCGCTCTTAACCAACAACATTAGCTTTCGCTAATACTCTCAAATCCCAAATTTCTTTTTATATATTTCTTTTATTTCTTTTTTTTTATTTTAATTATTTGAAACACCACCAATCCTTCACAACCCATAAACTAAACACATCAAAACACCACCCGACCGCCCAACCGTAAACTTACACATGAATATATATAAAGCTGCACAAAATGAGAACAAGACACAACCTGATTAGTAAATCAGCAGTGTTGGTAGTGATGCAGATGCGGTAATCGGACCAGTTCATAAACATCTCTTGGATTCGCCAATATCTCAACGGGGATGTTGCCAAACATCCCCACACTTGAATCATTGCATCCGCGAGAATTGAAACATAGTAACCTGCAAAAACACAAACACAACACCAAAACAAAACCAAACAAAGCAAAACAAAACAAAACAAAACACAAATACAATACTCTACATCCTCGGGCTGCCTCCCGAGAGCGCTAAGTTTAAAGGTCTTCAGCCAGACCATACCTGATATGCGTTATGGTGGTCTTAATGCACACTTACCCGCAACATTTCCAACAAATGCCCGGAAATTTACATGCCATCTCCATAGATTTGTCAGTATATTTGGCATGTTAAAGCTGCTCCTGCGGGCTTTGCTAGTCCACTTCATGACATATACCTTAATGTCTGGTAGTTTCACCCTTCTCATCTTGTTCCTCGAACCCTCTTCCCCACACTTGTTAATTTGAATTATTGATATGGGAAGAGGTTCGGTACACATATCCATCTCATCAGCCTGCTCTACCTCATAATCTGCACACATCATCTGATCTACAAGTGACTCTTCATCAGATAAAGGACTCATTGGTGTGGTATTATCCTCCACAACCTCCTCCTTCATGTGAGAACAATCTCTAATATCGTCAGGTAATGGTGAGAGGCTTTCTTCTATCTCTATCTTCAATTTTAAAGTATGACACTTAGAAACTAAGCAGCTGATTCGGTCTTCATCGGACATGTTGGGTGTTGCTAAATATTGCTCGAGTTTGGACAAGGTTACTTCCAATACAGCAAGCTCTTTCTCCTCCCCGGTTTCATAAACATAAACACCATCGGGCTCAGAATATTCTTCGGGATGATATTGTCGATATCCCTGATACGGTCTATAGATGCGCGCATCCATCATCTTTTTATCCCAATACTTCGGGTTTTCCGAATACACCGTGCACACATCATAATCATAAGTGTGATCGCGACCGCAACAAAAACATAGACCATCCATCCTTGCCTCATAATAAACTTCCTCATCCCGATCGTATCCATATGAATAATAGTCATCCTCCATTTCTGATTCATAATCGTCAACGTATGATGGAGGTGGAAGCTGTGAAACATAAGACACCGGTTTTCCATGTGCCCTCCTGTAGTGAGCCTCGTGGCAACCAATACATGGATGTCGTGGACCCCCGCACAATCTACACGTAAATAAGCTGAAATTTGTGTAATGCCCTGTCATCCTGCACAACACAACTCAACTACCAAGTGTAAATCATGAACATAAACGAAATCTTTTTGGGTTTTTTTTTAACTAATACACAAGATAACACACATTGCGCACTACTCCCCGGCAACGGCGCCAAAATTTGACGTGATGTCGCGGTCACAATCAAATTTAATCCAATTACTACTAAATAGATAGTGGTAAGTGGGTATCGAACACAGGGAGTTTGTGGAATGTATGTTATCTAAGTGTATATCTAACTTGACTAAATTAATCTAATTGCAAATAAAATAAATTCAAGAGTGGGTTTGATTGGTTGATTTTTAAAACTAAGACTACTATTCTAATTGCAAAATGGAAGTGTTTTGGTTGTAAACAAATTAGAGACGAGTGACCATCTTTAGTTTCCGGTTTGCTTCAACATTTGTGCTATCATTCACTAGAAAGAACTACATAGACATAGTTCATGTGCAATTACTTGTTGTGATAAAAGGGAACTAAGTACTCAGATTCCTAGAACGTGAGGTTGTTACCCGATGACCAATTGACCCTTACCCGATCCTAGTTCTACCCATGATATCTCGATTGCCAACGGCACCAAGAACGTATGGATTCAAAATAGAATAATCATAAGCATCAACAATTTACAAGCAAATAAGAACACACCATGAAAAATAAAACATAAATTCAATTTACCATTCTAGAAATATGAAATGAAGCACAATTGTCTCTACAACCCTTCAACTAAAGATGACCATAAAGAGTTTAGCCATTCATGGCTAGAACAACCATCTTCACCATTAGTTCAATGTTCATATGGATTAAAAACACTAACAAGATGTTTAGAAAATTGTTTCAAACCCTCAAGAACACCCAAAATTCGTCTCTAAAGTGTATGTAACCGAATGGGAATCATTGGTACTCAAAAGACATCATAAAATGCCAATAAATGGGGCAGTTACAACTTTTACGCAGGTCAGAGCCGTAACCTACGACCCTCCACCGTAGGTTACGGTCAATAAAACTCTTACGGTGGGCCAGAACTGAGCTACGGTGGACCAGAAAACACAGTGAGGGCCGTAACCTACGGCCAGGAGCCGTAGGTTACGACGGCACCAGATTTCGTTTTCTTGTTTTCTTCATAAGTTTCTCGTTTCAACTCCGTTTTCTTCGCCGTTTTCGCCCACATTCTCGTAATTTCATCCTCTATCATGTGATATTCTTAGTTCTTCAATTCCAATATTTTATTTTTTATTGATGCTCCAAATTCCTTCCCTTTTAAGCTCCATTTACACCTGCACGTCCAAACAACTAGTAGTTACCAAGTTCAAACAATTAAACGTGTAAAGCATGGGATTTTAATCTTTTTAAGGTACTTAAGGGTTGTCCTACGGACCACCCGTCACACTTCTATACCAAAACGTCAAACTAATGAATAAAACGCCATTACGGGCCAAAACACATCCCTATATAAACAAAACATCCCAGACATAAAAACACACCCCCCCGGAACCTGAAACGCCATATTTTCTACTATATACCATTCATCTTACAAACGCCAAAATCCCCAAAACATCAAACACACCTACTCAAAAAACGCTATATTTTACTATATACCAATTGTTATGGGCCATTTTTTGAACATATATCCTGACTAATATTCTGCTTTTGATTGTTTATTTGTGATCAGGATACCGGATCAGGATATTGGTAACATCCTGATGTGATATCCTGGTAATGACTAATTTAACCACGTGCAGATTAGGAGGTGTGGGTCCCTAACGGTCAAGTGGACCTCTTCTCCTTAAGACTCGGGCAAACCAGTTATATGAGAGACGTTGAACCCGGAAGAAGTAGACTACAATGTTCACTTGAGGAATATTCGAAGCATCCCGGCTTAATAGGATAGTTAGTTGATCTCGTTTAACTATAAATAGATTGATCGGATCAGATTAAGTCACTCACTCTCTTTCGCACACTTTACTCTCTAGCTACTAGCAATCATTACACACAAACACTTGTACTCAAACTACATTGTAACACCTAGTTGATCCGCATCATATCCTGCACTGTATCCTGATATTTGAAGTAATAGAAGAACAAGGCAGCTGCGATTGTCAGCTCCCGAGGTTTTGTGCCGGCGATCTAGATTGATCAAGGGCTTTCCTCGTACATCTCGTGTCACCCTTTACATTTTTGCTCATTGTTTGATCATAGATACAGCTCTATATCCTGAGCCGTATCCTGAAAATTGTTTTTGCAAACAACTTAATCAGCATATTTTCAACACGCTTTCTTAGCACGCTACCTCACTTAACTAGTTTGATCACTTAATTGCTTCGGTAATTTTTGACCAAAACAATTTGGCGCCCACCGTGGGGCAAGTGGTGCTCTTTTTAATCAATACTTTGTTAAAATCATTATTCGGTTTTTTGTTTTCGAAATTCTTTTCAAAAATATTTTCAATGGCCTCAAGATCAAACATGAGCTCTTCCACCGTGTCTGCTACAACCTCTGCAACAATTGGTTCGGTGCTTCCACCACCTCCTCCGAGAATGCAAGCCTCTTCGCAAGGAACTGAAAGTCATGTGGCTCAGGTGTTATCCCTGCTCGCAATGTCCAGGGATCCGGTCCTGTTTTAGCTTCTAACGAAGAGATTTTAAATTTGTTTGGTAGTGTACAGGAACAGATGAGGCAGCAGCAGGACACCAACCAGATGCTGATGAGAGAGATACAACTCTTGAAGTCTGGCCCGAGTCGGCCTGCTGAAGATATCGTCACTCCCTTGCAACCCAAGGCTTTTAACTTCAGTTCTGCAGTCTATACTGAGGATAACCGGGGGAATATTGTGCCTAGCCATTCCCAGAATCATACTCCTGAGATACCGTCTTCAGTAAGAGTATCAACTGTAAGGAGTTCAGGATATGCTTCAGGATATGGCCAGAACCCCCAAGCTGGTAATGTATCTAATAATAATAATACTCTTGCTACTAATGGTGTTGGATCTTTGCAGGATGCAGGTATGACATCAGCATTTTCCAGGGAGCTTCAAAAACTGAAGGACATGATATCCAGTGTACCTGGGGTGGTTCAGCCAATTCCTGAAGTATCCCAGGACAGCCACAGGATATCCCGGTTTGCGTATCCTATTTGTGATGCTGAAATCCCAAAAAGATTTCAAACCCCCAACATGAAGCTCTATGACGGAACTACGGATCCTGAGGAGCATATTGCCCAATATAGGGAAAGGATGGAAATCAACCCTATCCCTCCAGACCTCAAAGAAGCATGCTTATGCAAGGGTTTCGGTTCTACCTTAACAGGATCAGCCTTAAAATGGTTGTTAAATGTTCCTCCTCACTCGATTACTTCTTTTGCTCATTTAGTTAATTTATTTAATAGTCAATTTTCTTGCAGCCGGAGTTTTGAGAAATTAACCAGTGACCTTTACAGGATAACTCAAGGACCTCAGGAATCCTTGAGGGATTATGTGAACAAGTTTAGTTGGGAATCCTTGGATATCCCACATCTTGATGTTGCAACGGCCGTACAAGCGTTCAAGATGGGGTTGCAGAAAGATTCTCAATTTTACCAGGATCTTGTAATGAATCCCTGCAGGAATCTGGATGAAGCTCGTAACAGGGCTTTGAGATACATTCGCCTGGAGGATGATAAAAAGATGCAAGAGAGGATGAATTCGTCCACAACCTATGAGTCAACCAACAGGAAATCAGAATCCTCGTATAAACCACACCGTTCTAAACCGTATGGCAGAAATGATGGCAAAAAGTGAATGCTGTTGAAGACGAGGATCCTGAGTTGTCTGAATATTGTTTTTCTGTTAACATACCTGAACTGATGTATGCTATGCAGGGTTTAGGAGACAAAGCAAGGTGGCCCCAAAAGAATCAACAAAAGGCTGATTGGAAGGACAAGTCCAAGTGGTGTGCCTTCCATGAGGATTTCAGGCATGTTACTAAAGATTGTATCGCTTTGAGAAAGGAAATAAGTTATCTCTTGAGTAAGGGATATCTGAAGGACTTCTTGGGAAGAAAGAAGAATAAAGGCCAGGATCCTAAAAAGGATCCTGAACGGGCAGCGTCGCCTCCTGCAGATGCAAAAATAATTAACTTTATTTCAGGAGGATCCGACATATGCGGCAAATCATATTCTGCGGAAAAAGACACGCGAGGGAAGCTAAAGCAGAGAGGGGAGATAAGCCGACAAGGGTGTCAACCCTTACAACTGACAAAGCATCACGTTCCATAATGACGACAGGGATACTGTCCAGGATCCCCATCATGATGCCTTAGTGATAACGTTATATGTTGCTAAACCATTTTGTACGTAGGATATTAGTGGATAATGGCAGCTCAGTCAACATAATTCAGCTGGAAACATTGAAGAGGATGAATGTATCTCCGATGGACATTACTTCGAAGTCCACTGTGCTCGTTGGTTTCAGTGGAGAAGCTAGGAATACCGTAGGGGAGATAAAGTTTCCTGTGTATATTCAAGGGGTCAACTCAATGCAGCGCTTTTGTGTCATGGTCTCTTGATCCTGCTATAATATTATATTAGGCAGGCCTTGGATCCATGACATGAAAGCTGTTCCGTCAACCTACCATCAATGCATCAAGATCCCTACTCCTTGGGGAGTTGTCAAGGTAGAAAGTGATCAACATGAAGCAAAGGAGTGTTATTCTTCTTCGATGAAATCCTCAACAAAGCCAAGTGCAACATAGCAATTAAAGATTCGAGGCCAGGATATCATGGAGGCTTCAGAACAGGATATAAAGAAAGTGATCCTGGATCAGGATAATTCGGAAATCTCAGTGCTCGTGGGAACCAATATCCCTCTAGATATTGAAGATCAATTGACTAATTTTTTGAAATGCAGGATGTCAACATTCGCATGGAAGCACGAGGATATGACAGGTATTTCCAAGGATATTATAACACATAAGCTCGGTATTGACAGGTCATTCAGGCCTGTCCAACAAAAGAGAAGGAAGTTTGCTCCGGAGCGAAATGTGATCGTCCAAGAGGAAGTTGAAAGACTACTAAGGAGCAAGATGATTAGGGAAGTGAAGTTTCCTAAATGGCTGGCGAATGTAGTTGTGGTGCAAAAGAAAAATGGGAAATGGAGAGTTTGTGTAGATTACACAGACTTAAACAAAGCTTGTCCTAAAGACCCATTTCCTCTTCCTCATATTGACTCAATGGTGGATGCTACTGTCGGCCATGAGATGTTAACCTTCATGGATGCATCTTCAGGATTCTAGCAGATCCAAATGGAACCTTCAGACCAGGAGGATACTGCCTTCATGACACCAACAGGTATTTATTGCTACACTGCTATGCCCTTTGGTTTGAAAAATGCAGGTGCAACGTATCAAAGATTGGTGAACATGATGTTCAAAGACAAGCTGGGGGACACTATGGAGGTATACATCGACGACATGGTAGTAAAATCTAAAAAGACTGAGGATCACCTCCAGGATATCAAGGGAGAATTTGATATCCTGGATAAGTATAACATGAAGCTAAATCCTGCTAAGTGCCATTTCAGAGTAGGGGCAGGAAAGTTTCTAGGATATATGGTGACTAAAAGAGGGATAGAGGCGAGCTCGGAGCAGATTAAAGCTATCTTGGATATCAAATCACCTTCAAATATAAAGGATGTTCAACGGTTAACAGGGCGAGTGGCAGCATTGAATAGATTTATTTCAAGATCCTCGAAAAAGTGCAAGGAATTTTATGATATCCTGAAGAAGAATACGAAGTTTGAATGGGGAGCAAAGCATGAAGCAGCCTTGCAGGATTTGAAGCAGTATCTTACAACTGCACCCCTATTGATGAAGCCTGAGGATGGTGAACCATTATCCCTGTATCTTGCGGTATCAAGGAATGCAGTAAGTGCTGTCCTTGTAAAGGATCACGAAGGTCACCAGTATCCTGTTTATTATGTTAGCAAAAGTTTATTAGATGCTGAAACTAGGTATTCCCACTTAGAGAAACTGATTTTAGCCCTAGTTATGGCATCAACAAAACTTAGACATTATTTTGAAACACATAGAATTCATGTTAAAACCAACTATCCTGTTAAAAACGTGCTTAGGAAACCCGAGATGTTGGGTAGGATGGCTAAATAGTCAGTGAAATTAAGTGCCTTTGATCTAGTATATGAACCTAGAAATGCCATAAAGTCTCAGGCTTTAGCTGACTTTGTGGCTGATTTCAGTAGTGATATTCAAAATGAAGTAGACCTAGAAGTACAACAGCTAGGAGAAAATTTAGAATCCTGGACGCTATATACTGATGGTGCGTCTAATGTAAGAGGTGTAGGTTTGGGTATACTACTAAAATCGCCACAGGGGGATATATTAACCCAGGCTATTAGATGTGAGTTTCCTGCCACTAATAATGGAGCAGAATATGAAGCTTTAATTGCAGGATTAGAATTGGCTAAAAGTATGAATATCAGGAGTTTGCAAGTATATGTTGATTCTTTGTTAATCACTAATCATTTTAGGAACCTATGCAGTTAAAGGTGAGAAGTTAATCGAGTATCTCGAAATTCTCAAAAAAATAGCAGGATATTTCGATATTTTTACACTTGAACAGGTACCAAGAGAGGATAATGATGAAGCTGATGCCTTGGCAAATCTAGGATTATCAGTCAGGATACCGAAAGGAACCCGAATACCAATATTACATATCCTATATCCTGCGACGGATCTTCAAGATAAGGAAGTACTAAGTGTTCAGGATCCTGATGAGTATCCTGAGAAGGATCCTAAGTCTTGGATAGCTCCAATCATAAGATATCTCAAGGAAGGACACACTCCAAAGGATGAGAATCCTAAGGCCTTTAGAATGAAGGTATCAAGATTCACTATTATAAATAATGTCTTGTATAATAAATCTCTTGCAGGACCATATCTGAGGTGCTTAGAGGATCCCGAAACCAAGGAAGTGCTTCAGGATATACACGAAGGGGATTGTGGTAACCATACTGGGGGCAGGTCATTGTTCTCAAAGGCATTAAGAACAGGATATTATTGGCCGACAATGAGAAAAGATGCTGCAGAATATGCTCGAAGATGTGATGTATGTCAAAGACACAGTAATATATTACATCAGCCGGCCGAGCCACTTTATCCTATAGCTTCCCCTTGGCCATTCATGAAGTGGGGAATGGATATAGTAGGAAAATTGCCAAAGGCTCCAGGAGGAAAGGTCTTCATGCTGGCAATGACCGATTATTTCTCTAAGTGGGTCGAAGCTGAAGCATTCGTTAAAGTTAGAGATCAGGAAGTGGTATCCTTCATAAAAAGGAATATCCTGACTAGGTTTGGAGTACCAGCTGAGATAATTTGTGACAATGGATCTCAGTTTATAAGTAAGAGGACTACTGACTTTTGCAAGAGTTGAGGAATCAAAATGATCACTTCCACCCCAGTACATCCTCAAGCAAATGGACAAGCAGAATCCTCAAACAAGATAATTGTCAACAACCTGAAAAAGAGACTAGGGGCTAAAAAAGGAAGATGGGCAGAAGAACTACCCTTTGTATTGTGGGCTGATAGGACGACGGTGAAAAATGCAACTGGCCAAACCCCGTTTTCCTTGGTATTTGGAGCGGAAGCGGTGATCCCGACAGAAATGGTAATACCTACAGCAAGATCCAACCTCCAGGATCCTGAGCAGAATCCTGAAGTCCTATGTGAGGAATTGGATACTGTTGATGAGATAAGAGACGCGGCAAGGCTAAGGATGGCAGCATATCAACAGAGGATATCTAAAGCATATAACAAGAATATAAGGACTAGGTTCCAGGTCGGAGATTGGGTATTGAGAAAGGCTTTCCAGAATACTACTAATCATGCTGATGGAAAGTTGGCTCCAAAATGGGAAGGACCCTATGAGATTGAATCAGAATCAGGAAAAGGAGCATACCGACTCAAGGATATGGAGGGGGATATGCTACCAAGATCCTGGAATGCTATACATCTGAAGCTCTATTTCAAGTGAGTTTGGAATTAAAATTCTAACTCAGAATGGTATGGATTCTATCTCTTTTATTAAATTTTAATATTATTTATTGTTTTGAACCCGTTACTGACTTAAGCATCATAGGGGTGTTAGCCAGGCTAACACCCACCTTAGCTTATAGTTGTTTTGCAGTATATGCTTTGGGATATAGCTCCAGGATATACATTCAGGATACTTCGAAAGATTAGAGGATTGGCCCCCTCTCTCACGTTTAAGGGATCCTGATCCCTTCACAAGTTTAAAGGTATTCACCTTTCTCTTGAATTGGGTTTAAACACCCCGCTTGGAGCGCAAGTTATCCAGGAATAGTTCAAGGTGGCGGGACCAGTTCATGTAAAAGTGGCTGACAATTTCATCACTGTTGGCTATATCCTGGATTCTCAAGGTATATGATGATTGATCACCCTCTCTCACGGAAGGGTATTTTCATACTCTCTAAGGTTTAAAGGTTATCACCTTTCTAAGTCTTGGAGTTTATACACTCCCGCCTGTAGCGCATGAAAATTTGGGATTTTCCCCAGGAAACCTATTGGATTTTTCCCAAGACACTAAGGATTTATCTCCAGTATGTTTTTAGGTTTTACCCCAGTAACACAAGAACTGTCCAAATAGTTAGAACTTGAATTCAAAAATTAACTAAGTGTTTGAAGGCTTTATGCACAGGGGACATTCCTCCCAGGGCGATTGTGAATCAAACTCAAACCTAGTGTACTAAGTATCTCGGACTGGGGACATCTTAGTTGAAGAAGTTGCAAAAGGATTGGAAGTTCGATATTAGGGTTACACTCTATTCCTGGTATGATCTTTCCTTTGTGAACCTTACATAAGTTGTTTAAACTTTTGAAGCTGTGTTTAAGGCTCGAATATCCTGATAAGGATATATCTTTAGGATATGTTCTCAAAATGTGTTTTTGGGATACGTTTCAGGATATTTGATTGGAATACTTGGGAAATAATACTTGGGTTTAAAATTAGTATTCTGGTCAAATAAGTGTTATCAAAACGGATTTTGAAAAATAAACTATCTTTTATTCTTTAAAGACGTTGTCTAAATTATTTGGGTTTTGAGAAGTCCTATTTGACGAAAGTCTTTGTAGGATACCACTAAGTATATTGATCAGGATATTTTCAGGAAATAATTGTGCTAATTTTGTAAAGCTAAAATCTAAACTAAGTAATGCATGACAAAAATTAAAAGGCGACAACAAATTAGTCAAAAGGCGGTTATATTATTAACAAGTCAAAAGTTGTGCTTTTGGTTTCACCTCAAACCGAGGCCCATCCGCCAAAAGCACGATTAGTTTTTTACCATATTTACGCAACGGTTGAAGGTTTCATCTCAAAATGAGACCCATCCGCCTCCAACCGTTGCATCATTCAAAAAAATTAAACTAAGTGATGACCAAGGGCTTCATCCTGAAACCCAGGACCCATCCACCTTTGGTCATCATATTGTTCTAGTGCAGGAAATATAAATTGTTCAAAGACAGGAAATGTAAATTGTTTAAACAGACCACAACCATGGAATTTAAAAAGTAGGCTCCGGCCTTGGCACGTATATCCATCATCTCCCACTTCGCTGCCTCTAAGGGGCAGCTCCTCCTTCCATCATAACCTCGTCGGCAACATCCTCCCTAGCATTTCCTCCAGCATCACCTTCAGCATCGCCACCAGCATCCTTCGAAGCACCAGCATCATCTGCCTTCTCGGTCGCCTTAGCGGGCTCCTCTGCAGTAGACTTGGAAGGGGGCTCCACAGGGCTACCACCAAGATCCTTCAATTTCATCTCCCAGACTTTAACATTCCATGAAGTGCATTCAACACCCAAAGCTATGGCCTCGTAAGCCATTTTCAATCTGGCCTGGAGAAGGGAGATGATAACAGAACTCTTGAGGCTTTCCTGGTATGAAGCCATGTCCTGCTCATGTTGAACTTGGGCTGCATCGAACTTGGCCTGAGCCTCGTGAGTGATCTTCTGGATGGCAGACTGGTGATCCTGAGTCATTGCCTTGTACATAGCTTCATAGTGTTCCGATTTGGCGGTGGCAATTGCTGCTTGATCTGCGATGGTGGCCTCGGCCTTCTTCAGTTTGCTCTCTAACATGGTGTTCAGGCTGCAGGCATCTTCATAGAGGAATACCAGGCGTTCGAGACCCTGCAAAATAAAGAAATCAGGTATTGACTTCAATTAACTTTATTAACCAGCATATGTTGCAGGATATGGGTCAGGATACTAACCTGGTTGAGGAAGCCGGTCATGAATTGCTGGATTCTGTAAACCCGTGGTTCTCAAATGGGAACACATGAGGTGTAGCGAAAGGCTCAACTTCCTTTCTCTTCCGGGAGCTAGAGGCCTGGGTCCTGGATGCCGGAGGAGCTTTGGGAGCGGTAGTAGTCTTCGAGCCAGTAGGCTTCGGTGTGACAGATGACTTCGGATTGGATTCTTGCTTTGTAGGTGCGAGGCTAGAGTAACTGTCTAACTCGTCGAGTTGGAAGCCTTCGAGGTTGATAATTGGCACTGCACAAGGGAAGATATTTTTAGACTTATTATACCTCTAAAAAAATATCGGTTTAATAAATCAAGATAATTTCTGAAAATATGCGTACCAGACATGTTGGAACTTGATCTTTGACTTGGACTTCTGAGTAGCAGGGTAAAGGTCCTTTCACTTTCCGGAAGCTTGTAGATTTCTTTTATTCTTCTTTCCGATTCGGCACTAGGGGGAGCTAATTCCTTGAAGTTTGCTGCAAAAGAAGAAATAAGCATATCAGGATATCAGTTCAGGATGTAGTCTCGGGATATGATTGGGGGTATTCCTAAAACCCTAAATCCTACCAAGAGTTAACCATCTCTTAGGAAGGTCAAACCCCTATCAATGGAGTCCATTTTCACAAAGAAGAATTTTCTTGTCCATTTATTCTCGTTCTTGGTAGCCTTAAGAATGAGAGGATCTTTGGAGATAGAAAATAAAAGGAACCGGCTGGAACCATGAGATCTTAAACGATATGCCATCAGAAGATCTTCGATGCACAGGTCGGGCATGTGACGAGCCTTAATCCGCTCCAAGGTGACTAATACGCGCCAAACCATGGGCATGATTTGAGCGAAGCTAAGGCCAGTAAGCTCGAAGAAACGAGAAATGAAGGGAGAAAACGGATACTGAAGCCCTATGGAGAAAGGATAAGCAAAAAAGCATACCCACTCGTCGGAACAAAAATCCGATCGGACCTCTCGGTCGAATGGACGGAAAATTGTCCCTGCGGGAAAGGCACCGGAAGATCGTAAAGCCGCAATATCGGCATTATCGAAAGAACACACCTCTTTTGAGGGTTCCTTAAGCAGGTTTTGTCTGTGAAAGGGGGGAACAGAGTCCGCCGTTTGGGATCTAGTGCGGGTAGCCATGGAGGATCACAACCGGAGAACAAAGGATTTAAACAGGGAAAATAGGGAAGAGAGAGAGAAAAAGTACCTGAAATTCGCTTGAAGATAGAGATGACCATAATGAGAAGTCCCTTAGTTAATATAGGCTGGATATAGGGGGTAAAGAGTAAATGTAGCATGGGAAGTTGCACAATGTCACCTCAAACGTCGCCTCGTTTTAATTGCCTCGATTTGCGAGATAAAGTTTTAAAATATATCCGTTGGATTGGTATACCAACAGATATATTTGGGGACAGTTGTTATGGGCCATTTTCTGAACATATATCCTGACTAATATTCTGCTTTTGATTGTTTAATTGTGATCAGGATACCGGATCAGGATATTGGTAACATCCTGATGTGATATCCTGGTAATGACTAATTTAACCACGTGCAGATTAGGAGGTGTGGGTCCCTAACGGTCAAGTGGACCTCTTCTCCATAAGACTCGGGCAAACTAGTTATATGAGAGACGTTGAACCCGGAAGAAGTGGACTACAACGTTCACTTGAGGAATATTCGAAGCATCCCGGCTTAATAGGATAGTTAGTTGATCTCCTTTAACTATAAATAGATTGATCGGATCAGATTAAGTCACTCACTCTCTTTCGCACACTTTACTCTCTAGCTACTAGCAATCATTACACACAAACACTTGTACTCAAACTACATTGTAACACCTAGTTGATCCGCATCATATCCTGCACTGTATCCTGATATTTGAAGTAATAGAAGAACAAGGCAGCTGCGATTGTCAGCTCCCGAGGTTTTGTGCCGGCGATCTAGATTGATAAAGGGCTTTCCTCGTACATCTCGTGTCACCCTTTACATTTTTGCTCATTGTTTGATCATAGATACAGCTCTATATCCTGAGCCGTATCCTGAAAACTGTTTTTGCAAACAACTTAATCAGCATATTTTCAACACACTTTCTTAGCACTAATTTGATCACTTAATTGCTTCGGTAATTTTTGACCAAAACACCAATCATCTTAGAAAATGCCAAAACACTCAAACATCAAAGATTCCAAAAAATCGACGTTTCTTTCAGATACAATATTTCCTCAGTAAAACGCCAAAAATGGCAAATATCGTTTCTTGTATATTCAATATTGTTCTACACGAAGTTTCGGAGAATGCATTCTTCCCTGAGGTGCTGTGACACAAATAACATTTTGCGGCATGAGATAGACAAATCATAAACAAAAAGATGCTGGTTTCAAACTTATGTCATTTTTTGTGTTTTATTATTGATGAATATTATAATGGCATGAAGAGACGAATGACATTGATGAGTGGTTTGAAGATACATATTCAAACAAAAAACTCATGTAATTTTGTCTTTCCAAACTGCCACAAAAACACAAGCATGACAAAGCCAAACCGCCAGTGAACATGTTTCAAAGAAGAAAGAGACTGATGACAATGAAGATTTGGAAGATGAATTGTTTCTATTTTTATTTTTTTAATTTTCTTTTTCTGTTGTTTGTTATGTATCTTTCACCTTAGAATAAAAAAATACATTATATTAATAAAACGCCAAAAAGTCATAATGATTGTGAAACGCCATAATGCAGTAAAATGCCAAAAACTCCCAACTATAATAAAAGTAATTTGAAAAAGTATTATAAAAAGCTAAAAATGAAAAAAAAAACGCCCAAAACTACTTAAAGCCATTAAAAAAACCAACCTTGGAAGATGGAACGTCTATGACCCAAAAAACTCATAAAAAGCTGAACAAAAACAATAAAAATACACACAGTAACTGAAAAGACGGCTAGTTTATTAATATCATTTATTATAAATAAATCCTGCCTAAACTACGCGCCAAAAACATCCTATAAGAGAGACATCTCTGCACAATTAACTGATCACAAACCAAAAACAACGACATGTTTCCTAGAAACTATTCACTTTAAAACGCCAAAAAAAAAATAGTTAAAAAAGCCACAGATGCGGAACCTCGTTTCTTCTATATTGAGTATTGTTCTGAATAAAGTTTCACTAAATGGATTCTTCTCTGAGGTGGGTATCTCTATAAGCTTTTGTTGAATGAGATGGACAAATATTCATGAAAAAGAGACTGATTACACTGATATGTCATCATGTCACTTTGTTCTTGATGGATATATTGATGGCATGAAGGGATCAATACATTCGAGCAGGCGTTGATCTTCAACATGTCACCAAACAAGTATATATCAAACCACAATAAAGGATGCCAGAAAAAATAAGTGTTATGGGTGATTTTTTGCTCATATATCCTGACTGATATTCTGACTTTGTTTGTTTTATTGTGGCCAGGATGCTGGATCAGGATATTGGTAACATCCTGATACGATATCCTGGTAGTTAGTAATTAACTCACGTGGAAATTGTTATGACCAGTCTCTAACGGTCTGGTGGACTTCTTCTCCTCAAGACTCGGGCAAATCAGTTATATTATGAACATTGAAGCCGGAAGACGTGGACTACAACGTCCACATATGGAATATTCGTCGGATCCCGGAATAGTAGGATAGTTAGTTTCTTTCTTTTTACTATAAAAGGGGATTGATCGGATCAGATTAGGGACACAATCTTTCGCACACTATTTCTCTCTACTTGCAAACACTCACAAAGCACTAACACTTATACTCGAATTGCATTGTAACACTTAATTGATCCACATCATATCCTGCATTGTATCCTGATATTTGAAGCAATAAGAAGAACAAGGCAGCTGTGATTGTCAGCTCCCGAGGTTTTATGCCAGCGATCTAGATTGATCAAGGGCTTTCCTCGTATATCTCGTGTCACCCTTTACATTTTTTCTCATTGTTTGATCATAGATATAGCTCAATATCCTGAGCTATATCCTGAAACTGTTCTTGTAAACAACTTAACTAGCATATTTTCAACACAAGTTTTTAGTACACTACCTCACTTAACTAGTTTGATCACTTAATTGCTTCAGTAATTTTTGACCAAAACAATTTGGCGCCCACCATGGGGCAAGTGGTGCTATTTCTACTAAAAGCTTTTGCAAAATCATTACTTGGTTTTCTATTTTCAAAACTTTTTGCTACACTATTTTCAATGGCCTCGAGATCAAACATGAGCTCTTCCACCGTGTCTGCTACAACCTCTGCAACAATTGGTTCGGTGCTTCCACCACCTCCTCCGAGAATGCAAGCCTGTTCACAGGGAACTGAAATTCATGTGGCTCGGGATGTTATCCCCGCTCACAATATCCAGGGATCTGGTCCTGTTTTGGCTTCTAATGAAGAAATTCTGAATTTGTTTGGTAGTGTATAGGAACAGATGAGGCAGCAGCAGGAAACTAATCAGATGCTGATGAGAGAGATACAACTCTTGAAATTCGGCTCAAGCAGGCCTGCTGAAGCTATTGTCACTCCCTTGCAACTCAGGGCTTTGAACTTCAGTTCTGCAGTTTATACTGAGGATAACCGGGGGAATATTGTGCCTAGCCATTCCCAGAATCATACTCCTGAGATACCCTCTTCAGTAAGAGTGTCAACTGTGAGAAGCTCAGGATATGCTTCAGGATATGGCCAGAATCCTCAGGCTGGTAATGTATCTAAAAATAATAATTCTCTTGCTACTAATGGTGTTGGATCTTTGCAGGATGCAGGTATGACATCAGTATTTTCCAGGGAGCTTCAAAAACTGAAAGACATGATATCCAGTGTACCTAGGGTGGTCCAGCCAATTCCAGAAGTATCCCAGGACAGCCACAGGATATCACGGTTCGCATATCCCACAGGATATGCTGAAATCCCAAAAAGATTTCAGACCCCCAACATGAAACTCTATGACGGAACTACAGATCCTGAGGAGCATATTGCCGAGTATAGGGAAAGGATGGAAATCAACCCTATCCATCCGGATCTCAAAGAAGCATGCCTGTGCAAGTATTTTGGTTCTACCTTAACAGGATCAGCCTTAAAATGGCTCTTAAATGTTCCTCCTCACTCATTTACATCGTTTGCTCATTTAGTGAATTTATTTAATAGTCAATTTTCTTGCAGTCGAAGTTTTGAGAAACTAACCAGTGATCTTCACAGGATAACTCAAGGGCCTCAGGAATCCTTGAGGGATTATGTGAACAAGTTTAGTCGGGAATCTTTGGATATCCCACATCTTGATGTTGCAACAGCTGTGCAGGCCTTCAAGATGGGGTTGCAAAAGGAATCTCAATTTTATCAGGATCTTGTAATGAATCCCTACAGGAATCTGGACGAAGCTCTTAACAGGGCTTTAAGATACATTCGGTCGGAGGATGACAAAAAGATGCAAGAGAGGATGAATTCGTCCACAACCTATGAGTCAACCAACAGGAAATCAGAATCCTCGTATAAACCATATCGCTCAAAGCCATATGGCAGAAATGACAGCAAGAAACTGAATGCTGTTAAAGATGAGGATCCTGAGGAGTATCTTGAGTTGTCTGAATATTGTTTTTCCGTTAATATACCTGAACTAATGTATGCTATGCAGGGTTTAGGAGACAAAGCAAGATGGCCCCGGAAAAATCAACAAAAGGCTGATTGGAAGGACAAGTCCAAATGGTGTGCTTTCCATGAGGATTTCGGACATGTTACTGAGGATTGCATCGCTTTAAGGAAAGAAATAAGCTATCTCTTAAGCAAGGGATATCTGAAGGACCTCTTGGGAAGAAAGGAGAATAAGGGTCAGGATCCTGAGAAGGATCCTGAACGGGCAGCATCACCTCCTGTGGATGCAAAAATAATTAACTTTATTTCAGGAGGATCCGACATCTGCGGTACATCATATTCTGCGGCGAAAAGACACGCGAAGGAAGCCAAAGCAGAGAGGGGAGATAAGCCAACCAGGGTGTCAACCCTCACAACTGACAAAGTGATCACGTTCGATAATTGTCTTAAAATGGAAAATTTAGCTTTCCGAATGATTGTCATGTTAGGATTCCCGAAAGGGATACTAATTGTCTTAAAATGGAAAATTGACTGAATGCTTCTAGTACCAAAACCGACTTAGTTGACATGCTTTGGTTGTGTATTAAGCAAGGCTATTTATCTATTTTCATATTTGAAATCTACTATGTTTTATAAGTATTTGTTTATGCTTACTTTAGTTTATTAAAAATCACAAAACTTATGTTTTTACCGGTAGTTTAGTGACAAAGGTCTAGTATTATTTCTCCGCCCATTTCCATGGATCGATACTTGGTTCTTACCGATACTTTACTACATATATGACGGGGTACACTTGCCTCTTTCGTGTGTGTTTTGATGTAAAAGTAATAATCACTTTTATAAATTTAAAACCAAATCGTGTGTAAATTCATTGTAAAAATATGTGTAGTCGCGCACACGTCAAGTTTTTGGCGCCGTTGCCGGGGAAATGGCGAGTTTTAGGAACGACCCGAGTCATTGTGTTATCGGTGTATATACTTGTTAATATTTGTGTATATTTACTTGATTATTTATTTGTTTATTTATTTGTTAATATTTCTTGTTTTAATTTGATTTATTCGTTTTCCAAGTCTATTTTTTGTACACTTGTAAATTTTTGTTCCATTTATTTTTTATCCGGATTTATTATTTATTTATTCTTTGGGTTTTCGGCTCCTAAAAATCATTCTTACATTAGCCGATTCGATTATATTTTTTGCTTTAATTTTTATAAAATTTCGGGCCCATTTTTGGATTTTTATAAAATTTTCAGCCCATTTTAAATAATATTATGTTTCTTTTCAGCAAAAAAAAATTAAAAATTTCGTTTGCAGGTTGATGTTCTCGACCCCCGCTCCAGAAGTTGTTGAACCGTCAGACGAGCCTGAACGCGATCTGAGGAGACGTCTTCGTGCGAGAGGGCGTGCGGTTGGGCTACTGCTCGCATCTGGTGAGCCGGAGCCGGTGGTACCCGCTGAAGCCGAGGGCTCAGGGGCAGCAGGAGACAGAACCATGGCGGACGATGAGCGACCTTTGAATGAGACGAATCAGCCCGGAAAGGCAGGCTTGGAATCTAGTATCATACGACCTACTATAGATGCACCTGTTTTTGAAATTAAATCTAGTATTATTAATATGGTGCATAATTCGGTGCAGTTTGACGGGCGTGAGCATGAGGATCCCGGACGACATATAGCGTCTTTTCTCGAAGTTTGTTCCACATTCAAGATCAGAGATGTTTCGGAGGATGCAATTCGGTTGACACTGTTTCCTTTCTCATTGCGTGACAAAGCTAGAGCTTGGCTTATGTCACTTCCAGCCGGGTCCATCAGGACCTGGAATCAGTTGGTGGAGCAGTTTATGCAGAAATATTTTCCACCTGAGAAAACAAACAAGCTACGGAACCGGATTGTTTCCTTTAGACAGGACGAGGGAGAGTCGTTGCATGCAGCCTGGGAGAGATTTAAAGATTTGTTGATAGATGTGCCACATCATGGCTTCTCCAAGAGATAGCTGGTTTTGATGTTTTATCAGGGGCTCAGTTACCACACACAGGAGCGATTAGACGTGAACTCAGGAGGCGATCTAGGAACTAAGACGCCGACAGAAGCATATGATATCATAGAAAAAGCTGCGTTGAAATCCAGTTCGCGTCGGGAGGGAGATAGAGGCCGGGCAACATCATCATCATCATCTCGCGCAGGAGTACACTTGGTGGACGACTACACGGCCATTACTGCACAAATCTCGGCTCTTGCAGTGAAATTCGATAAGTCCTAGATAGCCGCGCAAGTTGGTTTGGGGTGTGACCAGTGTGGAGTGTCACACGAGCCTGGTGCATGCTTTCAGGGAGTCGTGTATGAGGGCCACGAAGAAGTAGATTTTGTGGGTAATCAGGTGAGGCCGCAGAACAACCCGTACATCAATACCTATAATCCCGGATGGAGAAATCACCCAAATTTTGGGTGGCGTGCGAATACAGGTAATCAAAACCCATTGGGGTTCACTCAGCGCACTCCAGCACCGCAGCAGGGTCAGGGTCAGCAGTTCCAGCAATACAACCAACCTTACCAGCAGCGTCCATATTCGTATCAGAATCAGGGCACTGGGAGTAGCTCCCAGCAGCAGGCCCCTCAGTCTAGTTCCAAGCTGGAGGATATGATGGCTCAGCTTCTTACTAGCTCCTCGAGTGTGAATCAGTTGGCTGAAAAACGCTACCAACAGAGCGAGGATCGTTTTCTTTCCCACGAGGGAGAAATGAGGAGTCACAAAGCCTCGATTCAAAATATCGAGAATCAGGTTGGTCAGCTGGCACAGATGATGTCTAAAAGGACCCCGGGTGGTCTTCCGGGCAATACAGAACCAAACCCGGGCGGACACAGAGATGTGAATGCTGTCATGACCAGGAGTGGAAAAACTACCGGACCCGTCATATCGGACTCATCACTGATCACTGGAGCGGTCCCGACTGACACACCGGACGAGGTGCAAGCCAGGCTACGCCCAGCAAGTACAGCATAAGTCCAGGAGCCGGTCAAAGATTACACTCCTCCAGTACCTTATCCAGGCAGGCTGAAGAAGCAGAAGAATGAAGAACAATACGGTAAGTTCCTTGAGTTGTTTAAGCAACTACACATTAATATACCGTTTGTTGAAGCCTTGGCCCAGATGCCAAAGTATGCGAAATTCCTTAAGGACATACTCTCGAATAAACAGAAGCTCGAGGATATTTCATGTGTGGTGATGAATGAAACTTGTTCTGCCGTTCTACAAAACCGTCTGCCCATGAAAATGGGAGATCCGGGTAGTTTTACGCTCCCGTGTTTGATTGGAAACATGTCTGTTAGCCATGCCTTGGCTAACTTGGGAGCGAGTATCAACCTTATACCATATAAGGTTTTTACTAAACTGGATCTGGGTGAGCCGTCACCTACTAGGATGAGCATTCGGTTGGCAGACCGTTCAATCAAGTATCCGCGTGGATTTGTGGAAAACATGCTTGTAAAAATAGATAAATTTGTTTTCCCCGTGGATTTTGTTATTCTAGACATGGATGAAGACTCAAGAGTGCCTTTAATACTTGGACGCCCTTTCCTCAATACTGCGAGGACGATTGTTGATGTGGCAGCTGGCCAAATCACGCTCCGAGTGAATGATGATCACGTGACATTCGATATCAAAAGATCGATGCAGCATCCGCAAAGTCACGATGGCATGTTTATTATGTCGACATTGTCGATGCATGTGTGTGCTCTCATTTTCAAGGTATTGTTGACGAGATTGATTCGGACACACGTCTGTCGTGTGGGGACCTGATTGGCATTACGCAGGAGGGCCACGATTTCGAGCAGCCAGTCTATCAGATTGGTGACGATGGTTCCCAGAGTCCGGAGAGATTTCTTGAAATTGTCCATGTAGAAGAAAAGAAAGAAAACCGTCGGTTGAAGATCCGCCATCTTTGGAGTTGAAAGAACTCCCACCACATCTCGAGTATGCATTTCTGGACGAGGAGCGTCGCTTACCGGTCATAATTTCGGCATCATTGGAAAAAGATGAGAAAAATCAGCTTCTCGAGGTTCTGAGACTTCATAAGAGAGCTATTGCGTGGAAAATCATGGATATCAAGGCATCAATCCTTCTTTCTGTACTCACAAGATTCTGATGGAAGACGAGTACAAACCGTGTGCACAGCATCAGAGGCGTTTAAATCCAAATATGCAGGACGTGGTGAAGAAGGAGGTGATTAAGTTGTTGGATGCCGGGATGATTTATCCTATATCCGACTCTGTATGGGTTAGTTCGGTGCAGGTTGTACCTAAGAAAGGTGGTATGACTGTAGTCTTAAATGATAGGAATGAGCTAATTCCTACCCGTACCGTCACTGGGTGGCGAGTTTGCATTGATTACCGCAAACTCAACGATGCTACTCGTAAGGATCACTTGCCGCTTCCATTCATCGATCAGATGTTAGAACGTCTGTCGGGGAAGTTGTATTACTGTTTCTTGGACGGGTTCTCTGGGTACTTCCAAATTCCTATCGCTCCTGAGGATCAGGAGAAGACTACCTTTACCTGCCCCTTCGGCACATTCGCCTACCGGCGGATGCCTTTTGGGTTGTGTAATGCACCAGCGACCTTCCAGAGATGCATGGTAGCTATTTTCCATGATATGATCGAGGATTCCATGGAGGTTTTTATGGATGACTTTTCGGTATTTGGGGATTCCTTCGATCATTGTTTGGAAAATTTGAGAAAGATGTTGAAGAGGTGCGAGGAGACGAATCTGGTGCTAAACTGGGAGAAATGCCACTTCATGGTGAAGGAGGGCATAGTTCTGGGACATAAGATTTCTCGTGCGGGTATGGAAGTCAATCCAGCTAATGTTGATGTTATTTCACGACTTCCGCCTCCCACCTCTGTGAGAGCGATACGGAGCTTTCTTGGTCATGCAGGGTTCTACAGGCGATTCATAAAGGACTTTTCAAAAATCGCTAGGCCTATGACCCGTTTGTTGGAGAAAGACGCTCCGTTCATATTTGGAGATGATTGCTTGAGGGGTTTTGACCTTCTCAAGCAAAAGTTGATTGAGGCCCCTATTTTAGTTGCACCGGACTGGAGTCTGCCGTTTGAAATTATGTGCGACGCGAGTGATTACGCTATAGGGGCCGTTTTAGGACAGAAGAAGGAAAAGCACTTTCACCCGATCTATTATGCGAGCAAGACTCTTCACGACGCTCAGGAGCACTACACCACGACCGAAAAAGAGCTCTTGGCAGTTGTTTTCGCATTTGATAAATTTAGATCGTATTTGGTGCTTCCAAAAACCGTTGTGTATACTGATCACGCAGCCATTAGATACCTCTTCAGCAAACAAGACGCTAAACCGCGTCTCATCAGATGGATCTTGTTGCTGCAAGAGTTTGATATCGAATCCAAGACAAAAAGGGTGCGTTGAATGTAGCGGCTGACCATCTATCTCGGTTAGAGCATGGAGACATCGAGGACTCGCGTTGGGATTCAATCAATGACAATTTCCCACACGAGTCTTTGATGGGTGTTGAGGTATGCGATGAGTCGCCTTGGTTCGCCGACTTTGCGAACTACCTTGCTTGTAGAATTCTGATTAAAGGGTTGACTCACCAACAAAAGAGGAAATTCTTTTCGGATCTCAAGCACTACATTTGGGATGACCCTTTCTTATTCAAGGTGGGTGCTGATCAGGTGATCAGAAGATGTGTATCAGGGAAAGAGGCGACCGATATTCTGCGCCATTGTCACGAGGGACCTACTAGAGGCCACCATGGAGCCAACTTCACCGCCAAGAAGGTGTTGGATTCCGGGTTTTATTGGCCGACTATTTTTCGTGACGCGCAGAGTTGGGTAAAAGCGTGCGATGCCTGTCAGAGGGCGACGAATATATCGGCACGCGACGAAATGCCCCAGAACTGGATACAAGTTTGTGAAGTCTTTGACATTTGGGGGGTTGACTTCATGGGACCGTTTCCCCCCTCACGAGGTAACAAGTACATCCTGGTCGCAGTTGACTATGTATCAAAGTGGGCGGAGGCACAGGCCTTACCCACAAATGACGCCAGGGTGGTCGTGAGATTCTTGAAAAGTTTGTTCGCCCGATTTGGCGCTCCGAAGGCGCTCATTAGTGACAGAGGGACTCACTTCTGTAATATTCAGCTTGAAAAAGCTTTGTCCCGTTACAGTGTGCATCACCGTTTGTCCACGCCCTATCATCCGCAGACGAGCGGGCAGGTGGAAGTCACTAACCGTGGGCTAAAGCGCATCCTTGAGCGGTCTGTTGGTGCAAACCACAAGGAGTGGTCGGACAAACTCGATGAGGCATTATGGGCATTCCGTATAGCTTATAAGACCCCTATTGGGACTACTCCCTTTAGGTTGGTATATGGAAAAGCATGCCATTTACCGGTAGAGTTGGAGCATAAGGGTATGTGGGCTTTGAAAACCGCGAATTTGGACCTGAAAACCGAAGGTGAAGCCCGGTTTCTCCAAATTCATGAGCTGGAGGAATTGCGACAATAAGCTTATGAGAGCTCCATCCTCTACAAAGAGCGCACGAAGAAATTTGACGACAAACGCTTGAAGGACCACAAAGAATTCCAAGCGGGTGATCTTGTTCTTCTTTATAATTCATGGCTGCGCTTATTTCCTGGGAAGCTTCATTCACGTTGGACAGGACCATACACAGTTAAGGAAGTATTTTCGTATGGTACTGTTGTAATAGAGAACGCAGATGGCGTTACATTCAAAGTAAATGGACATCGGTTGAAGTTGTACGTTGCCGGGCCGATAGAGTCGGCGGTGGAGGTAATTGAGCTCCAAACCCCGCACACATCATAAGTGTGGGGAGGAGAGAGTCTACGCTACTGACTCGCGGATCAAAAATGTAGCAAGAACGTATTTTGCGCTTTAGGGGTAGTATCGTCTTTTTAGGTGTTTTTCTTGTTCTAGCGTAATTTAGGTATGTTAGGTAGTTTCCGTTAGTTTGTATAATTTTCATACATGTCGGGCGAAGGTTCTATGTTGCAATATTGTTAAAACAGTTGGCGTGTTGAAAAAATGGCGAAAAATGGCCAAAACAGTTGCTGGAAATGGTTTCTGTAGAAAATTCTGATCTGCAGCTGTTGCACGACCATGCCACGAATCGCACGACCGTGCGTTTCCGAGCAGGCCGGCACGGTGAGTCGCACCCCCGGTGCATCTCCGAGAACAACTTGCAGGTTTGAAAAATGTAGGTGGCGCACGACCGTGCGAGAGGTAGGGGCAGTTTGGTCTTTTGCACATTATAAAAACCCCCCATCTGCTTATTTTCCCTTCATTCGCGAACCCTAACCATCTGCGGCCGTTCCAGAGCGATATCACTTCGAATCGCACGGTTTCTTCGCACGATTTCACACCCTACTTCGCACGGTATGTTCCTTCATGTAGATTATCTATTTCTTTGCTTTCTAGGGCAGATTCATCCGTTTCTTCAAGGATTTTTAGGGTTCTCTTCATAAATACAAACGAAACCCTAACCCTTGTTTGAATCGTACGTATCGTGAACACCCGGTTAGATTTCTAGTCCCTGTCAGTGTTGTAGAAATCGGCCTAGGCGGCCG
Organism: Helianthus tuberosus; assembly: GCA_030545235.1. NCBI lineage: Eukaryota > Viridiplantae > Streptophyta > Magnoliopsida > Asterales > Asteraceae > Helianthus > Helianthus tuberosus. The sequence goes on along the minus strand of CM060364.1, from coordinate 195,509,377 downwards.
ATTAATCGCCGCCTAGGCGCTAGTCGGTAGTCCACTGACTAATTTTAACCTAGTCGGTCCAATTAATCGGTAATCGGTCAAAGTCGGTCGTAGGCGGTCGTAATCGGTGAAAATCGGTCCTAGGCGGTCAAAAATCGGATTAATCGGCCTATATTAATCGGTCAAAATCGGAAAAAATCGGATAAAATCGGTCCTAGGCGGCCCTAGGCGGTCAGAATTGGTCATAATCAGTCAAAATCGAACCATACTATCTGAAACTTGAAGTATTTATGTGAATTTTGAAGTATTATTTTTATATTATTGGGTATATATATATAATTTTGAAAAAATACATATAAAAATCCCATTCCGATTAATCCCTATTAATCCCTATTAATCCCTAGGCTCTACCTCACCGCCCGACTAGCGCCTAGCGCCTTCTACAACATTGGTCCCTGTTTGCCAAAAATTTGAAAATTTTCGGAAAAATCAGACTGTTCAGAGTCGGGGTTAGAAATCTGCAGAAAACGCTGTCACACGGTCGTTCCCTGGATGGAACGGTCCTGCCATTCCGGCTGTTCACGATGTTTGTTGTTGGTCTCAGTGATGCACGGTTGTGCCGTTGGTCGCACGCCGTGCAGATCCGACATTTGTTGACCATCTTAGCTTGTTCTCGGCGACGCACGACCGTGCGTCTCGTCGCACGTCCGTGCGACAGGCCCAGATCAGAATAACAGTTTCTTCATAATTGCGTGTTCTGCTGTTTTTGAGTGAAATTTTTCCTGTTCCCCGCTTTTCTAACGATATTCCTCATGCAGATGAATCACCCATTCTTGCAATTTAACCCCGATGATGAGCGAGAAGCTCTTTGTATCCCGAGACGTGACGCCTTGTGGAGAAGGCGAGGGCAATTCGGAGTCCCCCGGAGGCTGGATTGGGAGGTTATGAGGGAGCTAAATCAGTATGATAGACTTGATAACATGCTCACTATCCCACTCGCGCGCTTAGTATCTATCAGCCGACCCACCTATCTTGAGCCAACAATAGAGTTCTTCTCCACATATACCTACGAAAAACCAATTGCTCATAGAAGGCCAAAATTCCGCTACAAGGAGCGGATAACTTTCAGGTTGGGTGGACAATGGCACACTTGGTCAGTGGGTCGATTGGGTAGGAGGCTTGGAATTTATACAAGAGAAGAAATGGATTCCGAATTCTTCACGGAGCAGTTTACCTTTCCAACTGATGCAGCACGGGATTCGTTTTGGGCTGAAAATGCAATTGGTGACCCTTACAACCCGAGAATGTCTAAAGCTTCAAGATTGAAAGACCCGTTGGTTCGAGTGATGCATCATGTGTTTAGCCACACCATTTGCGGCCGCATGGACAGTTTAGGGAACTGTCCAACACCGGATTTGATTTTTCTATACGCGCTGGTTGATGGAGTACACATCAACCTAGCCGCAAGGATGGCTGAATACTTTGTGAAGAGCTCAGGGCGGACACCCAACAGTCAAATACACGGCGGTCAATATGTGACCGAAATCGCCTACAACTTAGGCTTGATGACTGATGAGGTACTTGCGACTCTCACTCATGTGACCGATGGTGTTTATGTTGATATTCGGTCATTGAAAGCAATGGGGTTGATTATTGAGTTGGATCGGTGGGATAGATTGAGGGGGCTAAACAATGAGGTCTGGGACCCGTTGCCCCCAGCTGAGGAGGAAAATGAGGTTGAAGAAATGGGGGAGCAGCATGATGAGCAACACATACCACATCCACCGACACCACCACATTCACCGCAGCACCATGGATACCACCACCAGGAGTGGCCCGAGGGCATCCCGCCTTACCCAGAGTTCTACCAACAGTTCCAACAGATGCAAATTAATCAGGAGCAGTGGTACCAAGAGATCAGGGCGAACCAGGACCACTTGTACCAGGGGGTGAGTGCTGGGTTCTCATACCTGTTCGGGGAGATGCATCATGCCTATCCCGACTACTTTCAGCATCCTCCGCAGTTCCCACCTTGGAACCCACCTGGTCATGGAGATGCGGGCCCGTCCTTCACGAGAGACGATGATGGTGATGACGAGTAGGAGTCGGTGGAGTGGGTAGTTTGTGATTTTATTTTTTCCGTACTTTGTTTATTTCGGGTGTTCATTTTGTTTGTTATGTTAAACACCCTCGGTTATGTACGCTTTATTTTTCAGACTCTTTACTTTAGTTTTTATGTTATGTCTTTGTTGGGATTTCTAGTATTTCTATTTATGTACATTATGGTTTATTTATGTTTATTCTGTTTCTGTTCTGTTTTGGTGTACATGTGACATACTTGAAGATCCGACATATCTTGGACTGGTGCACATGACAGATACAGCTTTGGAAGTCTTGTTTCATCCGACATATCTTGGACTGGAGCACATGACAGATACAGCTTTGGAAGTCTCGTTTTATCAGACATCATCTTGAGGGGAGTACTATTATCCTTTTCTCTATATTTCGGGTCTCGCATTGGGGACAATGCGAAGTTCAAGTGTGGGGAGGGGGTTAACTTTGTTAACTTTGTTTGTCCTCTAAAAAAAAATCAGAAAAATCATTCAAAAATACCTGTATTTTGTATATATTTTAGTAAATAAACCGGTTGGTTGTGTTTTAGAAAGCTTCGGACTTGATAAAAACTCGACAAGCAAAATATTTTTGAAAAAGGAAACCAGAAAGCGTGACAAACAAAGAAAGACTTGAATGATAGTTTTCACACTTTTACCCATTCCTTCCGTTACGTGAGCATATTTGAGCCTTGATATTGTTATATATTTGTTCATTTCGGATATAGGAGTGAGCCGGATGTTATGTGTAATTTAGAACTTGTCACTAGTATGCTTGGTAAGACCATGAACTTGCGGAATTGTGTAGAAGTGATAGAGGCACTTAGATTACCCCTTTTGTTGTTAGCCTTGTTCCTTGTGTTGTGTTTCCCGTATACCTTACATTACCTTTAGGATGAACCATGTCGAGCCTTCCCGTTTACCTTTGTTTACCCAATATAATCGCCCACTTAGCCAAATTTAGCCTTTTTTTTGTTTTAAACCTTTTAGTGTTGAAACTCGGTCAAAATAATCGTTTAACTAGCGTTTGTTTTAGTTTATTGTATAATATGTTTAAAAAAAAACAACAGAAAATAAAACACCCTAAAATAGGGTGAAGTTGACAAAAATCGAGCAATTTTGAATGCTTAAATGTTAAGATTTCGTTGATGAGCTCGATTGCGCAATAGTCGCCTTTTTAAGGCATTTGTTTGTATAGTTGTATTGTTTGTTGCTAGTTAAACGCTACTACCGAGTTTTAACCATTTTCGCCACTTTAAATATCCATTTCCATACCCTTCGCCCAAGCCTAACGTTACAACCCGTAAAGACCTCTTGATTTACACTTTTTCGCATGTTAGTTGGTGGAGACGAGATCTTATGACAAGCTTATGATATTACACATTTCATTGACGAGGCATTGAGTGTTTGCACGTACACATTTTATGTATGTTTCATAAATAAAACCGAGTGTGTGTGAACATTGTGAGTTGTGTGAAGATTAACATGTTGAGTCAATTAAATGTGAAGTCACGGCTTTTTGGTTGTCGCTATATATTTGCATATGCTTGTTGGGTATGAGTCTTTTGATGTTGTCTTTCGAAAAACCGGCTAACCGTTAATAGTTGTTTTCAATAAAATAGTGTGTAAATTATCGTTCTTGTTTGATTCTATCTTTTATTGCATTGCTTGCTAAGTGTGGGGAGATTTGATATTTGCTAATTTACACATATTTTAGTCACCCATTTTATCCCCATTTTATGCGTTTTCGGCCGTAAAACCGTCATTCGGATACTTAATTATGTATACTTTTGTTTACAGGCCTAAAACAGCATACCGGACAAGATGATAGTGAAAACGAGGACTTTCCGGACAAAACGACGAAGCTGCGAACATTCTGTTATAAAACTGACCTGGGCAAGTGGAACGGTCGTGCGGTCTGAGGAACGACCGTGCATCTCCGACATATCAAGACCAGCCCGGAAATGAACGAGGGTGCAACACGGTGTGCAAGGCAATCCCGGTAACGCACAGACGTGCCATATATTGCACCTCGTGCGGATCCGATGTTCAGCCAAACCCCGGTGATGAACGACCAGTGCATCAGTCCGTGCAACAAGATCCCGGAAACGCACGGTCGTGCCATATGAAGAACGGTCGTGCGAGACCGAAGACCGGTCAAGATCTGTGACGTCATGCAGTATGGTGCACCATACCTCCAATAATGCATAAAGTGCACGGTCGTGCAACAGGACGCACGACCGTGCGACATCGAAATTATATAAAAACTTGCAGAAACATTCTGCTCGTAATTCTGGACATTTTGGAAGCGATTTTGGCGATTTTCAGGCTCCGGAGGCTTCTGCTTTCACCCGGATTCAAGCCACATTGTGCCGATTAGCTTCGTTATCTTCCAGATTCTTAATCTTATGCTTGTTTATGGTTTGGTTTTCTAATCTTTCCATGATTTTGTTAATCTTTCTAGCATTTAGATTAATGTTTATGTATTATTGTAGCCTTTGGGCAAAAACACAACAATCCCTTGCTTGATTATAACCATTAGTATGTTAATCTTTGTTTGTAATGACATTTGGAAGTATTTTCTATGTTAATCTTTGATGATTAGTTTGCAACCTTGTTATTGATATTGATTTCTTGATTATAAGTAATTGTGTTGGATGATTGGTATTTGGTTAGTTAAGATAGTTGAAAAATGAAGCTTAATTAATCTTGTATTAGTAAACTTTAAACTTGGTTAACTAGTTTAGCTTGGTTAAAATGTGTGCACCATGATACTAGAAATGGTTAGTGCTTTAATAAAATGTAATTATTGTTAATCAAAAAAGCTTACCGTCGCGTAAGGACCTTAACGGGTTAAATGGTGTCGTTATAAATTCTTGCCATGATTTGTTAGCTTAGTTAGTAGTTTAGGCCAAAATTGCTATCTTGGTGAATTTATGTGCAAGATTTGTAAAATGAACTCGGTTGTGATTTAATCTAGTTTATGCTTTTCTCGGTGGTTGCATTGTGTTTATCGGTGTTGCTTTCCTTGTTTAAGTGAGGTTAGAAAACTCCTAACGGATGACTAACTTATTTTTAAGAGATTTTCATAGACATTTATCAATTGCACGTTAAATAACAATTTTAGGTGGTTAAAATGTGTTTATCATTTTAGCTTTCCGAATGATTGTCATGTTAGGATTCCCGAAAGGGATACTAATTGTCTTAAAATGGAAAATTGACCGAATGCTTCTAGTGCCAAAACCGACTTAGTTGACATGCTTTGGTTGTGTATTAAGCAAGGCTATTTATCTATTTTCAAATTTGAAATCTACTATGTTTTATAAGTATTTGTTTATGCTTACTTTAGTTTATTAAAAATCACAAAACTTATGTTTTTACCGGTAGTTTAGTTACAAAGGTCTAGTATTATTTCTCCGCCCATTTCCTTGGATCGATACTTGGTTCTTACCGATACTTTACTACATATATGACGGGGTACACTTGCCTCTTTCGTGTGTGTTTTGATGTAAAAGTAATAATCACTTTTATAAATTTAAAACCAAATCGTGTGTAATTTCGTTGTAAAAATATGTGTAGTCGCGCACACGTCAGTATGCCCGATGGATATTACTTCGAAGTCCACTGTGCTCGTTGGTTTCAGTGGAGAAGCTAGGAATACCGTAGGAGAGATAAAGTTACCCGTGTATGTTGAAGGGGTCAACTCAATGCAGCGCTTTTGTGTCATGGACTCTTTATCCTGCTATAATATTATATTAGGTAGGCCTTGGATCCATGATATGAAAGCTGTTCCGTCAACTTACCATCAAATGCATCAAGATCCCTATCCCTTGGGGAGTTGTCAAGGTGGAAAGTGATCAACAGGAAGCAAAGGAGTGTTACTCTTCTTCAATGAAATCCTCAACAAAGCCTAGTGCAGCATAACAATTAAAGATGCGAGGCAGGATATCACGGAGGCTTCAGAACAGGATGTGAAGAGAGTTATCCTGGATGAGGATAACCCAGATATCTCGGTGCTCGTAGGAAGCAATATCCCTCAGGATATTGAAAACCAATTGACTAACTTTTTGAAATGCAGGATGTCAACATTCACGTGGAAACACGAGGATATGACAGGAATTTCCAAGGATATTATAACTCACAAGCTTGGAATTGATAGGTCTTTCAAGCCTGTCCAGCAGAAATGAAGGAAATTTGCTCCAGAACGCAACACTATCATTCAGGAGGAAGTTGAAAGACTATTAAAGAGCAAGATGATCAGGGAAGTGAAGTTTCCTAAATGGCTGGCAAACGTAGTTATGGTGCAAAAGAAAAACGGGAAATGGAAAGTCTGTGTAGATTACACAGACTTGAACAAAGCTTGTCCCAAAGACCCGTTTCCTCTACCTCATATCGATTCAATGGTAGATGCTACTGCTGGTCATGAGATGCTAACCTACATGGATGCCTCCTCAGGATTCCAACAGATCCAAATGGAACCCTCGAATCACGAGGATACTGCTTTCATGACACCAACAGGTATTTATTGTTATACTGATGTGCCTTTTGGTTTGAAAAATGCAGGTGCAACATACCAGAGATTGGTAAACATGATGTTTAAAGACAAACTGGGGGACACCATGGAGGTGTACATCGATGATATGGTAGTAAAATCCAAGAAGGCTGAGGATCACCTCCAGGATATTAAGGGAGCATTTGATATCCTGGATCAGTACAACATGAAATCAAATCCTGCTAAATGCCATTTTGGAGTGGGGGCAGGAAAGTTTCTAGGATACATGGTGACGAAAAGGGGGATAGAGGCAAGCCCGGAGCAGATTAAAGCTATCCTGGATATCAAGTCACCTTCAAATATGAAAGATGTTCAACGATTAACAGGGCGAGTAGCAGCATTAAACAGATTCATCTCAAGATCCTCGGAAAAATGCAAGGAATTTTATGATATCCTGAAGAAGAATAAGAAATTCGAATGGGGAGAGAAGCATGAGGCAGCCTTGCAGGATTTGAAGCAGTATCTTTCAACCGCACCTCTATTGATGAAGCCTGAGGATGGTGAACCATTATGTCACACCCCGATATTTCCACGTATTACCGGTGGGGAGTATCGTGACGTAGTTGATATCATCATAGTCAAACAACACAATATATAAATGCACAGCGGAAGCAAAGATAGAATCATTTCAACTTTAATGAATTGTAATATTAAATATCACGAAATAGTTGAAATAGATCCACAGGCGGATCAAAATAAAAAGGAGATATTGTTCAACAGTTTTATTGACATCCAAGCTTGCGAGACTTATTGTGGACGCTAGGAGAAAGCCAGCCTAGTTCGAGTAGTACCTGCACTTAACCTTTTTGGGAAAATACGTCAGTTTACACTGGTAAATACAATTTAACTGGCTCATTTTGAAAAGTTTAATAAAATTGATTTGAAGGCACGTGGCACAAAACTTTTTTTAACTTGGGATAATTATTTGAATATAATCTTGTAAAAGAATTACATGTTTCTTATGCGTTCAGTAGCCCGGCTTGTACCGGGTTAAAGATCAATAGGCACACCACATTATTTATTTTGGCACTGACGGGTGTACGCCTACACCCCGTGCTTAGGTCGTGGCCATTTCGTAAAATGATGCCAAGGATATCCGGGACATGGTCATTAACCCCCCAAAGGCTTTAAGCAAACAAAACATTTCTAAATGGAGCATATCAATGGTTTAACCTCTATTCGATTAAAGATTCAATGCCCGACCAAGCGGTATTTTATATACCATACCCCAAGTCCGTATAGGGAAAATAAGTTAAAAGTATTTACCTTTGCAAGTATAAATCACAAATAGCAAGTGCGTGTAGCTTTTACTGGGTCTCCTATTCTGGAACAAAGGTTTATAATAACCTATTAGATTTCTAACGGGTCTTTAATTAAGCTTAAGCTTAGACCGGATAGTTTTAAAGGAAGATACGATTCGAACGCATGAATAAGCGAAGACCGGAATAGAATGTGATTTAGACCCGAAAAGTTTGAGGACTTGTATAATATGGGTAAACTAAACACATTCTAGATTTTGAGACAAAAATGATAAGGTTTGACCCGTTTCGGCTAATATATGCAAACTAGTTACATAAGCCGATCCGAACGCGAAAAGTGCGTAACGAGTAACCAAAAGAGTCCTATGCAAGCTTCCTAAGTTAATATGCCTTAAATATGTTGAGACATCAGTAAGATATCTCCTATTATGCCCGAAATGGATTTAAACTCAAACTATACCTCGTAAATATACTGAGTTACAGGTCTGATTTATTTAGTAAATATACTCAATTTAATAAGCTATAATAGTAGGGTACTAGATATATGTGAAATTTATCATTTAAAACCAAACTATGCACCTTAGGGGCATTTTAGATAGGCTATATGCTAATTACGCCGTTTATTTAATAAAAAGCTTTCTAATTACGCTAATGAGCATAACTCTTAATTTAGACCTCAAACTGATGTCAAATTTTAGGTGCAAGTTTATAAATCAGTAACTAAGGTTTCTACTCTTTTACTTTTTCAAAAATCACGTTTTATGGTCAAAAGGGCATAATAGTCAACATTTAAGCACTTAGTGGAAACATGCATATGAACCGGATAACTATTGAACCAAGTTGTATAATCACAGAGGGTTATACTAACATGAGACCTGGTCCAAATAAAGCTCTAAGGCAATTCTAAACTATGCTCAAATGGGTCAGAACTGAAAGTCAAAGCAGAAGTCAAACTATGCGACTTTCGGTCCCGAACCAAGCCTAAACTGAAAATTGTCGGGTTGAACATGTTTAGACATGTTCTTACATTAATTACCAAGTTATATTAATGATAAAACATGTTACATGGATCCTACATTGCTAATTATGAATTAATTTGAAAATAAGTATTCTGTTGACTTTTTAAAGTTAGCTTTGACCCGACAATTGACCTAGTTAGAGTGGGAATCAGAGAGTACCCTTTTAAGGGTTTATTACCCACATAAATACCTACTTATAGGTACTTTTAATTCGAGATTTGACTGAACAAATTTTAATTAATCTCGAAGTCAAACTTTAATTACGACGGTTTGACTTTTAGCTAATTAACTAAGCTAAACTGAATTAGGATGGGTTAAGGACACTTACAAAGGTCCTATGCACGATTAGGGATCACTAGGAAGTTGGTTGCTGATCAGAGGAGCTCCAGAAGTGAACTTGTGAAGGTTTGCAAATGAATGGCACAATGTTGCAAACTAGAGAGCTCCTTATATATTGAATTTGATCTCACAAGATGATGCCAAGCAACTCTACCAATGTTTCCAGATCAAGACAACTGTCCCTAGTGCATGAAAAACCAGTGGAGGAGTCCCTGGTATGTAAAAACAAGGTTTTAAGGCGGTGCAACAAGCTGGATAGACACCTGCAGGTGTTTTCTGTCACTGTGCTACTGACACGGGCCGCGTAAGCCCTGGTGATATCTTACGCGGGCCGCCTGGCCTCTCATAACCAGCCAAACAAGTTTCAGCTAATTACATTTCGGCCCCTAGTCCTTTTAAACGTGGTTTTAAGTTCCAAATTTGCATTTTTGACCCTCTAACTTAACTTTTAAGGGCTCCAAGACATATACAAACATCGTTAAGTCCTTGGTTAACTTTGTGATCACCCGTAAGGCCTTAAATTTCAACGTTGAGGCTTTTAACCCCTCGTATACGAATATTGTCATAACTTTATCATACGATAACGAAACTTGGTGAAATTTTTATCACATATTCTAGTGAGTATAATTTATCATTACAAAGCTTCGGGTTTGCTAAAAGGTCACTCAGAGGTATACTTTAAACATGTTGACACATTTAACCCCTGTAGTTTGTAATTCCTCACTTTCTTTCACGATTAGGTTCGTATGATCCATGATTTATTCATTTAAGGATATAAACATCATGTGGGGCTATTGTAAAGTATAATTATCCATTGTTGACATTTTGAACCCTTATATTCACATACTTTTCTTGTTTGTCAACTTTAGTCCCTCTAGAGTATTCTTTCACACGTTCAAAGCTTATGACACGTGTCAATACATTATTGGACATGAATTTTCGAGGTGTTACACATTATCTCTGTATCTTGCAGTATCAGGGAATGCAGTAAGTGTCATCCTTGTAAAGGATCATGAAGGTCAGCAGTATCCTGTTTATTATGTTAGTAAAAGTTTATTAGATGCTGAAACTAGATACTCTCATTTAGAGAAATTGATATTAGCCCTAGTTATGGCGTCAACAAAACTTAGACATTATTTTGAAACACATAGGATTCATGTTAAAACCAACTATCCTGTAAAAAATGTGCTTAGGAAACCAGAGATGTCAGGTAGGATGGCTAAGTGGTCAGTAAAATTAAGTGCATATGATCTAGTGTATGAACCTAGAAATGCCATAAAGTCTCAGGCTTTAGCTGACTTTGTGGCTGATTTCAGTAGTGATATTCAAAGAGAAGTAGACCTAGAAGTACAACAGCTAGGAGAAAACTTAGAATCCTGGACATTGTATACTGATGGCGCATCTAATGTAAGAGGTGTAGGTTTGGGTATACTACTAAAATCGCCACAGGGGGACATATTACCCCAGGCTATTAGATGTGAGTTTCCTGCCACTAATAATGAAGCAGAATATGAAGCTTTAATTGCAGGATTAGAATTAGCTAAGAGCATGAATATCAAAGGTTTACAAGTAGTTGTTGATTCCTTGTTAATTACTAATCATTTTAATGGGACCTATGCAGTTAAAGGGGAGAAATTAATCGAGTATCTCGAAATTCCCAAAAAATTAGCTGGATATTTTGATATATTTACGCTTGAACAGGTACCAAGAGAGGATAATGCTGAAGCTGATGCCTTGGCAAATCTAGGATCATCAGTCAGGATACCGGAAGGGACCCGAATACCAATATTACATATCCTGTATCCTGTGACAAATCCTCAGGATAAGGAAGTAGTAAGTGTTCAGGATCCTGATCATGAGTATCCTGAGGAGGATCCTAAGTCTTGGACGGATCCAATCATAAGATATCTCGAGGAAGGGCACATCCCGAAGGATGAAAATCCTAAGGCCTTTAGAATTAAGGTATCACGATTCACTATTATAAATAATGTTTTGTATAAGAAATCTCTTGCAGGACCATATCTGAGGTGCTTGGAGGATCCCGAAACTAAAGAAGTGCTTCAGGATATACACGAAGGGGATTGTGGTAACCATACTGGGGGCAAGTCGTTATTCTCAAAGGTATTAAGAACAGGATACTATTGGCCGACGATGAGAAAAGATGCTGTAGAATATGCTCGGAGATGTGATGCGTGTCAAAGACACAGTAATATATTACATCAACCTGCTGAACCACTTTATCATATCGCTTCCCCTTGGCCATTCATAAAATGGGGAATGGATATAGTAGGAAAATTGCCAAAGGCTCTAGAAGGAAAGGTCTTCATGCTGGCAATGACTGATTATTTCTCTAAGTGGGTTGAAGCTGAAGCGTTTGTTCAAGTTAGAGATCAAGAAGTAGTATCCTTCATAAAGAGGAATATCCTGACCATGTTTGGAGTACCAGCCGAGATAATTTGTGACAATGGATCTCAGTTTATAAGTAAGAGGACTACTGACTTTTGCAAGAGTTGGGGAATCAAAATGATCACATCCACACTGGTACATCCTCAAGCAAATGGACAAGCAGAATCCTCAAACAAGATAATTATCAACAATTTGAAGAAAAGGCTTGGAGCTAAGAAGGGAAGATGGGCAGAAGAATTACCCTTTGTTTTATGGGCTGATAGAACAACGGTGAAAAGTGCAACTGGCCAAACCCCGTTTTCCTTGGTATTTGGAGCAGAAGCGGTGATCCCGACTGAAATGGTGATACCTACGGCAAGATCCGATCTCCGGGATCCTGAGAAGAATCCTGAAGCCCTATGCTAGGAATTGGATACTATTGATGAGACAAGAGACACAGCAAGGCTAAGGATGGCAGCATATCAACAGAGGATATCTAAAGCATATAACAAGAATATAAGAACTAGAAGGTTCCAGGTTGGAGATTGGGTATTGAGAAAGGCTTTTCAGAATACTACTAATCCTGCTGATGGAAAGTTGGCTCCGAAGTGGGAAGGACCCTATGAGATTGCATCAGAATCAGGAAAATGGGCATATCGACTTAAGAATATGGAGGGGGATATGCTATCGAGATCCTGGAATTCTATACATCTAAAGCTCTATTTCAAGTGAGTTTGGAATTTAAATTCTAACTTAGAATGGTATGGATTCTATCTCTTTTAATATGTTTTGATATTGTTTATTCTTTTGAACCCAATACTGACTTAAGCATCAGAGGGGTGCTAACCAGGCTAACACCCACCTTAGTTTACGATTGTTTTCCAGTATATGCTTCGGGATATAGCTCCAGGATACACACTCAGGATACTTTGAAAGATTAGAGGATTGGCCCCCTCTCTCACGTTTAAGGGATACTGATCCCTTCACCGGTTTAAAGGTATTCACCTTTCTCTCGAATTGGGTTTAAACACCCCGCCTGGAGCGCAAGTTATCCAGGGATAGTTCAAGATAGCGGGACCAGTTCATGTAAAAGTGGCTGACAATTTCGTTATTGTTGGCTATATCCTGGATCCTAAAGGTATATGAGGATTGATTACCCTCTCTCACGGAAGGGTATTTTCATACTCTCTAAGGTTTAAAGGTTATCACCTTTCTAAGACTTGGAGTTTATACACTCCCGCCTGTAGCGCATGAAAATTTGGGATTTTCCCCAGGATACTTATGGGTTTATTCCCAGGATGCTAAGGATTTATCTCCAGTACATTTTAGGGTTTACCCCCTATAACACGAGAACTGTTCAAACAGTTGGAACTGATGCTCAGAAAATTTCTAAGTGTTCAAAGACTTTATGCACAGGGGACATTCCTTCTGAGACGATTGTGTAAAGCTCAAAGGATCAAATTTGGTCCTAGTGTATTAAGTATCTCGGACTGGGGACATCTTACTGAAAAAAATTGCAAAAGGATTGGAGCTCGAAAATAGGGTTACACTCTATTCCTGGTATGATATTTCCTTTGTAAACCATATATAAGTCATTTGAACTTTTGAAACTATGTTTGAAGAAGGCTTAAATATCCTGATGAGGATATATTCTTAGGGTATATTCTCAAAATGTGTTTTCGGAGTATGTTTCAGGATATTTTGTCGGAATATCTGGGATATAATACTTGGGTTGAAAACTAAAACTCTAGTCAAACAAGTATTATTAAAACAAATTTTGTGAAATAAACTGTCCTTTTTGTTTAAAAACTTTATCTAAATTGTTTGAATTTTGAAAAACCCTATTAGACGAAAGTCTTTGTAAGACATCGCCGGGTATACTGATCAGGATATATTCAAAAATACTGATCAGCAATACATAACAATAAATTGAAAGGCAACAGCAAATAAGTCAAAAGGAGGTTATGTTATTAACATGTCAAAAGTTGTGCTTTTGGTTTCACCTCAAACCGAGGCCCATCCACCAAAAGCCCGATTAGTTCCTTACCATATTTACACAACAGTTGAAGGTTTCATCTCAAACCGAGACCCATCCGCCTCCAACCGTTGTATTGTTCAAAACAGATTATACTAATTGATGACCAAGGGCTTCATCCTGAAACTCAGGACCCATCCACCTTTGGTCATCATATTGTCTAAGTGCAGGAAAGTAAATTATTTTAAAGACAAGAAAAGTAAATTGTTCAGACGACCACAACCATCAAATCTAAAAAAGTGGGCTCCGGCCTTGGCACATACATCCATCATCGCCCACTTCGCTGCCTCTAAGGGGCAGCTCCTTCTTCCATCATGACCTCGTCAGCAGCATCCTTCTCAGCATTCCCTCCGGCATTCTTCCCAGCATCCCTCGGAGCATCGGCATCATCCACCTTCTCGGGCACCTCAGCAGGCTCTTCCGCCGTGGGCTTCACAGGGGGCTCCACAGGATTACCACCAAGATCTTTCAGCTTCATCTCCCAAGCCTTGATATTCCACTAAGGACATTCAAAGCCCATAGCCATAGCTTCATAAGCCATTTTCAGTCTGGCCTAGAGGAGGGAGATGACAACGGAATTCTTGAGGCTTTCCCGGTATGAAGCCATGTCCTGCTCATGTTGAACTTGGGCAACATCGGACTTGGCTTGAGCCTCGTGGGTGACCTTCTGGATGGCAGACTGGTGCTCTTGGACCATTGCCTTGTATTTAGCTTCGTAATGCTCCGATTTAGCGGTGGCAACCGCTGCTTGGTCCGCAATTGTAGTTTCAGCCTTCTTCAGTTTGCTCTCTAGCATGGTGTTCAAGCCGCATGCATCTTCGTAAAGGAATACCAGGCGTTCGGGACCCTGCAAAATAAGAAAACAGGTATTATCCTTAATAAACATTTATAATCGGCATATGGTGCAGGATATAGGTCAAGGATAGTAACCTGGTTGAGGAAGCCGGTCATGAATTTGCTGGATTCTGTGAACCCATAGTTCTCAAATGGGAACACATGGGGGGTAGTAGGGTAGTCTGCTTCCTTCCTCTTCCGGGAGCTAGAGGCTCGGGTCCTGGATGTCGGGGGAGCTTTGGGTGCAGTAGCGGTCTTCGAACCGGTAGGCTTTGGTGTGACAGCTGGCTTCGGATTGGTCTCTTGTTTGGCAGGTGTGAGGCTGGAATAACTGTCCAACTCGTCAAGCTGGAAGCCTTCAAGGTTAATGACCGGCACTGAACAAAGGGAGAAATGTTTAGTTCTTAACACTTATACTCTATAATCAATCTAATCATATACTTACCAGACATTTCTGAGCTTGATTTTTTACTTGAGTTAGTTAGAGACAGGGAGAAGGTTCTTTCACTGGCAGGAATTCGATAGATCTCTTTGATCCTGGGTTCCAATTCCGCGCTTGGGGGTGTTAGGTCTCTGAAATTCGCTGCACAAAATATTAGGATATCAGTTAACGATATAGTTTAAGGATATATTTGGGGATATTCCTAAAACCCTAAATCCTACCCTTGGTTAACCATCTAACTGGCAGGTCAAAACCCTTGTCAATAGACTCCCTTTTAACGAAAAAGAACTTTCGTTGCCACTGATCTTCATTCTTAGTGGCCTTGAGAATTAGGGGGTTCTTGGAAGTGGAGAACAAAAGAAAGCGGCTGTTGCCATGGGATCTCAGTCGATATGCTATGGGAAGGTCTTCGATGCATAGGTCAGGGCAATGATGAGATTTAATTTGGTTTAACACCATTAAAACTCGCCACACCATTGGCATAGTTTGAGCATAACTGAGGCCGGTAAGCTCGAAGAAACGAGAGATGAAGGGTGGAAATGGATACCGGAGTCCCAAGGAAAAGGGATAGGCGAAAAAGCAGACCCACTCGTTTGATGCCACGTCTGATCGGACTTCCTGATCGAAAGGGCGAATGACCACTCCGCCAGGAAAGGCACCGGAATCCTTCAAAGCGGCGATATCGGCATTATTGAAAGAACAAATCTCTTTTTCTGGTTCTCGGATAAGGTTTTGACTCATGAGGGTTGGGACCGGCTCGTTTGAACGTGATCTTGTTCGAGATGCCATGAGGGGTATCGACCAAGAAACAAGAAATTCAAGAAAAGAAAAACAGAGAAGAGAAAGAGGAAATACCTGGAAAATGGCTTGGAAAGTGATGATCATGATGATGAATATATCAACTAAATAAGGGGCTGAGTATAAGGGGTAAAGAGTAAATATCGCATTGGAAGTTGCACCAAGTCACGTCAAGCGTCGTTTCGGTTTAATAACCTCGATTTGAGCGATAAGATTAAAAATATATCCGTTGGAATGGGTATACCAACAGATATATTTTTGGGGACAATTGTTATGGGTGATTTTCTGCTCATATATCCTGACTGATATTCTGACTTTGTTTGTTTTATTGTGGCCAGGATGTTGGATCAGGATATTGGTAACATACTGATACGATATCCTGGTAGTTAGTAATTAACTCACGTGCAGATTGTTGTAACCAGTCTCTAACGGTCTGGTGGACTTCTTCTCCTCAAGACTCGGGAAAATCAGTTATATTATGAACGTTGAAGCCGGAAGACGTGGACTACAACGTCCACATATGGAATATTCGCCGGATCCCGGAATAGTAGGATAGTTAGTTGCTTTCTTTTTACTATAAAAGGGGATTGATCGGATCAGATTAGGGACACAATCTTTCGCACACTCTTTCTCTCTACTTGCAAACACTCACAACGCACTAACACTTATCCTCGAATTGCATTGTAACACTTAGTTGATCCGCATCATATCCTGCACTGTATCCTGATATTTGAAGCAATAAGAAGAACAAGGCAGCTGCGATTGTCAGCTCCCGAGGTTTTATGCCGGCGATCTAGATTGATCAAGGGCTTTCCTCGTATATCTCGTGTCACCCTTTACATTTTTGCTCATTGTTTGATCATAGATATAGCTCAATATCCTGAGCTATATCCTGAAACTGTTCTTGTAAACAACTTAACTAGCATATTTTCAACACACGTTTTTAGCACACTACCTCACTTAACTAATTTGACCACTTAATTGCTTCAGTAATTTTTGACCAAAACAATAAGCATCTTCTAAAGACGGGCGTTATGTAGGAAAATAAGGATCTACATAAGATATTCAAAAACAGGTTCAAAACGCCAAAAAAAGTTAAAGTAGAAGAGGCTGATGACAGTGAAGATTTGGATGAGAAATTAGATTATAATTTTTAATCTTTTTTTTTTCATTTTCTATTGTTTTGTTATCTAATTCTCTGTTGTTTATTATCTAATTCTCTACTAATAAAAAAAATTGAGTACAAAACGCTAAAAACTACAAACACCAAAACGCCTAATAGTGTGAAAACTATGAGAACGGATGCTAACAAGGCACGATGTTGCTATATAAAACGCCAAACAAAGTATTACTGGAAAAAGCAACACTAATTGACAGATGAAATTGAACGAAACAGTAATTGCAAAACAGTAAAATGAAGAGACGGTAACATTATTGACAAACATTTATTATATTAAAAGCCACTACATAGAAAATTGAATTTATTTATCTTTTCAAAACGCCATAATTGTCTGTCACATTATAGAACTGTATCCTACATGGCACAACACTTGATAGAAAAAAAAATAAACATCAAGAAAATTAAAGATGTTTTTTACATTATAGGCCTGCATCCTGATCTAAAAACAATAAAAAAACGCCAAGCTTACTTAAAATGCCAAAATATTTACTATGATCCTGATCTAAAAACAATAAAAACGTCGCGTATTTATTAAATGCCAAAAAATGGAAAGGTGATGTGACACGCGTTTAAAAAAAGAAATATGAATGGACAAAAAAGCCCCTCCGCCCTTCTCTATGTCGCGTGACACGTGTTGGGTCAGGATGCGTTCCCACCGTTCTCACACTTTTGAGCGTTTTCTCCTGATCCCGTTTCCATATATATATACACACACTAAAGGAATATTTTACTACGCAGAGATATATAGGGTGAGGTTCGGCTACAAAGTTCATTTTTCCTACAAAGTGTACAATGTCATAAAAAACCACAATTTCAACCATAAAACACACTCAAAACCCACAAATAACAGAGTGAATATCACTAAAACACAATATCCAAACCCTAACAGTCCGTAAAAACTTTAAACACACTATCGTAGTACTATGAATATAAAACACAACATGATAATCAATATAAAACACACTAATGTTAGTCATTCGATAATCAAAGCTTTATCATCCAAAAAACAACACAAAACCCACAAATATGGCGTTTTAGTAATCTTCAGTTTGTTATTTGTGGGTTTTAAGTGTGTTTTATGGTTGACATTATAATGTTTTATGACTTTTTACACTTTGTAGGAAAAATGGACTTTGTAGCAAACTCCCATCCATATTATACTTTTTAAATATGTTTAGATAAAAATAATATTTAATAAATATTATAAATATTGATTAATGATGTGACTGACCCGACCCGACCCAGCCTAACCATAGCTAAATCAACTTTTATTTTTTAGTGACACACAACTGACCTATAAAAATTTTCCGCCCCCTATAAAAAAAATTTCTGGATACGCCACTGGGTGCAAGTGGGGCGCCCCCATTCTTTTCAACGAATCAAATCTTTTGCTCTTTATTTATTTAATTTTTTTGTATTTTGTTTAATAGGGGGCTTTAAACTATTGGATGCAAGTTAAAGAGAGGGGCTTTAAAGACCCTATGTGATGTGACACTGATGTGGCGTGATGGCGCCAATTACGGGATCCTCGTGGAGGCCTCCAATTGGCCAGACATTTAAATAACGGCCAACGCTCAACTGGGTCAATTTAAGAAAAACGGAATATTCTTCTTGTGAACCTATTTAAAATCATGTAAATTACGCGTTTTTGTATACTTTGTATTTTTTTTTTTTTTTTTTTTGAAGTTAACTTTCATTAAACACACAGAGCCAAAAGACTATCTCCAAGTCGGAAATAGCCCGGCCAAAAACCACGAATTACATGAAATCGAAGTTACACCATTTTCTCCAATCTACTGTATCGGATTTATATCTATTCCTATACCACAAGAACTCGTACGCTTTAACATCCGAGACGACTTCAACCACGTTACAATTTTTATTTGTAAAAAACTTCTCATTTCGCGTCTTCCAAATCCTTCAACACGCAACTATAATAACTCTTTGAAAGATATTCCGCTTGATACTCGAACCTGGAATTTGTTTGTGGAGCTCTAACAAATCTTGAATCTTGAACGCAAAGATGCTAGGGACATTGCACCATTCCGAAATACCTTGCCATGCTCCGTTTGAAAAAGCACATCCGGTAAGTAAGTGTTTCGCCGTTTCTTCCATATCTTCACAAAAAATACAATGGGCACTATCCATGTAGATGTTCCTTTGCCTCAGCGCGACTTTGGTTGGTATTCTATCCAATTCCGCTCGCCATATAAAAATATTACATTTGCTCGGAGTCTATTTGCACCAATCGAAAATATAACTATTATCACTAACAACATCATGCGCTAACCAGTCCACATCCGAAACTGAGAAGTCACCGTCCCTACTCGCACTCCAAATCCATCTATCCGTTCGACCTGTCAAGCGAACACTATGCAACAGATCTGTGCATTCAGCAAGTTCTGTTAACTCTTGGTCCGATGTAGGCACTCTCGACCACTCCCAGAAACATTCGCCTTGATTCTCCCTGCTACCAACTCTGTCCGCCACTTTGACACTTTTGTTATTTTCCAATCTAAAGAGCTGCGGATATCTATCTTTTAGTTGATCCTGATAAGCCCACCGATCTACCCAAAGCCGCACGGTCGACCCATCACCTATCTCACATCGCAATTTACTGAAAATACCCAAACCTTCCACCTTGAACATTTGCCATAAACAGATAACATTGTGATGTTTCAAAATTCAAACCGAACCCGCTTTAACCCATATGATGAATAAGTACCGTTAACTAAATCTATTAAAATGGAGATCTTACCTTCTATCATTTTTATCCCTTTTGTAAGATACTCAGAATGACTTCTTTAAGAACAACGTTTATATTACTAATTATAAGGGCGGTAGCTATTCGAGAACCCGTTAAACCTCCACCAATCACAGCAACTTTCTTGATGGGCCTGGGCTTGAGCCCAATATCGGTAACGTTAGGCACCTGTAGATGATAAAAACTAAGTTGAGCATGTAAAATTATTCAAAAAAGGAGTAAAATGCCATTTTTGTCCCTGAGGTTTGACCAGTATTGCGATTTTCGTCCAAAGGTTTGTTTTTCGCAACCGGATTCAAAAGGTTTGAAATCTTGCCATTTTCATCCAGCTCGTTAACTCCATCCATTTTTCTCCGTTAAGGCAGGGGTATTTTCGTCTTTTTTGCTAACTTTAAGGGCAATTCGGTCTTTTTCATTTCATGTAAAAAGGACCTAATACCCCTAAAAAAGATAATGTGATAATGTGAGATTATCATAATGACTTCATTCAACAGTAATAAAAACCAATAATCTTTTTGGTAACACACATCCAAACACCCCCTAATACTAGCATGTTATAAAAATGATAACGAATAAAGCTGTACCATTTTGTTGTACTTTTTGGAACACGTTGATGTCAAATCCACCTGAAAACTTGCCATTCTTGCCTAAATAAAATAAAAGAGATTAATTTTAGCAGGCAAATTACACACACACACACACAAAAATTTGAAAATTAAACTATACTTGCCTTAGCGACTTAATAAAGTGCCA
Source organism: Helianthus tuberosus (assembly GCA_030545235.1). Lineage (NCBI taxonomy): Eukaryota > Viridiplantae > Streptophyta > Magnoliopsida > Asterales > Asteraceae > Helianthus > Helianthus tuberosus. The sequence goes on along the minus strand of CM060364.1, from coordinate 195,488,927 downwards.
CGATCATTGTTTATATGTTTAAATATAGCAATTACATCAGTGTTATTCATTCTAAGAACATTTGATGGTAAATAAGAACAGAGGAATACAAATTGGTAAACAAATACTTATTTTCAATGTATGACAAGTACATGTGGCATCTCAACCTCTTTATCCATGAATTGGTTGATTCAGGTTATGTATTAGCTCTTAACACTTTAAACAGTTAACAGGTAAAATGAAAAGGTAGCTAAACATGGTCAATTGGGTCGAAATTCGTCCAATTTGTATTATTAATGCATAAAGTCTCCTAAATCACTTCATTCTAAAGATTGTATTGTTATGAAAATAATATGATTTAGTAATCATATATTCAGATCGGACAATATTGATTTCTTAAAAAAACTAATTATTTTGGACAAGAAGTGTTGTCAGGTCCTTAGTTGTAAATAGCGAGCGTAGCGATTGCTATAGCGCGCTACGTAGCGTATAGGTCTAGGCTCGCTATTAGCAGTGGCGAAGCTTGCCGGAGAAAACGGAGGGGGCTAAAACATATATACCCAAAAATTTCTATAGAATCGGGGGGGTAAAAACGTATATATCCAAAAATTTCTATACGAAAACTACATATATATCACTACTGAGCGAAAAATCCCGGGGGTCGGGCGACCCCGCCCCCAAGAAGCTTCGCCCCTGGCTATTAGAGCTGTAGCGATAGATAGCGACAATTTATTTATTTATTTATTTTAAATAAATAGCAATTAGTATAGCTATAAAATAGTTGGATTTTAGGTTTTTGTTAAATACACATGTAAAATATGTTGGGATTCATGAGAGTTTGCAGCGGAATTAAGAGGGTAGTTTGAATCAGCATTCATGATGAACAAGAATGTGCAGAAACAGTTAATGAACGGAGGGAAGCAACATGAGTAAAATGGACAATCGAAATAGGATTTTCTGAATGTCTTGGTGCCGGACATTGATGCTGGACATTACATATATATATGTGAGATTTGGCGGTTGTTTATGGAGGGAGTAACTGCCATAAACGGTTTGAATATTTAACCCGCTTATCTCCATGTTCATAAGTAATAAACTAATAATACATATCGAAATTATAAGTTGCATATTAAACACTAACATAATTAAGTTTACATATCTAACAAAATAGCATATATATACCAGGTATTTTGATATAATATACATATAAAATTTTTAACTTTTTTTTTTCTAATGTATTGCTATTTATAAAATAGTTGCCCGCTATTTATTGCTATTCGCTATGTAGCATATAGGTACCTTATCGCTATTTGTCGCTATTCGGGTCTACCCAAGGTGTATCAATCCATACAAAAAGTTAGCTGTTCTGACCCTTTACACAAGCAACCCGACCCACCCATGTTGCCACCTCTAATCAACCACAAAGGGCAACTCAGGCGGCATTCTTCAACAGGCTGTGGACTTTTTCAACTAGTTGCTAAAACGCTATCTTAAGGCCAATTAAAAAACTAGTACTCCATCCAGACTCTGTGTTTTAGGACTAAAAAAATCTATCTTAAGTCAATTTTCTATTATATTTTCCAGTGTAAAAACAAATTATAAGTGAAGCTTGTAGAACACTAAGAGCTTCTCTGATTTACTATCCAATAGCATTGTCAATAGCGAATAGCGGATGACAACGACAAGCTGCCTATACTCTATGTAGCGATAGCGAATAGCGATACACTAGAAGAAAACTTTAGAAATATTTTATAGGTATATTTTTATCAAGATACGCTGTATATTACATCTAAATAAGCAATTTATATTAAGTAGTTATATTAGAACAGGAAAAAGCCAAAAATCCCAGTATGTATATATTAAAACAATAAAAAGAAAAAAAAACCGGAAATCCTGATATATTCACGCTATGGAGTCACTAATCAACAAACTGCGATATATGGGCGATACGATATGAAGCGCGCGATAGCGAACGCTATCTTCACTATTGACAATCGAGAGCACTACTCAGTTTACATTTTTATGTTGAACCTGAGAATTGTTGTTATGATTAACAATACTTCACTCCCCTATCATGAAACAAACTCATTAAACTTCACATCTAACAACAACAAAACAAACAGTATAAATTCAGTAAAAAAACACGAGCTTGTTCGACAAATTACCCGTCAAAACGATAGCTTTTACATCATCTCTGCTCATAGCCTCACTGATCTTCTCTTTCAGCCAAGCAATAACTACACAGAAAAACCATAAACGAAACAAAAAAGTTAACACTTTTTACAACATTTAAGTCATAAAAATTTTTTTAACTTTTAGAAAACCCAATTCCCAAAACCAATAAAACCCACAAGAAAAACAGATAACCAACAGTTTTCATCACAGTTTCTTGATTAAAAAAAATTGATTTGCGAAAAAAAAAAAAAAGTTTTTACAACATTTAAGTGAGAAAAAACTAAACTTGCAGAAAACCCAATTTCCCAAACCAATAAAACTCACAAGAGAAACAAATAATCAATAGATTTCATCACAGTTTCTTAATCAAAAACTTGATTTACATAAAAATAAAAATAAATAAAAAGCACTAAATTGAAAAACATAAGGGCTATAACAACAAAGAATTGATCAATTTGTTTAGGATTTTTTATTAAAAGAAAAAGCTTACTTGAGACAGCAAAGGCATTAACAGGTGGATTGGAGACGGTGATTACAGCAACACCATCGGAACCCACCTCCATTTTCACTTCAAGCTCCGCCATTTTCGGTCAATTTCTTGTGTAATTTATTAGTCAAACGAAGAAGAAGAAGAAAATGAAGAAAGAATGATTTGTAACATGTGTGTATGTATTGTGGGAAGGGGACAATTTGCGGTTGTTAGCAAGCAGCTACAAGTGTGGTGGTTTAGTGTTTGGAGATATTAAACTACCTTGCACTTGTTTGCAACTCAGTTTTGGCCCCTTACTTTTTATATGCATAATTTTACGGTCGGAGAACTCGCTAGTCGCTAGTCAGTCGGTTAGATTGGGACTAGATACTACTCGGGATTAATCAGATCAGATTTTTTATATGTAAATAAAAAAATTACTCAGTTACTGGTTGACTAGCGATTAATGGACTGATTAACGAAAAATTACTCAGTTACTGGCCGACTAGCGATTAATCATTGACTAGTCGCCGCCTAGTCGCGATTTTTACAACACTGATTTTACTACACAATTAGGTTTTAAAAACATGCTTAATAAGTCACATGTTGGATTATTATTATTATTTGTTTAAAACATAAACTATTAATAAGATTATGTATTGTGGGCACATAGGGAATGTCATATGTTATGTTATTGAGCACGGGCACTAAAATTGTAAAAACTGCAATGGGTGGACGCAAGCAGGGGGTGTGGGGCTAGTAGTTGGCGCAGGGCAAAGAAGATTTTTTTGAAAGGTGTGAATTATTCGCGAATGTCGGGAGGTTTAGCATACGTTGTCTTAACCGGGTCCGCGCTAGAGAGCCCCCTCGCACAATAGATCCCCAATTTAAACCCCTCAATGAGAAACCCCTATCACCAAGACTCGAACTTGAGACCTTGAGGGGAAAACTCACCCGGGCCCACCATAAGTGGAACTTAAATACCCGTGGCCACCACTAGAGCACTGGTGATGGTTGCAGGGCAAAGAAGTTGAATGTTGGTTCATTGGAAAAGGAACAACTACAAGGGGCCCTACGGGTTGGGGGGGGGGGGGGGGGGGGAGGGGTTTCAGCATAACATGGGTTTAGAGATGTGAAATCTGAAAGCTCTTGTGTCTATGTGGTGCCTATGTGGCACACTTTTTTTTCACATAAGCCGCAACACATAATATAATATATAACTAGATGATGAAATCAAGTAAATATTTCTATACGAGTTGAATGTAAACAACTCAATTAGGGTGTCCGGGGCACTTAGCGGGGAGGCTAGCGGTGAGCCAAGTCCCCGAGCGGGAACACCGCCGCCATCAATTCGGGGAAGGTAATCGGGGAGTGGGAGCGGGGGGTATTCACCGCACAAGATTTCATTGGGCAACATGTACCTTGGGCTTACATACTTGTACACACCATTAAAGCACAAGGCTTAATTAAAAAATAAAAAAACAAGTCCCCTAAGAGAGGAGTGCCGCCATCAAATTGAGGGTGTGAAGGGAGTTAAGGGGGGAGTTGACGACGCGCGTGCTGATTGATTTTTTGTAAGAGAGGTCACTCCCCTAAGAGAGGAGTGCCCCTCTCACCCTTACTGAAACAACATTACATGCATTACTTGGTATAGTTATCCATTTATCCACCGCTTACTTTTCTTTAAATAATTATAAAATTATTATATTTTTAAAATCTATACTATATAATAAAAAAAATCACTTTGGGGACACGTGTCGCTTTATGAGGTGGTCTCAATTAAAATTTGTAAAAGATATTTAATGATAAAGATAAGTGATAATCATATATTAATTATTAAAATTAAAAGATTATGATGATAAGAATAACTGATAACCATATATTAATTAATAAAACTAAAAACTATATATTAACGTTTTTATTATTTATAAAGATAAAGATAGTCTTAATTGTTTATATAAAAGTTTATAATCTTTATCTTTATTTACTATCTAATAACCGACGGGTAATGAAAATTAAAAAAAATAATAACATTTTTTTAACGTTTTCTTTTACTTTTTCCGCTTATTAATAAGTATTTAATTTAAAATTTCATTGATTTAACCATGCGTAATACTTAAGTTTCTAACCTATTAAGAAATAAATAAAAAAATAAAGTAAAATGCTAATTTGTGTAATACACAAGTTTCTAACCTAACAATAAATAAATTAAAACAAAGTAAAATGTTATATGTGACACCCCAGGAAAATCAGTAAAACAACGCAACTTAACTAGCTTCCTCAGTAACCAGGTGCTAAATTTCGGGACGAAATTTTCTTAACAAGGGGAGAATGTGACAACCCTCAAATTTACATGTAACCGTACAATTTATTAATAATAATTAAAGTACTTGATGACTGTGCTGAATCATTTAACTGCTTTCTGATATTTGTGTTATACTTACATGTGCATGGCAACATACTAGTAGTGTACAGAAAAGTCATTAAATAGTCCTGTGTGTTTTCCTGAGTGTTGAAAATTAAAAACGTTACAAAAATATATATATATAGGACACGTTACGGATTAATTAAGCACTTTAACGGAACAACACCGAACCGAACAACCGGACTTTACCCGGAACATAAAAATATTGTCAAAAACATTGTTTTTATTTTTCTGAGCCAGTTAGGGTCCCCGAACACCCTAACACACCTTATATTGCATAACACACAACAACACACTAATTATACCTTTGGATCCTAACTAAGTTAGTAACTAAATCCATCACCACCCAACCCCCTACCCCCCCCCCCTACTAGACGGTCATGGTGTGGGGGACACCCCCACCACCCTTTTGATTATTTTATTGTTATTGTCAAGTATCTAGATGACACAATACTTGTTGGATAATAGGGATGTTAAGCTTATAAATGAATCCATAGGTTAACTAGTCTCTTTCATAAACACACTTCAACAACTCATCTTCCTCTCCCTCTACACCACCATTCGGCCGCCACCTTCCACCATACTACCACCATCATCAAGCTCTTGTTCAATCATTCCTCATACATACAAAGGTGTAGGAGGTCCAACAACGAAGCTCGGTGCTCTCGGAAGTGGAAGGACCTTCTCCATTCGCTATTAACCACCACATTTTTTCACTCGAACTTCCCTAGCCTTGAGCTAGTGGTAAGAACTTAGATCCGTTCATTCTTTATGTTATTTAAGTGGTTAATAGATGTTTGATGATGAAAATCCATGAACACTAAAGAACCATGAACAAAGTCTTGCATATAAACAAACTTGTAATGAAATATTGATGAAACATGATGAAGTAATGATAAACTGAAGTTGTCTTGATTATGTTACTGATTTACTTGCTGATCTACTTGTAATATTGATGTTTGACGTTGTCGTGATCACTAAACACGCTAACGGAATCAATCGAACGCGCTTTAGAGTGTTAAAGACTGAAAACAGTAGGCTGTTTAATGATTACAGCCAACTTCAGTTGGCTGTAACAGGACCGTAACTTAACGAGAAATGTATTTTCTGAAGTCTAGGGTTATGTATTATGAAATATGGTTCTAATGGCACCGGAATCATAATTTTTGGACTTCGTTTACTATTTTTAAAGCGTCATTTTGTAACAGCAGCTAGAGCTGCATTTTTCTGCTGAAAATATGCGTTTTGTTTTCTGTCATAACTTGAGTTCTGTGTATAGTTGGATCATGAAACTTGTACTGTAGATGACCACCGATGTATTTGTAATTCTCTCACTGGAATTTCGTAAATCGGACTCTCGATGGATTTTTAATAAATTATTCCGTGGACTGTGGTCAGAAAAAGATAAATCTGAGTTCAGTCCGGAAAATGAATTTTTATAAAATATTAGTAATGAATTGGACCCCGATATTTTTATACAATAAAATTTGGAACGTTTAAGACATTCTATAAAAATTTGGGAATTTTTGGAATAAGTTAACTATTTTATTAAAATGTCCGAAAACAGCCCGGTTTTGAATATTTAAGCTGAAATGACATAAGTTGTAATTTGTGTGTCTAAATGTCAAGTATGCTATCTGAGAATGATCTAACATGTTATATGCATTATTGTATGTTTGCTTATGAGTGGGGAATGGATGGGAAGTATATATGGGCATAAACAGTTAAAGTAATGCATGTTATGTGATAGATACGTGTAGGAACTTTGTGCTCTATTTGAAAATCACTAGTTGACTAACTGGTAATCATATTAGGATGTGATTGACCGACCTTGACTGTTAGCTATATTTGAGAATCTAACCGAGCAAACCGAGGTGAGTTCACACACTTTCTAAGGCAAGGGATTCCCGGTGGTTTGGGAATGGGTTAAAGAATTAAAACTAAATCTACATATCCCCTTGGGAGGATATGTATGGCCATCCTCCATAGGTAGGGTGCCATTATTAATCCTACGAATTCTCCTTGTGCAGAATACGTACATTCGTCCTCCTTGGGTAGGACAACAACCTTAAAACTAGCTAGACAAAACTCTATCATGAAGTCCCTCAATTTATATCGACTTAATCGCCGAGGCCAATGGCGAGCGGGTCATTAGTTAATAGCGCTATTAGGTTTAACAAACCTCACACCGTGCCGGTCGGACGGGCGTGTACTAATGGACTATGGCAGACTATCAGTGATGATAGACGCTGATATAGGGCACAACTTATTTGCGTAGTAGTCGATATCATACCGTCTAGTAGTTCACAAGGGGAAAGCCCCCACTGATTATGGTTATGATTTGGGTAATGAAAAAGGAACTGGTTAAACATACTTTCAACTACGGGGTAACCCCCACGGCAATTAAACCAACGAAAGTCAAACCACGTTTTTCAGAAACAACTTAAAAACTAAACAACCAAACGTGAACTCACTCAACTTTGTTGTTGACTCGTTGTTACATGCCTTACAGGTCGCTAAACACTTGGAGCTTGCACGAGGAAGGAGTCGTTGTGGTGTACGGACTGTTGTGTTCCATGCTTATTATTTAAATCCTTACGAACTTATTAAACTTGCGTTTTGAACTTTAACTTATAAACTATGGACTTATGCTTTTGGATTTACTTTTATGCTTCCGCTGTTTAAACTAAACATGGTTAACTAGCTTTGGTCACCAATAGTATTGTGGTTGGTCTTATTTACTTAATTACGATGTTCAATATGATTGGTGGCTCGATCCTGGTCATGTCATGCCTCCAAGCGGTGGTACTCCGCATGGTGGATTTTGGGGGTGTGACATTATAATACATCAAAGTTCATTTTTTTTCAAAAACATATATTGACGACCATATGTGTTAACCGATTATATTATATTTAATCAACCATTGTAATACACGTGTTTATTCAACCCATGCAATACACGTTTTTAAAGATGTACTTTTTTTGGGAAATGTCACAGAATAGTAACCAAGTTTTTAAAGTGTTCTAATTAGGTTATTCGTATCGTTTTTGTCCCAATTAGATAACTTAACCTTCAAATCGAGCCATGTCCTTTTTTCCATGTGTCAAGAAAAAAAATGGAGCATAAGATGTTGGGATCGGATTATTTTAATATATGAAATTAGGGGTGTGCATGGGTCGGTTTGGGTCGGTTTTGACCAAAAACCATAACCATAACCGCGATGTCAGTTATTGGATAACCATAACCATAACTGATCAGTTATGGTTATTCGGTTTTGATGGTTATAGCGGGTCGGTTATGGGTGGTTAACCGTGTATTTAGCTTAGCTAAAAATAGCTTAATTTTTTAACATGTAATAAATTGTTATTGCATATTTTTATATATTAGTATATCATATAGTATTAAAAAATACATATAAACTATAATATTAATACCAATTATTATCGAATATTCAAATAGAGTGATATGATACATTCTATAAATTCAAATAAACATTCAACCTGTAACAACCCGCACGTTCGAGCGTTGTTATCACTCGCTACACTCGTTACGCCTAGCACTAGAGCTTCGGATCATAATGTAGGCATATCAAATACATCGCTACTTCGTAGTATTTTCGCATATTACGCATGCTTTATCGCTATAACACATCGCATCACACACACTAACGCTCACGATGACGTTGAGTGAGGACCTATTCTACCCTCCTCGATAGCCGTGATGCGTCGCAGAGTAATGCATATTCGAAACGAAACCCGGTTATTATACCGCAACTTTGAAATGTGGATATTTATACGACCCTGTGTGACTAATTATACTAAATATATGAATGTGGGTATGAAAAGGTGTGACCAAACTATCGCAACGCTTAACGATCGAAACGAAACGACAAAACTCAATTCGCCGGAGGCTTTTGATCGAATGACAATTCGATCGAATGGCCACCCGATCGGATTGCCACCCGATCCATGGCACTCCCTCACCTTCTCTCCACTCCACCTATAAATAGCACTTGTCACATCACTTGAACAGTGATGTGATAGCTCTCACTCGACCAGCATGCTTTGGGGCTATTTCTCTCGATTTCTCGCAATTCTTGTAAGTTTCTACCTCAAATCTTGTACTGTTATGATCTACACGCACTTCTTCATCATTTTCTCTTTTGAATCTTAACTTTTAACCGTGAAATCAATGGATTTGAGGTGTTCTAGGATGATGTCATCATGGAGTTCTTATGAACTTCAAGTGTTGGTCTCATTCCACCAAGAACCACTCAGATCTGAAGGATTTCCACAATAATAAACAACATTTTCGCATAGATCTACACATAATCATGGATAAAAGGATTGAAAGATGGTTTTCCAACTTTCTTTCAACTCTTGTACACTCAATGCACTCAAAACCGATAGAATCGGAGCTCGTTCTGATTCTCTGCTCTTTCTTAGTGATGTGTCAGCTCAAGATCTGAATTCTATCTACGTGACAACCGATCTCGGGTTAAACACAAACCGTCGTCTCAAACAGCTGACCAACCGGACTAGGGTGATTCCTGCCCGATCGGATCACCTGGGTGTTGATAGGGTTCTGTTCTTTGGCACGTTGTCATACCGTCTCGAGAAAACCGCAAAACTTTCAAAACAGTCAAGTGTCAAAGACGATTAGGTCGTTGGGATGGATTGTCGTCCGATCGGATTGCCACCCGACCGGACAGCCGTCCGACCGGACAGCCGTCCGACCGGCTTGCACTTAAATTATATTTCAACTCCTCAAGAGTTTTGAACATCTAACGGATTGCCGTCCGATCGGATTGCCATCCGATCGAACGACCATCCGACCTTGTGATGTTTTGAACTTCATCACCTAAACAATTTTCAACATATTCAATACATAGCCAGTTCCAAACGGATTGCCACCCGATCGGATTGCAATCCGATCGGGTGACAAACTGCTGTGAACTTGTTCTCACTAAGTGTCCTACTAATCGGATTGTCACCCGATTGAGCCGCCGTTCGATCGATCGACCTGAAGGGTAGAGATGCTTCTCTGTTTTCAGAATGCTACAACAAAAACTTCAAAAGGCAAACCATCATACACAAACGCATCCATACTAAACGAGGTGACAATCCATTCGAATGGCTATCCGATCGGATGACATCCGAACGTATTGCCACCCGATCGACCGGCCATCCGATCGGATTGCCATTCGACGCTCAGTCACATCTCATCGTTTAACGCACTGTTCAACGCTTACGCTATCAATCTGTAATCAGGCTAATCTCAGACGCGCTCCCTTCAATCCAAGCAAGTTGTGTTTACTTGCTGAACACCGACTGTGAGTATACTCGAACCCTTTTTTTATCGCATTTTGGGTGTAACATACGTTTCTATCAAATCAAATTTATCAAGACGAATTATTCGATTAAACTGTTTATCACTTGCGAATAACTGTTATGCATATTTACACGTGATGCTATTTACATATGTGTTAGGACTTATACTCGCAAGGTCCCGCCTTAACTAGTATAGTACTATAGCACCCGACGGGGTCTAGTTAGGATGAATAGCAATCGCAATCGCAGCTCGAGTGACTTAGCTGGTAGTATCTGTCTTATATGCATGTATGTCGAGGTATCTCGTTTATGTATTCGGTAATTCGCATCACTTTTTATCTATTTACGCTTTGCTATCAAAACTTGTATACTCGCCAATACTTTTGTATTAATGCTGAGGACATCTGAAGATGGAGCTGGCTAGACACAAAATCACATACACTCAATAGGAGCTGGTTGATAAATTGTTTGATTCGTTGCCGAATGATCAAGATTGTTAGTACTTTGCATTAATGCTGAAGAATACAATCAAGTCTGAAGATTTGACAGTAGATCGGCTTATTGAAAGACTGGAGAGTCACGAGTTGGAGATAAAGAAATCTAAAGTCAACAACCCAGCTCATCAGCAGAATGTGGAGCTGTACTACAGAGGAAATGTACCACAGGCAGGGTCTCCAAGAACAGAGTTTTCTGCAGAAAGCTCAAACTCTGTGAACAATGAAAGTCCTCACAGTGGTTTTCACAGTGGATCTTTTTCAACAACATCGAGCCAATCTGCATCAAAGAATGTATTCCAATGCAACATTGCAGTAGATCTGAAGAATACTCAAAATTTCAATGAGGAGTCTGCAAAGCAGCAGATGGTTTTCTTAGCATCTGTGCTTGAGTCATACGAAAGCCTCGTAGCTGGAAAGATAGGCAACACCAACCTAACAAAGGAAGACTACGATCAAATAGATCCTGAGGAGATGGAATTGATCGATATACGGTGGTGTATGGCTAGTGCAGTGAGGAGGGCACAACGTTTTATGGAGATCACTGGAAGAAAGTCTATTGGTGGACCATCTACAAAGTTAGGCTTTTACAAATCCAAAGTGACATGCTTCAAATGTAAACAGAAAGGTCACTTTAAACGTGAGTGCAGAAATGCTTATGCTGATGATACTGCTAATCCATTCAGAGAAGATTACTACAAGAAAGCGATCTATCATCAGAACAAACCTGAACCTCCCAGAATGAAGCAGTTTGAAGAAAAATCAAGAGCTCTTGCAGTTATTCATGACGATGAAGGTTATGACTGGAGTCAAGTTCTCCCTGAAGAAGATTGTGTTGGATATGCATTTGTAGCTGATTTTGATCATGATAGATGGTGGAGAAGAGATTACGCGAGATGGAAAGTTGAAAATTTCAGAGAACCATTCAAAGAAGCTCAGAGAGCCAAAAGATGGAATGACGAATTGGAATGTTACATGGATCCACAGGGTAATCCAGTTGTTGATCCATCAATGGTGGATTTTGATGCACTAACAAATTTGTTTCCAAGTCAGAGTACTTTCAACACAAGAAGGTTATCTGATAAAGAATATTTGCCGGATTTATTGAACAAAATAAAAGAAATTTGTGAAGCAAGTCTACCAAAGGTGGTAGAAACGAAGAAGAGAAAAGAAGAAGAGTTGAAAAAGATGGTAGAAGAAGTGAAGATTACTGCAAAGCTTGCTGCTAAAGAAGAACAGAAAGTAGAAAAAGAGCAGAAGATTGAAAAACAACAGAAGATGGAAGAAGTAGAGAAGAAAGAAGAAGAAGAAGAGAAGAAAGAAGAGGATCAGACAGGAGAACCGGTGCTGAAAGAGACCGAGGTAAATGAATCTTCTGATCTATCGAATATTGAAATTGTTGATAACAATGAAAACAAGTGCAGGAATTGCATAGAAATGTGCAAAGCTTGTACTGAAAAAGATGATATCATAAAATCAAAAGATAATGAAATAAATAAACTAGAAAATGTTTTCACAATAAAATGTAAAGAAATGATTGACAAAGAAGAAATTTTGATATTAAAAGTTGAAAAGCTAACACAGAAATGTCATGGTTTTGAAGAAGAAAATAAGATTTTGAAACAAATGTGTACAGCTAAATGTGTTGGTTGTGTGGAGAAAGATAATAAGTTTCAAGATTTTCAAAAAGAGTATGATGATTTAAAGAGGTCGAGTCAGAGAGTACAAGAAGCTTATGATACTTTGAAGAGCCAAGTCAAATGTTTTGACCAAAGATTGTCTGAAACTTTAATAACTAAAGAACTGTATGAGAGAAAGTTTAAAGAAAAACAACTTGAATTAAACAAGTGTGTTGATGAAGTTGCTAATCTCAAACAAGTTCTGGCTGAAAAAGAAAAGGTTGTTACCAAACTTCAAAGTTATCATAACTCTTCGTACATTCTCGAACGCATTTTCAACATCACACCAGATGATAAAGATACTAACGAGAATAAAAAAGGTATTGGTTCAGAATTTCATCAGGTACCACCCCCATTGAGAAACAATTATACTTTTTATGATGAGGAAAAGGTGGCCAAAGGTTTGAACATAGTTGACCAATTACCTGAAAGTATCGATGTGACTTACACCAAATCTGATGAAGCTGATGATTCAGAGGTGGTAAGTAAGGTTGTTGAAAGCGTTCTGAAAGATGAGTCAAACAAAGGTAAGTCTGAATCACATAATGAAAATGAGGGAAATTTTCATGATGGCTATCTTAAATAGACAAAATCCGAGAAAAATTTGAATGATGATTCAAAAGGATTGGTTTACACCATGATTGGATCAGACAAATTATTCTTAGATGTTGTATTCCCAATTCAGAATGTGATCTCAGAAAAGGTTGATAAAGTTTTCAAAATGGTTGAAATTGAGAAATCTGAAATTTCAAAGTTTGTTGGTAAAGTTCATAAAACTTTTTATAACAAACCTGGTTTTAAAAAGAAAAACATGAAGGCTGGGTTGGGTTATAAGAAGAAACAAGGTTGGAAAAGAAATGAAACTCTGAATTTTCAGGCAAAAATGAGTTTTGTTCAAGGAAAAAGTTTTGAAGAAGAGGAAAAACTCAAATTTAGACAACAGTCTAATGAAGAGTTTTGTGCTCAAAAGAAAAGGCAACAACCACAGGTTAAAGATGTTTCAAAAGGAACATGTTTTAAGTGTGATCAATTAGGACATCTTGCACGAAAGTGTCCGAATCTGAAACCTGTGGATGTTGACAAAAAGAAGCCTGAAAATGTTGAGAAAAAGAAATCTGAGAATATGAAACAAAGGTCAACCAGATTTGATTCAAAACAAACTTGAAGGTATAACACAAACAAGTTTGCTTCGAATCAAAATTGGAAATCAGACTCGAGTAAGTTTGGTTCAAGACAGACCTGGAATTCTCACACACCCAGAGTTAGAACAACAAAAAGTTGGAAAGCATCTGTTGATATGACAAAATCCCAAGAGTTTTGGAAACCAAAAGTTGTTGTTAAAAAACAAAATGTTCAAAAAGAATCACATTTTTAAAAAAGATGTACCCCGAAAGGTCAAACATGGAGTATTAAGAAACAAGTGAATTCAGTTAAAGATGAGAAAGTTGAAGTTAAAGTTGAAAAAGTTTTTGATGAAAAAGATTTTCCGAAACTGCATGATACATATTGTGTTGAAATGCCTAAGGTCAAACAGACCTGGGCTAAATTGTTCAAGTAATCAAGTAGTTTGAATGTGCAGGTGCTCAACAAAACCGAAGATTGTGAGAATGGAAGTTGGGGCAGCCTGGCACAGGAAGAGGCTGCTGGATCCTGGTTTGGTTGAACAGGGAGTTTATCGTTTTTCTGTTAAAAAAAATGTTCATTGAATACGCCGAAACCCCCACGGCTGAAAAAACATGATTACTTTCACAAAATTGAAAAACGGTTTTCAAACTGTTGAAAATCAATGGGTTGTAAATCATGGGGGTACATTATTATTTTCTGCAAAACAGAGCACATTAGCAGAAAATGGATGGCGAGACAAAGCTATCAGTATTGGTTGTCAAATTTTCTTTAAATGATTTTGCATTTTAGGGGGAGTATTATTGTTATCAGAAAATACAAAAACATTAGAAAATTTCAAAAGACAAAAACATGATAAAAATGAAAATTGAGTTTTTGTGTAAAAAGAGGAAATGATAGTACATCAGTAGACAGTTACAGTACGCTAAAGAATTGGAAAGTTAAAATGTGTTAAACGATCTCACGATGGATGTGTTGGTAGATTTTTATACATTTAGTAAACTTTTTCGGGATATAAACCTAAATTCAAACTTGCTTATTTCGTGGGGAACACTACTTGGATATATAGGTAACCCCTGAAATCTCGTTTGAAAGGTCCCTCTTTCTGATATACTAGGTCTTTATACTCAGGGATATCTGGGGTATTATCCCGGGACTTCTGATTTTGCGAAAGCAATGGCCTACTCCCTGGAGAATACTTTCTGCATGCTTGAAACATAGCGCCGCCCTCAGCATAAAATGATAAGACAATAAAATTGCTAATCAATGTTGTTGTAAAAAAAGATCCTCTAAAGGGGACACACCTAAAGTTGATTCGTGATCTCTCTGCTGAACGGTAGTTCTGACCTGAGCTCTCACGTTTTCGTACTATTTCATAATTTATTCCCCTTACAGATATCATCTAGGTATACTCACCTGTAAGACTGAATATTGGGATCTGGATACGGGAGTATATTCAAGAGGTGGGACACATGAATGAGTTTAAGTTCTTAATACATCTAATTCGTATCCTGAATCAGTTGAACTTTGTGTGAAAATTTAAGTGGACCAGTATATCGACAATCTAAGTGAATTGTTTAATTCTTAATGTGTAACTAAGCTCAACGGTACTTGTGACTTGTCAGAAACTGATATGATCCTCTAACGCAAACTCAAACAAAAATATTGTCTGTAAATATGTTTGTAAATATTTCTTTATTACTTTACATTTTCAGATAATACAAAAAGATTTTTGATTCTGCTTTATTTTCGACAACCGATGTCTGAAATGCTGAGTGTCAAAATCTAAGTATGCTGATCGTGTTTCTGAAAATAAAACAAGTTCGTTAATTTGAAACTTGAATTTTTAACAAAAATAAAAAACAGTTTGTGATATCTCCAAGGTCATTAGTTTGGACTTGGATGATTAACTGTGGGGGATTTGGATACTTAACACTGCTAAATTCATAAAATTTGTTGAAAAGTGTTTGTTTAGAAAGATTGAGTAAGCCAGGTTACAATTCTTGGATATCTGAAGTTTGTAATATTGTTACTTATAAATGTATGAGTGTTGCAGATAGTGTACCAGACTACGATCCCGGAAGCTAAGTCTAAGGGGGAGTCTGAAGACGAGCTCAAAGCAAGGGGGAGCTTGTAACCGGAAAGCTAGGTGTTGATCCCTAAAAGCACGGAAGCTTGATGAAAGGGGGAGCCTAAAGAGGCTAAAGAAAAGCATTGATGGATGCTTACAATATTAGACATTTTGGAAAGAGCTTGAAGACTGATCAACACTGAAGAGGTGTCATAATAGAGATTAGACACTGAAGACTTCGTCAATATCCAAGGGGGAGTCTGTTAGTGCACTATGTCTATTGACTTCGTCTTGTATCGAGTCATGTAATAGGATAGGATAGAATGACCAGTGCTCGAGGTGCTAGAAAGTGAAATTTATAGATAAGTTGGTAATTTCGCTTGAAGCTGACAAAGACCATTTCAAGCGAAATCATCAGAGCTGATTTCGCTTAAAGCTGCCTTGGTCAGTTCAAGCGAAATCTCATCTAGTATAAATAGGTGCACTTGGTTATTCATTTGTAACTTTCGGATCTGAGTAGCGAAGCTCTGCCGGATCGTCTCCAGGTTGTAAATCAGCATCATATCAATATAAGAGACATTTAAATTGAATCGAGTGTCCGTTTCATTGATTCCGCCTTTGATTCGGATATAAAGCTCTTCTGAAAAAAGCCAACAAACGAGTCTTGGACGGATCTTAGCTACACCGCAAAGTTCAAACAGCTTAGCATAATCTGCCCAAGTCAAGTCAACACTTCAGAAAAAAGCCATCACGAAGTATATTCGCGGCTTGCCTGAGTGTGTGGGCGATTTTGTTGAAGCTGCAAGACCTGCTACCATCGAAGAAACCTACCGCTTAGCCGCAGAAATCAACAACAAACGAGTCTTGGACGGATCTTTCTCCGAGAATCCTGTCAAACAAGCTCAGCAAGCAATCGTCATCGATTCTTATGACGATTCCTCCGACGATTCTACCGATGATTCTTCAAGTGAGTCCTCGGATGAATCCTCTAACGACAACGTACCATTTCAGGAAGCTCAGCCTATCCGCAAACGAAAGACCATGAGCCCAAACTCTTCAACAACTGAACTGTCGCAACCAGAACCTCTTCAAGCGATTCCAATTCACTCGAAGCGCAACTACAACGGAACTCATCCCCTGTGTCTCATGTGTACGTATCATCACCCGCCAGAAGCTAACTGTCGCTTTTGCGCAAATTGCAACTGGTATGGTCATCTTACCCAGCACTGCCGCACGGGGCCGCAGACTTGAGGAATTTCAGCAACAATTGCAGCCTCCGCATAAGTCCTCCACAACGACATTAGTTATGCTTCCAATGTTGTTGTAGTGATACGATTCTCGCCGTTAATTTCTTTATATATGTGGAACTTTTTCTATTTCTCGATGCAATGTGGACTCTATTTATATCTCGCTCTCCCTCGCACTCGCGCACGGACTAAATGCTAGCACTATGTACTATATAATGCGTTCTTGAGATAAGGTACGATAAACGTGCAAGGATCAAATTAATCACGGGTGCCTACGGGATTACTGTGATCAGTGCACGGAGATCGTAATGAGTTTCAATGATGCCATAACGTTAAAAGCATGGTTAAGCGTGGTGGATACGCCGCTGGTACTTCCTATATACAAGCGTCTTGACCATGTCAACACAATGTGACACCTATTCATGTGGCAGAGGCGTGTGGTTAAAGCACGGTGGATACACCACTGGTACTTCCTATATATAAGTGCTTCGCCATGCCAACCAATGACTTGTGAAGAAAGTGCCATACCTGTTGAACGTTATTAGACCAATTATACTATTAAATCTATTTTCGACATACTAAACTGCATCGCAAGGCGTAACAATCTCAATCGCAACTCAAAACGTGTAATCGCTAGACTTTTCATAAGTCAACACGCTCGCAATCGCATTACCGCTGGAATCTATCTCGCAATCTCCATCGCTTATTATGTGCTCGCTCAATCGCTTAGTATGTGTATCGCGCTATCGCTCATCTTATGTATCGCTCGATCGCTTAATGTGTGTTTCGCTAAATCGCTTATTATAAGCATCGCGCTATCGCATATCGTGTGTATCGTCTCTCGCTTGTGTAATGCTCCATCGCTCATCATGTATCGCTTAACGTTTATCGCTATCGCTTACCGTTATTGATGTTATCTGTGTTATGTTAGCACACATGACCTCGCTTCGCGGGACGAAACTGATAGGGATAAAACATGGTGGATACGCCGCTGGTACTTCCTATATATAAGTGTTTTAGCCATATCAGCAGACTTTCGTGGAAAAACGCCATGTGGGGCTTAATCTTAGTTAAAATTTGTGGTGTTGTCTAACCTAATCAAAATCGCATGTTTCCATCGCTTGCGATGCATCGACCGTCGCTTATCGCTCGACGGTTGTCGCTATCGCTCGTCGCTTATCACTTTTCGCTTATTGCCGTCGTCTTAGCTTACTATGTTTATATCTATGTTTCGCTATCAATTATCGCGTACCGCTTATCGCTTATCGCACTCGATCGTATCGCTAAACTGAGTTCGAAAACAACTTCATCGCTCAGTTTGCTCAATCCTTCTCTTACACTTGGTCCGACCATCTTTCGCTTGGACCGAGGGAATCGAAAATCTATCAGTACTATGTTGACACACATGACACCGCCTCACGGGACGGAAGCCATATGGCTAAAACATGGTGGATACGCCGCTGGTACTTCCTATATATAAGTGTTTTAGCCATATTGTCGAACTTTCGTGGGAACGTGCCATGCGGGGCCGACTTTAAATTTAAAATCTTTGATGTTATTTAAAACCTTTGTGTAAACAAAGCTTTTTCCTACAAACTTTTTTTAAGAAAATTTAATCAAACCTTTGTACAAAACGATATTTTCTTGTAATGTTGGTGTGACAATCGACTCAAGTTAATGTCGCGTGACGAGAAAATTTCGTAAAACGAGTTTTAGTCTAAAATCTTTTAGTAACCTAATAAAACTCCTCTCATGGCATTGGTGCGAACATCGAAACAGTTTCACACCGCACTGTGGGAAGATTTTCATAAATAAGTTTTCTCCAACCTTTCAAATTACTCAACTTTTCGGGAATTCAAAACACTTTTGGATCACCTCTCGCGTGTTTCCATCTTTTGTATACGAATTGCCTTACTCGCCGCCATCGCCCAGTTTTCACAACACTCCCGCTCGTCGAATTTTAACTGATTGCTCGCTTATTTTGATGTTTTTATCGCTACTCTCACTCGCATCAACTCTCACAACTGTAACACCTCGAAAATTTGTGTCCAATAAAATAAAGACACGTGTCATGGAAGACAAAAGTGTTATAAACCCGGATCTAGTTAAAGATGTATGGCAGGATTTAAACGTGTCGACATGTTAATTTATACCTCTGAACGACCTCATTATGAATCCCAAGACCCTAATATATATTATAAACATCTGATAAACTCAAAACCGGTAAATGCTAGCAATGATTGTTCCAAATTGAAAGAATGGGATCCTACGAGGATATGCACGACAACCTTCATTTATGGCCCTTTCAAAAGGATCCAAGGCAACTTTAGAACATATCATGGAGGTCTTAACTGTTTAGGACCTGTTAAAGAGGCCCCCACTGATAATTCATGGCCCAAATTCGTAATACATAAGTTGCCAGTTCGAAGCTTGAAAGGTTAAATTTTTTTGCCTTCTGGTAAAGGCTTACGGACCGTAAAGGTCATGCCTTACGGTCCGTAAGGCATCCCCAGCGAACAGAATGATGACAGGTGCCTGTTATAAACGAGTAACCAACTTATATTGATATTTTTCACTTCCATGAGCGACCCCTACTGGTTGTTAGGCACTAGGAACACTTGTTATTGATCAGGGAACATGTATAGCATTGTTTGTCATGATCTTGATGGAACAAAAGCACTATATAAAGCCCCACTTTGTTGCAACTTTGATCATTCACTCACAACTCACCTTCTGATCATTTCTGGAGCTCAAGAGCCTTCTCTAAGCATTGCTAGTCATGCATAGGACCTTGGTAAGTATCCTTGACTTTCCTTAATTGAGTTTTGCTTAGTTGATTAGCTTAAAGTCAAACCGTCGTAATTAAGGTTTGACTTATCGATTAATCACTAATGGTCCAGTGATTAGTCAAACTTAAGGTAGTTATAAGTTGGTAATTATGTGGGCAACAAACCCTTAAAAGGGCACCCTCTGATTCCCGCTCTAACTAGATCGTTGCCGGGTCAAAGTTGTTTATAAAAAGTCAACAGAAACTAAACTTTCAAATTAACGCATAATTAACAATGTAGAAGATGTGTAACCTATTTTATCACTCATATAACTTGATAATTAGAATAAGAACTGGTCTAAGCTTGTTTGATCCGACAATTTTCTGTTTAGGCTCGGTTTGGAACCGAAAGTCGCAAAACTTTGACTTTTGCTTTGACTTCAGTTCTGACCCGATTTAGTATGATTTGAAAATGCCTTAGAGCTTCCTTAGGACCAGGTTACATAATAGTATAACCCTCTGTGGTTGGTTCGTTGATTGACCGATTCTTTTACACGTTTCCGTTAATTGCCTAATGTTGACCATAATGCCCTTTTGACCATAAAACGAGAATTTTGGAAATGTGAAAGGACAATAATCTTTACTACTGATTTATAAACATGTCCCTAAATTTTCACATCAGTTTGAGGTCTAGATTAGGAGTTATGCTTAATAGCGTAATTAGAACGCTTTTTATGAATTAAACGGCGTAATTAGCATAAAGCCTATCTAAACCCAATTTTTGACACCAAACCTTTTACCCACTGATATAATATAATATTTTGGGATTTTTGAAGATTTTTAATTATTTTTAACCTGATCATAACCTAAGGTTATGGTCTTGATTCGGAAAATACCGATTATACCGTTTTTGTGTATAAAATGAGTTTTACATAATATTTTGACACCAATTCAATTGCTACTGATTTTATATAATAAATGAAGTATTTTGAACTTTATAACCTGTTCAGAAAACTCAGATTTCCTGTATAACCCAGAAATCGCTTAAAATGGCTTTTTACGCGTGTTAAACACCTAGTATGGGTTTAAAACCATTTTGTCACATAAGACTTATCACCAACTGATATAACCTATTAAATTAAGTTGTTTTACTGATTATTTCAGAACCAAATCTCAGAATTTTAAATAATCTCTTTTATGATCTTTTAAATGACCAAAATACCCCTACGGGGCTTAAATTGAGATTAAACTCGTTTTGGGCATAATGGAAGGTATCCTACTGATATCACAACATATTTAAGGCATATTAACTTAGGAAACCTGTAAATGACTCTCATGGTTACCCGCTACGCCTCTTGCGCGTTCGGTTCGATTTATGTAACTAGTTTGCATAAATTAGCCGAAACAGGTCGAACCTTATCGTTTTTATCTCAAAATCCAGAATGTGTTTAGTTTACCCATATTATACAAGTCTTCAAACTTGTCGGGTCTAAATCACATTCTATTCCGGTCTTCGCTTAATCATGCGTACGAATCGTATCTTTATTTAAAACTAACCGGTCTTAACTTAAGCTTAACTAAAGACTCGTTAGGATTCTAATAGGTTATTATAAACCTTCGTTCCAGAATAGGAGACCCGGTAAAAGCTACGTGCACTTGCTTATTGTGATTATTACTTGCAAAGGTAAATACTTTTAACTTATTTTCCCTATACGGGCTTTGGGTATGGTATATAAAATACCGCTTGGTCGGGCATTGAATCTTTAATCGGATAGAGGTTAAATCATTGATATGCTCCGTTTGGAAATGTTTTGTTTGCTTAATGTCACACCCTGACCACGTAGAACATCAAATCGTGGCGGAAACGTCAGGGAGTGTTGTAACAGAATCATTGTTTCATAACACATGGAAATTGAAATATTGTTTTATTGATTAAAAGAGTTACAATGTCTTGACAATCAAAGAAATATAACATAAATAACTAGTCTTGCATCTTTTATTGTCACTAAGGCCCAAGTCCGCCTAAGTGTATCTTGATAAGTCCTATGCATCATATCCTGAAACACATGTGAAAATAGGTACGTCAGCATAAAAATGCCTGTGAGATACATAGGTTTTGTGAAAATAGAATTCATGACTTAAGTTTAAGAAAATGTTTAGTCATGAACCTTATAATTTGCTTTGTCTTGTAAATCATTTGAAAAGTGATAAATAAACCAAATGATATATATGTATAAAAGAATAATACATGGTTAAGTAAATAACCAAGTAAAATGAGTTTGTATTAGATAAGTTGTTTGTAAAACAATGTATTGTGAAAAGTATGTTATTTGTATAAAATGTTATATGTCTAAAGTGAAATGATTCAAATAACGCTACGATATGTAATACCATACAAGCACTTATATATAGGAAGTACTAGCGGCGTATCCACCATGCTTGTATCATATTACACACGCCTCGTTACTTAAATCACTTACTCAAACCAAACCACCAAAGTAAAATGTTTATGTATAATCAAATGTCAAAATGTTTTGTGTATATCAATGTCAAAATGTTTATGTCTAATGTAAATCATGAATTGTATATATCAATGTCAAAATTGTTTATGTATGGTAAGTGAAATATATCAACTAAACCATATGTAAAATGCACAAAACAAGGTATTGAAGTAAAACATGGTTTAAATCAAAGTTATGTTTTGTGGAAAAAAAAATGCTATACTGATATAAACATCTATGCGGTATTGTGAAAATTCATACATCCAAGCTTTGCGACAGTAGAATAAACCCTAGCACAAAGTCTAAGGTCCACCTAGAAATGTATTCAGATTCGGTCATTCCTTCCAATCCAAACAAACCCGGGATTTCAGGAATGGGAGTTGTCAAGTCCTATGGTACCATTACCTACTAACGAGCGGCGTAGCTAATGTTAATGAATGTATATTGTCTCATTTGAACAAACCAAATGTCATACCAAAATGTAAGCATGTGATGAATAAATGTACTAAGTATGCACACAATGGGCATACATAGCATAAAATGTAATGTAAAACGATGTACTAAGTATGCACACAATGGGCATACATAGCATAAAATGTAATGTAAAAGGATGTACTAAGTATGCACACAATGGGCATACATAGCATAAAATGTAATGTAAAATGATGTACTAAGCATGCACACAATGGGCATACATAGCATGAAATGTAATGTAAAATGATGTACTAAATATGCACACAATGGGCATACATAGCATAAAATGTAATGTAAAATGATGTACTAAGTATGCACACAATGGGCATACATAGCATGAAATGTAATGTAAAATGATGTACTAAATATGTATGCACACAATGGGCATACATAGCATAAAATGTAATGTAAAATGATGTACTAAGTATGCACACAATGGGCATACATAGCATGAAATGTAATGTAAAATGATGTACTATATATGCACACAATGGGCATACATAGCATAAAATGTAATGTAAAATGATGTACTAATAGTGTACTAATGAACATAGCAAGTATGTGACATGAAAACATGGAAACATGAAAGTAACAAGTAGGCACATGTGTTTCACCCCAAAACAGTTTGAAAACGGTAAAAGAGGGGTCTATGTACTCACTTGAGATTGCTTAGTAGTCCTTGAGTAACAACCAAACAATGCTAGAGATCACGGATATCAAACGACACCTAATATAGGTAACTACATTAATAACCGGACCTAAATCGGAGGATGGATAGAATAAGGGCTCGTAAACCAAATGAGTATGGGAACTCATGTAACATGGTTTAACTAAGCCTACATACTACAATGAAACCTAACCTAAGTGCTTACGACCCATTACGACCCGTTTAGGTAGCTTATGCTACTTTAACGCGTCATTCGCGTGAAACGCGTTCGGACCACCTAACTAGCCCTATGATAAGTAAAATATGCCTTAACACGTCTAATATTGTTGCCAAATCAGTTTAGATATCAAAAGTTATGTTACATATGCTTAATATGAATTTTGGCGTAAAAGGGGCATTTTGGTAATTTACCTAAGGCATATATACTACCTATCATACAACTACTCAAACGATGTGACCATAAGGCATAACCTCGGAAGGTTATTCCCTATATACTATGGTCACCTAATGTGTTTGGTCGGATCCTAATGATCGACCAAACGGGTCGGGTTCGAAAGTATAAGCGATTGTTTAGATCGCTTACCTTACGACCCTATATAAGCACTAAACTAAAAGTGACGAGCTAAGCATGTTAAAACATGCTTAACTAAGTTTAGAAAACAGGTTTGGTATCAAAACAAACGGTTTTGATACCTAAGAGTAGTTTGGTTACAAAATATGCAAGAATGCGCATTTTGGCCGAAACTACGACTCGTCACTGAGCCTAGATAACGTGGTAATCAGTAGGTATAGTCACTAGGGACTATAACCATCGTGATCACGCTCACGTTATGAAGTTCAAACGAACTTCGCATTGACCATAAACTGGTCAATGCAGAAAGTCAAGCAAAGTTTGACTTTAATGCTAAAACGAATGAAAGAACGAAAGAACACTTACAAAGGGTCCCCACAAGCTAATCTCGATCCAAGTAGTTCAGGTCTGAAGCAAATGGCTTCAACTTAGAGCTTCTTAGATCCGATTTGTGGGTTTTGCAAGGAATTGAGGTGGGTATTTATAGTAAATGGACCACCGTTAGGATCGTTTCTCGTATACCGAGCTTTGATCACATCCCTACACTTGTTGCAAACTTGTGGTAACTCAAAATGGCCCCCAACATCAGGGATTGACATGTGGCATTGGCCTTTGGAGTGCATAAGGGCTGTTAACAGCTGTTAAAACAGCTTTTGCTGTTCTGAAGGGGCCTCGCGTGATGCCAAGGGGGCTAGGTGTCACGCTAAGGTCCTTCTGATCAGCAACAGTTTCCAAAGTTTCCATTTCAGTCCCCGTTGTGTATTAAGGCCATTTTCAACATGTTTAAGGCTCGTTAAGCCAACGTTAAGGCCCTAAAATGATGCCTAAA
This sequence comes from Helianthus tuberosus, assembly GCA_030545235.1. Lineage (NCBI taxonomy): Eukaryota > Viridiplantae > Streptophyta > Magnoliopsida > Asterales > Asteraceae > Helianthus > Helianthus tuberosus. The sequence continues at coordinate 195,464,126 of CM060364.1, read as the reverse complement.
CATTGTGAACATGAAACATGCTCAAAAATATGCCGGATGTTGGTTCGTTTAGTCGTACGATCGCGATGTTCGCTTAATTACGACGGAATGCGCATAAGCGCGAAAAACGATCCAAATTGCGCGACGAATGGATTTCTCTTATGCCAAACACTAAAATAAAATATTTTAGTGCTTACATAAATTTTTGGATGTCCGGATGTATTAAGAACGTAAGTTATGCGCGAAAATGCAAACTTATGCATTTTTTGACGCTTTTAGTCCCTCAATGACCCAAAAGTTTATTTTAGCACACCGGACCCCTTAAAGCCTATTTCTAAGCTATGTAAAGGATATTTGTGGTATGTTTAACTTATGGTCATGTTTCGGAATGTCTGTTACAGTTCAAATTGGCATACTTTCGCAGTTTGTCAACTTTAATCCCTGTAAGCGATTTAACTCGGTTTTGCCATACCAAAGCCTTCAAAACTTATTTCTAAGTTATGTAAAGGTTATTTAAGGTATTTTAAGCCTATTTCACTATTCCGGAGCGTTCGTTGCATTAAACGGGTTATATTTACGCATCAGTGCGCGTATAACCTTCCAGAAAGCGATTTAAAGCTTGAAATCGAACAAGAATTGATATGTGCAAAGGATACACATATTTATACATGTCCCAAGTATGAAATACAATATTTCATTGATACAATATTTTTTTGATGGCCGTGGAGGCACAGGTGTCACAGTCTCCCCTACTTTAGGAAATTTCGTCCCAAAATTTTTTATTTAGAGGAAACTTGTGAGAGTTTAAAACATGAAGTTGAAAAGATTGAACAACTTTGGTTAGGGTTCTAAACTTCTAGTAACTTTAATAACATCATGCTTGCAATGTAAGAGGGATACTTTATATACAAGTATATGAAGTGTCATTGGTGCGTCCACCGTACCTCCATTACATCGTTCACATTTTGTTATTGTGGTCGCTATCGGTTCTTACTCATAATAAGAGTTACTGGGTTTCTGTGCACTGAATTTTATAATTATGTACGCATCCATAATTACACAATTCCTTGCATAGTCCACACAGTCTATTTTATAATGTGTAGGGGAAAACCAAATGAACAAATCCTGTGACGAATGTGACTAGACCACCATAGGGTCCCTTTTATTAAATCAATAAATGATTTTAATAGACAACCAAGGAGTCTTTTCAGCTTATATTATCACATGTCATTCTTAACCAGATTTTTGAATCAATCTTTTTTACTAGACCACTAAAAGGGTCTCTTATGAAACATGGAATGGTACTATATAACCCAAGGGTCTTAACTATTACATAGAAGCCCAATAAGGATTTAAGGTAGTACCTTTTTGAATATCCTACTACGAATCCCTCATATGAAGATATGAAAGATTCTACGAGGATTTGGATAACGAATATCCAGAGTATACAAAAACACAAAATGCATAAAAGAAAACACAAGATGCATAAACACATAGTCATATAACCACAAAGATTGTTTATCTAGATCTTTAATTTGTTAATTTGTTTTGCTAATAGAGCACATGTATTTAAAGCACACTAGGAATCCATCTCATGGATTTCATTTGGTACTTTAAACATTATCAAGAATCTAACTATAAAGATAGAAATATTTTTAAAAGAAAAATTCGATTTCGATTATAAGGAACCGAAATGTTCGAATTTTGGTACATAAGGAATCCAATTAAGGACTCTGATTTGAATGATAATCATCCACAAGGGTCTAAATGTGAAGATAAAAAGATCCCATATGGATTTTAGAAGTTGAAGATGTTTTGAAACCTTGCACTGGATGTGCTTATGTCAAAACATGAAGTAAAAAATGCTTATAAAGTTGAGATGCTGGATATGTCAAGGTGACATATGTAGCGGAATTTGAAGGTTAAGTCAATGTATGAGGAATTTTTTTTTGAAAACTATGCATGGGGTTTCTAAAAAAAATGTGTTCAATGTTTTTGAAACCTTATGCATAATACTTTTGAAACCATAAAGTAGGTGTACTAGGTAGGTATATTTATAAAATGTTTTTAAAATCATGCGAGATGACTTTTTGAAATTATGTATAAGGTTTTGGAAAACATGAATGATGCTTTTGAAATCATGCACTTGATAAGAAAATATATTGTATTAATATTGTTTTCAGGCTATATGAGACATTTTGAAATCATAAAGGTTGTTTTTGAAGATATAGACAAGGCTTTGTGCATTTGTTATGTTAAGTAAATACACTATATTAAAAATGTTTTCAAACTATATATAGAATGTTTTGAAATCATGTAGGTTGTTTTGAAAACTTATGTTATGCATGTTGAAAAAAATCAGAACATAATGGGTATGAGATTTGAAAATATCCTTGGTTATCTAACCAAGGATTCAAACGCACGGATGTGCAAAAGCACGATTACTCGTAATGTCACTTTATTTTCTGTACTTTGTTTCTTAGAGTGAAACGAGTACTTAGAATTTTTCCAAGGGAATCATGAGCAAACGCAAGAATGGGAAAATTCGCAAGAGTAGTTTGTAAGGAATATAGTTCCTTGATGTAGGTATCATAGGAAAAGTCATACACACCTGTAACTACACTCGTATAACAGAATTGTGAACAATAATTTATTTATAAACAAAATAGATTGTTTCACATTACAAGAAAATAGAAGAAACAAAAGCATAAGACAACAACATCTTCTAATCAGCCAACTGCCCATCCGTGGGTTGGATTTGCCTTAGCAAGCTTCGGGCATTTATTCACGAAATGACCCATCTTTCCACAGTTGTAGCACGATCCAGGCGGGAAGCGAGCTTGAGCGGGATTGGCTTGTGGTTGATTTGGACCATCTTGGTTCGGGTTACATCGACAAGCACTTGCCAGGTGACCAATTCGCCCACATGATACACACAGACGACATTGTAAGTGAGCTTGGTGATGCCCATTACATTTGTCGCATATTGGTGTCGTTCCCTTGTATTGCTTCTTAGTAGGTGGTGTTGCCACACGGATGGGTCCTGCTTGATTTGGTACAGCTGCAGTTGAGCAAACCCTTGCTGTATGACCTATAAGTCCACAAATCTGGCATTTGCGGCACTTCACACTAGCATGATGATGAAGGCTACATTGGTTGCACAAGGGTGCAGTTCCGCTGTATGGCTTCCTGGCTGGTAGTGCTGTCACTTGGCTAGGTCCCGCTTGATTAGGTGTAACTGCTGCGGGTTTCCTTGAAGCCTTACGCTTCCTTGATTTTGGTGCAGGCTTGACTTCTGCTTCCTTCGGTGACTCTTGAGTGGCTTCATTGTTGAGACGAGAGGCTTCATTGTTGAGACGAGACATGACAATGCCTAAATCCACAGTCTTCAGAATCACTTCGCCTATTTGTTGGGCAAATTTGGCTGTTTGCTCGGACATTTGACCGTTGCTGAGAGGAAGAGACATTCTAGATGAAAATGAAAGACATAGGAAGAAACAGGTGAAAGGTTATCGGATAATCAAAACAGAATGGTAACGCATGAAAATTGCGATCATTTGTTTGTTACCTAAGGCAAACAAATGAGACGGTGACTAATCAAAGTAAGCGGATCATATTAATGTATCACAGAAGACATGCTCGCCTATAAGTGAACACTCACCCCAAGAGTTCCCAGGTAAGAGTGACTGGTCCGATACTGCGGATTTGTACGAACACTCTAGCCTTCGACAGAAAACTCAGGGTACAGGCATTCACTCTTTCAGTTTGCACGTGTTCACATTATAAGACCCAAAATTTGACGAGGTTTTGAAAGTTCAAAGGGGTTCAAAACCTTATAATAGAGGGTTCAAAACCTAGTAATCAATCATCCTAGAACAGATGATTAGTTTTCAAAGCGGTTTTGAAATTTATGTTCTTGTTGTGGTCGTCGCCTAAGGATAGGTGACGGTATTGTTTTATGACTAAACGCAAGTAAACTCGCGTTAGGGTCCTAGGAAGGTTATAGACTAGGTCAAAGCATTACTAATAACCTAATTCCCTATAACCATGAGCTCTGATACCAACTTTTCTGTCACACCCGACCACGTAGAACATCAATCGTGGCGGAAACGTCGGGGAGTGTTGTAACAGAATCATTGTTTCATAACACATGGAAATTAAAATATTGTTTTATTGATTAAAAGAGTTACAATGTCTTGACAATCAAAGAAATATAACATAAATAACTAGTCTTGCATCTTTTATTGTCACTAAGGCCCAAGTCCGCCTAAGTGTATCTTGATAAGTCCTATGCATCATATCCTGAAACACATGTGAAAATAGGTACGTCAGCATAAAAATGCCTGTGAGATACATAGGTTTTGTGAAAATAGAATTCATGACTTATGTTTAAGAAAATGTTTAGTCATGAACCTTGTAATTTGCTTTTTCTTGTAAATCATTTGAAAAGTGATAAATAAACCAAATGATATATATGTATAAAAGAATAATACATGGTTAAGTAAATAACCAAGTAAAATGAGTTTGTATTAGATAAGTTGTTTGTAAAACAATGTATTGTGAAAAGTATGTTATTTGTATAAAATGTTATATGTCTAAAGTGAAATGATTCAAATAACGCTACGATATGTAATACCATACAAGCACTTATATATAGGAAGTACTAGCGGCGTATCCACCATGCTTGTATCATATTACACACGCCTCGTTACTTAAATCACTTACTCAAACCAAACCACCAAAGTAAAATGTTTATGTATAATCAAATGTCAAAATGTTTTGTGTATATCAATGTCAAAATGTTTATGTCTAATGTAAATCATGAATTGTATATATCAATGTCAAAATTGTTTATGTATGGTAAGTGAAATATATCAACTAAACCATATGTAAAATGCACAAAACAAGGTATTGAAGTAAAACATGGTTTAAATCAAAGTTATGTTTTGTGGAAAAAAAATGCTATACTGATATAAACATCTATGCGGTATTGTGAAAATTCATACATCCAAGCCTTGCGACAGTAGAATAAACCCTAGCACAAAGTCTAAGGTCCACCTAGAAATGTATTCAGATTCGGTCATTCTTTCCAATCCAAACAAACCCGGGATTTCAGGAATGGGAGTTGTCAAGTCCTATGGTACCATTACCTACTAACGAGCGGCGTAGCTAATGTTAATGAATGTATATTGTCTCATTTGAACAAACCAAATGTCATACCAAAATGTAAGCATGTGATGAATAAATTTACTAAGTATGCACACAATGGGCATACATAGCATAAAATGTAATGTAAAACGATGTACTAGGTATGCACACAATGGGCATACATAGCATAAAATGTAATGTAAAAGGATGTACTAAGTATGCACACAATGGGCATACATAGCATAAAATGTAATGTAAAATGATGTACTAAGTATGCACACAATGGGCATACATAGCATGAAATGTAATGTAAAATGATGTACTAAATATGCACACAATGGGCATACATAGCATGAAATGTAATGTAAAATGATGTACTAAATATGCACACAATGGGCATACATAGCATAAAATGTAATGTAAAATGATGTACTAAGTATGCACACAATGGGCATACATAGCATGAAATGTAATGTAAAATGATGTACTAAATATGCACACAATGCGCATACATAGCATAAAATGTAATTTAAAATGATGTACTAATAGTGTACTAATGAACATAGCAAGTATGTGATAAGAAAACATGGAAACATGAAAGTAACAAGTAGGCACATGTGTTTCACCCCAAAACAGTTTGAAAACGGTAAAAGAGGGGTCTATGTACTCACTTGAGATTGCTTAGTAGTCCTTGAGTAACAACCAAACAATGCTAGAGATCACGGATATCAAACGGCACCTAATATAGGTAACTACATTAATAACCGGACCTAAGTCGGAGGATCGGATAGAATGAGGGCTCGTAAACCAAATGAGTATGGGAACTCATGTAACATGGTTTAACTAAGCCTACATACTACAATGAAACCTAACCTAAGTGCTTACGACCCATTACGACCCGTTTAGGTAGCTTATGCTACTTTAACGCGTCGTTCGCGTGAAACGCGTTCGGACCGCCTAACTAGCCCTATGATAAGAAAAATATGCCTTAACATGTCTAATATTGTTGCCAAATCAGTTTAGATATCAAAAGTTATGTTACATATGCTTAATATGAATTTTGGCGTAAAAAGGGCATTTTGGTAATTTACCTAAGGCATATATACTACCTATCATACAACTACTCAAACGATGTGACCATAAGGTATAACCTCGGAAGGTTATTCCCTATATACTATGGTCGCCTAATGTGTTTGGTCGGATCCTAATGATCGACCAAACGGGTCGGGTTCGAAAGTATAAGCGATTGTTTAGATCGCTTACCTTACGACCCTATATAAGCACTAAACTAAAAGTGACGAGCTAAGCATGTTAAAACATGCTTAACTAAGTTTAGAAAACAGGTTTGGTATAAAAAAAACGGTTTTGATACCTAAGAGTAGTTTGGTTACAAAATATGCAAGAATGCGCATTTTGGCCGAAACTACGACTCGTCACTGAGCCTAGATAACGTGGTAATCAGTAGGTATAGTCACTAGGGACTATAACTATCGTGATCACGCTCACGTTATGAAGTTAAAACGAACTTCGCATTGACCATAAACTGGTCAATGCAGAAAGTCAAGAAAAGTTTAACTTTAACACTAAAACGAATGAAAGAACACTTACAAAGGGTCCCCGCAAGCTAATCTCGATCCAAGTAGTTCAGGTATGAAGCAAATGGCTTCAACTTAGAGCTTCTTAGATCAGATTTGTGGGTTTTGCAAGGAATTGAGGTGGGTATTTATAGTAAATGGACCACCGTTAGGATCGTTTCTCGTATACCGAGCTTTGATCACATCCTTACACTTGTTGCAAACTTGTGGTAACTCAAAATGGCCCCCAACATCAGGGATTGACATGTGGCATTGGCCTTTGGAGTGCATAAGGGCTGTTAACAGCTGTTAAAACAGCTTTTGCTGTTCTGAAGGGGCCTCGCGTGACGCCAAGGGGTCTAGGTGTCACGCTAAGGTCCTTCTGATCAGCAACAGTTTCCAAAGTTTCCATTTCAGTCCCCGTTGTGTATTAAGGCCATTTTCGACATGTTTAAGGCTCGTTAAGCCAACGTTAAGGCCCTAAAATTATGCCTAAACATTTTGAACATGAAACATGCTCAAAAATATGCCGGATGTTGGTTCGTTTAGTCGTACGATCGCGATGTTCGCTTAATTACTACGGAATGCGCATAAGCGTGAAAAACGATCCAAATCGCGCGATGAATGGATTTCTCTTATGCCAAGCACTAAAATAAAATATTTTAGTGCTTACATAAACTTTTGGATGTCCGGATGTATTCAGAACGTAAGTTATGCGCGAAAATGCAAACTTATGCATTTTTTGACGCTTTTAGTCCCTCAATGACCCAAAAGTTTATTTTAGCACACCGGACCCCTTAAAGCCTATTTCTAAGCTATGTAAAGGATATTTATGGTATGTTTAACTTATGGTCATGTTTCGGAATGTCTGTTACAGTTCAAATTGGCATACTTTCGCAGTTTGTCAACTTTAATCCCTGTAAGCGATTTAACTCGATTTTGCCATACCAAAGCCTTCAAAACTTATTTCTAAGTTATGTAAAGGTTATTTAAGGTATTTTAAGCCTATTTCACTATTCTGGAGCGTTCGTTGCATTAAACGGGTTATATTTACGCATCAGTGCTCGTATAACCTTCCAGAAAGCGATTTAAAGCTTGAAATCGAACAAGAATTGATATGTGCAAAGGATAAACATATTTATACATGTCCCAAGTATGAAATACAATATTTCATTGATACAGTATTTGTTTGATGGCCGTGGAGGCACAGGTGTCACACTTTAAGCCTTTGGGGGGTTAATGACCATGTCCCGGATATCCTTGGCATCATCTTATGAGATGGCCACGACCTGAGCACGGGGTGTAGGCGTACACCCGTCAGTGCATAAATTAATAATGTGGTGTGTCTATTGATCTTTAACCCGGTCTATGGATCGGGCTACTGAACGCATAAGGAACATGTAATTCTTTTACAAGATTATATTCAAATAATTATCCCAAGTTATAAAAAGTTTGTGCCACGTGCATTCAAATCAATTTTATTAAACTTTTAAAATGAGTCAGTTGATTGTATTTACCAGTGTAAACTGACGTATTTTCTCAAAACGGTTAAGTGCAGGTACTACTCGAACTAGGTTGGCTTTCTCCTAGCATCCACAATAAGTCTCGCAAGCTTGGATGTCAAAACTGTTGAACAATGTTTCCTTTTTATTTGATCTACCTGTGGATTATTTTCAACTATTTGTGATACTTAATATTACATTATTATTTGGTTGAAATGAATCTATCTGTTGCTTCCGCTATGCATTTAAATATTGTGTTGTTTGACTATAATGATATCAACTACGTAACGATACTCCCCTACCGGGCCCACCGGCGAAATGTGGAAATATCGGGGTGTGACAGGTTGGTATCAGAGCCAACATTGAGTGAATTAAACACTATTCTTTTGTGTTTAATCTCAATGACACAATTGCACATTCCTAAATTTTCGAGTCTAGACAAAGAACTCCTTCTACTACTCTGAGTGCCGATCCTCAAGGAGCCTGGAGGACCTATATGGAGCCCGCTAGGCGATCTATCTCGCATAGTTCAACACCTCCCTATCACCATTCCTTTGGACCGTTATTAGAGAACGAGCCTGAACATTCACGCCACTCCTTTTTACCGTTACAGCGATTTGTTTTGCACCGTTCCTTTGGCGACCCCACTCCTGTCTTTCAGGGCCGGTTCAACCCGGCAAACTATATCGAAGAACCAGTGGGTTTTAACCCACTAGGACCCGAAGACCATTTCTCGGGAGACCAAGCAATGGACATGGACGATGACACGGATCCCGTCGAGCCTGCATCAGGGACCCCCAACCATCCCATCGAGATCTCTGATGGATCATCCTTCCACGAATCACCCTACGGTGGTCCAGACAGTTACCAAGCGAGGTTCAACCAGCATGAATGGTACTTCACACCTTCTCACCATTCATCACCTCACCAGCAGGATCCCTCTGAGGATTCGCGTTTCGTGGCAGTCACGCCACCGCCTCCACCGCCGCCAGTTTATCAAGCACCTCCAGAACCACCAAGGCGTAGGAAAACAGGCGCACGAATATCCGCGCAAGGAGGGGATTTTCACTTTAGCACCCCCCATCACTCAAGTGGCAGTCACTACCCGCCACTGCATGAAGACCCACAAATGGGTGGGCCCTCAAACCTAATTCCAGAGGTGAATTCTGCACCAGTTGCACCACAGCCGCCACCATTGGGTTTTGATAACCCAATTCCTACATACGCCGGTTCAACAGCGTACAATCCGTTTGAGCAGCCGGCTCACACTCATTATAACTATGCTGAAGCCGACCCGTACCTTGTAGCGGCCAACTACAACGCCCTTCATCCCGAAGGACCATATGGAGCCCCTTGGGGAGTGGGATATCCAGCTCATGGGTATCAAATACCTGCTCGACCTCCGATTCGGCAACAGTCGCAGCCACCACGATTTTCCCCACCGGAACAGGAGGAAATCCTCCAAAGACTAAGTCGGGTGGAACATGAATTTCAAGAAGAACGTAGGAATAACCGGGGATTCCTTAAGGGCCTAGCAAGCTTGTTGAAGGGGAAGAAGAGGGATCATTAAATCCCTATATGTATTGTTGTATTTCCTTATTTTAAATCAAGTCCCTGCGTGGACATTCATCTTTGTACATAGTCCCTGCGTGGACTTGTCTTTTTAGTCCCTGCGAGGACATCTATTTTAATAATTGGTCCCTGTGTGGACTTGTATTTCGATTTAGCCCCTGCGTGGGTAAGTTGTTCTGTTAAAAGTCCCGTTTAGGGCAATGTGTAATCCTTTTAATATTTAATGGAATATTAAGTTTATGAATTTCATTTTTATCATTGTATGCATAAATATATTATACATGAAATAAATAAATCAAAATCATTCCTTTTAAAAATAATCTGCCCATAAATATTAGATAAGAATCTCAAGGGTATAGCCTAGCCTGCATGTCATCATAAGACTTGGCCAAGATGGTAAGACCTGTTTAAAAGATTCAAATCCCTGTTAACATCTGAAAACATGTTAACGCTCCTGGCAGACGTGATTCGTTAAAATCACACACGTCATTCTTATAATTGGATTCTTCAAAAGATTCCTGACCTAAATCAATGATATATAAATCATTGGGTTAAATCATCAAATAAGATGATCTTACGCTGACCATCCATTGGTAATATAGTGCCTACGGGCCATACTCATTGTCATATAAGACAAAAGACAGTAGTAGTCTACGACTCCCTGTCAGAAAAAGGTAAAGAACTATGTTCAAACCTTCATGCCTTGATTCTCCGAAATCATGGCTTATGATTTAAAATATCCTTGTGACTAGGCCTTTTGTGATACTAATAATACTATTATTGTTTTATAATTAGGATAAATTATAATAAAATCCTAAATAGATATGACTAACAAATTAACCAAATATGGTCTGTGTTTACCATGGTTAATGAATTACCATAAAAGGCGATTCCATAATAAACTCCCAAATAAATTATTGTCGATTTCTTATGTTACAGTTCAAACTACATGGCTGACTCAGATGAGATCAACAGTCACCCAAGGGAGGACCATGATAATACCCGAATTAACATCACGGGTGCAGAACTACAAGCATTGATAGGCAATGCAGTTACAAAGGCAATAGAGCGGCAGTATAACGAATATAACGGGACTCGAAGTAGGACCCTATCCGCACCGCATTCTAAGCCTAAGACTCATTCTGAGGCTCACAGCAAGCCACCCTCCAAGAAGGAAAAGCCAAAGAAAGGGGATGGCGATCGTCACTTTTCAAATCAGCAAAGCGTTCCATCTCAAAGGATCGTACGGAATCAAGGACCCCGTGATAAGGGTTGCTCTTACAAGTATTTTGTTTCATGCAAACCCAGGGATTTCACTGGGGAGAAAGGAGCTATAGACTGCATGACATGGTTGGATGAGATGGACACCGTGGTTGATATCAGCGGGTGCGCTGATAAGGATGTGGTAAAGTTCGTGTCTCGGTCATTCAAGGGGGAGGCATTAGCTTGGTGGAGATCTTTGATCCAGGCTACCGAAAAAATCCCATTGTACAATCTGACATGGGATCAGTTTATGACATTGATTAGAGAAAACTACTGCCCTCAGCATGAGGTAGAAAAGATTGAATCTGATTTCTTATCCTTGGTTATGAAGAATCTGGATTGCCAAGCTTACCTTACGAGCTTTAATACAATGTCAAGGTTGGTTCCTTATCTGGTGACCCCGGAACCCAAAAGAATAACTCGTTTCATTGGGGGTTTAGCCCTAGAGATTAAGGCAAGTGTAAAAGCCTCTCGGCCAGCTACATTCAGGTCTGCAGCTGATATATCCTTGTCCCTCACATTGGACGCGGTCAGGCAAAGATCGCTGAGGAACACGGATGCCGAGAAAAGGAAGCGTAAAGATGACAATTCATGACGGTCAGACAAGAAGCACAGGGGAAAAAATGACCATAAGAAGGGGTCTGGATCTAAGAAGGATGGGCATCAATCTGGAGATAAGCCCAAGTGTAAGGTCTGTAAGAAGTACCATTTTGGGAAGTGTAGACTTGACTCAAAATCCCAATCTCAGCCGAGGCCATGTGGAATTTGCAAATCTTTGGAACATAAGACCCTAGAGTGCAAGAAGCTGAAGGACGCAACGTGCTACAGTTGCAACGAAAAAGGGCACATTAAGACAAATTGCCCAAAATATGCAAAGAAAGCTGAGGAAGGGAGAAGACCAATGCTAGGGTCTTCAGGATGGATGTAAAGGAAGCTGTTCAGGACGACAATGTGATCACATGTACCTTCCTTATAAATGATGTTTATGTGAGAGTGCTACTTGATTCAGGAGCTGATAAATCATTTGTAGATAATAAGTTTTGCAAATTGCTGAATTTACCTGTTAAAACCCGAAGTGTGAAGTATGAGGTGGAATTAGCAGATGGCACCTTAGAAACCGCCTCAACCATATTAGATGGATGTTTCATATCCATTAAGAACCACTCTTTTCCTTTGTCCCTACTTCCTTTGAAATTAGCCAGTTTCGACATAGTTTTGGGTATGGACTGGTTATCTCATAACCAGGCCCAGATTGTCTGCAATAAGAAGCAAGTGGTGATCAAGACTCCGTCTGGTGAATCACTTACCATTCAGGGAGATACCCAGTATGGACTGCCTGAGAAAGTGACTATGCTCAAGGCCTCTAGGTGTTTGAAGAAGGGTTGTGTCATCTACATGGCACAAGTGACTATGGATGAGCCGAAGCCCAAGATTGAGGATATCCCCGTCATTTCTGAATACCCTGAAGTTTTTCCTGAAGAACTACCTGGATTACCACCAGATAGGCAAGTAGAATTCAGAATTGACATCATCCCTGGAGCAGCACCAGTAGCAAGGGCGCCTTATAGGTTGGCACCAACGGAGATGAAGGAATTGAGAACACAACTAGATGAATTGCTAGCCAAGGGTTTCATTAGACCTAGTTTGTCTCCTTGGGGAGCACCCATCTTATTTGTCAAGAAGAAGGATGGATTGATGCGTTTGTGCATCGATTACCGTGAGCTTAATAAGGTCACTATCAAGAATAGGTATCCATTGCCCAGGATCGACGATCTGTTCGATCAACTTCAAGGGGCAAGTTACTTCTCTAAGGTTGACTTAAGGTCAGGATATCATCAACTGAAGGTTAGAGATGAAGACATACACAAGACTGCATTTAGGACTCGTTATGGTCATTACGAGTTCCTAGTGATGCCTTTTGGGCTCACTAATGCACCTGCCGTATTCATGGATCTCATGAATCGCGTCTGCAAGCCCTACTTGGATAAATTTGTCATCGTCTTCATTGACGACATCCTCATCTACTCGAAGAGCCAAGCTGACCACGAGAAGCATCTCCATTGCATTCTGAAACTGCTTCATCAAGAAAAACTCTATGCCAAATTTTCCAAGTGTGAATTTTGGCTTTGTGAAGTCCAATTTCTTGGACATATGGTTAGTGAACGCGGAATCCAGGTAGATCCCGCTAAGGTTGAAGCTGTCATGAATTGGCAAGAGCCGAAGACGCCCACAGAAATTCGCAGTTTCTTGGGATTGGCAGGATACTACAGACGTTTTATAGAAAATTTTTCAAGAATTGCTGCACCCCTAACTTCATTGACTCGTAAGAATGTAAGGTTCGATTGGGGTCCTAAGCAGCAGGAATCCTTCAATATTCTCAAACAAAAGTTGAGCAATGCTCCTGTTTTGACATTGCCTGAAGGTACCAAAGAATTCGTGGTCTACTGCGACGCATCACACACTGGCATGGGGTGTGTGCTTATGCAGAAAGGCAAGGTTATTGCCTATGCTTCACGTCAGTTAAAGGTGCATGAAAAGAATTACACCACCCATGACTTGGAGTTGGGTGCCGTTGTATTTGCACTAAAACTTTGGAGGCACTATTTATATGGTACCAAGTGTGTGATCTATTCTGATCACAAGAGCCTCCAGCACCTGTTTAACCAAAAGGATTTGAACATGAGGCAACGACGTTGGATGGGAACTTTGAATGATTATGATTGTGAGATAAGATACCATCCTGGCAAGGCGAATGTAGTCGCCGATGCCTTGAGTCGAAAGGAAAGAGTGAAGCCTTTAAGAATCAATCTCAAGAGCATTGAGATAAAGAATAGTTTGAATGAAAGGTTGTTAGCTGCGCAGAAGGAAGTTGTGCTGGGAGCTAACTATCCTAATGAAAAGCTAGGAGTAACTGAAGAACAGTTATCCTATGGCAAGGACGGAATTCTGAGGTTAAATGGACGAATATGGGTTCCAGTTTATGGAGGGCTTCGAGATGTTATCCTCCAGGAAGCCCACAGTTCTAAATATTCCGTTCATCCTGGAGCTGACAAGATGTACCAGGATCTAAAGGCAAACTATTGGTGGATAGGCTTGAAGAAGTCTGTAGCTACCTATGTAGCTAAATGTTTGACGTGTGCGCAAGTCAAAGCAGAACACCAAAAGCCGTCAGGTTTGCTACAACAGCCTGAACTTCCTACGTGGAAGTGGGAAATGGTGACAATGGATTTCATCACCAAGTTGCCAAAGACAAAGAAAGGAAATGATACTATATGGGTGATAGTAGATAGACTGACTAAGTCAGCACATTTCCTACCCATTAAGGAGACCTATAGCTCCGACATGTTGGCCCAATTGTACGTAGATAAGATTGTATCTCTACATGACGTACCAGTGTCTATTATCTCTGACAGAGATACTAGATACACATCACATTTTTGGAAGAGTTTCCAACAATCTTTGGGCACACGCTTAAATTTTAGTACGGCTTACCATCCACAGACGGACGAACATAGTGAGCGTACCATCCAAACTTTGGAAGACATGCTTCGTGCATGTGTGATTGACTTAGGTGGTAGTTGGGATAACCACCTGCCACTAATCGAGTTCTCGTATAACAATAGCTATCATACCAGCATCAAGGCTACGCCTTTCGAGGCCTTGTACGATAGAAAGTGCAGAACTCCCGTCTGTTGGGCAAAAGTTGGAGATGTCCAACTGACAGGACCTGAAATAGTCTTTGAAACGACGGACAAGATTGTCCAGATTCGTGACCGTCTGAAAGCTGCCAGAGATAGGCAGAAAAGCTACGCAGACCTAAAGCGTAAACCTCTAAAATTCAAGGTAGGTGATAAAGTGTTGCTTAAAGTATCACCCTGGAAGGGAGTAATGCGATTTGGTAAGAAAGATAAGTTAAGCCCGAGATACATAGGACCATTCGAGATCATCGAATGTGTCGGATCAATTGCTTATAAGTTGAAATTACCTGAAGAGCTCAGTGGTATTCACAATGTATTCCACATCTGCAATCTGAAGAAGTGTCTAGCTGATGAACCACTAGTCATACCACATACAGATGTGCACATAGAAGAGAGCTTGAAGTTTGTTGAAAAACCTGTGTCGATTGAGGATCGACAGGTTAAGAAGCTTCAAAGGAAGCATGTACCGATCGTAAAAGTTAAATGGGATGCCCGTAGAGGTCCCGAGTACACGTGGGAGGTTGAGTCCACAATGAAAGAAAAGTACCCTCATTTATTTCAGTAAATCTAG
Organism: Helianthus tuberosus; assembly: GCA_030545235.1. Taxonomy (NCBI): domain Eukaryota; kingdom Viridiplantae; phylum Streptophyta; class Magnoliopsida; order Asterales; family Asteraceae; genus Helianthus; species Helianthus tuberosus. The sequence goes on along the minus strand of CM060364.1, from coordinate 195,448,819 downwards.
AGGTCGAGATTTCTTTTAAGGGGGTGAGGATGTAACACCTTGAAAATTTGTGTCCAATAAAATAACGACACGTGTCATGGAAGACAAAAGTGTTATAAACCCGGATCTAGTTAAAGATGTATGGCAGGATTTAAACGTGTCGACATGTTAATTTATACCTCTGAACGACCTCATTATGAATCCCAAGACCCTAATATATATTATAAACATCTGATAAACTCAAAACCGGTAAATGCTAGCAATGATTGATCCAAATTTAAAGAATGGGATCCTAAGAGGATATGCACGACAACCTTCATTTACGGCCCTTTCAAAAGGATCCAAGGCAACTTTAGAACATATCATGGAGGTCTTAACTGTTTAGGACCTGTTAAAGAGGCCCCCACTGATAATTCATGGCCCGAATTCGTAATACATAAGTTGCCTGTTCGAAGCTTGAAAGGTTATATTTTTTTTGCCTTCTGGTAAAGGCTTACGGACCGTAAAGGTCATGCCTTACGGTCCGTAAGGCATCCCCAGCGAACAGAATGATGACAGGTGCCTGTTATAAACGAGTAACCGACTTATATTGGTATTTTTCACTTCCATGAGCGACCCCTACTGGTTGTTAGGCACTAGGAACACTTGTTATTGATCAGGGAACATGTATAACATTGTTTGTCATGATCTTGATGGAACAAAAGCACTATATAAAGCCCCACTTTGTTGCAACTTTGATCATTCACTCACAACTCATCTTTTGATCATTTCTGGAGCTCAAGAGCCTTCTCTAAGCATTGCTAGTCGTGCATAGGACCTTGGTAAGTATCCTTGACCTTCCTTAATTGAGTTTTGCTTAGTTGATTAGCTTAAAGTCAAACCGTCGTAATTAAGGTTTGACTTATCGATTAATCACTAATGGTCCAGTGATTAGTCAAACTTAAGGTAGTTATAAGTTGGTAATTATGTGGGCAATAAACCCTTAAAAGGACACCCTCTGATTACCGCTCTAACTAGATCGTTGTCGGGTCAAAGTTGTTTATAAAAAGTCAACAGAAACTAAACTTTCAAATTAACGCATAATTAACAATGTAGAAGACGTGTAACCTATTTTATCACTCATATAACTTGATAATTAGAATAAGAACTGGTCTAAGCTTGTTTGATCCGACAATTTTTTGTTTTGGCTCGGTTCGGAACCGAAAGTCGCAAAACTTTGACTTTTGCTTTGACTTCAGTTCTGACCTGATTTAGTATGATTTGAAAATGACTTAGAGCTTCCTTAGCACCAGGTTACATAATAGTATAACCCTCTGTGGTTGGTTCGTTGATTGACCGATTCTTTTACACGTTTCCGTTAATTGCCTAATGTTGACCATAATGCCCTTTTGACCATAAAACGAGAATTTTGGAAATGTGAAAGGACAATAATCTTTATTACTGATTTATAAACATGTCCCTAAATTTTCACATCAGTTTGAGGTCTAGATTAGGAGTTATGCTTAATAGCGTAATTAGAACGCTTTTTTATGAATTAAACGGCGTAATTAGCATAAAGCCTATCTAAACCCAATTTTTGACACCAAAACTTTTACCCACTGATATAATATAATATTTTGGGATTTTTGAAGATTTTTAATTATTTTTAACCTGATCATAACCTAAGGTTATGGTCTTGATTCGGTAAATACCGATTATACCCTTTTTGTGTATAAAATGAATTTTACATAATATTTTGACACCAATTCAATTGCTACTGATTTTATATAATAAATGAAGTATTTTGAACTTTATAACTTGTTCAGAAAACTCAGATTTCCTGTATAACCCGGAAATCGCTTAAAATGGCTTTTTACGCGTGTTAAACACCTAGTATGGGTTTAAAACCATTTTGTCACATAAGACTTATCACCAACTGATATAACCTATTTAATTAAGTTGTTTTACTGATTATTTCAGAACCGAATCTCAGAATTTTAAATAATCTCTTTTATGATCTTTTAAATGACCAAAATACCCCTACGGGGCTTAAATTGAGATTAAACTCGTTTTGGACATAATGGAAGGTATCCTACTGATATCACAACATATTTAAGGCATATTAACTTAGGAAACCTGTAAATGACTCTCATGGTTACCCGCTACGCCTCTTGCGCGTTCGGTTCGGTTTATGTAACTAGTTTGCATAAATTAGCCGAAACGGGTCGAACCTTATCGTTTTTATCTCAAAATCCAGAATGTGTTTAGTTTACCCATATTATACAAGTCTTCAAACTTGTCGGGTCTAAATCACATTCCATTCCGGTCTTCGCTTAATCATGCGTACGAATCGTATCTTTATTTAAAACTAACCGGTCTAAACTTAAGCTTAACTAAAGACTCGTTAGGATTCTAATAGGTTATTATAAACCTTCGTTCCAGAATAGGAGACCCGGTAAAAGCTACATGCACTTGCTTATTGTGATTATTACTTGCAAAGGTAAATACTTTTAACTTATTTTCCCTATACGGGCTTGGGGTATGGTATATAAAATACCGCTTGGTCGGGCATTGAATCTTTAATCGGATAGAGGTTAAATCATTGATATGCTCCGTTTGGAAATGTTTTGTTTGCTTAAAGCCTTTGGGGGGTTAATGACCATGTCCCGGATATCCTTGGCATCATCTTACGAGATGGCCACGACCTGAGCACGGGGTGTAGGCGTACACCCGTCAGTGCATAAATAAATAATGTGGTGTGTCTATTGATCTTTAACCCGGTCTGCGGATCGGGCTACTGAATGCATAAGGAACATGTAATTCTTTTACAAGATTATATTCAAATAATTATCCCAAGTTATAAAAAGTTTGTGCCACGTGCATTCAAATCAATTTTATTAAACTTTTAAAATGAGTCAGTTGATTGTATTTACCAGTGTAAACTGACGTATTTTCTCAAAAAGGTTAAGTGTAGGTACTACTCGAACTAGGCTGGCTTTCTCCTAGCATCCACAATAAGTCTCGCAAGCTTGGATGTCAAAACTGTTGAACAATGTTTCCTTTTTATTTGATCTACCTGTGGATTATTTTCAACTATTTGTGATACTTAATATTACAATATTATTTGGTTGAAATGAATCTATCTTTTGCTTCCACTGTGCATTTAAATATTGTGTTGTTTGACTATAATGATATCAACTACGTCACGATACTCCCCTACCGGGCCCACCGGTGAAATGTGGAAATATCGGGGTGTGACAACAACCCTTCTTATGGATTAATTTCTGGACGAAATTTCCTAAAGCAAGGGAGACTGTAACAACCCGCACGTTCGAGCGTTGTTACCACTCGCTACACTCGTTATGCCTAGCACTAGAGATTCGGATCATAATGTAGCCATATCAAATACATCGCTACTTCGCAGTATTTTCGCATATTACGCATACTTTATCGCTATAACACATCGTATCACACACACTAACGCTCACGATGACGTTGAGTGAGGACCTATTCTACCCTCCTCGATAGACGTGATGTGTCGCAGAGTAATGTATATTCGAAACGAAACCCGGTTATTGTATCGCAACTTTGAAATGTGGATATTTATACGACCCTGTGTGACTAATGTAACAACCCTCGGTAAAACCAACATTCTCATAATATTCCGACACCTTAGTATATTGTAAAAAGTCTCTTATATGTCTTTAAATACACTCCGTATGTGAAAACCGAGCCTGTATTATGTTATAGTATTTAAAATAAATTAAAAACAATAATTATTAAGTTAAGGCGGGCCGCGTAGACCCACCCCAACCTCTTACTTGGGCGGTATCAAGGTTAGAACCGGACTTCACTGATTTCTTTAGTTCAAGCGGGCCACGTAAGCTTAAGCTTACATTGACGCGGGCCGCTAGAGATCATCAAACGCGGATACATCCTGAGCTGACATGTGTCGACATCGTGGCGGGTCTACTTGGTGACCGGGATCAGCTACACGTTGACCACATGTTGACGCGGGCCGCGTAGCCTTATGGCTACTCTTACGCGGGCCGCGTGAGACTCAGATTTCAGCCCTATATAAGAAGGCCATCGGGTTTCACTTTCCGTCGCTCACATCTTTTCTTTCTAAACGAATTCTGAAGTATTAGGCATAATATTTGGGTATTATATCCCCCTAATTAGCGAGGTTCTGCTCCGTTGTAAGTATTATAACCCCAGTTTCGTAATAGTTACGCTGCCCGATTGATTTAGGGTTCCGTAACAACTGTCGTGGTTCTACCCGACGTAGTTGTTGGAATGCCGTCTCGGGGAGGGTATCATTAATATTTTCAAAGGGTTATGATACTAACCAATGTACATTTGTATAAATTATAGATTATATCCAGGAAACCCTTACGCGAAGTCTAAGATAGCAATGTGAGTTTATCCTCTTTTTTGTTAACCTTTTTGGAATGTTTTACAAAACCTTAATTATTTACAATATGATTAAGCGGTGATTGAGTCTTTGTAGTTCTTCAATTACTGCCGGTATTATGGGGTTTTGTATACAAAATTTATTACTTGCGAGTAGTAAGTCGGAATGACAGTACGTTACCATTGGACAACGAGTTACCCAATGTGTAATATGACCCACAAGTCAAGGATTGACAGTACTGAATGAGTAATTGTGTAGAAATAAACAATGTGATCGCTCTCAATACTGTGTTAATTGATAAAATGTTTCTTGATTAAACTGGGATTCACTCACCAGTATTTCCCGCTGACAAAATATTTTTAAAACATGTTTCAGGTAACACAATGTGAAAGCCAACTGGGAAAAAGCCAGCTCGAGAGCACTGACGGCTTGGAAAATAAGTGGCTATAAAAGTTATCTAATAAACGATGTTTTAAATTCAATAAAATAGGGTTTGTCCCTATAAATGTATTGTAATAAGAAACTTGGGTTTTGCCCATGTGTTTATTAATATCAATTATGGTGGTTTTACTCTGATAAACATTTCCTAACTACAGTCCTGATGTAAATTCCACTGCCAAATTAACGAAACCTGATACCACCACCACTGAGTTCGCGTCCGCCCGTTCCCGGGACAGATAAGGGATCGGGGGTTGCGACAACTAATTATACTAAATATATGAATGTGGGTATGAAAAGGTGTGACCAAACTATCGCAACACTTAACGATCGAAACGAAACGCCAAAACTCAATTCGCCGGAGGCGTTTGATCGAATGACAATTCGATCGAATGGCCATCCGATCGGATGGCCACCCGATCGGATTGCCACCCGATCGGATTGCCACCCGATCGAAGTGCCACTTGATCGGATTGCCACCCGATCCATGGCACTCCCACACCTTCTCTCCTCTCCACCTATAAATAGCACTTGTCACATCACTTGAACAGTGATGTGACAACTCTCACTCGACCAGCACGCTTTGGGGCTATTTTCTCTCGATTTCTCGCAATTCTTGTAAGTTTCTACCTCAAATCTTGTACTTCTAGGATCTACACGCACTTCTTCATCATTTTGTCTTTTGAATCTTAACTTTTAACCGTGAAATCAATGGATTTGAGGTGTTCTAGGATGATGTCATCATGGAGTTCTTATGAAATTCAAGTGTTGGCCTCATTCCACCAAGAACCACTCAGATCTGAAGGATTTCCACAATAATAAACAACATTTTCGCATAGATCTACACATAATCATGGATAAAAGGATTGAAAGATGGGTTTTCAACTTTCTTTCAACTCTTTTACACTTAATGCACTCAAAACCGATAGAATCGGAGCTCGTTCTGATCCTCTGCTCTTTCTTAGTGATGTGTCAGCTCAAGATCTGAATTCTATCTACGAGACAACTGATCTCGGGTTAAACACGAACCGTCATCTCAAACAGCTGACCGACCGGACTAGGGTGATTCCTGCCCGATCGGGTCACCTGGGTGTTGATAGGGTTCTGTTGTTTGGCACGTTGTCATACCGTCTCGAGAAAACCGCAAAACTTTCAAAACAGTCAAGTGTCAAAGACGATCAGGTCGTTGGGACGGATTGCCGTCTGATCGGATTGCCACCCGATCGGATTGCCACCCGACTGGACTGCCGTCCGACCGGCTTGCACTTAAATTATATTTCAACTCCTCAAGAGTTTTGAACATCGAATGTATTGCCGTTCGATCGGATTGCCATCCTATCGAACGACCATCCGACCTTGTGATGTTTTGAACTTCATCACCTAAACAATTTTCAACATATTCAATACATAGCCAGTTCCAAACGGATTGCCACCCGATCGGATTGCAATCCGATCGAGTGACAAACTGCTGTGAATTTGTTCTCACTAAGTGTCCTACTAATCGGATCGTCACCCGATCGAGCCACCGTTCGATCGATCGACCTGAAGGGTAGAGATGCTTCTCTATTTTCAGAATGCTACAACGAAAACTTTAAAAGGCAAACGATCATACACAAGCACATCCATACCAAACGAGGTGACAATCCAATCGAATGGCTATCCGATCGGATGACCATCCGAACGGATTGCCACCCGATCGACCGGCCACCCGATCGGATTGCCATCCGATCGGATTGCCATTCGACGCTCAGTCACATCTCATCGTTTAACGCACTGTTCGACGCTTACGCTATCAATCTGTAATCAGGCTAATCTCAGACGCGCTCCCTTCAATCCAACCAAGTTGTGTTTACTTGCTGAACACCGACTGTGAGTATACTCGAACCCTTTTTTTATCGCATTTTGGGTGTAACATACGTTTCTATCAAATCAAATTTATCAAGACGAATTATTCGATCAAACTGTTTATCACTTGCGAATAACTGTTATGCATATTTACACGTGATGCTAGTTACATATGTGTTAGGATTTATACTCGCAAGGTCCCGCCTTAACTAGTATAGTACTATAGCACCCGACGGGGTCTAGTTAGGATGAATAGCAATCGCAATCGCAGCTCGAGTGACTTAGCTGGTAGTATCTATCTTATATGCATGTATGTCGAGGTATCTCGTTTATGTATTCGGTAATTCGCAGCACTTTTTATCTATTTACGCTTTGCTATCAAAACTTGTATACTCGCCAATACTTTTGTATTGACGTTGTTTTAACGTATGTTGCAGGTTTAGTCGCAGTCTACATCAAATCAAGCTAGGGAGTCTAGAAACACATCTAAAATCTAACTGGAACACTTTTAAAACTTGGTTACTATTCTACAAAGTTACCTCATAATATATAAAATTATATTTATTTAACCCGTGTAATACACGGGGTTATAACCTAGTTTTGATATAAAAAAAATCGTATGGGGGTATTGTTGCTAAACCATCATAATTCATTTATCCACTCAACAAATATCTCCTATAATCTCTCCAAATCAAACAATATTATTTTTTTGTGTCGAGTTGCTCATTGCTAACTATGACTCTAGTTTCGTTGATGTCTTCATATACATAGGGATGGTATCGCCGTATCGCTAACGCGTTTTGATCGTGGATTTTTGGTTGAGTTTAGGGTATCGTTTACGCGTTTTGATCACATAAAATAAATCATGTATGCAAGTAGTTTTACGTAAAATAGTTGCATGAGGCTTTGGTATATACTTTTTGATGAAGTGTTTCTTACTTGGCCTATGCATGCGATGAGAACGAGAAAAAGATGGAACTCATAATTATAATTAATTATTTTTATCAACCAATCAAAAAACATGATTGTTTTCGTTAGTGAATTAGTTATCTTTCTATTCTAAATTAACAAAAATGTTTTGATTAAATTTAATTAACTTTTTTTAACGGCATTTGAAATACCCCTGTTGTTACCCGAGTGAGCCTCATGAGAAGTGATGTGAACCATGCATACTGATTTTGACGCTCCAGACATGACTCATCCAAGAACACCATCAAGGAGGAAACCCACCACTCCGAAAAAACATCCCATGAGTCAGAGTCAGATTTGAACCTGAGATCTTAAAGATTCTAAGCTCTTGCCATCACCTCATGCTAGTGGACCAAAAGATCAACTATGATTAAATAGGATTAACTAATTTGTTAGTTTCTTACTCGTATCTAATCCATGTATTTTGATTTAAAGTTCTAAGAATAACCACATTAACTGATTCACATGTCATTTTTGGATTTTACATTATATGCTAAAAGTTATCTATATTTGATCCCATCACTGTATATATTTGTTACTTATCATAAAAATTAGATTTACATTGCCTTTAAGTGGACAGAAATATGTCAATGTGTGGCTAGCCTACTTAATAGTGGTACATGCCTCTCTAGATTCAAACCTAACAAATTAAGTAATTTAAAATAATTGATGTATAATAGAGTAGAACTGATAATTGTCATGGGGCTAACCTACTTAGTAGAGTAGAGGTACATGTCTCTCTAGATTTAAATCTATACGAATGAAGTAATTTAAAATAATTAATGTAAAGCAGGGTAAAACTAATAATTGTCCTTAAAAATTAAAAAAAAAACTAGGCAGTAATAGCATTGTACTTTTAGCAAATCTTGAATTTTGTTTTACAAAGACAATGATCAGAAAGTCCAGAGTGGTTGGAAAGACTTGGGTTTTTCTTAGAGACTCAAGTTCAATCCCCACTAGTGCCACATTTGGTGGTGGATAAAGACAAGGAATGCTAGTTCTCCCAAACCCTAGGTCAAGATTTCGATCCCGAGCCACCCCGGGTTTTAGTCCATCGTGCGTTACGCTAGAGAGATTCTCTCTTGTGGCGGCGCAAGCCCCTGCCACTGATAGTGGGTGGTATAGTTTCCCGTGGAATGCCGTTAGCCAAACTCTGACGCCAGCGTGAGCCCGATTAAGATAACATAATTTGGCCAGAATAGGGTTAGGGCCCTCTGTTTAGAAGGGTGAGAGATTTCTCACACAACAAGTTAAAGATTCTCACCGTTAAAAAAAGTGTGAACTAGATGTGTTGATCTATGTTTGGGCCGTTAGTTATAAAAATATGGGCTAGTAATATTTGATGGACTTAATTTGTTACGTGGGTTTTAGCCTTATGGGGAAAAAGTTTTTGAGAATGTTACCAGAAAAATATACATGAACTGATGAAAGTATTAACAATACTTTTATCCATCTCACCAGTGGCGGAACTAGAACATTAACTCAGGGGTATCCTAATTTTTTTTTTCACCGTGTAATCGTACAATATTAAAAGAACGACAATAAATAAATAAAGTAAAACAAATATCTAATAGATTTGTCCTCTTCTTTTTTTTCATAGCTTGAAATCGTTCCATCACATCATCTTCTTTTACTTCACGTAAAAAATCCTTTTCGACCGCACAAACCATAGCATTGTTAAAAAATTCTGGGCCCATTCGATTGCGTAAATCCATCTTGACAAACTTCAATTTCATAAAACATTTTTCAACGGTTGTGGTTGCAACCGGTAAAAGCAAAGCTAGCTTCACTGCCCGATAAACTGAAGGAAAAGAACTATGCGTTCCCGTTTCAACCATAACACGCGCAAGATCACTTATTCTATTCAAGTTTGCAAATATATCACCATCACTTATAGTGTGACGAAATGGGCAATTGGATTTGGGCTTATTATTTTCAATTGATTGGTATCCTCGTAGTTGTGTCGTGTCGTGCATTAAAACTTCAAGGCAATTGGGCAATTAATTACAGTTTTTTTATTATTTTGGGCTAACATATTGGGCAATTGGGCATATTATTTACAATCTTCAATTGATTTGGGCTAACATATTGGGCAATTGGGATTTGGGCTTATTATTTTCAATTGATTTGGGCTTACAGACTCTTTTTTAGGAGTGTCCTCGTAGTTGTTTAGGGGTATCATTGGTATAAAACCGAAAAAAAAATTACACTACCGATAAAAAGTTGAGCCGTAGCCCGTGCTACGGCTCAGACAACATAAGGTCCGCCCCTGCATCTTACCTTATTATTTTAGTAAAAACCAGATAAAAAAAATTATAAAATTACTATTTTAGATATAAATGATATAATTCATATTTAAACGTGACTTCAATTTTTAAGTTGAACTAGATAAGTTGCCGAACCGGTAGTTCGGATGGTTCAACTAGTTGGTCCGAATTTTAACAAAACTAGTATTAAACACCCCCCGCGTTGCGGCGGGGGCGAGCACTAATACCACACTACTATCAGCAACCACCGACACTGAAGTTGCGGTGTTAATACGAAGAAATTAAACCGAAACGTAAAACATAGAATAAAATAACTAAGTTGATTTAGGACTCGCGTGTTAAGATGAACCCGCTTCTATTTTTTTTCGGTTGACAGGTTCATCGTAATCTATATATAATATATATCATAATTACCACTATACAAACCATAATGCATACATTACAACAACCATTGCATCAATATGTTGCAAATTATATTTATACAAGATTTTGGCTAAATTAATTAGATTATTATAAATAATAGTAATTTACAAATAAAACAACACAACTTTGAATGGATCAAACCGATTGAATATGGTAAGATAATGAAACCATTATTTGATTAGGGTACAACAACTTAAGCACAATTTACAACCATACATGCACACAAAATATATTGAATTTGGTAAGGTAATGAAACCATTATTATTTGATTAAGGTACAACCACTTAAGCATAACTTACAACCTATATTTGACTAAGGTACAACCACTTAAGCACATGTTACAACTAATGATGTTGTGATTAAGTTGTAAAATTATTAAAGTATTTAGGTTAAAAGTAAGATAATAATTAAAGACAAAATAAAAATTAAAGACAAAAAAAAATCAAGTGGGTACAACCATTTTTGCTAAAATTACAACTAATAGTGCAATAAAATGTTATAAATGAATATATAGTTAATATGTAATTTTTTTTTTTTTTTTGAGAAGCCCCCAATGCATGAGTTACAACCAACTATGCTCTAACTTGTTGATAAATTATAATATGTAAATAATAATGACGTACTTTAACAGTATAGAAAACAGGAGTGCATGATCATAGCATGATGGGGATGTAGCTCAAATGGTAGAGCGCTCGCTTTGCATGCGAGAGGCACGGGGTTCGATCCCCCGCATCTCCAATTAATATGTATTCTTTTTGACTTTTGTTGAATGTATTTATTTTGACACTATCTAACTAGATTGTAATCATACATTCATATTCTGTGACATTGCTAAATAGTCAACTATGATAAATGTGTGATCTTGAAGACATCATATTCACATGATTATGGTTAAATTAATCATGTGGTTAATTTTGATTGTTTTTTTTTTTGAACGGCAAACAAACATATATTTTTATAAAAACATCGGACTAACACTATGTTAGCCCACACCAAAATTACAAAAGGTCTGACCAAATAGAAAACACATTAACTACATTTACTCGAAACATCAAAAATACACCATTCTTCCCACGTGATTTCTTTCATCCCCGAGCGATTTCTAATCCATAGGTAAGAAAGATGCTTTATATCTTCTATCATCCGAGCGAAGCACACTTGTTTACTATTGAACACTAGTTCATTCCTGCTCCTCCACACCACCCATATGGCCACTTGCATCACTGCAAAAACTAATTTCCTCCACTTTACAGTTCCTTGAATCAACTTGTGCCACTCCAAAATATCTTTAACACAAAATGCAAATATGCTAGACATTCTGCACCATTTTGAGATAAAGTCCCACACTAGGTGGGCCACATGACAATTAACAAACAGGTGGTCCACATCTTCATCCTGTTGGTCGCAAATTCTGCAGCGAACTGATCCTGTTTGGATGTTTCTACGGGCTAAAGCAACTAGCGTCGGCACTCTACCCAACGAAATCCTCCAACATAGGAAGTTCACTTTAGATGGGATCCAATTATTCCACCCAAAATCGTTCCCCAAATCTGGAAATCTAGCACTTTGTAATTTGTTTTTAAGAGTTTTAACAGTAAACGTTCCCGAGTCGTCCAAATCCCAGACCCATCGATCCACACCCGAACCCACTGTAGCAGCAGACAAAGCCTCGGAGAGGTCCTGCAAATCTGCGATTTCGTTTAGTGACGAAGGGTATCGCGTCCACCTGGGTTTAAAAACCACACCTCCGTTAATAACCTCCACTCTCTCCGCCACCGTGACATTCTTGAACTGTTCCAGCAAGAACAAAGCCGGAAACCTGCTGCGGAGTGTAACGTCCCCCAGCCATTTCTCTTTCCAGAAAACAATAGATCCCCCATCGCCCGGGATGGCCCGGAAACACCCTTCCAAATTCACACCATAATTTACCAGCTCATTCGATACCTTTACAATCTGCTTCCATGGCCCCGCAATCGTTAACTTGCCGGGAACTAAATTCCATGTTCTAGCGTTATGATGTATGCTCCATATTGTCTTTCGCCACAAACTATCCGGGTCAATCTTGAACCTCCACCACCACTTTGCTAGCATGGCTAGATTCGCTTCTTTTAGAGATCCAATCCCCGTCCCGCCTTGCTCCTTTGGGGTTAATTTTGATTGTGAGAAGCTTAAATATGAAAGGGGCGGGGCGCATGTTAGAAGGGGCCGCGGGGGGTGGGGGTGTTGTGGCGCCCGACTCCCCGAACTTTTCGCTCAGTAGTGTTATATATGTAGCTTTCGTATAGAAAATTTTGGGTATATACGTTTTTGACCCCCCGGTTCTATAGAAATTTTTTGGTATATACGTTTTTGACCCTCCCCCCCCCCCCCCCCCCGGTCGGAAATCTCAAGATTCGCCACTGTAAATATGGCCATCTATAATCAGTACTTGCTTTTGATTACACGCGTTTTCAATTATCATTTTATAAAAAAAAGGTAAATTACTTTTTGAGTCCCTGTGTTTTAGTGGTTTTAACCACTTGAGTCCAAAATAAAAAAGTTTAACGCCCTGAGTCCCTAGTCATTTATTTTATAACGTTTTGAGTCCAATTTTGTTCATTTTATAACGATTTGAGTCCAAAAAATTGGACTCAAAATGCTAAAATTTGGACTCAAAAGGACTCAAATGGTTAAAGAAAATGCTTATAGGGACTCAGGTCGTTAAACTTTTTGATTTTGGACTCAAGTGGTTAAAACACAGGAACTCAAAAAGTAATTTACCAAAAAAAAATATAAATGTTGTGCATAACACTACTAGAACATTTTGTTTATGCTAAGGCCGTGGGGTATGGTGGGGTTTGGGTTTGGGTTGGGTTGGGCTTGGGTTGGGTTGGGGCATTTGTTGACATGTGGAATGGGAGCTCCCCCACCGCCTGGTTACGTGTCCGCGGGGTATGGTGGGGCGTAGGTTGGGCTTGGGTTGGGTGCACCGCGTGGCAGAATATTAAAAAAAATTACAAAAAAATTATAAAAAATCACACAACATTTATAAAAAAAAAACCTACAACTTCATTAAAATTTTAAAAATTACATAATCCTAAAAATTACATAATTTCTAAAAATTACAAAATAACAAACCTAGAGCGTTAAATAAATTTCAAAAAGGTCGATCTTGTCGAACGCCTTTCGCTCCTTGCCTCGAAACTCTATGTTCGCCACCGCCACCCGGTCCTCGTGGCTTAACTCGCCGCTCGGAACGGCTTCGTAGTAAGCCTTGAAACGCTCAAGCTTGGGCCGTAGCTCGCGCCGTTTATGTTGGCACGCGTTGAGGTTGTGGCGGTCGTTACCGACGTTATGTCGGTACTCGGTAGGCTGCGAATGCGTCCGGCCAATATTTTGTTTGGCCCGGTGGCCGCCCCTTCATAGCGTCAACGACGCTTGTGACGAGAGTCAATTCTTCTTCATGGGTCCAGGATGCCATAGCGGGTTCGTGGGATGGGGGGACCAGTGGGTTAGCCGGAGGGGTTGGGTTCGTGGGATGGGGGGGGGACCAGTGGGTTAGCGGGTTCGAGAGAAGTGGGTAGCCGGTGGGGTTGGGTTCGTGGGATGGGGGGACCAGTGGGTTGGGGGTTACAATATATAGGGGTTGTTGGGAGACCCGGGTGGCGGTTTGGTTTTTCCCCAAACCGTTTGAATTTAAAATTCAAAATTTGAAAAGTCCGCTATGACGTGGCGGGTGAGCGAATGGGAGGCAGCCAGCTAGCATGTCCATACCGCCCCACGCCCGGCTTGAAAGCCAAGCCCCAAGGGCCACGCCCCAACCCAAGCCCACCCGGGGTGGTGGCTTGGGCGTTTTCCTTCAATCCACGCCCCAACCCAAGCCCCATACCCCATGCCCTAAGTTGAGAAGGATATATGAAATGTGAGTCTTTGTGCTAACCAACTCCTTTATGGACCCAGGTTATTATATTAGTCATTGAACCCTGATGTCGGCCATGGATGGTATTGTTGGTCTATTCTATGATGTTTGGTGTTTACGCTATTTTTTAGAGTCGTTGTGGGGTTTAAATTGTTCTTTTAATATAAATCTTTGCTTTGCAATTGAAGATTCAAAAACTGGACCTTTTCCTCGGGAGGCCTTTTCCTCATGTTTTGTTTTTGTTAGTTCACTTAAAACCGGTTGATTTACTTGTGTCGAATCCATTAATGCATAACTGAAACGGAAACACCTATGATTTTAAGTTTTATCAGCTGGTCCAGTCTTTTTTTTTTCTTTTAACAGAAGCACATAATTGATTAACTATATTCGACCAATAGTTTGTCTATTAGACCACCCGTAGTGGGGTTTTTTTTGGTGTTTTTCCCCAAAAAAAACGCCCAAACATGCCCTTCAACCGCCCCCATGGGTGTTTTTCTTGAAAAAACTGGTTGGGGCGTTCCAAATAAACAACAACAACAACCATACCCAGTAAATCCCACCAATAGCAAAGCTACTTATAGGGTCTGGGGAGGGTGGGATGTAGACAGACCTTGCCTCTATCCCTAGGGATAGAGAGGCTGCTTCCAGAGAGACCCTCGGCTCCAAAACGAACAGCATACCAATACACCACGTCAAAGAATAGAAAAAAAAGAAATCACCAAAACCAAGAAAATGAACAGTGTGACACAATATAATGTAACAACAACAACAACCAATATAATGTAGATCATGTATAATAGCATGTGTAATAGCATGTAACATCATTTGGGCATGAACACAAGAATGCAATCACCGGTAAAGTCACTTAAAGGATAGGAAAACCTACGTCCCTAAAACACACCCACGACCTTACTGTAAAATCCTCTAGAAGTCCTTAACCCTAATCCTACGCCTCCACGAAGTCCTATCTTGGACCATGTCCTCAGAAAGATGCAACTCTAGTAAATCATGCCTAATCTGCTCATCCCATGTCAGTTTGGGTCTGCCTCTTCCTCTCCTCCCCTCCACAGTAAGAGTTTCCACTACTCTAACTGGTGCCGTCGTTTGCCTCCGCTTCACATGCCCAAACCATCTCAATCTCCCCTCCTTAATCTTATCTGATATGCTAGCCACTCCTAATCTTTCCCTAAAGACCTCATTTCTTATCCGATCTAACCTCGTGTGTCCACACATCCGCCTCAGCATCCTCATCTCTGCTACCTCCATCTTGCGCGCTTGTGTTTTCTTGATAGCCCAACAGTCTGTACCATATAGCATAGCGGGCCTAACTGCTACCCTGTAAAATTTCCCCTTTAGTTTAGTTGGGAACCTCCTATCGCACAATACTCCACTAGCTGCCCTCCATCTACACCAGCCAGCCTGTATGCGATGGGTTACATCACTATCTATGTCACCATCTCTTTGTACAAACGACCCCAAATACTTGAATTTAGTTACCTGCGGGACCAATTGATCCTCAATGGTGATTTGGGTGTCATCCTCATCGGCTACACTACTGAAATCACAGTGTAGATACTGAGTCTTGGATCGACTAATCCTTAGGCCCTTGCCCTCTAGAGCTACTCGCCACTCCTCTACCCTCACGTTCAGGCAGTGTTTAGTCTCTGCAATCAAGACAATATCGTCTGCAAAAAGCATGCACCACGGAACTGTCTCCTGAATCAACTTGGACAACTCATCCAAGACAACCGCAAAAAGAAAAGGGCTCAACGCAGACCCTTGGTGTAGTCCTACCTCCACAGGAAAGAAGTTTGTATCCCCTACAGGCGCGCGGACACTAGTTTCCGTTTTATCGTATGTATCCTTAATTATGTCTATATACTTCCTAGGTAGCCCTCGACCCTCCAAACTATCCCAAATCAGTTGTCGTGGGACAGTGTCATATGCCTTTTCAAGGTCGATAAACACCATATGTAAATCTTGCTTCTTCGATCTATATTTTTCCATCAACCTCCTTAGAATATGTATCGCTTCTGTAGTTGACCTCCCTTTCATGAATCCAAATTAGTTTACTGAAACCTGAGTTTCTCTTCTAATTCTAGTCTCAATTACCCTCTCCCAGAGTTTCATAGTGTGACTTAGCAGTTTGATTCCTCTGTAGTTCCCACAACTTTGAGCGTCCCCTTTATTCTTGTATAACGGCACCACGACACTACTCCTCCACTGATCTGGCATTTTTCCATTCTTGAAAATACAATTGAACAAAAGTGTTAACCATCGGACTCCTTCTTCCCCCAAACACTTCCACACCTCAATCGGTATGTTGTCCAAACCCACTGCCTTGCCTCTTCCCATCTTCCTAAGTGCCATCCTCACCTCTTCATGTGTGATCCTCCTGCAGTAGCAATTATCCTGTTGACGCCTTTGAGTCCTGGGATTGCTGTTTTCTTGTTGGTATGCCCTGCCGTCGTTGAAAAGATTATGGAAGTAGGTTTGCCATCTCAACTTAATGTCATGTGCCTTGACTATAACACGTCCATCCTCTCCTTTGATAAACTTTACTACTCCTAGATCTTGTCTTCTTCGCTCCCTAGCTTTGGCAATCTTGAACATATCATGCTCCCCCTCTTTCGTTTCCAAACGTTCATACATTTGTTTGTAGGCTGTGTTTTTTGCCTCGGTCACCGCCTTTTTCGCTTCCTTTTTTGCCTTCTTGTATAACTCCCTCACCCTCAACCGCTCCTCCTCATCTGTGCACCTCAAAAGATATCTAAAACTCTGTTGCTTATCCTTTATTTTGGTATGCACGTCTTCATTCCACCACCAAGACTCCTTATGTCCAATTGTCTTTCCTGTTGTGACCCCTAGCGTCTCATTCGCCACTGTAGTGATCGTAGTCGCCATATCCTCCCACATCTGGTTTGCGTCGTCACCTAGTTGCATTGATGTGCAAGAAAGCGGTTAATTAAAAACAACTAAATTAAACCCTAAACTAGACACTCTAAGCTGTAAATTTATAAACTTAGACTCGATCTAAACCTAAACCACACATCCGGCAGTGTACCGATCAGTGTAGTATAGTGAAAATTAAGTCCGAGTATCGAACCCAAAGGACTCTGTTGAATTACGTTAATTAATTTATTTACACTAAAAATGACATCACACTAAACATTATTATATTTTTGTATTTTTGATTTAGAGGGGGGGTTGACTTGAAAAGTAAATTAATTAAAAACTAATTAATAAACATAAACTAAAAATACATTAAGACAAATGTTTAATAATAATAAAGGACTATCTAGGTTAGAATCCCACTTGTGAATAACATACTTTCTACCGGGTAATTGTGTGATATGAAACCGGGATCTTTAGATGTTAAATCCTAAAAGACAACGTATAGGATTCCCAATCATTCTCGGGAATGCAACTATGTGACTTTTAAGATTTATTTTGATTACCGATTTTTACTAGACTTCCTCACAGATTGTCTAGTGTTCTTGATAAGTGTTTAAAACTTACTTCTTAACAGTTATAAGTCTAAACAATTCAAGAAAACTATGTTTGGTTTAATAGATAAATTAGTGACAATTCAACTAAAATGATTTCTTACAAAACTCAATTTTAGCAATACACTATATTTAATCTATTAATATTTTTATACCTTACAGCGCTAAAAATAGTAGAACATTAAACCGGATTAATTCTTGATCATTATTTTTACGGTTTATTTTACAATATCACCACATGATTATCCAAACTACGAAGACTTGAATAACAACATTAATTCTTTTTATGAAAATACATTCACTGGAATTATGTAAAACATTTGATCAAAATATTAACCAAGTTAAAATATTCATATACACCAAACATGCAACTTAAATTCTTTACTTAACAGGAACAAACCATAATCACACAATACCCGGTAAAAAATTACATATTAACAAGCATTCATTACAACCTAGATAGTTTCAAAGTTTAGCTACACATAATATTAAACATTACAACTAGACAAACTCTGAAAATAACTGAAAACATAATACAAAGCAAATACAAACTGAAAATAGAAGATAAACAAACCCGGATCACCTAAGACTCGAACCGAAAGCTTCCACGACTCCCGAGAGCTTCGAGGGACTTCAAGATCGCTCCTAGGCGCTTCGAGATGGCTGATAACAGCCTTATTGGATGTATTTCGTAGTTGATGGGTGTGTCAAGGTGTATTTTTCGTTGTGTCTCCTCCCTGTTCGAATTCGATCCCCCCTGTTGATCGTTGTGCCCCATTCTTAATATATCGATCTGCCTTCTCTCGAAATATATTAAAAAATAGCAATCCTCCTCATGGCCACCTCCAAAGAATATTAATAATTGCCACCCACTTTGTCTGATGTGTTTTCCCAATTGTGTATAATATATATTATGTATATATTATTTCCTAGTAGTACTAGGTCTTGTCGAAATAATTGCCCACTCAAACAAAACAACAAAGATATATATATTGCTAGCCCACTTTTTCTTTTTCTTCGATTGCTTCCTGGTGTTAATAGTTGCTGTCATCCATCCAACAACAACAATAATTTGCCTTTCATAATAATAATATAGAGTAAGTGGGCATCCAACTCCAAAGCAATAACAATAATTATGATGGGTAGTAGCTTTCCTTTTTATAATACAGAGATATGTGGGCTCGGTCGCAATTTTTATTCGGTCCCTGGTATTCTATTCTGCCCAAATGGCTGGTCATTTCCATATCACTCGTTTTTGCTCCATTTGCACCAGGACCTGGTAAAACACAAAATAAAATAAAACAAACTAAAAACTAAATAAAAACAAATAAAAACCCTACAATAATTATACATTTCACACAGGATAAATATATGTATTTTACTACACATCATGCATCGATGTCATCGAGTTTACTTTATCTCTAAACATCATAATTTTTTCTCCCGTCAAGTTTCCCCAACGGATCCTAGGTCGGGTTTTCCTTTCCCCCTCGGTTAGCCTTACTTTTAGGGCTATGTCTGCTACGAGCAAATGGTGCTGAGTCGCTGCAGTCTCCTTTGGTATAACCTTGCAGTTCATCCACATCTGTCGATCTTCCTGCCTCATCAAAAGATAGTCGATCTGCGTGTTACGTCCTCCGCTACTAAAAGTGATCAAATGAGATTCCCTCTTCCTAAAGAACGAGTTTATAATACCTAGGCCATGAGCTGCTGCGAAGTCTAAAAGTTCTCTACCAGGGTCATTCCTATCGCCAAAACCAAAACCCCCATGTACCAACTCAAAGCCATCACTATCCTTACCAATGTGCCCATTAAAATCACCTCCTATAAAAATTTTCTCCTCCCTCGGTATAGCCCTTACTACTACATCTAGACAATCCCAGAACTCTCTTTTCTCTTGATCTCTTAGTCCCACTTGCGGTGCATAGGCGCATACCACTGTCACTAGTTGCTCCCCTAATACTAACCTTAACACCATAATTCTATCGTTTTGTCGTATCACCTCAATTACATTCTTATGCACTTCTGTAGACACCAAAAATCCTACTCCGTTCTTGGCCCCATCAGACCCGGAGTACAACAACTTATACCCATTGCGCTCATCTGCTCTATGTCCTTTCCACCTAGTCTCCTGAAGGCACGCTATATGTACCCTACGTCTTTTAAGTGCATCTATCACTTCCAACAATTTACTACTAAGAGTTCCTACGTTCCAAGACGCCACACGTAAACTACACCTACTAAGTGCACCTCTCGTCCTTGGACATGATCTCACGTAAAAGTCATTGCTTCTATTGTCTATGATTATAACTAACAACTAACCACAAGGTAACAAACAATGAGCAACACAAAGTACACAAAGGGCAAAACTATACAATATGCAACGGCAAGCATACAATGACAATAAATAGCATAGACGACTATGACCAAGTAATACACTTAGCATGCGACTCAGCTAATTTTTTTGAAACGAAAGCACCTAGCTCAAGAGAGATTTCAGAGACGTGAACCGCTGGAAGTGCTGAAGCTCTAGACATAAATGGTGGGTTTGGTCACCCTTGTAGCCTGCAAACAAAAATCAAAAACCTACAATCCAATATGTTTATTTGGTTTGACCTGGTCTCTCCGGCAATCAACTTCAGTGGGTGGTTCTAGCAGGTCCCCAAATTGAGGTGGTAACAATAAATCAATTTTATAAAACAAATACTAAATTCAAAAAACAAAAAAAGCAAAAAATCTAGAATTTGCAGCAATAAATCAATTTTATAAAACAACTACTAATTTCAAAAAATCTAGAATTTGCAGAACTCGTGAATAAGAATCTCGGCTTTTGAACGAATTCAGATATAAAACAATGAAATCAAACAATTAAACAGCAGAAAACGGGTGATAGATCTGACATGCAATCAACGAAAACAACAAAAAAACAAAACCGTAACCTAGAGACTGGTTCACTCAACAGCAAGTCTTGAAAAATAGTTCAATTAATAGAAGAAAAGATGTGGGCTAAACGAACAAAAATCAACGATTTTAGTTGGAATTATACTCACCTGGACCTGTCGGATCTATACCTGCAATATTCAGTGGTTTCGCACCTGAAAGTCGCCGGGTTTGGTGGGTTCGTACCTGAAAAGTCGCCGGCTTTGTAGTCGGAGAAGTCAGAGGGGTTTCGCACCTGAAAGGTCTCCGGATTTGTAGTCAGAGGGGTTTCGCACCTGAAAGGTCTCCAAATAAAACGCCGGGTTAAGATATGTTGGGTCAATTAGATGGTTCCAAATCAAATATCATTAGTTTTAAATTAAAAAAAACAAAAAAATAATAATTGGATAATCATTGATCCCCATCATTGGGCATTATCCCACTACACCCATTTATGAAAAACGCCCCATAATACCCCATTGCTGACTGGACTGCCATATGACGTAAATCGCCTACGGAAGGGGACATTATTTGAGTCTTCCACTACACATGTTGTTATAGTTTTTAAAACCAAGTGTTGATAAGCATCTTGATTGACATTAATGGAGTCTTAATTACTTAAAGAACCCTCCATGTGCCCAACCTTCATGTTCACTCAATCTTGGCTTACTACTAATTATTGTTTAAAATAAACTGGTTGATTTACTAGAAAAAAATTAACATAACATCTAATATATTCAACTATTAGTAAATAAATAATGTTATATGAAAATAAATAGTAGAATAACATGTGATTTGTGGGACCAATAGTCCTTTGATCCTATCACATGACAATATTAATATATCGCCTTTTTTCCATCTATTATTCTCCAATTATTATTCATCTTTAAACGCTTTAAATTAGTGTACTTATACCTTTACAAAAAAATTAATTAAGACATTTATTAAAATAAAACATTCTCTAAAAAAACCCAAACAATACTACTCCAAGCTGTCTGTTATGGACCTATGTCTAAAAAATTAATTTATATCAATTATTTTTAAAAGCATATGAATATTATATTTTCTATGATATAATGCAATTATAATTATAGATTTTTTTTTCTAGAGAAAGGATAAGAAAAGCTGAAAGCACAAAAGTGTCACGAGATTGAACTGGCCAAAATATTGTCTTGTTGTTGGATGTGAATTATTGTGTGCCATGCCAGACAACACACCCTTATTTGGTCTCTTGAAATGGTTTGTTTTTTTAATAAATTACCATTAAGATGATTAACAGAATGATTATAGATTGATAAAATCAAATATAAAAAGGGTCATAACGAGAATCATCAAATGTATTTTGTTTTTACATAAATACAATATAGTTTCTAACAAAGTGAGATTCCCCTACGCTTTGCGGCGGAATCAGTCGGTATTAGTTCGGTTCGTTACGGTACCGCATTTGCTATGGTATCATTCCAAAGAGAACATTACATCAGTCGAAAACAATACAAACGAATATCAATACCGGTACTGATCTTGTTCAGTTGATATCGGTTACGTTCGTTTGCATTCTTTGTTTATTTTATTTCAACATTGCAATATTTTTTATTTGAACGGACGTTGTATCGTTGTCGTACCAAACCGAATTGAAACCGATTAAACAACATCCGTATCAATCGGTACCAATATTAATTTTATTGTTAACGTTTTCAATAAACTGACACCTTATCGTTACGATATTATACCGAACTGAACCGAAAAACATACTGGTATGCATTCATTTTTATAGTGTTTTGTTTGATAAGGATACTTTGATCGTTTCTTAATCTTAAAAGTAATATAAAAAGATAATGATTAAAATGAATTAAAGTAATAAAACAAGAAAATAACTAAAACTTAAAAAACAATATTGAACAAAAATATTGAAGTACTATTCATCGTCAGTTTCTATTCATATAGGTAATAAGTATTATATTTACGGGTGAATACATTTTACTTTCTAAGGGTTAAGTTCACGTACAAAGTGTCTTATCGTACAAAACGTATGAAAGGCATGAAAAAGCCAAAAGAACACAGTGACATTTTCGTAATTATTTGCTCGTAGCCGTAGGGTAATTATCAAAATTACTCTAAAAATGATCTTGTAGAGTAATTTTGATCTTGTAGAGTAATTTTGATAATTACTCTACAAAATCATTTGTAGAGTTGATTTTGTAGAGTAATTATGATACTCTACAAAATTACCTACAAGATCATAATTACCATACAAGATCATTTGTAGAGTAATTATGATACTCTACAAAATTACTTTACAACATCAAAATTACCTTACAAGAACATTTTACAAAATTACTCTACAAGATCAAAATTACCCTACAAAATCATTTGTAGAGTAATTTTGATAATTACTCTACGAGTAAATAATTACGAAAATGCCACCACGTTTTTTTTACATTTTCACCCTATTCATACGTTTTGTATGATAAGGGTATTTGTATTTCATCTTTTATCTAGTTTCTAAACTAATATAATTTCACCATGTGTGTATGTATATATATAGAAAGGGGTGGGGGTTGTTCTTGTAACAAATCTATAACAATAACACACATGAAACAACTATGTATATAAATACGTACACTTATATATAATAACGCATAATCTCATGTATAGTTATGAGCAATATATACATCAAGTTATTCAAATAATTTTTTTTAATATATATGTAGAGACAGGGAGAGGTGATAAATTTATTAACTAGTGTATTCACATTCACATTCACTTTTAGTTCCTAACTATTTAGTGATTAAAATTTGAACACAATACAAATGTACCTATCTTATAATATATAATATTTGTGTGGGTGTGTGAGAGTGTCTATATATATAGTTATAAAGAGACAGAGACATGTGTAGAAGTCAATAAGAGAGTTGTGAGAAAACAGCAAGCAGATGATGGAAGAGGATTCACAATCATCTGAAACTGAACACCAAGAAACTGAACCACATAACCACTCAAAATTCAGCATATCTCTCCAAGTAAGCCTACTTCATTTCACCTTTTATTGATATAAATTTAGTCGATTTATTATTATTTTTTCGATAATTTAGATTCCACAGGTTTAAATTCTGTTTCTAATAAGTTTCATGAATCTAGACCGACGCTTGTGTGAGCGCGTTTCATGTTTGTTTTTAAAGAAAATCGTGTTAGAAAGATAAAACTTTTAGAGAGTGTTGAATCTTTCATTAGAAAGTTTTAAACATTTAGAACAGACAAAAAAATGTGTTTTTATTTTTAATTTTGTATGTTACTTTTGTGTGGTGTATGCAGGAATTGAAGGATTTATGTTCACAGCTTCATGCAGCAGCAGGATACTGTGAATCTAATTTTTTAAGTCCTAATCACAAGAAT
This sequence comes from Helianthus tuberosus, assembly GCA_030545235.1. Lineage (NCBI taxonomy): Eukaryota > Viridiplantae > Streptophyta > Magnoliopsida > Asterales > Asteraceae > Helianthus > Helianthus tuberosus. The sequence goes on along the minus strand of CM060364.1, from coordinate 195,424,789 downwards.
TTGTCAGTCTTTCATTTTGTTTATATATTTTCAGTTTTTTTTGGAATAATGGATTTTAATAATCAAAACTATTAGCCATTTGCCGGTAACGGTCCCAACTTAAAAAATAACCGGTAGTGATCCCACCTTTTCACATGTTGTAAACTAATGAACTTTTACTAACATAACCTTAATTTCTTTTGTCCCCTTATCCTTTTTGGTTTAGTAAAAGTCCATTGGTTTAGGTAGAACCACCATTGGTTATTTTTTAAGTTGAAACCGTCGGCCAACAACTAATAGTTATGATTATTAAAATCCATTATTCCTTTTTTTTACCGAAATATATATACCATACAAGTTTTTACCTTTATAGTAATAAAAAATAGAATATTTCAGGTATACATTTATATTGTTTGAATTTTCAAAATTGTCTTTGAATGTACATACGAGACCCACTTTACACTTTTAAAAAAAATCATATTCTCGAAAAAAAATCATGATTCTGTGTAGTCTTTGTCTTTCGAATGTACATACCTGACCCACTTTATACTTTTAAAAGATTTCATATTTTTTTAAAAAACTCATGATTTTGTGAAATTTTTGGTGATTTTCATGTGTATGGAGATAAAAGCTTGTGTGACATGTACCCTAAATGTTTAAATACTTCCAAAAAATGAACATATTTATGATTTTCTCTGTTTTATATTCTAGTCTCCCCATAGTTATTTCCACATACACATTTTGCTCAATATATATAAGATATCCTAAGTAAAACTTTTTAGTTGTGTCAATTTTTATCCATTTATTTTACTACTAGAAAACACACTTTTACAATCACTAATGGTAAAGTCTATACTCACACCCGGTTCCCGCTAAGGGGCTGTTTGGCAACTTCTGAATGGTTAAGTGCTGAACCAATAAGAGGTATGAACCATTAAGTACTGAATCAGTAAGATGTCTGAACCATTAAGAGCCAGTATAATGCTTATCCGTTTAGAGGCAAATGTCTGACCAATTCAGATTAGAGGTTTTAACCATTCAGACTCTGTATAAATCTTAACCATTCAGAGGCAAATGTCTGAACCATTCAGACATCTACTCGTGAAACAAACAGTCTGAACCATTAAGTGCTGAACCATTAAGAGGTTTGAACCATTAAGAGTCTCATTAAGAGGTAAAACAAACAACCCCTAACTTTCGCTAACGGTTGATATCTTGACCGTCAGATTAGCGATAAATTTTTTCGTTCGTTTTTTTTTAACGGCCAACAGAATCAATCCCGAGCACTCTCGGGCACCCACTGAACCAAACAGAGTACTCCGAGAGTAACCCGGGTCCACCACCAATTCCGGGGAAAACCCGGTAACCCACCCGTCCGTAGGCACGGCGATGAGAAAATTCAAAAGTGGGTATGATTTGAGGATCAAGATTCAAGAAGGGACTAGGGATGTATATGTTCTTTCATTTTCCTTGACAGAAACCAAAAATATTGTTTGTTTCTTATATGTTTTATAGAGGAAAAAGACTATGCTACCCTTTTGATCATACAGCTTAATAAATAAATTTATTATATGCAGAGTTGTGGAGAACACCAAAGAGTATGTGTGTAGGGCAGTGGTTGCAGTTGTGGATCATCTTGGAAGTGTTTCAGCCAATCTTGACCACTATATTTCTGAAGCAGAAACAGACACAATCTCTCAAACAGAAGTCAGAATTGATTTGTTAAAACAGGTGTGTTGTTATTTTGACTTTTTTTAGTACATAATTCTTGTAAATTATAAAAGCAATTAACCATTTATTAATATTGGGATTGCGCAATGAAATGTAATGAAAAACTAGTAAAGTTTTTTTCGCGAGGTGCGGCGGGGATTCAGTATATTGCACCAACCGGTCATTATCGGTAGTGCAAAAATACCATAACCTACTCGTATCGAAATCGGAAACCATAAAAAGGAATGTCGGTACAGTAATGCTATTGTCTAGTCAGTACTGGTTCCAGTTCGGTTTGGTTTGGTATGGGTACTTGGTATCGTTAACGATACATAAAATTACTTTATTTTGAACACAACTTCGTTTTCAATAAATTTTATATTGATATATTGACAAAAGAATTAAACGTAATTGCGTATTTAGAATTTGTTTTCAAAAAATTAAAATTAATGAACGCAAACTAATGGAGAAAAATCAAATAAAAAATACATGAGTTATATTAAAAAAAAAACTAAAATTTTAAATGAAATATTTTCTTAAGAAAGAACCATTGAATGGCCACCAACCTTGACACTTGAAAAAATGTAATGGGGAATGCTACCATTCATCCAAGTAGGTTTTAATAGTAAGTAGTGGAATTTTTCGTGCTTTGTGGCGAATGATTGGTCGATATTGGTTCAGTTGGTTATCGTACTAGTACTGTACATGTATTCGTTATAACAAATTAACATTTGTTTTACATCAATCGAAGACTATAAAAACGAATACTGGTATCGATATTGTTAGGACGATATCAGTTTAATTCATCATGGTATCGGTACTGGTATTCATTTATCGTCACAGATGGAGCGGTATAAATAAAACAATATCGAAACCGAATGCCATACAAATGAATACAGGTAACGTTACCAATGTTGTTCAATTTAATATATGATAGCAACATGGTGTCAGACTATTGGAACCGGAAACCATAAAAATGAATACTACCGATGTTTGTCGGTTTCAGTTCGGTACTAAATTCGTTTTTTATAAAATTTATACCATAATCTTAAAAAAAAAATAAGGATGGTTGCAGATTTAGTTTTTATTTCTAAAAGTTAACGAGCAAAATCAAATCATAAATAATATATTATTGAATAAACTTAAATAGGTATTTAGAAAAATCGTTTACATTCATCATATTCCCTATTAAAAAATTATTTACTATCCATCGTATCTCCTTTTCAAAATATGTAATAGAGTTAGCCTTTGCTACAATTAGGTTTTAACATACAAATTTACTTAACGTAAGAAGTAAAGGAGCGAATTCTTTCTTTCTTTTTTTTTCTTTTTTTTTGAAAATTTTGTTTCTTATCTTATTAAACACGTATTTTATTCCCAGAATTAATAATAATAATAATAATAATAATAATAATAATAATAATAATTGTGTAAATAACACTAGTAAAGTAATTACACATAATTACTCTACTAGAGTAAATACATGATTTTTTTTTAACATTTTGCAACTAAACATCATGTTTGAGTAGATGGAAAAAAAATCTCTCCTTTACTTCTCATGTTAAGGTCATTTTGTATGTTAAGATCAATTTGTATTTGATCCTTAATAATAATCAAAATATTTTTTTGTTGCGAAAATCACCAAATGATCTTATAGCAACCAAATTTAAGGATTAGCCTTTGGATACACAAAATTTTGTGAGATTAAAGCTTTTTTACTTGATTTTTACATTTTTTATGTGATTTAAGCTTTCTTTGAGCAAATAATAAGTTATAATCGCATTTTTATGCAATTTTGCTTTTTTTTCTTTATGATTTTAATCTTTTTAACGCTATTTAAGTTTTTCTGTGGATACAAATGCAACATGTCATAATTCTCGTTATTTGAATATTTTCTTTTTATTCAACTAGAAACTGTTTACCTGCCAAGAATATTCCGACAAGCTTGCTCTAGCTAAAATAGCTTGGAGATCGGAGATCCCACGATATAATTCTCGTTATTTAAAACCGCGTAAGATCTTGTCTTTACTACTTTGGTTATTGTCTATGCCAAACATAAGTTTGATATATATCTAGATGTTTTATGTAACTCGGTTTTCTTTGTCGGGCAGCTGTCTCGGATGTTTTGATTCAAAACTCGGGGAGTGAGATTGTTGCAAACACCGAAAACAATAAGCAAAGGTTTAAAATCGACGAGGAAGTTCCCCTTTTCTTTTACACTTGTATATACAAGTCGTCATCTCAATATAGCGAATCTAAAAAGGATGGCAATGCAAAAGTGTCCTTGTCGCTTTCAGGTAAGAATCTAGTATTATCAGTGGCATACCCAATATATTTTTTACTCATGGCACACTTATTGTTGGGTAACTAACATGAAAAACTAGTATCAGATGTTATATAACACAATGTTTTACTAGAAGTTTGTGACACTAGTGTTTACAACTTGGGCCCACCCCTAAGTTTAATGTTGTTTGTATAATCATAGCTTTGCCAGTCCGTGATAACTTGTCAATCCAGGCAAAACCTCAAGCCGTGTCGTTCCAATTACAGGTGACTATCATGTGTTCATATGATTAGCCAAAACCTTATAAGCCTTTGAAATCACAACTTATCGATCGTTTATTAAATGTTTAACAGGAGAAGCACAAGAGTAGACGTGGTGCATTGTTCAGGAAGTCGATGACAAGCAACGAGATCTTATCGATAATTCGAAGGAGAAAATGATGTTGGAGTAGTTTGTTATGTGAGATTCAATATTAGTGTGGGATTGAATATTAGCTTTGTTTATTTCTTAACTATATGTGGGTTATAATAAATTTGTTAGGTTTATATCATTACTAAATTGTATTTTTCCTCTTTGTGTTGTAAAAATAGTTTTAAATACGTTCTTATTTATTGTCTATCAATATTTATAGAATCTAGATAAACCAAAAATATAATATAACATCTTGAATTTTATGAACATTTTATCATAAAATGGATGTTTGTGTTAAAAATTACATTTAAAATTATCAGGCATGATTAAATGATAGTATAAACAATCATGCACGATGGTGTTCGCACAAGCGCTAGCGTGCCAAGGAGGAAGCATGGCCGTCCATGGGGAGCACGGTTGTGCCAATTGTGAGTCGTCATCATTGTCGCCTGTATCTCAGTGTGAAGGGATAAGGTCCCAAAAACCTCATATCAAGTACCTGGGACCATACCACAACCTCGTCCTTTAACCCTCTTTAGACCTTGCGCGACCGCGCATTGGTCCCACAAAGAGTTTAGAAGAAAGACAGCAAGTAACACCCGCGCGCCAAAAGGAAGTTAATAAATCCTTGTGCCTTCCTCCATAACAAACAAAGGATGAGAATCCTAGTTTAACACATCCGCTTAAATAAATACCCAGACTTGGATATTATTTATTACACTGATAACACACGATAAGGAGTCACACCGGATTATGGCAATAACCTTCTAGAAGACTCAATCGTGCACCACTAGACGGTTATAACCGTCTGGGACACGTGTCATCATCCCAGGCTACCCTGAAATCACGATGATGGCATGGAATTGGAGAGAAACTTCCACTTGCCCACTTTCCACGTGGCATCACCCCAGCTGTCGATCAAGATCACGATCGGTGTGATCTAACAATCCGATCAAGAGAACTAACGGAAGGAAAATAACCGCTTACGGTGTTAGCATCTTCCGTTAATATTTCAACAACGAGTTTTCCCGCCCAAACTCCTGGCTATAAATATGAGAGTAATTCAAGTATGAACTTTAAGTTACACTCACTTCGTCTATACTTCTTCTTCTTCATAAACACATACTTATTCTCACGCCGGAGTAGGGTTACGGAGAGAACCTCCCTTCTCCCCGTAACGAGGCTAACGGTGTTCTGTTTTGCAGTGTTCACCGGAGAAGAAGATCTGTCCCTTCAAATCGAACGAGAGAGAACTACCCCTTTTATGCAGAACCTAACCCCCTGGATAATTTGATTCCGGTCTTCTATCCAGTGTTTCTTCATTGGCGCCCACCGATTTCTCTGTTTCATCCGTTTTGGTCTCGTTTCGATTTGTTCTTTGTTTTCATATGGCAGAGAATTCATCACTTCACCCATCAAGTCCTCGATCTGAATTCAAGGGTTTTTGTCACACCCCGATTTCCACGTGTCACCGGTGGGGGAGTATCGTGACGTGGTTGGCAACATAATAGTCAAACAACACAATATCAATATGCACAGCGGAAGCAAATTTAAAAATATGATACAACCGAATTTATTATTGTAATATCAAAGTCACAATATCCGGAAGTTTATCCACAGAAGGATCGAAATAAAAATAGTATTTATGGTTCAACAGACTTCAGGCATCTTAAGCTTGCGAGACTTCTAATGATGCTAAGGAGAAACCCCAGCCAATTTCGCTTAGTACCTGCATTTAATCTTTTTGGGAAAATACGTCAGTTTACACTGGTAAATACATTCAACTGACTCATTTTAAAAATGATTGAAAATTGGTTTGGATGCACGTGGCATAAACATTTTATAATTTGATTAAAATGCACAGAGGCAAAATTAATCTTGTATAACTTGGGCAATTATTTAGCTATATAATCTTGTGAACGAATTACATGTTACTTATGCGTTCAGTAGCCCGGATCTTGTCCGGGTTAAAGATCAATAGACACACCACATTTATTCTTTTGTGCGCTGACAGGTGTACGCCTACACCCCGCGCTTAAGTCGTGGCCATTACTTCGAATGATGCCATGGATATCCGGGACATGGTCATTAACCCCCCAAAGGATGTAAAGTAAACAAGACTGTTTAAACGAGCTGATCAAATTATTCAATTAACCACCTAAGCGATGGAAGATTTGATGCCCGACCAAGCGGTATTTTATATACCGTAACCCAAGCCCGTATAGGGAAAATAAGTTAAAAGTATTTACCTGAGCAAGTATTAATCACAATAAGCAAAATGCACGTAGCTTTTACTGGTTCTCCTAATCTGGAACGAAGGTTTAATATAACCTATTAGAATCCTAACGGGTCTTTAATTAAGCTTAAGCTTAGACCGGCTAGTTTCAAAGATACGGTACGTACGCACTATTTAAGCGAAGACCGGATAGAATGTAATTTAGACCCGACAAGTTTGAAGACTTGTTTAATATGGGTTTATTATTCACATTCTGGATTTTGAGATAAAACCGTTAAGGTTTGACCCGTTTCGGCTAATTTATGTAAACTTGTTACATAAACCGAACCGAGCGCGTAATAAGCGTAACAGGTATCCGCAAGATCCATATACAGGTTTCCTAAGTTAATTATGCTTCAAATATGTTGTGACATCAGTAAGATGTCTTTCATTATGCCCGAAACGTGTTTAAACACAAACTAGGCCCCGTAGGGGTAGTTTGGTCATTTAAAAGTTTATAAAAGAGTTTAAGTAACAATCTGAGTTACAGGTCTGATGTAATCAGAAAATATACTCAAGTTGCTAAGTTATATCAGTAGGTTAAAGCATGTATGTGAAATTTATCATTTTTAACCAAACTATGCCCCGTAGGGGTATTTTGGGTAATTTCATATAAGCCGAAAAGCTCAAAACTGAAGTCTGAGTTTATCAAACTTTGCTTACTGTTAAAACATTCTAATTTGCCTAAAATATCAGTAGGTATCAACCCGGGTATGTTCAATATGATTTTAAAACATACTATGCGTTAAAAACGCTAAATAAGGCGATTAAAGGCCATTTCCGGGTTCGATACTTAAATCTGATATTTTTATATTTCCATAAGGCTTAAAATAATTTATTTATCATATGTGATCAGTAGCAAAAAGTTTGGAGTCGTTTAGATATGTAAATCTCATTTTATGGCCCGTTAGGGCAAAACCGACAATTACCGGATTAAGCCTACGATTACTAGTTATGCTCAGCCTAAAATTAATTAAAAATCTTTAAAAATCCCAAAATAATATATTACATCAGTGGGTATTAAGTTTGATACCAAAAAGTAGGCTTAACTAGGCTATACGCTAATTACACCGTTTTATTAACATAAAGCTTTAAATTTGCGACAATGAGCATAACTCTTAATCTACAAGTCGAACTGATGTCAAACTTTGCATACAAGTTTATATATCAGTAATCAAGGTTTCTACACTTTTACATTTTCATAAATCACATTTTAAGGTAATAAGGGCATAACGGTCAACATATGAGCAATTAACGGAAACATGCATATTAATTGGATAACTAATGAACCAAGGTGTATAATCACAGAGGGTTATTCTAACAAGTAACCTAGTCCAATTAAAGCTCTGAGGCATTTCTAAAACATGTCTAAACGGGTCAGAACTGAAAGTCAAAGTGAAAGTCAAACTATGTGACTTTCGGTTCCGAACCGGGTATTTACAGGAAACTGTCGGGTTGAACATGTTTGGACATGTTCTTACACTTATTACTATGTTATAACAATGATCAAACAGGTTGTATATGATCTACATTGCTAATTATGCATAAATTGTATTTTAAGTATCCTGTTGACTTTTTCTTAGTAAGTTTGACCCGACTTTTGACCTGTTTAGAGTGGTAATCAGGGGGAACTCTTTTAAGGTTTTATTACCCATATAATTACCTACTAATAACTACTTTTTATTCGAGATTTGACTGAGCTATCATTAATAAATCTCGAGGTCAAACCATAATTACGATGGTTTGACTTTTAGCTAAATAACTAAGCTAAACTTAATTAGAAAGGATTTGTAAACTTACTGAAGTCCTAAGCTTGATTAGTGAACCCTTGAGAGAAGGTTTGAGCTCCAGAAGTGATCCAAAAATGCAGGAGAAGTGAGTGAGAAAAATGGTTGCACTTCTTGGCCTTTTATAGTGAACTAAGGCACCATAACATGTTGACAAATAAGTCTAGCACTGACCATGAGTTACCAACATGTGTCCTACATGTTTAGGGATTGTTTAGGGGCCAAGAGGTATGTGGAAAATCGTTTAAGAGTCATTCCCACGCGCATAACAGCAAACAGCAAAATTCTGGTCGCTGGCAACATGCTTGCGCACCGTAAGGCTTCATGCTTGCGGTGCGCAAGCCTACCTCAGCAGCCAAAAAGTTGTTGTTTCTTGGTGTTTCGAAAGGGCAACCTCATAAACCGACTTTGGGACCTCAATTATCAGTTAGGGGCCTCCCAATTGTGCCTTGAACAGTTCTAAACCCTACCATAATGAATTGTTTGCTTTGAATCCAAAAGAAAGTACCGAATACTAAGGGTTACCGTAGGAATTTCTTCGTAGGAGTCCACCAACTAAATTATGAATCGTTCATTGTTATAATTCACTGGTCTTGAACATATACTGGATGTTTTAATATGATTTGAGTCTTGGGATTTATAACGAGGTCGTTCAGAGGTGCAAAAGTTAACATGACGACACTTTTAAATCCTGTCAAACATTTCTAATAAATCCGAGTTTACAACGCGTTTTGTCTTTCATGACACGTGTCGTTCTTTCATTGCACACGAATTTTCGAGGTGTTACATCCTCACCCCCTTAAAATAAATCTCGACCCGAGATTTACTGAAATAAATAAGGGTACTTTTCTTTCATGGTGGATTCAACTTCCCACGTATATTCGGGACCTCTACGAGCATCCCATTTGACCTTTACAATTGGTACATGCTTCCTTCGAAGCTTCTTAACCTGTCGATCCTCAATCGACAAAGGTTTTTCCACAAACTTTAAGCTCTCATCTATATGCACATCTGTATGCGGTATAACCAGTGATTCATCAGCGAAACACTTTTTCAGATTGCAGATGTGGAACACATTGTGAATTCCGCTGAGCTCTTCCGGTAAGTTTAATTTATAGGCAACTGACCCGACACGTTCGATAACCTCGAAAGGTCCTATGTATCTCGGGCTTAGCTTGCCTTTCTTACCAAACCGCATCACTCCCTTCCAGGGTGACACTTTAAGCAGGACTTTGTCACCTACTTCGAAGTGAAAATCCTTACGCTTAGGATCAGCGTAACTCTTCTGCCTATCTCGGGCAGCTTTGAGACGGTCACGAATCTGGACAATCTTGTCCGTTGTTTTGAACACTATCTCTGGTCCCGATAATTGGACATCTCCAATTTCCGCCCAACAAATAGGCGATCTACACTTTCTACCGTATAATGCCTCAAAAGGCGCAGCCTTAATGCTGGTATGGTAGCTATTGTTGTAGGAGAATTCGATTAACGGTAGGTTCTTATCCCAACTACCACCTAAATCGATCGCACATGCACGTAGCATGTCTTCCAACGTTTGAATAGTACGCTCACTCTGACCGTCAGTCTGAGGATGATAAGCCGTACTAAAATTCAAACGTGTGCCCAAAAATTGTTGGAAACTCTTCCAAAAATGCGACATGTATCTAGTATCTCTATCAGAGATAATAGCCACAGGTATGCCATGTAAGGCTACAATCTTATCAACGTATAACTGGGCTAACATATCGGAGCTATAAGTCTCCTTGATGGGTAAGAAATGAGCTGACTTAGTCAGTCTGTCAACTATAACCCATATTGTATCATTGCCTTTCCTTGTCTTGGGTAACTTGGTAATAAAATCCATCATCACCATTTCCCACTTCCACGTAGGAAGTTCAGGCTGTTGTAGCAAACCTGATGGTTTTTGATGCTCGGCTTTGACTTGCGCACATGTCAAGCATTTAGCTACATGGGTGGCTACAGACTTTTTCAAGCCTATCCACCAATAATTTGCCTTTAAATCCTGGTACATCTTATCAGCTCCAGGATGAACGGAGTATTTGGAACTATGGGCTTCCTGGAGGATGACATCTCGAAGTCCTCCATAAATTGGAACCCATATCCGTCCATTTAATCGTAAAATTCCGTCCTTGCTAAGAGTTAACTGCTCCTCAGTTACTCCTAGCTTTTCATTAGGATAGTTAGCTTCCAACACAACTTCCTTCTGTGCAGCTAACAACCTTTCAATCAAATTATTCTTTATCTCCATGCGCTTGGCATTGATTCGGATGGGTTTCACCCTTTCTTTCCGACTTAAGGCATCAGCGACTACATTCGCCTTGACGGGATGGTATTTGATTTCACAATCATAATCATTTAAAGTTTCCATCCAACGCCGTTGCCTCATGTTTAGTTCCTTCTGTTTAAACAGGTGTTGGAGGCTCTTGTGATCAGAATAAATCACACACTTTACACCATATAGATAGTGCCTCCAAAGCTTTAGTGCGAACACAACGGCACCCAACTCCAAGTCATGGGTGGTGTAATTCTTTTCATGCACCTTTAACTGTCTTGAAGCGTAGGCAATAACTTTGCCTTTCTGCATAAGCACACACCCCATGCCAGTGTGCGAAGCATCACAATAAACCACAAACTCTTCTATTCCATCTGGCAATGTCAGTACTGGGGCGTTGCTCAACTTTTGCTTCAGAATATCAAAGGATTCTTGCTGCTTAGGGCCCCAAATGAACTTTACTTTCTTCTTAGTCAAGGAAGTTAGGGGCGCAGCAATCCTTGAAAAATTTTCAATGAAACGCCTGTAATATCCTGCCAATCCCAGGAAGCTACGAATCTCTGTAGGCGTCTTCGGCTCTTGCCAGTTCATTACGGCTTCAACCTTAGCGGGATCCACCTGGATACCACGCTCACTGACCACGTGTCCAAGGAATTGGACTTCTCGTAGCCAAAATTCACACTTAGAGAATTTGGCATAGAGTTTCTCCTGATGTAGAAGTTTGAGAATACAACGAAGGTGTTTCTCATGGTCAGCTTGATTCTTAGAATAAATGAGAATGTCGTCGATGAAGACGATGACGAATTTATCCAAGTAAGGCTTGCAGACGCGATTCATGAGGTCCATGAATGCGGCTGGTGCATTAGTGAGCCCAAACGGCATCACTAGGAACTCGTAGTGACCATAACGAGTCCTAAATGCAGTCTTGTGAACGTCTTCATCTTTAACCTTCAACTGATGGTAGCCTGACCTCAAATCAATATTCGAGAAGTAACTTGCCCCTTGAAGCTGATCGAACAAATCGTCGATCCTGGGCAGAGGATACCTATTCTTGATCGTGACTTTATTAAGCTCGCGATAGTCGATGCACAGGCGCATCGACCCATCCTTCTTCTTGACAAACAAGATTGGCGCTCCCCAAGGAGATGAACTAGGTCTAATGAAACCTTTAGCCAGCAATTCATCTAGCTGCGTCCTCAACTCCTTCATTTCCGTGGGTACCAATCTGTATGGTGCTCTAGCAACTGGTGCTGCTCCGGGGATGATATCGATTCTGAATTCCACTTGTCTATCTGGTGGTAAACCAGGTAGATCTTCAGGAAACACTTCTGGGTATTCAGAAATGACAGGGATGTCTTCTATCTTTGGTTTAGGCTCATCAATAATCACTTGCGCCATGTAGATGACACACCCCTTCTTCAAACACTTGGAAGCCTTGAGCATAGTCACCTGCTCAGGCAGCCCATACTGGGTATCTCCCCGAATGGTAAGTGATTCACCAGACGGAGTCTTTATTACCACTTGTTTCTTGTTACAGACAATTTGGGCCTGGTTATGAGATAACCAGTCCATACCCAGAACTATATCAAAACCGGCCAACTTAAAGGGAAGTAAAGACCGAGAAAAAGAATGGTTCTTAATGGATATAACACATCCATCTAACACAGTGGAGACGGTTTCTAGAGAGCCATCTGCTAACTCCACCTCATAGATCACTTTTAAGGTTTTGACAGGTAATTTCAACAGTTCGCAAAACTTATTGTCTACAAACGACTTATCAGCGCCGGAATCAAAAAGTACTCTAGCATATACGTCATTTACAAGGAAAGTACCTGTAATAACGTTGTCGTCTAGAACCGCTTCCTTTGCGTCCATTTTGAAGACTCTAGCATTAGTCTTCTTGGCCTCTTCAGGCTTCTTGTTGTATTTCGGGCAGTTGGTCTTAATGTGCCCCTTTTCATTGCAACGGTAGCACGTTGCGTCTTTTATCTTATTGCAATCCAAGGTTTTGTGTTCCTTGGACTTGCACAAACCACAAGCAAAAGATCTTGACTCATTATTTGAGTTCGATCCGAGTCTGCACTTTCCAAAGTGCTGTTTCTTGCAAATATTGCACTTGGGCTTCTCACCAGACCGGTGCCCATCTCTTCTTGACTCAGACCCCTTCTTGCTATCACCGTTCCCACGGTGCTTCTTGCTCGACCTCTTTGAGTTATCGTCTTCACGCTTCCTCTTTTCGGCATCTTTGTGCCTCAGCGACCGTTGCCTGACCGCATCCAAAGTGAGGGACAGAGATATGTCAGTTACCGATCTAAAAGTAGTCGGTCGAGATGCCTTTACGCTTGCCTTTATTTCCGGGGCTAGACCACCGATAAATCGAGCGATTCGTTTGGGCTCCGGGGTTACCAGATATGGAACCAACCGGGACAGCGTGTTAAAGCTTGTGAGGTAAGCTTGACAGTCGAGGTTTGTCATCACCAATGATATAAAATCAGACTCTATTTTCTCCACCTCATGCTGAGGGCAGTAATTTTCCTTGATTAGGGCGACAAATTGATCCCACGTCATGCTATACAAGGGGATTTTCCCAGTGGCTTGGATCAGTGATCTCCACCAGGTTAGAGCCTCTCCTTTGAAAGATTGCGACACGAACTTGACCACATCCTTTTCAGCGCATCCGCTGATGTCCACAACTGTATCCATCTCGTCCAACCATGTCATACAATCCACAGCTCCTTTCTCCCCAGTGAAATCCCGGGGTTTACATGAGACAAAATATTTATAGGAGCAACCCTTAGCAAGGGGTCCTTTATTCAGTATGATCCATTGAGATGGGACACTGTGGTTTGAGGAGTGTCGATCATCATTCTTCTTCGGGTCGTCCTTCTTGGACGGTGGCTTTGAAGGCTGTGTGGATAGGGTCCTACTACGGGTCCCACTGTACTCTTCATACTGCCTTTCCAAAGCCTGTGTAACAGCGCCGTCTATGATCGCCTTCAATTCCGCACCCGTTAGATTTACTCGGGCGTCATTATTAACCTCCACTGGATGGCTATTAACCTCGTCTGAGTTAGCCATTTAAAATTGAACTGTTGCAGAAAACAAGGACAATAGTTTATTTGGGAGTTTATGGAATTGTCTTTTATGACAATTCATTAACCATGGTACAGAGACCATATTTGGTTAATTTATAAATCATATTTATTTAGGATTTCTATTATAATTTATCCTAAGTATAAAACAATAACAGTTTTATTTATGGCACAAAAGGCCTAGTCACGTGGACACTTTTAATTTAATCTATGATTTCAGAGAATCAAAACATTAAGGTATACTGGCACAATAGGCCTAGTCACAAGGACAATTATAAATTATATGCTAGGATTGCAGAGAATCAAAGCATTTGAGGTTTGAACCTAGTTCATTACCTTTATTTGACAGGGAGTCATAGCTACCACTGTCTTTTGGCTCATATGGAAATGAGCAGGGCCCGTAGGCACTATATTACCACGTATGGTAAAAATATGATCATCTTAATTGATGATCTTAACCCTTGATTCAGAGATCATTAAATTGGGTTAGGAATCTTCTAAAGAATCCTTATACATATACAATGACGTGTGATTTTTAAGGAATCACTTCTGCCAGGAGTGTTAACATGTTTTCAGATGTTAACTTAGATTTGAATCTTTTGAACAGGTCTTACCATCTTGGCCTGGTCTTATAATTTACCCGAGGCTAGGTTTCACACTTTAAGATTCTTGTTCAATATTTAAGTAGGCATATTATTATTAAAAGGAATGATTTTGATTTATTTATTTCATTTATAATTTATTTATGCACAAAATGGCAAACATGAAATTTATAAAAACAAACATTCCATTAATTTATTCAAAATATTACATACTGCCCTAAACGGGTCTTTTCAAATAACAAACTTACCCTCGCAGGGGTTTAATAACACACATGCCCACGCAGGGGCTTTATAACATAATTGTCCACGCAGGGACTTTACACTAACAAACTGGTCCACGCAGGGACCTTAAGCAACATCATACCCTCGTAGGGGTTAACGGAAGATAGACCCTCGCAGGGGTCAAAACAACACACATACATACCCACGCAGGGGCTCAAACAAATACAGGAAATACAAGCCCACGCAGGGGCTTAACAACAATTGGAAGGATTTTAGTGATCCTTCTTGTTCTTCCCTTTGATCAAACTTGCTAATCCTTGGAAGAAAGTCTGCCTCTCCCTACGGTCCCTGTGCACTTCCCGTTCAACCTGATCCATCCTCTGAAGGAGTTCTTCGCGCTCAGGTGGGGAGAACCTAGGCGGCTGCGATTGAGTCCGTATGATGGGCCTAGGTGGTATCTGGTACCCATGTGTTGGGTACCCAACTCCCCATGGAGCTCCGTATGGTCCTTCCGGGTGCAGGGCATTGTAGTTGGCTGCCACCAAGTAAGGGTCGGCCTCTGCGTACCCATAGTTGTCGTGGACCGGCGGATCGAACGGGTTGTATGCCATGGAACCCGTATACGCTGGGATTGGGTTATCAAAACCCATTGGCGGCGGCTGCGGCATCGCTGGGTTGGAAGGCCCACCCATTTGTGGGTCCTCCTGATGTGGCGGGTAGTGACTGCCACTGGACTGACGTGGGGAACTGAAATGGAAGTCCCCTGCTTGTGTCGACATGTGGGCACCGGTTCTCCTACGCCTTGGCGGTTGAGGAGGTGCCGGCTGAACTGGTGGCGGCGGGGGTGGTGGCGTAACTGCTACAAATCGGGAATCCCCCGAGGAATCTTGATGATGCTGCTGCTGCTGCTGCCGCGGTTGCTGCTGCTGCTGCTGCCGCGGTTGCTGCTGCTGAGGAGGCGACGAATGGTGAGGAGGGGTATAATACCACTCGTGCCGAGTGAACATGGCTTGGAAGCTGTCTGGACCACCGTAGGGTGATCCGTGGAAAGACGATCCGTCGGAGATCTCGATCGGATGATTTGGAGTGCCACTTGCAGGTTCGACGGGATCTGTATCCTCGTCCATGTCATCCGCGTGATCGCCAAAGAAGTGATCGTCTGGCCCCAGTGCGTTAAAACCCACGGGTTCTTGCACGTAGCCTACCGGATTAAATCGGCCCCGAAAAACTGGGGTGGGGTCCCCGAAAGAATGATGAGACAGGGATCGTTGTAATGGTATGAAGGAAGGCAGAGGGTTGTTCGGCTCGTAGTCCGGTTGTGGCCCATATGGGTTTTGGACCGGAGGTGTCGAGCTATGTGAGACCGACCGTCTAGCCGACTCAAATAGTTTTCTTCTGTTTTGATGTGGATCGTCACTCTCCGTGGTAGACGGAGCTCGAACATTTGAAGGTCCTGCCTCGTTGTCGTTGGGGGCGGTGATCGGCCCCTTTCCTCGTCCTCTTCTATGGAAGAATCTTGGAGGCATATTGTTAATCCTGTCAAAGTAGCATAAGATAACAATAACAAATATAAAATTTAAAGGACAGAACAAAAACCGAATAAGGTGGAATTTGTCCTATGTTATATGTCTAGACTCGAAGGTTTAGAAATGTGCAATTGTGTAACTGAGATTAAACACAAAAGGCTAGTGTTTAATTCACTCAGTGTTGGATCTGATACCAACCTGTCACACCCCGATTTCCACGTGTCACCGGTGGGCCCGGTGGGGGAGTATCGTGACGTGGTTGGCAATATAATAGTCAAACAACACAATATCAATATGCACAGCGGAAGCAAATTTAAAAATATGATACAACTGAATTTATTATTGTAATATCAAAGTCACAATATCCGGAAGTTTATCCACAGAAGGATCGAAATAAAAATAGTATTTATGGTTCAACAGACTTCAGGCATCTTAAGCTTGCGAGACTTCTAATGATGCTAAGGAGAAACCCCAACCAATTTCGCTTAGTACCTGCATTTAATCTTTTTGGGAAAATACGTCAGTTTACACTGGTAAATACATTCAACTGACTCATTTTAAAAATGATTGAAAATTGGTTTGGATGCACGTGGCATAAACATTTTATAATTTGATTAAAATGCACAAAGGCAAAATTAATCTTGTATAACTTGGGCAATTATTTAGCTATATAATCTTGCGAACGAATTACATGTTACTTATGCGTTCAGTAGCCCGGATCTTGTCCGGGTTAAAGATCAATAGACACACCACATTTATTCTTTTGTGCGCTGACAGGTGTACGCCTACACCCCGCGCTTAAGTCGTGGCCATTACTTCGAATGATGTCATGGATATCCGGGACATGGTCATTAACCCCCCAAAGGCTGTAAAGTAAACAAGACTGTTTAAACGAGCCGATCAAATTATTCAATTAACCACCTAAGCGATGGAAGATTTGATGCCCGACTAAGCGGTATTTTATATACCGTAACCCAAGCCCGTATAGGGAAAATAAGTTAAAAGTATTTACCTGAGCAAGTATTAATCACAATAAGCAAAATGCACGTAGCTTTTACTGGTTCTCCTAATCTGGAACGAAGGTTTAATATAACCTATTAGAATCCTAACGGGTCTTTAATTAAGCTTAAGCTTAGACCGGCTAGTTTCAAAGATACGGTACGTACGCACGATTTAAGCGAAGACCGGATAGAATGTAATTTAGACCCGACAAGTTTGAAGACTTGTTTAATATGGGTTTATTATTCACATTCTGGATTTTGAGATAAAACCGTTAAGGTTTGACCCGTTTCGGCTAATTTATGTAAACTTGTTACATAAACCGAACCGAGCGCGTAATAAGCGTAACGGGTATCCACAAGAGCCATATACAGGTTTCCTAAGTTAATTATGCTTCAAATATGTTGTGACATCAGTAAGATGTCTTTCATTATGCCCGAAACGTGTTTAAACACAAACTAGGCCCCGTAGGGGTAGTTTGGTCATTTAAAAGTTTATAAAAGAGTTTAAGTAACAATCTGAGTTACAGGTCTGATGTAATCAGCAAATATACTCAATTTGCTAAGTTATATCAGTAGGTTAAAGCATGTATGTGAAATTTATCATTTTTAACCAAACTATTCCCCGTAAGGGTATTTTGGGTAATTTCATATAAGCCGAAAAGCTCAAAACTGAAGTCTGAGTTTATCAACCTTTGCTTACTGTTAAAACATTCTAATTTGCCTAAAATATCAGTAGGTATCAACCCGGGTATGTTCAATATGATTTTAAAACATACTATGCGTTAAAAACGCTAAATAAGGCGATTAAAGGCCATTTCCGGGTTCGATACTTAAATCTGATATTTTATATTTCCAGAAGGCTTAAAATAATTTATTTATCATATGTGATCAGTAGCAAAAGGTTTGGAGTCGTTTAGATATGTAAATCTCATTTTATGGCCAGTTAGGGCAAAACCGACAATTACCGGATTAAGCCTACGATTACTAGTTATGCTCAGCCTAAAATTAATTAAAAATCTTTAAAAATCTCAAAATAATATATTACATCAGTGGGTATTAAGTTTGATACAAAAAAGTAGGCTTAACTAGGCTATACGCTAATTACGCCGTTTTATTAACATAAAGCTTTAAATTTGCGACAATGAGCATAACTCTTAATCTACAAGTCGAACTGATGTCAAACTTTGCATCCAAGTTTATATATCAGTAATCAAGGTTTCTACACTTTTACATTTTCATAAATCACGTTTTAAGGTAATAAGGGCATAACGGTCAACATATGAGCAATTAACGGAAACATGCATATTAATTGGATAACTAATGAACCAAGGTATATAATCACAGAGGGTTATTCTAACAAGTAACCTAGTCCAATTAAAGCTCTGAGGCATTTCTAAAACATGCCTAAATGGGTCAGAACTGAAAGTCAAAGTGAAAGTCAAACTATGTGACTTTCGGTTCCGAACCAGGTATTTACAGGAAACTGTCGGGTTGAACATGTTTGGACATGTTCTTACACTTATTACTATGTTATAACAATGATCAAACAGGTTGTATATGATCTACATTGCTAATTATGCATAAATTGTATTTTAAGTATCCTGTTGACTTTTTCTTAGTAAGTTTGACCCGACTTTTGACCTGTTTAGAGTGGTAATCAGGGGGAACCCTTTTAAGGTTTTATTACCCATATAATTACCTACTAATAACTACTTTTGATTCCAGATTTGACTGAGCTATCATTAATAAATCTCGAGGTCAAACCATAATTACGATGGTTTGACTTTTAGCTAAATAACTAAGCTAAACTTAATTAGAAAGGATTTGTAAACTTACTGAAGTCCTAAGCTTGATTAGTGAACCCTTGAGAGAAGGTTTGAGCTCCAGAAGTGATCCAAAAATGCAGGAGAAGTGAGTGAGAAAAATGGTTGCACTTCTTGGCCTTTTATAGTGAACTAAGGCACCATAACATGTTGACAAATAAGTCTAGCACTGACCATGAGTTACCAACATGTGTCCTACATGTTTAGGGATTGTTTAGGGGCCAAGAGGTATGTGGAAAATCGTTTAAGAGTCATTCCCACGCGCATAACAGCAAACAGCAAAATTCTGGTCGCTGGCAACATGCTTGCGCACCGTAAGGCTTCATGCTTGCGGTGCGCAAGCCTACCTCAGCAGCCAAAAAGTTGTTATTTCTTGGTGTTTCGAAAGGGCAACCTCATAAACCGACTTTAGGACCTCAATTATCAGTTAGGGGCCTCCCAATTGTGCCTTGAACAGTTCTAAACCCTACCATAATGAATTGTTTGCTTTGAATCCAAAAGAAAGTACCGAATACTAAGGGTTACCGTAGGAATTTCTTCGTAGGAGTCCACCAACTAAATTATGAATCGTTCATTGTTATAATTCACTGGTCTTGAACATATACTGGATGTTTTTAATATGATTTGAGTCTTGGGATTTATAACGAGGTCGTTCAGAGGTGCAAAAGTTAACATGACGACACTTTTAAATCCTGTCAAACATTTCTAATAAATCCGAGTTTACAACGCGTTTTGTCTTTCATGACACGTGTCATTCTTTCATTGCACACGAATTTTCGAGGTGTTACAGTTTTGCAACACATGATACCCAAACCGACGGAATCATGGGAATCAAAGAAAATAACAGTCATTCAGCAGGAAATGACTCTTCAGATCAACTCCTGGAAAGAACTCTGGAATACTGGTTCGGCAGATTCCAGATCACTATAAACCAAATTTTCACACAAATTAACAGATCTGAGTCGTTAAACATCAGATTTAGTACTCTGAAAGAAAGCGAAAGTAAAATTAACACTGTAGTATTGGACCCTCAGATACCTGGTCATTGGGACATCCAATCTAACAATCATACTGAGATAATCCAAAAATCAGAAGATACCAACTGTCAAAAACTGATACATATGGTGCAAGGAGGTCCCTCCCAAAGGACAAACAAACATAGCCATAACCAACATTGGAGAGAGCAACAAGTCGTATTTTGTGTCGTCCCTGGAGGTCCTCAGGAGGAGCGACTAGTAATCATTACCGGCATCTTCGGCCACTATAGAACGGATTATATGTTCATAGATCCAGGAAGCTCAATGGATATAATATATGAACTGTGTTTCAAACAACTTGATCCAGAAGACAAAGCCCGTTTAGAGCCGGTTGATTTCCCTCTCATCAGTTTCTGCAACGAAGCGACATTCCCGTTAGGACAAATTGCATTTCCTGTGACTCTATCAGATGGCGAGCACTCACGCACAGTCACAGTAAATTTCATGGTCATGCCAGCAACATCGCGCCACGATGTCTTGCTAGGAAGAAGATCACAAAGAGAATTCAGTATGATCACTTCTATCCCACATGCTGCTTGCGGGTTTCCAACGAAAACCAGAGTAGCAATTCTGTACTCAAGTAAAGAAGTTATGTACGTGGACGATGAGCCACCAGCAAAGATGGCCAAACCGTCAGCACCAAATGAGCCGGAAAAATGGGTCCTCAACGAAGAGTATCCAGAGCAGACCATCTTACTAGGGCACGTGATGCGTGTGAAGTGTATATATAAGTTTAAATATATTTTAAGCCCTTTTTACACTTTTTAGTCAAGTTTTAAATTTATAAAACATGATATTTACTAACACTAAACACACATATGGGCAAGTGCACCCATCGTGAGCGTAGTATAGTGTTGGTAAGATACCGAGGTCGTCCAAGGACACAAGAGCTTTTAGTACCGGTTTATCTTCAACGTCTAATCAAATCTAAAGTTTAGAAAAATGTTTTAAACTAAGAAAATTAACTAAAATGCTGAAAAATAAAAATAAAAGAAACAACAGATAGACAAGATGAATCACTTGGTTCCGACTCGTGTTTAGTGTAACCTTTGATTATTTCCGCACTTTCGCACTTATTTAAGAGATTATCTTAGTTATTGTAGTAGGCCCTTCTTTTGGAGGTGACGTTACCCTCAACCCAATAGTTTGAGTCAGCAAGGATACAATCCTAAAGGGTCGGATTATTGAAAGATAATTAATTAAGTTATTAATGCAAATTATGGTAGGCCCCTCTTTTGAAGGTGACGTTACCCTCGACTAAGTAGTCTGAGTCAGCAAGGATACAGTCCTAAGTAGCCGGGTTATAGTATTAATAGTAGTTAACTTATGAGGGGATCAAAGAGTTTGGACCCCCGCCATCCAGTACCGTTAAGTATTGAAGGAGGTCCTACTAAATTTGACCCAGGTCCCTTGCAGGATCTCTAAACGCTGAACAACGGCAAGACTCTTACCAAACCGTTCCCTTAACCCCCTACCAGGTAGCCAACATACCTCCATATAGACCGTGGAGATATGAATGGTGAAAATCTTTTATTTTATATAGACAGTAAAATAATGCCAAGACACCACGGACAAACGATAAGGAAGAATCACCTTCAACATAAGAAACTAGTTATTAAAGTCATTAATACATAACCAATTAAAAAGTGCGAAAAGATAAAAAAATAAAAAGTATTACACTAGACACTTTGTCTTCACCAAGTGATGTAAGTGACTTAGGCAAACATGGCCTTGATTGTCAAGAACTCTTACGATCAATCTTGGATCCCGAGACGACTCACACACTCTATGATGGACAATGGATGATGGTGGTGGATGATGGTGTTATGGTGGTGGTGGGTGGTGGGTGAAGTGTGAGAGAGGTGGTGTGCCAAGGGATGGTTTGATCTTGAGCCAAGCACTCCTATTTATAGGCTGAACAGAAGCTCGGGCACGGCCCCGTGTCCAGTGGGCACGGCCCCGTGTCCACATCCTTCTCTTTCTTCATTTCTGCGAATCTTATAGTTGACCACGGTCCCATGCCCGCTGAGCACGGCCCCGTGGTGGGCAGTAGAAGCTTCTACCACTTTGTCTTTTCTGCTGACACTTGGGCACACCCCCGTGCTGGTTGAGCACGGGGCGTGTTCAGTCTTCTGTTTTCTTGTTTTGCTTGGGAAGATGTTGTCGTGGGGTCGGGCATGTCACGTTTGTTCCTTTTCTTGTATTTATGTTAGATTTTGCTGTCTTTTTGCTTCTTTTGTTAATTTGAGCTCATTTAATCCTGAAAATACAAAAGGAAGACAAAAGCACACTTTTTCCAACATTAGTACTAAAAAAGGGTTAGTTTTATGCCACAATTGATGTAATTTATATGTTGCATTTTGCACACGTCAAATACCCCCCACACTTGAATCTTTGCTTGTCCTCAAGCAAAACTCTTTATAATGTGGCTTTACACTCCCAAATGGAATGGGTAGAAGAGAAAGTTTTTAAGCTTGTCGTAGAGTGTCGGGATTTCCAAGATTCTTTATTAAGTTTTATTTTTATTTATGAGTAAACTGCCATTTTGGTCCCTGTGGTTTGGCCAGTTTTGCCACTTTAGTCCAAATCTCAAACTTATTACATCCAGGGTCCTGTGGTTTGCATTTTGTTGCCATTTTAGTCCAAAACTCAAAATATCTCATTTTTGACTGTTTTAAGGTCTCTTTTTTGTCCTGTAGTGCAGGGGTAGTTTGGTCATTTTAATTTATTCTTTTAATTAATTAAAACAATATTAATTATATATTATATATATTCTTCACTCTCTTATCCCTGTTCTCTGTTTCTCTCACTAAAACCCACCTCCACCCACCACTCCGCCACCGCCTCCCACCCTTCTTCCACTGCACTAACCTCACCCTTTTCGCCATTAACCACGATGGCAAACACTATCCAAACCCGGCTGACATTGACCCACCTGAAGCCCCAGAAGACACAGTCCACGGTGATTTGTATTCTGAGATGTTGAAGATGCTCCTGATGAGTCTGTTTCTGCAGCCAATGATGATTCTGAAGGTGATTTGTATTCTGAGATTGATGACTCTGTTGCTTTGAAGAGGAAGGAGTTTGTTAAAAAAGGGTTGTTGAAGCCAAATCCAAAGAAAGATGAGGTAAAATGTTGAATTTTGGTTAACCCACTTAGGATTTGTTGTTAAGAGTGGTTTCGAAGTTGTTGGTTGGTTAAAGATTGAATCTTTTTTGTTGACCCACTTTGAATTCTGTAGTTAAAAGTGATTATGAACTTGTTGGTTGGTTAAAGATTGAATCATTTTGTTAACCCACTTGAATCTTACGGCATTCTCACGGCAACCATGGTGTATTGTATTAATTTCTCATGATTGTTTGGTGTGGATAATTTTA
Organism: Helianthus tuberosus; assembly: GCA_030545235.1. Lineage (NCBI taxonomy): Eukaryota > Viridiplantae > Streptophyta > Magnoliopsida > Asterales > Asteraceae > Helianthus > Helianthus tuberosus. The sequence continues at coordinate 195,401,369 of CM060364.1, read as the reverse complement.
TGCTTATTTGATTTGGGTTTTCCTTTGTTTGAATTGAGATGACATTTTGTCTGAAAGTGGTGAAGATAGCAACGACGGTGTGGGGTGGGTGTTGATGGCGGTGGTGAGAAGGGGAGGAGGTGGCGGTGGTGGTGGTGGTGGTGCTTTGGCAGGTCACGAACAGCAGAGAGAGAGTGAAGAGAGAGATGGTGGTGGTGGTGGTGTTGGCGGCAGTGGGATGGTGGTGGTAGGGGTGGTAGCGGTGGTGGTGTTGGCGGCAGTGGGATGGTGGTGGTGGAGACGATGTTGATGATGAAGATGAGATGATGTTGATGATGAAGATGAGATGTTGCTGCTGTTGTTGTTCTGGCAGTGGCATTATATTATTTATTAAATTTGAGATATAATATTACAAAATACCCAAAATACCCCTGAGGATAAGGACAAAACAGGGGGTCAAAAGTGGGAAATCTGGTCAAATTTGGATTTTGGACTAAAATGGCAACAAAATGCAAACCACAGGGCCCTGGATGTAATAAGTTTGAGATTTGGACTAAAGTGGCAAAACTGGCCAAACCACAGGGACCAAAATGGCAGTTTACTCTTTATTTATTTACAATCCTATTCATCATGATTTATTTAAAACTTTTCATAAGATAAACTACTTATTAGGGCATAACATGCCTCTTTAAAATTTTCTTTATATACAAGTTCACATACCTCACGGGGGATCACTCAACACTCGGCCGAAAATGTATTTTAGTGGATCACTCGAGAGCGGCATGGAACTTACTCCTACCATAGGCTTGCCAAGCAATCAATCCTCCTCCTTTTTTAACTATATACCTTTGTAAATATCAAGAGGACTTTTTGGGTGAAGGGTTAGGCTTGGGTTAAAGGTAGGTGGTTGGGTTAGTGGTTAGTAGAAAGGGTGAAAAAGCGTAAAAAGCATCGGTTTTCGTAAGACTTTCTGATGTGTTCAAAATGTAACATATAAATTACATCAATTGTGGCATAAAACTAACCCTTTTTTAGTACTAATGTTGGAAAAAGTGTGCTTTTGTCTTCCTTTTGTATTTTCAGGATTAAATGAGCTCAAATTAACAAAAGAAGCAAAAAGACATCAAAATCTAACATAAATACAAGAAAAGGAACAAGACGTGACATGCCCGACCCCACGACAGCATCTTCCCAAGCAAAACAAGATAACAGAAGACTGAACACGCCCCGTGCTCAGCCAGCACGGGGGCGTGCCCAAGTGTCAGCAGAAAAGACAAAGTGGTAGAAGATTCTATTGCCCACCACGGGGCCGTGCTCAGCGGACACGGGGCCGTGGTCAACTATAAGATTCGCACAATCCAGGCAAATCTTCATAGTACAAAGATTCTTCTGCACACGGGGTCGTGCTCAGCGGACACGGGGGCGTGGTCAACTAATAAGACAAGCTGCAATAAATGAAGAAAGAGAAGGATGTGGACACGGGGCCGTGCCCACTGGACACGGGGCCGTGCCCGAGCTTCTGTTCAGCCTATAAATAGGAGTGCTTGGCTCAAGCTCAAACCATCCCTTGGCACACCACCTCTCTCACACTTCACCAACCACCCACCACCACCATAACACCATCATCCACCACCATTATCCATTTTCCATCGTAGAGTGTGTGAGTCGTCTCGGGATCCAAGATTGATCGTAAGAGTTCTTGACAATCAAGGCCATGTTTGCCTAAGTCTCTTACATCACTTGGTGAAGACAAAGTGTCTAGTGTAATACTTTTTATTTCTAATCTTTTCACACTTTTTAATTGGTTTTGTATTAATGACTTTAATAACTAGTTGCTTATGTTGAAGGTGATCTTTCCTTATCGTTTGTCCGTGGTGTCTTGGCATTATTTTACTGTCTATATAAAATAAAAGATTTTCACCATTCATATCTCCACGATCTATATGGAGGTATGTTGGCTACCTGGTCGGGGGTTAAGGGAATGGTTTGGTAAAGGTCTTGCCATTGTTCAGCGTTTAGAGGTCCTGCAATGGACCTGGGTCAAATTTAGTAGGATCTCCTTCAATACTTAACGGTATTGGATGGCGGGGGTCCAAACTCTTTGATCCCCTCATAAGTTAACTACTATTAATACTATAACCCGGCTATTTAGGACTGTATCCCTGCTGACTCAGACTACTTAGTCGAGGGTAACGTCACCTCCAAAAGAGGGGCCTACCATAATTTGCATTAATAACTTAATTAATTATCTTCCAATAATCCACCCTTTTAGGATTGTATCCTTGTTGACTCAAACTACTGGGGTGAGGGTAACGTCACCTTCAAAAGAGGGGCCTACTACAATAACTAAGATAATCTCTTAAATAAGTGCAAAAGTGCGGAAATAATCAAAGGTTACACTAGATACGAGTCGGAACCAAGTGATTCGTCTTGTCTATCTGTTTTTCTTTTTATTTTTATTTTCAGCATTTTAGTTAGTTTTTATTTTTCTTAGTTTAAAACATTTTTCTAAACTTTTTATTTTGATTAGACGTTGAGGATAAACCGGTATTAAAAGCTCTTGTGTCCTTGGACGACCTTGGTATCTTACCAACACTATACTACGCTCAAGATGGGTGCACTTGCCCATATGTGTGTTTAGTGTTAGTGAAATATCGTGTTTTATAAATTTAAAACTTGGCTAAAAATAAGTGTTAAAGGGGCTTAAAATATACACCTAATATATATAACACTTCACACGCATCAAGTTTTTGGCGCCGTTGCCGTGGACACAAGGATTTTAAGAAAGTTAGGAATCAACGGCCAAATCGTTTTTCTTATTTTTCATTTTTTTTAGGATTTTTTTTAGTTTTTCTGTTTCTGCAGTGCTCAGCACGGGCCGTGCCTGGTCGGACACGGGCCGTGCCTGGTCGGACACGGGCCGTGCCCAGCATCATCACTGGCAGTTTTTATTTTCTGAGTTACAGAGAGCTGAGCACGAGGCCGTGTCGGTGCAACACGGGGCCGTGTCCAACTCCCAGTAACAGGGATCCGGAAAACAATTACTGTACCTCTGACCACGGGCCGTGTTCACTGAGCACGGGGCCGTGGTGAACATTCTGACCAACGTTCTTTTCTGTTTTTATTGCAGGACTTGGAACCCAGGCGCCACATTTGAACCTCCTACGTAGTGCATGAGCTCCAGTTCTAGTAGAGACATAAAAGAATCTCTAGAAGAACCCGAACGCTTTCTCAGAAAAAGACTTAAAGCTAAAAATCAAGAGAAAGTTTCGGGGGACCCACTTCCAATGGCGGACCAACGTACCCTCATGGATTACCTACGGCCCACCGTAGGTAATCTCGGCGCCGCTATCAATGCACCGAATGTCTAAGCCAACAACTTCGAACTTCGGCCGCATTTGATACAAATGCTTCAAAACTCCGCAACCTTCCATGGGCTTGCGGACGAGGATCCCCATCTAAATATTACTAATTTCTTAGAAATATGTTGTAACACCTCGAAAATTCACGTCCTATAATGTGTAGACACGTGTCATATGTTTAAAACGTGTGAAAGAATATTATAGAAGGACTAAAGTTGACAAACATGGAAAGTATGTGAATATACATATTATAAGTGTCAACTGTGAATAAATATAATGTACATTAACCCTACATGGTGCTCGTACCTTCAAACGAATAAATCATGGATCATACGAAGCTAAAAGTGAGAGATTACAAACTACAGGGGCTAAATGTGTCAACATGTTTAATTTATACCTCTGAGTGACCTTTTAACAAACCCGAAGCTTTGTAACCGTTAATTATGCTCACTAGAATACACGGTTTAAATTTCGTAAAGTTTCGTTAACGTATGAGAAAGTTATGATCAAATTCGTGTGCGAAGGGTTAAAGCGTAAACGTTGAAAGTTAGGACTTTTCGGGTAACAATAAAGTTAACCGGGGACCTAACAAAGTGGGTATATGTTTTAAAGCCCTTATAGATCAATTGTGAGGGTTCATAATGCAATAAACAAGTGCCTAATCAAAGTTTGAAGAGCCAGGGACCAAAACTGCAAATAACAGAAAATTGTTTGGCTGATCTACACATGCTCGCGTAGCGCGAGCCTGAAGCCATATGGCGTCGCGCTACGCGACGGCCACATCTGGACAGACTTCCGATTTTCTTGGATGTGTGTCTGCTAGGTGCCTTTGTGATCGACTTTAACCGATTTTTCACATCCCCCTTGGCCCATAAACGACCCCTAAACTTATAGGACACTTGTTGGAAGGGTATGGTGAGTGCTAGACTTGTTTGTCAATCAATTGTGGTGCTTAAATCGACTATATAAGGGCCATGTATTGCAATCTTGCAAACACACCTTCATCTGCATTTGTGGATCACTTCTGGAGCTCAAACTTCCTCTCAAGTGTTCTCTAATCAAGCTTAGGACTTCAGTAAGTGTTCTAATCCTTTCTAAATTGAGTTTAGCTTAGTTATTTAGCTAAAAGTTAAACCGTCGTAATTACGGTTTGACTTCGAGATTAATGATTAATAGCTCAGTGAATTCTCGAATCAAAAGTAGTTATATCTTGGTATTTATGTGGGTAATAAAACCTCAAAAGGGTTCCCCCTGATTACCACTCTAACCAGGTCAAAAGTCGGGTCAAACTTGCTAAGAAAAAGTCAACAGGATACTTAAATTACAATTTATGCATAATTAGCAATGTAGATCATATACAACCTGTTTGATCATTGTTATAACTTGGTAATAAGTGTAAGAACATGTCTAAACATGTTCAACCCGACAATTTCCTGTAAATACCCGGTTCAGAACCGAAAGTCACATAGTTTGACTTTCGCTTTGACTTTCAGTTCTTACCCGTTAAGGCATGTTTTAGAAATGCCTCAGAGCTTTAATTGGACTAGGTTACATGTTAGAATAACCCTCTGTGATGTTACACCTTGGTTCATTAGTTATCTAATTAATATGCATGTTTCTGTTAATCGCTCATATGTTGACCATTATGCCCTTATTACCTTAAAACATGATTTTTGAAAATGTAAAAGAGTAGAAACTTTAATTACTAATATATAAACTTGTATGCAAAGTTTGACATCAGTTTGAATTGTAGATCAAGTGTTATGCTCATTATCGCAAAATGAATGCTTTATGTTAATTAATTGGCGTAATTAGCGTATAGCGTAGTTAAGCCTACTTTTTGATATCAAATTATTTTACCCACTGATGCAATATATTATTTTGGGATTTTTAAAGATTTTTAATAAATTTTAGGCTGAGCATAACTAGTAGTCGTAGGCTAAATCCGGTAATTGTCGGTTTTGCCCTTACGGGCCATAAAATGAGTTTTACATATCTAAACGACTCCAAACCTTTTGCTACTGATCACATATGATAAATAAATTATTTAAAACCTTCTGGAAATATAAAAATTTCAGATTTAAGTATCGAACCCGGAAATGGCCTTTAATCGCCTTATTAAGCGTTTTTAACGCAAAGTATGTATTAAAAATTATATTGGACATACCCGGGTTGATACCTACTGATATATGAGGCAAATTATAATATTTTAACAGTAAGCAAAGGTTGATAAACTCAGACTTCAGTATTGAGCTTTTCGGCTTATGTGAAATTACCAAAATACCCCTACGGGGCATAGTTTGGTTAAAAATGATAAATTTCACATATATGCTTTAACCTACTGATATAACTTAGCAAATTATGTATTTTTGCTGATTACATCAGACCTGTTACTCAGGTTGTTACTTAAACTCTTTTATAAACTTTTAAATGACCAAACTACCCCTACGGGGCCTAGTTTGTGTTTAAACACGTTTCGGGCATAATGAAAGACATCTTACTAATGTCACAACATATTTGAGGCATAATTAACTTAGGAAACCTGTATATAGCTCTCATGAATACCCGTCACACTTATTACGCGTACGGTTCGGGTTATGTAACAAGTTTACATAAATTAGCCGAAACGGGTCAAACCTTAACGGTTTTATCTCAAAATCCAGAATGTGAATAATAAACCCATATTAAACAAGTCTTCAAACTTGTCGGTTCTAAATCACATTCTATCCGGTCTTCGCTTAATCGTGCGTACGAACCGTATCTTTGAAACTAACCGGTCTAAGCTTAAGCTTAATTAAAGACCCGTTAGGATTCTAATAGGTTATTATAAAACCTTCGTTCCAGATTAGGAGGACCAGTAAAAGCTACGTGCATTTTGCTAATTGTGAATTATACTTTGCTCAGGTAAATACTTTTAACTTATTTTCCCTATACGGGCTTGGGTTACGGTATATAGCATACCGCTTGATCGGGCATCAAATTTTCCACCGTTGAGTGGGTAATTGAATAAATTTGATCGCCTCGTTTAAACAGTCTTGTTACTTAAAGCCTTTGGGGGGTTAATGACCATGTCCCGGATATCCTCGGCATCATTTTACGAAATGGCCACGACTTAAGCGCGGGGTGTAGGCGTACACCCGTCAGTGCACAAAAGAACATTGTGGTGTGTCTATTGATCTTTAACCCGGACAAGATCCGGGCTACTGAACGCACAAGAAACATGTAATTCGTTCACAAGATTATAATATTAAATAATTCTCCCAAGTTAAATAAAATGTTTATGCCATGTGCATCCAAACCAATTTTCAATCATTTTCCAAAATGAGTCTGTTGAATGTATTTACCAGTGTAAACTGACGTATTTTCCCAAAAAGATTAAATGCATGTACTAAGCGAAATTGGCTGGGATTTCTCCTTAGCATCATTAGAAGTCTCGCAAGCTTAAGATGCCTGAAGTCTGTTGAACCATTAATATTATTTTTATTTCGATCCATCTGTGGATAAACTTCCGAATATTGTGACATTTGATATTACAATATTAAATTCGGTTGTATCATATTTTTAAATTTACTTCCGCTGTGCATATTGATATTGTGTTGTTTGACTATTATGTTGCCAACCACGTCACGATACTCCCCCACCGGGCCCACCAGTGACACGTGGAAATCGGGGTGTGACAGGTTGGTATCAGAGCCAACACTGAGTGAATTAAACACTAGCCTTTTGTGTCTAATCTCAGTTACACAATTGCACAATTCTAAACTTTCGAGTCTAGACATATAACATAGGACAAATTCCACTTTGTTTGTGTTGTCCTTTAGTTGCATATATTTTGTTTGTTATCTTACATTATAATGACAGGATTTCAAAATGCCGCCAAGATTCTTCCGAAGGAGAGGACGAGGCAAGGGGCCGGTCACCGCCCCCAACGATAATGAAGCTGGACCTTCGAATGCTCGAGCTCCATCTACGACAGAAAGTGACGATCCCCGGCAGAACCGGAGAAACCTTTTTGAGCCGGCTAGACGGTCGGTCTCACATAGTTCAACACCTCCTAACCCTTTTGGGCCTCAGCCGGAATATGAGCCCAACAACCCTCAACCGTCATACATACCATTACAGCGATCTTTATCGCACCATTCTTTCGGGGACCCCACACCTGTTTTTTGGGGTCAGTTTAATCCGGTAGGCTACATACAAGAACCTGTGGGTTTTAACCCACTGGGGCCAGACGACCATTTCTCTGGAGATCATGCGGACGACATGGACGAGGATACTGATCCCGTCGAATCTGCAAGTGGCACTCCAAACCACCCGATCGAGATCTCCGACGGGTCATCTTTCCACGGATCACCCTATGTTGGTCCAGATAGCTTCCAAGCTATGTTCACCCGGCACGAGTGTGGTACTATACACCTCCTCACCATTCGTCGCCTCCTCAGCAGCAGCAGCCACAGCAGCAACATGATCCCTCTGTGGATTCCAGATTTGTGGCAGTCACGCCACCACCTCCACCGCCACCAGTGCAGCCGACACCTCCACAACCACCGAGGCGGAGGAGAACCGGTGCACGCATGTCTTCACGAGCGGGAGACTTTCATTTCAGCTCTCCACGCCAATCGAGTGGCAGCCACTACCCGCCACATCAGGAGGACCCACAAATGGGTGGACCTTCACAACCAGCTGTACCACAGCCACGCCGATGGGTTTTGACAACCCAATTCCAGCGTATACGGGTTCCATGGCGTATAACCCGTTTGAACCGCCGACTCACCACAACTATGGTTACGTGGAGGCCGACCCGTACATGGCAGCGGCGAACTACAACACCCAAGGACCCTATGGGGATCCATGGGGAGTAGGTTACCCGACTCAGGGGTACCAGATACCTCCTAGGCCTATTATTCGGACGCAATCGCAGCCGCCACGGTTTTCTCCCCCAGAAAGGGAGGAAATCCTACAAAGGTTGGATGAAGTAGAGCGAGGCTTCCACCGTGACCGTAGGGAGAGACAGAGCTTCTTCCAAGGATTGGCAAGCTTGATCAAAGGGAAGAACAAGAAGGACCACTAAATCCTTCCCATTGTTGTTGAGCCCCTGCGTGGGCCTGTATTTGCTGTATTTGTTTAAGCCCCTGCGTGGGTATGTATGTATGTTTGTTTAGACTCCTGCATGGGTCTATCTTCCGTTAACCCCTACGAGGGTATGATGTTTGCTTAAAGTCCCTGCGTGGACTAGTTTGTTTATTTAAGGTCCCTGCGTGGACTATTATGTTTGTTTAAAGTCCCTGCGTGGACAAGTATGTTGATTGACCCCTGCGTGGGTAATTGTTTGTTGAAAAGACCCGTTTAGGGCAGCATGTAATATTATAATAAATTAATGGAATGTTTGTTTTATAAATTTCATGTTTGCCATTATGTGCATATATAAATTATAAATGAAATAAATAAATTAAATTCATTCCTTTTGAAATAATCTGCCTATGTAATTAGTAAATAAGGATCTTAAAGGGTGAAACCTAGCCTTCGAGTCATTTTAAGGCCGGGCCAAGATGGTAAGACCTGTTCAAAAAGATTCAGATCCCTGTTAACATCTGTAAAACATGTTAACACTCCTGGCAGACGTGATTCGTTAAAATCACACGTCATTTTATATGTATAAGGATTCTTTAGAAGATTCCTAACCCAATTTAATGATCTCTGAATCAAGGGTTAAGATCATCAATTAAGATGATCATACTTTTACCATACGTGGTAATACGTGCCTACAGGCCCTGCTCATTTCCATATGAGCCAAAAGACAGTGGTAGCTATGACTCCCTGTCAAATAAAGGTAATGAACTAGGTTCAAACCTCAAATGCTTTGATTCTCTGAAATCTTAGCATATAATTTATAATTGTCCTTGTGACTAGGCCTGTTGTGCCAGTATACCTTAATGTTTTGATTCTCTGAAATCATAGATTAAATTAAAAGTGTCCATGTGACTAGGCCTTTTGTGCCACAAATAAAACTGTTAATGTTTTATAATTAGGATAAATTATAATAGAAATCCTAAATAAATATGATTAAGAAATTAACCAAATATGGTCTCTGTTACCATGGTTAATGAATTGCCATGAAAGCGATCATAGACGGCGCTGTTACACAAGCTTTGGAAAGGCAGTACGAAGAGTATAGTGGGACTCGTAGTAGGACCCTATCTACACAGCCTTCAAAGCCACCGTCCAAGAAGGACGACCCGAAGAAAGATGATGATCGACGCTCCTCGAACCACAGTGCTCCATCTCAGCAGGTTGTACTGAACCACGGACCCCGTGAGAAAGGTTGCTCTTATAAGTACTTTGTTTCTTGCAAACCCCGGGATTTTAATGGGGAGAAAGGAGCCATTGACTGTATGACGTGGCTGGATGAGATGGATACGGTTGTAGACATCAGCGGATGCGCTGAGAGAGACGTGGTCAAGTTTGTGTCGCAGTCTTTTAAGGGTGAAGCGTTAGCATGGTGGAGATCTCTGATTCAAGCCACCGGAAAAATCCCATTGTACAACATGTCATGGGATCAATTTGTTGCCCTTATCAGGGAAAATTACTGCCCTCAGCATGAGGTGGAGAAGATAGAATCTGATTTTCTATCCTTGGTGATGACAAACGTCGACTGTCAAGCTTACCTAACGAGCTTCAACACTATGTCTCGGTTGGTTCCATATTTAGTAACCCCGGAACCAAAGCGAATAGCTCGTTTTATCGGTGGTTTAGCCCCCGAGATCAAGGCAAGCGTTAAAGCTTCTCGGCCAGCTACTTTTAGATCAGTAGCTGACATTTCCTTATCCCTCACTCTGGATGCGGTCAGGCAGAGATCGCTGAGGAATAAGGAGGCTGAGAAGAGAAAGCGTGAAGATGATGGTTCACGAAAGTCGAACAAGAAGCACCGTGGGAACGGTGACCACAAGTAAGGGTCGGAGTCAAGGAGAGATGGGCATAATTCTGGTGAGAAGCCCAAATGCAAAATTTGCAAGAAGTAGCACTTTGGAAAGGGCAGACTTGAGTCGAACTCACAGACTCAATCAAAAACCTATGCTTGTGGTATTTGCAAGTCCACGGATCACAAAACCCTGGATTGCAAAAAGTTGAAAGACGCAACGTGCTACCGTTGCAATGAAAAGGGCCACATTAAAACCAACTGCCCTAAGTACACCAAGAAGCCTGAAGAGGCCAAGAAGACTAATGCTAGAGTCTTCAGAATGGACGCAAAGGAAGCGATTCTAGACGACAACGTTATTACAGGTACTTTCCTTGTAAATGACGTCTTTGCTAGAGTACTTTTTGATTCCGGCGCTGATAAGTCGTTTGTAGACAATAAGTTTTGCGAACTGTTGAAATTACCTGTCAAAACCTTAAACGTGAATTATGAGGTGGAGTTAGCAGATGGTACACTAGAAACCGTCTCAACTATGTTAGATGGGTGTGTTATATCCATTAAGAACCATTCTTTTCCTCTGTCTCTACTCCCATTTAAGTTGGCCGGTTTTGACATAGTTCTGGGTATGGACTGGTTATCTCATAACCAGGCCCAAATTGTCTGTAACAAGAAACAAGTGGTGATAAAGACTCCGTCTGGTGAATCACTTACCATTCGGGGAGATACCCAGTATGGGCTGCCTGAGCAAGCGACCATGCTCAAGGCTTCAAAATGTTTAAAGAGGGGTTGTGTCATCTACATGGCACAAGTGATTATTGATGAGCCCAAACCGAAGATAGGAGACATCCCTGTCATCTCTGAATTCCCAGAAGTTTTTCCAGAGGAACTACCTGGTTTGCCACCAGATAGGCAAGTGGAATTCAGGATTGATATCATCCCCGGAGCAGCACCAGTTGCCAGAGCACCCTATAGGTTGGCTCCAACGGAAATGAAAGAATTGAGGACACAGCTAGACGAATTGCTAGCCAAGGGTTTCATAAAACCTAGTTCGTCTCCTTGGGGAGCGCCAGTCCTGTTTGTCAAGAAGAACGACGGATCGATGCGTCTGTGCATCGATTATCGTGAGCTTAATAAGGTCACGATCAAGAATAGGTATCCTTTACCCAGGATCGACGATTTGTTCGATCAACTACAAGGAGCAAGTTATTTCTCAAAGATTGACTTGAGGTCAGGTTACCATCAACTGAAGGTTAGAGATGAAGACGTGCATAAAACAACATTTAGGACTCGTTATGGTCATTACGAGTTCCTAGTGATGCCTTTTGGGCTCACTAATGCACCGGCCGCATTCATGGATCTCATGAATCGCGTTTGCAAACCGTACTTAGATAAATTCGTCATCGTTTTCATCGACGACATTCTTATCTATTCGAAGAACCAAGCTGACCATGAGAAACACCTTCGCTGTATTCTCAAGCTCCTGCATCAGGAGAAGCTCTATGCCAAATTCTCCAAGTGTGAATTTTGGCTTCGAGAAGTCCAATTCCTTGGGCACGTGGTTAGTGAGCGTGGTATCCAAGTGGATCCCGCTAAGGTTGAAGCAGTTATGAACTGGCAAGAGCCAAGGACGCCTATAGAGATTCGTAGCTTCCTGGGATTGGCAGGATATTACCGGCGTTTCATTGAAAATTTTTCAAGGATTGCTGCACCCCTAACCTCCCTAACTAAGAAGAAGGTTAAGTTTGTTTGGGGCCCTAAGCAGCAAGAATCCTTTGATATTCTGAAGCAAAAGCTGAGCAACGCCCAGTACTGACATTGCCAGATGGAATAGAAGAATTCGTGGTTTACTGTGATCCTTCGCACACTGGCATGGGGTGTGTGCTTATGCAGAAAGGCAAAGTTATTGCCTACGCTTCACGACAATTGAAAGTGCATGAAAAGAATTACACCACCCATGACTTGGAGCTGGGTGTCGTTGTATTCGCACTAAAACTATGGAGGCATTATCTATATGGAATTAAATGTGTGATCTATTCTGATCACAAGAGCTTTCAGCATCTGTTTAATCAGAAGGAGTTAAACATGAGGCAACGCCGTTGGATGGAGACTTTGAACGATTATGATTGTGAAATCAGATACCATCCCGGCAAGGCGAATGTAGTCGCCGATGCCTTGAGTTGAAAGGAAAGGGTGAAACCTATCCGAATCAATGCCAAGCGCATGGAGATAAAGAATAATTTGATTGAAAGGTTGTTAGCTGCACAGAAGGAAGCTGTGTTGGAAGCTAACTATCATAATGAAAAGTTAGGAGTAACTGAGGAGCAGTTAACTCTTAGCAAGGACGGAATTCTAAGATTGAATGGATGAATATGGGTTCCGATTTATGGAGGAGTTCGTGATGTTATCCTCCTGGAAGCCCATAGTTCCAAATACTCCGTTCATCCTGGAGCTGATAAGATGTACCAGGATCTAAAGGTAAATTATTGGTGGATAGGCTTGAAAAAGTCTGTAGCCACCCATGTAGCTAAATGCTTGACATGTGCGCAAGTCAAAGCCGAGCATCAGAAACCGTCAGGTTTGCTACAACAGCCTGAACTTCCTACGTGGAAGTGGGAAATGGTGACGATGGATTTTATCACCAAGTTGCCAAAGACAAGGAAAGGCAATGATACAATATGGGTTATAGTTGATAGACTGACTAAGTCAGCACATTTCCTACCCATCAAGGAGACTTATAGCTCCGACATGTTAGCCCAGTTATACGTGGATAAGATTGTAGCCTTACATGGCATACCCGTGGCTATTATCTCTGATAGAGATACTAGGTACACGTCGCATTTTTGGAAGAGTTTCCAACAATCTTTGGGCACACGTTTGAATTTTAGTACGACTTATCATCCTCAGACTGACGGACAGAGTGAGCGTACTATTCAAACGTTAGAAGACATGCTACGTGGATGTGCGATCGATTTGGGTGGTAGTTGGGATAAGAACCTACCATTAATCGAATTCTCCTACAACAATAGCTACCATACCAGCATTAAGGTTGCGCCTTTCGAGGCATTATACGGTAGAAAGTGTAGATCGCCTATTTGTTGGGCAGAAGTTGGAGATGTCCAATTATCAGGACCAGAGATAGTGTTCGAAACAACGGACAAGATTGTCCAGATTCGAGACCGTCTCAAAGCTGCCCGGGATAGGTAGAAGAGTTACGCTGATCCTAAGCGTAAGGATTTTCACTTCGAAGTAGGTGACAAAGTCCTACTTAAAGTGTCACCCTGGAAGGGAGTGATGCGGTTTGGTAAGAAAGGCAAGCTAAGCCCGAGATACATAGGACCTTTCGAGGTTATCGAACGTGTCGGGTCACTTGCCTATAAGTTAAACTTACCGGAAGAGCGCAGTGGAATTCACAATGTGTTCCACATCTGCAATCTGAAGAAGTGCTTCGCTGATGAATCACTGGTTATACCGCATACAGATGTGCATATAGATGAGAGCTTAAAGTTTGTGGAAAAACCTTTGTCGATTGAAGATCGACAGGTAAAGAAGCTTCGAAGGAAGCACGTACCTATTGTAAAGGTCAAGTGGGATGCCCGTAGAGGTCCCGAGTATACATGGGAGGTTGAATCCACCATGAAAGAAAAGTACCCTTATTTATTTCAGTAAATCTCGGGTCGAGATTTATTTTAAGGGGGTGAGGATGTAACACCTCGAAAATTCACGTCCTATAATGTGTAGACACGTGTCATATGTTTAAAACGTGTGAAAGAATATTATAGAAGGACTAAAGTTGACAAACATGGAAAGTATGTGAATATACATATTCTAAGTGTCAACTGTGAATAAATATAATGTACATTAACCCTACATGGTGCTCGTACTTTCAAACGAATAAATCATGGATCATACGAAGCTAAAAGTGAGAGATTACAAACTACAGGGGCTAAATGTGTCAACATGTTTAATTTATACCTCTGAGTGACCTTTTGACAAACCCGAAGCTTTGTAACCGTTAATTATGCTCACTAGAATACACGGTTTAAATTTCCTAAAGTTTCGTTAACGTATGAGAAAGTTATGATCAAATTCGTGTGCGAAGGGTTAAAGCGTAAACGTTGAAAGTTAGGACTTTTCGGGTAACAATAAAGTTAACCGGGGACCTAACAAAGTGGGTATATGTTTCAAAGCCCTTATAGATCAATTGTGAGGGTTCATAATGCAATAAACAAGTGCCTAATCGAAGTTTGAAGAGCCAGGGACCAAAACTGCAAATAACAGAAAATTGTTTGGCTGATCTACACATGCTCGCGTAGCGCGAGCCTGAAGCCATATGGCGTCGCGCTACGCGACGGCCACATCTGGACAGACTTCCGATTTTCTTGGATGTGTGTCTGCTAGGTGCCTTTGTGATTGACTTTAACCGATTTTTCACATCCCCCTTGGCCCCTAAACGACCCCTAAACTTATAGGACACTTGTTGGAAGGGTATGGTGAGTGCTAGACTTGTTTGTCAATCAATTGTGGTGCTTAAATCCACTATATAAGGGCCATGTATTGCAATCTTGCAAACACACCTTCATCTGCATTTGTGGATCACTTCTGGAGCTCAAACTTCCTCTCAAGTATTCTCTAATCAAGCTTAGGACTTCAGTAAGTCTTCTAATCCTTTCTAAATTGAGTTTAGCTTAGTTATTTAGGTAAAAGTCAAACCGTCGTAATTACGGTTTGACTTCGAGATTAATGATTAATAGCTCAGTGAATTCTCGAATCAAAAGTAGTTATATGTTGGTATTTATGTGGGTAATAAAACCTCAAAAGGGTTCCCCCTGATTACCACTCTAACCAGGTCAAAAGTCGGGTCAAACTTGCTAAGAAAAAGTCAACAGGATACTTAAATTACAATTTATGCATAATTAGCAATGTAGATCATATACAACCTGTTTGATCATTGTTATAACTTGGTAATAAGTGTAAGAACATGTCTAAACATGTTCAACCCGACAATTTCCTGTAAATACCCGGTTCGGAACCGAAAGTCACATAGTTTGACTTTCGCTTTGACTTTCAGTTCTGACCCGTTAAGGCATGTTTTAGAAATTCCTCAGAGCTTTAATTGGACTAGGTTACATGTTAGAATAACCCTCTGTGATGTTACACCATGGTTCATTAGTTATCTAATTAATATGCATGTTTCTGTTAATCGCTCATATGTTGACCATTATGCCCTTATTACCTTAAAACGTGATTTTTGGAAATGTAAAAGAGTAGAAACTTTAATTACTGATATATAAACTTGTATGCAAAGTTTGACATCAGTTTGAAATGTAGTTCAAGAGTTATGCTCATTATCGCAAAATAAATGCTTTATGTTAATTAATTGGCGTAATTAGCGTATAGCCTAGGTAAGCCTAATTTTTGATATCAAATTCTTTTACCCACTGATGCAATATATTATTTTGGGATTTTTAAAGATTTTTAATAAATTTTAGGCTGAGCATAACTAGTAGTCGTAGGCTTAATCCGGTAATTGTCGGTTTTGCCCTTACGGGCCATAAAATGAGTTTTACATATCTAAACGACTCCAAACCATTTGCTACTGATCGCATATGATAAATAAATTATTTAAAACCTTCTGGAAATATAAAAATATCAGATTTAAGTATCGAACCTGGAAATGGCCTTTAATCGCCTTATTAAGCGTTTTTAACGCAAAGTATGTATTAAAAATTATATTGGACATACCCGGGTTGATACCTACTGATATATGAGGCAAATTATAATATTTTAATAGTAAGCAAAGGTTGATAAACTCAGACTTCAGTATTGAGCTTTTCGGCTTATGTGAAATTACCAAAATACCCCTACGGGGCATAGTTTCGTTAAAAATGATAAATTTCACATATATGCTTTAACCTACGGATATAACTTAGAAAATTATGTATTTTTGCTGATTACATCAGACCTGTTACTCAGGTTGTTACTTAAACTCTTTTATAAACTTTTAAATGACCAAACTACCCCTACGGGGCCTAGTTTGTGTTTAAACACGTTTCGGGCATAATGAAAGACATCTTACTGATGTCACAACATATTTGAGGCATAATTAACTTAGGAAACCTGTATATAGCTCTCATGAATACCCGTCACGCTTATTACGCGTACGGTTTGGGTTATGTAACAAGTTTACATAAATTAGCCGAAACGGGTCAAACCTTAACGGTTTTATCTCAAAATCCAGAATGTGAATAATAAAACCATATTAAACAAGTCTTCAAACTTGTCGGGTCTAAATCACATTCTATCCTGTCTTCGCTTAATCGTGCGTACGAACCGTATCTTTGAAACTAACCGGTCTAAGCTTAAGCTTAATTAAAGACCCGTTAGGATTCTAATAGGTTATTATAAAACCTTCGTTCCAGATTAGGAGGACCAGTAAAAGCTACGTGCATTTTGCAAATTGTGAATTATACTTTGCTCAGGTAAATACTTTTAACTTATTTTCCCTATACGGGCTTGGGTTACGGTATATAGCATACCGCTTGATCGGGCATCAAATTCTCCACCGTTGAGTGGGTAATTGAATAAATTTGATCGGCTCGTTTAAACAGTCTTGTTACTTAAAGCCTTTGGGGGGGGGGGGGTTAATGACCATGTCCCGGATATCCTCGGCATCATTTTACGAAATGGCCACGACTTAAGCGCGGGGTGTAGGCGTACACCCGTCAGTGCACAAAAGAACATTGTGGTGTGTCTATTGATCTTTAACCCGGAAAAGATCCGGGCTACTAAACGCACAAGAAACATGTAATTCGTTTACAAGATTATAATATTAAATAATTCTCCCAAGTTAAATAAAATGTTTATGCCATGTGCATCCAAACCAATTTTCAATCATTTTCCAAAATGAGTCAGTTGAATGTATTTACCAGTGTAAACTGACGTATTTTCCCAAAAAGATTAAATGCAGGTACTAAGCGAAATTGGCTGGGATTTCTCCTTAGCATCATTAGAAGTCTCGCAAGCTTAAGATGCCTGAAGTCTGTTGAACCATTAATATTATTTTTTATTTCGATCCATATTTTTAAATTTACTTCCGCTGTGCATATTGATATTGTGTTGTTTGACTATTATGTTGCCAACCACATCACGATACTCCCCCCACCGGGCCCACCGGTGACACGTAGAAATCGGGGTGTGACATATGTGATACCTTTCGGATCAATGGAGCATCAAATGACGCCATCCGCCTTCGAATGTTTCCATTTTCACTAAAAGACCGAGCTAAGGCTTGGCTTAACACCCTCCCAGTTGGCTCGGTAAACACCTGGGATGAACTAGCTCAAAAGTTTCTATATAAGTATTTCCCTCCTGCTAAAACGGCTAAATTAATGACTGAAATTAAAACATATTCACAAGAGGATGGGGACTCCTTATATGAAACTTGGGAAAGGTTCAAGGAGCTACTAAGAAAGTGTCCCCATCACGGTCTTGCGGTATGGCAACAAGTATCCACTTTCTACAATGGGTTGTTGCCACACACAAGACAAACACTTGATTCTAGCTCCGGGGGACTTTTAGGTAATCGTCGCCCAAATGAAATATATAATCAAATTGAGGAAATTGCTCAAATCAATTTTCAATGGCACACTCCCCGAGGTAATAAATCTAATGCCCCGGGCGCCCATAAGGTTGATGAAAGCACGTCTTTACAAGCCCAAATCGAGGCCCTCTCTTCAAAAATCAAAAAGTTAGAAATGACAAAAACGGCCTCGGTTATGGCTTGTGAAGGGTGTGGTGGGCCACATGAAAATTGGAGTTGTATGAAAGAATTAGATGAACAAACAGAAACGGTAAACTACATTGATAATAGACCTAGGCCGTCGGGTCCACCAACGGGTACCTACAACCAAGGATGGCGTAGCCACCCTAATCCTGGTTGGAGAGATCCCGGCAATAGTAGTAACCAACAAAACCAAGGAACTAACTTTCAACAACCACAAAATTTCTCTCAACAAAAAGGTGGAAGAGAAAGGCTTGAAGATACTGTATCTCGCCTCATCTCCGACACCGAAAAGAAAAACTCGGATCGATTTCAACAATTGGAATCGAATTTTAGAAATCAACAAGCTAGCATTCAAAACATTGAAAAACAATTAAATCAATTAGCTCAAAATTTCTCCGAGAGACCACAAGGCGCGTTACCTAGCAATACCGAAACCAACCCGAAAGCACAAGTACATCTCATCACATTGAGAAATCGAACCGTGGGTCCCGAGGAGACTCCATCACCGCCAGATGAAAGAAGCCAGTCTAGCCAAAGCACGACTCCACCCGCATCAGAAAAGGCTTCTTTACCAAATCAAGAGGCCACCAAGACTCCTCCAATTCCGTACCCCAGTAGGTTAAATCGTCAAAAGACCGATGAGCAATTCACAAAGTTCGAAAATTTACTAAAACAATTGCATGTTAATATTCCTTTTATTGAGGTCCTAACCCAAATGCCTAAATATGCAAAATTCATGAGGGATTTCCTCGCTAACAAAAGGAAAATTGAATCATTGCAATTAGTTAACTTAGGCGAAGAATGCTCCGCCTTAGTACTCAACAAACTTCCACAAAAGAAAATCGACCCCGGAAGCTTCACAATTCCTTGCTCGATTGGGGAATCCCCCGTTCGTAATGCATTAGCCGATCTTGGGGCTAGCATTAACCTCATGCCCACATCGATGTTCAAACGACTCGGCCTAGGAACAACAAGCCCTACAAAGATGAGCATACAACTCGCCGACAGATCCGTCAAATTCCTACAAGGTGTCGCTGAAAATCTATTGGTAAAAGTTGACAACTTCGTCTTCCCAACCGACTTTGTCATCCTAGACATGGAAGAAGACACCGATGTCCCTCTCATCCTCGGGAGGCCATTTCTAGCCACCGCCCAAGCGGTGGTGGATATGAATGACGGAACGTTAACATTGAAGTTAGGGGACAAGGAAGTGAAGTTTGAATGTGGAAAAAGAGTAGAGGACGAAGAACCGGTCAACTACATGAAGGTAATAGACTCAAGCTTGGATGACGCTCTCCGACGGTGTAACATGGGATGCAAGACATCCCACTTGTGTAGCATATGACCAGGCTTTGGGTCTAGCCAAGGACCCTTATAAACGTGGCGCACCACGGAGGCATTCCGCGGAACTATCCCTAGTTTAGTTTAGATTAATTTTCATGTTTTCTAGTTAGTTTTAATTTTCAGGAATAAAACACACTTGAGATGGCAAAGGATGCAAGGGAAACTTGAACCAGCACCCCATGCAGGAAAACAGAACCGTCCGACAAATTTCTTCATTTACAGTAAGCTCGGCACGGCCGTGTCCGCCCAACACGGCCCCGTGCAGCACTGTCTGCAGAAAAAGACCCAGTTCAGGTAACTGGACACGGGCCGTGTTCACTCAACATGCCCCCGTGGCCCGTGTCCAGGCTTCTGTTTCCCTTAATTTAATTTTGTTACTGGCACTTGAACACGGGGCCGTGCCCGGACAACATGGGGCCGTGTTCAGCGCCCAGAAACACAAAATTTTTGCTTTTTACACCTTTTTACACATTCAATCAACCTAAAAACTTATTTTTGGGACACATTGAGGACAATGTGTAATTTAAGTGTGGGGGGGATGCTAAAACCTTGAATCTTGCAAGTCCTAAATACAAGCCTTACACAAAACTCTATTGGAACCGCTAATCACCCCAAATTTTTTCAAAAATTTTCATTTTTTTTTACTTGTCTAGGTTTAACTCGGGAAATTCAAGTTCTCAAAAAGGTTATATTTTTACGAATTTACAACCGATAGCGTCGTGATAAAAAGAACCAACATAAGAAAATTATGAAAAGGCATGACAAACTTAGTTAAAATTTGATTATATATACTTGATCAATCCTCCTCCTTTTTCAACTATATACCTTTGTAAATATCAAGAGGACTTTTTGGGTGAAGGGTTAGGCTTGGGTTAAAGGTAGGTGGTTGGGTTAGTGGTTAGTAGAAAGGGTGAAAAAGCGTAAAAAGCATCGGTTTTCGTAAGACTTTCTGATGTGTTAAAAATGCAACATATAAATTACATCAATTGTGGCATAAAACTAACCCTTTTTTAGTACTAATGTTGGAAAAAGTGTGCTTTTGTCTTCCTTTTGTATTTTCAGGATTAAATGAGCTCAAATTAACAAAAGAAGCAAAAAGACATCAAAATCTAACATAAATACAAGAAAAGGAACAAAACGTGACATGCCCGACCCCATGACATCATCTTCCCAAGCAAAACAAGATAACAGAAGACTGAACACGCCCCGTGCTCAGCCAACACGGGGGCGTGCCCAAGTGTCAGCAGAAAAGACAAAGTGGTAGAAGCTTCTACTGCCCACCACGGGGCCGTGCTCAGCGGACACGGGGCCGTGGTCAACTATAAGATTCGCACAATCCAGGCAAATCTTCATAGTACAAAGATTCTTCTGCACACGGGGGCGTGCTCAGCGGACACGGGGGCGTGGTCAACTAATAAGACAAGCTGCAATAAATGAAGAAAGAGAAGGATGTGGACACGGGGCCGTGCCCACTGGACACGGGGCCGTGCCCACTGGACACGGGGCCGTGCCCGAGCTTCTGTTCAGCCTATAAATAGGAGTGCTTGGCTCAAGCTCAAACCATCCCTTGGCACACCACCTCTCTCACACTTCACCCACCACCCACCACCACCATAACACCATCATCCACCACCATCATCCATTGTCCATCGTAGAGTGTGTGAGTCGTCTCGGGATCCAAGATTGATCGTAAGAGTTCTTGACAATCAAGGCCATGTTTGCCTAAGTCTCTTACATCACTTGGTGAAGACAAAGTGTCTAGTGTAATACTTTTTATTTCTAATCTTTTCGCACTTTTTACTCGGCTTTGTATTAATGACTTTAATAACTAGTTGCTTATGTTGAAGGTGATCTTTCCTTATCGTTTGTCCGTGGTGTCTTGGCATTATTTTACTGTCTATATAAAATAAAAGATTTTCACCATTCATATCTCCACGGTCTATATGGAGGTATGTTGGCTACCTGGTCGGGGGTTAAGGGAACGGTTTGGTAAAGGTCTTGCCATTGTTCAGCGTTTAGTGGTTCTGCAATGGACCTGGGTCAAATTTAATAGGATCTCCTTCAATACTTAAAGGTATTGGATGGCGGGGGTCCAAACTCTTTGATCCCCTCATAAGTTAACTACTATTAATACTATAACCCGGCTATTTAGGACTGTATCCCTGCTGACTCAGACTACCTAGTCGAGGGTAACGTCACCTCCAAAAGAGGGGCCTACCATAATTTGCATTAATAACTTAATTAATTATCTTCCAATAATCCACCCTTTTAGGATTGTATCCTTGCTGACTCAAACTACTGGGGTGAGGGTAACGTCACCTTCAAAAGAGGGGCCTACTACAATAACTAAGATAATCTCTTAAATAAGTGCAAAAGTGCGGAAATAATCAAAGGTTACACTAGATACGAGTCGGAACCAAGTGATTCATCTTGTCTATCTGTTTTTCTTTTTATTTTTATTTTTATTTTCAGCAGTTTAGTTAGTTTTTATTTTTCTTAGTTTAAAACATTTTTCTAAACTTTTTATTTTGATTAGACGTTGAGGATAAACCGGTATTAAAAGCTCTTGTGTCCTTGGACGACCTCAGTATCTTACCAACACTATACTACGCTCACGATCGGTGCACTTGCCCATATGTGTGTTTAGTGTTAGTGAAATATCGTGTTTTATAAATTTAAAACTTGGCTAAAAATAAGTGTTAAAGGGGCTTAAAATATACACCTAATATATATAACACTTCACACGCATCACTTTCTATTTTTCAACTTTTTATTTTGATGAAGCTATTATTCAAACAAAGTTGTTTTTGATGAACTTGTTTGTTTATTTTTTTTCTTTCGCTTCATCAACAACACTAAATATATATATATATATATATATTTTGAAAAGTCATACGAAAAACCGAGCTAGTTACTAAAATAAAGGGTTACAAATGAAAAAGGTTTTGGTGGGTGCAAGGGTGTTTGGTTTGGGTTATGAAATGAAAAGGTTTAGGCTCAAAGGGGCTACCTAGGGGGATTTTGGGTAGGTGGTAAAAAAAAGAAAAATAATGGTGTAGACATAAAAAGGGTTAGTCCTAATGCCTCTATCATTTACTTACTCGGGTTTAAGTTGGTAAGGACCGGGAATGTATCGTCATGGCAAGTTCTAGAGTCGTAAGAACCAAGCGGCTATTCACACAAGAAATGAAAAATGAGCATTTAATTTAAAGATGTATATTTGTTTGCTCAATAAAGGCTCAAAACTCACTTTTGTGGGAATGAGTTTTTATGTGATCAAGTATATATAATTAAATTTTAACTAAGCTTGTTATGCCTTTTCATAATTTTCTTATGTTGGTTCTTTTTATCATGACGCTATCGGTTGTAAATTTGTAAAAATATAACCTTTTTAGAACTTTGAAATTCCCAAGTTAAACCTAGACAAGTAAAAAAATGAAAATTTTTGAAAACATTTGGGGTGATTAGCGGTTCCAATAGAGTTTTGTGTAAGACTTGTATTTAGGACTTGCAAGATTCAAGGTTTTAGCATCCCCCCCACACTTAAATTACACATTGTCCTCAATGTGTCCCAAAAATATTTTTTTAGGTTGATTGAATGTGTAAAAGGTGTGATTTAAGCAAAAATTTTGTGTTACTGGGCGCTGAACACGGCCCCGTGTTGTCCGGGCACGGCCCCGTGTTCAAGTGGCAGTAACAATATTAAATCAAGAGAAACAGAAGCCTGGACACGGGGGCGTGTTGGGTGAACACGGCCCGTGTCCAGTTACCTGAACTGGGTCTTTTCTGCAGACTGTGCAGCACGGGGCCGTGTTGGGCGGACACGGCCCGTTCCGAGCTTACTGTAAACGAAGAAAAATCGTCGGATGGCCCTGTTTTCCTGCATGGGGTGCTGGTTCAAGCTTCCCTCGTTTCCTTTGCCATCTCAAGTATGTTTTATTCATTTTAGCACCATCCAAACACCAAATTAACTAAAACCATCATTCATTAAGTCATAGAGAGAATTACATCATAGTCCTAAAATTAAAATACTAGATAGTTAGGTCAAAGAAACACAAGAAATCTAAACCAAGGAGTTCTAGCCTACTACTTATTCTATTAGCAAAATTTCCGAAAAGGTAAATCTTTCGGTTAGATGTGGCTTGAAAAACTCCTTTCTCCGGTCATGGGTTCCTCACACGTCGGCGAGCCATTCTTCTATCTCCCTAGGGAGAAGAAAAACGGGCTCATTGGCATTGGTTTGAGGAGGTGCAACTTCCACCGGGACTTCTTGGAGTTCTTCAAGAGGAGGTTCCGCCGGAATGTCGTCCCAACCGGTAGGATTGTGGATTCCAAGTGCTAGGTTCCAATCCTATTGAGGAAGGATCGGTTCCATAGGAGGTGTTACAAGAATGTTTAACCTCTGGTGCAAGAGGTTTATTTCTTGAAAACTGTTTTCCAACCCCACCGAAAGATAATTTATACGGTCTATTAGGACCTCCTCTACCGAAGTCATCTCGTCAAGGGCTTCACGTAACGCCATCACGTATCTTACGAGAGTTGCTTCAATTGATGGTATCCTTTCCCTTCGACTGTTTCTGGAGTGCGCAGAAGAGGTTCCACAGTTTTGGCTAGACATTCTACGAAAACAAACCAAAAATAGTTCGTTTTAATGAAATAGTATCACGGACACGGCCCCGTGCTCACTGAGCACGGCCCCGTGTTCACCTTTCTGCAGTTTTTTAGAACAAGGAATCTTGAAGTTTCAAATTATTTTCTCAACTCATGAGGCATTTTTGAACAGAAATAACTTAAAACAATGTTGTATAACTTATTTTTAACAAGATTCCTTGAACAAACAGTTAACAAACATCACAATAAAGCTTGAAATCAAGCTTCAATGGAGGTGTTGTTGCAAGAAAGATGAACAAGAAGGTAAAGGATAAAAGAGGAAGGGACAAGATGTTTGTTAGAAACTTCTTTTAGAACATACCTAGGATGGTAAGTTAGAAAATCCTTTCAAATCTCTGTCCCTGAATGGTCCAAATGTGCAGGATTCTTGGCTGCATTTATAGAAAACGACAGCAGGCTGGACACGGCCCCGTGTCGGCTGGACACGGCCCCGTGTGCAGGCAAGATCCTGACACGTTTTGTCCGTATTCTGACAAAAGTCAGAAGGGAATCTTTTGGTGGACACGGGGGCGTGTTGACCTGGGCACGGCCCCGTGTCGGAGGGCTGTTTATGAAGTTTGTCTATTTTTAAGGAAATTTTCCGGATCGGGAGGTTCCTTACTGGATGGAACAACCCCAAAGTGCCTAAGATACCTTAATTGTTCTAGATTAAGACGAGAACGCAAGAGGTTGTCGGTGAGGGTGATTCCTATGCTATATGTAGGTGGACAAGTCCAACCCTTTCACGGGCTCTCGTTAAAGAAGGTGTATGTCGAATCGCTCAGGTCTATGTATGCATCGAACGAAGTCGATGGGGAGTCCTTCACGGCACAATCGACACAGGGACGACTATCGCTCAAGTCCTCACTAGAGTTAGAAGTATCGTCGGAAACAACGAAGTTGTTTGAATGCGAGCCCAACCCTTCTTTTTGGTTATCGTCTTGGGATAGATTATTGAAATCTTTCCTAAGTTCTTTTAACCAATTAAGAATTAGATCTTCTAATTGAAATAATTCATCGAGAAGCATTTCTCCTAGAAAATCCGGTTGGGAGCATTCGAGGGAGAGATAGGGATTATTTTTACTTTCGCCCCTCTTAAGGATACAAGGGAACGATGGGTCTATATATTGGGACTTATAATTTAGAAAATAACATTCTAATTCCTTATGGGTACCACCACATAATTGACACCATGTACCATAAGAGTGCCGAAAGTAAAAAGTATCAGTATCACTCATGTTTGTGTCAGAATTTACCAACCGTCATGATCTTACGGTTCTGTTTTCAGTAACTGAATCTTGGGCACGGGGGCGTGTTGAGTGGGCACGGCCCCGTGTTCAGCTTATTGTCTGACTTAAAATAGGATTGCCAGTTCCAATGATTGGGCACGGGGCGTGTTCAGCGGGCACGACCCGTGCTGAGTTCTGCAGAAGCTGAAAAAAACTAAGAAAAATCCTAAAAAAAATGAAAAATAAGAAAAACGATTAGGCCGCTGATTCCTAACTTTTTTAAAATCCTTGTGTCCCCGGCAACGGCGCCAAAAACTTGATGCGTGTGAAGTGTATATATAAGTTTAAATATATTTTAAGCCCTTTATACACTTTTTTGTCAAGTTTTAAATTTATAGATATTTACTAACACTAAACACACATATGGGCAAGTGCACCCATCGTGAGCGTAGTATAGTGTTGGTAAGATACCGAGGTCGTCCAAGGACACAAGAGCTTTTAGTACCGGTTTATCCTCAACGTCTAATCAAATCAAAAGTTTAGAAAAATGTTTTAAACTAAGAAAATTAACTAAAATGCTGAAAAATAAAAATAAAAGAAAAAACAGATAAACAAGATAAATCACTTGGTTCCGACTCGTGTTTAGTGTAACCTTTGATTATTTCCGCACTTTTGCACTTATTTAAGAGATTATCTTAGTTATTGTAGTAGGCCCCTCTTTTGGAGGTGACGTTACCCTCAACCCAGTAGTTTGAGTCAACAAGGATACAATCCTAAAGGGTCGGATCATTGAAAGATAATTAATTAAGTTATTAATGCAAATTATGGTAGGCCCCTCTTTTGAAGGTGACGTTACCCTCGACTAAGTAGTCTGAGTTAGCAAGGATACAGTCCTAAGTAGCCGGGTTATAGTATTAATAGTAGTTAACTTATGAGGGGATCAAAGAGTTTGGACCCCCGCCATCCAATACCGTTAAGTATTGAAGGAGGTCCTACTAAATTGGACCCAGGTCCCTTGCAGGATCTCTAAACGCTGAACAACGGCAAGACTCTTACCAAACCGTTCCCTTAACCCCCAACCAGGTAGCCAACATACCTCCATATAGACCGTGGAGATATGAATGGTGAAAATCTTTTATTTTATATAGACAGTAAAATAATGCCAAGACACCACGGACAAACGATAAGGAAGATTCACCTTCAACATAAGAAACTAGTTATTAAAGTCATTAATACATAACCAATTAAAAAGTGCGAAAAGATAAAAAATAAAAAGTATTACACTAGACACTTTGTCTTCACCAAGTGATGCAAGAAACTTAGGCAAACATGGCCTTGATTGTCAAGAACTCTTACGATCAATCTTGGATCCCGAGACGACTCACACACTCTATGATGGACAATGGATGATGGTGGTGGATGATGGTGTTATGGTGGTGGTGGGTGGTGGGTGAAGTGTGACAGAGGTGGTGTGCCAAGGGATGGTTTGAGCTTGAGCCAAGCACTCCTATTTATAGGCTGAACAGAAGCTTCGGCACGGCCCCGTGTCCACATCCTTCTCTTTCTTCATTAATTGCTCTTGTCTTTATTAGTTGACCACGCCCCCGTGTCCGCTGAGCACGACCCCGTGTGCAGAAGCATATCTGTACTATGAAGATTTGCCTAGATTCTGCGAATCTTATAGTTGACCACGGTCCCGTGCCCGCTGAGCACGGCCCCATGGTGGGCAGTAGAAGCTTCTACCACTTTGTCTTTTCTGCTGACACTTGGGCACGCCCCCGTGTTGGTTGAGCACGGGGCGTGTTCAGTCTTCTGTCTTCTTGTTTTGCTTGGGAAGATGCTGTCGTGGGGTCGGGCATGTCACGTTTGTTCCTTTTCTTGTATTTATGTTAGATTTTGCCGTCTTTTTGCTTTTTTTGTTAATTTGAGCTCATTTAATCCTGAAAATACAAAAGGAAGACAAAAGCACACTTTTTCCAACATTAGTACTAAAAAAGGGTTAGTTTTATGCCACAATTGATGTAATTTATATGTTGCATTTTGCACACATCAAATACCCCCACACTTGAATCTTTGTTTGTCCTCAAGAAAAACTCTTTATAATGTGGCTTTACACTCCCAAATGGAATGGGTAGAAGAGAAAGTTTTTAGGCTTGTCGTAGAGTGTCGGGATTTCCAAGATTCTTTATTAAGTTTTATTTTTATTTATTTACAATCCTATTCGTCATGATTTATTTAAAACTTTTCATAAGATAAACTACTTATTAGGGCATAACATGCCTCTTTAAAATTTTCTTTATATACAAGTTCACATACCTCACGGGGGATCACTCAACACTCGGCCGAAAATGTATTTTAGTGGATCACTCGAGAGCGGCATGGAACTTACTCCTACCATAGGCTTGCCAAGCAATCAATCCTCCTGCTTTCTTGAGCGGCATGGAACTTACTCCTACCATAGGCGTGCCAAGCAATCAATCCTCCTGCTTTCTTGACTGTTATAAAGGCTACCATCAGGTCCAAATGAAAGAGGAGGACGAGGACAAGACTGCCTTTCACACAGACAAGGGAATCTTCTGCTATATAAAAATGCCCTTTGGTCTCCGTAACGCAGGAGCTACTTACCAGCGCTTAATGGATACAGTCTTCGGGGAAGAAATGGGTAAAACAGTCGAGGTATATATGGATGACCTCGTCATCATGAGCCACGAAGAGGAAACAATGCTCGCAAATATCCAGTGCACGTTCGATTCTTTGCGCGGCGTAAACTTAAAGCTCAACCCAACGAAATGTTCCTTCGGGATGGAAGAAGGAAAATTTCTGGGTTTTATAGTAACAAGAGATAGTTTTAAAGTAAACCCGGAGAAAGTGCAAGCCATCCAGATGATGTCGTCACCTGCAACAATAAAAGAGATGCAGAGACTCACAGGGCGATTAGCAGCCTTGAACAGATTCTTGGAAAATCATGCTGCAAAGTCTTACCCGTTCATTAGCACACTGCGCAACTGCGCCAAGAAAACTCACTTCCAGTGGAAACCAGAAGCGGAAGCAGCCTTCAAACAAATGAAGGAATGTTTATTTCAATTGCCAACGCTAACAGCACCGCGAAAAATAGAACCACTGATCTTGTATTTATCCGCTGCAGAAGTAGCAGTTGGTGCAGTATTAATGGTGGAACGAGAAAACATTCAGACTCCAATTTATTATATAAGCAAGATGCTCACTGGCCCGGAGACGCGCTACTCGATGATAGAGAAACTGGTCCTCGCTCTGGTACATGCATCACGGCGCTTACACCGGTATTTCTCTGGTCATGTCATCACAGTTCTCACCAATTACCACTTGGGGCAAATTCTATCCAAACCCGATGTTGCGGGGAGATTAGCTAAATGGGCTATTGAGCTGGGAGAATACAATATCCTATACAGACCGCGACCAGCAATCAAATGGCAAGTTTTAGCAGACTTCGCCATAGAAGTTCCCATAGATAAAGTCCAAGAACGTGAAGCAATCCAAAATCATGTTCCCGTTTTCGACGATAGGGTCTGGACTCTGCACACAGACGGAGCTTCTAATGACGATGGAGCAGGCGCGGGTCTCCGATTGGTCAGCCCAGACAATCACGAACTAACATATGCGATACGTTTGGATTTCCGGAGCACGAACAACGAAGCAGAATACGAAGCGTTTCTAGCAGGCCTTCGTTTAGCGCTCAAAATGGGAGCGAAAAACCTTGAAGCTAACATTGATTCAAAACTGGTGGCCGAGCAAGTTAATGGGCACTACGATGCGAAAGGTGAAGCTATGGCGCTATATCTGGAACAAGCGCAGATGTTAATCAACCAATTCCAAACATTCAAGATAAATAATATAAACAGAAGCGAAAACAAGCACGCGGATGCACTAAGCAAATTGGCTGCCACCAGCTTCAAGCACCTAGCAAAAGAGGTGCGCATCGAGGTATTGTCCAATCCTTCTGTCCCTCTCAAACAAGTAAATGTCATAGAGATCGGCAACCCATCCTGGATGTCTCCGATCATCATGTACCTGCAACATGGCAAACTTCCGGAAGGAAAGGCAGAAGCAAGGAAAATCCAGAACAAGGCGATAAACTATGAGATGGCGGACGGGATTCTGTACCGAAAATCGTTCATGGGACCACTCCTACGCTGTGTTGACAAAACAGACGCGCAATACTTAGTCAGGGAAATCCATGAAGGCTTATGTGGGATTCACGCCGGTCCGCGCATGGTAGTAGCTAAGATCATGAGCGCAGGCTACTATTGGCCAGGAATGCACGTGGACACGGTAGAATTATTACGAAAGTGCTCAGCCTGTCAACGTCACGCACCAAAAACCCTCCGTCCAAAAAACCCACTCGTACCGGTCACATCCGCCTGGCCTTTCCAACAATGGGGCATCGATCTTGTTGGGCCATTCCCTGACGCGCCTGGCGCAGTGAAATTCATTATCGTAGCAGTAAACTACTTCACGAAGTGGGTCGAAGCCAAGGCGTTAGCTTCAACCAAATCAATGGTAATCCGCAAATTTATATGGGAACATATTATTTGCAGATTCGGGTTACCATTTCTCATCATTTCCGACAACGGCACCCTAAAAAGTACTACAATGCGCGTGTACGCGTGTGTACTTTTGTTCCAGGAGACTTTGTCTTGCGCGACAATGAAGCCTCCAATGCAGAAAAGCCAGGCAAGCTAGCGCCAAAATGGGAAGGGCCTTACATCATCAACGAGGTCCTAGGCAAAGGGGCATACACCCTAAAAAGAATCGACGGAACACCCGTCCCTCGCACCTGGAAAACGCAGCAGCTGCGCAGCTGTTATATATAGCCGAGCTACCCAACAAATCAGACTTATACAGGCAATGTATTTTTCTATTTTACTTTGTATTATTGGCCCTGCGCCTTATTAATGCAAAAGTTATCCTTACACATGTTATTGTTTATTACAAATTGCATATAATTCTTTTTGGTTTCCGCGAAAACAATATGGTGAACATTGTACGCCTCATGAACAGTCTAAAAAAGCACAACCTCGCGCGCATTTTAGACATACGTTCACACATGAGCACAATATCATTCTCATTCGCTCTACCTAAACAAAGAAATTAAGCATATGCACCATATTGTAATTCAAACACAACTTATAAACCATCAAAACAGATATGCACAGCAGTGCATCAAAAATATCATTAGTGCAATAAAGCACTCTAAACAAACCATTTACAAAGAACACAGCAGTGTTTCTTCAAAAAAAAAAAAGAGAGTACTAGTTACAAAATAAAACAAACTAAGAAAGCTGATCTAGCACCCCATACGGAGTATGGAGAACCTTACCATACTCAAACAAGGGATGGGGATCAACAATCCAAGGGTTAACATTCTCTTCACCATCTTCAGCAACACCAGCCGGAACTTCAGCCGGAATGACAACACGGCGACGTCGCTGGTAAACAATTGACGAACCCCCTCTCCGATCAACCGGAAAGGACCGGGTCACAAGGTGTACTGAGAGCCGAGTAACTCCACCATTGTTGTCGTCGGCAAGACGAAGACGGATCCGGTTCTCCAAAGCATCCCGACGGTTTGCATCCTCAACACCTTTGTCTCTAACAGTAAGATCAGTCAATGGATTGGAAAGCAGCAGCAAAGCATCGGCAGCGTCAAGCACCTACAAAACCGTAGAAAGCCTTCTCCACCGAACCGGTCTCCTATTCTTCATTTTTTCCAAAATTAGGAAAAGAATATCACACCCAAAGTGAATATATAAACCAAAAAAGAAAAGCGGTAACATCGAGATAAGGATTGTGATGATTAAGTGTCAAATCAACTGCCTTCTCAACGGCGCTGCCACTGCAAGTATCACATCTCATTTAAAACCCTCTGACAGGTTCCACACGTATTCCTAGAAACTACAGTTAAACCAGAAGACGAAGGGTCAGCACAAGCTATAAGAAATGACGTAAGCTATCGTCAGCTCATAATTACACAAACTCTTCGCCCAAGATTACACCAGTTCAGAATAAACAAAGGTATAAATATCTTTTCTCGCAAACTGTACATCTTGCCCAAAGTCAAAGATTTCCAAATGTCAGCATAATAAGCAAAGTGTATCTTCTCATAGAAGATTCTCCACTTTCGCGCCCAAAAACCCTACAAGCAATAAAAACCCCTCTCTTAAAGTCCAGTGCTCCACTTATTTGCATAAGAGCAACACTAGACTGGGGGGACTTGAAGGGGTAAGGTCCCAAAAACCTCATATCAAGTACCTGGGACCATACCACAACCTCGTCCTTTAACCCTCTTTAGACCTTGCGCGACCGCGCATTGGTCCCACAAAGAGTTTAGAAGAAAGACAGCAAGTAACACCCGCGCGCCAAAAGGAAGTTAATAAATCCTTGCGCCTTCCTCCATAACAAACAAAGGATGAGAATCCTAGTTTAACACCTCCGCTTAAATAAATACCCAGACTTGGATATTATTTATTACACTGATAACACACGATAAGGAGTCACACCGGATTATGGCAATAACCTTCTAGAAGACTCAATCGTGCACCACCAGACAGTTATAACCGTCTGGGACACGTGTCATCATCCCAGGCTACCCTGAAATCACGATGATGGCATGGAATTGGAGAGAACTTCCACTTGCCCACTTTCCACGTGGCAACACCCCAGCTGTTGATCAAGATCACGATCCGTGTGATCTAACAATCCGATCAAGAGAACTAACGGAAGGAAAATAACCGCTTACGGTGTTAGCATCTTCCGTTAATATTTCAACAACGAGTTTTTCCGCCCAAACTCCCGGCTATAAATATGAGAGTAATTCAGGTATGAACTTTAAGTTACACTCACTTCGTCTATATTTCTTCTTCTTCATAAACACATACTTATTCTCACGCCGGAGTCGGGTTACGGAGAGAACCTCTCTTCTCCCCTTAACGAGGCTAACGGTGTTCTGTTTTGCAGTGTTCACTGGAGAAGAAGATCTGTCCCTTCAAATCGAACGAGAGAGAAGTACCCCTTTTATGCAGAACCTAACCCCTGGATAATTTGATTCCGGTCTTCTATCCAGTGTTTCTTCACAGTGACTTGACACGTGTGTCAGGCACGGGCCTGTAGTGGCAAGCACGACCACATTTTTTTTGAACGGCTGAATATTATTAGACAAAAGCACAACTAGCGAGACGCTAGGACAAGGAAACCAGGATACAAAGACAGATTACAAAACACTGAAATTACACCACTTCGACTATTCTAACACATGCAACTTCGCTCTATGTTTAATCCAAAGGAAGCTTGATGTTTTGATATCTGCCCATAGTCTCGAGATGTCCACTCTTTTACTTGAAAAAACCACATCGTTGCGCAGTTTCCATAAGCTCCAGCAGGCTGTTAAGATGATGGCATGCACCATTTTCTTCATATGAGTCGGGTCGTTGATGTGCTGATGAACCCGAAGAAGATCTGAAATACTGAATTGGCATGTATCCCTTAAGTGAATAAACTTAACTGAAAAATTTAATTTAGTTAGTGCTAAAGGACATAAAGTGTAACGGGTTTTGCAAATAAATAATTGTGACTATAATTATTGAAGTTAAAGGTTATCCGTTGCAATCCGGTACAAAAATAAAGGACGAAAAGTGTAATTTACCCTAAAAAATCATTTTATATATATACTTGATGCCTAAATAGATATTAAAACAAGTTTATAAAAGAATCATTTTATAATTAGTGAAACATAAAGCGTTAATCCTAATTGGGGTTGAATTGGGTTCAAGATAATTAAAAGGGTTGAAGATAATTGTTGGTTTATTAGATAAGTTTATCTAGTTGGTTTTAATGTTTTAATTGAATATCTAATTAGTGTTTGGGTCATAGTAAGTTTGGGTTTACTTTAGTATAAATAGATGGTTAGGCTTATTATAATTGGTGTGCTTTGGTTTAACAATAAAAAGAGTTGAGTAGAATTCGTTCAATCTCGTGTTTTAGTGTTTGATCAGGGGCCTGATTTCCAACAATTGGTATCAGAGCTTGACGTTTTGAGAGTCGCTTCAAGAAGGGGAGTAGCCCCTCAGAGGGTTGCGTTGCAAAAGTGGTGAAAACGGCAGTGGTAAAGAAAGAAAAAAAGAAAACAAAAGAGTGAAACTTGACAGCGGATGAGAGTGCCTTGTATCAACGGAAAAAGGAGTCTTGTTTCTGTGGAGTTCTTTTTTCCTTGTTGTTGGGTATATTAAGGTACTATATTGTACTATTATGTCTTGGGTCAACACAAAAAGAAGAGTAAAATGCTCGGATGGTCCATGTGGTTTTGTAAAATAAAACCTATAGTCCCTAACTTTCAGAAATTACACCGATTGTCCCTATGGTTTGACTGTTTGTTACTCGGATAGTTTCGAAGTGTATGTCCGTTAGTTTCTCCTTTAAGTCCATCTGAAATTACTTATTTACTCATCCCTTTAAAATAGAAAACCAATATGGATTATTAAACGTGTGGGGCCCACCCAATTCACCCTTCCCTTATAAACAATCGGCCACCATCACCATAGCCACCCACCTCCACCTCCACCATAGCTACCCACTTCCACTTCCACCTCCACCCTCACCCTGAACCCACCACCGACGTACTACCTCCAATGTCACAACTCCCAACCCTACCATACCCTAGACGGGAGCTGTGAACAGATTCCACTGGTACCAGTGTTTATTAAAATTATCACAGCGGACATTTCACCAAGACCAGGTGTCAGGAAAAATATCAGAGTTTTCAAACACCGTAGTTTTCATTTCTTAAACTATGGGATAAAAACCATATTTACATAAAGGATTTTCACGGGGATAAACCCTTAATTACAAAACACGTTTTATTTAGGTTACATAGCCACTTATTTAAGCTTCAGTGCCTCGTAGCGCTTTTTCCTTATTTTCACAGTAAATCACCTGAAACGCGTTTTAAAAACATTTGATCAACGAAAAATACTGGTGAGTTCATTCAAATGTATAAAAAGACACTTTCTTATAATTACAACATTAAGAATTTTTACATTTGTTTATATCTTACAACTACCCAAAAGTATTTGTCACTCGGTCGTTCCTGTGATTGTGGTCATATTACTATTGGTCTTTCTTCTAATCAGTAACGCATTACAAGTAATGTATACAAAACCCCACATACTGACAGTAGTTTTCTAGTAAGAATACAAAAACTTAGTCACTGTAATATAAGTTATAGCTGGATACATTTAGGGTTTTGAAAGCATTGGAGAAAAGAGAATGACCCACATTGCAGAATTTA
Source organism: Helianthus tuberosus (assembly GCA_030545235.1). NCBI lineage: Eukaryota > Viridiplantae > Streptophyta > Magnoliopsida > Asterales > Asteraceae > Helianthus > Helianthus tuberosus. The sequence continues at coordinate 195,366,787 of CM060364.1, read as the reverse complement.
GGGTTTTTAAGCCTCCTGGGTTTAAGTCCTGGTTCTTAGATAAACACACAATCTAACACATATTAGTGTAAGAAACCAAATCAAACTTCAACAATAATCACGAGATCAAAACCGCAACGTATAAAGTATCACCTTATTCAGGCAGAACTTCAGCTTTTCCTTGCTAGGGTTTCGAATCAATCGGATAGGGTATCGTTTCAGCGATTGGGGTTTCGTACACGTGGATCGTGACAGAGATTTGGGAATTGAGAAACAAAGGCCAGAGAGATCGATTTTACGAAATCGAATGATGCACTTTGAAAGCTCAACTTCTAATCTAAGGCTGGCAAATCGTGTCTTAACAGGTTTAACAGGTTTCTAACGGCGCGCACAATATAAGTTTCAAACATGATTACGACTCGTTTAACTACTTTCTACCTCATGTTTATAAAACAGTTTTATGTTTTATGTACAAAGATGAATAAATGATAGATCCTAACATTGTAATTTTAATTATTTTAAAAATTAAAAAAGTCAAAGGGTGTATTTTTCAGTCAAACAGATCTAATCGTGTCTTAACAGGTACCCAGTTGCCAACCCTATTCTAATCTATTTATACCTGAAGAGTGACGCCGTCGTGCAACGCGACGAGACATGGTTTCCCCGTTGCATCACGCGAGGAAGCTATGTTTATCCAGATGGAATCTGGTACTCATCGCGCCATGCGACGAATTAAAACAACCTGGTCACGCCACGCGAAGAGGCAAACTAGGCCTTGGTCAACCTAGTCAGCCACGAAGGCTTGCCACGTGGCGACACATGGCAACACGTCAGCACGTGTTCTGGGTTTTGATTACTTTTGGGTTTTTGAGAGTTGTTACATCTAATCTGAACCCACCGCCGCCGCACCACCGTCTTGACTCGACCACTAAAACCACCTCGTTCTTCTCTGTCATCTCCCTCATCTTTACCATTTATTATGATTCCATGTGTGTTAAGATTAGTTTTATCATTTTTTTCATATGTAATTTTATAATTACATATACGTAAATTGGTTCATCTACATATATGTAAATTAGTTCCTTTACACATATGTAAATTAGTTATTGCATATAAATAATTTGGTTTTTTATATATGTAATCATAAAAATACATATAATAATCCTTAAATAATGTTAAATATATAAATATATAAATAAAATAATTGTTTATTAGTGGTTCTAAAAGTTCTGTAATATTCAGAGTTCTGAAATGAACCCAACCTATATATATATATATATATATGAGGCCCGGCTTGAGCGTTGAGATGGAGACGGAGAGGACGGGGACGCCCCGAGGGGCACGGTGTGCAGGCCCGGCACCGCACCAGGGATGTCCCCCACACCAATCTGTCTTATAGTTAAATGTTGTCAACAACCAGGTTTGGGTAATATGAACTGATATGCTTGTTGATTGTTGTTAATGAGTTAAACTAAAATAGTATGCTTTGATGTGTTAGATAAAAATCTTGCAACTAGGCAGTAACTAGAATTTTAACCCGTTAGCATGGTTAAAATAGAAAAGTTTACTAATGGGATTCATGCTTTAATCGTTTTTGTGGTGTAATTAAGTTGAGTTTGTGAATTAGATTATTGCTTTAAATTCATGTGTTGCGATTATGTTGATTAGAAGCAGGTATAGAAAACCCATGATTGTAAGGACGGATTTCAAAGCTGGAAAAAGAAAAGGGAATTTTGGAGTGTAGACATGTGGTTTGTACACTGAACGCCACTGTTGTACGTTGGCAAGTACATTGGGTCGTATGTTGGTCGAGCGTAGTCTACGTCAGGTTGGTAAAATGTTAGGATTTTTCATGTTTTGATGTTGGGTCTCGTATGTTACATCATTATAAGATATTATGTACTTTTTATACTAATTGGTAGCATTGTGTTGCTTTAGGTAAAGCTCACGAATGGATTTACATGGTTTTAGATCAAGAGCTCGGGAGAGAGTGCTAAATGATCACATGTTATTTTATAAATTAATAGTTAGAATATAGAAACCTATATTTTATAATTAACTTGGTTGTCGTTATGGTTATGGCTCAAAACAGAACCGAACCAGATCGCCCTGTGCAACCCCTAAAATCATCAATCTACCTATCTAAGTGTTGTGTTTCCCGTATCGCGTGAGCACCACACAAGTAATATATAATACAACTACTTTTTGAACTTTTAATATCTTAATATATGAAACGAAGAATTGTATTCATCTCAGTAGGTTAAAAAAACAATAATCAATCTAAAAGGCTTTGAGTAAATTCTCATTTTAGTCCCTGAGGTTTGGTTCAAATTGTCATTTTAGTCCCTGAGGTTTGGTTTAAATTGTCATTTTAGTCCAAATAGTTTTTTTTTTCTCCTCTGGGTCCCTGACTTTTCCATTTTCTTGCCATTTTGATCACATTGCCTAACTCAGTCTAAAAATCTGGTTATAACCAGGGGTATATTTGGCATAACTGTTGTGTAGTGATAACCAGAGGTAGTTTACAACATAATTTATAAACCTCATAATAATTTAATGCCAAAGATACCCTTGATTAAAACCTGGTTTTTAGACTAAGTTAAGCAATGTGATCAAAATGGCAAGAAAAAGGAAAAGTCAGTGACACAGAGGAGAAAAAAAACTAATTAGACTAAAATGACAATTTAGCCAAAAACTCAGGGACTAAAATGACAATTTACTCAAAAGGCTTTTAAGGAATTTCGTTTCCACTATCTTCATCAAATACTTTACTTTTAAATTTAGAGTAAATTGCCAAAATCGTCCCTAAGGTTTGGGCATGTTTGTCATTTTCATCTAAAACAATTTTTTTGTACAATATAGTCCTTCACTTTTGGGATTTTTTGTCATTTTCATCCAAACATCTGACTTTTTTTTTTTGCCAAAATCGTCCCTGAGATTTGGGATTTTTTGCCATTTCCATCCAAATGTTTGATAGAAAAAATAAAACAAATTAGATGTTTGGATGAAAATAGCAAAAAACCCAAAAGTGAAGGACTATATTGTACAAAAAAGTTGTTTTGGATGAAAATGACAAACATGCCCAAACCTCAGGGACGATTTTGGCAATTCACCCTTTAATTTATTAAATTTAAATCTTCTCATATTTAAGTGCCAAAAAGTAGTAGCTGTATTATTTCAATACACGTTACAGCGTACATACCATTCATTCAGGCATTAGTTTAGAACAAACAAACATGACCAAGTTAAGTTAACAAAGATCCAAGCCAATCAAAGTGGAAAAATCTTATGAAAAATTGACATACATATAGCAGCACACGACAGATAGAATATAACAGCATGTGAAATTTACCCTTGCAACTTATTCTGTCTGGCGCTTGCGTATAGGCAGCATGTGATTGTCGCTTGGTAAAGACACTCCAGGTAAAGACGAGTGTAATTTACTATCTACAATAAAGTGATTCAAAGTAAGCCCTGCACTCCTTATATCAAGGCTATAGAGATGAGCATGCCTAAGCATATCTTCAATGGTCACTGAGATGTTATCCATCATCTTCTCAAGCTTATTTATTACAATCATCATCTCCGTCTCACTCTGACAAGTAGAAGAAGCAAACTGACCCATCTTCATCTTTAATTCTTCCAGAACATCTGCAGTCCCTAAAAAATCCCAGATTCCATTATCATGTCTATATCTCTTCGCAGAAATACTACTGATCATATTCAACCACATAGAATATGAACTTGCACCTTCCATCAATTGCAAATCCTTGTCACGACACATATATGTAGACAGAATACTGAGAAGGCATGTGATTGTTATACTTGATGCTTTCGCCAATGTTATCATTAACTTGCAATTTTTTATGTCTTGGATCTTGTCGTTGAAGTTTTTTGAAAAAGCAACTATTCGCCTGAAGATAAATGCAAATTGTTTAACAAAATGATCACAAAATCTGATACCTTTTGCAGCTTCAAGATCATCAAGCTGCTCAAGCATTTCTTTATAACTGTAATAATCATTTTCTGTTCTACTTCTTGCCACAATTTGCTCCAGTGCCAACTTTACACTCAACCAGTTGTCGGCTGCATCTTTAAGTAACCTTAAAAACTCGTTGTAAAGTCTGGAAGTTTCATGGATGATTCCATAGTAGTCATAAACCAAAGGAAATAAGTCTGTATGGCTCCATACTTCTTTGCATTCACTTAAAACTTCTTGGTTGATTTTGATTAAGCGTTCGACGATTTCATGCATGTGAACCAAGGTGTGCTGTTTTTTTCTGTAGCCATAAATGAATGCTATACTCCTGGAGAGATCATGGTTGATTGAAGAGTGACAGGAACGGAGGAATGTAACAGCTTCAGTATACCTTAGCAGATCAGAGAAAGGAGCTAAAGTATCTTTAAACACATCCTTCATCAAGGTAAACGTAAATGGATCAAGGTATTTCAGACGCCTAATGTCACTCTCTTGGATAAAACGACCTCCAACCTTGGTCACCTGGAAATTACAATCTGCAATAAATTTATTCAGTCCTTATGTTTAGATATCATGTACACCTTATTCAGTAATTCTAACTTTCTACCAAGAAATTATTTTTTCAATTGTGTTGCGTAGACTCAAAGTGACCAAAGGCCAACCATTCTTCTTTGAGTCAAAGTCATTACCATAAATATGTAGGATAGGTTTTTCATGGGCTTAATGTTAGCCCAAAATCACCATTGATATTGAATAATTAAGATGAAACAAGAATAAGATTCAACAGTAACTTCACTACAATTGAATAGAATGTGTGTGATTACAATCTTTAAAACCCTAGAACTATATATACATACGGATCAACATACTGAAGAGTCGTGACCCTCCTCAGTGCCTGTTCTAATCGATCCCAGACCACACAAATAGATCGACATGTCTATTTGATAATTACCAATTAAGATGTAACAAGAATAAGAATAAGATTCAACAGTAACTTCACTACAATTGAATAGAATGTGTGTGTGATTACAATCTTGGGTAAATTACAATTTTCGTCCTTTATGTTTGTACTGGATTGCGACGGATAGCCCTTAACTTAAACAATTACAATCACAGTCCTTTATTTGTAAAACTTATTACACCTTACGTCCTTAAGCACTAACCCAGTTAAAATTTGAAGTTAAGTCTGGGCATGTGCACCTCATGTGAGGGCATTTATGTCTTTTCACACACTGTTTCTTCACCATTTGAACACCCCCCCCCCCCCCCACACACACACACACTCTTTCCCTCAACTCAACTCAACTCTCTCTCTCCCTCTTCGTTCCGGTGTTCCACCACCACTGCCTCTGTTTTCAAAAGCAAACAACAATGACTGAGAACAACCCCTGACGTCGTCATCAACAACGGTAGGTTTATTTATATCACATTTATGACAACAATTGAATCAAATCGAGTGGGCCAAGTAAGAATACAAACCGTCGTCTGAAACACAGCCCAATACCAGAGTCGCCTGAGCCTGAAACGACATTTAAACCCCAACGTTTGGTCTGATTGTTGCAGATCTGTTGACTACACCCCTTCTCGTACCCTTCTCCATCAATAACACTCATGTTGAAAATAGGGTTCAAATCAAAACCCTAAGTTAGCTACGGTGCTGTGCAGTGGAAGAGATCGACAAGGAAGTAGTGGTGTTGGCCAGAGTGGTTGGCTCGCCGGAGCAAGCAACTCGTCGGCCGGAGATATCAAAAGAGAATGTGTTATCACTGCTGGTTTATCACGAAAAGGGAAAAAGAGGGGGAAATGTATGGTTATGGTGGCTGTGTTTTGGGGTTGTGATAGACTGAATATGGAACTGGTGGTGGTGGTGGTGAGCTGCAGAGAGAGAGTGAGAGAGGGGATGGGTTTTGTATTTGGTTTTATAAGCTTTAAAATGTTATTTTCTTTTTTATATTAAATACATTAAATTATTAGTTAAAGGACTAAATTACCCTTATATAACCAAACTTAACTGAAAATTTTAATCAGGTTAGTGCTAAAGGACCTAGGGTGTAACGTTTTTATCAAAAAAAGGACTGTGATTGTAATTATTGAAGTTAAAGACTATCCGTTGCAATCCAGTACAAACATAAAGGATGAAAAGTGTAATTTACCCTACAATCTTTAAAACCCTAGAACTATATATACATACGGATCAACATACTGAAGAGTCGTGACCCTCCTCAGCGCCTGTTCTAATCCATCCCAGACCACACAAATAGATCGACATGTCTATTTGATAATTACCAATTAAGTTCTAGGTTGACACATCTAACCCCTAGACTTTACATAAGTTACAATGAGAATAACAAATAATATATAGACAAAGTCTAGGGCCGGCTAGAACTAAATAATAGGGCCACATATATATCTTAATATTTACTAAAGCTATCGACTAATATTCCCCCACAAGCTAAGGCCGGGTGACGACCTGTAGCTTGGATCTTAAGATATCAAAAACGATGTACTGGTAGTGGCTTTGTAAACACATCAGCAATCTGATCGGTGGTAGGTATGAATTGAACCGATAGCCTCTTTGCAGCGACCTTCTCTCTGACAAAATGAAAATCAACTTCCACATGCTTTGTGCGGGCATGAAACAGGATTCGCTGATAAGTATGTTGCTCCAAGATTATCACACCATAGAATAGGTGTTGTGGCCATACGAACACGCAATTCTTGTAAGAGAGCTTCAAGCCATGTGAGTTCAGCAATAGTGTCGGCCAGGGCTTTATATTCGGATTCTATTGAGGACCGAGATACAGTCTTTTGTTTCTTTGCTGACCACGAAACAAGGTTTGAACCAAGGTAGATTGCATAGCCCCCCGTGGATCGACGGTCATCGGGACATCCAGCCCAATCCGCATCAGAATAGGCATTAAGAACGGGAGAATACGCATCAGTGTAGGCGTGTAGACTCGAGCTGGAATTTTGTTTTAGTAGAAGACCATAGTCAACAGTACCCTGTAAATATCGGAGAATTCGTTTGACGGCCGGCCAGTGATCTTCAGTGGGAGAATGCATGAACTGACACACTTTGTTAACCGCATAAGCGATGTCCGGACGTGAGAGTGTGGCATATTGAAGTGCACCAACAATCTGACGATATTTGACCGGATTCTCAAACGGAGGACTGTCACCAAGAGCCTAAGTGGCACTTGTAGCCATTGGTGTAGGCACCGGGCGAGCCTGTGAGAGACCCGCTTTGTGGATGGTCTCCAAAATATATTTCTTTTGAGAGAGGAGAAGATCAGAACCGCGAGGAGCCACCTCAATCCCAAGAAAGTAGGACAGAGTACCCATGTCTTTGAGAGCAAATGTTTTGCTCAAGCTGTGAATAATACTATCAATGGCCTGAGGATTATTACCTGTGAAAATGATGTCATCTACATAAACCAACATGTAGAGAAGAGTACCACCAGAGCCACCTCAATCCCAAGAAAGTAGGACAGAGTACCCATGTCTTTGAGAGCAAATGTTTTGCTCAAGCTGTGAATAATACTATCAATGGCCTGAGGATTATTACCTGTGAAAATGATGTCATCTACATAAACCAACATGTAGAGAAGAGTACCACCAGAGGCATATGTGAACAAAGAAGGGTCAGTTTTGGACCCCTGAAAACCCAAGGAATGTAGGGTTGTCGAAAGCCTGTGAAACCAAGCTCGTGGTGCCTGCTTAAGCCCATAGAAAACTTATGAAGGAGGCAGACATGGTCGGGCTTCTGTGGATCAGAGAAGCCAGGAGGTTGCCTCAAATAAACGGTTTCATTCAAATCCCCATGTAAAAAGGCATTTTGTATATCCAACTGTCGTAGAGGCCATCGTTGAGAGACGGCAAGAGAAAGCACAACCCTAACCGTTGTGAATTTGACAACAGGACTGAAAGTTTCATCATAGTCGATACCGGGTTGTTGATTGAACCCCTTGGCAACTAACCGAGCCTTGTATCGTGTGATAGCACCTGTTTTGTCTCATTTGAGTCTGTAAACCCACTTACAATCAACCACGTTGGCATTCAGGACAGGTGGTACAAGAGACCAAGTTCCATTTCGAAGCAAGGCAGCATACTCCTCAGTCATGGCATTCTACCAACGAGGATCTTTGTTGGCAATGGCAAAGGAAGTGGGATCGGTTTCAGGTGAAGTAGAGGCATGAAAAGCAGATGGATTGTATGGCACCCGCTGTTTAGGATTAGGGCAAAGGTTAGAGGGTCGAGGGCAGGGTTGTGGAGTAGGGTCTGGTTGAGCCGGTTGTGTAGGTGAAGAGGGAGGTGCTTGGGCCGATTGTTGGAGTGGGCTGGGAACAAAAGACGGGGCGGGTATGGGATGGTCCGGTGAGGTGGGTGGTACCGGAGGTGTAGGTGAAGTAGGCGGATGTGTAGGTGAAGGTGGGGGTGTTGGAAGATCTGCTGTAGGGGAAGGTGATGGCTGACTGATCACTAGCCAGCGGTTCTATGACCGGATCAGTAGAAGGTGAAGGCGGGGTGGGGTAGGTGGATATATAAGGATCGGGTTAAGAAGTGGTAGGAGAATCGGGAGTGGATGGTGAGGTTTGACACGGAAAGTAGTGCTCATTGAAGCGCACATGGCGGGCAATGTAGATACTATCAGATGAGGGATCAAGCACTGTTAGACAAATAAATAAGTTAGACAAATGTTTATTCTAGAGGGTAGCTAAGTGCATTTATGTAATCTATATATAGTTTCTCTTATTATGTTTTTTATCAAGAATCTATATTGAAATATACGGGTTGATTTGGTATCAGAGCCAATCACCCTTAACCCTAAAAAATTTTCACTGCCGTCTGTCAATTCTGCCGATCAAAATCCTCAACAAACATCGGCTATCTTCAACAATCATCATTGATTTTCTGTTCTACTCAACAATGGCAGCAATAACCCCCTTTTCTACTCGAGAAAACAGCCCATAATTCACACAAATTCACCTTCACCCTAAACCATACCAACTATGGCTATTGGAAATCGATGATCGAGCCGTTTCTTACCTCTAACCACCTGTTTGGTTATGTCGATGGCACCATTCCTTGTCCACCAGAAAAAGTTGCCACTGTGGATGCTACCACAGATAACCCTAGCTATCGTGGATGGATTGCAAACGACGCACACGTTCGCATGCTTATCATCTCCACTGTTTCAGAAGTTTCTTTTCAACATATTCAAGGAAAAACATCCCGGGATGTGTGGCTCTCTTTGGAACAGGCCTACGCCCCTGCAACATCATCACATGAGTTTACTCTTAAAACCCAGTTACTCAAGATTACCATGAAAAGTGATGAGAAACCCGTGGATTATCTAAGCCGTGCTCAAGAATACGCTACGGCTCTTGCAAATATTGGTGAACCAATGAAGGATAAAGACCTTGTTATGCTTACCATTGCTGGCCTCCGTGAAGAGTATCACGGCCTTAAAAGCAACCTGCTTGCTCGTTCTCCTGCTGTAAAGTTTAATGAGTTACATGGTTTACTTAGTGATCATGATTATTTACTTAACCGCTTGCAACCTGCTGTCCAAACTGTTGCTGCTTCTCAACCATTTGCTGCTGCTGCTGCTACAACCGCCCCTGCTGTGGTTCAACCAACCATTGATACTATCCAACAACAACTTCAATCATTACAGCTCATGGCTGCCCAACTAGGATATCAACTCAATCCGGTTCAATCTGTAACGCCATCACAACCACAAGCTAATTTCTCTTCTCGGTCCTTTAATACCAACAGTCGTACCAACCGAGGGGGCCGTGGAAACTTCCGCGGAAACAACCGAGGCAACCGTGGAAACCGTGGTAACCAAGCAAACCAAGGCAACAGGCAATTTTTGTGGGCGTCCACTCAAAACATGGTGTATGGTCATTGCAACCGATGCGGTATTGGCCATCTACCCTCACAATGTCCTAATCAAGCCATTACTTCCCGGGCTCAACCGCAAGCTCATTATGCTCAATCTGAAGCCGACACTTATACAACTTGGAAACCAGACACGGGAGCTAATCACCATGGCACTCCAGACTTAGCTAGCCTAGACAACTCTGAGGCATATTATGGTAACGATTCTCTTCGAGTTGGTGACGGTAACCCATTACCTATTTTCCATATCGGTTCCAAAACTTTTTCTTCTTCACATAAAACATTTACCCTATCAAATATTCTACATGTTCCTGCTCTTAAAAACAATCTATTGTCGGTTCAAAAATTTTGTTCTGATAATAATGTGTTCTTTGAATTTCACTCTTCGTTTTTTGTTGTGAAGGACGAGGCTACCCAGGCTACCCTCCTTACGGGTCCCAGTGAACAGGGTCTATATTCCATCCGGCTTCCCACTTTTCGGTCCATTCCCAAGGTTGCATTCACCGCTACTAAAGCTTCTTCTTCTGTTTGGCATCAACGGCTTGGTCATCCACATAGTCAAGTTTTTCATTCAGTTGTTTCGTCTTGTTCTTTACCAGTTACAAATAAATTGTCTTCGTCTTTTTGTACTTCTTGTCAGTTGGGCAAGTCATCAAAACTATATTTACCAAACTCTACTTTTCGTAGTAATAATATATTGGATCTGGTTTATTGCGATGTTTGGGGTCATGCTACTATGTCCCTTGATGGTTATCGTTTCTTTTTATTATGTGTTGATCATCACACTCGTTATATGTGGTATTTTCCTCTTGTTTACAAATCTGATGTGTTTGCAACCTTTACTAACTCATAACTCCACTTCACTTCTGCATGCGTTTTCGGATTCTTTCTGGGATGACCATCTGGTACCTCTTCAAGCTTACTCTGATTCTGATTGGGCTGGCTGCCAGGTAGACCGTCGATCCACGGGGGGATATGCTATCTATTTGGGATCAAACTTAGTTTCTTGGTCTGCTCGAAAACAGAAGACTGTCTCTCGGTCTTCCACAGAATCAGAGTACAAAGCCATTGCTGACACTGTTGCTGAGATAATCTGGTTAAAATCTCTTTTACAAGAACTTGGTGTTAAATCTGCAAAACCAACACTCTGGTGTGATAATCTTGGTGCCACTTACCTCTCAGCGAATCCTGTCTTTCACGCTCGCACCAAGCATGTTGAAGTTGATTTCCACTTTGTTCGTGAACAGGTTGCTAAAGGAAATCTAAATGTTCAGTTTATCAAGACCGATGATCAGGTTGCTGATGTCTTCACGAAACCTCTATCGTCACAAAGATTCGAGTTCTTGAGGTCCAAGTTGCAGGTCGTTCCCCGCCCTCAACTTGCGGGGGAATGTTAGACAAATAAATAAGTTAGACAAATGTTTATTCTAGAGGGTAGCTAAGTGCATTTATGTAATCTATATATAGTTTCTCTTATTATGTTTTTTATCAAGAATCTATATTGAAATATACGGGTTGATTAGCACATATAGCAATAATGTGATGGGCTATAGCCAAGAAAAATACAAGGTGAGGACCGAAAGTCCATTTTGTGCTTGTTGTATGGTCGGAGGTGGGGATAACATCGACACCCGAACACACGCAAAAAAGAGAAGTCAGGTTTGCATTTAATGAGGTGTTCAAAAGGTGAGGCGATCATTGTTCCGAGAGGGCATGCGGTTAATAAGATAAACGGCGGTGTCAAATGCAAAGTGCCAAAAACGTGAGGGGACACCGGATTGAGCAAGAAGAGTGAGGCCAGTTTCAACCACATGTCGGTGTCGTCGTTCGACAAGGCTGTTCTGTTCACTCGTGTGTGGACATGAGAGGCGGTGTAAAATGCCAATGGAGGAAAAGAAATGAGATAGATTCCGAAATTCACCCCTCAATCAGTTTGAAAAGATTTAAGTTTGGTGTTAAATTGTCTCTTAGCTACAAGAACAAACTGTTTGAAAACTTCATATACATCAGATTTGTGTTTCAATGGAAAGAACCACATGTAACGGGAAAAATCATCAACACACAACAGAAAGTAATTGTAACCATCAGAAAAGGTAACAGGGGCAAGACCCCACACATCACAAAACAAAAGATCCAAGACATGAGTACTTTTAAAATTAGATGATGACAAATGAAGTTTGGATGATTTCCCAATGTGACAAGAATTAAAAAGGAATCAAAATGTTTATTTAAAACAGGAAGACAATAAGTAGATAGCATGGTCTTCAAAAGTTGTGGATGAGGATGACCAAGTCGTTGATGCCATATGTTGGAGAAAGCACGAACAGCAGTAAAGGTAACTCTGGGAACTGATTGAATTTGAGGAAGACGGATGGAGTAGTGCCCATGTTCACTTGGACCCGTGAGGAGGGCAGTGCGTGTAACCGTGTCCTTCACAGCAAAAAAAGTAGAGTGAAATTCAAAGAAAACTTGATTATCATGGCAGAATTTTTTAACTGAAAGTAAATTTTGTTTGATTTGTGGGACATGAAGAATATTAGAAAGATTGAAAGATTTAGATGGTGAGTGAAATGTGGTGGAACCAATGTGTAAGACGGGTAAGCCTTTACCATTACCAACATGTACAAAATCCTCACCATAGTAGGGTTCTTGATTGTTGAAAGTAGATGTGTCCTGAGCAACGTGACTGTTAGAGCCGGTGTCGGGCAGCCACGTGGTGGATGTTGAAGGGCGAAAATCAGCATAGTTGGCAGATGGCTGCGATGATCTTGGCCGGATGGTGGCAGGGTCCCGGTTGGGGCATTAAGAGGGAACATGCCCTATGCCACAACGATTACAAGTTCTGTACACTGTATTTTGGTTGGATGCCCAACTGAATTGGTTGCGAGTGCCCCTAGAAGATTGATTGTTGAAAGATCCTCGTCCACGGCTGTTGTTGAACCCACGACCACGAGAATTTTGGGAACGAGAAGCAAAGAACGCCTGATTTGAAGGGGTATTTGGCAATAAATTGAAACCAAGCTGAGTGGCTAATTGTTGGAGAGCCTGAAAAGCATCTGGTTGCTGTCCAGCGGTAACAGAAGTTGCGGGAAAGTGCCGGTTGGGGGCTGGTCACAGCTGTGAAAGCCTGAGCAGTTGGGACAGCAGGAAGAGACTTCTTGATCATGTACTCATAATCATGAACCAGTCCAAGAATCTCATTGAATTGAACCAGAGCCCGGAGGTATACGGCCAAGAAGGGAGGGCTTCAGTCCATTGTATTCTTCACGAAGCCCGGAGATAACAACCATCACAACATCTTTAGGTTTCATTGGCTCATTGATATTGGCAAGTGCATCGGCATATTCTTGCGCCCTTGCGAGGTATGCAGATGGAGTTTCATCACCTTTCATCTCTATCTTGAGTAGTTGTGCCTTCGAAGTGTATTCTCTTGATGCAGAGTGGGGTGCATATGCACGTTCAAGAGATAACCATAGATCTCGAGAGGTGGTAACCTGAAAGTGAGAAAAGGCTGCCTCAGATATGGTTGATATAAGGATCATCCGGACGTGTGCGTCATTGTTTATCCATATCGGATAGTTTGGATTAGCAGCAGGTTCGGCTGGGGTTGTACTTTTATCAGAGGAAGCAGCAGCAGGAATGGTTGGCGATGGATAGGGGATTGTACCATCGATGTAGCCGATGAGATTGTTTGTAACCAAAAACGGCTGGATCATTGTTTTCCAGAAACCGTAATTAGTAGGGGATAGGGTAAAGGCAAACTTGTGAGTTGTGTGATGTTTTCTCTGCTGTAGTAAAGGCTGCGATCATGGCCATGATTGTCGAAGACAGAAATAGCAGAAAGGATACCGATCGGCAGAAAAAAAAAGGAAGAAGAAGGATCGGAACAAGGTTGTAGCCTGCTAGGATTTGTGTCGGCGGAGATGAAGCTTTGATACCAAGTTAAACTTGGTAACAGATTGTATTGCAATTGTATTATGTTCATGTTACAATGAGAATAACAAATAATATATAGACAAATTCTAGGGCCGGCTAGAACTAAATAATAGGGCCACATATATATCTTAATATTTACTAAAGCTATCGACTAATACATAATAAAACATAATCTAAACTATTTACATTGTGACCCTTGGACTTGGATGTGAGGGATTAACATCACCATTCTCTCCCATAATCATGAACATCGAGCACTTCTATCTTGTTGAGTCTTATCCATTGCTCCACATGGATATTCTTATGTATTTGCTTCACACAAATTGAGTCTTCACTTTGACTTTGCTTCACATGAACTTTGAATGCATCCGGTTTGTATCACACAAACTTCTTCCTGTGTAGTTGTCTCAACATAAACTCAATCCGGTCTTCAACAAATGGTCCATCGTATCGCATGACTTGAATCCATCTCGCATAGATTTTGGCTAATCGGAATCACTCAAATCTTTTTTGTGGTTGTAACGCACAACAATTCCTTTTTTGATCCAGTCACGAGACGATTCATATTCTTCATAGCTTGATCACCTCACATGATTTAATTTCCTCTTCATGGGTTGTCTTACACAGCAGGTTCCCCATCATTGATCGCTTCCCTTACAATCACTTTATTTGCTTTGCTTTGATCTGATCCACTCACTGGATTATTTGATTGCACCCCTCACGGGTTGTTTCCGCATCACACGGTTTCTTTGCTTTGGTCATATCACAAGACTAAATTTTCTATTTCTACTTCTCTTTTGACGTCTAGGCACATCAGGATTAGGATTGTCGGTTCATCCTCTCTAGTTTCGACTAAGACTGACTCATATTCCTTGTGTTTCTTGGTCCAACATTCTTATACATAGTGCCCAAGTTTCTCACATCTGTAGCAAGTAATTTTCAACTTATCTCTTATACCCGGTGTTTCTTGCATGTTGTTATCCCTTTGTGGTTTGTCGGTTCTTTCTGACTCATAAGAGGTGTGTCCTTCACCTCTATGATGATAATTGCTTCTGCCTTAGCCTCGTGACGAATGGAAACTCCCTCATCCACGATTTCCAACATATTGTCCATGATTCATGTTATTTTTTCATGATATGTGTACAAGAGTTCTTCTTGATTGTTCATAAGGCTTCATTTTTTCAAAGGTTGTCAACCTACTAATAGCCTAGTCTAGAGTCATAGTGTCTAGTTGACAAGGAGTACATAATGTATTTGAAAACTTGTCAGTAATAGGTAAAGAACAATGAGAGATAATTGAACGAAAAACTTGAGCATGAGGATGTCCTAAGCGTTGATGCCAAATGCTGGAAGAAGCTTTGACAGCCGTTGAAAGCGACTTTAGGGATAGACTTGAGCTGAGGAAGACAAATGGAGTACAGACCATGTTCACTGAGACCCGTTAGGAGGGTTGTGCGTGTAGACTCGTCCTTCACAACAAAATAAGATGAGTGAAATTCAAGGAAAACATCATTATCCACACAAAATTTTTGAACGGACAAAAGGTTTTGTTTAAGGTCAGGAACATGAAGTATATTGGATAATTTAAAGGTTTTGTTAGGCGAGTAGATAGTTGAGGAGCCAATATGAAAAATAGGTAGTGGGTTACCGTCACCAATAAGTAAAGAATCATTACCAAAGTAGGCTTCCGAGTTGTCAATGCTAGATAAGTCTGGAGTGGCATGTCCATTGCATCCAGTGTCGGGCTTCCAAGTGAATCCTGATTGGGAGGCAACATTAGAGTGAGCAGCATAGTTGGCTTGTGGTGCTGCACGTGATTGGTTCGGTTGATTTGGACATTGAGATGGGAGATGACCAGTGCCACAACGGTTACAGTGGCCATAGACAGTGTTCTGTGTTGACGCCCAAGAGAATTGGCGAGTGCTAGTGTTGTCTTGATTGTGGTTATTTTGGCCACCACGAGAGTTACCACGGGAAGAACGACGAGAGCCACGGTTGCCTCTGTTGTTGTTAAAGGACCGAGACCCAAAGTAAGCTTGTGGTTGTGAAGAAGATACAGGATTGAGTTGATATCCCAACTGAGAAGCCATGAGTTGAAGACTATGAAGTTGTCGTAGGGAATCAATATTTGGTTGTGGTGGAGTTGGAGCAACAGCCGTAAGGGGCTGCTGTGAAGTTGTGGCAGCCACAAACAAGGCGTGTTGGACCTGCTGATTGGTGGCCAAGATCTTTTTGATCATGTAGTCATGGTCACTCAGTAACCCGTGTAGTACGGTAAAGGTAACAGGAGGGGAACGAGCCAATAAGTTGGCCTTGAGGCCATTATATTCTTCACGAAGGTCGGTAACAGTTAACATGACCAGATCTTTGTCCTTCATCAGTTCTCCTATGTTGGCAAGGGCAGTAGCATACTCTTGAGCCCGGGCCAAATAGTTAGCCAGTTTTTCATCACCCTTCATGGTGATTCGCAGCAGTTGGCTTTTGAGAGTGAATTCATGAGAGGAGGAAACAGGTGCATAAGCGCGTTCAAGTGATAACCATACCTCACGAGAAGTGTGTCCCTGAACATGCTGAAAAGATTCTTCAGAAATTGTGTTGACAATAAGCATACGGACATGAGCATCATTGGCAATCCATGGAGCATAACTCGGGTTAACAGTGGTGGTTGTTCCAGTTGTAACATTCTATGGTGGGCAAGGGATAGTACCATCCACATAACCGAGTAGGTTATGAGAGGCAAGGAAGGGTTCGACTATTTGTTTCCAGTAGCCATAGTTTGTAGCTTTTAGGGTGAAAGCAAACTTGAGAGAGTTATGGATAGCTTTTTCCTAATTTGTAAAGGTTGTTATGGCAGCCATAATAATCGGCTTAGGTTTGTTAATCGATGCAGGAAGTTGGCAGAAGGTTTGGTGATCGGCTGTTAAGATAGCAGCCAGAGGATTGTTGATCGGCTGTTAGGTTGGTTAGGGTTGATAGTTGCAGCAGAGAAAAGAAAAAAAAAAGATGGCGGCAGCTTTTAGGGTTTAGGGAATCCCAGAGCGTATAAGCTCTGATACCAAATTGAAACGTGTAATTGTAATTAGGTTAAAATTGATTAATAGTGATGAATACAAGGCCCTATATATAGATAAACTAATTACAACTTGGTACCCTTAATAATAATAAACTTGTCTAATTTAAATAACTTAGTCTAACATCGTGCCATTAGCGGAACCACCCGATCATATTCATCTCCACTAGGCAATAATGCATATACACTAATTCATGAGGAAACCTAATAAATCTGTGAAAAAGTGCCGAATAAATTATGTAAAAATAT
The DNA here is from genome assembly GCA_030545235.1 of Helianthus tuberosus. Lineage (NCBI taxonomy): Eukaryota > Viridiplantae > Streptophyta > Magnoliopsida > Asterales > Asteraceae > Helianthus > Helianthus tuberosus. The sequence continues at coordinate 195,349,670 of CM060364.1, read as the reverse complement.
TTTTTTCTATTTAAAAATGGTTTTTTAATGATTTTTTTACATGTAAAATTAGTGGTTTCCCCATCTTCTTATGGTTCCCCGGTAAGCTCACCCCTGTTATGTATCACTCTATTATAAATATATATACCCATGTGTCAAAAGGCACGAGTGATACGCTAATACCCATATTCACTCGTTAAAAAAAGGTAATCCTCTTCTCTATAATTGCATCAAATTCAGCCTTAGATAATATTACTATTGTGATAAATACAGTTAAGCTGTTACTAACCTCGCGGCTCCACGTTAAATGAAAACTTAAATATGTTGTTTTGCAGTGAATCTGCACTTCTTTGACAGTCAACAGCTCCCGTCCAATAGAAAACCAAATGGTTATGCAAACCAGCTGCCAAGAAGTTAATGGGCACTGGAATCCTCCAATGTTTTTCACCAGCATGAACATGAGCTGTTACCACGTATTTAGTTTCCATAGCAGCATCAATTTGGTGTAAAGTTACGACAGCACATATAACAACTCCAATCCATGGGTCACTAAGGGTCAAACTTTCATTAGATTTTAGCGGCTTGAAACCTAATGGAATTATACTTCCAGCCCCAACTATCTCAAATACAGCTTCTGGCATGGTCCAATGTGTTGTTCGTAACTGAAAAATATTTATAAATGAGAAAAGTAAATGAGATGAGGGCAAATGGTGATTCCACACTACACAGCTATGTCATCTTGTAGTTCAAGATACGAATACTAAAGATGACCCAAGGTGATTATGTGTGTGTGTGTATATATATATATGTATATGAGTTAATATTGGAAACAAAGCACCACATTAAATGTAATTAATATTTTCCTTGTGTATTTCCTAGATTTATGCTTGGTTGAGATAAAAGTGTTGCCACGTGGCTAACACGTAGACACACTTTTTCCTCACCCAGACTTACCTAAAATGGATGTAATGACTAATGAGAGGGACTTGGTTGGGGGTTTGGTTGATAATTAGGTAATCGTTATTTAATTATTATTATTTTGTATTTATATATAAATTACGTAAAAACAATTAATTTAAAACTACAAAAAAATTGATATTTATAAATCTAGTTTGTTAAATAAAAAAGTTAACTAAAATAATATGTTTAATATGTAAAGTAAATATTGAATTTTGAATTTATAAAATTGTTTACTAAAATTTTAGTTCAGTAATAAATAAAAGGATTTACAAAAATTGCAATGTTAAAATTTAATTGTTTTGTAAATGTAAATGTATCACCCTTTTATCCCTTCCCCAAACACCAAAAGGCAAGAAATTACACCTAGATCTGAAACCCTAAATTGTAAAGCTCCTCATGAAGAAAATCAATCTAAATCTCTTGAAGGCCGCCGGAAACAGCTCAATCTCTTCCCCTCAAGCTCCTCATCATTCTCATTGGTCTACACATGGTCAAAGAGAGCCCACCTGCACAATCTCTTCCCCTCAACACCGTGGTTCGCCCCAGAGCTTGTGCCCCATGCCGTCAGCCGCACCGTCAGCCGCGCCACCATGTTGCGGTGTGTCGGGCGCCAGCAGGCTGATGTGGCACTGGATATGCGTGTGGGGCATTATGGTAACACATAGGTAGCGTTTGGTATGCAGCAATCAAAGATAGAATGGAATGCACCATAACGAAGGAATGAAGAAAAAGGTATTTGGTTGTTGAGGGAATGGAATCGTCCATTACATATTCCATTCCCTCAAAATCATTCCATCCGTCCCCCTTGTTTTTTTTCCATTCTATCCATCTTTCACCCTTCATTAACAAAACCACAACCCACCACCGTCGCCACCACCCAGCACCGTGGCTGCCAGCCACCTCCGTCGCCACCCCACCTCTGCCCCGCCGTCACCGCCACCCACCTTGGCCGCCCACCACCGCCGCTACCATCCAGTTCCGCCCTTGCCGTCACCCATCGCCGTTGTCACCCGCCACCCATCGTTGTCGACTTGTCGTCACCCACCGCCGCATTCGCCACCCACCGCCGTCACCCACCTCCACTGCCACCAGCCACCACCTTCGCCACCACCCACCACCGACACCGCCGCAGCCACCCACATCTGCCCTCGCCGTCACCCGCCGCCATCACCCCCGCCACCATCGTTGCTGCCGCCACCTGCCACCATTGTTGCCGCCGTCCATTCCATTACGCCATACTAAACAAACCCATAGTCTAAGGGTGTAAGGGGTGCTTCAGTCAAGGGGAGTAGTCCTCTCTCCACCTCAGCCAATCACACTCGTCCATGTCAACTCCACTCTCCACTCCACATTTTGCACTCAAGCATAAGGGGTGCTCCACCCAAACATATTTCTTAAAAAAAAGTGTGATTGGTTGAAAAAGAGTGAGGCCCACCATTAACCCCCTCTCTCTCTCCTCTTCCCTTGCACAGTGACTACCAATGTTTTCAGGACCGGACCGGAGGTCGACCCGGTCGCCTTACGGGGTCAAAGGTCGGACCGGTCGGACCGGTTCGACCGGATTTAAGACCCGGATTATGTCATAAAGTATATAAAAATATTTATAAAATATAGAGATCACTTAGCCTTTCATGCTCCAAGCGGTTCCTTCTTTTGTAGACGTAAGTTGTAATGCACATATACGATATCATTTAGGGCATTTTTTAATTAAAAAAAAAACAATCTAGTTAAAAGTTAAATCAGTAAATAGTTAAAAAAAAAATAAAAAAAAAACTAACAAATAGGAACCTAAATAGTTAAAAAAAATAAAAATCTAACAAATAGGAACTGAAGGGATATTATAATTCAAATTTAAATCAGTAAGTTGTACACAAAATTAGAATTATTAATAAATTAAAGTAATAGGGTAGTGTAGGCTAGTGTAGGTATGATGTGTAACAATTTCCAAGAACGAAAACATTAATATATTAATATGTTTGGTTTTCAAAAAGCATTTGTCATCATCTTCATCAACTTTTGAGTTACAGAGCTTCTCGTCTTCCTTCTGCGACTAAAAAAAGCTCCGGCCGACCACTAAAAAAGGCCCGACCTCTCGTAACAAACTGCCGGTCGAACCACCGGTCCGATGCAAAAACGGCCTGACATAGCGAACCAACCTGGGAAAGCTTCCGGACCCCGGCCCGACCGGTCCGGCCGACCAGTCCGGTCCGGGTCTAAAAACATTGGTGACTACTCCCCGAATGATTGAGTTTACAGCGTGGTGAAGGGGGTTGGCGGCAGTGTTCCCACGAGGGGAGTAGCCCCCTCTTCCCCTTCACTGATGGTGGCCCGTAAACCCTAAATTATTTGTTATATATACTCAATGAATATACAAGAATATCCATGGTGAAATATTATCTCAGCCTAATACGGTATCAGCCTAATCTCATTCCATCTCCCATCCTCTTTGGTTAACCTTGATTCTTCCACAGCCGCAAGTCAGTCAGCCTTCTTCATGGCTGCCTCCACCGATTCTTCCCTTCCCATGACTACCCTATTTCATATGATTACCATCAAACTAAGCTCTTCCAACTATCTCCTATGGCGAAATCACATCTTTCCTTTGTTGTTGCATCTGAATTGGTTGCGTTTATTGATGGATCATATCTGACTCCACCCAAAACCCTCACAATCCACAAGAAGGAATCCTTAAATCCAGAATACACATCCTGATTTGAGAAGGATCAAAGAGGACTTCTACTTCTTCAATCGTCTCTATCAAAAGAAGCTATGGTAGAAGCTTTGGGTCTCTCCTCTTCTGGTGAAGTCTAGAAAGCATTGGAATCGGCTAATAGCCTTTCTGTCTCTGATTATGCTAAACAGTTTAAAGCTATTTGTGACAAACTTGTAGCAATTGGACAACCGGTACCCGACACAGACAAAAGCCAATGGTTCCTGTGTGGTTTAGGTTCGACGTTTGAAACATTCTCTACTGTTCAAAGTATTTCGAGATCTGCTTCCTTAGCTGAGGGCCACAAGTTATTTTTCTCCTCCCTTCATGGCTGCATGCCTTCACCCATGGCTTTCAGCACTTGTCACCACACTTCGTCTCAGCAGTCCTCTTATAGCATAGGCAGACCCGGCCAAATCAATAATTGCAACACCTCGTCTCAAGGATGAGGATGACGGCATCCTCATTGTGAATTGGGTCGGCGTGAAGGTCACAATGGAACTACATGTCCTGATGTCCAGACCAACAAAACTATGCTCAAAAGCCCTCCTACTCGACAACCAGCCTAGCTAAGGCATTTCATGCAGATTGCAATATAATTGATTCCACTTTGGATTGGTACGCCCGAGGGCCACGACTTATACGGCACCTTCTATAGCCAAACTTGACTGGATAGTCCCTTATGGCTATGACAAGGTCACTTTTGGAAATGGTCATATACTTCCTATATCTCATGTTTCTACTCTCTTGGTTAATCCACATTTAAACTTACGGGATGTTTTGATAGTTGCACATCTCAAGAAGAATCTACTTTCAGTTAGCAACTACACCAACTTGACATCAGAAACATGTTCCTCAATGGCAATCCTTGAGAAATGGTATACATGGAGCAACCACCGGACTATGTTGACTCTAGTAACCCAAATTATGTCCACCGGCTCAACAAAGCTCTTTACAGGCTTAAACAAGCCCAAAGGGCTTGGTTTCAGCGTCTAAGTATTTTTGTTAGTGCACCAAAGTTTCATGTGTAGTCAAGCCGACTCCTCACCCTGTCTTTCATCGTGGCTTATGTATCTTATATTTATTGGTATACGTTGCCAATATAATACTAACCAAAAATCATGAGCCCTCCATCAGACACTTTATTTATCGCTTGCAAAGTGAGTTGGCCCTTTGGGCAAATTGAGTTATTTCTTGGGCTTGAAGTTTCATACACTTTATTTCTAAGTCAAACCAAGTGTGCTTGTGATATTCCAAATCAGGTCGGTCTTCTCAGTTCTAAACCGGTTGGGACATCACTCACCACAAGTGATGTTTTCGGCAACATTGGAATAGCTTTTCATAAACCTACTCTATATTGATCACTCGTTGGTGCGCTTTAGTATTCGACATCACCAGACCCAATCTATCTTATGTTGTCAACCAAGCCGTTCAATTACTTCACTCGCCGACGGATCAACAATTTCAAATAGTAAAACAGATCATGAGATATGTCAAAGGCACCCTTACTTACAGGCTCCGTTTTTCTTATCCTACAAATCGACACTTATAGATTACTCCGATGCCGACTAGGTTCGGTGTATTGAAACTCGTTGCTCGACCTATTGGTATTCAATCTTTTTTGGTGGCAATCTCGTTTGGAGTACCGAAAAGCAGCCCACAGTTTCCCCTTCCAGTTGTGAGTCTGAATATCGGCAATGGCTAAAATGTTGCTTAGCTCATATTGATTTCTCACTTATTAGGAGACCTAAAAGCCTTGCCACCTGAAAGTCCCACACCTTATTGTGTGAAAACTTAAGCTCTATCTTTCTTAACCAAAATCTGGCAGCACAGTGACGACCCAAAACATCGATATTGAATATCACTTTGTGCGTGAACTTGTATCCTCTGACAAACTGCACACAAAATTTGTGCCTTCCAAACATCAAGTAGCCGACATTTAGACGAAACCATTACCAATAGCTCTCTTTGAATCATTTGCGATCAATTACATGTTCGCTTGCCACTCGTTCTCTTGGGTGGGTGTGGGTGTGTGTGTGTGTGTGTGGGTGGGGGGGGGAGGGGGTATTGGAGCTAATATTGGAAACAAAGCGCCACCTTAAATGTTGTCAAAGTAGTTATAATTAACCTTGTATATTTTCTTGATTCGTGTTTCCATTGTAAATTATTCGTTATATATACTCAAGGAATACAAAAGAACATTCATGGTGAAATATTATCTCAACCTAATATATATATATATATATATATAGAGAGAGAGAGAGAGACCTGAAGGTAACCATTTAATATTCTTTCTGCCAATTGATCGCCGGTATCATTCTCTCCTAGTTTAGGGCAGTTCAAACAGGACACCATTGGACTTGTATTATTGTTTGTGGCATTAAATTTAGACACATCTACAGTTTTGTGATATAATGTAATTGAATCTCATCTTTAGTCCATAAAGAGTGTCTTCATTTACTATCGAAAGTTTTGGTAGTGACTGAAGCCTCTTGCAATTATTCAAACAAAGCAATCTCAGATTTGAGAGGAGGCTGATGTTTGCAGGCAGAGAAGCAAAATCATTTCCGGATAGATCCAAATTAACCAATCGGTGTAATAAACCAATACCATCAGGAACCACATATAGATTGCAAGAACTTAGATCAAGTTCCCTTAAACCAGATAACACATCCATCTTTGTAAAAAGAAAACCTCTGTTTAGGGATGAAAGCCGACATCTATGAACACGTAGGAGTCTTAATCTGTTCAAGTAATGAACGGACAAAGGAATCTCTTGTATAGAAGTATCACTTGCATCAAGCTTCCTCAAATTACACAATTCCCCCAAGCTCTCTGGTAACTTCTTGATGTTAGTTCCATCTACATATAGATGCTCTAAGCACTTCATGTTGTGTCCAAACTCAGGAACATATTCAAGGTTTGAGCAACCGGAAAGAAGAAGTGTCACAAGAGCTTCCATTTCCATGTTGCTTCTGCCAAGGCTCTGAAGATGTGCACACCCACTAAGATTTATGTATCGTAGATTTTTGTGTGAAAGAACTGATGGGTGTAGCTCTGTCAATTTTGTGCAGCCTTCAAGTTTTACTTTCACAAGATTCGGTGTTGATGTCAAGTCAGGGATTTTGGTTAAATCCTTTGAGAAACTGAGATCAAAAGATCTCAAATTAGGCAGATCCTGTTAAGTGAGAGGGAAATTTTCAGATTTCAAGCTTGCATTTACTTCACATAATGACTAAGTAGACAATACTTACAAGATTTTTTTCCCAGAGTGTTTCAAGTTGGCTATGACACATTTCAAGTCGATAAATATGTTTAGGTTCAAACATTGAAGGCAAAGACTTTAATGAGCAACCATACCATTCCAGAATTCGAAGATCATTGGAAAGAGAATTAAGACCTTGAGGAAAGTGTATATTACTGATTCTAAGAAATTTTAGCTTCTTCATCTCTGAAAAACATGATGGATCATTAATGCAGTCATCCACTTCAACTTTATACGGCTCCTGGTTGATGATTTCAATTGTTCTTGATTCCTGGTTTAAAAAAAACACAGCAACAGAATGAATCATCTAATGCTTTCAAACTCCGTCCTGAAAAATATGTTTTGGTAACTTACGACATGCTTTATGTTGTGGTGAATCCTGGTAACTTCAATTTGTAAAAAAAAAAAAAAAAACTATAGGCATATTATGAAAGTATAACTATACTTAATGGTGTGTTGAATCCTAACTGTCAGATTAGTTACTCATAACGGATCATGGATCATGAAAAAACTAGTTTAAATGAGAAAACCAAAAAACTAACTAAAAAAGCCTAAAAAACATATCAATTTTTTTTTTGAATTTTTTTATTAAAATTCGCTATATTTAATATATAAAAAAATTTTCAAAAAAAAAAAGTTGTACTGCACATGTGCAATAATACGAAAAAAGCCTAAACCACCTAACCCACCCCCACTGACAACCCCCCCCCCCCCCCCCCCAAAATCCTAAACCCCCGCACCCCACCCCCAAAAAAAAACCTAAAACCCTCCTCCCCCCACAACCAAAATCCTAATCCTAAACCTCCAAAAAACCTAACCCTAAAAGCTAAACTAAACTCAAAAGCTAATTTTTTGTACACCTCTACCCCCCACCCCACCCCCAAAAAAAAACCTAAACTAAACACTAAACATGAAGCCCAAAAAAACCTAAACCCCCCACCCGCACCCCTCAAAAAACCTAACCCCCCCCCCCCCCACACACACACACACACCGCACTCCCCAAAAACCCAAATCCACCCTCCCACCAAAAGCCTAAACCCCCCACCCACAAAAAACCTAACCCCCCCCCCCCCCCCCCCCCCCCACACACACACACCCAAAAACCTAATCCTAAACCTCCAAAAAACCTAACCCTAAAAGCTAAACTAAACTCAAAAGCTAATTTTATGCATATAATGCACATGTACAGTACAAGTTTTTTTTTTTTTTTTTAAGTTTTTTTATACATAAAAAGTAGCGAATTTTTATAAAAAAAATTGTAAAAAAAATAAAAAAATTGCCATGTTTTTAAGGCTTTTTAGTTAGTTTTTTAGTTTTCTCATTTATATGTAGTTTTCTCGTGATCCTTTCCCTTACTCCTAATAACCATTAAAAAAGTATTACAGCATAAGTATTTTAGAGCGAATATCAAATACAGAGCCATACCAACTTTAAATTTAAAAACACTATAGGCTTCCGTTTGCAAGATCCAAATTCCTTCAATATTCTAGAAGCGGGTATAAAATTGTAGAGAGTTCACTTTATGTTATAAAGTTTCTTACTGAAATGACAACAGTTTTATGGATTTTGTGGAAAGCCATTAAGCAAACCTTTGGTTTGGATGAGAGGATATCCAAAACATCTTGACGATTCTTTATTGCAATCAGGTTTCCCTTGTATTGTTGTGCTTCCTTACTAAGAATTTCCCAGCACATTTGCTGGAGCAGGTCATGCACCCACACACAATCATCATAATTGATAGTTATGAGAAACTTGCTTACCAGATCAGTAATTCCACATTCAGGGAACAAACCAATATGGGTTAGTATATCTTTTACCAAATCTATGTCTATCCCTTTCAAGAAGCATGCAATATACATGAAGATGTGCCGCTGATGGTTATCTAGTCTATGATAACCTACTTCAAGTCTTTCAATAACTTCTTTATGAGGATACTTTTTAACTTTCTTTAATATCGCTTTCCAATATTTTTCTTCTTTTCCGTATAAAAGAGAACCATAAACAGTAAGAGCTATTGGAAGACCACCAGCAAACTCCACAATATCATCAGACAACTTTTCAAAACCATGTGTAGGATGTCCATCTCCAAATGCTGACTGACAAAAGAGTCTAAGAGCTTCTTTACCTTCCAATTCTTTACACATAAATATTTCATTTACTTTATATGCACTCAGCAAGTCTACATTTGTTGTTGTTACTATGATTCTGGTACCAGGTCCAAACCATTCACGCCCACCAGCCAAATACATCAACTGGTCTGCATGATTCACATCATCCAAAACGATTATAATCTTCAAATCACGTAGCTTTGTCATCAACAGAGTTTGTCCATGTTTAACACTTGTTACTCGTATGCTTTCATCTTTTAAAACATCATCAAGTATTTTTTGTTGTAGCTTGCATAAATCACTATCATGTTCCCTGGAGATGTCCTTGATGTTCCCAATAAAGCTACTTTCTTGGAATGTATATCGAATGCCTTCAAAGACAACTTCAGCCAAAGTAGTCTTTCCAATCCCACTCATCCCACAGATCCCTATGAAGCGAACTTCACTTGACTCTATATTTAAAAGCCTAATCACTTCATTTACTTGAGATTCAATTCCCACTAGACCTTTGGTAAGATGACTAAGATCCACTGGTGATGCAACTTGGATGTCCTGCAAGATTCTCCTTAAGATTTCACTAACAATATCTGATTCATTCCTGCACGTGGATGGAAGAATCATGTCAACTGCATTGGATACTTTACTTCTATCCACTTTCAGAATAATAATAGACCAAGAAGTTTATTTATGAATCTCAAAATAACGGTTGAACAACAATATATAAAAAATAACCTACTTGTCTGGTGTCACGTGTGATCCTTTGATAGCCCCGACTTTTGCAAAAGCAGATCTCCATGTTGCTACCTTCTTTGGTGTGATTCCAGGATCTACTTCATGACAGGCAAAGCCTTGTTCGAAACAGTTGCTTTGATGGCGTACATCAGAGGGAGACACATGGTAAAAAATAGGAATAACAATTAGCTTGCCTCGCTCCATGCAATCCACAACCTTTGTGATTTCCTCCAAACACCATTTCGATGTTGCAAAATTGCTCGATAAAACTACTATGGCATATCTTGATGCTTCTATGGCGTCTAGGAGCGCGGGAGCGATAAAATTCCCAATCTCAAGTGACCTATCATCTTTGTAGGTTCTGATGCGTTTTCGAATTAAGGCTTCATATAAGTGGCTGATGAAACCAGTGCGAGTGTCCTCCCCTCGGAAGCTCAAGAAAACATCATAACCCTGTGATACTCTTGTTGTTGTTGTTGATGTTGATGATGCTGCATATGACATCATCACTACAGCTCACTGTAATTAAGATAGTAGGTTTTGTAACTGGATCAAATACTTTGCAGATTGCAAGAGCGACTACAGAGGTTTTAATATTGAAGTTTAAACTAAATATAGGGGTCTTGGTGTCATTAGTAGAAAGTATATTCTAAATCTAGTATGAAATCTAGAAAAAACGACGGAATTCGGTGAAGGTAGTGTTCCTTCAAGAAAACAGCAAACAGGAATCAAGTGTGTGTTTTTTAACAGCAGAAAGTCCAGAAAATCGGCTTGCAACCAAGAAAGTTAAATTTATAAAGTAGTAAGGACTGTGATTTCCACAAAAAATCATAAACACCAATTGAAAGAAGCAATCTCTAGTTTTTATTATAAAGTAGTGTTTTGTATGTTTTCTTGGCAAAGACGTCAGACGAAGAAATTCATCGAGTGATTAATGCATGTTGGCAGAGGAAGGAAGAATAAGAGAGGTAGTAGGAGTAGGAACAAAAGGAGTCAGCATAGGGCTCAGAATGATGTAACCTTTGGACCTTCAAAGAGATTGGACATTTCAGGAATCAATGTCCATACGATAGGAAATAAGTTAACAATATATAGCAGACCATTCAAAAGATGGTGCCTTGATCTGTAGAGTGCAGAACAGTGTGAGTTCCCAGGTAATGGATTCTGGTGCTTCATTCGAGCTACCCACAGTAGTGAAGCATTGCAGAATTTAAAGGAGGGTGGTTTTGGTAAGGTAAGAGTGGCGAACAATGATGTTCTTAACGTTACGGGCATGGGTGACATGGATTTAGTTACTTTAGCCGGTTAATAGACTTTAAAGGATATTAGGGTGATTCCTAGCTTAAAGAAACAGTTAATTTCCGTTGGGCTGTCGGATAAACAGGGACATGAGATTAAATTCGGGAACAAGCAATGGAAAGTTTTAAGGGAAATCCTGTCATAGCTCGAGAAAACAGAGGTTCACTTCACATGGTTAGTTTACCGTCCAACGAAAAGACCATATCAGTTCAAAAGAAGTCCAAAGTCCGGTTTAATGAGTCTAGTGGCCAGAAGAAGGTTCCAGTGGTGAAAATATCTCTAGAGAACTACGCAGTGAACATGGATCTAGCATTCTCGGGATCCGTCAGTAGGAGCGGAAGAGAACATGTCAAAGGTAGATTTAGCCATTACTAATGTGTTGCAGCTTGGGGGAGCTTCAACGAGCCTTCAACCGATGAGAAAGTCGTTGCAACTAAGAAAATGAGAGAGATTACAAAAGGTTCAAGTGATCACAACAGAAGGCGATTTGAAGATTTTCAAGCCTCCAAGTGGAAGATTGTTGGGTTTATGGAGGCTTGATAAGCTAGTTGGGCCCGAATTAGAAGAGAACAAACGAGGCAGTGAATTGAGACGTTGCCCCTATAAAGATTTTCTAGATCCGCCTAATATACATTAGGTAGGTATACATGGGGTGGATATATGTATCCAACAAAATATACAAAAACTCTATATATGCAAGCAACTTTACCATCAAAATCTCTACAATCTTGTTCATCCAATTTTGTCTTTGATTACCAACATTTAACAGAAACTTATGTTGTTTGAAATACAGAATAGAACAAACATCGAGGCTTAATTCAGTCATATTACCAACATAAAACCCTAATATCCACCACTAACTAAAATGATTGATCTATTAGTATTAATTAAATGTAAAGAGATAAACCCTAACATAATCTGTTAAATATGGACCAGTTATTCGAATTACCTTAGCAATCATGCGTACAAGAATAGCAAAAAACTGAGAATTGAGGCTGCTGCAGCTGTAGTCGTTGGTGCAAATCAATCGCTTTGGTTGCTCCCACAAAGAAGAAGGGTTTTAGGCTTCGAACTACGAGCAACTCCCGTTGACGTTGACCTTCATTGTTTACTTTGATCAAACCCCTACAAAATAGAGAAAATATATACATCTAACGGCATGTTTGGCTTAACTTATTTTCAACTTTTGGAAAAGTCCTCTTTTGAAAACAAAAAGTCAGAAAAACATGACTTTTGCCTTTGGAAAAGGACTTTTGGGCTAAAAAAGGAAAGGCAAACACCCAAAAAAAAAAGGACTTTTGGGCATGTAAAAGGACTTTTTTCTTCAAAATAAGGAACCCCAAACATGCACCAAGCCCAGGGGTGAGTCAAATCACTATTTTTAGCGCACTTTAGCACCCTATAGCCACCCAGGAATGGATCCAAATAAAGCGGGCTGGGTCCCCGGATCCCATTGTTTTTAAAAGAATTTGTAGATCCGGTATATTAAATTTTTTTGTAAGGCAAAGTTCATAAATACAATTAGGTGGATACCATAAAAAATTTAGTAGATCCGGTATATTAAATGTTAAAGGACCCCATAAATACAATTAGGTGGACACCATAAAAAGAAAAGAAAAGCTGGTGTAGTGGTACTCTTTACCAACAAGAGGTCATGGTTCAATTCTTGAATAGCCTATTTTTTCTTTTAATCTAATTCAAACCTCGCTTTGATCGGACCCGAACGAGGACCGACCCGAAAATTTTAACGC